>JAYKKT010000069.1:10555000-11970000 GCA_036023115.1 Brasenia schreberi
TGACAAAGACCTCTCTCACCCAGTTGAGAAAGCTTGTCCTCCCTTTTTCTGCATTTACTGATGGAAAGAAGCACTACCTCAATTTTGATGTTAGCCCCACACCGCACCCACATGTGCCCTCTGAGAGTCTAACTCCCACCAGCAGCAATCGTGCTAGAGCGCCGTGCCACTGAGCTAACATTTTGGGTGCGCATTTCAACCTTTTCGTAAAGCTCTCGGGTATCTTTGCTTCACCACATCCACAAGCATCATTCTTGAAAAATTCTTTGTGAGGAACATTTGGAATGTTTGGGCAAGACTTCAAAGGATCTTGCACAAGGTTGGTAGACGCATGTTCTGGGCAGGAAATTAAATATGCAGCTGATCTGTCAAGTCTTCACCTGGGTTGTTAATCTTGACTACCCCACAGGAAACCGACCCGACCCCACCCACACCTAGGCTTCAGGGAGGGCTCAAAACCCAACGGGCCTGGGTGGGGCTGTCATGAAGGGCAGGCGACATTGCACATCCGCAGTAAAGCAACCCAGCCCCACAATGGTGTAATGTTTGTTATTATTAACAATTACATTTTTAATGATATAAATTATTTGTCTAAGCATTGATATTAAACTAAACTTTTGACGGAAAGATATTTTGTGCAGTACCATGGCTGGTTCTAGTGGGTTAGGTGTGGGCTTTCATCTTCGAAACCCAAGGCCGGGCACAGCATGTTTTACAAATGGGAGGGGGCGCAGGTAGAGTGAAAACCCTGCCCTTCCCTGCACCGCATTGCCATCCCTAATCAGAAGCTCTTTGTGTTCTAATCGTCACAATCAATTGGATTGATGCAGTCATCTTTTTTTTTCAACAACTCCAGAAATGCTACTTTCAACAGTTGAAACTCGAAGGTCAAGATCCTTGTGCTTAGGACCTATTATTGGTACTCAGATATCTTACATATCTCATGTTAAGCTCATCAGCTCAGTAAACAGAACAAAATCAAGTCCGAGATGAACCGGGCCATTCAGCCCTTAGCAGCGACTCATTGTTATGGCACTCAATGAATTTCTGCTTTGGCACATCAGGCATTCTTAAATTAATACCCAAGTTGAGCCAGGACCGGCAGTGCAAACAGTTTAGCACTTAAACTGATCGAACTGATTTTACCGCAGGAGTTTGAGTCGGTTTTGTGTTCTACCGGTCCCCTGCACTGCAACACCATTAAACAATCAATGCCTTGAATGCACTGAAAGTCAATCACCAGAACGCTTAAAACCAGTAATTTTAACGCCATTTAAAACCAGTGAACTGCAAGCCGTTTTATAGCAGTAAGATACAACGAAAAATCAGTAAACTGAACACAATTTTGTAGCACCAAGGCAGCCTGCTGCAAACCCACGTTACCGGATTCAATGTATGTATGTGCGTATGTGCATATGTATTTCTTTATTATAGTCTACGGCTGCAGTGGCAAGAAATCCAGTGACACAAAAATCAGCATAGCATCTCTGCATTTCCTAAGATACATTGCTTATTGGGAGAAGGAAGGTTTCATACGTGGAATTCACTTCACAGTCCTAGCACTAGCCACTGATAAAGAAGTACAGCTGGATTTCATTTCAGGAGATTGTAGAGTAATGTTGTGCCCCAAGGCGAAGGAAAGTAGATTGAAGCACAGGAAGTCGAGGATATGGTGTGAGAAGTAAGCTGCATTCAGCAATGTGGATAAAAGGAAGTGCTAATAACAGTTGATAAGCATAAACATAAAGCATGAGAATTGCAAAAAGTCAATCAGGAGCCCGCTACATATAATCAAAATGAATAAGCACACACCATCACAAAGGTATCAAGCAACCACTTGAGTTTCCGTTGCTGAGATCAGTCTCATGAGATGCCAATTGGGTTGAGATCAGGCTAAATAAGTTCATTCGGAAATTAATACATTATGTAGCATGAATGCTATCCTCAGCTTCACCAATGGCTCAAATAATGTCCCTCCTAAAGGCAATTTCTTCCACTCGTAAATCATAATCCAGTAAAATTAATAAATAGAGGCTAGCACTATTACAACTAGTAGGGGAACGTGAGTTTGACCATGATCCTGACTTAGGCAAATTCCCCCATTTCCAGTTGGATTTATCAACATGGGCAGTAAGAGTTCTCTTCCAGCATGAGCATTGCCTACACCTGTCAAACTGTGCCTGAGGTAGCAACTCCAGTTTCCTAAGTGCATCTAGCATTCTAGACCTGAAATCACTTGGAGGTCGTAGATGAAACTGTTATTCAATGGGTGTGTCTTGAGATCAGTGTACTAAATTGATTGCAATGGTTCAATAGCCAATAATCATGAACAAAAGCTACAAGAACCAAATTTGCATCAAATTCACCATGTCAGTAGTCTAGACCTAACATGAATAGAAGCACCAAAATCATAACCTAGACATAGTAAGTTCACGAAGGATAAGTAGAAGAGTCAAAATCAATTAGCAAACACAAGTATATATGGACACCTTGAGAAGTGATTTCATAACAGAATACAGCAGGTATCACTAAACTGAAGCAACAGCACGAGCAAGTAACTCCAAATATAAGCCTTACAAGAAACAGCAACATGAAAAGATTGATTCCAGCATGTAAATCCGAAACAATAAGCTCAACACGTCTGCATGTTCTGTAGGAAATACGAAATACTGATCAAACAATGAAAAGATTGATTCCAGCATGTAAATCCGAAACAATAAGCTCAACATGTCCGCATGTTTTGTAGGAAATACGAAATACTGATCAAACAATGAAAGAGGGTTTTATCAGTACAAATGGATGAAGGCATGGCAAATTAAAGATAACAACTTGAGGGAATGTCACTTCAACAAATAAAGTGCTATCAGCATTAAGTTGGAGCTTGACCGGACAAGATTTGTAACTCCGGAAGAGCTTGAACGCAAAAGAAATTTAGATGCAGGAATACCATGTAATCTCCTGATAGTGGTTCATTAAAGGAGTTCCCACGCTAAAGAGCTAAAACGGATTAGGGTAAGCTATGATTCTTCATCGAGAACAAATACACAAACAATGCCAAGGAATAGAAGATACCAGATACCGACTCTTCCCCATAACCAAAGTCAAATGACAACCACAGCGTACAAGCAAAGAATCAAAGAACCATAAATCAAACACCAAAATTAGAACAGAGTAACCTCAAATAACGAATAGCATAAGCACATACCAGTCGAGTAAAGCAATATTCACCATGCTGCACGAAACCTAGAAGCTGTGTAGCGGAAACATCTGCCACTACCACACAAAACCAACACTATAGCATGATTTAAATTAGAAATACTACACCAGAGTTTCCCAAACATGCCCCGCCAGTTGCTAACTCGACCAGCTCATATACTTTACATTGATACGGAGCTTTAAATCTCCCGCCAGAATTGACACTAACAATCATGATTGTAAGACTAGCACTTCGTGGGCATCCATAATTTTACATAAGATATTGTTCCGAGGATAATATAGTTCAGCCAATTCATCAAACTATCTGATGCCAGATGAATCGGCCATTTTTGCATAGAGAGCAGCACTAAGCTGCTCCTGCGTGTATCTCTGGCCCGACATTTTCACTGCAGCTTGCTGGATCATCAAGTCCTTCACGACCGACGCGCTTGCGTGATGCACCTCGAGGTCAAGCTCTTTAAATGCGGACATCAATCGAGCAGCAGGGTGGTTCTTGCAATTGCAGTGAACCCGAATCATGGCCTCCCAGCCAAGGATCTTGACATCGATTTCGACCCCTGGGGACTTGATGGCATTTAGTATCTTTAGATTAGAATCACTAGAGGACTCATCCGAGCGGTTCTGGCAGGGAATTTGTAGTTCACGTGAAGCCAATTCCTTCTTTAGAGATTCAACTTCACTCTGCAAGCTGTTCCGATCCGACTCGAGCCCCTGAACCTTGCTGCAGATCTCGTTGATATAGGCAATGGCATCTCCGAGCAAAGACGCCTTGTCCATTTTCGACACGTTAGGGACAACGGCCCGGAGTGCGTAGAACCTCTGGTTAATCTTCTCCCTTCGCTGCCGCTCCGCCTCGACATGGTTCAGAGGCTCTTCTCTGCCATTCGCCGGCTTCCGGCCGCGCTTTCTTGGCTTTCTCTCGGTCTCCACTACTCGACTGCTCTCTGCTTCCCTAACCGATGCCTCTAAGTCAGAGTGGTCGGAATCTTCGCCGGGAAGAAGGGTGATTGCAGAAGAGAACGACAGCATCCCGGCTTCCACGTTAGAAAGTCTAACAGTTGGCAACTTCTTCTTCTCTTCGGAATCCGGCGATCCACCGCCGAAATTGAGGACCTGCCCATTTTTTCCGCTGGAGAAGCTACTCCGGCGGTCAAAGCTCATAATTTCAACATTCTCCGGCTTGCAGGCAGCCTTGCTTGGCTGCTCGAAAACCCCAAATGTTGCTATCTTGGAGGAAGATTCCGACAGGAATCCTACTTCCGGGAGGCTTAATTCTCTCCGCAATTCGCACCCTGAGTTGTCAATTACCGTCAAGGAGCTGCTGGCTTGACTAGGGTTTTTTGCCGGAACGGGCTTTTGCGAATCAGCGGCCACCGGCAAGGCAGCCGGAACTGTCGGAGGCGGTGGATTACTGAGCCAGATCGCCTGATCGAGTTCATCAAGCTTCGCGAAAGTCGAGCAGAGCCTCTCCACGAGAGCCGAGTACGCGAAGATGACCTCTGTGGATCCCAATTCGACGACGCCGTCACCTGCCGGAACAAAAACCATGGTCTGAACACCGAGGGCGTGCGCTTGACGCACTCGGTCACATGCTGATCCTGCAAGGGCATCCCGGCCGGCAAGCCACACCGGCTCGCGGGTAAACAGCGCATACCCCGCGAGCCCAGTGCCCACACCGAAAGAGTGCGTCATGGACATGATGTAGAACCACTCGGAGTCGGTCACCTCCTCGTCGTTGACATCGTCGGCCGGAGCTGGAGCGGCAGAGATTAGCGAATTAAGATCCCGAAGGAACTTTTTCCGGTGAGCTTGTTCCTCTGGAGAGGTGCTTCTCGACGGCCTCTTTGGCTCTTCGCCTCGGTAGAACCCGTCCCCCCAAACTAAGAAAGAGAACCCGGAAGGATCCACCGACGGCTGCCAGAATATGGCGTACGTCCACCTGTCAGGCAACGAATCGATGAGAGACTGAAGACGTTGCTGAAGAGACTCCTGGTTGAACGGAATCTTGCTGGAAATCGGCGCTGGAAGAGAAAACGAGGAAGCCGAGGTCGCCGGAGGGTCGAAATTCATCGCTGGGGACGGCACGCATAGAGGTAGATCCGACGGCATGAACGCCTCAAGCATCGCGCTGTAGTCTTCCAACCACAAGTTCGCCCCCGAAGAGGCCGGCGGCGCCATCGACGACGGCATGCAGTAATCCGTCATTCCATCACCAGCCGTCACCAAGAAAGAGAATTCCGCCGAAATACGGTGAACAAGCTCGCCGGAAACAAACTCAGTTAACAGAATCCGGTGTTTAGAGTTCCGTCAGACGGTTTTGAGGCAGCCGGCGAATTGGAAACCGGCGAGACGGGAGGCGCGAGGGAAAGAGACGACAAGGTGCGGCGTTGGCCTTCATAAAGGTAGGCGAATTTTTCCTCCTCTCTCTTTCGTACTCTTCATCTACGGAGATACCCCTGAAACCCACGGTAATTAACGCCATGCCATTCTCTCTAACGTAATAATACGTAGGAGCTACAAATAACATGACCGGTACAAACCAATTAATTAATCTACGGTATATAAAAACAAACTTTCTTTTTATTTATATTAAATAGTTATGCTGGGGGTTGGCACCTACCAACACCCCCCACATCGAACCTGGCAGTTGCAGATCAATGTTAAGCCGAGGTGGAGTGTTCCCTCGATCCAAAATTTCGAAAATCAACTTAAAGTGTATAGTTCATGATAATTATTAAGACTATATAGAGTCTTGTTTTTATAAAAAAATATAAAAATTGTAAATAACTTTGAAAAATAATAATTAAAGGTAACATGAAGGTCTTTTTTATTACAAGAGGAGGCCGAAGCCTAACACACTCTCACATGCATCCTATGAGAGTCAAACTCCTCACCAAGAACAAGCATGGTGGAGCATCTTACAATTGAGCTGGGTGCAGTAGCATGAAGGCTTTTGTCATAGAAGGTGACAACACAAAGTTGGTAATTAAAATACAACTTGATTCTCAGGTAAATTTGTACGTAAGGGGATTATTTTTTGTGCCCTAATCCTCCAAACTCAGCAGGCCCTTGTACAGAGTACAATACACAAGCAGATATTATTTAAATATAATTCCAGTTAACCATATGATCATAAAAAAATCAGATGCTAATCTTATAAAACCATTTTCACTGAATTAGATAATCAATAAAATAAAATATTGAAGCTTTTCAGGTTGACCGTGTCGTGTAATACAGCGAGTCGGAAACTGGGTAAGGTCATATTTGTCATTCTCGATGAGAACGGCTGCCTAATCAAATCCACTCCATCGATCGGGGAAGCACCACCGACCATCTTCCCAAGCGAACGGATCGTGGTAGTTTTTTCTCTTCTATTTTATTTTTCAGTCCAATAAATGTCCGAATTCTTCCACCACTAAGGTGCCAATCATCTAGTCATAAACAGCGAGCGGTTCATGGTAGGAGATTCGAGTCTCTTCAATGACACGACACGAAAGGAAGCTTCTAGTTTCTTTAATGTTCAATTAATTTCCCGAGCGGATGAACTCATGAGCATTTACCCACAACCATAGAGACGATTTCGTTATGAAAGCAACAACGAAGAGTTACGCACTTATTATATAACTGAATCTCTAAAATAATAATAGGATAAATTTTATTTAAAAAAGAAAATAAGGAAAGTCTCTCTTCTCCAAATCGAGTCGTGTCCTTTTCTGTCCGCGTCTCTAGGTATGAAGAGGAAATCTTTTTTTTCGTCGAAGGGGTCCAGGTGAGAAATAATTGCGCATATGACAACGGGACCACCAGTTCGTCCTATTTTAAAAAAATATTACATTTTCGGAATTCTTTTTCTGGCGGTGGGTCACAACCCTCACGTTTTCCTTGCGGAACATGACGCGCAACGATGGACGGCTGTGGTTTCGAGTGGGGCGGATGGCGAGGTGATGGACGGTGGAGAGTCGTAGACCGAATGACGCGCGCTCTGCTGCAGGTTTAGTTGGGATAAGGTGTCAATTTCCTCGGCACAACGGTGAGGGGGAAGCCAGATGTGTGCCGCTGGTTTCGAACTCGTGACCCCATTGCTTATCCAGATTATATGATTCAAGGTTTTGATCAAGAGCTATGTATCTCTAGTTATAAATTTAGCCAAATTTACAGTTTGAGTAAACATGTAGCAAACCTGAAACTCGGCTTGATACTTATGTTAACTTTCTAGACAAATTTATCTAAACAAAATAGTTATGATTTTATCTTGTATCTATGGAAACAAGGAATTCATGTAACCGATCTAGTTCGTGTTGTTATTTACAAAAGACAAATATTTGAATGTAACCTAATAAGAGGAAAGGAGAGTGCAAGTGGAAGAGATGAAGATGCAAAGAGACAAAGAGGAGGAGAGTATATGAATTGCACCCATTTTGCACACAAAATTCCTTTATCCGCTTCCCCGCTAAGCTTAGCTTACGGATGCCCCAACTCGCTACGTCGGTTGCTAACCATTATTACCAACACGATTAGTCTCTAACACTTAGCATGGGTCGTGCTCGTGTTAAGAGAAATATGAGTAAAAAATAGAAAATCAAACAAAAAAAAATACAACATGAGGCCTATTCTGAAAAGGGCATTATGAAATGGGTGGACGAGGATAATATAAAAATCTTAGAGATTTGTACATAGTAAAATGGGTGTGCCATTAGTAATCCCCTCAACTGTACCCATTTTGTTTGGGCACAAGCTGACCACTGTTACAGTGGTGGAGTGTATGGAAGTGCATTTATTCACAAACACTTTCAAAATTCTCCACCATTCTCCAGATATGGGGCATCACCTTTTATTTTCTTCAAAATCTTTGATGATCCACTCTTTATTCTCAAATGCCGGAAAATGCACCCATCTTTTTCCTGACCCAACAAGAGAATGATTTTTTCAGCGAACCCGCTTGCTTCATAAGGCTTCGTTTAGCAAGCCCGATGTAGAGTTGGCCAGTTCAAACCCGGCCCGACAGGTCAAACCAGACCCGAACTGCTTTCTCAACCGGAATCGGGATCCTATTCAAACCAAGGAGCTCACAGTTCGGTTTTGATTCTACCTATCTTACATTAAAAAACGGGATCACTCATCCAAGATTGGAACTTCCAAACAATATTTTGATTCCAGTCCCATAATCCTTCGTCTCTATTACAAATGAAGCCAGAATTGAAAATGGTGGACAGGATTGGAACTAAAACGGGACACATAACAAGAACCGGAACCGTCAAACCCGGTTTATGAGAACCTGCCAGGTCTATCCCGACGTTTGGCTCATAATTGGACTAAAGCGCTTGTTGGTCCGATTGGTTCACTTGGCTCATCCAACAACTTGTTCATGCTCAGCTTGTTTTCATTGTAAAGATAGAACCCAGGTTGAACCAGGGCCCTTGGTTCAGCTGTGAAAAGCTGGTCAAGGTGAGATCAGTGAGCTACTTGGTTCATCTATAGAAGTTCCAGTGGCCCTAAATTATTTTTTAGATTATTTTACAAACCCGGGGCTTTTTGACTCGGCTCGGCTTGGCCCTCAATTATGGTTAGGGTGCTTAATGAGTCACTGCTTATTCAATTCAAGAAAATGTCATGATAAATAGCAAACGAGTTTTATTTAACTAAAAGATGTTACTAGATATAGCCAGTTCTGAGTAAAGCGAGACTAGCAGTTCAGAATAGCCGGTTCCTTCACCCAGAATCATGAACCATAACTGAACCAGGTTCGACTCTGTTCGGGATATTGTTTTGTAGTTGCCAGCCCTCTTATAGTCTGTTTTGAACCAAAAACAAAAGAGATTTAAAAAATATAAAAAAAGGTTATAAATGTCAAACCACTGGTTCCAATCTCAGTTGGGAGTCCCTAAAAGGAAGAACCATAACTAGAGGGTCCCTCGTTAGGTTATACTTCTGCTCCTAGACCGGTCATGACTTTTACTAAGGGAGGCTGAAGCCTAACACACACTTACATGATGCAACCCTCAGGAGAAACCAGCAGCAAAGGCATCAAAGCGCCCTCCCAATAGAGCTAACACTCTCGGTGCTATATAAATAAATAAATAAATATATATATATATATATATATATATATATATATATATATATATATATATATATATATCCAAGCTGGAATAAGTTTTCCAAAACCATCCAAAATATCCTTTTTTTTTCGATGGTCAACTATCAGAAATAATATCCCATGTGCCTCTCTATTATACTAACTGACATAAATAATATGTGGAAACTGTCGGAAAAAGATAATTGCAAGAGCTAAAGCGCTGCAATATGTTTAGTGAATAACTGTTAGAAATAAGATTCGGTTTATATTCCGACAGTTTTAATCTATCAAAGATTTTTCCTATTCAAAATATAATTATATCACATATTGATATATGATATAAAATAATCATAATACAATTTATGTTATAAATTATATAAAAACATCTTTAATGCCGTTCTCCAATATGTCTCGATCTATGGCAGTCGAATGGTCCTGATGTAGCCGGGAGAAAATCACGGCCGGCAACGGGCAACGGATGTGAGCCATCGCGTTACTCATCCTAAATAACGACTTAAATGTGAGTGCCATCCGCTCAAGCTCATCGTCGTCTTTCACCAAATTCCCTAATCTATCTATACATATTTGAGAAAAGTATTGGGAAAAACGGTAGACATTATGAAACAAATGTAAACATATCTCAATCATAAATAACAACCCTAGATCCAAATAAGAGTTACTCTTTCACACTTACCTTAAAAAAATAAGTGTCCCACTTAGTATATAGCATACGTACGCCTTCCTCCCAAGATAAAATGCATACAGAACTCGAAGTCACGTACTTGACTTCGATAGGACCTCAACTCGAGCAGAAACAAAGACCAAACCACGAGCACAGGGACAGTACCAGTACCACGGGCAGAGAGAGGACCACGAGACGGGAAGAGAGAAAGAGGAGAATAGCGTGTGAAATGTGTTCATAGAGAGGATCCCTAATCACCTATTTATAGGTGTGCATGTGGATCATGGATCTTAAATCCGATCCAAACGATGCACCGATTTATCCTCAACCATCCCGTCTTACTCAAAACTATCCCACCTTATCCAAAATAGCCTTATCTTATCTTTATCCGTGATCGTACAACTTTTGACCGTTAGATCAAAAGTTTTTCATTCAAAAAGATAGATCAAGACCCAAACCAAAAGTCACAAGCCTAAGCCCAAGCCCGGCCCAATACGCATGTGTGCGTATTTGTAGTATAACATGTCCTCCTAAAACTCTTTGAATTAAGGTTCATGAGCTACCAACTATATAAAAAAACATGTAGGTTTGTTGCATCCATCATTATGGGACTAAACTTTGTATCTTTCGTAAAAGTCCCTCATATATATTATTTTTTACACTTTAGGACTTTTACATATATTAATTAAGTATATAAAAATACTAGCATGCATTAAATGTGCATTAAATACAACAATCTCCATAAAATCCTTAAGTGTAAAAGTGTCATTCTAATCCAACCATCATATTATGCTTTCAGTAATGATATCTTCCGATTTGAACTTTTACTTGAGTTATTCAATATTACCCTTAGAAGAACTAGGTGAACATATGTTTTAAACCTTAACCTTGGGTGTAAAGGTATCGATTGGTAACAACATAATAAAAGACTATGGCGTGATTTACAAGGGTAATATATTAATGGTTATACATTTATATCCTATATCATTATTGACTTGAAAGAACAACGCAATTCTCCTTTTGCGGTCACACAATATCAATCACTTAGCTATGCATCTCCAAGGATGTACTGCATCATGTCCTAAGACTCGATCTCATTCAGAAAATAATCTCTTGCTAAACTTACAGTAATGACACTTTAAGTTTATAGAGAAAACACAAAATACTAAAAGTATCACATAATAGAAAGTGTCACCATATTCACCCAACAACTTGTTACTATCACATTGAACTTACTTCATGGGATCTCCACTCAGTTAGGTTAGGTTGTCACTGCTTGTGAATAAATCATGGGTTTCAATGTGATCCCCAATTTCGATTTCTTAACTAAGGTTATTCATAAACTTTTAGTCAAATTATCAATTGTGTTATCTTTAGATCCAACAAAATCTATAATCATGACCCCATCATACACAACAAATCTTACAAACTTCGGTCTGACTTAGATGTATCTTCATTGCTTTTGGTTTTACTTGTAACTTCTGATCTTAGTAATTGTATTCATGTTATCATAGTGTACTGAAATTGTAAGAAGCGACTTTTTTACTATAGGTAAACTAGACATAAGTCCCTTAAGCCATTCAGCTTTCAATTCAGTCTCATCCAAAGTACAAAGTTTTCCCTTAAAGGTAGAATTAGCCAAAATAGTCTCTTTCTTGGATTTTCAAGTGACGGCGCTATCACCCACAAGAAATACATATCCAATGACCCCATTACTCCCAAAATTCTTTGTTATCCAACTAGCATCACTAAATCATTCAAGAACCGAAAGATGTTTATCGTAATGTAGTTCAAGAAAAATCGTTCCCTTCACACAACAAAGCACTCTATCTATAGTTTACCAATGGGTTCTATCCAAACAACTGGTATATCTACTCAACTTATACATAACAAATATAATATTTGGTTGTGTACAGTTGGTTAAATACATCAAACTACCGATAATTTAAGAATATCATCGTTGAGATACAGGAATATCACTTTCATTCTTATACAAAGCCTTAAATGAATCATATGAGGTCTTAACCAGTCTATAGTTTGTAAATCCAAATCTCTCTAAAACTTTCTCAACGTAGTGAGATTAAGAGATTCCCATACCATTAGTAGACATTGTAATTCTAAGACCTAAAATCACATTAGTCACATACATATCCTTATATCAAACTTACTATATAAGAATGACTTAGTCTCATTTAGTATTTTCATATCGGAACCAAACAACAATATATTATCTATGTATAGGCAAAGAATGATGAAAACATTATTAATCGACTTCCAGTAGATACACTTATCATAATCATTTAAAACAAAGTCAAATGATGATATCACTGTAGATGTGAAATTTTCACTCCAAGCCTATATAGTGACTTGAAGCAATCCTTTCAATTCTACTTCATGCGCGAGCGTGCCAACTAGTTTATAAAAACTAACAAAATTGTGAATCTGACTTTGCGATTGTGGCTAAGTGGGTTCTTTTCGCTTTAAGCCTTCTTAACCGATGCTCAAGGGTCAGCCTAAGCGCTTTAAGGATTCTAAATGAGCTGATGATGTTTTAAATTTCAGAGTGATCGGAGTAGGGGTCCAGCAATGAAAAATCAAAAACTCATCGTATGTAGTGATGATAAAAATCATATTTTAGATTTTTATAACATACGTGATGCAAAACTCACATGAATTAAAGTACAACAACACAACATCCCGAATTAAATTGCTGAAGGAAAATGAATTGAAATATATCTAATAGCTTAAGCATAGAGAGAATTAAAAGATATAGAGTGTTTATAGCATATAGAGAGGTAGAATCAAGAACACAAACACATAAAGTGCATAAGCAAAGAAAAGGGAAATTTCAGCACATCTACTTCTCTTACATCATGGGGGGAGACAAAGCTCTATTAATACAACTCCTTTTGAATTGAATATGAAGAAGAGATGTAGATGAATCAAGATAGAATAATACTTACACGGATTCCCAAAAACCGGCCTCCAATGGTGGTGCATGGCCCTCACCTTCCCTTTTTTCACTCTTGCTTTCTCACTCAAACTGTCACTAGCACTTGGCCTAAATCCTACACTCTCTTCCCTCTCTAAATTCTCCCTAGAAGCCCACAAGATTCCCAAGGTGCAGCCCTTTCCAATGCCCAGCTCCCAAGACACTCCAAGATTGCAAGGTGGGAGAACACGCCTCCCCTTGGCCTCTATTTGTAGGCAAAGGGGGGCCTTTGTAGGACTTTCTTTGGGGCGAGTGGCTTAAGGTCTAAGTCCAACTCCAAATCCACCCAATTCATGTGGAAAAGTGGTCCCCCTTTGGTCAGCCATGGACCAACCTCATGTGGGCTGGTTGTGGTTTGAATCAAGTGCACCTAGCCATGGTCGGCTAAGTGCTTGAGGCCTCCAAGTTCAATTGGCTGGTCCTTGCTTCTTTAAGTCGTTGTGGCTTCCCTTGTTGATTCTTCCATTTAATCAAGGCTAGGTAGGAATGTGATTTGGTATTTTAGCTCGAGGGTATAGGGTGAATAAGGCTAGAAAAATTCCGATAAGGATTGAAAAACATTCAATTCAAGCTAGGTTAGGCTTTTTAATTCAATCACATCATGTCTAGGACTTAGTTGAATTTGGTTGGGTTTGATGAGGTCGTCCACTTGATTTGATCCGAGATAAAGATGTTCTTTGACTTGATCTACTCCCTTGATTTTCGGTTTGTCCTTCGCGAACCCGATCCTAGTTCGAAGTGGGCACTACTTGTCAACCTGCTTTTTACCTGATTCACTCAAATCTTCTGGACTTTATACTTTTAACTTTAATTTGAAACCTTTTAAAATTTTTATTTTAAAGATTTAAAAAAAAATAGCTAAAAGATTTTAAAACAAGTCAGCTTTCGAAGTTTGGAGTATTTTCAGAAAATTTTTTATTTAGGGTGTTTATAGATTTCCCTCTTTGGCATTAATCCAAATTTATTTAGATAATGTCAAAGAATAAAACACCCTTTTTTATTTACTTTCCAAATTTTCTTGAGAATATAAATCATCTTTCATTTCATAAAACTCGTTCCTTGGATTATAGAGGAGGGGATTTTTAGCCAAAGGGGACTTGACTCCACTTGAGTGCTTGTCCTAAACATGATCATGCATGGCTGACCTTGGGTGTATGCATGCATGGTGTGTGATGTACATGATGTGTGAAGTTTAGAGACTCATTTAGGAGATGGATGGACTTGAGGAGAAGCCTATGAAGGCCGACTGACCCAAGTAAGACAATTCCAAGTCATTTAACATTTCAGGTTTTCAAAATTTCTTTTTCAAAGGGAACTCCTTTTAGTTTCTATCAAAAGGACTTCCAATTTTTCATATTGCCTCATTTGAGTTTCAATACCCACTACTTAGTAGAGGTTTTGTAGAAAATTTTGAAAAATATTTCAAAATTCCATTTCCCACGTAACAAAGTCGAATTCTCAAACAAAATGAAATCTAAATAAGTAGATTATATTCCTACTTTAGGATTTTCATGGATAAACCTTTTCCATTGAGATAAGTTGTAGGAATTTGGAAAAGAGTTACCACGGTCCCCTCTAAAGCGTCCCGTGGTTTAAGGCAAAGAGATTGAAAATTGCTCTTTCTGAGCTTTGGCTTTTTCTTTTCTATCAATAGAGATGGCCTCCTTTTTTTTGAGTTTTTTTTTTGTATTCTCTCTTTTTTTTCTTTTTTTCATTCAAAGAGAATACCTCTTTCGGAGGAATTTTTATATTCCCTCTTTCTATTTGAAAGGAAGACCTCTTTATGGAGGAGTTTTTGTATTATCTTTTTCTTTTAAATTTTATTAATTTTCCTTTTTGGGAGAGAAGTAAAATGGGGGAAAACTTATCCCTTTAGCTACTCGATTCAACCAAGACCATCCCATTTCTTAATAGCATCTACCATTTGAAAATATTTTGCTATATTGAACTAGGCTTCATTTTGTAAGCCAAAGATTTTTTAAATGTTACCAAATGATTTTGAAAACTCTACTTTTCATAAAACATTGATTTCCTCATTTAGGGCCATACAATCAATCTTGTTCCTTCTTTCAAGAAGTTCAAAGGAGACCCATTTAAAAATCTTTTTGAAAGAATTTAGCATAGACCCTAAACATGATATTTTTCAAATATTGAGCATTTATAGGGTCTACTAAATTTCTACCATCAAATTCAATCAACCAATATGCATTGTTGGTGGTTGTTCTCCTTACAACATAGGGACCATCTCACTTGGGCCGCCACTTTCTAAGTGGATGTGGGCCACGATGGTGGATGAGTTTTAATACAAGGTCTCTCACTTTGAAGTGGCGAGCCTTCATATGCTTTTCATAATGCCGAGTTATCCTTTGCCGTTATGCATATGCATGATCCATAGCAAGGAGTCTTTTCTCATCGTAGGTCGAGTGCAAGTGATGTATGAAATGAATGCAATTTTGTATGAATGAGAAGTATGGCGTTTGTACCATAGACCAACTCGAATGGTGTGGCATTGGTGGGTATTCAGATGGAAGTTCTATAAGCTCATAAGGCTTTATCAAGCTTCTCATGCCATGTCCTACCTCTCTCTAAGGTTTTCTCAATGATGCTTATGAGAGTTTTGTTTGTGGCTTCGGCTTGGCCGTTGCCATGAGGATAGTAGGGCGATAAGAAGTGTTGAGTTATGCCATAGGTATTACATAACTTTTCAACCTTCTCATTCTTGAAGGGTGTACCATTATCCGACACTAAGTCTCTTGGAACTCCAAATCGAGCCAAGATATTTTTCTTAATGAATATCACTACATGTTGTCTTTGGACATTAGCCAAGGAGGTAGCTTCAACCCATTTAGAAAAATATTTGGTGGCTACTAAGATGAACCTATGTCCATTGGATACAATTAGGGAGATGGGTCCTATGATGTCAAATGCCCACATGGTGAAAGGCCATGGGCTCACAATGGAATGCAAAGTGGACGATGGGATATGAATGGCATGTCCATGCACTTGACATTGATGACATTTCCTTACATGATCATAACAATCTTGCTTAAGGGTTGACCAAAAATAACCGGCCCTAAGTATCTTCATGGCCACCATATTTGCATTGACATAGCCTCCACATTCTCCATCATGGAACTCATGCATTATAATCCTAGCCTCATCAAGGTCTACACATCTCAACAAGATGCCGGTAAAACTCTTTTTGTAAATAATCCCTCCCAAAATCACATATCGGGTTGAAATTTTTCAAATAAAAGCTTTAATCTTGGAAGAAGCAAATTCGGGAAATCCTCCATTTTTTAAAAAGTTTTTAATGTCTTGAAACCAAGGTTTTTCCATGGAATTTTGGTCATTTTGGCAGATCTCCAAATCGTGGGTGGATGGAGTGGGTGAGTATCAAATTTCTAAGAATCGAGTTCCCATGGTGGGATCAACCCTTAGAGATGAAACTAGGGATGAGAGGGCATCTGCTATGGTGTTGTCCTCTCTACTTATGTGGGTGAGTGTGCATGACTTGAAGGAATCGACCAATTAAGTAGCAAATTCGTGATATGATATGAGTTTTTCATTTTTGACTTGCCAAATTTTTGAAACTTGGTTTATAACAAGCGTAGAATCTCCAAAGACTTCAATACATGATGCCCCTAGATTTTTCAAAAATTTTAGGCCTTGTATGAGTGCTTCATATTCAACCATATTATTTGAGCATGAAAAATCTAATCGAATGGCAATTGGGATTTCCCCCTTTTCAGAGAATCTAAGGATGATTCCCACACCTGCTCTTGTTGATTCTTTGCCCCATCAAAATACATTCACCATACTTAATCTTCATTAAAATAATTTACTAAAACATGGTTTTGAAATTCATTTGCAAAGATGCCTTCATCGGGCATTTCATCAAGTATGGTATATGTATCTTCAAGAGGCAATTCGGCCACATGATCGGCTAGGGCTTGTCCCTTAATGGAGTTTTGATGATGAAACTTTAAATCATACTTCATTATGAGGAGCTGCCATTTACCTAGCCTACCGGGTAGGATAGGTTTTTCAAACAAGTGCTTGATTGGATCAAGTTTAGATACTATCCAAATTTCATGATCTAGGAAATAATGTCTAAACTTTTGGCAAGCCCTACCAAAGCCAAGCATGTTTTCTCCATGGCTTGATAATTTCTTTCATATGTCAATAGAGTTTTCGAAATATAGTAAATAGCATATTCCTTAAGAATATCATTCTCATATTGAGCAAGCAAAGCACCAAATGTATTCGCATGAATGAAAATGTAAAGAAATAAAGGTTTTCCTTGCTTTGGAGGTTTTAAAATCGGAAGATTTACCAAATAAGTTTTCAATCTTTCAAAAGATTTTTGGCAATCGGCATCCCATTCAAATTTAATACCTTTAGTCAAAAGCCTATTGAAAGGTTCGCATCTTGCTGCTAAATTGGAGATGAATCTCCTAATTGCTTGGAGTCGACCTTGGAGGCTTCAGATTTTGGTCAAGTTGGAAGGTAGTGCCATGTCTATGATGGCTCAACAATTAGAGGGGTCGACTTCTATGCCCCTTTGTATTTTTGAACCACAACAATATTTGAAAGTCATTCCGAATAAGTAATGAGTTTTATAACTCCAGCTTTTAAAATATCTTCTAAACCCTCTTTCACTTGAGAGTGAATATCGGGATAGATTTTTTGAAGCTTTTACTTCATAGGTTTTGCATTGGGTTTTAAGGGTAGATGATGTTCTACGACTCTTGGGTCTAGGCCCGACATGTCTTCATAGGTCCATGCAAATACATCCACATAAGATCTCAAAAATGCAATGAACGATACTTTTTTATGCTCATGCAAACATGCACCTATCTTGACACACTTTGGGTTAGACTCACTCCCTAAGTTGATTTCTAGAAAATCCCCTCCTACGGAATTTGAAGGTTTTTCCAAGTCAAGAATTCTATGAAATTCGGGAAGCTCGGAGGCCTGATCTTCCTCATGAATGAGGGGATCTTCCTCCTTGCTTTGATCGTTCTCAAGCACTTTAATTTCTAAGGAAGTGCTAGGCAAGAGAGTGGGGTTGTACATGACGAGCTTGGACCATTTCGGTTTGAGAATATATACAAGCTCGAAAGAACTCGAAAATGGGCTTTGTACATGGTCAATATTTTTAGAATTTTAGAATTTTTCAATTTTTTTATCTTTTTCAAAGCAAATGCTAGAAGGATGAATGTAAAAGACTTTCTTTTTGGAATTTTCAGGTTTTTCAAATATTTTTGGGTTTTTAAAGTTTTCTATTTTTTTTTGTTTTTCCAAATATATAATTTTTTTGGATTTTTGTTAAGGGAGGGTTATTCCATCAAACCTATAAAGAAAACACTATGAATTAGACTCTAAACAAAAGGTCTAAGCCATAGGTTTCGATTTTAGTGGATTCTAGGGCACCCTTGACCCAAGTGGTCTTAGGTGGGGGCTCAGGGGGTATGGATGGGATGTATCCCAATCCATGACGATTTGGGTTTGGTGTAGGTAGGATGAGCTCCTAGACCTTGGTAATGTGTGTATCCCAAGTTCAACATCATATTCCAAGGCTTCTTGAGTTTTGAAAAGTTTTTATAAAGTGGATGGCCTTAGAATATGGTATCGACCATGTCATAGATGTACACATGACTTGGCGTGGATGGGGTCTTGGAGACATGGGCTAAAGAGGACTTAGGCTTTCCTAAGATGCACACAACCCTAGAAGAAGATGGTTCTACATGTTGAGCACTTGGGGAGGGCTTGGGCTTCCTTAGAGGATGGGTGGTTGTAGGGGAGGATGACTCCATGGCTTTGGGTTGGCCTAGGAGGTGGATGACTCCATGATGTGGGTTTCCTAGGGGAGATCTAACTAAGGATGGAAGAGGCCTCTCCACAACCTCTTCATGGAATGGATGACTTGATATGCAAGAAAAATTTCGGATTCCCTTAAGTTGGGGATGATCTTCTCTCAGAATCACCACTACTTGGTTTTTCCACGGGATTTTCATATACTTGTGAAAGGTCGAAGGAACAGCCCGGAGACTATGGATTCATGGTCTTCCTAACAATAGGTTGTAGTGAGGGTTTATGTCTAAGACATGAAACAACCCCGTGTGTTTAATATCCCCTACTTCCATGGGCAATTCTACGGCTCCTAGGGGATGGGATGCATTGCCATCGTATCCAATGATAACGATGGAACTTGGCTCTAGCCTTGAAATGGTAACTCCTACTTGAAAGGCCACGTGCAACGGAATGATGTTTAAACCTCCTCTCCCATCGACTAAGCACTTGTCTAGAACGTGGTAATTCAATACCACTTTTATATACAAGGTTTGGTTATGGGTTATATATGATTTTCCAATTCATCCTCCGTTAACTCAATGGGGGCCTTCGCACATATTGGGGAGACTAAGAAGGATAAAGACTCGGGAGTGATGGATGGGTTAAACTTCGCCCTTTCTAAGATCCCTTATAGGACTTGTTTATGTCTAAGTGAAGTTTGAATCAACTCTAGGATAGACATATTTATAGGAAGTTTTGAAATGTGATATTCCAAATCATAAGGGGTTAACACTACGTTTTTACCTTTGTCCATGCCATGCGATGCATTAGGGATGTATGCTTTTCAAGGGCCAGGTAAAACAACCACTTCCTTGCTAGGATTCTTAGCTAAATGTGGGGGTTGATAAATCCTTCCGGACCTAGTCACCTCGCCCACACCTTCCCTAAGGCTCGCTCCTATCTTGTCTCTATTTTGATGCTTCGGAGCACCTCGAATTTCTACTAAGACTCTACCTGAGGCCGAAACTCTAAGCACTTCCCAGATCACTACTTGCTTGGCTTTTTTTATTATGATAGAAGGTGGAGTGTGGCAAGTAACGTGTATCATATGCAATGCATGTTCCGTTCCATGAGCCTTGAGTGGGAGAAGACATACCTCTTTTTCCTTCCCGCTTGTGATTGCATGATTTGGGAAGGGTTCCTTTAAGACTGCTTGGGAAGGCTTCGGTTTTTCGGTGACGTGGATCCTTCCTTGCTCAATTAAGTCTTCGATTTTATTTAAAAGTGCAAAACATTTATTTGTATTAAGGCCCTTGAGCCTATGATACTTACAAATTTCATTCAAAATTTTTCCCTTCGGGAAGAGCAGGGAGAGTGACCAATCTTTGGGCTAGAAGGAGGTCTAGGACTTCCATGATTGGTTGTCCTAATTGAGTGAATTCTCTCCTTTTAAAATTCTTTTGAGGTTTTCTTACATGCTTTCGTTCGGAATTTTTGGAAGGCCCGACTAGGCTTGGTTCCATACGGACATTTGCAATCTTTTAGGGTTTTGCCCCATTGTCCAATATGGGTGGCCTATATGCCCCTTGTTTTTCGAAACGATGTTTTTGAAAATTTCTCCCATTCCATAAGTCTTCGTAAATCCCTTTTTTCAAATTGGCTTCAAAGAGAGAAGCCTTTTTTATAAGTTTTTGAAAATTTGAAATCTCATGAAGGGAGAGAAAAGTTTTTAAATCATTTCTAAAATTTTCAAGGATGAGCATCACAGTGCATCCTTTAGAGATGGGTTCCCTTACTTGCCCCAGGAGCGACCTCCATCTAACGATGAATGCATGTGCATTTTCGTTAGGTGCTTGTTTGGTGTCCCTCAAGGTGTTCAAAGTAGGTATGACTTCAACGTTGTGAGAAAAATATTAAATGAAACAATTCACTAATTCCTCGAATGTGGTGAATTGGCTCAAGTCATAGGAAGTCAACCATTTTGAAGCATTTTCCTTGAGGGAGAGAGGGAACCAATAAATCCATTTTGATGAATCCTTCTGCTTTTAGTAAGCCCTTCAAGAAAATATCTGAAGGTGGAATCTAGGATCCCCACTTCCGTTATACCGATGAAAATTCTGTATGTCATTGTAACTATCGGTTTGATAATCGGATGGTAGAAGGATTCATCGTAACTATCAGAAAATATCTGAAGCATTTTCCTTGATCTCTTTTCCTTGATTTGGACTTTTAGCAATTGTTGCAAGGCCTTTCTATCTTTCATGGTGAAGGATTTGGGTTCTCGTTCCTCCTCTAATCTAGATGTCGCTTCAGGTTTCCTTGAATGCGAGAGTTTTTTATGAGCCCTTGCTTGTTTCCCATGAGAAGAACATGATTCAACCGCTTCAGCCTCTTGGCTTAAGCGACCTTCTCTCCTATGAGCTTGACATCCCTTTTTAAGGAAACAAGCGAATCTTCTCAGTTTTTGTAATACATTTTTGAAAACTTTTTTGAAATGTGACATGATGAGCATGAAGCCCGTCTCGACACTTCGCATGATCCTTCCAAACTAGACATGCTTGAAATGCTTAAAATATATAAAAACCTGTGCACAAGGGAGGTATTAATACCAAAGTTTTAAAAGATTGGAGTTTGAAAAATCACATATACTTGAAATCCCGAAAGACTCGAGTCCCACCGGGCATGCCAATTTTGTAGATGTGAAATTTTTACTCTAAGCCTATGTAGAGACTTGAAGCAATCATTTTAATTCTACTTCATGCGTGAGCGTGCCAGCTAGTTTCTAAAAACTAACAAAATTGTGAATTCGACTTCGCAATTTTGGCTCAACGGGTTCTTTTTGCTTTAAGCCTTCTTAAACCGATGCTCAAGGGTCAACCTAAGCGCTTTAACGATTTCAAATGAGCTGATGATGTTTCAAATTCACGTGAAAATAGGGTGTTGAAAATGATAAACTAGTGCCCTTGGTTTTCAAGTTCAAAACTCACAAGTTCTGAAAAACAGAAACTGGTTTTGTTTTTATTACTTATTTCCCAAATTGTTTTGAGAAACCTAGAGACCTCCAAAATTCATCAAAAAGTTACAAGACAGAGCTTGAAATATGAAGATTCTAGGACACCTTTTAGTTTTGAATTCGGGATTGGGTTGATATAGAATTAATTCGGCAAAGTGCCTCTCCTCAAACACCCGTAACTGTTTTATCACATAAATACAAAGACCCCAAGATAGGCCTTTATCTCAGTGCTCAAGGTTCCAAATTTAGTGCACTTGATCTTGTTAGAAAGCTATGGATGTTAGTTTTCCAATGAACCAATAATCACCAATTTTGGACACCTGAAGATAGAGTTATGTGATAAATACGTAGGCTTTGTTGCAAGAAAATATAGTTGACAGACAGTTTTCGGAAATTAACCTTATCTTGTAAAGATTTAATTACGTGGTTGCGCGACCCTAAAATTCTTGAAAATTTTATTGTAAGTGGGCTTGTGTAGATACAATCTGCAAAATTTCAGAGTAATCAGAGTAGGGGTTTGGCAATGAAAAATCAAACAATCATCGTATACAGTGATGATGAAAATCAAATTTCAAGTTTTTATAACATATGTGATGCAAAACTCACACGAATTAAAGTACAACAATACAACATCCCGAATTAAATTGCTGAAGGAAAATGAATTGAAATATATCTAATAGCTTAAGAATAGAGGGGATTAGAAGATATAGAGTGTTTATAGCACATAGAGAGGTAGAATCAAGAACACAAACACATAGAGTGCATAAGCAAAGGAAAGGAAAATTTCAGCACATCTACTTCTATTAAATCATGGGGGGAGACAAAGCTCCATTAATACAACCTCTTTTGAATTGAATATGAAGAAGAGATATAGATGAATCAAGATAGAACAATACTTACATAGATTCCCAAAAAACAATATTTACAAGTCTCCTTTTAAAATCTTTATTTTAAAGATTTAAAATTTTCTTTTTTTTTAGCTAAAAAAAATTAAAACAAGTCAGCTTTCGAAGTTTGGAGTATTTTCAGAAAAAAATTTATTTAGGGTGTTTACAGATTTTCCTCTTTGGCATTAATCCAAATTTATTTAGATAATGTCAAAGAATAAAACACCTTTTTTTATTTACTTCCCAAATTATCTTGAGAATATAAATCATCCTTCAATTCATAAAACCCGTTCCTTGGATCATAGACGAGGTGATTTTTAGCCAAAGGGGACTTGACTCCACTTGAGTGCTTGTCCTAAACATGATTATGCATAGCCGACTATAAGACATGAAAATTCCCACTCCTGGCTTTTGAGAGCAGAAGTTAAGCTTCTCGAGTTTACGTCGCTTTTAAGGGCGTGCCAGCTAGCTTACTCAAACTAGCGAAGATTTTTGGAAATATCTGACCTTTTGGTGCCTATAGATAAGCGGGATCTTTTCACTTGAAACCTTCTTGAACCGGTGCTTAAGGGTCGGTTTAAGCGCTTAGAAAACTTCGATTTCAAACAAACATGAACTTTTGAAAGAAAAGCGAGTATTTCGATGATTGTTTGCCTAAATTGCAGTTTTTATTACGGGAGTTGTTCGAATCCAAGTCTCTCGAGTTTTAGTTATCTTAGGCCGGATGTGTGTGCTTCAAGTGGCCTAAATTTAGCGAGTTTTGAGCGTAGTTTCGAGGTTTTCTCTTTGAAAATACACGAATGCAAGGATGCACAAATACTCTTCGGGTTCGATATGATGTGAGCTAGGCTCGAATTGAAAGCAACTCACACACACAACTTAAAGTAAATACCCGAATGGAAGTGCAACTCATGCAGCTGAAAGGGAAATACCTGAACTTTAAAGCAACTCACACGACTTGAATGTAAATTGCGGAAGGAAAATATACTTATATCTTAAGAGCAGAAAGGCTAAATGTGTTCGTGTGTGTTGTGTATAAATGAAAAGCCAACTCACATGACTGAAATTGAACTTGCCGAAAGGGAGATATAAGTATAGTAAGAGTGGAAAGGCTCAATGCATGCATGTGTGTAGTGTAGAATTTAAATGACAAACTCACACGACATGAATTGAACTTTGCCGAATTTGAAATATAGGTATATAAAAGCGGAAAGGCTCAATGTATTCGTGTGTATTGTGTATAAATGGAAAGACAACTCACACGACTTGAATTGAACCACCCGAAATGTAAGTGCGTACACCACTGAATGTAAAACTCATGCAGCTAGAAAGTATATAAATACACTATATCTTATGAGCAACAATGGCTCAAAAGGTGCGTGAGAGTGTGGAGCAAGTGCTCACGTACTTCTTGGGTGCGAGTGTGAAATTTAAATGACGAACTCACACGATATGAATGTAACAACCCGGAATTGAAATTGCACGGCTTTCACTAAAGTCTTTAGAGTAAGAGCGAAAGCTCAATGTGTATGCAATAGTGTGCAACTAAGAGCGGAAAGGCTCAAGTGCACGTGGGTGTCTTGTGTACGTTTTAAGAGCAATATGACTCAAGTGTACGTGTGTGCTTCGTGTATCAAGCACCAATATTACATTTCGAGGGGAGACCATGCTCCATTATTATAACCCCGTATCAAATTGAATTGAAATTTAAAGGAGTAAGGTAAAAACTGAATTTAAACACTTACAAGTGGACGGCTTTTCCTTGCTCGTGCTTGGGCTTTGGTCTACCTTGGCAGCCAAGAGGGGTCTCCCTAAGTGGGGTTTGTTGACGTGAGTTTGAGCTTAGGGAAGGCTTGTGGGCTTGGAACTTGGAAGGATCTAGGTTCGATCGGATATAGGGCTGGTTAGGGTGAGTGTCTTAGGTGCAGGCTGGCTAAGGCAAGTCACGGTTTAAGGTGTGGCTTAGGTGGGCTGGTTTGGTTTGGGGTGACTCGAGCCAAGGTTTCTCGAGTGGGCATTTGGGGTGTTCGGCCAAGGGAGGTGGTCGGGTTTGTTTTTTGTGGGGGTTCGGCCAAAGGGGAGACCGACCAGGTTCAGCCAAGGTCCGACCTTGGGTTTCAGCCAGCCAGCAAGGTGGTCGGTTGTTTGGGACATAGGTAGGGTATAGCCGGGTTGGGGCACATCAGGTGACGTGCAGGTGCTAGGCGCCAGGCACGGGACAAGAGTGTGCGGTAGGACGCTGCACGCGACACAGGGCGCAACAGCAACACAGGGGTGCGAGACAGGACGTTGGGGAGCAGTAGGAGCGCTGGGGCACAGGAGGAGCGTGGTAGGCATGCTGGGGCGCGGTAGGCGCTGCTAAGGATGGTGTTTGGCCGGGTAGTGTCCAGGGGAAGTTTTAGGTTGGTTTAGGTTCTTGTTTGAGTCGGTTTAAATGGTTTAGGCTAGGTTTAAGCTAGTTGTGGGTCAAGTTTAGTGGGGTAGGTTAAGTGATTTAGGCTAGGTTTAGGGTGGGTTTAGGAGCCTACCTCTTGGAGCCTATCCACCGTGCCTCCACGCCTTGTTGCAGCCTCCTCTTTGGTCGAGCCCACCTTGGTTGCAGCCCTTAGGTCAAGCCTTGATCAACATGGCTCAAGCTCACCTCTCTCATGAGCCCACATGGCTAAGTCTCTCTCTCACTCTCTCTCCTCCCAACCAATTCACGTGAACCTCCATTTGGGGACCCCCTCACCTCTATTTATAGGCAAATGAGGTGGGTCTTGGATATGAGTCTTAGATTTGGGTCTTGGAATCCAGATCCGATCCAAATACTATTTGGGTCTCGATCTCGGATCTCGAATATTTTGGGATCCAGATCTGACCCAAATGTTTAATTGGGTTTGGATCTCGAATCTCAGATATTTGAGATTCATATCCAATCTAAACACTATTTGGATTTGGATCTAGATATTTGGCTCCAGATCCAGTCCAAATTTCTTTTCTTTAGTCCTTCTTGGCATTTCGAGACGGACGGTTTGTGCGGGCCCTAGCTTCATCAACGCTCCGTCTTGTGCTAGGTTTTCCCTAACTTTGTCGTCCAAACTCCTTCTCACCCTTCTCGATTTCATTTCAGCTCATTTTCGTCATTTTCGGCTTGGATTTCTGCTATTTTGTTGAATGTGCTTGGCTTCACTTTTGGTGCTCTAGGCTTGCAGTCTGCTTCGGGCCTAGGAATTCCTTTTACCTTTTGATCCTAGCTTTTATCAGGCCAGGGTGCTTTCTTTGGGCTTCTGAACCTGCTTCTGAGGCTACTTTTGATTCAAGCTTTACTTGTTGGATTTTGGGTTTTTGCAAAATTGGGACTTGGCCCATGCTTGAGAAATTTAATTTGAATGGGGTTTAGACAAAATTTAAAGTTTTCGCAACTCCTAGGTTCTTGAAAACTCCAGAATCTGGTTTTGAAATTAATTTTTAAACCAGGTGTTTGTTTTTTAAATTCGTTTGATTTTTTGGTGTTTACACCGACCTTGGGTGTATGCATGCATTGTTTGAGATGCACATGAAGTGTAAATTTAGAGACTCATTTAGGAGATGGATGGGCTTGAGGAGATGCCTATGAAGGCCGCTTGCCCTGAGAAGCCTATGAATAATCTCCTAAGGTCATAATTTGTCATATATGGCCTAAGACACAAACAGAGACTAGTTAACACATACGTACTCATTTGCCCCATTGTCTATTATCCAATATTGTGTCTCGTAAATAGAAAGGAGATGGGATTTAAGGGACAGATATCCGTCACTAATAGGTGTAGAGGTTACCACCTTGTTAACTATAGCTCCTTAAGTTGCCGTAGGTTTCTTCACTTTCTTTGAGGAGTAATTCTTCTCACAATGTCTAACTTAACCATAAAGCCAACACGATTTGTTTTTGAGTTTCTTTTCAATCTTGGCTTTTGGTTTATGGTTCGCTTATTTTTCCTTAGGATCACTAGGTTATTTATTTTCGATCGTCGGGTTAACCCTAGAGATATTGTATACACGTATAACGGGTTTCTTACTTCTATGATCTTGTTTTATTGTTATATCTACAATTAGATTGTCAAGGGTTATTTTACCCTTCTTATACTTGAGATCTAGGTTAAAACCCTCCCAAGACTTAGGAAATTTCTCTATAACAGACATTACAATAAACTTGTCAGGAAGTTCATTTCATCTTCCTTTAGACCATGGCATGAAAATTGAAACTCGTGGAACTATTCGGTTACAGATTTTCTCTCTACCATTTGATATTTAAGGAACTTTGTCACGGAATACTTTTGAAGACCGAGGTCTTCAGTATTGTATTTTCGATATAAGGCAACCCATGAAACTTTCGTTATTCTACAAGGAGAAGAACTATATACATCAAATAAAATATTTAACAATGCTGATAAAATAAACAGTGACAGAGGGTGTCCTCCTTCAACTCGACAATTCTATCCTAGCTTCTAGTGTCAGTATCATTGGATAGGGGATAATCTGACTCCATATATAGATGCAACCCTAACATGGTTAACCAAATTTTCATATGTTACTTCTAGCATTTAAAATGTAGACCAGTAAATTTTTTCAGCATCAAGGTTAAATTGACCTTAGGTCGAAGGGTAACAGCCATGGACATATTTACTATGGTAAAAAGTGATTTCTCTAAGTGACATACCCTACTTAGGTTTTCAAGACAGATCTGTATACCCAAATCTCTGATTTCTATGAAATTGGTCTTGAATGGATCTCATATTTCCAATGAGACCATTTTAAATCAAAACGGTTATAGTATACAAAGATATGGGATTATGACCCAACCTTTGTTGCAGGAACTTCTAGTTTTATAGATTATATTTTGATTTCATTCGATTTTTTTATTTTATTTATGATGTTGCACGATACTAAAATTCTTGAGAATTTTAGGAACACTATATCTGTGTGTGTAAATTACGTGTGTAAAATTTCAATACATTCGGAGTAGGGTTAAGAAAATAAAAATCATTCATTAGATGTGTGCAAAGTGTAGAAAACAGATTTTCAGATTTTATAAGATATGTGCATGCATATCGTCCGAATTAAAGACAATCTACTACAATTTAAGATAAATAAAATTATAATTATAGCATAGCATAGAGGGGATTAGGAGGTATGAGATCTTATATTATACATTGGAGTGGAAATGATCGAAAATCAAACATATAACAGATAATATATGAATGTAAAGGTAACGGGGCAACATATAATCTTTAATTATTACATCAGTATGGAGACATGAGCTCCTTAATTACAACCCCATTAAATTTAATGAAAGAGGAGAAAATAATAATTAAAAGGTAAGGGAAGAAGGGATCTGAGGTGAAAGAATATGATGATGGCCAACAGTTGGTGGCGGCAAGCCTCTTTCTCCTTCTTCTTTATCTCTTCCTCTCCCTATCTCTCTCTCTTTCTCTCTTTCTCTCCCTCTCTTGCTAGCTGAATTGATCGATTGTTGGATGCCCTCTTTCAACCCCCTTCAAGGGCCCTTTTATAGACAATAAGTTGCCCCTTTGATGATGCTCCTTATAAGTCAACTTACCCAATGCAATATGGTAAATTGCCTTGTTGAAGACCTACTGAAATTGGTTGGGCTTGTGTTGTCTAATGGCTACCAAATCGAAAACCAAAGTTGCCTTGTTGTTGTCATGCTGAAATTGGCAATCTCATGTCTTACAATGGTAAATTGCCTAATATTGCTGAAATTGGTTGGCCCTTGATATGGTGAGTTGCCAAACCAGGGGGACTGAAGAACATCTTTGCTCAAAAGATTCTAGAGTTCGACACTGACAGTTCTATGTAGACCACTTTTCTCACATAATCCTCTTTATCTGTTGGACAAGGCTTATTGGGAGAACTTTCACTAGCTGCTAATGTTGCTGCAAGTTCTTATCAAACTATGAAGCAAGGCCTTTCTAGATGTAAATGTCGTAGTGACAATAAAATTGCTAAGGAGATCGCAAATAATTTTTTTTGCTCGATTTGGCAGATATGGAAAATTTGAACACTCCACCTTCGTTCGCATCATATGCCTTCCAAAATTGTGTGGCCTTTTCATGCAACTAGCTACTTCTTCTGAACAACATATTACTATAAAAGGGATACATCACGAATGCCTATTCTTTATCTTCGACATGTATGGGCATAACTATTATATGGCCCAATGAACATTGTGTAGGTCACTCAAGCAATTCAACTCCTCACCCCCTGGCTACTTGTAAGTGACTGGATAGGAGGGGAAAGGGTGGGAGGTACTAGTAATTCCCATTCTAAAATGGACTTTAATGACCATCACAGATTGCAACTTATCAGAACTCCCACTACCTGTCACACATACACATAGCCTACTCGGCCAAAGGGCAACTATTTCATTGCTAGCAGAAACTATAGATGCTTAGTTAACTCCATGGATATAGTCTTATCTAAACTCATGGATCAAAGTACTCTCCTATACCATATCAGGACATAACGGCCTAATGATATTTGTCAATAATGAGACCCCAATTCCCAAAAATTAGTTAAAGTTCCCCTAAATATGGACATAGATACCTTCATGTGAATCAACTTGTCAACAAAAAAAATGTAACCAATAGCTTGCCAAATCGAGCACCATGGCTACGTTGGGTAAGTGATTTTATCCCATGATGCTGAAATCATCTAGCCCATCCTCTTAATGGCTTGATGACTTACCAAATTTGGCTCCATGGCTGCGCATGGTAAGTTGACTTGTCCATTTTTGTTGAAATTGGCCAGGCAATGGTTGCTCATACCTTACCAAATTAGGCCACTTTCCTTTTTCTTGTTTGTCAACCCTTCCTTCTTGGATGCTGACATTCCTTCTTCTTGAATGTTGACTTTCCTTTCTTGAATGTCGATTTTCCTTTCTCTTAAATGTAATTTTCTTTTCTTGAACACCGACTTTCCTTTCTCTTCTTGGATGTCGACCTTCCATCTTTTTCTTGGACACCGACCTTCCTTCTTCGATGCCGACTTTCCTTCTTACACGCCAAGCTTCTTCTCTTTGGCAGTCACTTTAGGCTACTCGCCTAATACCTTGATCTAAAATGGCAGGTTACCTTGTCCAATAATGTCGAAATTGGCAGGTGTTTGGTCGTTACCTTTTTGGTTCTTACCATCTCCTCTTTGCATGTAATTTACCTCTTTCCACTTCGAGTTTCAGGTATGGCAGGTATGGTTTGAAACGTTTTCTTTAAAACCATTTTTTTATATTTGAAAACATCAAGTTTAATAAAATCTTAAAATATTCTTTTTTGAAAAACACTGAGTTTCATTTCTAATTTTTGTTTGCATGCGTGACATGCTTTCGCTCCGTGAGTTAGTCTTTTACCATTTCAACCACTTTAACCTCTTTTTTTATATAAGATCTCGAAATGAGACTATTCTCGACCGATCATGTTTTTGAGGTATGGTTTGGTTTTGGTTTGTTTTGGGATTTCAAAGTTTTGTAATTTGGTAAATTTGTCAATTTTCAAACATTTTTGGGTTTGATTCCCAATGTCTTATTTTCATTTGTTTCTTAGAGAAAAAATATTTGAAACTATTCTTTTTTTAAAGGCAATCTTTTGAAATAACAAAATCCTACTAATTTGGTCATGAGAGCAAAATAGTTACTTTTTTGAGATTTTATCAAAATTAGATTTTTTTTAAAGTGATGCAATATACCCTTATTTTGAGGTTACTACAAAATTTTGGTGCGTAAATGAGCTTGTTTAAGGTATCTTTATTTGAAAAACCCACAAAAGATCCAAAGCTGTAATTTTTGTTTGAAAAAGAAAAAATTTCTAAAAGATCAAATGTTTTTGTTTTGAAAAAATTTTGGGTGTTTATAGATGCCTCTCTTTGGCATTAATCCAAATTTATTTGGATAATGACAAAGAAGAAAACACCCATTTTATTTTTTTCCCAGATTTATCTTGAGAGTATGAATTTTCCTTCATTTCATAACATCTATTTACTTAGACTTGTTTTTGTGTAGGAGGGGATTTTAGTAAAAGGGGACTTGATAAGAAAATACCTGGTCATAGGATGATCATGCATGGATGATCCCTTTACGAATGCATGTGCACAAGAAATGTGAGGTGAGTGAAGTGTGTGTTTAGAGACCCATATCTGTAATTCGTGAACTTGAGAAGAAGCTTATGAAGGTTGGCTGCCCCAATCAATATGGTTCCCATATTGCTTTCTTTGATGTTTCGAGTTTTCAAAATTTCTTTTCAAAAGGAAACTCCTTTTGATTTCTATAAAAAATGACTTCCAATTTCTTACATTTCCCCTTACTCGAGTTTTGATACCCACTAATTAGCAAAGGTTTTGTAAAAGATTTTGAATAACATTTCAAAATTCAATTTTTCACACAACAAGGTCTAATTCTCAAACAAAATAAAATCCAAATAAGTAAGTCCTATTCCTACTCTAAGATTTTAATGTTAAACTTTTCTCCATTGGGATAAGTTTTGGGGATTTTGGGAAAGAGTTTTTCATGGACCCTTTTGAAGCAGCCCGTGGTATAAGGCTAAGAAATTTTTAATAAAAAATTACTCTTTTGAGCTTTAATTTTTCCTTTTCTTTTATTTTAAGAGAACTTTTATATTGGAGGTTTTTGTTTTTCCTTTTCTTTTCTTTTTCTTTTTAAAAGACCTCTATATTGGAGATTTTATTTTTCTTTCTTTTTGGGATAAATGAAGTGGGAGAATACAACTCATCCCTTTAGATACTTGATTCAACCAAGTATATCCCATTTCCTAATAGTACCCAACATTTGAAAATATTTTGCTAGTTTGAACTAGGCCTCATTTTATAAGCCAAAGATTTTTGAAATGTTACCAAATGATTTTGAAAACTCTACTTTTCATAAAGCATCAATTCTCTAATTCAGGTTTACATAATTCATTTTGATCCTTCTTTCAAGAAATTCAAAGGAGATCCATTTTCAAAATATTTTCAAAAGAATTTAAAATAGACCCTATACATAATATTTTTTCAAGTATTGGCCATTTATAAGGTCTGTTAAATTTCTTTCATCAATATCAATCAACCAATATGACTATTTGCCCTTCTTATAACATAGGGACCATCCCACTTGAGTCGTTACTTACCAAGTGAATGTGGGCCTCTTATGGGTGAATGATGTAAATGACATGTGAAATGTATTCCATACGATATGGTGGATATACATGCTTTATAAAATGATGAATGTATTCAGTCTCTATGAAAGGTGTTTTGGGAATGCATTCTACATGCTCCTAGTTTGGAGGAGATAACATGAGCATTCTTACACTATGGCCGACCCTTATAGTGGCATGTGATGAAGGATTTTCAATGTGATGTGCAATCTTGGTTTTTGGCATTGCATGATAGGATCCTAGACTTTTATGAATTTTAGATTAGGTTCACTCCCTAAATTGACCTCTAAGAAATCCCTCCTATGGAATTTGAAGGTTTTTCCAAGTCAAAGGATTTTATGGAATTCGGGAACTCGGAGGCTTCATCGTCCTCATGGACGAGGGATTTTCCTCTTTGCTTTGATCACTCTCATGTGCTTTGATTTCTAGGAAAGTATCATGTATAAGTGAAGAGTTATGCACAAAAGGATTATCAGACAATTCGGGTTTGAGAATGTATATGGATTTTATCAAAACCAATGCTTCAGTTTGTACCCGATTTTGAAAAACAAAATTTTTAGGATTTTTGACTTTTTCAATTTTTTAGATTTTTTCAAACAAATGCTAGAAGGAAGAATATAAAAGACTTTATTTTTCAAATTTTTAGATTTTTTAAATGTTTTTGATTTTTGGAGTTTTCTAAATTTTTTTGGTTTTTCAAAATATATACATTTTTGGGATTTTTCCAAGGGGTCTTCCATCAAACCTACAAAGAAAACACCATGAATTAGACTCCAAATAAGAGGTTTAGCCCATAAGTTTCGGTTTTAGCCGGCTCTATGGCACCCTTGACCTAGTTTGTCTTAGGTGGTGGCTCAAGGGGTATAGATGGGTTGTACCCTAAGCCATGTCGACCCGGGTTAGATAGAGGTAAGATAGGTTCTAGTATATCGTAATTCTTGTCTCCTAGACCCTGGTATGGTGCATACCCCATGTTAAATAACATATTTCAAGACTTTTTAAGTATTGTAAAGATTTGATAAAGAGGATGGTCTTCGAATAGTGTATCGTCTATGGCATGGTTATACACTCGAGTTTTCTGGGATGTGCCTAGGAGGTGTATGGATTTAGAGGTGGAGGTATTTGACTCCCCTTGACATACACCACACTAGGAGTGGAAAGCTTGGGTGATTTGGGTATTCCTAGGAGATGGACGACTTTGGAAAGGTGTGACTTGGGTTCCCCTGTGATACATTTGACCCTAGATGGTTTGAGATGAGATGATTTTGGTTCTCTTAGTAGGTGGATGATTTTGGCAATGGGTGACTTGGGTGAATTGGGCATCTCCATGACCCTCTCCACACCACTCAATAGGTCACTTGATAGGCAAGGAAAGTTTTGTATTCTCTTGAGGTGTGGGTTGTTTTCTCCAAAAACTACCACGACATGGTTTTCTCATGGGATTTTAAGATACTTGTGGAAGATTGAAGGTACGGCTCAGAGGGAATGTATCCAAGGCTTTCCTAAATAACAAGTTGTAGTGGGGTTTATGTCTAAGACATGAAACAACCCTATATTTAGTATTTAACCGACTTTCATTGGTAACTCTATGGAGTCTAAGGGGTGAGATGAGTTATCATCATATCCTGTGATGATAATTAGACTTGGTTCAAGTCTAGATATGTGTACTCCTATTTGGAAGGCCACATGGAGAGAAAGAATATTTAGAGCTCATCCCCCATCAATCATGCACTTGTTGAGAGTGTGGTGATTTAATACTACCTCTATGTGCAAAGCTTGGTTGTAGGTTGAATCAGGTCTTTCTAATTCATCCTTAGTGAACATAATTTGGACCTTGGCAAAGATAGGGGAGATCAAGAAGGATAGGGATTCAAGAGTTATGGTAGTATTAATCTTGGTTTTTTTTAAGATTTCCTATATGGCTTTTCTATGCTTAGGTGAGGTTTGTATCAATTCTAAGATAGACACGTTTATGTTAAGTTTTGAAAGATATAGTTCTAAATCGTTTGGGGCTAACACAACACTTTTACCTTGTCCATACCATGAAATGAGTTAGGGATGCATGCTTTTGAGGGTCGGGCAAAACGACCACACCTTTCCTAGCTTGTTTAGCTAAATGTGAGAGTTGATAGATCCTTCCAAATCTAGTCATTTTCCCTACACTCTCCAAAGGGTTTGATCCTAACTTGACTCTAATTTGATGTCTTCGAGCACCTCGAATCTCAAAAAGTGTAGGACTCTAAGTGCTCCTCGGATCACTATTTGCTTGTCTTTTTTTTATTACAAGAGAGAGTATTGTGTGGCAAGTAGTATGAACCGTATACAATGCATGCTCAATCCCACAAACTTGGTTTGGATAAAGACATGCCTCTTCGTCCTTCCTACTTATACTTATGTGGTTCGGGAAGGGTTCTTTGAAAATGACTTGAGGGGATTCCGGTTCCTCCGATATGTGAAGCCTATCATACTCTATCAAGTCCTCGATTTTGTTTTTCAAGAAAAAACATTTATTTGTATCATGACCATTGAGTCTATGATATTTATATAAATCATTCAAAAAATTTCCTTTTCGGGGTGCCTCTTCAAGAATCACCGGGAGACTCACGAGACCCTGTGCTAGCAAACTTTCTAAGACTTCCATGAGTGGTTGTCCTACATTGGTTTATTACTTTGTTTGGAATTTTTTCTCATTTTTTGGTTTTTTTCAAAAGATTTTTGTCCAAAGGACTTAGAGGGTTTGATCGAACTCGGCTCTACTTAGATGTTGGCCACTTTTTGAGTTTTCCCTCCTCCTTCCAGTGCATATAGCCCATATGCCCCGGGTTTTTCAAATTTTATTTTTAGAAAATTTTTTTCTTTTCACAAATTTTCATACACACCTTTTTTCAAATTTGCTTCGAAGAGGAAAGCCTTTTTTATTAGTTTTTGAAAAGTCGAGTTCTTGTGAAGGGAGAGGAATGCTTTCAAATCAGTTTTAAATTTTTCAAGCATGAGCATTACTCCACATCCTTCAGAAATGGACTCTTTCACTTTGTCCAAGAGTGACCTCCACCTGACGATGAATGCGTGTGCATCCTTATTAAGAGATTGTTTAGTGTCTCTCAAGGTATTGAGAGTGGGTGTGACTTCTATGTTATGCGAAAACCTTTGTATAAAGAAATTTGTCAAATCCTTAAAATTGACAAATTGGCTTAAATCGTAAAAAGTCAGCCACTTTAACGCATTCCCCTTTAGAGAATGGGAGAACCAGTAGACTCACTTGGAAGAGTCCCTTTTTTTCTCATAAGCTCTTCGAGAAAAGAGTTGGAGATGGGATTGAGGGTCCCCATTTCCATCATACCGATGAAAACTCGGTATTTCATCATCACTATCCATTTGGTAATCAAAAGGTAAAAAGTCAGATAGTGAGTATGATTTCTTTTCTTTTGTTTGGCCCCTTAGTAATTGTTGGAGGACCTTCCTATTGGCTTAACACGATGATTTATCACTCGATCCTTAGCTCTTTCAGTTATCTTTTTGAACTAGACATGATTTGTAAAATTTAACCTGTGTATAAAAAATGGATTTTAAGAATCAGGATTTTAAAAAGTAAATTGTTTTAAAAACTCGCATCAGATTCAAAAAATTTCCTAAGACTCGGGTCCCACTGGGCATGCCAAATTTGTAAATGCGAATTTTTATTTCTAAGTCTATGTACAAACTTGAAATTAAATTCACAAACCATGATGTGCGCGAGCGTACCGACTAGTTTGCTTAAACTAGCAAAAATAATTTTGACTTCTCTAACAATTATGGATAAGTTAATTTTTTTCGACGTATGCATTCTTGAACCGATGCTTAAGGGTCAACCTAAGTGTTTTGGAAATACCAAAAGGCCACACATTTTTAGAAGGTATATGATGTGACCGAAGGTGGAGTGTTCAAATTTTCCATATCTGCCAAATCAAGCAAAAAAATCTATTTGCGATCTCCTTAGCGATTTTATTGTCACTACGACATTTACTTCTAGAAAAGCCTTGCTTCATAGTTTGATTAGGACTTGCAGCAACATTAGCAGCTAGTGAAAGTTCTCCCAATAAGGCTTGTCCAACAGATAAAGAGGATTATGTGAGAAAAGTGGTCTACATAGAACTGTCAGTGCCGAACTCTAGAATCTTTTGAGCAAAGATGTTCTTCAACCACCCTGGTTTGGCAACTCACCATATCAAGGGCCAACCAATTTCAACAATATTAGGCAACTTACCATTGTAAGTCATGAGATTGTCGATTTCAACATGACAGCAACAAGACAACCTTGGTTTTCGATTTGGTAGGCCATTAGACAGCATAAGCCTATTCAATTTCAGCAAGTCTTCAACAAGGTAACTTACCGTATTACATTGGGTAAGTTGACTTACAAGGAGCATCATCAATGGGGCAACTTATCATCTATAAAAGGGGGTTGAAAGAGGGCATCCAACAATCAATCAATCCAGCCAACAAGAGAGGGAGAGAGAGAGAAAAAGAGAGAGACAAGGGGAGAGAAAGAAGGAGAAAGAGACTCGCCGCCACCAACCGTTGGCCATCATCCTATTCTTCCGCCATAGGTTCCTTATTCTCTTACCTTTTAATTATTATTTTCTCCTCTTTAATTAAATTTAATGGGTTGTAATTAAGGAGTTCATGTCTTCATACTGATGTAATAATTAAGGATTATATGTTGCCCGATTACCTTTACATTCATATATTATTTGTTATGTGTTTGATTCTCGATCCTTTCTACTATGATATATAATATAATATCTTATATCTTTTAATCCCCTCTATGTTATGATATAATTATAATTTTATTTATCTTAAATTGTTGTAGATTGTATTTAATTCAAACAATATGCATGCACGTATCTTCTAAAATTTGAAAATCTGTTTTCTACACTCTGCACACATTTAATGAATAATTTTTATTTCCTTAACCCTACTCTGAATGTGTTGAAATTTTGTATACCTAATTTACATAAGATATAGTATCCTTAAAATTTTCAAGAATTTTAAGATCATGCAACATCATAAATAAAATAAAAAAAGATTGAATGAAATCAAAACAAAATTTTTAAACTAGAAGTTCTTGCAACAGAATAATCTTGTATCTTTGTATCAATGAACCTTTTTGGTTTAAAATAGTTTCATTGGAAAGATGAGATCCATAGCTTTCCAATAAGACCAATTTCATAAAAATAAGAGATCTGAGTACCAAGATACAATCATTTTTCTAAGCCTCTTTTTCTTTATCATAGATCCATCCCAAAAACATGAGTGAGATATATTCTTGGATTTAATTCTACATCTATAGTATTTAAAATAAAAACAAAATTAGTTTTTGAATCTATAAATCAAAATCTATCTTCTATAGATTTTTTAGAGATTCAAAAACTATTAAAAAAATCAAAAACAAATCTCTAAAAACAAAACCGGTTTCTATTTTTCAAGATTTAAAATATGGGGTTCCGGTTCCCATTTTAATGAATCACAGGCCACAGCACACAGTAAAAAGTGATGGGGTCACAGAAGCCCCCTTTTTTTTATGGGATTATGAGGCCCAGAGATGAGCCGCTAGAATGAAGTTCCAAATCCGTAGTGCCACCTTGGCATCAATCAACCCCCTAATGGAGGTCAACGGTTTCAATTCTTGCGAAAACTGAATCCAACGTAAATAGATGCAAAACAATGCCTTCAGGTTGTAGGTTGTACTTCATACGTGAATAGTAGAAATAGGCTCGGGTTTGTTCTATGGATTTGGGTTCATTGCAAATATAGAATATGGAATCTAAATATGATTCACCAAAGTTTCAGAACCTATGCGGTATCTTTGACAAGACTATTATACCAATCAATTAGCTGAGGGAGAATTTGCAAATTGATGAAACCAGATGGACAGATTTTCTCTCCAAGAAGAACACTACTATTTTCTGTCAGAAAAAAAATGCCTAATTGTCCCTCTGCAGCTTCTACTTTCACATGAAGTTCTTGTTTTGATGGTGAAGGCGTTTGAAACTAGCTCCCCGCCATGGCATGTCAAGCTAAACTCGATCGTACAAAGAGCCCGAGATAAATGAACTGAACAAGGACTCCTTCGAAAAACGACCTGTAAATAATAGAATCCAGTCTCCAGGAAAGGACCTTACTCTTTTAAAGCTTGTAAGCGTGATTTGGTCTCCAAGACGTATTCAACTTTATATTTTACCTTGTAAGCCAATTATTCAATAGATTTTCGTCATATGCCTAATGAGCTAATATAAATTCATTAAGCCAAGATGCATAGCTGTTTTTTAATTCACCATTGATGAATCTTGTTACGCTGACACTGGATCACTTTTATCACCCAAGCACGAGCTTCTCTTTCCTTTCAGCGGCTTCAGTTTTGCAAAAAGTTCCCTTTGCATCGAGATCCATCTTTAAGACAATTGACATTGTTCAATAGAACAAAAGCTCCGTGCTTGAAAGGCACCCCGAAATACCCCAGGCCCCTAACAGATATGCTACTAGAAGGCTTTTGGAGACGTCCCCTTTATCAGGAGAGCTTCACTGCAATATGGACTTTGCATATTTCTAGCAACTCTCTCTCTTATATGATGGTGTGTGAACTTGGATAGTTTGCTTAATAAATGCAGTTATGCGACAGAAATAGACTTACACGAATCTCTCTGAACAAATTGATAAAACAAGAAAGTACATTACACCCGTCATTCGAAGCCGATATCCAAGTGCGAACCGCCAGCAGCACAGGCACGCTTGATAGCTTGTGGACTGATGCTCTGGTGTGAACTGGATCGGGTACTCTCACTCCTATGTACTACACCCCTTGCCGATGTCACCGAAGGTGGCGTTGACAGCTTGGTTCTCTTCATTTTCCTTTCCAAACAAGAGTCGCTGAGAGACCCACCCACCGGATTGATGCATGCCATCAAACTTGACCTCCTCGAGCTTGGCATCCTGCTGATCAATCTCTTTATGCTCTCTGCTTTGCGTTGATCTTCTAGTGACGACGGTGTTCTGATGGATGGAGGAGTTTTGACGACAGGCTGCTTCGAAAGGTTGAGATTCTCATCCTCAATATCAGATCGTGGCCGTATTATCTTGAAAGTTTCTTCTGCGTCAAATACATAAATATCTCCGTTAGTGAAAGATTATACTGTACGACTTTGGAATCGATATGATACATATCGATCATTCACCGGAAAATGTTTGCTGCATACAATAACGAATAGGAGCGAATGAAATGAAACCAGCAGTAATTGATCATAAGGATGCTCGTTTTTACCAGGCTCTTCAACATGGTTGGGCTTCAAAGCTGGTATGGGAGTTGCAGTAAACAAGTCCATGGCTTCTGGGCTCCCATTGTCATCGCTGCAGGAGCTACTTGTTGAACAGGAGTCGCGTGGCGCACCAGCATCATTACCGTCGTTCAGTACTGACTGGGGAGATGCAATGGCGGTGTTCATATCAGGTTGCTTTTTCCGAGTGTCCGTTTGCACTTCTATTGAACTGGAAAACCATGGGGAACCATGCCGCTTGTAGAATAAAATATATGCCTCTTGAGTGAGAGCCAAGGTTTTACTGGCTGATTCTACCTGTAGTAGTCCAAGTGCATGATAAAACTTAATATGCAATTACTCAAGCCAACTTATGTACCATCTTTTAAGTAGCTTCTGAATGATCGGGGATTGCTTTATAGTCTCACGCTAGAAGTCAATCACTGACGAAGCAATTGTTTGATAAAAATGGCGCATAAATTGATCAAATAAGTTTATACAAATAGCTCTAGTTTTTATGTTCCCTTCTTTTTCTATTCCATTATGTGGTTAATTACAATTGTGTTCAACCCTAAGGAATTGATTTATGATATTGATAAGAACTACATCCTTAAACATCACGCTAATGATGTTTTCCAACTTCTGTATTACATTTTTCTAAAGCATCTACGGAAGCAAACAAAGATTGATTAGCTCAGATAGAAGAGGTCCACGAAAAGTTATCAATGGCATGAGATGATGCTGAGTGAACATACCAGTGAATCGTCCGGTCGGTGCCAAGAATCTGGGGAGGAGCGAAAGAAACTGAAATAATGACCATAGCGTGAACTGTCTCCAGTATGCACTACAATTGCATACAAATCGTACTTGCAGTTATTCTGTCAGTGAAAGGTCACAGAAAAGTCAATACATGATATTATTAAAAGTTCACGACACAAAGAAATAAACATAGAAAGAATGACAACCGGCGGCTTACTGAATCCTAAAACTAGGATACAGCTCAAAAAGAAGTACAACAAAAATTGGAGGCATATCAAGATTGACTATAACTTGCCAATTAATCAATGGTCAAAAACTGCATTTGTACCTTAACGTCCGTTAAACAAGCACACACAAATAGCACAAAGAAGATTGATTTAAGAAAACAAGAGCAGGAAAGAGAGATTACATCGCCGTCCTTTGTGCTGCTAAGGAAGGGCTGCATGTCCAGCTCCAAAGGATACTCGATAAACTTGCTAACTTTTTCAACGTCGGATCCATTATTTCTGAATCGTTTGAGATGGAAGGCAAAGATGTTAGGCATACAGTTCAAAGTAAGCTGCTTTTCTACGGCTACTTCCTGCTTACAATTGTCGCAGGAGAATTTTACATCGGGGTCATCAATAGGTTCGATCTTTGTGAATAATGACAAGGCATCTGTGATTGAATCGGCACCATCAATCTCCAAACTTAAATCCAGTATAGGCTCAAAGGTATCTGAGCGATGACCACAGTTGCAGCATCTAATCTGGCAGAAACAACCAACGTAAAGCACAAGCTCAATGCCCCAAATGCACATGAGGAAATAAAAGACCATATTAACGATATTCAAGCATCAAAAGGCACCGTATATACTGCTACTTTAATCATATGAACGACATCGATACCCATCATATATGAAAGAGAAGAAAAGAGTAGTTAAATCGTGTTTCCCCATTACTCTTTAGAGAACTGTTGGCCTAACCTGGCTCCGGAGGCAGCCACCAAAGATCTGTTTCACAAAGCTATCATGAGCGTCATGTAAGAAGGAACCATCAGCTGGCTTAAGATGCAGCAGGGAAGAGTGAAGGCCATCAAGCAACCAATTTAGAAATTCGTGCGCATCTCCTTGCTCGTATCTACTGAATGCAGGAGATACACCTACACATTAAAGGATAACATTAAGAAAAGGACGAAGATTGTTTCATCGAGTAGAAAACAGCAAACGAAATTGTCCTCATAAAATCACAATATCTTGCTACATATCAAGCGAATTGAGACAAACTCAGGAATCGTGCAGCCTTCACCAGCAAAACATAAACAAGTTTTACAAAGTTAATTTAGTGAACAGGTTTCGTATGGATACAAAGTCCCAGAGTTTAAGTTTGCCACTCAATATGTAATAAGAAAGTTACCAATTTGCCCTGAAATACATTTCTAGAGAACACGTATCTTTTAAGCAATTGGCAAATTGCAGCCCACTTGTTTTACACATTCGAGAAAAAAGGGTAAGTTTCACACATTTAACCCATTGAATCAATATAAATCCTCAGAAAAGAGAATTCCATTAATTCGATGTGTCATAACTGGTAACCCAAATGAAAGGAATGGAAGCTGATTTGTTTAGCATTGGACTACATTTAGCAATGCTGAAGCTTACATGTGTTCTACTATTACCAAATGTGTTATATATGGTTTTAAAGAATTTCTTTAAAAGGCCAAAATAATCCTATGCTCTAGATCATGAGGCTTATAAAGGGGAAAGGAACAAAAGGAAGCATCTAATCTGTAATAAACAATCAACGCATGAACAAGATCTGCAGGGTATAAAATTCTCAACTTCCATCTTAAATCAAGATCTTACAGAAGAGGTTCTCAACAAGATTTCTTGGCGAAACGACGCCGTTTGAAGACGAGAGAGCAAGCTCAATATGGTCAGATACGGCACATAGGACGCAGAAATCCTCTCTTTTACCTGTAATGCCCTCAAAACCCACGACAAAATAATCAATTTTCTTCAACCAAAGGATCAAGCGAATCAACCAATTGACGAGCCACAAACATCGAATTAGACCCAAAAAACAGCAAAAATCTTGCAACTCTTCGAATCGCACCCAAAAAAGCGTTCAAGAAAGCACAAAACCTTAAAATAGTAAATACAGGTTAATGGAATCTTCATCTTACATTGTGACCTATGATCGGATGATCTTAAGGCCTTAATCAAGGGGACAGTGTGAGTGACGCATTGGAGAATGGCGTTCACAAAGCAAGTATTACCAAGATTCAGCAAACCGGCGCCCTGAGATCAAAGCAGAATATGAGATCCAGCGAGACGGAGAGAGAGAGAGAGAGAGAGAGAGAGAGAGAGAGAGAGAGAGAGAGAGAGAGAGAGCAAACCACAGGGGGAGCAGAAAGGGCGTCATATGAAGGAGGAGGGGAAGAAGGTGACAGTGCGTCCATGTGCCCCTCCGTTATCTGTAAATCTTCCGCCATACGAGAGAGAGAGAGAGATGGTCATGGAGGGAGTTTCCGTCTCCTTTTTAAAGACTCGATTTTTACTTTTCGTTTCAAAGAGGCGGCGATGAAGGGAGGGAAATCTTTCCCTCCGTTTTTCTAAATCTGAAAAAAGGGCATTATTAACGTTACTTACTTTAGCCACGTCAATAACGTTATATATATACTTGCTTCTTTTTTCTTGGTTTACAACGGGAGGCGGAGGGCGAAGCTTAACGTGCCCAGACATGCACGTCCCCGGAATTGAACTCACCACCTTCGTTATGGAATTCAGAGAGCCCTACCAGTTCAAATAACACTCTTATCTTAGGGATTAAGCATGCTCTCCCAAGTGATTCAGATTAAGTAAATTCTTTCGGTAAGAAACAGGTCACCCTTGACCTGCCATTTTTTTTTCTCAAAACAGCTTGACACGATGTACCCATTCTTAACTTGAAAAAGGTTTTCTGTACAAAATAATGTTACACAACGAAAAAATCACTAAAAAACTTTAAAATACAAACCAAAAAAAAGATATGGGCAATACATAAGAAGTTAAGGGAAATATATTAAAACAATTAACTGGAATATGTGTATGCATACAATTTATGAAAGTTAGATTTTTGCTCCACAAGGACCCAAGCTGGCATTTTCCAGCTTGCTCCGAATCAACCCAAACCCAAATTGGGTATGCTGAGTCCCAACCCGGACGCTTTTTTCTCTGGTTCAGGTCATCATTGTGTTGGGTCTTAAATTGTGTCCATCGGTCTGGTTTGGGTCAGGTTCAATTGAGGTTCCGTGTAAAAAAAAGGTCGCTCCAAACATGACCTGCTTTTTTCTTTTTGCACTAGATCAGCGTACATAGACGGGGCAGGACCTCTCTTTTTTCGGGTCAACCTGGACCTACCTGAAACAACCATATTATAAAACCCGTAAAAGGGTAAACGGCCTTTTTTGTTTTTTAAACTTGTGGATTCACATTTAGAAACAAAACCGTTCCATTTGCAACTCCAACAATGATCCGTTCGCAGACATACCAAATAGAAACTTATAGGGAGCAGATCTAATTTGACACGAAATTTTAAAAATTGCAACGAGGATTCTTGGGGCGGTTCGAGGGTCGGCCCAGGACAGGTCCCAACTTTACTCATGTTGATTTGGGTCAGCACGAACACGAACCAGGTCGTGGTGAACCCTGAACCAGGTCATGCATCCCGAACCAGGTTTGTGCGACCACGATCACAAACTTCTCAAAATTTCAACTGTATAAATATAAATGTATATATACACACATTAAATTCTAGTTTAATAATATAAAATAACATAAGGAGGAATTTATATTTTATATAGAATGTCTAATATTAGCTGATTTTTTCCTATAAAACAATTTTATAGGTTGAAGTACGGCCGAACCGGGTTGTATCAAAGAGGGTGCGCAGTTAGATCCCAAGACCTGTGTGCGGGATATACAAAGAGGATATAAATTGGACTTAGTGAGACCTACTATACATTCATTGCTTTGGATATAAATTGGATTGAATCTTAATGGATCAAACTTACCAACTCTAAAAGGTTCATGTTTTTCCTAGATTAGATTTCTTTCAATTTCAAAAGCTATTATACAAAAAACAATCCCTAACTAGATGTAGACTGAGTACATTACAACTATAGATAGTAATAAAGATTATAGCAATGATGTATAATGCTTAAATATATAAAAGAATAATACATTATTGAGGAATGTTTCATAATTCAATTGACAATTGAACTAGACCCGCAAGATCCGCGAGTAATATGAATCTTTGTACCATATTTTGATTTGATTCGACCCAAATTCGAGTTCCTGCAAGGGTTTTGACATGAAAGAATATCAAATTTCTGAAGATCCAATAGGACTCAGATCCAGATCTGGTACTAGCACCCATAGTGAGATGTAGAGTCGGAAAGCGGGAATAGGTAAAGCCCAAAATCCCAACCCGAAAGACAAATATAGTGCCGTTCACGCATTTGCTTGACCTAACCAAAAGAACATCGTTAGCAAGCTGACCACCTTTCCTTAACCATGGTTAATTCTTCGTTTCCGAAATCCTAGTCGTCGATCATAATCTCTCTCCCAAAATAGGAAACTGATCGAGCGAACCAGAGAGAGAAAGAGAGGAGAATTCGGACGGTTTCGGGATCATTGGGGAAACCAGAGCGGCTCTTTTACCGGCGGCAGCGCTGATGGACTCCCACATGGAGAAGTGTCGGAAGCACCCGTTTCAGCCAGTGATCGGCGCGTGCCCGTACTGCCTGAGCGACCGACTCAGCCTGCTTTGCCCCGAGTGCGCCTCACTTCGCCCGTGCAAATGCTCGCTGACGCCCTCCGAGAACTCTTACACTTGCTCGTCGTCTTCTTCCTCCTTCGATTTACCCAAGAATCCTCCAGCCGGCGATGGCCAGATCGGCGTCGTCGGTCTGATCTCCGATCTTATCGATTCCGAGCCCACCTTCCGCCGTTCCCGATCCGCCCGTGTCGCCGAACTCCCTTTCATCCGATCAAAGTCGCGCGCGATCTTATCGAAGAGCCGGTGCCGAACCCACCTGAGACGAGGCAAAAATGGACGTTGTGGTCGTTGTTGGCGCCTGAGAAGCAGAATAAGGGACGGAACCATCCGATGGAGAAGACGATGGCTACAGAAACGGCGAAATTATCGAGATCTAGATCCGCCGGTGGCTCGTTCCATCAAATTCCCAGCCATTTACCAAAGAATGCAGTGCCTGCCGGAGCCTCCGGAGAAGGAGGTACTGCAGCTGCTAAGGGGAAGGACTGGTCGTTTTCTAGCACTATGGGAGTTTTCCGGCAGCCCAAGGCGGTGAATGGTCGGTCGCCGATGTGCAGAGGGTGATTTTCTCCTTCATATAATATTTTTGTGTGGGGGTGGGGGGGGGTGCTTTTCATATTCTCCATCCATTTTCTTTATTAAATTCGAATGATTAATTCAGACGATAAGATCACGAGTAAACCTTCTCTGTATATTTTATCTCCCTAATCGCTTTGTTTCTTTTGCCAAGAAGCTCTGTAATCATGTATATTTGGGTACTATCTTTCTTCTGCAATTAATCATGTTCTAATACCCTTTTATGGTCGAATCCTTTTTTATTACCGCTGACTTATATGTTCAAACTTAGCTCAATGAACGTGACTTAGAATTAATACTTACCACATTTATTTAGTAGAGAAGCTTTTATCTAGACTAAACAAACCGGGCGTGAGCTTGTTTCAAGTAGATGGGTTCATTAGTTGGCTGACTCATCAAGTCAAACTTGGTTTAGTTTGGATCTAATTTGCACAAGAGTTCAAATTTGTGTCAGTTGTGGGTCTGGGACGGTTCTGTCTAACCCAAAACCAAATTATTGATGTTCTAATCAAGTTGGATCTGATTGGATCTAAACACATTGAACCCAATCTGAATCTATTTTGGGTTTATTTTATTTGCTTTTGGATGGAGTCGGATCCAAGGTTTGAATCCATTAGTCACGGACCAAAATGATTGTACGGATCTGACTTGATTCATCTACATTGAATCTGGATCTCTTATTTAGATTTGATAGTGGTTCTTAAGACCTGATCATAATGTTTGGTTGATATTGGAACCATTCGGACCCCCGATTTGACCCCAGTTTGAACTGGGATGCATTGGTTCATTTGAATACGTGTCGTGTCGAATCATGAAAGCGTCCATGTTACATGCTTTGTGTTTGGACCCCGAGGTATCTCGTCGTTTCCTATGGGGGTGGGGGGGTAACAAAGTGGGGCTCGTTCTCTCCTCGCAGCTGCCGTTCTCCACTCTCTCTCTCTGTGTGTCTATCTGGCTGGCTGGCTGTGATGCGTGCGGAAGGCGAAAAGATCTCTTCTTCTTCTTCGGACGAAGAAGATGTTCGTTCTTCGGAAGAAGAAGACGACGAAGAAACGGAGGCAGGCGCCGTTCGCAGGGTCCCTGCGCCGGAATCTTCGTCGGAGGACGAAGACGAGGAAGACGGAGATGAAGATCAAGAAGAAGAATCCGAGGAGCCTCCGATGGTGAAGGCTCAACGGAAACCTCCGGCAGACCCACAACGCGAACCTATGGATGCTTCCATGAAGGAAATGCATGGAAAAAAACTTTCTTCCTCTTCGAAGAAGGGTCCATCAGACGAAAATCAAGTGGTTGACAGCGCGAAAAGGAAGAAGGCGAGTAATCAGATCACAACTGAAGCAAAGGAAGCGTCTAGCGTTCAGAAGCAGAGTTTTCAGAGGGTTTGGTCGATAGAAGACGAGAAGACTCTGATTAGCTCGTTTCAGGAATTCATACAGAAAAAATCAGGGTCCTGCACAGATATTGCTGTTTTCTTCAACTTTTGGGAAGAACGGGGCGGGAAGTTCAGTTAGAAGCAGGTTAAAGATAAGCTGAGAATGTTAAAGGAAAAGTACTCGACCAGGCAAAAAATGGAGCAGAGGGGAGGATCAAAAGGCTTTGCAACATCTCTTGAGCGAGATATCTACACGATTTCTAAGGAGATTTAGGGGAGCAAGGAGAATGAGAAGACGGGTAAAGGTGAGAAGAAAGGGAAAAAGAATCAGGGTAGCTCTAATAAAAAGGGGAATAAGGAAAAGAGGGCGGAGAACAAAGGAAGAGCGGAAGAGAGAAACTCTAAGAAAAAGAAAAAAGAAAAGGTCAAGTCTGATAAGACGGAGATACTCTCTCCTAAAAGGAGTGGAGTTGGAGTTGCAGAAGGTGGATCAAAAAAAGAGAACAAAGAAAAGAGCGATTCATAAGAAAGTGCCTTGCGCACCTCAAGGAAGTCCCAAATCTAAGGTTGGTGATGAAGTGGCAAAATCACTTAGGGACACTAAAATCCTCGATGAGAAATCAAACGCTGGTGGAGAGAGTGTGGATAGCAATATCATGGAATCATGGAGGATATTGGTAAACCTCCCGGCAAACTCGTAGGCTTATATGAAGTAGTTGGAAAGGGAGTCATGTCGTCAAAAAAGCTAAAACTGAGCGAATTAGAAGTTACCATAAGGAAATTGGAGAAGATGAGATCGGAGATAGATGCTGAACTAATGGAGCTTACTTTCAAAAGAGCGAATCTTGCATTGGAAGTGATGAGGGCAGTCCGCTCTGCATGTGAGAAAGGTGAATTTTTTTACACTTAATTATGAAGATGCTTCCATGGTTTGATGTTCTTGAATTGTTTGAAACTTTTTCTTGCTGTGTATTTCACCATGCTACAGTGTAATATAAGGATAAATGAGTAATTCTTTTAGCATATTAGTATTTCACTAGTTGTGACAATTTTAGTATGTGACATTTGGATACCTTTTGAAGTTTTTAAGACTGTTCAGATGTTGTTCAAGAGTATAATGGAGCTCTTACTTCCTGGTTCTTGTTTAATAATCATTAAGTTTCATACAAAAATGAGATTGCAAGGCAGTTAGTCATGTAATGTTTGTGTTACTAGTCTTATGGTAGCTTTTGGATGTCATCACCGCAGTATATGCTGGAAACGTGAAAGCAATGCTGGTTTCAATATCTTGAAATTTCTTTCCCTTCTTGTGTGTTAAGAAAAGTTCAAAACATTAGCATATTTCAAGGGGTTTGAGCACCATGAGGTAAATCATATGTATCAACCGCTAGTGAGAATCTCATTATTCAAAAATATTGAGATGTATGTCTGTGGATGCAGTGACAGATATAAGTTGGCAAGACAACGATCTTCTTTAACTTTGGTAGAGGATTTTGTCTCACTTCGGATATTTTACGATATTGTCTTGGGTTTGAGGATCTCATGCTATCAGTGGATCAATTGTTGTTAAGGTACTTGATATGAATCAACATGTTTTTTCTTCGGTTTGAATCCTTAAAGTAGATTCAAATTAGTATTTATGTAATAATCTTTTTTTTTGTTTCTCTCGTTCATATGAAACTTGTTATAACGGGGTGGTGGATCCAACTTGAACAGCCTTCGCTGAGAGTTAGTGACCACCTCAATCAATTCTCTTTCTTATAAATACTCTGTCCCTTGTCTATGTATTTGTATTTTCATGCTCCATTGGAGGCAGCAAAAACCCAACCAGCATTACAGAGAGGACCATCTCCTTGGTATTCTTTTTCCCCTTCAGCCTTTCATCAAATTGCCATCTTTGCGGCAAAATTCATCATCTTTCATTTCAACCCTTTTCTTAGTTGAAAGTACTTGTTTTCATCTGTTCAGGGAACGAAACTATCTAGAAAATGATTTTTTTTTACCTGTGCTATTGAGGTTGGGAGTACTATTTTAGAAGTTTGTAGAATCGTGCTACTCTGAAGTTGTAATTTGACATTCATTTGCCTAATTTGTTTTACTTGGATAATTCAGATGCTGTAGACGTCCTTTGTAATTTGATCTTTGAACTGTAGGGTGTTAATCTATGTTGTCAATAGCGTTTAGCTCCACTTATGTATCTTGCCCCCTGTGCCGAGTTAGCTGTACCCTAAAAGATAAAAGAGAGAACATACAATAAGTGACGGTTAGCTGATCTATAACAATACAGAAGTGTCTATTCAACTTATTTTATGAATGTGAATCAATTTAATATATGCAGACAAACGAGCAAACACAAACACATCATAATTGCACTAAAAGATTATTACTAGGCAATTCATGTTGGGAAAATAGAACAAAAAAAGAACAGTATAAAAAGTTAAGAACCAAAAACTGTAAAAAAAAATTGCTAATAGATTTACACTATTGTCTTCCTATTTCATCTCCATACAACAACATCAAGAAACCCTTATTTCTATGCACATATCTGGTAAAAATTCAGAAATATGAATAATTAGCATTTTCAAATTTTCTTTTAAAGCGACATATCTTAAAATTTGATTTTGTGCATGGATACCTATAGTTTTGCATGAGAGCCTTCAAGGGTGCCGTAGGCTTAAAATCAGATGCTCCTTGCTGTCAGTTTAAGAAGATTAGATCAGTGTTGTAAATAGCGTATCAGTGCTTATATCATGCATGGCATTGATACACATTTATTGTTGCGTACTGAATGATACAGTACGATATATATGATTTTTATAATTAAAAAACTATTAAAAAATAAAACCATATCAGAAAAAATATCAAGCAATTTTGTAACATTATGGCAGAATGCCACGCGTCACACACATGCATAAAAGCTAGCACTATCTCAATAAAAAAAAGTTTTAAAAAAAACTACATTGAATTTTTAAGCTACAATAAATCGAGAGTCATAGATTCTCAAAGTTTTAAACTGAAAACAAATAAAACATGGAAATGCTAGCTATTTTCTTTACTCTCTTGCACCTTCTTGTGTTCCTCTTGCGCTTGGTGCTCCTCCATGCTCCTCTCCTCGCATGTATATCTTCTTCTTTTTTTCTTTTGGCATTTGCGACTTGACTTACAAAAACGTACATTTATCCCGGTTCTAGTTAGATCCACGTTCTTCTCTTCTCACTTGTATATCTTCTATTTTTTTCTTTTGGCATTTGCGACTTGACTTCAAAAATGTACATTCATCTCGGTTCTTCACGATGCATGATATGTCTACAAAAGTTGCAACTCATCATTGTTGTTTCTTTGCATTGTATTCAAACTTCTTGTTGTAGTAGTTCTAAACCAAACGAGAATTGGGATTGTTGGCCAATTTGAGACTTCGAGCTTTTGAGGAGAGAGGATAGGGTCTCTTGAAAGAGGAAGTTATAGGAAAGCTGAAGAAGATAGCCTTAAGGGGTTTAAAATAACCCCGGACCTCAAAAATCGAAAACATGACCTCTGAAAAATCTATATTGTATCATATGATACAAGGGTGTATCTTACGATACGACCCAATAAATGGTATATAGGGCCCAATAAATTATATATAGTGATTCAGATACCTGAATCGTATTGATTCATGTTATGATACGCGATCAAATCTTACCGTATCATACGATACCATACTATTTTAATAACTATGCATTGTCTAGAAGAGATATTCGATGGAAGATGTCTTGATAGAGAAAAGGAGTTCCATTTTGAATGTCTAATCAACAAAACAAGGAAACATTAAAGCTTCAGTTTTTCATTTTGGTAGCCAAAGGTTTTGACGTTGAGGGAATGCTGGAAAAACCAACCAGATCACACCTACTCCCCCATCCCCCCTGACAAAAAAATTTATTGAATAATGGTTGCTAGAATACTATGAAATTATGAGAAAGAATTATCAAATGTAGGCTAAGATAAGTATCGAGTACAACAGAGAACCAATTCGGATTCATCCACGGCAGATTTACTATTGAAGCGATTCACATATTAAGACATCTTATGAAACATTTTAGAGCAAAAAAGAATAACCTTTACATGATATTTATTTATCTAGAAAAAGCTTATGATAGGGTAAAGAAAGGTATCCCATTAATATATATAAATCTTATAAGAGACATGCACAATGGTCCAAAAACTTAAGTTAATATTGGGTTACATCGGGGATCAACTTTAAGTTCATATTTATTTATATTGGTCATTGACGAGTTAACAAAAGTCTCGAGCCCGGATAAATGAGGAGGGTTGCGTTAGGCTTCCGACAACTAACATAAAACTTTGTTGGACTTAACATCGATTCTACAAAAAAAACAAAGAATACATGTAGCCGACTCCATCTAGCATGGGAAAAGGCTTAGTTGTAGTAGTTGTAGATTGATGAGTTAACAAAACATATTCAAGATGAAGCACCTTTGTGTATGTTATTTGCGGATGACATTGTATTAGTGGTTGAGTCTAAGGAAAAATAAATAAGAAATTGGAATTATGGAGAGAAACATTAGAAAGTAAAGGCTTTTGACTGAGTAGAACAAAGACAAAATATATGAAATGTAAGATTGATCATTTGAGTACTGCAAAAGGCATAGAAATTAAGATTGGCTCACATTGTATCCCTCGTAAGGAAAATATTAAATACCTAGGGTCAATTTTTCAAAGTGATGAAAAAATTGAAGAAGATATTATGCATAGAATTAATATCGGTTGGTTAAAAAAGAGAGGGGCATCACATATTTTGTGTGATAGGAAGATACCATTAAAGTTAAAAGATAAATATTATAGAGCAATAATTAGACATGCTATGTTTTATGGTTTTGAGTGTTTCGTCAACATGTGCAAAAGATGTTCATAGCAGAAATGAAGATGTTGAGATGGATGAGTGGTTACACAAGGAAAGACTGTATACATAATGAGGTTATTAGAAACCACTTGGGAGTAGCATCATTAGAGGATAAAATGAGGAAAAATCGTTTAAGATGCTTTGGACATGTAGAAAGACGACCAATGGATGCTCCCGTAAGAAGATATGAAAAACTAGATTGTGAAAATGTTAAAAGAGGAGGGGTCCACAAAAGTGTTGGAAAGAAACTATAAAGAATGATCTAATTTATATCGAGTTAACTGCTAAAATGGCACATGATAGGGCTCTAGGGCTCTGTGGAAACAAAGAATCCATGTAGCCGACCCATCTAGTATGGGGGAAGGCTTAGTTGTTGTTGTTGGCTGCTAGAATACAGCTAATAAAAACAATATAATTGCAAATATATAATATTGAGTCTTCTTGATTAAATTCATCCATATCTGTCTGTTTCCTCGTCTGAAAGGAAGATACCTAAGCAGCTAAGCCTATGCATAGACTTTTGGCCAAGGCAAAAAACAGAAAACATGAGAGAACAAACTAATAGAAGATATTTTGTATTGACACTTCACTATAGACCTCATCGCTATTGGAACTATAGACTCATAATTCCGGGCACTTTCAGTGACTTCTGGGTTATGTATGCACCAATAATGTAAGGATGCAATAAAACAAATTCCCAGATTTTCACATACAAGTAATGAGCCACAACAGATACAGTGACCTGGGATTTTGAAAACACTCATTTCTTTTATTGATATTGTTATTGAACTCCTGTCATGGTGATGTTCGTCGGATAGTGACCTGGGATTTTGATCGTCTCGATGAGGCATATAATCTGTCTTTGTGGTTGCTGCAGAATCCCCCATTATTTAGGCATATTGAGTTTTCAGTGACAGGATATTTGTTACATCTTCCTATCGTAGGATGCCTCTTAGTTGTGGTCCAGCCATGGAACTGGCTCTAATGGTATTGTTTGGTAAGGTTTGAGTGCAAATCCCTAAATCGGGTGGTTGTATGTCAACAAAAACATGGAGATAGTGAGTTTTCTTTTTCTTCAATTATATTTCCCCATACCTTGATGGATCTTGGAGGTGATGGGAAACAAGTATATGACAGAATTATGAGGAACAACTGGAACATATGTAGCTTGTGTAGCTACTAAAACTATAGTGTTGTATCCTTTTAGCTACAAAATCTTAAAACCTATGGCTTTTGTAGCTCTAAAAGCTTCAATTGCTGCTGCTACCAAAAGATGAGGCTTGGTTCTTAGCTATGAAACTTGAGTTTCTGTCTCTTGATGGTTATTGTCATTCAGGCGTCAAAAATTGCATTAAAACAAAACTGAGTCTGTGAAATTGATCATCTCTGTGAACATTGTTGAGTAAATACGAAGGCAACTATATCACTGAAATATTCTAGTATATACTGGAAGTACCACATGGCGTATACTATTGAGACAAATTACTGATGCACGATGTATGTGGTGAGGGGAAGACTTTCCTACTGTAACTGTTGTGCGATATAGAATGTTTCCAATTCTGTACTGTTGTAACTTGAATTCCCTCTCTGGATGCTAGAATGTGCTAGTGCTTGTGATACTCTACTAGTTGTTGAGATGTGCTGGATGTTGCATCGATTGCATGCTTGCGTGGGAGTTCATTTTTTTCGGCTAAGAAGGATGATCATTTACCTTACTAAGTCGTTTCTCACTGTTGTAACTTTCATTGTTTCCCAGCTAAGGATCAATAGCAAGGGAAGGACTTACAAGTTGCCACTTGCTTGTGGAGTGTGAAAAGTCGAAGTCATCTGCCTATGTGGGGTTCTGCTTGTTTTGTTTTGGACATTTCACCCATATATGTACAAGTTCTTTTTAGCAAGCTCTCAATGAGCATAATGATCCTTCTATATATATCGAATGTACTGTTTGCATTAAGTTTTATGATACCTTTAAAGCAAGAGCATATTTTGTTAAAGGGGAAAAAGTTGAAAGAAGGAACGTAAAGGTTCTCTATCCAAGATGATGCGAGCACAAAACTTTTTGGTTCCGTAGTGTATGGAACAGCTAGTTTCATGCACGAAGCAAATACAAAACCGGTTATTACCAGGGTCCACCTCTTGTTGGTCGGGCCTGTTCAGTCGCGCCTTGCAATGCAAATGTACCTTAGATGTGACCCTTCGACCATAAATATTAATGATGTTTTCAAGTCATGTTGTAAATCGGAGACATCTTTTGCATTGGTATTCAATAATAAGAGTCTCACGTAAGTTATAAGCGTGTAGCGAGTGAGTTACACACCTTTTTTGTTATAAATACAACTTACTTTACTTTATTTGTTTCCTTGTTTACTCTCAATCCACCCTCTCCAATCATCGGTCTTAATATTTCGTTAAACTATTGCCTTCTTGGTGAAAGACTTGCTTTGTCGTGCTCGACCTAGCATTGGTCACGAGTTTCGAGTTGGGTGATTTCAACATCAAGGTGTGACAACTTTAGTATTAGAGTCGGTTTGATTCATAGTACGTGAGTGAATGTGGGACACATCACTCTAATTGATAGAAAGAAGGTAACTCACCCTTGTCAACATTGCCTTCGTTGACACCATCACCATTAACACTAAGATGGTTGGTGACCTTGTTCATCGTAGAAAGGAGAAGTCAAAAGTTGATAATCACAACTTACAAGGTTAGAGAAATCAACATTGCCTCCGCTGACCATACTAAATCGTTAGGGACCTTACCTGACATTAACACACGGCTTACAAGATTAGAGAAGTTGATAATCACATTGGATGTTGTTGCTTTTAATGCGAAAGGCTTTAATTGGTTGACGGGCGAATTAAGTATCGCGATTCAAAATGTTGAGTGTCATACGTATGCTTGCGAGTGCACGTGTGACATCATGAGCGAGTGTTTGAAAAACTTTGAACAATGCCTCCAACTGATTGAGATCGATGTGATGACACAATTGTAGAAGCTCCAGGAGAGCATTGTCGCCCAACCTCTCAATAAACAAGCTTCAAAGCAATCTCAAATGGAGATGTTGACTCGATTGATTGGTGTCGAGTGAAGGTTGGCAGATGGGTATTAAAGGAGAGCAAACCGATCCCGTTACATGAAGATTAAAGAACCGAAGGCCTTTTTTGGAGATCGTGATGCACATGTATTAAAGAATTTCCTTTATCAGGTTGGACAACTTGAGGACGAGGACTCGAAACTAATAGTGATTATTATGTTTATAAAAGATGATGCCATGATGTGGTTGCACAATATGCATAATGATGCTGAAGCAAGACAATCTCACATTAAATTTTGTGACAAGTTCAAGCAGGCTTTGTGAGAACACTTTCTCCTACAGAATACTAAGATAGTTGCAAATAAAAAACTTGACAGCTTAAAACAAAATGGATCATTGCAAGATTACATCAAGATATTCTAACCCTTATATTGAGTATTCAAATGATAAACCTAGAAGATCGTTTATTGAAGTTTCTTAACATATTATAGTCCTTGGCAGAGCAGGAGCTGAACATGATCAACTCGTAGACCCTTTCTGATGCTATTACTATGACAAAACGTCTACTTAATCATCGTTGGCTAAATAGTGTGAAGACACGGATGGGTGAAACAATGGAAAGATACATGAGCCAAATGTTCCACACCCAAGAAATTAGGAAAGATTGATGATCATGCAAAGATTGATACGACCAAGGAATCCTTCAGGTGAAGTGTTGGTATTGTGGTGGCTAATACTTTTCAAATGAGTACAAACAAAAGAAAGTGGACTTTACACGTGCTGCCAATATTGTGTAAAGGATGGATAATTCAAACAGTGATCTAGAGGAAGAACAAATAAGGATTGGTGTGTTGGGATGTTTGAATGCATTAGATGTGGCATCAACATCATGCAAGCCTCGTGAAGTACCAATATTGTGGTGACTAATACTTCTCAAATGAGTGCAAATAAAAGAAAGTTGACTTTACACGTGCTGCCAATGTCGTGTAAAGGATGGATGATTCAAACAGTGATCTAGGGGAAGAACAACTAAGGATTGACGTGTTGAGTGACTTAATGCATTAGATGTGACATCAACATCACACAAGCCTCTTGGACAAGACTCTCGTACATTTCAATTACTCTTAATGACAAGAATACAATGAGAATGATTGATATTAGCACTACTCACAACTTCAATTGCCCACAAGGAGCTAAACATATGGGTATGAGGACAGTAGGAAGGAGCATCAACATTAAGGCTATGAATTCATAGTTCAAACCCATCCGGAGAAAGGGGGTGATAGTTGTTGTGCCGATTTGAGTAGGGAGGTGACAAGGAGAAACCAACTTCATCGTGGCATCGTTGGACAAGTATCAAGTAATATTAGGCATGAAATTTTTGACGACAAGGCAAGCTGCGAAGAGATATGATGAGCCTTGAACATAGTTATCTTCTTAGATTGTGATTAATTGTGAGTTGTTTGTGCATTGCCTTTATATGATGGTCAAGTTGATGTCAACACTTTAGGTATAGGAAATTCAAAAACAGGAGGATGCCAATGTTAGTGGCGCTGCAAGATGTTGAGCAGAAGATCCCTCATGATAGCTTGTCTTCGAAGACTGATATCATGGGATTGAAGGTATGCAAAGATGTTATGCCCACTACATGTTCAAGAGAACTACCTCGCAGGAAGCGAGTAGGCCATCAAGATAGGAGATCTGACAAACATATTGATGATAAGACAATTACAAGTGTCAGTGATAAGAGACGATGACCTAAATTTGTTGCTAGCAAGGTTATACGATAAAAAATGCAAGACAAGTTTCATAGGTGCGAAGGACCGACCCATAGGACAATTAGAGACAATAGGGAATTACTACACAACACTCCAAGGCACTCTCAATTGTATACAACTGCTATGCTGAACAATATGAGTGACATGATTTTGTTCAACTGCTTCATGTGAAAGTAGGGATGAGTATGAAATAGTGAATGCATTGGAAGTAGTGCAGTGGCCTCATTGTTAGACAACATGTTACATGATCTAGAAGGATGATGGTCGTAAATCAATTATCACGAGGGTGAGGATCATACATTTCGATTGGAGCTCGTTCATGACCAATTGTCCACTACCCTATATGTGGACAAACTTAAGGTTTATCATGCAGATATGGAATATGCAAGACATAACCACTATAGGCAACTATACCTTAGAGGACAACATGAACTGCATAAAATAGAGGTATAAGTGTGTCGAAGCTCAAAGATAAATAAAAGAGCACCACTAGGAAGCTCGCCGAGGTCGGTGAAGAGAATGTGACCATTCGACTATGACCATGTGCAGAAATACTTTGACAACTCTAATACTTGGTCTTGGGTTTTGTTATAGACAAAGAGCATGTGAGTTATAAGCATGTAGCAAGACACATACATTTTCTTCTATCAATACAACTTACTTATTTTTTTCAAGTTTTCTTACTCTCAATCAATCCTTCTTAATCACCAATCTTAAGCTTTCGCTAAATTGTTGCCTCTTTACTGAACGTACTCGACCTAGCATCAGTCACAAGTTCTGAATCGATGGCTGATTTCAACACCAGGACACGTTCAGTTTGGCTCTAGGATGCAAATGCACCCTAGAGAGCAAAAGGATCAGACTGTGTCCAAGCCCAAAATGGTCTAAACCTAGTCCTCGATAAAAGAGAAGGTGCTAAGGACATGCTTGCTTTAGAGTTCCACTCGACTGGTACCCACTTTTTGTGTTTCGTTGTGCGCTTCATCTCATTGCGATGCAAATGCCACACTGATGGGGCTTGGGCTTTTGACATGTCCGATTTTGTCTAGTAAAACACTTTCTAGGTTAGAGGTGAAATACACTCGACAAACCCTCTTTCTAACTCTCGTTGCACCATTCTTGCAACAAAAAGGGATAAACAAAGTGTCTGTCACCACATCGATCACGACAACCTGCAAGAACACCCCACACACTGCTCAACCGTTCACTCTTTTCTTCCCTCAAATACACACACTATTCCCCAAAAAAGGATTTTATTGCAACAACTCAAAAGAGGTTTCTCATGACAGGAATCTGGTGTTTGCTGTCACCAAGAAGAGGCCACACAACATCCCAATGGAGCAGTCCCACTGCCCCCTTGGATGCCCCATTCAACCTTGGTGGAGACTCTCTCTCCTCATTAAACTCCAACAAGACTCTCCTCTCTCAATACCCCACTGACTCTCAATCGGATCCAAACCCTCATTTGCCTTAGACACACACATGCACAAGAACTCAAGACACTAAGACCTAAGCGCCCAACACCCAATAGATTCACTAAACCCAACTCGCTCAACTGGGCCAAGTCTCTAACACTCGAGTGTAAGCCCCTCTTCTCTAACGGAAGGTTTACCTAGGTTAAGACATAGCCCATAAACCTCTTCTTCTTAAAGAAGGTTTACCTAAACCAACTCAAGCCTCCCTAATGGAGCTCATTACTCATAACAACCTATAGTAAATAAATTATGGAGAGGGTCTCCGCATTTTCAATATGGACGGATGCGAGGAGTAAGGAAGCTAGTCCTATATAATAAGATTTGTATTGGTTCTTGAAATATCGAAACATTGTCCGGTAAGCTAATGAGGGTGGTAGATACTATGATTCGAAGGAAGATTCATATTCTATGTTTACAAGAGACAAAGTGGGTTGGAGAAAAAGCAAAGGAGATTGAGGATACAAGTTTTAAATTATGGTACTCAGGTAAGAAAAATGCTCGAAATGAAGTTGGTATTATCATAAATAAAGATTTAAAGGATAATGTAGTAGACATACAACGATATGGTGACCGAATCATGACATTGAAATTAGTGTTAGGAGCAGAGGTTTTGAATATAGTTTGTGCTTACACACCCCAAGTAAGACTAGAAGATAGTATAAACACGGCTTTTTAGTAAGAGTTAGATAAGGTGATTAAAAAAATTAAACAAAGGGAGATGATTTGTTTATGAGGATACTTAAATGGACATGTCGGTAAAGAGGCATTAGGATATCATGGTATTCATGAAAACTTTGGCTTTGGGGATATAAATGAGGAAGGTAGGGAGATTTTAAATTTTGCTATATCATTTGATCTCTTTATAGTCAATACAATCTTCAAAAAATGAGATGAACATTTAATTACTTATAAGAGTGGTTTATCATAAACACAAATTGAATACTTTATTTGTAGAAAAAAAGATAGAGCGTGTTATAAAGATTGTAAGGTAATTCCAGGAGAAAGCTTAACCACCCAACATCGACTTTTAGTTATGGATTTACAAATAAAAAAATAGACAAAAAAGAAAAGAGTGTATCGAGCTATTTAGACTAAATGGTAGAACCTCAAAAGCAAAAAAGAAGATATATTTAAAAAGAAAGTCCTTCAAGGAGATGCTTGGAATTATGTTTGTACACCTTGTGATATGTGGAACAATATGGCTGTACATATTAAGAAAGTGACGAAAGATGTATTAGGTGAATCTAAGGGAGGTATACTAGCACAAAAAGAAGCTTGGAGGTGGAGTGAAGTAGTGCAAAATAAAATCAAGGCAAATAGGGTATGTTACAAATTACATTATGCTAAGAAAACTAGTGAAACTTTAGAAACTTATAAGAAAACAAAGAAGGAAGCAAAAAAGGCCGTTAATGAAGCAAAAACTAAAATTTGGAAGGATTTATATAAGAAACTCAACTTAAAAGAGGGTTAAAGAGATATTTTTAGGATAGTTAGGGCTAGAGATAAGAAAACTAAATATCTTAATTTTCTTAGATACATCAAAGACAAGGATGAAAAAATTCTAGTGGCAAATGATGATATAAGAAATAGATGGAAAAACTATTTTTATAAGCTTTTTAATGAAAATAAAGATGTTGTACTAACTTAGAAGAGTTAGCCAAATCAAAAAAGTATATAAACCATAATTTCTACCGATGTATTCCAAAGAATGAAGTCAAAAAGGCTCTTACACATATGAAAGGTGGTAAATCAGTAGGACCAAACAATATTCTTATAGAAGTTTGGAAAATACTAGGAGAAATAGGAATCACTTGGCTCACAAGACTATTTAATTAAATATGGAGAAACTAAAAGATGACCGAGGAATGGAGAGCAAGTACACTTATACCTATATATAAGAACAATGGAAACATTTAGAATTATGCGAATTATCGAGGTATCAAGTTAATGAGCCAAACTATGAAATTATGGAAAATAATTATCGAACATAGGTTAAGACAAGTATTAAGTACAACGGAGAACCAATTTAGATTCATGTGAGGCAGATCTTCTGTTGAAGAGATTCACCTTTTGAGATGTCTTGTGAAACATTTTAGAGAAAAAAAAGACATTCACATGATATTTATTGATCTAGAAAAAGCTTACGATAGAGTACCAAGGGAGGTTCTTTGCAGAACCTTGGAAAAAAGAGGTATCCCGTTGACATACATTAACCTTATAAGAGTATGTACGATGGTACAGAAATATGTGTAAGGACTCATGAAGGAATGACAGACTTCTTTGAAGTTAATATTGGGTTACACCAAGGATCAACTTTAAGTCCATACTTATTTATAATGGTGGTTGATGAGTTAGCAAAACATATTCAATAGGAAGTATATTGGTGTATATTATTTGCAGATGACATTGTGTTAGTGGAGGAGTCTAAGGAAAAAGTTAATAGAAAATTGGAACTATGGAGAGAAACATTAGAAAGCAAAGGCCTTCGACTTAGTAGAATAAAGACAAAATATATGAAATGTAAGTTTGATCATTTGGTTACTTTAGAGGACATAGAAATTAAAATTGGCACACATTGCATCCCCCAAAAAGAAAGTTTTAAATACCTAAGGTCAATTTTTCAGAGTGATGGAAGAATTGATGGAGATGTTACGCATAAAATTAAGGATGGTTTGTTAAAATGGAGAGGAGCATCATGTATTCTTTGTGATAAGAAGATACCATTAAAGTTAAAAAGTAAATATTATAGAGCAACAATTAGACCTGTCATGTTTTATGGTTCTGAGTGTTGGGCTATTAATCATCAACATGTACAAAAGATGTTTGTGACAAAAATGAAAATGTTGAAATGGATGAGTGGTCATACAAGAAAAAACTTTATACATAATGAGGTTATTAGAAACAAATTAGGAGTGGCACCAATAGAGGATAAAATGAGAGAATATCATTTATGATGGTTTGGACATATAGAAAGAAGATCAAAAGAAGAACCTCTAAGAAGGTATAAAAAACTAAAATTTGAAAGTATTAGAAGAGGTAGAGGACAACCACAAAAGTGTTGGAAAGAAACAATAAAGAATGATTTAGCTTGTGGTGAGTTAACTACTAACATGGCACATAATAGGGCTATGTGTAAACAAAGAATCCATGTAGCCGACCCCATCTAGTATGGGAAAAGGCTTAGTTGTTGTTGTTGTATATAACAATAGTAACTACACAACTTTATATTAAAGCAAAACAAGTAAAGATACAAAAAGTTAACAATTAACAAAACCGCAACAGGAAAAATTTAACAAGCCCAATTCTGAAAACAAGTAAACCAAACGCAGAAGACTCACAAAAACCAACAACAATGGGACAAGAATAGAAACTCGTGCATGTGGTTCAAAATGCAGCCAAGATGCGTCAACTGGCAAGAGGGTCTTCTTTATTCTTGCTGCAGAGAAACCTTCTCTTACGTTCAAACCCTATGAAGATTCCCTCTCCTCCAACACTACTTATATCTATATATAGATATAGACAGAGTGCATGTTATAAGACTAATATGTAATACCTTTAGAATTATTTGTCAGTTAATAACAATCCATATTGAAATTGATAGGAATTATTATAGTTGTTAGAATCTCTGTGTACTTCGCCCCTCCTTGAACAGAACAAGTTTGACTATCATAAGCTACAATGGCAGAACTAAGTTATTGTGAGATGAAGTATCTGCATCACCCTAACCCAGATCCAGTTTGGGACCAACATAGTAGCAGGATCTTCCAAGACTCCGAGTGCACTAAATATAAAAAGAGTTGATACCACACCTAGACACACTCTCTCTACCACTATCTGCAAACTGAACCAGGAGAACACTGTTTGGTTGCTCCAAAGAAGTTACACTTTTCTCTTCCATGGCGAATCTCCAAGAAGTGAGAGAGAATGAGTAAAGAAGAAAATAGAGGAAGGTGAGCAATAGAGTGCCATATGTTTCGTTGTTGTATCCCCCTTTTTTCTCCTTATGTTTTATACAGGTGACGGGCACATAGGCGAGAGGCAACGGATGCAAAGAGCGAGAGAGGCACGGATGTGATAAAACCCATGTTTGGGTGTGGTCAGCGCACCCAAAAATAACCTTCTATATGTTGGTGACTGACATTGTATCAGTGCCGTACCGGCTCAGTGTTGTACCATATAAGTGCCAGCACTTCACGCAAATGAAGTGTCTTTGTGACATAGGATGAGCATATACTTCCATGGTGGAATGATTTGGTAACTCTATGAAATTGAACTGAGCATGCGCCCCCTCCTCTCTCTCTCTCATGTGTGAATGGTTGAGTTATTCTCTCATGCTGGAACTTTGATTTTCCTACTGTTGCTACTTCCTGCAACATTCCTTCACAAGCTAGATCAGGTAAATCAAGGTCGATGATCCTCCTTGAGATGCATGAATTCTTGTTTTGGAGTTGAAGCATAGCCATTTTAGGATAAGCATATTTTCGTGTTTGATCTTCAACATTACATCTAGCTACTCAACACGAACGATTACATTGCGTATGTTGAGATCTCTTTCCTCCTCAACCTCAAAGGTTTTTGCAATTTTTGGAGACATGCCTACTTGGTTCTGTGTCATTCGCCTTTATGAACTCTTCGTCCTCTTGTGTCTTTATTCTCAATCAATCTCTCCTCTTCTTCAACTACAAACAACATCTCATTGTTTTTATCATATAATAATAAGCCTAATTGGATGTGCCTTTACTTAATTAATGGGCCCATCATCGTGATCTCGTTCAAGTTTTAAATGAGCTCCACACTGGTGTGGGGATCGGCTCATGTGGTTACCACAGAAACCTAATTTCGACAGAGAGAATGTGATAATTCGACCATGAACACTAGTAATAATTGTGTAACCAGACTCATGTGTGGAAACACTATGACAATTTTGATACTTAGTCTTAGATTTTGTTATAGACAAGAAGCATTTGAGTTATAAGTATGTAGTGAGTCAAACACCTTTTTCGCTATCAATACAACTTACTTGTTTTTAAAGTTTTCTTACTCTCAATTGATCCTTCTTAATCATTAGTCTTAAACTTTTGTTGAATTGTTGTCTTTTTACTGAACATACTTGACCTAGCATCAATCATAAGTTTTGGATCGTTGGGTAATTTTCAGCTTGGCTCTTTGATGCAAATGCACCCTAGAGAGAAAAAGGATGAGACTATGTCCAAGCCCATATTGGTCTAAACTCGGTCCTCGATAAAAGAGAAGGCGCTAAGGACATGCTTGTTTTAGAGTTTCAATCAATCGGTACCCACTTTTTGTGTTTCATTATTCGCTTCATCTCATTACGATGCAAACACCGCACTGATGGGGCTTGGGCATTCGACATGCTCGATTTTGTCTAGTAAAACATTTTCTAGGTCAGATGTGAAATGCACTCGACAAACCCTCTTTCCAACCTTTGTTGCACCATTCTTGCAACAAAAAAGGATGCACAAAGTGTCAGTCACCACATCAATCATGACAATATGTAAGAACACTCAACGGTTCACTCTTTGCTTCCCTCAAATACACGTACACAATATTCCCCAAAAAAGGATTTTGTTGCAACAACTCAAAAGAGGTTTCTCATGGCAAGAATCCAGTGTTTGCTGCCACCAAGAGGCCACACAACATCCCAATGGAGCAGCCCTACTGCCCTCTTGGATGCCCGATTTGGCCTTGGTGGAGACTGCTCTATCAATGCCCACCGACTCTCTTATATAGGATGGGGCACGGTATAGGTATGGGTGATCTAATTTGGATCTAAGCTCTCATTTGCCTTAGACACCCACATGCATAAGAACTCAAGACACTAACGTCACGCTCTGATCGTCGAAAGAGCCGACGATGCTTGCAATGTGATTGCCACCCGACCCTCGAGTCAAATCAGCCTTAGCGATTTCACAAGTATAGTGGAATAAATAGTTCAGACGACCTCTGGTAGGGAATGTGAGTTGTGCCTCTCCCTGAGATGCTAAGTGCTTGGGATGGGACTTGGCATCCGTTTAACTCATACTACGCAATACGATAAACATTTAAGAGTAAAAGGCAATAAAGTCACGTTCAATGTAAAGCTAAATGATAATAGCTTTATTGATAGCAAAAAAGAGTGTGTGACCCCAACGTGCTATACTGGTATGTTAGGAGCGTCTTCCTTGGCGTTGGAATTACCCAACGACTCGAAACTCGCAATCGACGCTAGACTGCGCACGATATTGCAAGCCTTTCACCAAGGATGCAGTGGTTTAATAGTAGCTTAAGACTGATGATTGGGAGGGTCACTAGACTGCGCACAATCATAGTATAATTTGCAGTCGAATGATCATATTTTCCCCCATCTAAGCTCTTCACGACCTCGACAAGTTTCATGATGATGCTCTTACAACTCTTGAAGCTCTTGGCGCATTGTCCACCTCTCGACCCACTCTACCTTCATCTTTTGTAGCTCCTATTGTCCTCTAGGGAGCAGGTACTCGTAGTAGATATGATCTGCACGTTCCATGTCCGCATGATAAGCCTTAGGTTTGCTTGCATGGAAGGTAATTAACAATATGTCATGGACTGCTTCTCATTGGAACACCCGATCCCCTACCCTCAATATTATTGATTGAGGATTGTTATTCTTTTGGACCATCGTAGCGCATTGTCTCATGACAAGATCATCACACCACTTTGAATTCGTTCACTTCTTCATGCGTATGATTGCCTTCATATGGAGCGGTTGGACAAAATCACGTCACTCTTGTTGATCAGTGTAGAAGTTGTGTACAGTTGGCAATGTCTTAGAGTTTTGTACAACCATCTTTTGTTGTACCTCCAACAGCCCTCTGGGTCCTTCGCTCCTATGCAACTTACCTCGCATCCACCGTCTAGTCTTGCCAGCAACAGACTTACATCGTATCTTAGAACCATAACTTATACTAACTTTATTATCACCTTGCCTGTCAGTCTTCTAGTGTTAATAACCTACCCCTTCCTTGTGAGGTAGGTTACTTGGACATGCATTGCGCAGAATGTCTCCGCACTCCTTAAATCTGACGACATTAGTCTTCAAAGACTCCCTATCATGAGATATCTTCTGCTCAACACCCTACAACGTCATTCTGCATGTGGAATTTCCCTACTTCTAACCTTCTTCTAGTCGAAGTATTGACACTTTCTAAACCTTACCATCATCCGAAGTTGTTGTGCGAACAACACATGGTTGATAGCAATCAATGAAGACTTTTGTATTCGAGGCTAGTCATATCTCTGCATGGCTCACCTCAAGAACCCAATGCCAAGTATCACCCGATATTCATCCAACGATACTACTGTGAAGTTGGTTACTCCGCGCCAACTCCCCACTCGAGTCGCACCAGTAATTGCCTCTCGCAGGATGAGTTTGGACTCTTAATTTATAGCCTTCATGTCGCTAGTGCTTCCCACTATCCTTAGGCCCAAACGTTTAACTTCTTGTGGGCACATAAAGTTATGAGTTGTGCTTGTGTCAACCATTCTCATGGTATCTTTGCCATTGGCAATAATCGATATATACATGAGAATCTTGTCCGCAAGTTTGCGTAACGTTGATCCTCCATCTATGACATTTAACCGTCTTATTGTGCCAATCCTCATAGTCTTCATTAAGTCGTCATCTGAAACATCTATCCTTTGCATGGTGTTAGCGACATGCACAAAGTCCTCATTCTTGTGTTTGAACTCATTTAAGTAATGTTGGCCACCACAATACCAACACTGTCCCCTGAAAGATCCCTTGGCCTTATCTTTTTTTGTATGGTCTTTGTTGTTCCCATGATCTCTTGGTGTGGAAGACTTGGTTGAGGTATTATTTGAAGTGTCCTGCCGATTGTCATTCTTCCCACCATTTCTTCTTTTAGTGTTATGCATATCTTTCTTCGGACTAGTTGATCGACGATTGTCAAGTAGATGTTATGCTACCGTTATAGCTTCAAAACGGGTATGCGGGTTGATCATCTCTAACTCTTACTTAGCTCATGGCTGTAACTCATTAAGAAACTTGAATAAACGATCTTCCAAGCTCATTGTTCGGATGCTCAATATAAGGGTTTGATATTCCTTGATGTAGTCTTGCAACGATACATTATGCCTTAAGTCATCAAGCTTCCTTTTTGCAACTACCTCTATATTACGCAAGAGAAAGTGTTCCTGTAGAGCCTACTTGAACAAATCTAGGTTGTGGATGTGAGTGAGTCCTACCTGACATGCGATGCCACCACAACATGACATCGTCTTCTAGAAACATAGCCACTAGTGCTAGTTTCTCCTCTTCACCCTCAAGCTGACCAACCTTAAGGTATAGGTTCATTTGGTAAAGGAAATTCTCCAATACCTATGCATCACGACCCCCAATAAAGGCCTTTGGTTTTCGAACCTTGATGCGACGTGGTCAGTCTACTCCCCCATCATGTCCATGCCTGTTTGCCAACTTGCGCTCGACACCATCCAATCGAGCCAACATCTCTAGTTGAGATTGTTTCGAAGCCTGTCTCTCCAAAAGTTGTGTAGAAGCACTCTCCTCAAGTCTCTGCAATCGGGTCTTGACATCTATCTCAATGTCTTAGATGCGCTGCTCCAAGCGCTCTATGCGTTCACTCGTCACGTCGCAGGTATACTCGCAAGCATTCGTACATCGTTCCATGTCTCTTATAGCGGTGCTCATCTCTCCCATCAACTGATCGAAGCCTTTCGTAGCACGCGCTATAGCAACATCTAGACGTGCTACCAACTTTTCGAGTGTGGTAAGCCTAGAATCGATGTCAGGTAGGATTCTTGATGTTGTTTAAGGGTTCTCCTTTCTATAACGATTGGGGTCGCTAGCCATCTCAGTGTCAATGGCCATGACGTTAGTGTGAGTAGTCGTTGACACGTAGGGGTTACCTTTTTGCTATCAATACAGAGAGGGTGTGTCTCGCACCCACTCACTGATACTCCGAGTCGAAACAGCTTTGATACCAAAGTTGTTACGCCCCGGCGTTGGAATCACCCAACGACTCGGAACTTGCGACCGACGCTAGGTTGCGCACAACCTAGCAAGTCGTTCACAAAGGATGCAATGGTTCAACAGAAGCTTAAGACTGATGATTGGGAGGTTGATTGGAGTAAGCAGGAATACTTGAGAATAAATAAGAAAACAATGCAATTATATTGATAGTAGATAAAGGTGCGTGACCCACAATACGCTTACAACTCAGATACGAGACTCTTAGGCAGCACAATAAGCAAAGGGGTGCCTTCTTATAAAGAGGTAACGCCCTGTCCCTATGTACTAGAAGTTACCAGGGCACGCATGGGCCTGATTACATAACCATAGTATAGTTCGCGATCGAAGGATCACACTAAGACCTAAGCTCCCAACACCCAATAGATTCACTAAACCCAGCCCCGCTCAACTGGGCCAAGTCCCTAACACCCAAGTGTAAGCCTCTCTTGTCTCACGGGAGGTTTACCTAGGTTAAGACGCAGCCCATAAACCTCTTCTTCCTAAAGAGGTTTACCAAAACCAACTCAAGCCTCCCTAACCGAGCTCATGACTCATAACATCAACAACGACCGTTTATTACAATCGCAATCCAAATACAAAAACCTCCCCGGACACTGGGACAGTCGGTGTCATCCGCTCACGCGCCCACGCGGCAAGCTACCGCGCCGTGATCACCCTCTACACTGGCGCCTAGCGCTCCCGGTGCTGTGACAGCATCCTTCTTCTCACTCCCGGTTGTGCTTCGCCCAACTCCACCCCCCTATCGCTGCTGTCTTGCTGTCCCCCTCCGCAGCAAACAACCGGTATGTCTCCTCTTCTTCTTCTTCTCGTTCTCTCTCTCTTCCATTTCTGATTTCGTTTCTACTTTTTTTCATTGATTTAGGGATTATTAGTTTCTTTCTTGCCATTTGTTCAATTTCGAAGGTTTAGTTTATGGTATGTGACCATTTTGATTGACTTAGGGCTTCTGAGTTATGGTAGTGGAAGTCAAGGGAGTGTTTTGAGCATGAATCATATTTCAGAGGTATATAGCGTAAATGAAATTGGTATTGAATCTGTGTTGTATAACGTTGCATATATTGTTCATTCTGTTCATGAAAATTTCTGTTCTTTCTTTTGTTTTCAGTATTTTTTGACTGCTGATTTCCATGTATTATTCGTTATCACGTTCTAGTTCTTAATAATCGTTGTTCTTATACTCCATCCATCCCAGCCCAGTTCGTTCCATCCGGAGCGGCGACGCAAGCACCTCCAATTGAGTGGCACTGCTTCCCTCTCGTCTCTCGTCCAAACAAAAGGGAGGGAAAGCGAGTGCCCTGCTAGGGTTACTTCAAGTCCGGTGAGCGATGTAATGCTTTCGCTGTTCGAGGTACTCAACAGGCCCTGTTCTCCCTTCATTTTCTCCTTGAATGTTAGTGCCACGAAGAATCCTATCCGTAGAATCTCCAATACCGAAGAACATGACGCGTTGCATGGCCGTTCAGGAGAGAAACTCGAGCCTCTCGATTGCTTTTCTGGTCCCGAGAGTCAATCGAACCACGTCGGAATCATTCCTTACCTTCGTTGGCTGAGATCCATTTATGGGATTGGTTTCTACGAATTGTGTAAACGGGATTTTCATGGGTTCAGGAACACTGCTTTTTCCTCCTGTGGTATCACCCACATTAACAGTGGATGCAATTTCAGTGTTAAGACGTGCAATGTGCTGTTTAAAAAAAGTTTGAGAGTGGATGATGCAAAACAAAGCATTTCTGTGCTAGGCAGAAAAGGGAAGGAGCCAAATTTGGATACTCTCTGTTTATTGCTCGGATGGGCAGGAAAAGGAAGATGGTCAGTGGCGGTTCTAAGTTATATTATGATATAATTGATCGGCTTTGTGAGCTGGGTTATTTATCCAAAGCTTTGCTTATAAATCAGAGGTTGTTTGAGGGGTTTGATGTCCCCAATATATTTACTTGTAATAAAATGCTGAGAAGATTATGCAACAAGGACCACATCGAAGCCGCAGGGAGATTCTTGTGTGCATTTGTGTAATTTGGCCCTTCAGCCCACTATTGTCGCATATAGTATTACAATCCTCTCCTCAATCAATTTGTTGACTCCGCGAAGCTCTTGTGCGACCAAGCGAGGCCCGTGAGCACTCCACTTGGAGGGCAAATTCCCTCGGGCGCGGGTGGCGGTCGCTTGTTGTCTAATGTCGCCGAAGCACTGGTTGGGATAACTTTCGGGAAAGGCGAGATATGAGCGGTTTCAGTTGATACACAAGCCAAAGAAGGTGCACTCAGTTCGTCATATACCTGGCAGTGTTAGTGGGGTGGCTCTACCCGCTACTCCCACGTGGCGCGCCTGCGGTTGGTTTTGTCTGGTTGATATATACTGAACTTCGTTCAGACTGTAGTCAATTTCGCTTTGCCTTATTGTGAAGCAGGAAGAGTGGAAGAAGCTCTTGAATTGTATGACGATATGCTAGAAACAAATGTTTCCCCGGACTTGGTTGTTTATAGCATACTTGTTTATGGCTTTTGTAAGATGGGAAAGGTCAAAGAGGGCTGTGTGTTTGTTGGAGATGCTCTTGCAAGGGGGTTTAAGCCTGATGTGGTTATGTACAGTAGTGTTATAGATGCGTATGTTAAGGTGGGCAATGTAGAGAAGGCTTTTGAGTTTTATTTACAGATGTTGAAGGTAGAAATTGTACCCACCATAGTGACATATAGCTTATTGATAGATGTGTTTTGTAAAAAGGGTAGAATCGCTGAGGCATTTAGTTTGTTTGGTAGGGTTCTTAAGTCTGGATTGGAGCCTTCTGTTCTAACTATACCATCTTGGTTGAGGGATTATGCAACATTCGGAATACTAATGTGGCTTTCGAAATGTGTTAGCTTATGGCTTGAGAAGGTCATAAGCCTGATGCTGTTGTTGTTGGTATCCTGATTAATGGGTTGAGCAAAAAGGGCCTAATGAGAGATGCACTCAGATTGTTTCTGAAGGCCATTACTGAGGGACTGGAAACCAATATTGTTCTGCATAACATACTCGTTGATGGGTTCTGTGGAACGGGAAGAATTGGAGATGCGGTAAAGATTTTGAGGCTATCACACGATTATACTCTAATACTGGATGCTGTTACCTACACTATTTTTAGAAGTCATAGCAGATAGGAAGGAGTTGAAACTGGCCTTGACTCTTCTCTTTCGCATGCTTAAGAGGGGTTTCTAACCAGATGTTGTATCATATTGTGCCCTCATGGATGGATTCTGTAAACAGAAGAAAATTAAGGATGGACTCAAAGTTTTTGACATGATGATGCGAAGTCATGGTCTTTTTCCAGATATTGATACATAATGTCCTCCTTAATGGCCTATTCAAGGAGGGAGCTTTAGAAGATGCATCTTGTCTCTTCGACCAGTTGGTGAAGCGTGGAACAAAACCTGATATTGTGACGTACAACACGATGATCAATGGCTACTGCTCTGCCAAGAAAATAGATGAAGCTGTCAGGTTTTACAAAGAATTGAAGGCAAAAGGGATCGAACCAAGCACTACCACATTGACCATTTTAATTGATGCATTTTCTGGTGTTGGAAGGATGGATGAGGCATGCAAAATTTTCAATTCTATGTTGATAGAGGGCCTTTTCCGAATGTTGTGACGTATAGTTGCCTGATTGACGGTTATTGTAAAACTCGAGATATTTAGGGTGCACATAATATTTATGGACAGATGCTGGAAGGCAATGTTTTTCCTAATATAATCAGTTACAGCTCTCTTATTAGGGCTTTCTGCAGCAAAGGTCGAATGGAAGAAGCATCAGCAATTTTTCAGTGCGCTTTGGACAGGGGACTGGTGCCTGATGCCATGGCATATAGTATTCTGTTAGATGGTTATTGCAAAGCTGGGAAACTAACTGAAGCCTCGGCGCTTATTGATAAGATGGTGGATAGCGGAGTTAGGCCTGACTTGCTTGCCAAATATGCTCATCTAGTAGGTTGAGAAGGCATGGTTATCTCAACCAAGAAAAAAGGAGAGAAGGCTTTTGAAGGAATACACTTGGTAAATTTTTCTTTTTTCCAATTTTGTTTCCTAGGTAGTTGTAGAATTCCTGTAACTAGACGATTTGCTTTTCAACTTACTTTTAGTTAGATAAATTTTTTATTTGATTTATAATTAGGTATGGAGATGATGCAAAATACACTTGGTATGCAATTTTTTAGATGATGTAAAAAGAAGCTTGGTGGTGGAGTGGAGTAGTGCAAAATAAAATAAGGCAAAGAGGGCATGTTACAAATTACATTATGCTAAGAAAAGTAGTGAAACTTTAGAGGCTTATAAGAAAGTAAAGAAGGAAAGACTTTCTTTTTGAAGCTTTTTCCAAATAAAGAATGGGGAATGAAATAAATTTTCTTTTTCGAATTTTCAGATTTTCAAATGTTTTTGGCTTTTGAAGGTTTTTTAATTTTTTTGGTTTTTGGAGAATATCTGATTTTTTGGATTTTCGAAAAAGTAGGGCTCTTTCATCGAACCTACAAAGAAAACTTCATGAATTAGACTCTAATCAATAGGTTTAAGCCATGGGTTTCGGTTTTAGTGGGTTCTAAGGGCACCCTTGACCCAAGTGGTCTTAGGTGGTGGCTCAGGGGGTACGGATGGGATGTAGCCCATTTCATATCGACTTGGGTTTGATTTGGGTAGGATGGGTTCTAGCTTACCTTGATTTTTGACTCCTAGGCCTTTGTAGGGTTTATATCCCATGTTTAAGATCATGTTCCAAGGCTTTTTGATTTTTGAAAAGGTTTTATAAAGTTTGTGCCCTTGGAACATTGAATCGTCCATGTCATGGGTATATACCTACTTTATTTTGGGGTGGGAGATTGGAGTTTGGGGTGGTGGAAGACTTGGGCTTCCACACGACCCTAGGTTGGGAGATATGGTTTTCAAGGGAAGTCATGATCGGTCCCTTGTTTTGGGAATGTTTGATTTAGGTTGTTTAGGCTTTCCTAAGTGAGAAAGGGTTTTGCCATGCTCCCTAGATGCAACTCGTGGTGCCCCTAGGGATGGGTTATTTGAGTTTAAGGCCGTAGGCTTGGGTTCACGGTATAAGACTAGGCTTGAGGAAGTGGGTTCATTCATGGTAGGGGTTCCTAGGATGTTGATGCATGCCTTAGGATCAACCATATTTTGAACTTTATTTTGTTTTTGTTTTTGAAATTCTTTTTTGTGGTGCGGGACATTTGGCGCACCTTGAAAATCCTCATTTTTGGGCACGTTTTGTGGATTTGTGGGTGCATGAGTGTGATTCAATGCATCTGATGACCCTGTATCGAGAGGAGAGTTTAGAGAATGATGGGTTTCATGCATACCTCTTTCCGGCTCGTCTACCTTTTCATGGTGAGAGCATGCCTTGTCTCCGGGTGATTCTATTTTGAGCTCCCGTTGTTTTTCGAGGCGTTCCTTTTCTAATCCTACCTTTATGTGACTCTCATCCTCTCGTGAGACTCTTGGGGTGTGGATTTCATGCCCCACCGTGTTTGTGTGCCCAGAATCAGGGACTTCCTTTCTAGCTTTCAGAATTTCAAAGTTTTGTTTTTCAATTTGTTTTTGAAAATTTTTCAGATTTTTTTTGAGTTTTTGAAGTATGAAAATCTTTTTTTGGTTTTTCTTTTGGACTTGGAGTGCTCGGAGGCTTGAGAATGGATGATTTGATCCGCCTTTGGGCTTCATCTCCAGCCTTATATCCTTCGTCGAGTTTAGGATCGGTTTTCCTTGCATGATCTCTATGTGCCCAAGTTGAACTGCTACGTGATCGATGTGTCTTAGCCTCATGGCTTAGAGCATCGATCTTTCTAAAGATCTCTTTGATAGCAGCTATTTCTTCTCGGGCTTTAGATGATTTGAAAAACCACTTTAAGTTAGTTGATGAGGATTTCCTTGGCTTGCTTTCATCCATTCTTTTCGAAATTTTTGTGCACAAGTTTTGAAAATGTTAACACGTTGTCTTGAAGTTCTATTTGTTTGAATTGAAGTTTCTCAAGACCCGAGTCCCACCGGACGTGCCAATTCTGTAAACATGAAAATTTCCACTCTCAAGTTATAGAAAACTCGAAGTGAACCTTTTCAGATCTTAATTCTGTTAGATGCATCAAAGATGAGGATGAAAAATTCTAGTGGCAAATGATGATATAAGAAATATATTGAAAAATTATTTTTATAAGTTTTTTAATGAAAATAACGATGTTAGTATTAGCTTAGGAGAGTTAGACAACAACAACAACAACTAAGCCTTTTTCCATACTAGACGGGGTCGGCTACATGGATTCTTTGTTTCCAGAGATCCCTATCGTGTGCCATGTTAGCAGTCAACTCCCAATAAGCTAGATCATTCTTTATTGTTTCTTTCCAACACTTTTGTGGTCGTCCTCTACCTCTTTTAATACTTTCCAAATTTAGTTTTTCTAACCTTCTTACATGTTCTTCTTTTGATCTTCTTTCTATATGTCCAAACCATATTAAACGATGTTCTCTCATTTTATCCTCTATTGGTGCCACTCCTAATTTGTTTTTAATAACCTCATTATGTATACGGTCTTTTCTTGTATGACCACTCATCCATTTCAACATCTTCATATTAAACTCCGCCCATGTAAGGGATCACCCTTGCATTGCCGGTCCCAAGCCCAAATAAAGGAGGAGGGTTGTGTTAGGCTTCCGACAGCCAGCGTAAAACTTTGTCGGATTTTTATAACATGGATTACAAAAATTATGAGTATTGCTTTGGGGTGTCCCCGCCTAACGACGTGCTGCAAAGCTCGAATGCAGTAAGAAGTAAGCAAGGGCCACTACATTTTCGTCCGAATATAGTGAATCAATTGCAGAGAGGGTTCTCACATCATGGGTGTGGGTAAAGAAGTTAGTCCCGCTACATTGCCGCCCGAATGTAGTGAAATTTTTTCAGAGAGGGTCTCCGTATTTTGATTATGGATGGATGAGGGGGGTAAGGAAGCTAGTCCTAGATAATAAGATTCGTATTGGTTCTTGAAATATCGGAACATTATTCGGTAAGCTAATGGAGGGGGTAGATACTATGATTCGGAGAAAGATTCATATTCTATGTTTACAAGAGACAAAATGGGTTGGAGAAAAAGCAAAGGAGATAGAGGATACAGGTTTTAAATTATGGTACTCAGGTAAAGAAAAGGCTCGAAACGGAGTTGGTATTATCATAAATAAAGATTTAAAGGAGAGTGTAGTAGACATACAACAATATGGTGATCGAATCATGACGTTGAAATTAGTGTTAGGAGCAGAGGTTTTGAATATAGTTTGTGCTTACGCACCCCAAGTAGGACTAGAAGATAGTATAAAGACAGTTTTTTGGGAAGAGTTAGATAAGGTGTTTCAAAAGATTCCACAAAGGGAGATGATTTGTTTAGGAGGAGATTTAAATGGACATGTCGGTAAAGAGGCATTAGGATATCAAGGGATTCATGGAAACTTTGGTTTTGGGGATATAAACGAGGAAGGTAGGGAGATTTTAAATTTTGCTATGGCATTTGATCTCTTTATAGTCAATACAATCTTCAAAAAATGAGATGAACATTTAATTACTTATAAGAGTGGCTTATCACAAACACAAATTGATTACTTTATTTGTAGAAAAAAAGATAGAGCGTGTTGTAAAGATTGTAAGGTAATTCCAGGAGAAAGCTTAACCACCCAACATCGACTTTTAGTTATGGATTTACAAATAAAAAAATGGACAAAAAAGAAAAGAGTGCATCGAGCTATTCTGACTAAATGGTGGAACCTCAAAAGCGAGAAAGAAGATATATTTAAACAGAAAGTCCTTCAAGGAGATGTTTGAAATTATGTTGGCACACCCTGTGATATGTGGAACAATATGGCTATACATATTAGGAAAGTGGCGAAAGATGTGTTACGGGTATCGAAGGGAGGTGTACTGGCACAAAAAGAAGCTTGGTGGTGGAGTGAAGTAGTGCAAAATAAAATCAAGGCAAAGAGGGCATGTTACAAATTACATTATGCCAAGAAAACTAGTGAAACTTTAGAAGCTTATAAGAAAGCAAAGAAAGAAGCGAAAAAGGCCGTTAGTGAAGCAAAAGCTAAGATTTGGGAGGACTTATATAAAAAACTCAACTCAAAAGAGGGTGAAAGAGATATTTTTAGGATAGCTAGGGCTAGAGATAAGAAAACTAAAGATCTTAATTATGTTAGATGCATAAAAGACGAGGATGAAAAAATTCTAGTGACAAATGATGATATAAGAAATAGATGAAAAAACTATTTTTATAATCTTTTTAATGAAAATAAAGATGTTAGTATTAGTTTAGGAGATTTAGCCAAGTCAAAAAAGTATATAAACCACAATTTCTACCGACGTATTCAAAAGAATGAAGTCAAAGAGACTCTTAAACATATGAAGGGTGGTAAATCGGTAGGACCAGATAATATTCCTATAGAAGTTTGGAAAATACTAGGAGAAATAGGAATCACTTGGCTCACAAGACTATTAAATGAAATATGGAAAAATCAAAAGATGCCCGAGGAATGGAGAGCAAGTACACTTATACCCATATATAAGAACAAGGGAGACATTCAAAATTGCGCAAATTATCGAGGTATCAAGTTAATGAGTCATACTATGAAATTATGAGAAAGAATTATCGAACGTAGGTTAAGACAAAGTATCAAGTACAACAGAGAACCAATTTGGATTCATGCCAGGCAGATCTACTGTTGAAGCGATTCACCTTTTGAGACGTCTTATAGAACATTTTAGAGCAAAAAGAAAGACCTTCACATGATATTTATTGATATAGAAAAAGCTTATGATAGGGTACCGAGGGAGGTTCTTTGGAGAACTTTGGAAAAAAGAGGTATCCCACTGACATATATTAACCTTATAAGAGACATGTATGATGGTGCAAAAACATGTGTGAGGACTCATGAAGGAACGACAGACTTCTTTGAAGTTAATATTAAGGATAAACTTTAAGTCCATACTTATTTATAATGGTGATGGATGAGTTAATAAAACATATTCAAGATGAAGTACCTTGGTGTATGGAGAGAAACATTAGAAAGCAAAGGCCTCCGACTTAGTAGAACAAAGACAGAATATATGGAATGTAAGTTTGATCATTTGGTTACTTCAGAGGACATGGAAATTAAAATTGGCACACATTGCATTCTCGAAAGTTTTAAATACCTATGATCAATTTTTTAGAGTGATGGAAGAATTGATGGAGATGTTACACATAGAATTAATGCTGGTTGGTTAAAATGGAGAGGCGCATCAGGTATTCTTTGTGATAAGAAGATACCATTAAAGTTAAAAGGTAAATATTATAAAGCAGCAATTAGGCCTGCCATGTTTTATGGTTCTGAGTGTTGGGCAGTTAATCATCAACATGTACAAAAGATGTCTGTGACAGCTTAGGAGAGTTAGACAAATCAAAAAAATATATAAACCATAATTTTTACCGACGTATTTAAAAGAATGAAATCAAGAGGCTCTTAAACATATGAAGGGTGATAAATTAGAAGGACCAAACAATATTTTTATAGAAGTTTGGAAAATACTAGGAGAAATAGGAATCACTTGGCTCATAAAACTATTTAATGAAATATGGAGAAACCAAAAGATACCCAAGAAATGAAGAACGAGTACACTTATACTCATATATAAGAACAAGGGAGACATTCAGGATTGTAATTATTGAGGTATCAAGTTAATGAGCCATACTATGAAATTGTAGGAAAAATTATCGAACGTAGGTTAAGACAAGTATCAAGTACAATAGAGAACCAATTTGGATTCATGCAAGGCAGATCTACTGTTAAGTGATTCACCTTTTGAGACGTCTTATAGAACATTTTAGAGTAAAAAGGAAAGACCACATGATATTTATTGATATATAAAAAGCTTATGATAGGATATCGAGGGAGGTTCTTTAGAGAACTTTAGAAAAAAAAGGTATCCTATTGACATACATTAACCTTATAAGAGACATATACGATAGTGCAAAAACATGTGTGAGGACTCAAGAAGGAACGACAAACCTCTTTGAAGTTAATATTGGGTTACATCAAGGATCAACTTTAAGTCCATACTTATTTATAATGGTGATTGATGAGTTAAGAAAACATATTCAAGATTAAGTACCTTGGTGTATGCTATTTGTAGATGACATTATATTAGTGAAATACCTAAGGTCAATTTTTCAAAGTGATGGAGATGTTAAACATAGAATTAATGCTGGTTGGTTAAAATGGAAAGGAGCATCAGGTATTCTTTGTGATAAGAAGATACCATTAAAGTTGAAAGGTAAATATTATAGAGCAACAATTAGGTCTGCCATGTTTTATGGTTCTGAGTGTTGGGCAGTTAATCATCAACATGTACAAAAGATGTCTATGACAGAAATAAAGATGTTGAGATGAATGAACGAGTGGTCATACAAGAAAAGACCATATACATAATGAGATTATTGGTAATAAATTAAGAGTAGCACCAATAGAGGATAAAATGAGAGAATATCGTTTAAGATGGTTTGAACATATAGAAAGAAGATCAAAAGATGAACCATGAAGAATGAATGAAAAACTAAATTTGAAAAATATTAAAAGAGGTAGAGGACGACCACAAAAGTGTTGACAAGAAACAATAAAGAATGATCTAGCTTATTGTAAGTTAACTGCTAACATGGGACATGATAGGGCTTTGTGGAAACAAAGAATCCATGTAGCCAACCCCATCTAGTATGGGAAAAAACTTAATTATTGTTGTTGTTATAATTAGGTATACTTTTACATTTTCTTTGTTTAATTAGGAGTATTTGAATTTTGAAGACCAACCAAATGGAAGAAGTTGGTCCAAAATGAATATGGACAGAATACTAAAAAAAGGCACTTCCTTAAAGGAGTCATTTGCGTAATTTGATTTATTTGGTCAACTTTGCTTTTTATATAATTAGGTTATGTTTAGTGAGAGCAATTACATCATTTGGTAAGATCAGAACGTGTGGGACTTACTTAGGGTGTCCAACATTTGGGATGAGCACTGTCACAGAGGTGCGGGTGTCGGGTACGGTAAATTTCAAAAATATTAAGTGCGGAGACATGACTGAGGTATATTATATTATATATATAATATTCAAAGTAGAACAAGTAAGACATCAATGACATAAGTATATGATAATAATAACTACACAACTTTATATTAAAGCAAAATAAGTAAAGATGCATAAAATTTAACAATTAATAAATCGCAACAAGAAAAATTTAACAAGCCCAATTCGGAAAACAGGTAAAGCAGACTCGCAAAAAGGAACAACAATGAGAGACCAATAGAAACTAGTGCATATGTGGTTCAAAATGCAGCCAAGATGCGTCAACTGGCAAGAGGGTCTTCTTTATTCTTGCTGCAGAGAAACCTTCTCTTACGTTCAAACCCTATGAAGATTCCCTCTCCTCCAACACTACTTATATCTATATATAGATATAGACAGAGTGCATGTTATAAGACTAATATGTAATACCTTTAGAATTATTTGTCAGTTAATAACAATCCATATTGAAATTGATAGGAATTATTATAGTTGTTAGAATCTCTGTGTACTTCGCCCCTCCTTGAACAGAACAAGTTTGACTATCATAAGCTACAATGGCAGAACTAAGTTATTGTGAGATGAAGTATCTGCATCACCCTAACCCAGATCCAGTTTGGGACCAACATAGTAGCAGGATCTTCCAAGACTCCGAGTGCACTAAATATAAAAAGAGTTGATACCACACCTAGACACACTCTCTCTACCACTATCTGCAAACTGAACCAGGAGAACACTGTTTGGTTGCTCCAAAGAAGTTACACTTTTCTCTTCCATGGCGAATCTCCAAGAAGTGAGAGAGAATGAGTAAAGAAGAAAATAGAGGAAGGTGAGCAATAGAGTGCCATATGTTTCGTTGTTGTATCCCCCTTTTTTCTCCTTATGTTTTATACAGGTGACGGGCACATAGGCGAGAGGCAACGGATTTAAAGAGCGAGAGAGGCACGGATGTGATAAAACCCATGTTTGGGTGTGGTCAGCGCACCCAAAAATAACCTTCTATATGTTGGTGACTGACATTGTATCAGTGCCGTACCGGCTCAGTGTTGTACCATATAAGTGCCAGCACTTCACGCAAATGAAGTGTCTTTGTGACATAGGATGAGCATATACTTCCATGGTGGAATGATTTGGTAACTCTATGAAATTGAACTGAGCATGCGCCCCCCCTCTCTCTCTCGTGTGTGAATGGTTGAGTTATTCTCTTATGTTGGAACTTTGATTTTCCTACTGTTGCTACTTCCTCGACCATTCCTTCACAAGCTAGATCAGGTAAATCAAGGTCGATGATCCTCCTTGAGATGCATGAATTCTTGTTTTGGAGTTGAAGCATAGCCATTTTAGGATAAGCATATTTTCGTGTTTGATCTTCAGCATTACATCTAGCTACTCAACATGAACGATTACATTGCGTATGTTGAGATCTCTTTCCTCCTCAACCTCAAAGGTTTTTGCTATTTTTGGAGACATGCCTACTTGGTTCTGTGTCATTCGCCTTTATGAACTCTTCGTCCTCTTGTGTCTTTATTCTCAATCAATCTCTCCTCTTCTTCAACTACAAACAGCATCTCATTGTTTTTATCAGATAATAATAAGCCTAATTGGATGTGCCTTTACTTAATTAATGGGCCCATCATCGTGATCTCGTTCAAGTTTTAAATGAGCTCCACACTGGTGTGGGGATCGGCTCATGTGGTTACCACAGAAACCTAACTTGAGCATGAAGGGGTTGAGTTCAAATAGTTTGGCCTCATATGTAACCTTAAGAGTTATCTACCCATAATTCTCAAAAGCTTACTCTTAGAACGTAAAAAACTTTGCACCCAGAGCATTAGCTCAATGGCAGGATGCTCTAGTTTCGTTGCTGCTGAGTTCGACTCCCACAGGGTACATGTGTGTTAGGCTTCGGCCTCCTCTTATAACAAAAAAAAAAAGTAAATCATATGTTCAATAAAAAGTTGGTTTTCACCAAAGCATAACAAAAGAAACCAACATTGATGTTCTAAACTCTACCTTCAGTCTTTTCTATTTATGGTCTTAAAAACCTACTTTACACCCATAGAGTTAGCTCAATGGCAGGGTGCTGTAGCGTCGTCATATCTCCCCACCCATCAACGAAGCGAATGAATCACATCTAAACAATAATCAGTGTTTGGTGGAAGTTGCCTTCATTCACATGAGAAGGGTTCACTTTTGCCCAGATCTCATTTGATGAACACCCTCTTTAACCAGGAGATTTAGTGCTCACCAAAACCTCTTGAGCAACGAGCAATAGCTCACCTGGCTAGGGGTTAGACTCACAAGTTGAACGTCACAGGTTCCCAATCGGGGGCGTGCATCGTCTCTTCGGCCTCCCCATTGTACCGAAAAAGATCCAAACCTCCAGATCCATTCACCTCAAAAGATAATTTCCCGTTATTTTACTAAAAAGGTGGGAAAAAAAAGAAAAGGAGTAGGCAGTATTGTCTCATTTGCATTGCCCACTCTAATAAAAAATAAAATAAAAATAAAAATAAAAGATTTCCTTGCTTACTCTGTTTTTGTCCTTTTAGGTTAGTGTCTCCACCTGCCTTGACCATGCCTTTCTTTAGGTAGGAACGACTCTTTTGTCAGTTCGCCTGCACGCCCCTAGGGGACACGCGTCGCTTTCATCTCTTGTGGTTGTCTCTCTGCGTTGGGATAAAGCCAAAGGCACGAATCATGAGAGGGAGAGCCCGATTCTCCTTTAAATCCTAATTGGTTAACCTGCTGCAGCCCGATTTGCCATCGTTCGTACGGTGCGGGGTTTCTTTTCTGTTGATTCGCTGACTACTAGACACGAGAACACGTATCTGAGCTATTGATTGGATCCTCTCCATACTTTTGCTTTTAGAGGATATAATTATAATAATATTGTTTTGTATTTTTTTAAATATTTAAAAAAAAATTATACTAATATAATGAATGAGCATATCATAAATAGGCATGACTTTTCTTTTAAATATATATATATATATATATATATATAGATGTATATACTTACTCATTATTTTTTGATAGTGAAACATAACAACAATAACAACTAAGCTTTTTCTATAGTAGACGGGGTCGGCTACATGGATTCATGGATTCTTTGTTTTCATAGGTTCCTATTGGGTGTCATGTTAGCAATTAACTCACAATAAACTAGATCATTCTTTATTGTTTCTTTCCAACACTTTTGTGGTCATCCTCTATCTCTTTTAATATTTTCCAATTTTAGTTTTCATACCTTCTTATAAGTTCTTCTTTTGATCTTCTTTCTATATGTCCAAATCATCTTAAATGATATTCTCTCATTTTATCCTCTATTGGTGTCACTCCTAATTTGTTTTTAATAACCTCATTATTCATTTCTGTCAATTAACTGCCCAACACTCATAACCATAAAAGTATAATTTAAAATTTTATTTTTTTAAAACATATAAAATAATATTATTATGCACATATTCTGGAAAATAACGAAAACATATCAATCTCTCTCTTAAAGACATCTATATTTGTGAACTTCTTTTTCTTTGAAAGTTGAAAGTTGAAAGTTAAAGTAATAGTGAGCGGATGTGGTAGGGTATTGCCCAACACCAGCTTTTTTACTCAGGAAAAAAGAAGAAAAAAGTTAAATAGTCCACAGCAGTAGTAGAACGGCTTAACAAGATGATAGTAAAAAAAAAGTAAATTTCTTCATTGCCACTTGAATTACTTTTCAAACAAGATCCATAGAATCGGCCGAGTATAATCCAATTTAGAAGACATAAAGAACGAATGAAGAAATTAATTTTTGGCGATTTGGATCAGCAGTAACAAGATGGTTTAGAGCATAATCCGAGCAGTCATCATCTGCCAAAATGCTGCTGTGACCAGCGTTCATTTGAAGAACTGAAACTTAACGGAGGACGATCGTCATCATGTGTGAGATGATACAATTTCGCGGTCATATGCACATTGGCAGGGTCAGATGTATAGTTTAACGAATTATTGGATAATAAGCAAATTCTACTTGGTTCAACTGCATCTGCTTGCCCCAGACCGAACCCGAGGGTCTGACGTTAAGGTATAGCGTTCGCGCGTATGTCTGTCAGGAAGTAGGCGGAGGAGGGGAAGCAGCCGCTGTTCACCCAATTTCGAAAGAGATTCCGAGAGGAGGTAAGCGGGTTAGCAGCAGCAATGCCGGAGGCTGAAGGTAGCGATGCTGGTAGATGTGGGCAGGCGGAGGAGATGGTTAAACCGGTGTCAACAATGGGGAAGAGAGAAGACCGCTGGGGAATACGGATATGGGGCAGTAGGACGAGAGCTGCAGTTGTGACTCCGGTAGCTTAAGTACGCGGTGATCTGATCGGTGCAGGCAGACGGCCAGAGGTGGCAGAGCGGTGATTTCAGTCTTTCAGGGTTGCGCTTTCCGACACAAAAGACGGTGGAAAGGTGGCGGAGGTCGGCGACTATCTGGCTATGGTGTAAGGTGTCCGACGGAGGTTGAATAGGTGGCAAGAGGTGGCGGTTTACGGGAAGTTTGCCGGCGCCAAACTAGGACAGTTTCCCCAGACGTGTCGATGGGATTCAGGCTGTTCTTCAGGACAGTAAAGGCTTTGGAACAACTGTTGCGAAAGTTGGTGGCGGAAAAAAAAATGACGGCCATTGACGGAAGATTGCGAATAGACGAAGGGAACGAATACCGAAGATGAGAAAGGGAAAAAAAAGAAAACGGGATGAAAGACACGATGAATGACACTAGAGTATGAATGGCAATAGGTCGGGTTGGGGACGGTGTACCTGTACCCGACTCTGATCCTAACCTTAACGGAGTGGGTATGGTTGATTTTCTCTCGCCGGGCACAAGGTGAGTACCAAAAAAATGGGATATATATAGTGTTAAACATATAATATCTTAAGTGCATAAAAGTATTTAAATATTTTCATGATTGATGTTAAATATTTTTGCACTAATGTACATGGGTTGAGGCTTTGTTTAGGACGAGTCAGATAGTATTGGATCCATTAGAGAGTTTTGGATTTAAGCTAATTAGTGTAAGAGTCCATTTGGGACAGGTTTGGATCCACTTCATATTAAAACCCCAGTACCAGTTTTATAGTCTATATAAAGAACCGATTAGGGTCTAAATGAGGGTTCATTTTGAAGATTTGAGAGAGGAGAGAGAGAGAAGAGGGGCATGAGCAAGAGGAGAGTTTGAGACGCCTTTGTTGGTCACTATCTTCATTGATTACTTTGGAGGGTTGAGCATAGTAGTACAATGAATAGGCGTCCCACTGTGCCGCTCTTCTCCTCCTTGTTTGTATGACCAACCAATTGAGTAATAAAAACACATCCTTTTATGGTGCTTGATATCTCTTTATTGATTGCATCTTTAAGAAGCATGTAAGTTTATGCTCCCTCTTGTTATCAAAAGTTTTATCTTTGCATAGTTTTTGTTTGTTGGGTTTTTGGAGGGTTGATTAATGCGAGGCGCTAATGCCGGTTACCGGAACTCTCACGGTGACACAGTAGAGATAGAAAAAGCTTAAACTCAAATAAACTCATTTCATAATCATTGTCATAATTACAAATAGGTAGGTTCTTAACTTTTTCATAGAAAAGCAATCCAAGTTCTAATGAAACCCTAAGTCTAATGATCTTAAATTCCTATTACATTAAAATTCTTTAAAGACAATCTCAAACTAATCCAACTATCCTAATTTAGTTTATCAAATAGACATTAACTAATGAAAGTAAAGTAAATAAAAGAAAAATGCCTAATATGGATCCAAATCAGAAGCATGGGTTTTGTTACACCTTTTGGTTTAAAGAAGAGGACAACTCTGTCTATGTAAAAGATTATTCATCCATGAATGATCTAAAGTCTCATAAAGGAAAAGTAGAAAGATTGCATTAAATACCTTATAACCATATTAAAACTTTGTTGGATCTCAAAGGATATGATGTTTTTATCATGAACACACCAGATCCTATTTGAACTCCAAAGTTAAACATACTTCGGCAAGAATAGTCGTTACACTCCCAACGAGATTTAAGCCGCTTATAGTGAAGATCAGTACAAGAACCCATCATAATCTAATCGAAAAGTAGAAATACAAGCTAGGCATATTCGACAAAAACATATAAGATTTAAATAAAATCTAAAGTAAAAACTAATAAACTCATAATCTTTAAGAGCAACTTTACTTCTAAACATTGACAGACCTTTGGGCTTCACATCTGGGCCAATACTAAATATAAATATAAAATAAGAGAACTATAAAACCCTATCTCTAGCTTATACTAAATCCTGCCCTACGGGTTTAACGGCTATGCAGCAATACGAATCTCAACTTGGTCACCTTGAAAAAGCTGTAAAATGGTAAATGTAAAAGTTTGAGCATACAAACCATCCTCAGTAGGTGGTTTACATTTCGAACTACAACACAATTTAGAAACCACAATGCATATGATAGCTAAAGATTTATAAAAGCATAATAATTATAAATTAATTAGATAAACTAACATTACATGCACATGCACATGCACACATGCCATGAGCACACAATACATATTATCCAGTTTCAATAATTATAGATATATGGTATCTAAATCAAGTTGCAGGAGTCATTTGATTCTCATGAAAACTCTCTAATAAGGTATGAACATTTAAAGGGACTACAAATTTCTAGAAATCACTTGCATAAACTACAGATGTACAACCATTGATGAGTTCGTGTTCTCTTTCTTAATCACATAATGTCAAATAGCCACAAAGTAGATATGGCTACTTTTGGTTTTCCTAGAACCAGGAACTGGGACAAGGCCGGCTCTGATTTTAGTCCTAAAACGCCCCGTAATAAAAGAAAAATCATTAAAAAATTGTTCCTTTTGACCCAATTTCAGTTCCGTAGAAGGTGAAATACGAACCAAACTGGGTGCTCTCTGATTCTGAGTCTGGTTTGATAGTCTCCTGTTCTAGCCTAGTTTGGTTCCCAAAACCATCTTGCTGGTTTCAAAACTGGTCATGTCTACTAGAAGCATTTCACAATAACATTATTTAATACCCAAACAACATTTCATATATTGAACTTATATATGCTCAACACGAGCAGACACGAATTAGGAAATATACATGTTCTAAATTATTTTGGAAGCCAAACATCAATCTCATTTTGAACAATTTTCAGTTCATGGGAAGGTCATGAATATTTCAAAGCAACATAAAACTATCTAACATGGTATTACAAAGAAATACAAAACCATGAAGCTTCTAAAACCAAACCTCAAGAATATAGATCCCAACTTTTTGCCTCAATCTCCTTAATCTGGTCATAGAGCATGCATAAAATAATAATCATGTTAAAACACATTCAATTACAAGTCCAAATGCAATTTGACGGGTATAAATCAAACACCAAACAACCTATGAAATGACTCAAAACCCCAAACTGGATTCATATAGAAAGTTCTGAATCTAAACAGACAACCTAGATTCATTTAGATCCAACCTATGCACTATGGCATGGCAGGTAATTCGTGTCAATGTGTCAACACATAATCTACACTGAACCTGAATGCGGGAGAACAAATTTTGTGTTCAGTTCTAAACCTGAACCAAAATCCTGTTTTTACATGACATGACAATAGAACATGACACTGATACGTCACTGCAACAGAAATGACACGGATCAGCATGTTGACACGACCTTACTAGAAACTGCATAATAAATGGTGATTTCGCTATTATTTGTCAACAAGAACATTGATGGTGTTTTGGTGGAGAAAAACAAAACAGAAAAGAACCTTTCAATGAAGGTCATGAGCTCTATACTCAAAAGCATCTATATCTGATAGCACGGTGCTAACCCGTTTGGGACAGTTCTGAACTGTCATTTCTGACCAAAACATGGACCTGCAACAGAATCAGCTCCACTCTGGTTCCGGTTCCACATCCTACATTGGTTTTCATTTCGAGTATGCTTTAGTTCCATTTTTTTTAAAAGACATGCATTAAAGGTATATTTTGAAGCCAGAACCAAAATATGGTTTGGAACCACCGGTTTTGGTTCGGAGGTGGTCCTCTGCGTTCCGATCCGGTTCTGGTTCAGGACGTTTGTTCTTGGAGTTGGTTTGGGTCCGCCTCGAACTTCTGATCCAAATCAGTAAATCGGTCAGCTCTAGCAATTTGCATCACGTCAGCTTGCCAATAGAAATAATCATTTGCTTATTATCTTTTTAATTACCTTTTGTTTTGATGACAATAAGAACCTCGCTGGAGCTGTCAAAAGGTAGAAAAGATGAGACGGCAAATATTCACTTTAATGCACTTTTATTTATCTTTTTTCTTCCCTTGAATTCTTTCCCTTCCACGAAAGGAACTTAAATGCGAGGGGAATCCTGGTCAAAACGTCAGATATATTTCTTATTATTCCAATCTAAGTAGCGTCTTTGAGAATTTAACTTTTACAATGAAGGCAAATATTCACTTTAATGCACTTTTATTTATCTTTTTTCTTCCCTTGAATTCTTTCCCTTCCACGAAAGGAACTTAAATGCGAGGGGAATCTTGGTCAAAACGTCAGATATATTTCGCATTATTCCAATCTAATAGCGTCTTTGAGAATTTAACTTTTACAATGAAGGGGATTTGAAATTCAAAAGTTTGGAAGAATCTGACGTGAGAATCACAGTTGATCTGCTAGATTTGTGGCTACAAGTTTGAATGCTGCAAATACGTACGGACAAATCTTTGTTGACCAACAAAGAAAAAAGTTTCTAATGAGTTTTGATCCTAAGATGGATTATGGATCCATCGTGACTTGGACCCCAAACTAGTATGGTCCACCGAGAACTGTACTTTCAACTAGACATATCCGATTCCGGTTAGCCCAAAACTTAGAACCACAACTAAACCGGCCCGGGGCTGGTTACGGTTGCAGAACCGTCGGCTTTAGAGTGGTTTTGGTTTGAGTCCAAAACCGTCAAAATTTGATGACAGGTTGGTGGCTGATCTACATTGAGCTGACACTCTTATTTGCATATGCTTTCCTTCTTTTAGATTAATGATTGCAGTGGCGGATCTACATTGAGCCGAGGTAGGGCATCCGTCTCTCCTGAAATTTAGAAAATCAACTGAAAATCTATAGTCCTTGGTGGAATCCATGGCTTATAATATATAGTTCACCCACTCAAAACTATTCAAGGGCTATTTGCTCCACCCCAAAAGTGTTCCTAGATTTGCCATTGAGTGATTGTCATTTAGTGTGGGCTTATTTTCATTCTTGTCATGTGGTTGATTTTGTATTTAATACTTGAAATTTAGATATATGCCACACAATCTAGCTGCAACTTAAGAAAGAAAAAAAAAACATGATTCTTGTACTTCTATCGAGCAAAGCAACTTATAATGAAAAATTTGTTGGCCCCACTGGATCCAGTTTAGCATCTTTGGATCCAAATCTGGTTTCTTAAACCTAAAAAAAAAAAAATTAATGATGGAAAGTGGTCATGTTCGGTTTTGGGTTGCCTCGAATGGGAACTGAACCACCCTAATGGTAGTTTAGGTTCTGGTTTGGGAACCGTCGGTTTCAGAGCGGTTTTGGGATTGTTTAATTTTTTTCTGAAAAGAGAGCAAATAAATCCTCTGGGAGTCGAAGTCCCTCCCTCCACCAATCTCAAAAGTATGGCTCTCTCTAATGTTGAGTTACTGATGAGTTTGTGTTAATAGGTGTTAAAATATATATAAAACTTATTTAGCGACTGGTTGGAACTACTGGTATCAGTTTTTTCTGGATACTACGAAACGTAACTGAACCGGGGGTCTCCGGTTTCGGTTATAGTGCTGGATCTCCCGGTCCAGTTACCATCGGTTTCACTAGCAGTGTGGTTTTGGTTGGAACCATCAAGATGATTCTGAGCCGGCATTGCTTAATGGAAAGATCCTTAGATTCAGTATAGGTTTCAGTTTTGAGATCTGGACTTGAGAAAAGGTGGAAAGATCCTCAGGTTGATCAGGTTGGTTGCCTATGACATTCTTTTCTTTTATATTTTTATTCACAAGCTTGAGTTAGGCAGACCACTTTACTGGATGTCCACCTTGAGTATGGAACTTATGACTTCTTTGAGCCAACCCTTTGAGGGAGTGTTTGATTATGAGGCCTGGGACTATGAAACTACAACACAATTTCAGTTCTCCTCGTAATTAAACAGGGGCTTTGGCACGCAGTAAAAGCGTGACCATCCGATCCTGTTTTACATGAGAAAAGGCCAATTCACAAGACGAGAGAGAGAGAGAGAGAGAGAGTAACTCGGGCTTCACATAGTTAACGACCTAACTCGACTTTGTCGAGCTCGAGCTTGACAATACTCAGCTAGGGAAGCTCACGAGCCCAATAGAGCTTTATATTATTGTATATGATATTATCTTTATATATAATATTAAATTTCTTAAAAGTTTGAGCTAATTCACGAGCTCAATCAGCTTGGTCTCGAGCCCAGCTTAATTGAGCAATCTTGGTTGTACAGAGCTCATACGAGCCTAAATAGCGTCAAGCTCGAGCTTGAGCTAAAAGATGGAAGCTCTATGGGACTCGATCTGAGCAATTTAATGAGTCAAGTCCAGCTTGCCTGTAATGGAGCTCGACTTGGTGAGAGAGAGAGAGAGAGAGAGAGAGAGAGAGAGAGAGAGAGAGATGCACATGCAAACAACTTGAGAAACAAATTCCTTTTTGTTTAATGGATTGGAAGATCCCAAGAATGGGTCCAAAGCAAGGAAGGTTACCTTCGAGTAGAAAATTGTAGATGCACATGATACTACTGAATATCAATTTGAAGGTGGGGATTTGAGGTACAAATGTTTGCTTACACTGTTTTGTTCAACATCACCTTACTGATAAAGGAAATTTTTGGTTCCTCCAGGAGTGTCCCTTTCTTCTCTTTTGGTTATAATCATTGATTCACCACAATGTGGGTTCCCCCAGGCATCATTACCCCAATAAGGCACCATGATTTTACTAAAACTTGCAGCTCCAAACCTAATTCCTGTCACTCCCCATTAAAAAAATAAGCTTCCCCTAAGGCTGGTTAAATGAACTGAGGGGGCACTCACACACACATAATATATATATATATATATATATATATATATTCATGATTAAATCATTCAAACATTTTTACCATTCGATCCGCATGATATATCAGTGAAAATTTGAAATAAAAAAGCATATTGCACGGTTGTTAAATGCGAGTACAAAAAGTATAATAAAGTCTTTGCCCGTTATGCCGAACCGTGGTGATGTTTGAGAAGGTTTAATCATGGATGATGATTGAGATGAACTAGTATATCTCTCTCTCTCTCTCTCTCTCTATATATATATATATATATATATATATATATATATATAAAGAGAGACTTGTATATGCTAAGAAATCCAAACAAACAAATCTCAAAAATCATCTTAAGTTGGTAGAATTGAAATTTAAAATTTAAAAAGTATTAATATAAATAAAATACACTTGTAAAAAGTACACATATTTTTTTTGAATTCAAACATTCCTCATCAAATAAAATGGTTGAGATTTGTTTCAATTTTTCAACACATAAGTGTTCTAGCATATACAAGATTCTAATATAAATATATCCGTGTATAGGGTACATATTGAAGCATCTTATCCCTATCCTAACTTGATTGGGCTGGGTATTCTATGTCCTTTTTCGGTGGGGTTGCACGTGCCAGGTCAATATTGCTATATATAGTCGTAGTTGCATAATCTTGTTTGATACATAATCTTGTATAAACATCTTTATTACTTGATCTTTGTATTCAATGGTAGAGATTTGAATCAAATGTACTATTGTACTGTACTTATACACCTACATTTAATTTACAAAGTGATTCAAATCTCCACTATTAATTTCAAAGATCGAATGATGAAGATGCTGGTATAAGATCATGCACTAAAATGCATTATGCAACTAAGATGCATATATATATATATATATATATATATATATTCATGATCTACTAAAACTCTCCCATTTTGGATAATCCTAGTTATCTGTTTTCTCACGTATCCTCGACTATTTCATGGTTATAGGGAATAAGAGAGATGGTTTAACTTGTAGGAAATTCATGGTAGATGCCTAACTTAACGTTTCGGTTACTTCAAAGATGAAACTTTTCGATTTGGTGCTCAACTTCAACATAATTAGTTGCAGACCTGATTTTCCATTAGTTTAATGACAACAGCAAATGACGGATCTTTCGTTGGATCTTCGTCCATTCACAACTTTTCACTTGAGTGAGTAAGATGAGAGTGAAGTGGGAATCGAAAAGTTCTGAAACAGAAGCAGCCAAACCTAAAATTACCGATTAGGTAGGATTCCCAATGTAAAATTTTCTTTAAAATTTCTAACAAAAGAAAAAGGAAGAGAAAAAGGCCCGGTAGGACAGTCATGGCTCGTTCACGGCCTTAACTGAGCTGAACATGAGCAATGTCTGTTCAGCTAAGTTTGGTGCACAAAGCTCCTCGACGACGAAAGGCTAGTCGTTCTTGAACTATTAGTCTCATCATAAACTAGTAAACCCAAGAACCTTCTTTTACCTTCTTGAGTTTTCCAATATTTACAAGCCGCTAAATGTACATGTTTCACTAAGCAAATAAATCACAATTTTTAGAACAATTACTAAAGCACAAGTCCAAACGAGCTCAAACATGATCTCTGACGGGCAGAGGCCAGTTTAAACATGTTCACGACTCGTTTTACTACAATTAGCGAATGGCGTGACATATTCGCAAAAAGGATCGTTTACAAACCCCCCGAGCATTAGCTCAACAGCAGAACCCTCTAGCACTGTATTAACTCAACAGCAGGACACTCTAGCACTGTTGCTGTTGGTGGGGAGTTCGACTCCAGAAGGTACATGTATGGTAGGCTTCAGAGGGGTACATATGTTTATATATATATATATATGAGAAAATTAGCTAGTATACTGTTGGTTGGGATCGTCCACTTGGATCTGGGTTGTCAAAAGAAAGGATTTCAATACAGCCCAAGCGTTAGCTCACACGCAGGCTCTCTGATGCCCACTTGCAGGTGCCGAGTTGGACTTCTCAAGGTGGCTTATTAGGGTTCAGCCTCCCATTGTAACAGAAAAAAGAAGGGAGATTACAATGACAAGGCAAGATGGAAGGATGGTAAATTTGTGAAGATAAATCATTGTAGATACATGAAGAGTTGACAGGTCCTCTCTCTCTTGAGGCCGGCTTAAAGGAGGGTCGAGTCATAGACTGCCGTGTCTCATCCTCACTTGAATGCGAGCTCAAAAAAGCAACAGTCTCCCGGGCATCATTCAATAAAACCCAGCCAGCAAACAGCAAAAAGAAGAAAAAGAGATTTCAAAATCAAAGGCTTCTCTAGGTTTCAGAGGCAGCAGCAGCGTGAGCGCACACATAAACTGACTTTCCTTTTAGAGAGAGAGAAGCCAAATAAAATATCACTGGAGTATATAAAAGACACTTTGCATTCATGGTCTGAACTAAGGCAAACAAAAAAGTCAGTCCAGAAGAAGGAAGAAACCAACTGAGAGAGAGAGAGACAGGACCAGAAACAGGGTGAGTGACCGTTATACTTCCCATTTTGGCAAAACTTGCCTTTCACCTCTGGATTGTCATTAGATTTTGGAGGCGGGTAGGCATTTATTTGGCTGCCCAAGGATCCTACATTTGATGGGTAGCTTTCTTGCGTGATGAGAAATGAGGAATACAATGTACCAAATATCGATCTTTCTTTGATTCTCCTTGCAACCAAAGAGGAAAAAGAACCGCAGCAAAACTTTCTTTGTGTTGACTCACCCTCTTTTTTCATTATATGATCTCACTGCACTCTTCATCATTTCCTTTATTTATCTTCCTTTTATTTGTGATTTCTCATTTCGATTTTGTTCTTGAACAGGCTGAAGAAGACGCCGCAGAGAGAGAGAGAGAGAGAGAGAGAGAGAGAGAGAGGGAGGGAGAGAGAGAGAGAGAGAGAGGATGTTGACGTGCATAGCGTGCTCGAAACAGCTAGAAGTGGACGAAGATGGGCGCGCCACCCCAAGAGTTAAAAGCTTCGCTGCTCAAGTAAGTGAGACTTTCACCGGTTTCTATTTTTCTTTAAAACGCACCAATATCCAGAAAAGTGGGATAGGCTGGGAACTTGCATCATCTACGTAGAGCATATTTCCCGAGTTATCCCGTTTTTTTCCTGCATACCGAACCCTACCCGCCCTCCTTGTCTCTTCTTCCCGTTTGATCCGTTCGTTACGTTGTTTGTTTGTTCCGTCTGTCTTTGCTTTCCTCTTCATCTTGACACAATGGTTTTCCCTCCCCTTCTTTTACTGGGTAAGGTGGGTTCGGACCTTCATTTTAATCTGAGATCCGTTTTTGTCGTGGGTTGCACGTACTGGACTGGGTTGGCAACTTTTGGAAAGGGTCCGATTCGTAGGGTGGTTCTGTGTGCCGCCCATAAGGTCTAATGTTAGCCCTTTAGCAAGAGGTTAGGAGTTCAATCACTCATAGGGGACACAAGTGTGTCTGTGAGAGTGAGCCAACACTAGATTTTCAATAAAAATAATAAGGTGCTACTTTTGGGATCAATTCATGCTAGTTTGTAATTGTTATTTAAGATATGAAATAGAAAGGTACAATAATAACAGTTAAAAGGATTCAACCTAATGTTGTTAACTGACGTTCGATTATTGTTTTTTGGAGCACATAATAATAATTTTTTTGAAAAATATTAATTTTTTATTAAATTATACTTATATAAAAAAATAAGATTCAATTTTCACATATATATATATATATTATTGCTTATACTTAATGAGCATTGTACAAATCACTACGAAATGATGAACTGTTTCAATGACACATATACTTTTAGGTTGCCGTACCAGTAAGTATTGAGCATATGTTACTATATTATATATATATATGTGTGTGTGTTGGGTATGCAGGCTGAGGTTGGGTTTGGATTAAGGAGCCCAATGACGGCCCAAAAACCAGTAATTGGATCTCGGGTCTGGATGGCATCCTCGTTTTATGTGTTGGGTCAAAACGGAACAAAAATCTTTTTGTTCGAAGGACGTGTCTGATCGTGGTCGGTACCCGACAGGAATCTCCGTACATAGAAATGTCTAGACCACCTGACCGGGTGGGTCTTTTGCACTGCATTGGTTATTTCGTTTGACTTCTTCTCTAGACCCGAAATCCATATGCCCCGGATCCGAATCACTTACAGTCCACTTGATATCATTGGCTTTGGAAAGACGATTTTGACTGATCCCTGGATCCTGCTAGACCCAAATCCATGCCCTTTGCATCTCTTTCTCTTCCTGCTTGATGTGCCGTTTCAGGAGAAGAATTCTCACCAAGATGTAATGGATCGCTCGGATATCATCTCGATCCGAAACCCACTGTGTTTTGACACGGTAGACAAGAAGGTGATCGGAACTGGATCTTCTTTTTGATTGTTTCTTCTAAACGCCAACCCGATCCGCTTCCGTGGATAACTAAATCTAAGTGCATATGAAGTTTTACCTACTTAGGTATTTAATCTACAAATCTAATCATAGCCAAGATCCATTTCTAAATTCAACTCCAAATCCAACTAAGTTCCGTTCACTGTGCCATCATACAAATCGACCCGTATAGGAGGCAACAAGTCCCATAAAAAGCAATGATGCTTACTTGGGAAGCTTGTATTACACCTGTATCATCCGAATCTTTCAACACTCCTTTCATATTTGTCTGTGCCTGACTCAGCACCATCTATTTTAATTATTTAAAAAATATTTTTTAGAAATATGTCAAGAAGAATATCGAATCATCGATCACTTATTACCTTATCTTTAATATATGAAGTCTCTAATTTAGATTGATTCACGTATCAACAATTTATTTATTTGTTTGTTCTCAACAGTTTTATGAATTGTGATCAATTAGATGTAACAAGATATATATTATACTTACATGTAGCAGTTTCTGTGCATCATGAATGTTGAAATTTGAGACTCCTGCACTCGCGCCCATGTCACATAGATAAAAGACAAATTATCTCAACATTAAGCTAAAGAAAAGAAATGGTGTCAATGTGGATGATAACGTTGGTACACCTTGTGTCTTTAAGAAGGTTGACACTCATACTGTACAGTCTCTATAGGACAACCATATATGTCATGGACTCTGCCCCACTCTCTACAGTGGCACCACATAATGTGCCTAAAGTAGACAATTATGAGCCATCATCACATGTAAGTTTAGTTACGTTCTCCTTTTTCCCTTAAAACTCTTAATTTCCTTTAACCACCACATGGCCAGGGCAATAATGCACGATCTATTTCTTGCGTCAAGGTGAGAGTGGTATAAATATGACGTATGGTAGTCCATATCTTTGTGAACCAAGTAAATGCAGGGATCTGAATGAACTAGACCTTTGTTGGTTTTCGGTTTCTTATGCTATCATTTCCAAGATCAAAATTTAAAGGTTTGTGATTTTTTCATTATGTTCTTGATATTGTGCTTGTGTTCTCCATGGGCCACTGTTTATCAATTAACTTATGGTGGTATTACCATGTGATTATATATATCACATGGTAATACCACTATAAGTTGATGAAAAACAGTGGCATATGTGTGTATGTATGCATATAGATATAGATAGAGAATGTGATAGTGGAATGGTATGGCACAGACCCCTTGTGAACTTGATGATGCATATGAGCATAGAGCTCCATCCATGAAAGAATGAATAATCATTTGTGAGATTGAATTTATAGGCTGGTTTTCTGTTTTATGAGTTTATTTGTATTTTGTTTTCGTATTTATTATTTAAGTGGCTCAGAAAATTTTCATAAATTAGCCTCGACTACACGGTTGTGAAATTATTACATCCTCAATTTGCATTAACGAAAATTTCACCTGAGACAATCTGACCCATCCATTCCATCAAAATGAGAGTGCTAATGCTGCATGGCACATAGTGACGATTATCCTTGTGACTTCGCTAAGTCCAGAGATCTACGATCATCTCTAGAACTTGTTGATTGCTTTGCCTGTAAATAGCAATCTGAGGTGGGTGATTGCTTCAATGAGAATTATCCTTTTGCTGTTTCCATTGGTTCACAATTTTCCACTGATTAACTTTAGACTAGTTTGTAGATCATACCAAAGAGTTTATGATCGTGCTTTGAAGCCTTGAAACAAATGGGTGTTGAGCTCAATGTTAGACTGCCATGCTTAGACTAAAAAAGAAGCACAATCTCAGAAGAATCATTTTTTAATTTTTATGAGTTTCTCTCTTGTTGATGTCTTACATGACAAAAAGTTGCGGTATATGCTTGAGAATCAAACCTGAGGAAAAAATTTGAACACGGTGCAGATCAAGGACATGGCACTCAAGTTCTCCAGTGCCTACAGGCAATGCAAGCCCAGCTCAAGCTCAGGCGGCAGCGGCAACCACAAAGGGGGCCATCCATTTGCAGATCTTGACACTGTATCCGAGAATTTGAATTATGAACGTAATAGGACAGTAAGCACCAGCTCTACTCCAGCATGGGACTTCCATGCTTCTAGTGCCAGAGACTTGGGTGTGCTACGTGATTCAGCAAGAACAAACAATGTCAATTCTTCCATCAGCGACCTTGCTGGACTCGATTCTGTGTCTTCACGCTCTGCTGAATTTGTTCTCGTACAGGAAGATGAGCCGAGGGAATGGATGGCACAAGTAGAGCCGGGAGTCCTCATCACCTTTGTGTCGCTTCCTCAAGGAGGGAATGATCTTAAACGCATCCGCTTCAGGTACTCATATTCAGGTTCATTAATTCTTGGCAGAAGTCGCCAGAATAATGTTAGTCATTCAAATTCATGGTACTTAAAATTGGTATCTTTTCTTTCATTATAATAATAAGAAGTTTGTATGGACGAGGTTAAAAGCAACTCTTTTCATGAACGAATATCTCTACATATAATCTAAATATAATGTAAACTCTCTGCAATTTTGCTTTCTTGATATCTCTGTTTATCAGCATAAATTCCAAATTATTTCTTAATTCAGCAAGCTTCGAACATTGTCTAAATGACAATGGTTGGTTTACAGCCGAGAGATGTTCAATAAGATCCAAGCTCAGCGATGGTGGGGTGAGAACTATGACAGAATTATGGAACTCTACAATGTGCAGAGATTCAGTAGGCAAGCTGTGAATCTTAACACTCCACCAAGGTCTGAGGATGAGGTATGATTAATGACCCTGATTGCATATATCCTTTTCTTGTCGGCATTATGAATTCACTAGTCCTTCTAAGTGCATGTCCAGTAACAGGAGATTAAGTATGGAATCCTGTTGCCATTGTGGTACACTCTCAAGTCTCAATAACTCGTTCCCTTGAAGTTCCTTTTATTCTAGGTACTTGTGATTAATTATTGAATCCCAACATTTGGTTACCCCCATTGATAAATTCATTAGAACTAGTTTCAATAATTTTGAACAATATCTGGCAGATGAAGCATATCTTCAGTTCTTTATGTGATCACAACAAGAACAGCTTCGCATTCAGTTTGCTCGAGTACTGGTTGAGTCTGCTAGAAAACATTTGGTGCCTATGTAGTTTCCACTAATAAATCTATTGCATATAGCCCAAGCTCAGTATTTGGCCCTGAGTCTGAGAGTCCTCGCCTTGGAGGTTCTTGGTGGGTGGTCCAAGTACATAGTGCGAACATCCTAAGAGTGGCTTCTGCAATTAACAAACCAGAAAAAGAACCTAATAGAATGAAACCATTTCAAGTGATTAATTTCACAAGGCATGGACAAAAATGAAAATCATGTTAGATATCATTCATGAGATTTTGTTTTTGAGAACCATTTTGGATTTACTTAAAAATGTTAAGAAGGAACTAGATGCAGCAAGAATTTCTGTGCAAACTCATACTTCTCAACTTGTGGAAATATTCTCTTTTATCATATTCAAGTTGAAGCTTAGTGGATACGTTTCGGTGCAGCAGAGAGATTCAGTTTCGAGAATGGGATCTGCAAGGGACAGCCCTGCCACTCCCTCTCTTAATAGAGAAGCATACCCAAGGAATTTCTACAGACAACCTACAAAACCTTACTACTCTGCCGAGCCAACGGAGACTTCTCATCACTATGACACTGGATCAACATCCAGCCCGCGAATCCCAGGCCTCGTATGTAAGAAAGAAACTCATTCTGCGGATGCATCAAGGACCACTACCTCCTCCAGAGATGAAGCCTCGGTATCACTGAGCAATGCAAGTGATATGGATAATGAGTGGGTTGAGCAAGATGAACCTGGAGTTTACATCACCATAAGGGCATTGCCTGATGGAACAAGGGAACTGAGGAGAGTCAGATTCGGGTAATATTTTCTTTTCCAAGTGACTTGCTTATATCGGCTGCAAGGGGGCGTCGGGTAGTGTTAAAGGCCTTTGGCTGCTGTACTGGTAGTCGAGGGATATATTCCCGTGCACTATAGAATATTACTTTGGGTTGTGCCAACACCTCAAAGGTTGTTTCTCCGTCAAAAAGATAAATGACTTGTTTGCTGTGACCAATCAATATCAGCTGGTCTGATTAAGCTTGTTCAAATTGAATTGTTAGAACACCACACTCTTCTGGGTCATTCTTGTCCCTTCTTTTTCTGATATTCTTACTTTTCCTTTCCTTTCTTTTTTAAAATTTAGTTCTTTTCTACCTTGCTGGTCACAAAGGAGTCAACATGCTCTTATTGCCTGAATGCCTTACTGTAATATTTTATTAAATAAACTGTGAAGGTTAATACAATTCTAAGAATTAATATATATTATCTGTTCTGAGATTATATTCGTTTTAATCTGAATCAAGGTTATCCAAGATGCCCTTATCATAAATATAGTAAATTATGACACAAATGCTATGAATTTCTGAAGAGTAGTAAGAACCAACATATGACAGAATATCAGCCTATGATTGGGAGAGACTAGCAACCTCAAATACGGAAAATTGCATGAATTATTGTGTGACTCATTTGACTATTTGTTGCTTTAGGTGATTCACTAACAGTCTAAAATTGTGAAAAAATCTTCTATTGCAGCCGTGAAAAATTTGGAGAGGCACATGCCAAGATCTGGTGGGAAGAGAACAGGGAAAGAATACAAGCTCAATATCTTTGAACAAAATACATGCAACTTCATTTGAAGCTCAAGGTTTTGTAGACTCCATTTCCTTCCGTCCCTTTTCTCATTTTATATCCCTTTGAAGTTCACCTTGGTCTTGTAATATTGCGAACCAGTGAACCGCACTTCTTGTCACTCATATTGAGTTTGTAAGTTAAGATATAATATATCTGCCTTTGTATTTTAGTTTTGCTGGAACATATGATCCAAATCTTTGCCTCTCTATATATTTATCTATCTAATGATTGGATCCTTCCCCATTACTACTGTTGCTCACTCATGCCTAACCATTGCTTTGTAGTAGTACTGAGTATAATAAGATTGTCATTTATTATTTTTCAAATACTCTTGTAACCTCTGAAATTACTGAAAAGTAATGAGTTAGCAATGTCATTGGTGGGCTGGATTCAGTTTTCCTATATATATAAAGTCCTTTTTTCCAGACTAAGAATTCCTTGATATAAACTCCAGAAGCAAATTTTATACTTGAAATCGTATAATAATGAAAGAAAACTGGCAACTTATATTGATACTTGATCTTACAAAATCATGGTGTCTTTGCCATTACTGAAAGTACTGATAAAGGAAAATAAATCTCTGCCCGGCCGAGCTGCAGAAAGTAACTTGGTGAGAATCATACATCCATGAGCTTGTTATCCTGACATAGTGAAGCGTATCAAAGCCAAGAATGAAATGCATGTTTCCTTGGTAAATGTCTTACGTTCTGATTGGGACTCTCCTAATGCTCCAAAATCAGGCATTGTAGCAGAGGAGTTTGCATTATTCCCCATTTCAAAATTCGCCTTATAACTTGTGCTTCTTGTATCAAAGTACATTCAAGCAACTTCCTATTTTATTTATATCACAGTAACATCACCTTCTCTTAAGGTTAAAGGCTGCGTTTTGATCTTGCAAAGAAGCCACCTTCAATATGTGAGATACACCGAAGTAACTTTTGTTAGAATAAACAGCAATGATAGGCCGTGTAAGGATGGGGCAAATGACTACAATAGAAGGAAGTTGCTGAAACTAAGCAAGAAGACATGATTCTAACTCAATATCCAATGTACTGATCATGACAAAGGGAAGCTGAAAATTTAACACAAACAGAAAAAGGTGTCACAGAAGCATTAAATCTGAAGAGAAAATGAAATGGGAAATTAAGTATAGATGAGTAAAAAAGTAGAAAGGACCATTTATAAATGGCATCTCCATTCATTGTAACATATCCATAGTAAAATGTAGTGGGAAATGCCGTTAAAATAAAGTAGTACTTTCTCCAAGAGTACGTAAACCATTGTTCTGTGTGAGGACTGAACAACCAATTATCTCTCTCTCCCTACTCTGTTTTGTTTAAAAGGCTTGTAACTATGCTTATGAGGAACCATGATTTCGTATGATTCGTGATTGGAATTGACGCTTTGATTTTCATGCGAGGCGGGGTAGCAACATGAGAGAGAATGAGACACTTTGGTTTTTGTGCAAAGCTCATATGTCCAGTTTTTGTGGCCTACTTTTCCACTAGTGCAGGCATTCTTTACTCAAATTGGGTCTCTGGATCCATGGTTTCATGATTCACATTTGATGTGTAACGAAACATGAGGCACAGGTCCAGTTTCTTTGAAACCACAAATCAAACACACCTCTAAGGACTGGTGGAGATTTTTGTTGGAGATAGCTTGACCCCTTGAGAGATATCGGTAATTGGCCTTTTCTACAAGGTATTAGCAATCAACAATTGGCCTCTTAATTGAGAATGTTGGTGATTTTAAATCTTTAATATTTTCTTCAAAATATTGGCAAATCAAAATTAACTCGTCTTCTTTAGAGGGACACCTAAATGTTAACCTTTAGAATTGTTGACTGTCAACAGTGTCGAATTATCAGATGCAATGAACGATGACGAACACCTTGACCCTCAGTTTGCTTTAAACAAACATAGTTGAGTCATAGACAAAACCAACAAACTCAAGATGATGAAGTTACAAGATCTCTTAGTGGTAGAACTTGTAAAAGGTTTTTAAAGCTATGAAAAGAAACTAGGTTATAAGAAAGCATTCAATCCTTCCAAAGCCTTTATTCTTTTCATTCCTTGTGGGCACACCTATTTATAAGCCCCAACTTTTATATAAAGAACTGTAACTATCATTTATATTGACATTAACCAACACCTTCACATGAAGCTATTATGACTACTAACTTTTATGTTATCTTCTTCAATAACCATTATAAGTGGCAATGAATTGACCACCTAAAGTTGTAAACCAACTTTTATTTAATATTAAATTTCATGACAACTTGGGCATGCTAAAAGCCATTATGATCACTAAGGTCATAAATAAAGTTCATTTAAAGCATCCATTCATTCTCACTCCCATAACCAAACGCATTACAGTCTGTAAGCTAATATCAGAAAGATGGTCACCTTGACATGCAGTCCCTTTCCGGGAGGGACACAGTTTTGTAATTAGTGCCTTAATTTCCTCTCATTAACAAAGAAGCAGGGGCTTCCCTGTCCCTGACTCAGGCAAAGGGAAGAGTGATGTGTTAGCTCGCATGGCAGGGTCTCGACTGACGTCTTGAAGACCGTGAGTTCGACTCCGAGGGTGTGCATTCTTGGATTCAGTCTCCTTAACCAAAAACAAGAAAGAGAAAAGTGACATTGCAGACAGTTATTAATAAGAGAACAAGAAAGCATCAACTCTTGATGTACAAGATCTATCTGACTATAATAACTTCAAATCCAGTACCTCCATCCTATGATTAGGAACCAAAGCAGTTCTTCTCCGGGTCAGCAGAATATGACTATTCACATGTGGGAGTAGAGTTGCATGTAAATAAAAAAAGCATCGATATAAGTACATTAAAAGCATTGGGTCATATGAGAGCATAATTGCACACTCATTCATGTTGTAATCTTCTTAAAGATCTCAATCGTTGGATCTTTAAGATCAATAAGTTGAACACTCATGTATGTTCTAATCTTCTTAAAGATCTCAATCATTCTATCTTTAAGATCAACAATTGAGTTTAAAGTAAAAAAACAAATAGGACCAAGTGTACTTAATGCACCGGTAAAAATTATTAAAGGTATTTTCTAAATTTGAATTTCAACCATCAATTATCTTATTGAACAATTGAGATCTTTAAGAATGTAGGATGGACGAGTGTGCACATTTACTATGTTCTTGGGGTCATATACTCACACCTCACCTTTTTTCCTTTGAGGAAGAACAACGTCGATGTTAGATGAGTGGAAGAGTTCATAACCAAATATTTTCAGATGGTTAAAAGTACTAAAGAAAATGACTTGTGTATAGATAGAATGTTTTTGCATTGTTGAGGTTTTTGAAAGTTTATGAGCGGATAGAATGCTTTTGCATTGTTGAGTTTTTTCAAAGTTTATGAGCGACTAGCCTGTTATATATTATAAAATTCTTATTTTCAAATTGTTTTTCTTAAAACAACTTGTTGATGTTTGGTATTGAATATTTATCCTATCAATCTAAAATGATATTACAATCTCCAACTGTTATATTCGGCAATAATTATTCAGACCCTACATCGGATTCCAATTCCAAATTTGGCGAGAAATCTTTGGTGCAATGGCGATACTTTATATATTTTAGTCATTTATCAAGGAAACAAAATATTGAGACTTTCTCCGAAACTGGGATTTGGTTTATATGATTTATGAACCAAATTACTAATGAAACTGAACAAACGGATCTTCGAATTCGAGGATAGTAATTGATCATTTATTTTTTCACTTTTCGGCGTATCTTGAGTGAGTTTCTCTTCCTCATTGTCTCTCCTGATCCCCTCTTCTATGTGCTGCATTTGTTGTAGGTAGGGTAGAGCTAAATATTGGCAACCCCAATCGTTGGTGCTCTTGATCCAAACAAACATGGGCGCCACAAGAAATGCTCGCGTTGTCATCGAAATTGATCCCAGAATGACGTACTACAAACAAATGTAGTAGAAAGTTATATATTGATACCGTATTCTCAGGTGGGAAAGCCATAGAATTAAAGCCGACCCCTGGCCGTCTCTGTTGAGTTGGATTATCTCTCGTTACAATTCATTCTACACCCACTTAATGGAGTACGCTTTATTAACCTGCGATTTGGCAGAAATTAGTTAAACTTTTAGTTTTCAATCTTCGAATGGTGTTCTACGGAATTGGATATAGAATGGTCCCCCAGAGAAAAGAGAGCGACTCCTTTTCCCCACTTTATTACGGAATTGTTCTACGAATTCCCTACTAGTTTATGTTCTTCGTTCAAGTCAATCATGGAAGTGACACCCATAGTACCGGTTCCGCCTGATAAGTTCCATGATGCAAATGGCCCTTATTACCAAAGAACATAAACACCGACTCTTTTAACAAATCCTAGAGTGAAGAAAAGAAACAGAAAAAGTTTAGTGTGGAAGCATCAGAAACAGATACATTATTACAAAGCATGTCTCATAGATCCATTTATATATGCCAGCCACACACCTGCTGGCAACTAACAGAGGAACGCAGTGTCAATAGTAAAGGGACAAACCAGCGAGTGGTGTCAGTTTATCCTGTGGTCATCCCGCAACCTTCCTGGGATAGCTCCTACCATCATGTGCAGGGATTCCATGAGACCGACCAAACAGATTTGGCTGGTCGTAACATCCACCAGCCTTCATTGGAGGCCTCACTGCCTTTGCTGGACTCCTGTGAGCACCAACAGTTGACGGGTTCACACGGTTCGCTCCAGTGGAAGCAGCAGCCGGGATGCCACGCACACTTGAGTGCCCGCCAATGGAAGCTGCGAAAGAAATGCAAGAATCATCAGCTGTCAACATTGCTTAAACGAAAATGTCATACTTTCTTGTCCTTGTGATGCAAAGATTCAGCACGGTAGTGGAAAGTGCATGCAATAGTTCCCTCAATAAACATAACCACCAATGTACAGTCACTTTTGTCACAACTGGCATCGTAAAATTTTGGTGATGGAAGAATTCAATCAATGTACCTTACACTAAGGGCACAGAAATACCCAAAGACTCATATAGCAATCCCCCCAAAAGGGCACCAAGGAGCCACAAATTTTGAAGCAGAAAGATGTATGAAGCATAACCAGCAAGAAAGCATACCCTTAACTGGGCTGTTCCGCACAGGTGGTCTGTATCTTGGCTGACGAGATCCAATTTTGTTTTTCTCAATCTTGTTATCCTGCAAGGACAGATAAAAAATAACTTTCAAACCTAGGGACCAAATGGTGGAGAATTGTGAAGTTTTGAGATTCATTACCCACCGGACTATCTAGTTCCAGTTTTCGCTCTACACCTGCACAATTATGGACATATGTTTACTTCTTCAATGCTCTAAACAATCATCCTGACATGGGGGACAAAAAACCAAATACTTGCAACTACAGTCACCTGAATTCAGAGAGCCTTGTGCTTTCGGAGAAACAAAGTTGCTTCTAGGCTTCAAACTAGACAGAGCCTCAACTGATCTTCTAAATCCCTTTTGCTCCAAGATGCATCGGGTCCCAACTGCTTCATGCATTTAGAGAGGAACAGTTAATAACTGTGTGTGCATGCATGCGTGTGTGTGTGTGTGTCAGAGAGAGAGAAGACTATCATACTTTTTGGAAAACCAAGACGATGTCTTTAAAAAATGAAAACATAAGCAACATATTACGAACCAAGAGGTGTTCTAGATGCAATTTCCTTTGGTCGAAGCAGAGGAGGAATGTAGAAACAAGACTGGACAAGATATGGACAAAATAATAGGTTATTCACATTATAAACTGATTTTGTACAGATTTAAATGGTCAAGAGAAAAACACGAGCAAAACCTGGAAGAAAGAATGTTGAAGAACCTCAGCTGCAGTTGGTCTCTTCTTTGGATCCCATGAACAAAGCCACTGAAACAAATTCATAAGAAGATGAGAGATTCAACACCAAAAGTTCCTGGTAAAAAGTACGGGTACATTCTCACATGTACAACATTTCTCCATGCCTACATCTCTTATATGATGCCTAATCAACTGATTCAAGATAAAAATAATTTACAAATTATCATGTATTTGCACAGGTAGATTCACTTCTATCTTGTTCCTGTCAAAGGATTCAATTCAAAAAAATGTTTTTCAAGAAGATTCTCACTAACCAATAAATCACAGCTAAAACTGAACACCTTCTTGATGAAAATTGTGAGGATGAATGATCTTGCTACATATGACATCTTTGAAGCATCCGACTTTGTAACAACAACAAATGAACTTGGGCACCTTCAACAAGCTGTTGATTATGCGCTCCAGATTTAAAATAGTATCTGAGCATATCTGTCCTAACTCGTGGATCTTTTTATGATGACTAGATACTCAAAAGTAGCACAATAAACATGAAGAAATCAAATAGAACACCGTGATTTTCATCTTACATCTTCAGATCATTTCACGTTCCAATAATTTGGATAAGCTTAAACGTGTCTGACTACCTAACTAAGCTAACTACACCAGTGAACTGGGACGCATCTGTTTAGATATCAATCCTGGCTTATCTCTTTTGACACATTAAAAGAAAATTGCCAACTGCAGTAAAATCTGCCAGATGACCAGAAAGCTACACAAAGTGAAGTCATCAAATCCATGAAAGCCCCAGTGACAAATGGCCAATTCCAACGTGGCATTTCCTTGACATGCACTATATTCCTCAAAAGTTCAATGTACATTCTTCATGCACTGAAACACAAGTTTTAATTCATCTTCTTTTGTAAGAATTCATCAAACTCTTGAAATTTCAGTCACAAAGATAATCTCAAGTCAAAGTTCAATAAAAAGTATGAAACACTCAGAAATCTGAGTGACGTAGCCAATCTGACGAATTCCAACATTTTTTGCAATAACAAAAACTCAATCAACTCATATCCTTGAAAGAGATTGTTAATCAGAGTAAATTGAAACAAATCCTTCAAAAGTTCAGCAGAAAAAAAGTTGATCTAATTTTCTAATGATCTTCAACAAAAAAGCACCAATACAATGAATGTCAGGACATGATAACTCCGTTTACTTAACAAGAGTGGGACATAGTCACCTCACATCACTCCACCTGATGAAGACTAACATAAAGGAAAAGCAGCAGTAGGCTTATATTTACCTTAATAAGGGCAACGAGAAGGAACAATTAAAACAAGACTCTATACAGTTTTTTAATTGTTACTTACATGTATGAGGTGGATGGCGTCTTTACTAACAGAGGGTATTAGTGTTGAAAGATTAGCACATGCAACCTGCAGAATAGCAGAAGAATAAATAAAAACCGAAGAGTTGCAGAAGATGGAAAAAGAAACATAGTAGACACACAAAAGCAACAATCTCATTGGCATTACCATGCAAAGATGATCTAATGGGGTAATTCCAGCATCCTATACACAAACACACACACACACAGACACAAGCATCACATTCCTGTTGACAGGTTTCTAAAAGGCCAACCACACACACATACACATGTATGTGAAGCCTGAAAAGACAATAGAGAACACAGTACTGCAGGCTGCGAAGGCCATACACATACTTGTGGGAGACATCATTCTTCATTTTCTGAAAGCGTTAGAGCAAATGTGATCTGATCAGCAAGACACATCAAAAACCTCAATAATTTTAAATACTGCAAAAGACTCCTTCCTACTTAGTGAGGGAAAAGGTTTGGTTGGCTGGTTGGTATTGCAAAAGACAATCCAACTTGTAATTAACAGACTGTTATAATATCGGTCAGCACAATGCAAGACTCAAGGGCCCTTGGAGATTGATTTTATCGTTCAAGAATTGATTTAACCTCCAGAGCACATCTTTACACTTGTGCTAAGATTCTTAGCTCAAAACTTTGATCGTTGTCTTTTATCATTAAACCATTATTGCGAATAACTAGAACTTATCTGACATGCACATCTAACCACAAACATAAACTTCACGGTTACAAAGATGCATAGTCCAGGATTTCCTTATAGTTTTGTAAACAATCCTGCATGTAAACATTTGCGACTTGGACAAGTTCAATAACCAAATAACCCACTGAACCCAAAATTTTGGAGATTTTGTCAGATACTTGATGAACTAGCATCTAAATCAAATTAATGAATCTCGGAAACAGTTCAATAACTAAAGACCACCCAGAACAATATGCTAAATTGTACTTGAATACTTCCAAATTGAACAAATAATCCAATTACAGTCTTTTTTGTTATACATGCTAGTGAACGGTCATAAAAAAGAAATGATAAGAAACTTTTTACACCTCCATAAAGGCATTCAAGTTTTGGTGTTTGGTAGACCAGAATGAAAAGAAACCGCAATACAACAAATGTAAATGGCTCCAAACATTGCAGCAAACCAAATGAATGCATGTTGTATCGCAACTTGGAGAACAATCTGCCTACCAAATTTCAAGAAACACAAATTTTTAAAAGACACAGCAGATGGATGGATTACACAAAAACAAAAGAAAAATAAAAGCTGTCCAATTCATAAATGCCGGACTATCATGTAAAGTTATGAAAGCTCTCTGATATTACCTGCGGAAATTCAAAGTTGATCGAATCGGCCAGTTTTAAGCCATCAGCCCAGATATCTCGATCAGGACTACCTATGACACTACAGATCTTGTATATTTCATCTGCTTCACTGCAATAAGAAAATTCCAAGATGGCCTAATAAAAACTGTAATCCTGATCTACAGAACACAAACATGAATGAGCATGACACTTTTTCAAATAGTCACCAAGAAGATAAAAGCAACCCCAATATAATTAGGTAACCAGTGCAGGCTAGTAGTAGGAAATGCTGGAGGCTTTACAAAAGTGATCATATATTAATAGGTTTTGACTTAGTAGTATACCACTTTTCAATTTAACTAAAATGGAAAATGTTGAGGGTGATATTTTCAAAAGCAACAGATTTTCAAATGGATGGTCAGGTTTTGCAAAAACTGTGCGACTTTTTGGCACCTCGAAAGACAAGAGCCACGCCGTAAATCTAAAAGTCTGTAATTTTGAAAAAGGCATCGGTTTCTCACTCATTTAGTTGAACGATGCTTCCTTCGGATAACTATTTCAAGACAAGCACATTCAGAAAAACACAATCATGCAGGCATGCACAAAGACACACAGGGAGACGGCTTTGATGTTTGATCATATTCTCACAGCTGCTTTTAGGGGAGAAGCTCCTCATCTGACGCTAGGCAGCATAAGAGCTCAAATGAGCGAGATATTTAATATTTCCAAAGGTTTATGTAATTACTTGCACATTTCTTCATTCCAAGAGGAAAAGGTTGAGACTGCACACAGATGTGCACATGTTTGCTTTTCACTTCATTTCTTGTTACGCACACGCGCACACACACACACTGTAAAAAGCTAAGAACATATTTGAAATGCAGGGAAACAAAGAGCAAGGGGAAAACATACTCGCAGATGAGGCAATCCATGTTTAGTCGTCAAAACTGAAGGACATGCTAAATTGTGTTTCTTTGAGGTTAATATTAGATTATATAAAAGATCAGCTTTAAGTTCATATTTATTTGTCTTGGTCATTGACGAGCTAACAAAACATATTCAAGAGGAAGTTCCTGTTAAATTGTAATAGTGGTGCTGGACCAGTAGTGCCCAGCAGGTTCATCTACGACCTTTGGGGACTGGGCCTCAAAGGCTAGTTGTTGTAGTCGTTGGGAGCAGCTCCCAACCCCCTTTCAATGTAATTTCTCTCACTCTCACTCATTTGTAAAAACCTCTATAAATATAATAAGAGATATATTACTCAATAAAATTAGAGCTTTCTATAATCCTTTGACTTGTTGTTTGGTATAAGGTTTGACTTGTACACCAAGTGTTTGGTGGTTCATTTGACGATTTGGATTTTTTGGGATAACTTGTGTTTGAATTTGTGGATTGACAAGATATTGGTGATAATTTTCCATGGAATAAGAGCCGAAAGGGTTTTATCAAAGATGCATTCGGATTCATGCCGATCCTCAAAATTTGAGAATCGTTTGAATCAAGGTATTTTTTATCTTTTCTACTATTGTTAAGAAGAATGAAAGAGAAAAGTCAAAGTTTTCGTTGCTTGTTGGTGCCCAACTCTCACGAACCATGAAAAAATATTTCATTTCTAAAGGCTACTGGGATTATATTGATGGTCCATTCAACAACTCAAATGGGATAGAGGAAGGATGTGATATGATGATTTTCTCAAATTACAAGAGAAACATAACCAAGAATTAAAAAAATTGGAGAAGTACAATACCAAAATCACTTGAATTATTGGCTAAAATGTGGATGAGAAGCTTCATACCAAAGTCACACAGACACCTCTAGTTGGTGGGGTGTTGGCATCGACATGGGTGCGACACCGACACAGTGTCGTAGAAATGCGACACGGTCAACGTGTTGAGGCCGAGAATGGGTGTGGTCAATGTGTCGATGGTCATTTTTGTCCAATTTTTTAGGTCAGATGTATAAAAGGGTGGACTTGTTTAGACACATTTTCCTGGCCTCCAACGCACGTTCCTGGCCTCCCGCGCTGCTGACCCTCACCGTCTTCTTTGCACCACCTTCAGGGAATGCTCCGCACCGCCGCCCCCACGCCACACTGTCAGGTAAGCTACCTTTCTTGTTTCCTTCTTGACCTTCTTGATGCTCCAAGTTGGCGCCCTCAATGGAAATACCACCACTGGAGCCTATCTCTTCTTGGAGCAACACTATGTGTAGGTAGTCCTTTTAGTGCATATTATGGTGACATATACCCACTGGAAAAACAAGATGTTGCTTGCTTTAAGGTCTCTGTGAATGATCTTTAGTCGTGAATCTTCATGCAGGTATAGGAGGCCTCTTGCTATCCCCATGATGGTTTTAATAAGTTCCTCTTGTGCATTTCACTTAAAGTAACCATTGCCACGATTCTCTGTAATTTCTCAGATGTTATATTTCATAATTCTCCCCCAAAGTGGATTTTTTTTTTTGAAACGTTTTGGTAATTGGCACTAGTGGACCTTTCTAAATGTTATAGAATATCATACAGCAAATAATAACTTTTGATAAGCACCCAGACATTAGATTAACGGGAGGGCTCTCGACTCCCATGCTGCAATGGCGAGTACAATTCCTCAGGCTATATAGTATCAGAAATAATTCAGTATTAGCAGCATCATTGACTATACCTTCCTCTTGCATAAAGCACTCATAATCCATCTTGGCAAGTGGCTTCCTCGGGCTAAACAACATTTCATGATAGTCAAAATCTTTTGAAGATAACACAATTAATGTCAGAAATTGTAGCGAACAATTGACTTATAAGGAATATGCTGTATATCGTGTACATGTTCTGGTTTTGATTGGAATACATTCTTTCTAGATATGGTCTTGAAGATTCCGATCCAACTAATAGATGTGCATGATAATCTTGCATAATCATTCATACTAGATAGTCTTGACTCTTTATTTCTTGCACGATCCTATTGCGTGACCAATTAATTTATGCATGCTTAGTTTCTGCAGCTCTACCTGTTAATTTCCCGCAAATTAATTTCTGCATACTAGTCTTGGTCCTTGGATTATCTATTTTCAGCATATAAGTTTTGCTTATTTATTTTATACATATTGATTGCCTCATTTCTTTCATATTTAGTTCTTAGCATAATAATTTTGATCCATTGCATATGTTGTTTTTTAAATAAGATTGTGAAATTGTGAATTGAGTTGATCCTAAAAATGACCGACACTAGAAAAGGAAAAGGAGTATCAATTGGTACTGGCCCTGAGCCTACTGGGAGTTCTAGTGGAAGTGTTCCTTCAAGTTCAGGATCAACAACAAAAGTTTCAAAACCTTCAATACCTCGTGATGATGCACCATTGTGGATGTATGTACAAAAGGGAGAATTATACAAAGGTGGTGGAGGTAATACACATTTTATGTGTAAATTTTGTAACATGAGTTTTACATGATCATATACTAGAGTTAAGGCACATCTTTTAAAATTATCAAAACATGGTATAAGAGCATGTTCGAATGTGGATGAGGATTTACGAAGACAATTATTGAAAAAGCAAGATGAGTATGAAAAAAAGAACGAAAGGAGTGAAAAAGGAACAAATATTTCATTATTTGGTGGATACAAAGAAGATGCAGAAAACAAAAGAAAGTTGCAAAGTAAATTTAAAGGTTTTAAAGGAGGAGCAATTGAAAAATCATACACGGGCCTAATCAGCCCTTAAGATATAAACTTATTTATATAATTTAAGTTGCGTGGGGTTTTGCTTAAGTTGTGTGTGTTGTCTTTCAATTCTTGCACTCACACACATTGAGCTTTCGCTCTTATTTGCAAGACCCAAGTAAGGGCCGTGTTATTATTTCCCTTGGGTTTAATTTCATGTTGTGTGTGTTGTCTTTCAATTCTCGCACTCACACACATTGAGCTTTCGCTCTTACTCCCAAGACCTTAGTCAAGGCCTATTGCAATTTATATTTGGGTTTAATTTCATGTCGTGTGCGTAGTACTTCAATTATCGCACTCACACACATTGAGCTTTTGCTCTTACTCCCAAGACCTTAGTTAAGGCCATATTGCAATTTATATTTGGGTTTCATTTAAGTCGTGTGAGTTGTCTTTCAATATACACACAACACGTTGGCGACCTTCGGGCCCATATATATTATAAGTATTTCCCTTTCGGCTATGTCTTTAAGATTTGGGTTTTAAGGTTCAACAGTGTGCGTAGTCTTTACATATATACACGGCACACACTTGCACTATTGAGCCTTTCCGCTCTTCAGATATAGCCATATTTCCCTTTTGCAATTTCCCTTTCGCAATTTCCCTTTTGCAATTTACATTTCAAGTCATTTCCCTTCCGCATTGTCTTTCAATTTCGGGTTTTCCCTTCGGAGTTGCATGAGTTTGCATTGCATATACGCCATACCATGAGTTAGGACGCATATTGCATCAAAGCAAACCCCATACTCCCGCTCAAAGTCGCCCCACTTAGGTCACGTGTTCATAACACACACCTAGTTGGCCCGAAAAGGGATAAAAAGAAAGACATAGGCACGTGCAAATCCACGTGAAATAAAACTTGAAAATCATACAAAAACAACACGAATAAAACATTAATGTAGTTGGAAGGGAGGAGATGGATAGAAAAGTTGGAAGATTTTTCTTTTTAAGTTCATTTCCTTTTAATGTAGCAAGAAATCCATATTGGAAAGATCTTGTCACTTCATTGGCTAATTGTAATTTACATGGTTATGTTCCTCCAAGTTTTAAAAAATTGCGAACCATTATTCTTAAAGAAAAAAGCAATATTGAAAGACTTTTAGAACATAAGAAGTTCTCATGGGAAACTAATGGTGTTTCTATTGTTTCTGATAGATGGAGTGATATTGAAAGGCATCCACTCATTAATTTCATTGCTTATTCAATTAGTGGGCCAATATTTTTGAAGTCGGTTGATGCAACAACAACAACTAACAACAACTAAGCCTTTTCCCATACTAGACGGGGTCGGCTACATGGATTCTTTGTTTCCACAGATCCCTATTGTGTGCCATGTTAGCAGTTAACTCCCAATAAACTAGATCATTCTTTATTGTTTCTTTCCAACACTTTTGTGGTCGTCCTCTACCTCTTTTAATACTTTCCAAATTTAGTTTTTCTAACCTTCTTACAGGTTCTTCTTTTGATCTTCTTTCTATATGTCCAAACCATCTTAAACGATGTTCTCTCATTTTATCCTCTATTGGTGTCACTCCTAATTTGTTTCTAATAACCTCATTATGTATACGGTCTTTTCTTGTATGGCCACTCATCCATCTCAACATCTTCATTTCTGTCATAGACATCTTTTGTACATGTTGATGATTAACTGCCCAACACTCAGAACCATAAAACATGGCAGGCCTAATTGCTGCTCTATAATATTTACCTTTTAATTTTAATGGTATCTTCTTATCACAAAGAATACCTTATGCTCCTCTCCATTTTAAACAACCAGCATTAATTCTATGTGTAACATCTCCATCAATTCTTCCATCACTTTGAAAAATTGACCCTAGGTATTTAAAACTTTCCTTTTGGGGAATGCAATGTGTGCCAATTTTAATTTCTATGTCCTCTGAAGTAGCCAAATGATCAAACTTACATTCCATATATTTTGTCTTTGTTCTACTAAGTCGGAGGCCTTTGTTTTCTAATGTTTCTCTCCATAGTTCCAATTTTCTATTAACTTTTTCCTTAGACTCCTCCACTAATACAATGTCATCTGCAAATAACATACACCAAGGTACTTCATCTTGAATATAGACTAATATAGTTCCATTGCCGGGATTTGAACCCGGGTCGCTTGGGTGAAAGCCAGGTATCCTAACCGGACTAGACGACAATGGATTTTGAAGTCGGTTGATGCATCTGGAGAAATTAAAACGGCAGGCTACTTGAAAGATTTATTTGTAGAAGTTATTAAGAGTGTTGAACCATATAATGTTGTACAAATAATCACTGATAATGCAACTAATTGTAAAAGTGCAGGGTTAAGTTTGGAAGGTGAGTATCCACACATTTTTTGGACATCTTGTGTAGCTCAAAGTTTAAATTTGGCTCTTTCTCGTATATGTAAGCTATCAGAAGATAAAGATAATCTTCGTGCATATGAATTGTATTCATGGATTGAAGATATAGCAGCAGATTGTACGAAGAAAAGGAATTTTATAATGAATCACCATTTAATTTCAGCGATATTCAATAGACATTCTCATTTAAAGTTGTTGAAGGTTGCATAAACACGTTTTGCTTCTTTGATTGTGATTGTAAAAGATTTAATAGAATAAAGACATCATTGGTTCAGTTGGTTACTGATCCAAGCTAGGATGCATACCGTGGTAACAAGGTTTAAGATCAAACAAGGGCCCAAGCAGTGAAGACTATTATTCTTAATGATTTATGGTGGGACAAGGTATCCTATTTTCTTGAATTCACAGAACCTATGTGGGAGATGTTGAGAGAAGTTGAGAAAGATGAACCAATGCTTTATAAAGTTTATGAAATGTGGAATACCATGATTGAAAAAGTTGAGTTAATAATTTTGAAACACGAGGGAAAAGAACTTCATGAGAAGTCATTTTATGATCATATTCATTCTATATTAGTTTCAAGATGGGACAGTACAGGTAAAAATTACTAATCTTTTAAAATTGTTTTCTTTTCTATTAATCATGATGATTATATTTGATCTTTTCTTCTTATTTATTTGAATATATTACAGTAAAGGAGCATCAAAATATTGGGATGCAAACTCGGAAGAATATCACTTAGATGACAGCCAAGATTTACATACTCTTAATATGAAACTCAGTGATCCAATAGTCCCTTCAGTTGATAATATTGTTGATAGTAAAGATCTATAATTTATCAAGTACATGTTCAATACTTCATTTCATTTATCAAACATTAATATTTGTCATAGTTGATAAATGATATTATGATAATATTATTGAAATGCAAATCCTGATTTTCTTTTGATTGATTTGTGTATTATGATGAAATAGGTAGTTCTTTACTTGTTTTGCTTTAATATAAAGTTATGTACTTACTATTGTCATCATATACTTATGTTAATTGATGTCTCACTTGTTCTAGGCTTCTAGCTTGAATTAGTTAGAATATATAATATATATAATATTATATACCTTAGCCGTGTTGCCGCACCCAACTTTTTTAAAATTTGCCGTATCCTGCACCAGCACCCGCACCCGTGTAACATAGCTTCATAGTTGGATTAATATGTTTGATAAACTTTTGAAACTTGGGAATACCTTAAAAAACTCATTCTCAAAATGATTTTGTCTTTTAAATAAATTTACAAGAAAAAATGATAATGTTCAAACAAGGTTCTATGAGCATTAGGAATTATTATAATGAGTTTTCCGACCTTTGAAATCAACTTAGGAGTTTTGACAAATTCGGAAAACTCCAATATATGGATGAGTTTCAAGAGTATCTTCATAATCAATATTTTTTCTTGTTTATAAGGAGATTAAGAGAGAGTTTGAAAACATTAGATCAAACTTTGATTAATAAAAAACCAAGACCCAAAAACTATAAGATTTTGGTCGATTTAGCTATAGAGTAAACTAAATTGGAGAATATTAGAGTAAACTAAATTGGAGAATATTAGAGATAAAAAGAAGCGGTTCTTACTACATCTAGACCTAGAAATTATTTAAGAACCTATAAACCTCCACATGTGAAAACTAGTGAAGTCAATGGGCAAATCAAGAATAATGTGCTACCTTGGCCTAACAAAAGCACAATTTGCTATTATTGCAAGGAGAATAAGCACATAAGACTTTGTGTCCTCTCTTATTGAGAAGATTCCCATGTTGATGTCATTGATCACAAGGAGAAATTGTTACCATCGAAGATCAAGGTCTATATTGAAGAAATGCTCAAAGAAAAAGCAAGCATCTTCGGGTTAACACTATCTTCTTCTAAAGGTCAAGGTATGTCATGGTTTTTAGATTCTGGTGCTTTCTTTTATACGACTAATGAATATAAATTGTTAGACAAATACACACAAGATAGAGTAAAGTATTTACGACCGATGGAACTAAACTTGATGTCAAAAGATAGAGTAAAGTATTTACGGCCGATGGAACTAAACTTGATGTTAAAGAAATTTGAAATTTAGAAAATAATTCCTTTAAATACCCCAAGTATGTTTTATATTAAAATTAAATCTTAATTTTCTCTCAATTTCTCAAATTTGTGATAATGGTTGCATTGTTACCTTCTCAGCAAATGGATGTATGGTGTAGAATCATTTATCGAAGAAGGTGATTGAACATGGACATAGAGAATGAGGTCTCTATGCCATGGATAATTTAGTTATATCAAATTTTGAAACTCGTGGAATTACTTGTAATGATTTTGGGCTTTGGCAAAACAGATTAGGGCATATTAATATAAACAAAATGAACAATTATTCATAGATAAACATCAATGAAAAGAATCATTTCATTTGTAAAGATTGTATTTTTGGCAAAATACATCATGCACAATTTGGCGATAGAACATTTATCACAAAAAATGTTTTTTGATTAGTACACTCCAATGTTTGGGGACCCATTCCCATAACCTCAAAAGGAGGAGTGACATATTATGTTATTTTTGTAGATGACTTCACTTGAAACACTTAGATATATTTCTTGAAATATAAATCACAAGTTTTTAAATATTTTTCACTTTTCACGATATGATTAAGACTAAATTTGAAACTAATATCAAAATCTGAAGAACCGACTCTGGGGTGAATATCTCTAAATGACTTCAAAAATTATCTTGAAGAAAATAAAATTTGGCATCAAAATCTTATACCAAAACTCCCCAACAATTTGGTTTAGCCGAAAGAACACAGACATATTATTAAAACCACTAGAACTTTGTTATTAGCTAGTAAAGTTTTCAAACACTTTGTTTACCAAAACATCCTCAACTTGGTTTAGTCGTTCTAACATCTCATCATCCAAACTTGAAAATTGTTCTCTCATACAAAAATTATTTTCTAATAAACCTAGTTATGATCGGTTGATAAGTGTGTTTTTCTTGGGTATGGTATTAATGAAAAGGGGTATAAGTGTTACGACCCAAAAGAATATAAACTCTATGTGTCTAGAAATATCAAATTTATTGAAGATGAATTATGAAAATGAATCTCAAAGCACATAAGATAGTTATATATTTTTGGATGAAATATCATATGAAAGGTCAGATGATAATGAGGAAGTACAAGAGGATAGTACGATTTAACTAAAAGATGAATCTAGAAACCTTGAAACAAGAGAACATGTTCTAAGACCCTTTGAACATCATTATGGAAGAAGTAATAGAGAAAATGATAGTGAACATAGAACATGTCCTAGCAAAAGAATTATAAAACCTCCTCAAAAATTTGTGTATGAGAAAACATTTGCGCTAGTAGCCAAGATGAATACTATAAGGATCTTACTCTCTTCTTGTCCACTTTGAGTGGGAATTACACTAGTTTGATGTTAAAAATACCTTTCTCCATGAGACTTGGGGATGGAAGTTTATATAAATCTCCTAGATATGATTCTACTAATGGAAGGAACAAGGTGTGCAGGTTAAAGAAGGCGTTATACGGGTTGAGCAGTTTCCCCATGCTTGATTTAGAAGATTCACAAAAACAATGGTGTCCTTGGGTTAGACAAAGTCAAGGTGATCGTATCCTCTTTTTAAACATTCACAAGAAGGTAAACTCACAAGTTTTGCTTGTGTATGTTAATGACATCATTATATCAAGTGATGACTTAGTTGAGAAGCAACTCCCAAAAGAGAAATTAGGCTATTTGAGTTTGAAATGAAAGATCTTGGAAGAAAGAGAGGGGGGCAGTCTGCATTGGAGGTCCGTCCCCCTCCTCCGATCTCGCATGTGTTTCTCCTCTTCAATGTGTTGTTTGATCTTTCGCTACGCGAATGCGTTTTGAAGGGCATTGGAAGTATTGATATTTCATACAAAAGTTTGAAGGCTGCATGGATGCTGCATGTTGTTGCTTATGCACAGAGGATCTCGACGAATTGGCATACCCTAATGGATCTATTTACAGACATTGCATCTGCCTGAGATGCTTCATTCAACTGCTTTTACGTGTGTACAATTCACTAGTTCAGCAAAGAGAATTTCGAGCTCTTTCTTCATCTACTAAGGGGAGACCTCTTTGACCTCTTGTTGTGGATCTGGACTAGCGTCAGATTCAGTTGATAATTCTCTAGCTGATATATACCGTGCTCCACCAAGGCCATTATCTTATGAGTCAGACTCCAGATATTCTCTTTTACAACGTGGACCGGTAAGGCATGAAAAGGCCTCCTGTCATTTGCACGAAGCGACTGAGACACTTAGAAGAAGTGTCTCTAGTAATGGCACGGAATCTATGGCAGAGAAAGGGAATCTGCAAGAGCATGAAGGGCATTCAAAAATAGGTCGCTTGGAATCCTATATCTGGGAAAAGAGTGTGTTATGTGCAATTTCCTCAAAGATTAGACGGGATAGATCGGCATGACAGATATGCAAATAGAAATATTGTTTTCTTTGATGTCAATATGAAAAGGTTGGATGGCATTCAAGGGCCAATCTATGTAGGAACAGGCTGTGTGTTCAGACGACAGGCTCTTTATGGGTATGATGCACGCCAAGTGTTCGACGGAATGAATGAACCAGATGTTGTTATACATACTACTCTAATTGCAGCGTATTCGCAGTCTTAGTAGAATGAACAAGGATGCGAATTGTAGTGTGCAGATTCATTCCCGACTGATTAGAGCTGGAGTCGACAGCATTGTGTTGGATGGTAATGCCTTGGTTTCGATGTATATGGTATTCGACAAGATGTCCCTGAGAGACAAATTCACTTGGAAGACTATCATTACCGGGTATGTCAAGGTTGGTGATCTCGAAACTGCACGTCAATTGTTCAATAGAATGAAGAAGAAGCATCAGAATGTTTGAATAAGGATGATCAAAGTAGTGCATCTGATTTACCTGCATCCAACGAGAACGAACAAGCATCCGATGATGACTTTGGTGGTATAGACTATGGTGACACAAGTGGCAAGGTGCTTCAGGACAGTGAAGAGGAAGGCATACGATGCCGAAGCTGATTTTCACAGTGATGGGGTTGATGATTTAGACAAACCAGTTTTTGATAAAGAGGATGAGTTGTTCAGGCTCCAAAAAGGATGGGATGAATACGAACCTGGTGAAGGATTTTTTGCAACTAGGGAACGTGTTCAAAAGCGTAAGCAAGCACATCAAATGTTTGAGTAAATGTCCAAGAGAGATATTTATCTGCACATCAAGTGTTTGAAGAAATGTTCAAGGGGGATGCAAATTCAGAAAAAGATTGAAGAATATATAAAGTAGTACGTGATGATTGTCTTCATGGAAAAATAGTTGCATGGACATAAAATGAAAGATAGAATGCAAAAAATCAGTCTTTTTCACTACATATGAATGACAAATCAAATCATAGAAGAGATAAGAGGAATTTATTGGTATAGAATGTGGCAGTATCACCAAGAAGAATGAAAATTAAAACCTTGAGTTGTTGAAGTAAACAGTTAGGAGGGCTGAAAAAGCGACTGCAATCACCATGTGAAGGGGTGCAAACCAACTATTATGAAAAGTGTGTATTCTGCTATTTAAGTGGTAGAGAGAGGACACCCAACCAACACACCGGCTGCAACCACCATGTGAAAGGGCACAGAAAGTGTGTATGGTGGAGATAATACCTCCTACCATAAAAGATCAGCTTTCTCAAAAGTAAAAAAATGTGACTTTTCAAGTGTAGCTGCCTAATCACTTCATGGAGAAGAAGAAAGAGAGAGGGAACAACCGACACCCATAGAAGGGTCGTGTGTTACCCATGTGTTCTTGATTGTTTAAGTTGATTCAAAGAAGCCTCGAAGATATCGTTAGTGCACGTGTGACGAAGAAAGAACTAGTTTTCCGGCAAGTTTGGAGTTCGAAGTATATCACTCCCAACTTAAGGGGGTGTATTGAAGAATATGCTTTTAGGGTCGTTTTCAGTAAATTTGATGTTTTAGGTATTATTGTAATTGCATGTAGTACTAAGGGCATTTTGGTCATTTTCTGTTTTACAACCCATTATATAAGGGCTGAAAGTTTGTATTAGGATTAAGAGGTTGTGATTAAGAAAGAGAGAAAGAGAGGGGGCGACCTCCATTGGAGGTCCGCCCGCCCCCTCCTCCGATCTCGAATGTGTTTCTCCTGTTCAATGTGTTGTTTGATCTTCCACTACGCGAATCCCGAATTCCAACAATGGAAACCAAATTGAGTACTATAGATCGAGAAAATTTAGAGGATCTCACTCCTTACAGACAAACATATGATAGACTAACAAGCCCCCACCAATATACACATGAATGCGGTTATGCAGATTATAAGATATATAAAAGATACACTTGAAAGGGGGATCATTATAACCTCATCATGTTCTTTTAAGTTAATTGCTTAATGCTGATTGGGGTGAGGATGTTAATGATAAATATTTCACCACTGGTTTCTGCGTATTTGTAGGTGACTTTCTTATTTCTTAGAGATGTAAAAAACAACAAAATGTGTCCTTATCATCTATAGAGGCAGAATAAAGAGTCATGACCACTACATTTGTTGAGATATCTTAGATCACTAAACTCCTACCAGACATGGAGGTTGCTCTAGAAGACTCTACCGAATTGCTTTGTGATAACAAAAACACCATATATATTGCTTCAAATAATACATTTCATGAAAGAACTAAACATATTGAGATAGACTATCACTATATTCGGGAGCGAATGCTTGAAGAAAATATTAACTTTGTGTTATGTTCCATCACAACTATAGTTGACAGATTTCTTTATCAAATCCTTCTCAACCCTTAGATTTATGTTTCTATCTTACAAACTTTCAGTATATACACCGCAAGTTTGAGGGGTGTTAATTTTGTAATAGTGGTGTTGGGCTAGTAGGGCCCAGTAGGTCCATCTAAGACCTTTGGGGTCTGGGTCTCAAGGGCCAGTCCCCCTGCCAAGTCCCAACGGCTACAATAACTAGCCGTTGGGAGCAGCGGCTCCCAACCCCTTTTCTATGTAATTTCTCACATTTGTAAAACCTCTATAAATAGAAGAGATATGTTACTCGGTAAAATTAGAGCTTTTTATGCTCCCTTGACTTCTTGTTTGGTATTCGGTTTAACTTGTACACCAAGTGTTTGGTGGTTCATTTGACGATTTGGCGTATTGAGAATTCTTTGAGATAACTTGTGTTTGAGTTTGTGGATTACTTTGACAAGATATTGATGATAAGTTTCCATTTTCTTGGCATATGTTATTCATGGATGACATTGTAACATGATAAAAACATTAAAATATAAAGGCTTTTGACTTAGTAAAACAAAGACAGAATATAAGGAATAAGGAATGCTTTGGTAACTTCAAATGATATAAAAAAATTTATGAAAATGCTATATATTTTATGTAAGGCTTTTGACTTACATATAATTAATGCAGGTTGGTTAAAATGAAGAGATGCATCACATATTTTATGTGACAAGAAGATACTATTAAAGTTGAAAGGTAAATATTATAGAGCAACAATTCAACCCGCTATGCTTTATGGTTCTGAGTGTTGGATAATTAATTATGAATATGTACAAAAGATGTTTGTGGAAGAAACGAAGATATTGAGATGGATGAGTGGTCACACAAGACAATTCTGTATACGTAATGAGGTTATTAAAAACAAATTAGGAGTGACACCAATAGATGAAAAAATAAGAAAAAATCATTTGTGATGGTTTGGACACATAGAAAGGTGACCAAAAGAAGCTCCGGTAAGAAGGTACAAGAATTAAGATAATTTGTGGTATGAAAACAAAGGCTTAGTTGTTCTTGTTGTTGAAGAGAGTGAAATGAGAACAAAAATTAAGATAATTTGTGAAGCTTAAGACAAGTCACATGACCATGCCATCCTTTTCTCTTAAGATTCAAACAAAACCACAAATATTGAAACAAACATGTTTATGGTGCTTGCGAGTTTCAATAGTATTAAAGAAAACTCAAATAGAAACTTGTAGAGATGTATGAGCAAATGACATAAAGTGATGGGTTTTGCCATTCCCAATTAATTAATAGAGATTGTACATAAGCAATAATTCTGCGTAACTTGAAATTATGACACATTACAAGAGAAAAAGAACGGATATTAGCACAAATTCATTTATCAAAACAGTAGTGCCCAAACACATGGATGTGTGAAAACTCTTGTCAGCACTCAGCAGTACCTTGAGCCAGGGAAAAGGGGATGAAGAGTAAACAACTCCGCCATAATTGCTCCCATTGCCCACATATCTAGCAAAAGCAGAAAGGAAAATCCAAACAGAATCAACATAACTATCAGTTCTACATTAAGCTTCCCAGTTTGAACACATAATAAACTCACCAACTGCAGAGTCATATACGGTCGACTGTAGTAGAACCTCTGGTGCCCTATACCTGGAGAATAACTTGTAAGATAACCTGGAAAAAGTAAGCTATGCCCAGTGACTAGATGTTTAGCAGCCTTTACCATCGAGTCGAAACATATTCTGTGTATGGTGGCTTAGAGCAAAGTTCGCGTGCCAGGCCAAAATCAGCGATCTTGATTGTCTCTTTTGTAACCAAAAGATTTTCTGCAAGAGTAATGAGTAAATTTACTACTTCAAAAGATAAACAAGCTCAATGTGTCTTCAACAGCATGAATAATTCCAACAACTTATCAAGTATAACAAAAATCTGCATCTAATAGTCAAGTGAGGCTGTCGGTAATAGACAAGCAACACAAGCATCATAATTACAAGGACATCCTCCTAGTTCTGTAAATATAACATCAAATCTAATAATTAACTTTCACATGCTCCCACTGAAAGCATTTGTATTATTAACTTTATCAAAAGAAGAAACAAACACAGACTGCCATTTTAAATCTGTTCAGATCTAACACCTATGTGGCATAAGGTGAAAGGTAAGACCCTTAAAAAGGACAAACCTTTAGATGTCAACCATCCAAAAGCAACTGCATATCACCGCATCAAATTTAGGAACCGGACTCTTTGTTCAGCATAAATGTTAACACAATGCAAAAGTGTTAGAAGAACGTTTTGAATTATGCATGTTCCGAGAAAGTAGAATCCCAGGAAAGTTCGACTTTCTCAAGTTGTTGCAGCATGAGAAAGCAGAAGTTCTAAAACCAATTGGACTGCTTACTTCTTGAAACCGAGTCACAAGATCGACTTGTGGCCAAATTTTTTGTCATTTCTCATAAGACACCACCTTTGCCCAAATAAATGTGCCATACATAGCAAAGAGAACAGCACAATCATGTAAGCTAGTCCCAATTTGGATGCAAGCAAAACCAAAAGATGTCGCAATCCGTCCACAAGTTAATTGAACAGAAGATAAAAATAACCAAGTGAAGCCAAATGACAATTTCATAGTGATCAATCTATGCAGTCCATATATGTGACAAGTTCTAAGGTAACAACGCAGTCTTAAGCACATGGACACTCCCATGTCGACTACAGAAAGATTATTATATACTTGCTGGAACGTTTTGTGTTCATTCATTAATTGGGAGACAGAAGAACAGAGACAACAGTCCAACTCCAATCCATACGAACTGAAGGAGCAGAAAACTTTAAGTTAACAATTAGATTGCAAATGCAAGGAACATAACAAAATCTCCTTTTACCATTAGATGTGCACCATCATCTCCTAGTGACATAATTGTCAAACAAAAAGAAATGAGTAGTGCCACGAGTGCAGCATCATTGGCCTTTGCAGCTAAAATTAGGAGTCCCACACTTGAGTACATAAATAGCGATAGTATTTTACTTAACTGGCATGTTTTGAAGTCAATATTAAGTTAATAACAAATAAGAGTCAAGCTTGATATGTATTCAAACAGTAAATTACAAAGCTTTTGACAACTAGATTGCAATTGCACTTGCAAGTCCAACTTCTGCAATTCATCCAGAATGTGACAAACAAGAGTTGGTGTTGCAGAAGGCACCATTATAATAAACTGTAACATCATTAGAGGAAAAGCATTGATGTTTCTACTTATAACACCATCAGTATGCTGGTGCAAGATTCAATTTGACTAAAAATTTGCAAGCCAACACAATCAGAGGAAACATAAGGTACCTGAAAAAGCAGCAATAATGTGGACAAGAATTTATGTGCATCAGGATCAGTTTAACAGAACGTGTAGAAAACTCAAAGCATTCTCAGTAACGTTTTCATGGTTTCTTGTTCACTCAACTCATGATTGTGACAAAACAACACATTATTACTAACTATAAGGTAAGGGAGAAAGGAGAATGTGGGCCCCTGACTTAGACATCACCTTATAGATGAGTTTCAACTGATGGTTTCAAACTAAAGTATGTTTGTGGCACATTCAATAATTAGGTGATTGGCACTGCTGCTCGGAATCAGGAAAACCAAATTCTAATCAGATAATAAACGACATCCACCGTCCAAAAATTTGAAGGAAGCAAGAAATTTACCTGGCTTCAGGTCTCGGTGGAAGTAACCATGCTGATGCATGTAAGCAAGAGCCTGAAATACTTGAAAGCACCAATTTCGCACTTCAGCCTCGGAAAACAGCTTGCTCCTATCTTTTATCAGCTGGTATAGGTTGCAATCCTAACCATGAGAAAAGGCCATGAGTCTGGGGATCTTTTCATCAGAGAGCATGACAAAAAGAAAACTATATTGCAACTTAACTTACCATGTACTCAAAGACTAAGTGAAGAATGTTGTTTTCCCTGATGACTTCCTTAAGCTTCACAACGTTAGGATGGTTCATCTTTTTCAGGGACTACATGTAACAAAAAGATCAACAGCAATATATCAGAAAACTAAGCAACAATGCAGATAAAGCAACAGTCACAGCCTACCTTAACTTCTCTCAAGTTCATACATTCTTCCCACAAGTAATATTTTCTTTTCATTTTCTTGACTGCTACCTGTCAAAGACAATGTCAGTGTCTGGTTTTTTCCAAAGGAAAATGGAAAAAATAAATTGCTACCACAACTAGAAAAATGTGATACATACAATTTCGCCTGTCTGACGATGGATAGCTCGCCAGACAGTCCCGAAGGTCCCGTCACCCACTTCCTTGATGAGTGTGTACCTGCACAACCAGTACTCTGTCCAGGTTATCCAGCAATAAAGCACAGGAAAGACAAAAGTACTAAGATCAGATACTTGTCCATTCTAGAAGATATGCTGCAGAAGTAGTCGCTTCTAAATGTTTCCCTTGTCCGTATTCTAGTGAATCAGTGATGGATCTCCAGCAACTCTCCCTGAGCTTAAACAAAGGTTCAAAAGGAGCCCTTTTGATATGAACAAAACATAAACCAGCTTGCCAGGAGAAGCCAGTAGGCAATGCAGCTTGCAACAGATCTAACGAAGTCTCAATACTTGCTGACACTTAGAAGCCTTGTTCGGTGAAAAAGCTTCCCACAAGCACTCCCAGAATATAAATCATCTAGAGATTCAAAAGGAACTTCCTTGATTTTGACACAAGCTTGCCAGGATAAACTCAATATTCAATAAGACATCCAACAGGAGAATCATCAAATTGCAACTCTTTTCTGACAGGTTTAAGAACTTCATTCAGTGAAAAAGGCTCCTGTAAGAATGCTCCAGTATACCAAGCAGTGGCAAAGATATTCATAAATGTTGCAATCGACAGCATCTTCTTAGCTGCCTAACTGATTAAACAAATGAAACCCCGTGTAAACTGCCCAAATCTTCAAAGTGTTGAAGAAAATCAACCTGAAAGTGGAGAACTGAAGGAAGAACTGCTGAAGTATACTAGAGATTAGTCTCCGTCAAGTAACTCCTGTAATTCAAGAACTAATGCAAATTACAAAAGAAAAGAACAAGTATGAAATAGAAGAATCCTTAATGGGAAAAGATGTAAAATTTACTTAGAGTAGATTCTTTCATGCTACACAAGCAGCATGCACCATTAAAATTTCCCACAAAGAAAAAAGAGAGACCTCCTTTGTTAGTTCACGTCAACCCTGGAACACAATGACAAACAAATCACAAAATGAAACCATGTACCAAGCATATACTCATATAGATGAAGAAAACCCATCTAACTTCGAATTAGTTATGGATGAATAAGGTATTGGCAGAACACTGTTAAAACTTTAAACTGAAAAGGAAAAATGATGTGTAAGATTAGCATGCTATGAATGACAAAAGAAATGTGGTCTGAGACTTACTCATAGAAGAGAGTACATCCAACATGACTTCAGAAGGTATGAAGTATTTTGTTGTCTTGTGGGGACTGAAGATGGATATCAAGTACAGTTGACAAAAGCAAGTAAGGGAAATCCACCAAGGTTGTGGAACCACCAATCAAGAACCTTGTCGAATGATAAAAGCCTAGACTGGAAACAGTTTGACAAAAAGCAAGGTTGCTCCATATCCTCAAGTTGCACAAATTCTGAACCAAGGAGTAGACCTGAGTCCCATAACCACAGCATTAATACAAACGGTAAAGTAGAAACATGAAGTCCACACATAGAGCCATAGATATCTTACTATTTATGGAAGGATAAAGAAAGTGCAATTTAGAACAAAAAACACAGTTAACTTTTAATATTTTTAACTGACAAAATGTTTGATTGGAATTTCTGGTATTTATCTTTAATATGATCAAATATATACACGAAATACAACATTCAAACAACATATCATGCCCCAATGGTGTCTCATGAAGCTGGATAAATAAAGTAAGACAAATGCAATCGGTATTTTTGGCCCAAAAAGTTGTTCTCCAAACAGTCATCATATTCAAATCTCATAAACTGGGCAATGAGGTAGCAAACAATTAAAGAAAGCAAGGTAGTATCCAACCAAGTGAGAGAATACAGAAAGGTTTGCATTTAATATTTACATTTTTCCTGTGCCAATTAAGATTGAAAGTTACAGTTTTCTATTCTTATTAGTTATTTTACTTTATTATTTTCCTTTTCTTATTACAAAAGTCTGTCCAGTATGGATGCTCAAGCTGCATGCACAAAAAATTATTTGAACAATGCAGTTTTATTTACATAAGCTCCCTTTATTTAAGGTTCTCTTTTGTTATGCGTTCAAACATATACAGTATCTTGCTTTCCGAATGTTTTCCGGAATTCCGGTGATTTTCTTGGACCCTCGGGCTTGGATAAGACGAAGGAGCACAGTATTTAACCTGGGCCCACCTTGGCCTCTAGGGTCATACAGGCCGGGGTAGATAGCCTTTTTCATAATACAGGCTGACATTTTCTGGCCCGGCTCCTTATATTTCCAATGCATGGCCAAACTGGCCCCACAACCCTGGACCATCTTTTTGTTACAAAGGGAGGCTGAAGCCTAACACACACACATGCACACCTAGCAGTGGAACTCCCCACCAGTGCCAAGGGCATCAGAGAGCCCTGCTAGTTGAGCTAACGATCTGGGTCCACAGGCCCAGCTCATTTTCACAACTCTAACTATGAACAAGTTTTTGGGTAGGATCCTTGCAAAAGTTGTAAACTAAGTTAACTAACACATGATAGATATCTTAGATATAGTAAGAACTACAAGAAATCTGAAAACAATCTTCAATGTTGTCCTCTTATGTGAATAAGAGATAAAGGAGAGAAAACAGGTGGTTTTCAAGTGGTTCAGCCATTTATATATATTCACTTGACTCAATAAAGTCATTGGTTATGGTATTCTCCTTTTATTGCACCGAGAGAAGTTGTGTTAGATTTTTTTCTTCTGAGTTCAGTGAATTACCTTGAGGATATTTTTTGTTGGGTTTTGCTATTAGTTTTCCTGCTTGGACATGCACTTTTTTAATGAATCTAGAGTCCTTTCTATAGAAGGGTACGCTTAGTGGAAGATACTTTTCTTTTACAACATTTTGTAGCATGAAAGGCAGATGTATAATATTTCTTATTAGTTTTAATTATGAGAGACTTGAGCTAGCAGCTACCTCTCAGGCCACTCTACTAGTAAAAACTAAATGACAAGTATCGACAACAAGGAAAGAGAAAACGAGGTAAGAATAAGAAGCTCCTTGTCTACTAGTTCTTAACAGCCTAGAAACTTAAATAGAGTAAAACAGTTGGTTAAGGCACAATGGAATCCAAAAGACTAGGTGAACATGTTTTTGATGTAGAATCTATGTCACATAGACACTCCTAGCAGGGTGCCGCACCTGTGTTGGATACTCCAACACTCAACACCCATACTTGTCCATGTCCAACTCAACACTATTGATTTTAGTTATTTTTGGTGCTACGTCATGAGACCCTTGATGAATATCGAGCACTAATCACTTTATTAGTACACTAACTTATAATAACAATGTTTTTTCTTTAAATTTATTATCAATTAATTACACATAATCAATATATAAGTTACACTTTTTGCATATTTGTATCCCCACACCCATAATTTTAAAACATTGTCGAGTCCTCCACCTTCACACAGAGCCTAGAATCTTGTGAACTTGGAGTTGTAGCAGATTAGAGTACCAGCATTCAATAGCCAAGAGGAAGGTTGCTGAGCTTTTCTAGCAGGAAACTCACACTAGTATAAAGCTTTGCAGTTAAGACAGTATGAGGCTGTGTGCTTCCAATGATCAAGCACAAACTAACAAATTAGGTACGAGCTATGTAGCAGCCATCATGCAGGTCCTCATGTGATGCATTATAGATGCAGTAATTTCTAATAATTGGTACAGGGGATGGGTGGTATAACAGTATGGAATTGTCATGCCATTAAGTATGGATGCAGTTAAATACTCTACGGTCCAACTCTTTTTTGAATCTTGTCACGCTTCCACACATGTTCGACCACGTGACAAACTAGTTATATTTCATAATTAGCACATTATTTATGAATCATCAAGATAGAAGGTTTCATGATGTTTTGAGATTTTTTTTCAGAAAGAAAGATCTTTACAAAGGGATGCACAAAGTATCTATATAAGGATCCAATATGAGAAACAGTACAGTTTTTACAACACTGTTCTCACAACCTTTTGACAATAGGTGATCCGAGAAAATCAGCTTTACAACTTATTCTTTTTTGTGGCCACTGCTTAGAATAGAAGGTTGAGTTTCCATAAAAAAAAGAAGAACCATAGAAAATTGAAGATAATTTGCATATCCTTTCCTTAAGGCTAAATCAAACAAATTGGAACAATACCCGCCCGGGTCTACATGTAGAAATAACCTGAATACCGACAAATTTCACATAATTCCTGGTTAAGATCAAGGAAGCACGTCACAACGCCGAGAGGTCACACACGTTCCGTGATTCCAAGCTCAGTAAACCGATCACAAAAGCAAAAGACAATATGATTTCATCATCTGGGTCAAAAATCTGCCACAGAGTGCATATGCACACGAGACGGAGAGTACAAACCTAGATGCAGAATTCACAGATCCGCACAGGACAAGAACAAGAAAGGCATAATTTCCGCAATTTGGTGGAAAACACACTGAAATAGAACATAGTAAATTCTGCAAGCAGAGAAACAAGAGAACCTCTAAAATTTCGAGGAGAGTTCTCGTGAAAACAGAATTTACAGATCTAGGCAACAAGGACAAAAACAAACGAATTTCCGAAAACTCGAATAGAAGTCCGCAAAAGCATAGTACGAAAAATTCCAACCGTAAAAAGCAGGCAGATCCGAATCATGGAGAGAGAGAGAGAGAGAGAGAGAGAGAGAGAGAGAGAGAGAGAGAGAGAGAGACCAGTGTAGGTTGGAGCATGAGCTCCCTCGCCCTAGGGAAGGCCAAAACAACGCTAGAGAGAATTTTCTGCTAGCTTCCCTCTCAGACCAGATTCTAGAGAAGAAGAAGAACCGTCGTTGTCTTCCTCCTCCACTCCACAAGGATGCGCATAGAATTCCCCTCGTCCCCTTCCACTCAATACGCCAACACCTTTTGTCCCACCCGCGATTCCCTCGAGGACGCCATTTATAGGCCCCCGTTGGACCCGCTCTTGCCCTCGTCTTTATAGAAAAATCCGAATCAGTCTCCTCCCTACCTAGCGTGACTAAGCGTGGACTTACTTGGATCGGTTCAATTCGATAGACCCATTTTTACATGATGTTAATGCGCCGGATCCAAACCTGGCTCGGACTCGAATCCGAATCTGAGTTACAGTTTAACAACCCAAAGAGGACCCAATTATGTAAGAATACCCTCGGTCGAATTCGACGACGTCGGAATCCAGACCGACTGGCATCACGGTTCAATCTCCGGATCTAAATGTTTGGCATTCGGGTTGGAGTTTCATCATCTCTCAGCATATTGGATATATGATATCTTATTTTCTTAAAAACATAATGATATATGTCTAAAGGAGTTGCAACGAGCACTCCGAGTCGATAGCTCACCTGGTTGGGGGACTCTGGTAACACGTTGAAGGTCGTGAGTTCAATACATGGTGCATGGATATTGGATGCATCCTATCCATTGCATACGGCCCATAGTGCTTTTTGGGTGAACCAGACTGGGCTTGGGTCCATTTAACAATCAGGTTTTAGATCTAGATCCCTAATCCACGAATTCGGTAGCTGCGTGGTATATTGCAAGTTGTTTAGGATGCTATCGATATTTCGGATCCTTCGTTATTACGTTTGCCAGGTTGAACGTGAAGGTAGGCATCGTTGTCCCGAGGTTGAGACAAATCTAACCAGAGTTAAGATCTAACATAACCTAGTTTGGTATGGAACTCATGTTCTTAAGTTTCTCGATAATTCGGATATTATAAGAATAATTAAGAAAAAGAATTATATCAGACTGCATTATCCTTTCTTAAGCTGAAGCAGAGCGAACCCACTTAGGGCTGCTCATGGCTTTTGGGAAACTTGACTCGAGTCGACCGTGAACCGAACACAAACCGAGCTAGATTATCCAAATAGAAGCTCCACGCTGAAGTTTGAAATGTAAACCTGACTATTAGCTTCACGATGACTTTACGGTGAGGAAAATAGCCCCTCGAATGGTTTACGATCGAACGAACCATGTATTATAGCTCATGGATCCAACTGTTGGCTATTAGCTTCAACATGACTTCAAGCTCCAGACCTTGCTTAAGGGCAACAAGTGTAGAACCACTTGAACCAGCCAAGATTGATACATTTTGTATAATTTAGAAATAAGTTTGGTTTAACGTTGAAAAAGAAGTCAAACTAGCAAGAGTACTCCCTTATAAAAATGCGAAAAAAATATACAGGTCAGTGCCGTACGAAATAGATTCATTCTTGTGGTTAGTCGATTGCGTTCCTTTTACTTTGTTAGTGATGCTTATTTCAAAATTGATTTTTTTAATATTGTTATAAATAGCCGAACATGTTCAGCATTTATATTTCAAAACGAACTCAGCAATAGCTCACATAGCTAGCGGGTCTACTCTCTCTCTCTCTCTCTCTCTCTCTCTCTCTCTCTCTCTCTCTCTCTATATATATATATATATATATATATATATATATAATAGAACCACAGTGTCCGGGTTCCATAATGGGTCTGAGCGAAGGAAGGGTCCTCTGTTGCCATCACCAGGCGCTTTTGGAGGCCAAATTTGGTGGTCCAACAGAAGGTAGTAATAGATTCCAGAGATACTTTGGGCTAAAGGGTAAGGTTTTGGATTCTCATATTTGCTTGAATGGAAGGGTAGGTTTACGTCATGGAACTTTGGCATGGAACCCGCACTCCCTGGGGCTAATTTCACTTTCAACCCATAGTACCATAGAAATTGGGAAAAGAAGTCCCACCTGATGGGTGCAACTCTTTCCTCCATGCCTCATATCTTATTCATTTGTGCCCTCATAGTACCATGTAGCTTTGCATGCACTCCTCTGGATCTTATGGCTCCGTGGGTCTATCCGGTTCGTTCTCTTTTCGGTAAAACATCTTTTGTTCTTTTTTTGATCGATGTGCTTCGTCTTTGATTGAGTTCTGGATCAATGTATGCTCTCTCTCTCTCTCATGTAAATTCAACAAAACCTAGCTACAATCTTTGACATCCTGTGGATTTTGGATGTACCCCAAGAAAACCTAGAACCCGTAGAAACTGTGATGATGTGGCTTTCACTAATCAGGCCTAATACTGGCGAACTTAAGCTTCCCTCCCTCAACTTCCTTGGCCGAGTCACAAATTATTGGTTTTCTTTTTTTTTTTTTTGTGTGTATATATATATATATATATATATATATATATATATATATATATATATATATATAGAGAGAGAGAGAGAGAGAGAGAGAGAGAGAGAGAGAGACCACAGTGTGCACACTCAACCATGCTTAAATCTCTTTAAAAATCTCAACTAGTATCAAGTGCATTTAATACACCTACAGTGTGCACACTCAACCATGCTTAAATCTCTTTAAAAATCTCAACTAGTATCAAGTGCATTTAATGCACCTACAATAAGAACAATAATACTTTTTTAAATTCAAAACTCAATCATTAATCTCAATGATTGAGATTTTTAACAAGTTAGGGCATAAATAGATATACATATTTAGTATGTTCTCTATGTATACCTACATGTATTCACATATGTAAGCATAACTAAATTATTCTCTCCTTTGACAATAAGTTTCTAACTTTTCCCAATAATGCAAGGTCGATATCTGAGATGACAATGGGGATGGGCCGGACACCTATACTCAACCTGGTACCCAAACTCCAATTTCATGTTTTGTTTCTCGCTGGGCCGTTTGGGTATTCTCCCCTGCGGCTAACGGGGTAGGTATAGGAATGGGTATGGGTTTTTGAAACTTAAAAGTATCTTCAATATAAGTTGCATTACTAGTAAATCTAATTAAAATAATTGAACACTTTTAAGGTCAGGTAGTTGAAAATTACAAAATTCAAGCATGCATGTATATATATGTGTGTGTATGTGTGTGGGTGCATGCATGCGCATGTATGTATATATATACATGTGTGGTTATATCTTGCATACCTTTGAAACAACACATTCACTCATTACTTTTTCTTTTAAGTGCATTCCTTTTACTTTTAGGTGCATGAGTTAACGTGTTTGTGCGCATATGCGTGTGGGTGCATGTAAGTGCATGTATGTGTATATGTGTGTGGTTCTATCTTGCATACCTTTGAAACAACACATTCACTCATTCCTTTTTCTTTTAAGTGCATTTCTTTTACTTTTAGGGGCATGAGTTAATGGGGTTATCCTTTATATTTTTACCCATATCTCTTAAAAAAGTAAAAGGAATACATGAACATATCTTCATATATATATCATATACCCGCCCCATACCTAGTCAGACAAATTTGGGTATTGCACCCGAACATGTCTCAGTCAAACATATATATACATATATACACATATACATATATATATATATATACACATATACATATATATATACACACATATATATATATACACATATACATATATATATATACACATATACATATATATATATATACATATATATATATATATATATATATATACATATATATACATATACATATATATACCTATACATACCCCATACCTAGCCAAAGAAATTTGGGTATTGTACCCGAACCTGTCTCAGTCAAACAAGCCATTATCCGCCCCATTTAGATCAAGTTGGGTCAGGTCAATATTGTCATCCTTAATCTATTTGGTGGATACGGTTCCCTCTTTTCTAGTAGATACTTAGATCCATAATGTGTTTTCTCCCTTCTTCTTTTCTTATATGAATTTGGGGTCTGATCATATGCAGAACGATAGTGGCCATCATGGAGCTCAACATGGCAGATGCTCCCTTCCCATATACTCAATTCTTGACAATGCCATGCAGCTCAACATGGCAATCTCGTCTGCTTTTGAAAGGCCAACTCCATCTCCTTCAGTGGCGGATCTATGTTGAGTTGAGGCGGGGTGTTCGTACGACCCGAAATTTTGAAAATCAACTTAAAGTTTATAGCCAACGTAGGATCCATCGGCTATAATACATAGTTGGCCCCACCCAAAACCATTAAAGGGGCTATTCACTTCATCCCAAAAGAGTTTCCAGATCCGCCACTGCTCTCCTCCTTAGAGTACCCATCATGGAGGCAAAAGGAGAATCACAATTCAAAAGGAAGAACTTGCTTACTGAAACACAGACTAATGAATCACCATTTGATAGCTTCCTTACTGCTAGGCTGTCTATTGAAGAATGTGATCCAATAAGTAAACCAGTAACAGGCCAAGTATTTGGCGTCGATCCAGAAGACCTTCGGGCCCTAATGAGTTTAGTTCTAGCCATATTGGGACATATTTGGCTCAGACATTCACAAAGCAATGAAGGTCATCTTCTCCAAACCAAGCTGACTGCCTGCACCCACATCGACGTCCGCTGGGTTGTTGGCATCTTAAAACTAGGTTCTTACATTGTCATTTACAAAATTACTGAAAGATCAAAGAGAGAGTGACATCCTCTTGCATATAATTAACTTCATTTTGGAGGCAGAATGATCCACGATATCTTTACGATATGATCAATGGAGTCCATGACAAGAAGCAAAAGAGACGGTGTTTACTTTTGAAATTTGATCTTTTATAGAGCTTATATGACAGGTCGATTGGAATTCTTCTGCAATTCCCTTCACTTTTTTTGGCTTCCCAAGAGAATGGACTGTGATACTGATATTAGGGGTGCCATTGCTTAACTTTTAACCAATGGCAAAACAAGCAAGAAATATTGGAGCCCTTAGGCAAGGAGATGCCATGCACTTGAAATCTTGCTTGGACAATGATGGAGTGACTGTAGTTGTTTACTTGCCCGGAGAACTCACCCGGTAACCCGAATGTTGGGTTGAGATTACCATCCCTAAGTGCAAATTAAGCATGTCAAAGCAAATAACAAAGTGAACACTCAAAGAGCTGAGAGTGTTAGCTCACCTAGTATGGTTCTTGACTCGCATGATGAAGCCTGTGAGTTCATCTTCTTGGGCGTGCATGTTGCAACCAAGAAAGAAAAAGAAGTGAACATATGAAAGTCAGTTTTCTTTTTTTGTTCTTCCTTTTCTTTTAGGTTACAATAGAGAGGCTGAGGTCAGCTATGCACGTCAAGAGAATCGAACTCATGCCCTGCATCTGGTGGAGTTGAGAGCTCTGTCAAAGTTAGGTATGCAAGGCCAAGAAAATGAACTCATGCCCAGCATCTGTTGGAGGTGAGAGCCCTGCCAGGTGGGCTAACGCCCTGAGTGCCTTTCTTTTCTTGGGTACAATAGGAGGCCGAAGCCAGGTATGCATGTCCTGATAGTTGGACTTGCAGCCTACAACACCCAAGTTAAGAGCCCTACCAAGTGGGCTAGCACCCTGGATGCCTTCCTAACGTGCTCTTGAAGTATATAGACCTTTACTGCTTCTTTCTTTTATACTTTTCTTTTGGTTACAAGAGAAGGCCGAACCTAACACACACCCAAACATGCACCCTCTCGGAGTCGAACTCTCCACCAGCAACAACGGTGCTAGAGTGCCCTGCCGCTCAGGTAACACTCTTGGTAGCCTTTACTGCCAATTGCTGTGCGTCTTTTTTCAGCTATTTTAATGTTGAATTATGTCATCAAATGAATGAGGGAAGCTTGCATAATGTAATATACTTTTTGGAGCGTAAGCATGATGATAACTTATCAAGTTTTATTCTATATTAAGGACTATTCAGTGGGAAATAGTGTTATTATAGCACATGGAAAGTGTTTCACAGAGATACTTATCAAATAAGTGCACAGTTTATTCTCAATAAGAGTAGGTGCTTTTCTTGGTGAAGTACCCCACAGGTATGTGGAAGCCTACAATATGAATGATGTATTATGTAAATGTGGGGTGGCAGACATTTCATTCATATTTGCATACAATAAGAGTTGGGAATATGTATTTGGCAAGTATGACCTGGGAGGAGAGTCTCCCACTAAAAAGGATAATAATTTCCTTTTACTCAATTTTTGTTTCATGAAAACATGATATTCCAGAGCTTATACTTGGTTCACTATGTCAGAGAGAAGAAGCTCATCTTGCAATTTCGGAAAAGAAAATCCCATTCTCATCTCTTCTAATCAATGGTGAACTGTGTTATAGTCCACGGTTCCATTAGAAATTTGGGTGGGCAAATGCCCACTTTTGGTTCAATCGAGATTCGCGATTGCTTCCGAACGATGCCATACAACTACGAATGAATAGATATAGACCTAAAAGACATCATTTGGTTAAGAATAAAACTCACTTTTATTTGAATTAAAAAATAAAAATAAAAAGAATTATGATCTCAATTTATGTCAAAAAATTGACAAGAGATTTCAAAACTTAGGTTATATTCTTTTTTTATGGTAGGATTCAAGTATGTCAGTGGTGGATGGAAGATAAAGCTTTACATCATTCACATGTGCATATAATTATGAAGGAACCCTAGCTGATGCTTATCTTTATGAAAGCGGTATCTTCCTTGTCTCTTTGGAAAAGCGTTAGTTGTTGATATTGAAATCCTTATCTATTTACAAAGAAGCTTTATTAACGGTGTTCAAGAACCGGACCAAACATTTAGTTGTCGAGCGGTTTGATTTGATTCCCGTTCTATTAGGAACTAGAATTGGCGGTTTGGTTCATGGTTCCACTACTGGAACCAAACCAAACCAAGTGTATGATGGATGACTTTAGTTCCATATTAAGCATGAAACATGGTGAAGGATGCATTGACCACATGATAAGACACCCTTTCTCAGCCTTTTGGCTAAGATCAAGTATAGTATCTATATGTGGTCATTGACCACATGATATTAAATTAATTTTTTTATGAGGGAAGATGCCCTCCACGGTAACTTGCCCCTACATTGTACTACAGTTAGAACCGTGGTTTAAAACCAAATCGAGCCCATTGGTTCGGTTTGGTTTTGACTATGCCACAGTACGGTTTGGTTCTCAAGATACCAAGAACTCAATGCGAACCAAAGACAAAAGAAAACCTGGTTTTGTAATAAGTATGCCATACTAATTATTTTTTGGGGAAGAATAGATCAATCTATTTTTTTCATATACTTTCAATGAATTTAAAGTTGCAACCTATTGCTATTTATAACCTAAACTCTCGTGTGCTTTTTGCAGGTATGCTTTCTCATAATGTCATAGAAATCGGATCATCGAAGTTGAATATGAATCGATTATTCAACAAAAAAATGAATTGCAACATGACTGATTCAACCTCTTGCTTGAACATTATGAATTACTATTTATAGACCTTCCTTGAGGCGGCACAGTTGAACATATTCTTCGTGCACACGATTTCCAATAACTTTTAACTTGCCTTATCAATGTTACCTTTACACTATAATGTCATATATGATCGGACATCTCTCTTTTAAGACTTTCTAACACTTGCCACGTTTTTCTTTTGATTTTTCAATGTCAACAGTAGAATGTTGACTATTTTTATTTTCGTTAAATAATCTGCTTTCAGTTTAATAGTTGTAATTGATGGTAGCTTAATGAAAACGATTCTTTATATTGGTTGTTTTAGTTGGATTAGTTCTAAAGCTATTATGAACTGGAGTTAAACCCAACCTCTCTCTCGTACTTCAAGCAGACTGTAGCGGGTTGGATTTGGACCTACTACAAAAAGCGAGCAGTTTAAGCCTCATCCTTTTTCTCTATTTGAACGCTCTGAGTGGCCCGCATAGGTCTGTAAATTTAAGCCCACCTGACCCGGAACTAAGTCACGGTGGATCATTAGAGGGGAGCATTTTCTCATCTGAGAAGAAGAGATGAGCTGCATGTGGTTTGGCTCATTATGAACTCATTTTTGTTTAATTGAGTCGAAGAACACAGTGCATGATGAACTGATGCTAAGGAACCAGGTTGAGTATGAGGAGGTGAGGGAATGACACGCCTTTGGTATGCCAGTTATTGTGCCCTTCTTCTTTGGGAAAAGAAATTCATGACTCATAGGCCTTCTATTTTCACTAGGCATTGCTCTGTCGGGCTTCCGCCCATTGCGAAAATTTTTCCACAATCGATTATCAAAATACCCTTGTGTCCTCAGTTCTTGGCTTTTTCCATAGTTGGATTCAGCTATTTCATAACCTTAGCTTCCTCCAATAAGCTTACTACGACCCTCCCCTTTTCTTATAGTTCGACTAGATGATGTTGAAAAAAACCATAGATATACATGTATAATAAAGTAATATGAAACAAATGTAAACATACCCAAATCATAAACAATAGCCACAGATAAAAAATAAGTCATAATCAAGTCATATGAAAAACAAAAGTATAAGCAAAATAAAAAACTTATCTATTTAAGTCGTCCTTGCGGACTTGCCTTAGAGAAATCAATGTCCCGCTATGAGTACGTATGAGTACATATGCCTTCATCTTAGGATAAAATGCACACACAACTCGAAGAGCACGTACCTCATTTCGAGTCGATCTCGAACACACTTTAGTCGCCTATGACTGGAGCAGAAAGAGAGACTATCCATGGGCACATGAACCAGAACAGTACCACAAGCAGAGAGACAGAACCAAGAGACGGGGAGAGAGAGAGAGGAAAACTATGTGTTTAGGAAGAACCCCTAATCACCTATTTATAGGTGCAAGTGTGTATCACGAATCGTGGATCCGACCCAAACGATGTACTGCTTTATCCTCAACCGTCCCGTTTTATCTAAAACCATCTCACCTTATCTAGAACTGTCTCATCTTATCCCTATCTGTTACCATAAAAACTCTTGACCGTTAGATCAAAAGTTTTTCATGCAAAAAGATAGATCAATGCCCAATATCCAAACCAAAAGACCAAACCCAAGTGAGCGCACTTATGTGGTATAACATGTCCTCACAAGCTTTTTAAACTAAGGTTCATGAGCTACCAAATATATAAAAAGACATACGAGTTTATCACATCCATCAATATGGGACTAAACTTTGTCTATTCTTTAGAGATACCAACATAAATGATCCCCTAAGATCATTGTTTGCCTACATACAACTTGGTAAAACACAAATAGAGATTGATTAGCACATACATGCACATTAGCCGTCACTAGTAGGTGTAGTGGTCGCCACCATTTTGATCATAGCTCCTTCAACGATCGTAGGTGTCTTAGCTTTCTTTGAGCAACAATTCCTCACCCAATGTCTACCCTCACCACAAAACCAACATAGTTTGTTTTTGAGTTTCTTTTGGATCTTGCTTTTTGGTTTATGGTTGACTTATTTTTTCTTAAGATCACTAGGTTGTTTCTTTTCGACCGTTAGGTTAACCCTAGATGTGTTATCTACATGCATAATAGATTTTTAACTTCTATGTTCTTTTATTGCTATGTCTACTATTAGATCATCAAGGGTCATCTTATCCTTCTTGTACTTAAGATATAGGTTAAAACCCTCACAACACTTAAGAAATTTATCTATAATAGAAATAACAATAAATTTGTTAGAGACTATATTTCGGCTTCCTTCAGACTATGTCATAAAAACTGAAACTCATGGACATGTTCGGTCTCAAATTTCTCCTCTACCATTTGATACTTAAGGAACTTAATCTCGAAATACTTTTTAAGACCGAGGTCTTCACTATTGTATTTTCGATCTAAGACTGCCCACATAACTTTTGCTATCGTGAAAGGAAAAGAACTATATACATCAAATAAAATATTTGACAGTACTCATAAAATGTAACAGCAACACAAAGTGTCATTCTCCTTCCACTCGATGATTCTATTTGAGCTTCTAGGGTCAATATCAGTGGCTTAGGGACAATCCAACTTGATGTATAGATACAACCCTAATATAGTTAATCAAAATTTCATACGTTGCTGTCAATGTTTAAAATGTGGACCAATAAACTTTTTCGGTATCAATGTCAAGTCGAACTTACGTCGAAGGGTAGCAGTCATAGACATGTTTACTACGGTAAAAATTGATTCTCTAAGATTGTTACAAAGATCGGTACACATACATGCATAATAAAGTAATATGCAACAAATATAAGCATGCCCCAATCATAAACAAGAGTTGTATATCTAAAATAAGACATAATCAAGTTGTACGAAAAACACAAACAAAAGTAAAATCATAAACTTATCTATGCGAGTCACCCTTCTAGACTTTTCTTTGAGAAATTAGCGTCCAACTATGAGTACGTATGGGTACTTACAACTTCCTCCAAGATAAAACGCATACACAACTCGAAGAGTATGTACCTAACTTCGAGTCGACCTCGAACGCACCTCAATCGCCTATGGCTGGAGCAAAAAGAGACTATCCACGTGCACATGAACCAGTTGATCTCCACAAGTAAAAAAATAGAACCAAGAGATGAAGAGAGAGAGGAAAACTGTGTGTTTAGGGAGGACACCTAATCACCTATTTATTGGTGCACGTATGAATCACGGATCATGAATCCAACCCAAACGATGCACCGCTTTATCCTCAATGGTCCAGTCTTATCTAAAATTATTTTACTTTATGTGAAACCGTCTCATCTTATCCCTATCTATGACCGTGAAAACTCTTGACCGTTATATCAATTTAAAAAAAAAAAAGATTATGACCCAAACCCAAACCACAAGCCCAGCCTGGAGCGCGTGAGATATAGTATGTCCTTCCAAGCTCTTTGAACTAAGATTTGTGAGCTACTAAATATATAAAAGAATATGCGGATTTGTCACATCCATCAATATTAAACTAAATTTTATCTTCTCTTAGTCATCTTACACACAAGTTTATAGTACATTATCTTTTACACTTTAGGGCTTTCATACATATATTATTTATTTATTTAAAGATACCAACAAGCATTAAATACACATTAAATCCAACATGACTTCGTGGCACAAGGATATATGCATATATGAGTAAGGTAAGATCCAAGTTGTATTCGTCTCGGGTTCGGCCAAGGCTAATATTAGGCTCATGTGACTTAAATTTAGTTAACATGTGTTTAAACACATCAAGTAGCAAAGCGAGCAATAGCTCAATGGCTAAGGGGTTGTCTCACAAGTGGAAGGTCATGAGTCCAGTATTCCGTGCGTGCATCTGGCTTCGGCCTCCCCATTGTAACCCACCCACCCCCATAGTTGGTGTTACAGATTTTAAATTATTTTCTCAGAAAGTGGTGGAATATAAGTTGTTTCCTCCAATTATGGCATAAACCAGCGGACTGATTCCTGTCATTGATCCATCATGCTCTGGTTTTGATCTGCTGAGCCTCATCTCACTAATCAAAGGAAAAGAAAGGCAAATGTAACACACTGTAAGGAAAACAAAGAACTTCATTATGTAAGGTGCCAGAATAGTATTACAAATATCAACATTGAATAAGAAATAATTGAAGGTAAACATTAAAATACACTAACTCGTTTGATATTGTTGTCGTTAAAGATAGCGACAGCAATTCAGATAGCGCTTGCAAGAACCCGCTAGTGTGAACTAAACGTGATTGTGGGATGTGCCAGAGAACTCTGACTTTTCAGCATCCACAGATATTTATGTGTAAAGCAAATCAATTCTGAACTCAGTTTTCATCTCCTTGAGTGCCTTAAAGAATATGATGAGAGCAGGATTGAAAAACAAAAAAGTTACATTACCTAAAGATGAATTTGTGAAAGGTATTCTTCTCTTCGTGCTGTATCTAATATTTTCCAGAAACTAGTGGGTCTATCCTCCAAAGCTTGGCAGGAACTTCCATTCTTCGAACGATTTTATTGAATCTCTCTCTCTTGTGGAGAAATCACAGTATACATTTATTGTGACTTGCTTGAAGAATACCAAACCTTCTTTTGGCAGATAAGAATCTTCTCCTGCTCCATGCCATATTCAGTAGCCTGCTTCTGGCAGTTCCATCTCATTCCCTTAGCAATGTTCAATATTGTGTCCACAAAATGTTTCGACTCACGGATAATTGCACAGCCATCTGGTCTTAGGATACGATCCATCTCAAGCAGCACATATTTCATATCGCACCTAAATGGGATTGCAACAAACTACAATAAGGGAAGGAACTGCAACAACAATGATTTAAAACAGAAAGAGAGCAAATGTATCATAAGTATTATGGGAAGTACATGTATAGATTCAATGACATACCTGTGACTTTCAGCAGTAAAGATGCCGTCAGCATGCAAGAGATCATAGGTTCGAGGATACGTAGAGAAAGCTTCACACCTAAAATAACAAGCATACATGGTCACATACATATGTACACATGCACATGATGATGATCTGAAGGTATAGAGCATACCAGTCATGATATGTCCCAATCAAGCCTCGATCGTAAACCACGCTTAGAGTATTAATACCATATGAAGAGACAACATTCATGACCCACACTGGGGAATCAAGCAGTGCAGCAGCAAAACCCCCATACAAGGTGTTCATGTCCATGACATTCCGAACTTTGTCTGTTCCCAATGCGGGAAGCAAAGTCTTGTAATGCTTCACTCTCACTTTCCACTTAGAGTCATCATGGTTGAATGCACCAGCACTCCCTCCCTGAATGACAGTGACTCGCTCGGGTGCAGCATGAAGACGCTCAGGCCATTTTGGAAGAGATTTTAGACAAATTTTCTTCAGCCTTTGGTCTGGAACAACCACACAAGGCCGCAGTGGGACATACCAAGCAGCATCTGGCTCAAAACTATCATCACATTTTGGTATATTGAAATCTGTCTTCGCAAGCTTGTGATAGCAGCTATTATCTGGGGACTTTTGCCAGACAGCAATGTCATCCTTTTTGTTGTACAATTTGAAGCACATTTTAGTCAGCACACTCTGCAAATTGTTGTAGTCAGCTTTCTGATCTTCGATTGTTGTATTCCATCCACGCCAGCGGTTTTCATAGTTTATTGGAGGGCCAGAGAGGACCCAGAAGCCTCCAGGCCGGAGTATGCGATGTATCTCTAGAAGGTATATTCCTCCTGCAAAAGGCATTAAACAGGTCAATCACTGGACGAAGTAAAAGAGAATGATAGATGCAAGGAGTGAATAAGAGACAGAAGCTATACATTTGGTTTCTCATCTAACAAGGAGAAAGCCATAAAAAAATTTCCAATTGTGTCATAGCATAAATATGACAGCTTCAAAAGCTAAAAACAAGATGACATTGTACATGCTTTTGACGTTCCCAAGCATTTCCAAATAAAGCCTGAAATAAGGTAAAGAAAGATGAGAAACCAAATGTCATCCTCTGCCAATCCTAAAAGCCCCATTGAAGTTCAATAACCAACAAATACCCAATGCAAATCCCGATTATATAATACTGATGCACAATGCATTACAAACCACAGAAGCAATTTCCTCAAACCAGAGAGATTGCAGGCGGAAGTTTTACATTAACCTTTGAAAAGTCCCCATTGCTAGATGTTCAAGTGAGCATATGCTCAAATACCGATTTACATTGACAGGAACAATGGCCTTAAGTGCCGAATGATTTACTGCAATAACAGGTGATTCATTGGATAATGCTGGCTTCAACATGCATTTGTAACCATAAAATCATTGATCATACTTGTTATTTCCTATCTATTCTTTAATGAGACCATTTATTTTGGCATAAAACTAAAATCGAACCTTTTCCCAAGTCCCATTAGGTAAAATAAACCTATACATTCAGAAGAAAGCGAAGGACCTAGGCAATAGTTTGTCCAAGATTTGTAAATGTATTTGCCATAAGAGTAGATCTGAGAATAAACTTCTTCTAGGAAACAACATACAGTATGTGAGAAAGATTTACCAAATTCAGTCCATGGGATCAGGCATCTTGAACAGTGAGCCATATCAAACGAGTTTGATGGGAAAGGGAGTCTCTGAGTGGATAAAATTCCTAATATTGCAGGAATACCACGCTCCAAAGCAAACTGCACCTGGGCTTCATGATTATCTCTTGGTGCAAGGGACACGGTTAGAATTCCACGATCTAGTAAATCACCTCCCCAGCTAGCAACCTGAGACATCATTTCGCTTAATGTGTACGAATTTACATGGAGGGAAGCAGCGCGATAAATGAAAAACAAGTTAAATATTCACACAGGCATGAATGCCTGTAAGGTTTTTCTTTCATGCATGAATTATTAGAAAGAGGGATAATGGACACACACCCCGCAACCAGTATCAAGAGCTGTTCGGACACTTTTATCCTTCATTCCAGGGATCAACTCCTCCATCAGATCAACATAATGACTAACCCCCTTAGGAAACATGGTGCCGCCTCCCGGAAAGAGGAACTTCTCTCCCACTTTTCTTAACCAGTTTTGATTGGATTTCTCATTGTTAATCCAGTCGTAAGGAACATTTCTATAAGAAATCAGAAGGAATCAGTCACTAGCCATATGCACAAACACGTATGTACACAGACTTAGAAAGTGAGTGCTGGTGCTATACCCCCAGAAACAAGCATTGCAGAAGGAAATCTTAAAATGATATAACGTATTACCTGTACCGACATTCATTCTTGCTCTTTGGCCATCTAATGGGCAGCTTATACCCATTTGGTGATGGAACCAAGCATTCTTTTCTTTCAAAAATCGGAGGGCAATGACGCTCCATAAAAGACAGTCGATTCACACTGAATTTCCTCCATCTCTGCAAGAGAAGACAAGAAAATGAATTAGCGCAGTCTACCACAAAGATCTTATAATCATATGATCATATCAAAAGACCCTTTTATGTCTTCAAGTTATGTGAAATTGCAGAGCTGCACTAATGGCGTTACAAGGTTCAGACTGAAGATGAAACTGAGGAACTTCATGTCATAATTTCTTTATGCTTTCTGGCCTTCACTCGTTCAGAGCCTACTTGTGGTTGCCTAAATTACAGACGGAGTAAAGGGACCAAACATAAATACCTTAGGATCTGTGCATGGAGTGTAGTCTTGAAATTCAATGCCACACTCTGGGAAGACGACAGGTTTAAGCTGAGGAGTAGTCTGTGCAAGTTTTGCTGTAGTTGGCTGTGAGGATACGATCGCCTGCTTTTCCATCAACTCATGCGTCTCGGAACAGAACATACCACCAAGATAGAATGACAATGCACATAGTAGCAAACCAACCACAGATAATGGGAGAGCTCTACATTTTCTATCAGCACAAGACCCTGGCTTGGGTTCTTTCCCCTTCACCTTTTCAGAGACAGAGTACCTGCGCAAGAAGCTTGCTTTATCATAGACCAATTCATAACAGAAGTCCTAAAGTTAAGTGATTGCCACAAACTTGGATCCCTCTACCCTGAAAACCAAATTCCGTTCAGTTTCCGATAAACACAATAGATCTAGACAGAGACTTCGAGAATAAAACAAGGATTGGCGTTCTCTCTTTATTATCGTTATTAGTAGCATAAAGAAACTATCCCAGCATAAAGCTCCAGGGATCCCCAGGGCGTATGATGGTTGCCTTGTGTAGTTACCGCCATTTAGAATAGAACTCTGCCTGGCCGCTTAGCAACCAGAACCCTTCCCATTAGACTAAACCCTTCTTCACCATAGCATAAATCCAATGATTGTGTTTCGGCGCATATGCATTAAGTTGATGAGAAAGATTCTATTAGCTGTGAAATCTTCAGGATCGTTTTTAGAGTTTTTGAAATCTTCAGAAAAGAAAAGATTGAAAAACTTACAGAGTACAACTATTGTGGTAGGATTTTTGAAACAAACCAATATCCAGCGAGTAATTGCAGATGCAACAGAGAACAGATTAAATGAAAAAACGCAGTAAGAAAGAGACTGTAAACATAAGGAGAAGACAAAACCGATATGTATGAAAAGGAAGATAGGAACAATAGATCGATCGAATTAGAAACACAAATAATGATCTAGATCTGCATTAAATAAGTACAGATTAGTCCAACTAGCAAAATCAGCTAATACGAAAATTCAGTCAGCTCGTTGTCAAGACAACGATAATTTTCAATGGAAACTAATCTGCGACCACTGGGATCAAAGCCAAAACCAAGAACGCTCACCAAATGGATTTGTTGGTAGTCACAGAATCCAAACTTTCATACCATCCCAAACTAAACCAACCAAAAGAAAAAAAACCCAGCAAAGTAACAGAGATAACATACCCAGATATGGATAACTTGGACATCTTCCAACACGAAGAGCCCAAGAGAAACAGATCTGCAAAAAACACTAAGAAAGAGAACTTCAGAATTTAATTAAGTTATAGCATCAAGTTAGCTTCCTTCCATCAACAAGGAAAACTAAAAACCCACTCAGATAGCCAATCAGGAAAGGAAAAAACAGAAAAGAATGTCTTTGAAGAGAAGAGGCATGAGACGGATCAGTAACTTAAGCACAGCAGATAAGAGAAGCAAATAGTATCTAAACAGATCTGTACTATGACGCAGGAGGGTAGATTTAAATGTCGCATAAACGATGAAGTACCAACCTCCCCAGATCTCCCTTCCGTATGATTTGTCTCAAAAGTTGGAGAGAGAGAGAGAGAGAGAGAGAGAGAGAGAGAGAGAGAGGAGAGGAAGCAAAGGCCCGCAGCGTTTTTATGAGCTTCTCACGTACTCTGTCGGCGACCGTTTCCCTGCTGCTACAGGAATCTATCAACCTCAAAACGTCGTCCCTCTTCCTCTCTCTCTCTCTCTGACTTGCGAGATCCCCGTCCTTGAATTTATCTCTCTTGCTTTGTGGCAGGTCACTCACAAGAGAGAGAGAGAGAGTCACTCGTCAAGAAAAGAGTAGAAATGTCTGACGACTTTGGAGAGGTTGAAGAGAGACAGACACACGTCGTGTATCTTACAAGCAAACGAGGTGAACGGGCTCGAATTTTGCTTCTCAATACGACAGACAGCATTTGGTTTATTTCACACGATCAGACGAGAAATGCTATTCTGGCACTTCTTTCCCACTCTTGGTCCAAAATCACTGCATTACAGCAACGGGAAAGAGCCATGTTTCCTTTACCATCTAAGAGGGTCCCTAGTATTATTAATGTATCCGATGTCACCTGTAGACCGATTTAATGGAGTTACTTAGAGGGTGTTTAATCACGAACTCTGGGATTACGGAACCAATTTCAGTTCCGTCGTAATCAAACTAAAGTCTCAACGTAGAACCCCACTTTTTACGTCCCATCATCTACGAATGAACCGCTCAAACTTGAACTAGAGTTTTAATTTTTAGTCTTGACCTCGCAATCAAACACCCCTTGAGAGATTGTTACGCAGACCAAGTCTGATTCAAATCTAGAAGACTCAAATTTAGAGTCAAACAAGACCTGGCATGGTTTAGTTCCTGGTTTAGCAATGGGTATTTGTAAATCTTAATGGTAATGGGCTCACTAAATTGGGTATATGTTGATTGCCGGGTCGCCACCAGACTTGATTTGAATTGGGTCTAGAATTTGGGCCAAGTTCAGCCAGTTATAACTGACATTTTTCAGGTTCAAGCTCTTGGGTTGTACAAGTTGACTCCTGATGAATCCCAATTCATAATTATCTTTAGTTTAAACTTTTGGCAAGTTCAATACTGTTGTTGATAATTATCTTGACAACATATTTTTGAAACATGTTAGTGGTTTGGTATAAAAGAGTAGGGGTAAGATAGTTTCGTGTCTCTCTCTATATATGAATGCTAATTCCGGGTCAGGATAATCTCGTGTTGCTAATAAAGCTGGTCAAGTTGGTACACGTTCCAATTGATTGGGTTTGATTAACAAAGATTTGATGTCCTATTTTAAATATTCTACATAATAAATTTTGTATGCTCGAGTGTGTTAGCAATACTGTTCATCTCTCTCTCTGTGAACACACGTGTGTCTATTTGTATATGTATATGTGTGTGTAATAATCCCAAAATATCTACAGAAGCAGTTTAAATTTGTTGAAAAATTACTTCTATTGCCTCCCTGAACTCCATGGTACTAACTCACAATCATGTTCTTAGTGAAACCACGCATGGCACCAACCCGTATTTTGGTTCCCGTTCCAGAAACTCCACCTTTCATTATGTTTTTTTTCTTCTAAATGAAACCGGAAGCGAACAAGACCCAGACCCGGCCTCAAAACCAACCAGATACTGGACCGGGAACCGGCCAGTTCCATTCTCAGGTTTTGGTGGAGCTGGAACTGCCAGTCGGAACCACCTGTCTTGATTTACCCGGAACTTAGGACAAATAAATACATGTTTAAAACATTAAGAAAAGCAATTCTCGGGTATAATCGTCGATGGATTTCATAGAGGATATGGATCTTTTCATGATGGAGCGATAGAAACCAGATTCAGGTTTGTTGTTGGCATCGAAGAACTGGAGATGCATTCAGAATGAAGCAAAAACAACAAAGTTTAGTTCACGACTGCTTATCATCTTTTTCACTTGTGATCATTTATTGAAGCCATTAATGCTGCACCGACCAACCACTGCCCGTCACGCTAAGGTTACCAAGTTGAAACTCCCAACGTATCCACCCGCCACATATGGACCGCTGCATAGATCTCAAAACACTAAATGACTTAGCTTGCGTACAAGTTTATTGATCATAAACTTTTTTAATAATAATAATAATAATTTCAATGATGATAATGACGTAGTAGTAGTAATAATAATAATAATAATAATAATAATAATAATAATAATAATAATAATAATTTAGCGCTCAGGGCATTAGCCCACCATGTCGTGTATACCTGACCTTGGCCTCCTTGTATAATATTTGATACCAAAATATAAATATGCAGCACAAAACGCAAATAGCTCACCTGGCTAGGGGGTCAACTAACAAGTTAAAAGGGGCGTGCATCAGACCTTGGCCTCTCCATTGCAACAGCCAAAAATTGTACTTGTAATAATAGCCACAATAGTAGTTAAATTAAAATGCTACTTGTGACAGTGAGCTCTCATTAGTATATTATACCTTTGACAAAGGTTGAATTACATAACTTGCAATATAAGATGACATTCAAAGAAGTAATTAATAAGGGGTCAATAAGAAAATACGAGAAACTAGACCATGATTATTTTAGAAAATAGAGAAAAAAACCATAAAAGTACTGGGAAAAACCTTTTTGGAAATAACTATTCATATGACACAAGATAGCGCACTATAGCATCAAAGAATTCATATAACCAACCGTCTAGTGTGGAAAATGGCTTGGTTGTTGTCATAATAACCAGAGGGGGTCTTCTGCCTGCTTTTCTGCTTTATTATTTCAATCATCTCTTGTTGGCTAGTTAGTGGCTTTATGTGTACCAATTAGTGTAAGCATGTGGTCCAAAAACTCCAAACCTGGATCTGGCAAGGACCCAGGACCGTTAAATCTCATCGGTCTCCCTGTCTTAGATTCGTCGGGCTTTACCCATCTCCTCATGGAAGTGGACTTCTATAAATGAAGTGAAATATCTCTTAACGTAAGAATGAAAAGGAACACGCGAACAGCACGAAGATAAAACTTGGTTCACTTAAGATCCAAACCATGACAGTGGTGAGATCCACAATTTCTTTCTTTCTTAGGTTCATCGTTGTTCATAGACAACAAAATCTCAAAGAACTTATAGAAGACATCATTCTCAATTTCCAACCTGCTCTCTAACTAATGGAAGTTAGGAATTTGGGTTGGATCCGTGATTATCTAATGCGAGACTCTCAGAGATTGAGGTCAACCATCTTTCTGCAAATTCAACCAACATTTCTAGAGCTTAAGTGAAAACTGTAGGAAAGGAAGGACCTGGAGTGTAAAACCGCGTATCGCAAAAAGAAATTAAATGTTTTCAGAGTGGGAGGGGGTTTTGGCATCACATGTTGTATGGTAGCGGTGCACATGCACATGACCACCACTCCGATTTAAATTATTGCACCCACCACCTTTTCATTAATATTAAAATAGATAATTTGCAGTTAAGTACCTCGAGTTTGTCAAAATTTCTATGCGATTGTTCAACAATCTCAGTCCCTCCTTGTTTCTCTTTTGTACAATGAGGAGGTCTAAGCCAAATGCATGTGGCGTGGTATCGAACTCATACCCTTCCTCTTTTAAATCTACTCATGTCATTAACCAAGTCCTCTTTTCTTTTATCGTTTGTGGCGTTTGATATGTAATCTATTTTATCTTGTTTCAATGGTGAGGCTGAAGTAGTAATGAACTCCTGACCTTTAATGTAAGTCTAGGTTATATATATATATATATATATATATATATATATATATATATATATATATATATATATAGAGAGAGAGAGAGAGAGAGAGAGAGAGCGATTGGATCCTGGCTATCACTAACGCTACGTGCTTGACTATTGTTTTTCAGGAGTATGAGTGTAATGACATTGTCTTTCATCCTTTTTAAAAACTCTTAAATTTTTTTAAATTACACATATACCACCAAAAAGCATGAGCATGTGAGAAGTGGGCAAGAGTTGGTTTCCTATTATATATATATACATATATACTTACTGATATTACTTGTTCTCTTTCATATTAAGAAGATGCAACTTGGAAAGAGAAGCTATATCGGTGGCTTTGGTGAAGATTCAACAATGCACACACCATGTTCATTTCAGCTTCGATGGTTTAACGAAATAAACATTAACAAAGCTATGGACGAGCCAAACCCAGCCAACTACATGTGGGTTGGTTCATTGCCAGCCCTATCCAAGTCCATTTCATTTGGATCACTTTCCCTTTCTACTCAAGAAAATGGATCCAGATCTAGTGGACCAAGATATTGACCTACCTGGATCCGAGGCACATCCGCATATTAGGCGCCAAATAAGGACCTTGACCCTTGCCTAACTCCACTAATTAACCAATAAAGCCAAAGGAAACCACATTGGAGAAAAAAAATCTTTTGTCTCGCAATGAAAGAAATAGAGAATTGGGTCCACTTATCAGTTAATTTGGTAGAGATGCATAGAAGATCCTTTGCCAAATTTCGCCTAACTTGGTGGTGGGTCACTCGTGGTGGTGGGTCACTCGGCCTAGCTCCATGGCGGTGATCCTTCAAAGACAACATGGTGGGCTCGAAGCGGCATGTATTACTTGGGACGTCAATGGGTCAGACTGGGTTTAGATCCATGCAAGTCCAGGTACAGGTGATCTTAGTCCAAAAATCGGATGTGAGTCATATAAGGTATATAATCCAAAAACCATACCAGGACCCGTATAAGAAGTAAATATATGAATTTTTATTCAATACTTTGGCCTTGTAATCTAAAAATTGGGTCACAATGCTGGTGGGGAGTTCGGCTCTCAAAGGGTGCATGTGTGCGTTAGTCTTCAGCCTCCTCTTGTTACCCCCTCCAAAAAAAAAAGGTGGTATGATAAGATTCAGTTCATTGACAACATAGACTTCATATAGCCACCCCCACTTAGTATGATAAATGGATTCGTGTTGGTTTATTGTTGGCAAACACGAACATGAATTTCTCGGATCTATTAGAGCATTTTGTTTTAAAATCATCCCCTTGGCATTTTCATGTTTCAGGTTATTGTCGTGTCATGTTATCTTATATCAAAAACATAACACGTCTTTTCTACTTGTGACTTAAGGGTAGGCACGATCATGAATCTTTAGGTATGGTTTATATAGTCTTCTTGTCATGTCGGGAATTGTCAGTTCGAACCCAATTAATTTAGAATTAAGGTATGATTCACTTTTTAATTTCAAATTTCTTTATTTGATTGGATCAATCAAACGTTAAAAAAGTTCAAGTAGATTTAAGCATGAACAAATTTGAACATAGACCACTATATGTATCGTATTTAGTAGACTTCATTATATTTATTACAATATAACTCAATATTTTATATTTTGAATACGAGTTGAGTATGACTTGTATTGAGTAACTTATTTTCCTTTTATATATATATATGTGTGTGTGTGTGTGTGTATGTGTGTTGTGTGTGAGAGCGTGCATGTTTAATTCACGCAATTCAACTAAGTCAAGTGGCGAATTGTTTAACAGGTCGAATCTCCAATAACGAGTCCACTTTGAGTTACATTCGAGCAGCTCGAGCTTGAGCTCATTAGACTCATTTAAGCTTGCTAGGCTTATAACGGGAAGAAGAGAGAAAGCCGGTGGAAAACGTAAAAAGTAGATGGGCACCACCTCGCTTTCGCTATGGCTCCGGTGAGTTCCCGTGCAATCAAAATATCGTTTTTAAGGGTAGAATCTCTGTTGTCAACCTATAGAGTTTATAGTTTGTCTTTGATTTATCCGAGGCTGAAGAGGAATTAATAGCGAGTTATCAAACTGAATATTCATGTATAAACTCTGGTTTATTTTATGTTGCTTCTTACCTAAATCGGGCATTTTAAAAGGAGAAAGCTTTGTGGGCGAGATTAGTTATATATTATATAAAATACATACAACAACTAAGTCTTTTTCTCATATTAGATAAAGTCAGATACATGAATTCTTTGTTTCCACATATTCTTATCATGTGTCATGCTAGGAGTTAACTCAATATACGTTAGATAATTTTTTATTATTTCTTTCTAACACTTTATAGTAGTCCTCTTTCTTTTTTAACATTTTTACAATCTAGTTTTCATGTTTTCTTATGGGAGCATCGCTTGGTCGTGTTGTCTAAACCATCTTAAACAATTTTCTCTCATTTTATTCTCTATTCATACTACTCCCAATTTATTTCTAATAACCTCGTTATATATATGGTCTTTCCTTGTGCACTACTCATTCATCTTAACATCTTTATTTTTACTACGGACATTTTTTGTACATGTTGATGATTGACTACCAACACTTAGAATTTATATATAATACATGTAAATCACAATTAGACTCCTCATCCATTGAGCATCATTAGTGAGTTTGAGCTCGATTCACTTTGTAATTGAAGCTCGACAAGATGAAGCCGGTTTCGAGATAGGAGCTCGCTAGTAGCTCGGTTGAGTTACAACCCTTATTGTACATGACTGACGCCACACATGACGAACTTTGTGAGTAGACAAATAGTCTCTGAAGACAATATTTGTACTCATAAGCAAACAAACTACAGAATAATTTAATCAAAATACATATCAAAATCTAACCCACAATTAATTATGTCTCGATTGCCAAAATGTGACTCATTAGCCCATTAAGCTGATCCACAAGTTGTTGGAAATTTAACGAAATCGACGGGATAAACGATATACCCGACAAACTCGTGACATAGGAAGGGGGAAGTGATTGGTGCAACCATTGTGAATATTTCCCAGTGGCAGTTGGTTTCGCTGATTCATAATAGTGGCATATATGAGACGATGCATGTTCTGCATCATAGAAAAGCCAAACCCTAGAAACACATAATTGTAGTATTTTATTTTAATAAAAAGAAAATAGAAGATATCATTAAAATTGTTGAAGGTAAATATTATAGAGCAGTAATTAGGCACGTCATATTTTATTTTTATGGTTTTGAGTGTTGGACAATTAATCATTAATATGTACAAAAGATGTTTGTGATATAAATGAATATGTTGAAGTGAATGAGTGGTTACATAAGAAAATACCATATATATAATTGTGAGTGACACCAATAGATGATAAAATGAGGAAAATTTGTTTAACATAGTTTGGAGGCATAGAAAGACAAACAAAGCAAGCTCTAATAAGATGAAAATGTTAAAAGAGGAAGAGGGAGACCACTTTGAAAGAAAATCAGATTTTATAGAAACAAAGAATCCATGTAGCCAACCCCATTTAGTATGAGAAAAGGCTTAGATGTTGTTGTTATCATAAAAAAAATAGAAGGTTAAAATCAAACGAAAAACTTTTCACTAGTATTTAAGTCATGTTACATTCTTAGATCTTTAGCACATTGTATTACGCTCACATGAGTTGCAACCATGACCCAGCTTGAGTTGATGCCATGTGGTTGTTCTTCACATGTGTATGAACATAAATGACATTCAAAACCAAACATAACCAAATATAATTCCAATAAAATATCAAACTGAAATATTTATAAATCTAAACAATTTATTCTACGGGGTCACTAAACATAATCCCCGAAAGAACATCTACAAATTCATATTCTAAAAGGATATATTTTGTGCGGGTGTGACACATTGTTTATGAAACCTTTAATGAATTTAGTAACATGACTCCAACACGAGGTGCTCAGCTTGATTATCAGCCCCAAGCCCAGTCATTAGTTAAGAAAGAAAAACCGTTGCTGATTGTAATTTTAATATTTTGTGCCTCGTTTCTTTAAAACGTAAGAAAAGGGGGGTTCTACTGAAATTTATTAGCCTTTTTGAAAGAAGGGAACGGCAAGCCAGTTTGCACCGTTGTCCTTTTGGATGACTTTTGGCCAACACCTTGATAGAGAATGCGAAAGGAAAGAACGCAAACGGTGTGGAATCATTTGGACTGAGATCCGATCCATACCAAGTAGATGTGAAGGATGAAAAAAACTAATACATTAACTTTAACTTTAGAGGAAGTATGGAAAGGGAATGTAGACCATAGATCCAAATCCATACATCTACGGCTATTATATGAGCCGATCGAGCTGCCTGTGGTTCAGCTTGCGACATGCTTCTTCTTGTTTTGGTTTGTGACCCGAAAAATACCAATACGAGCCGACAAGCTTTAGGGGCTACACACAAACACACCAAGCAGCGCGTGTAGTCGGCTCGGCAAACAAGCTCGCAAGCCAAGCTTTGAGTTGATAAATGAGCCATGAGCATTCTCCAGTCCACTCAATGGGTTGGGCTCGGTTACAGGTTCTATATACGGCCATACATCTAGATTTGGCTGTGTTCCGTAAAGCCAAATAAGGTACTGCTGATTTACTTTTCAAGATCCGGTTGTAACCAATAATTGTAATTTATTTTGTCGGCTTAATTATTTAATTCCATCAACTTTATAATTATGTTTGTTCTGCCAAAAAAATCATTATAATTAAGGTTACTATTATTATTAGAAAAAGTATTACTATTTATTTTTTACTAAACATACACTCCATTCATTTTTTCTTTTAAAGTTATCTCATTCATGTTTATCTCTCTTTAATTCTCTCTGTTCGTACACCATCGTCTTAAAAAATATGTATCCACCGCACACCACACTTCAAACAACAATGCACCTATGACACATCTATCCTTTAAACATAACGCACCTTAGGCATGTCTCATCATTAGTAAATGAAAGATTACGTGGTTCAATCGTGCCATCTTCTAAATAAAGACACACCTCCTGCATGCTGCTTTTCAAATATCAGTGTGTCGTAGGTGTGGTTGTCGAATAAATAAAATGTGCCCTAGGCATGTAAATCATCGTCGGTTGTCAATTTCTTCCCTCACTTGAATCGTCAGTCATGACCAACTCTTTATAACTATATTTTTTATTTGTTTTTCGTAAGGTTCATCTTGAGATACTGATAGAGGTTCAGAATAATAGAGAAAGAGATTGATAAAAAACAAAAAAATATTTCAAAAAAGTTTCAAAAAAAGAAAGTTGAAGAGGGTAAGATTTAAAGAGAGAGATCGAATGATTAAAAGAGATCCCCAGAGAGAGGAGATAGGGAAAGGTCTTGAGGAGGAAGGAAAAAGTGGACGACAAGCAAACAGATTGTTGGGATGAGGAAAAGCCGATGAGCAATGAGGAGAGGAGAGAGAATGTAGGAAGTTTGGGAACTTTTATAAAAAGAGATGTATATTTAGTAAAATGGAGTGAATGAATAGGAATAATTATGTTAGAAAGGAGTTAATATGGAAAAGGGTAGTCATATATAGCCTTTGAGTTATTTTCTCTCAATTCCTTATTGAAATTTTCATTTATATTTAAGGAACTATGATCCGAGGGCCATACGAAATCTGTCAGGGCTAGAGCTTGGCATCAAAAGTATGGATCTCGTATTTATTTGAAATGGACTCGAAAAGATTCAACTAATCCATGGATCCGGTTATGGTTTATAATGATTGTATGCTTAACCTCAATGTCTAAGCCAAGATCCGAATGGTTCATTAAAGTATTACGAAATTATAATAGGCCGAGTTTGGTTGAGGTCCAGTCGGCATGAATCTTACAGGCCGAGTGGACCCAAATCAGGGTCGACATGGTACCCGCTTACACGACGAAACTCGAACCTGAACCTAACCGGAGCCACAGCAGGTCCGATCCATCGAACCCCACCTTCACATCGACATTGCATGGGGACAAATTAGAAGTCTCATAGGCTTAATTAGGTAATAAAGTCGATCAGGATATCAAAATGGATTGCAAGCATGACAGCCACATCCATACAAGACTTTGTGTTTTATTATTTACAATTTGTTTGTTGGCGACCCACTAAGAAGAAAATTGCCTTCTCGAAGGAAGACGTGCACGGCTCGTTATCTAATGGAAAAAAATGAAGAGCTGATTCATAGAAAATTGAATTTTTGTGACCAATAACGAAACAATTTCAGCAGTTTAAATCATCAGAATATATCGAAAAATAATTTCAAAGATCCAACAGTCATAAATATAAAAGAACTGCCGGAATCAATATATGCGTACTTTATGGATGATCATACTATAATTAATCATCATTACAACTGCAGCTCACAAACCTAATCGAGCTTTATGATATAATTGTAAATTTATTTATAGTTGACTCACATTTATTTGAGCTAATTCACGAGCCGGATCTCGAGCCAAGCTTAATAGATCATGGTTGCATCAAGGTCAACTTGTAGTTTTTTTCCTCTCTTTTTTCATTATACATTCGTGCCTACCTTTTATTTTTAAAGAAATAATAATAATAATGTTTTTTATTTCTTTCAATCACTCTTATGATTTTTTAAATAATACTAATAATACCTAAGTAAAGGTTGTGGAATAGGATTTTTCACTTGACTTTGCATTTCTTTAAACATATTATTTTGTGTACTTATGAAACAAACTTGCACTAAAAGCTTTTATTAGTATAATTATAGCATCAAATTTTGCATTCCCTTGTGCCAAATCACCATTTAATAGATTCGTAGCAACGTCACCATCCTTCGGGTTCATGGCCGCTGATTATGGCATACACTGTTGACACCACCAAGATGGACTCCTAAGAACCCCATTTCAAAACCTTGTCCACATTCATTTTCAACCTTGTGATGGGACCAAAAAAGTTTTCATCCCATCCTCGTGTTTTCACGAGTCTATGCAAGAACCCGTCGGAGAAAAGAGAGATACTCAAACATAAGTTAGAGCTCATTTTTACATATGAAATGAAACATAATTTACACAAAATATTTCTAAATTGAAACATATTATTATAGATAAAATATAAAGAATGATGATGAGATCACGAATTCAAAAAAGAAGATAACACTTTATTTATTTATTTTTTCTTATAATTTATTTTATTTTTAGATGAACATAACTTTCTAGAATCAATTAGAATCAAAACCGTGTTCGCGGGGCGGGGACATGCTATCCCCATCCTCGCCTTAATCTATGTCCGTTTCCACTCTCCAAATCCACCTCGAGACAGGTCCGGCAAGAGTGGGGATCCCCTCCACATGAACATCCCTATATGGACAACCACCAATCATCGTGAGATGGCACTAAAGACATAAGATCTTCCACCTGGCGCGGGGCTCACATTTTTTTATCACGAAATCAACGGTCTTCATAAAAATCAGCCAATTATGAGGGACAAGGTCAATTCTTCACTCATAAAGTAACGACAAAGATACCAAACGTTTTCTTTCCTTCTGTTTTTTAATATATTTTGTTCTTTTTATCGTTTTTTAATTCTTATTGAGCATTTTTCTTTGTTCATGTTGAGATATAGCTCGGTATTTTATGTAAACACGCCTAAACATGACCGATTTGGAATCGTACCACTGAAAGAACAACGTTTTTAAACTGCCTCTAATTAATGTTTATATATTTTTTCCGTGAAGAGTTCGACTCCCACAAGCCGCATGTGCCTCTATATTTTCTCCCCCCCCCTTCCAAAATTGAAGCCGCTGGTGGTTTTGAAACTATGATTATAACCGGCCTTTTAGCCGGTTTGATACGGTTTCAAGTAAACCGGAACCGACGGTCCGAAATGGGTCATGTCTAGTGGACTCGCATAAACTAGAAAAAGAAGAGCTTTAGTACGCACATATATTATGGTATTTCATTCATATATATTATGGTATTTCCTTCGTATGCGATGCACACCCATCGGGAATCAAACGTGTTGCCTTCAACTTGTGAGTTGACACGGCCCCTTGTCAGGTGGACTCGCACCTTTAGTCCCATTTCAGAATTTTCCATCATATTCATTCATTTTCTTCTAAAATTGCCTGAAAGTCCAAAGGCACGGTGTTTTTTAAATGTAGTAAAATGTATACATAAAGGTAGCAAAAGAGTATTATATGAACATGAAAAACACTAGCAAAAATACTTTGTGGTTGACGTGAAACAGTTGCAAACAGATTACGACAAAACGAGGTAAAAGCAAAACTCATAAAAATTGTGTAGTTATAGGAATTTGAAAAAAAGAGTCAGTGTGAAACAAAGACAATTCACATTATATATATATATATATATATATATATATATATATATATATATATATATATATATATATCCTTTTCTTTTTCTATTATTCACTTGGCCTGTCAGTTTTTTTTTTTACCGTTTTTCTCACATTTGACGTTGGAACAGCAGGAAGGTTGTATCGACATGAGAGCCCCTAAAAGGGTATCCGAGGGAATTGAAAATGGAAGCAGTAATAGTGCTTAATTCAAGAACATGATCATAATCGAAACAAATTAATCATAAGTGAGCAAAGATCTACAACATTAAGCTTGGAGATGGTTATAACAAACATACTATAAAATCATGTCATGAAAAAATATTCAGCATAGTAGGTTTAGACGTTCATGAAACTCAATTTTCTATGCAACGAAGTTTCTCCCCTACTGAATCTCATATACCTTGTAATATAATTGAAATTTCTCATGAAAGAGTATGTGAATTCAATAATGCCTCAGAAGTGCAAGAACGAGATTTTCCGAGAAAATGGACGTCCTTTTCCTTTAGAAAGTGACATGAAAACCACTATTTGCAAGATGACTAATACGAAATCAATGATCCAAGTGAATGACAAAAAAAGCTCAAATTATTTCACATGGCTGGCACATCAAAGTAGCTATCTCCTTCATTACAAGTGCACATGCAATGCAATATAAGCAATGAACTTTATTTTTCTTTTGGTTTAAACTACTAGTATGTCCAAAGGCCCACAAGAACCGAGTAGCGGATCTACATCGAGGCGGAGCGAGGCGAGGCGAGGCAGCCTATCTACCTGGAATTTGAAAAACCAATGAAAAAGTTACTACGCACGATTGAGTCCATGACTACTATACATAGCTTGACCCACCTTAAATGGTTAGATAAGCAGTTCGCTCCACTCTACAAAAAATTCTAGATCCGCCACTGCAAGGACCTCTGACTAATTCAATTCAATCCATGTCAACCCTCTATGGTGTTAAAGCTCTCCTAATGCTGGTTTTCTCCATTCACAAGATTTGAACTCGGGATCTTGTGTAAGGGGAACAAGTGTTGAACCACTTGAACAAACCAACCGTTGGTAATGAGTAACTTTTGGGAAAGGGAAGAGTATATATTAAGAACATAAGAAAAGATAATGAACCTAGTCGCCAGCATACAAAAAATTTCAGCCATATATATAACACAAATTATCCAGAAAATATATTTTTTTTCCAGGTTTTGTCTTGGGTACTACTTGGGCCTTTTGCTTTTCACACGAAGGGCACCTAGATAAAGGTGGAACCAGTGACAGACCCTCAAATCTTTTAGAGTGAGGTGCACCTGTATTTCATGTTCACAAAACATTTGTATTTTCCTACACAAAAATAAATAAATTTTGGGTGAAACGCATGCTTCACATCACCCTAAAATAGGTCCGTTACTCGGTGGAATCAAAGGAAGAGGTCTCGAGCTCGATACATGGGTTGGCTGTCCGGCTGGTAATCATCTGTCTAATCTCGATTTTTTTATACAAATAAGGGGAAAAGGAAGCCACTCGAGCATGAGTCCGGCCCTCTCGTCACACACACACATGCACACAGGCCCAGGAAAAACAGATTAGAGATTATGGGCCTTATGAGCACCCATCATCTAACATATGATTGATTGAAGCGAATAAACAGTTATCCAGATTTGGTTGGCATATCAGATCCAGATTCACTTTCAGATTTCTGGATATGACAGACTGCACCTGACCCAACTACAAGTGCATTTTCTGATTTAGTTTTTCTTTGGTTACAAAGGAAGGCCAAAGCCTAACCCATACACACACATGCACTCCTCCTGGGGGTCGAACTCCCCACCAGTTGAAGGGTGTCAAAGTGTACTCTTGTTGAGCTCACACTCTGGGTGCATTTTCTGATTAAGTTTTATGCATGCATATCTGTCTCTGAATCCATTTGTCAACACAAACCCAGCCAAGCTTGGCCCTATATATGGCCGGTTTCAGTTTACTCAGAACCAGGAACTGGAACTGAACTAAGACTAGACTGGTTTTTGTTCCAGTTTGACGTACAAACCGTCTGGAATCAGGAAAAATAAAAAAAATTATGAAATTGGTGGTTGGAAAATATCGGGTTTGGTTACACTGGAACTGAACTGAGTGGGTCTCTGGTTCCAGATGGTTCCTGGCCTGATTTGGTCCAGTTGGAATCGCCTGGCAAGTTCGAGAACTGGCCATGTCTACTTGACCCACTTGAATGAGTTCAGCTTATTGGTGTTGCGGAGCCCAATCTGACATACAAAGGTAAGTTTTACTCGGTGAAGAGATATGCCCTGACCTTCATTTTACTGAAACTAGTTTCTTTAAGCCAAATATTGCTTGGCCAAGCTTGGCCGGCTTGACCTTAGTTTGATCCGGTCTCTATCTAACCTGAGCCTGACCTAGAGGTTTTAGCTTGGCTCAGTTCAAGGCCAAGTTTCTTACTTCTCATCACGAGCCCAGCTTAATTGTTCCCCTAACCAACCCCAAGCACCTACCACATGCCATGTACCCCCTTTCATTCATAATACTGATAACTTGATAAAGTGGTACCCTATTCTCTCTCTCTCTCTCTCTCTCTCTCTCTCACACACACACACACACACACACACAGAGAAACACACCCCGACACACACACACACACACACCTGTTGTTCATTGAATCATTAGGCCATTACAAGAAATTGATACAGGAATCCTAATATAAATCAATGGTAGATAAGTTGATCACATGGATTTTAAGCTGCGAATCAATGGTTAAGATTTAATAATGTTAATTTATATTTCCAAAAGTAATACCATTTTTTGTGAACTCAACGGATCCGAGAAATCCTGGTCGGTCAGTGGTGACCCATATTTCGATATAGTCATCATGTAAGAGCTTGAGGATCAACTCAACTTTCTGTTGGGATTCACAAAGTATGTTCTTTATGTAAGTTACAAAAGTAATGGGTGGCCACTTGATTCCGCATCCGTTACTAGCACTCATGAAATCTCGAAAGAGTTTTTTTTTTTGTCGGATTTCACGAAATACACTCTTTTGCTAAAACAAAATGATTTACATAAACTCAAAATGTTTTATCTTAACAAAAAGAAAAGACAGATCATGAAAGAAAAATCTCCTAAAAACGGTTACAGAAAAACCCAAAACAAAAATGCGCAAAAGGGAAAAAAGTATAAAAAGGAAAAATTATAAAACAAAAAGAGGAATGCACAAGCATTGTTCGGTGTTCTTCTCTTCTTGCGAAAAACCTTTTGCAAGAAAATCTTGTAGATAAAAACCAACTTGATAAGTCCACCATCTGCGAGCTTTCGCTGTAACTCTGAACGGCTAGCCATCTCTTGATTGGTATCAGAGATACACGGTCAATCCTTTGGCAAGTCCCTCGTGTTGTTTGGGTTATCTTCTCCAGGAAAAGGTTACTGATAAAAGAAACAGACAAAAAGAGAAGTTTTTTTTCAAAAACATAAACTTATCATTGTTCCTTTTTTCCTTTAGGGGAGAGTCAGATAGTGAACGTGAACAGAGGTCGCTCGGTTTGTCCAGCACGGTTGAGTCCCTCTAATCAATTGTTACTCTCAAGGAGAAAAAATTAAAAACAACGAAGAAGAAAGAAATAAAAAGCTTATATGTTTTATTGCTTCTGCTTCTAAAACGTCAAGAGAGACGGTCAACACTCGCCGGATCAGAGATCTTCCATCTCTGGTTCAACAATGGTGATATATGAAGAGAAGAGGACTAAGGTTCCTTCGTCTACTCTTTCACTCGGCTTCCCCTCTCTCTCTCTCTCTCTCTCTCTCTCTCTCTCTCTCTCCTAGACTGCATATAAATCCAATAAGTAGAGAAAGAACCAGAGTGTCTAGTTTTTTAGTAAATTCATCTACAAAATAAATTTACAGAAACACCGTCCAACAATGCTATACGAGAAACCAGTTTGGGTTTCTCGCAAACTGAGGACGGAAAATGGCACTATTGTTGGTTTTAGTCGAAACCAGCCATAATTTACTAAAAATCACCCACGATTTTTCAAAACAACCTTGAGGTATGTGGGTGTTGGGCTCAAAATTATATTTCTATCCCTATTGTTCATAAGAATTTAAAAAGTAAGTATATTGTTGAAATTACTATTTTGTCAAAAAAGAACCTTAAAACCAATTTACTATTTTGCCTTTGATATTTTGTAGAAATTACAATCCCATCTATAGAACAAAGTTATAAGTCTACCCTTGCACCTTTTTGGAAATTAATGGAACGAGTGACTTTACTGTTCTGCCCTATGTTTTGTTAAATATAGTCAACATGACAAAATTTCCATTTTATCCTTCTATTTTGCAAGTTATTACAAAAACCTAACAAGCAAGAAAATTATTTTATTACCCTTGTTCTTTTGTGTAAAATCTAGAGATTCTATTTTAAGCCGGTAATTTAAAGGTTTTTTTTAATACCTAAAATGTTTTCAAAACTATAATCAAGTGCTCGTAAGTATTTGCATGATAGTATATATTATTTTATGATATTGCAATTAGGTGTTTCACTAGCAAATAGTGTTTACTCATTAGATCTATGTCTAAATTCAATTACATGTTGCATTATTATTATTCTTTACTTTAAACTCCATTCCCTCTTTTTATCCTTTTTGCCAAATTTGCTAAAATGATGATTAGAGTATGTGTATTGCAGTTTGTAAAAATTGAAAACTTAATGACCTAAACTTCCAAACTTGGAAGCGAAAAATTCCTTTGACCTTGACATTAGAGGGCATGAATTATGTCCTCACGGAACAATAATTCCTCCTACGAAACAAGCAACTAATGAGAAAAGAAAAAAATATTTAACCTTCCTTAAGGATGACACTTTAGTCATAACTATCATATTGACCTATATGGAAGATGACCTACTTAGGGTCTTTAAGGGTTGCAAAACAACAAAAAAATTATTTGACTCCATAACAATAAAATATGATATAACATCAAAACTATATGTACAATTACTCCCTCAAAACTATAATTAGCATAAAATGAAAGAATGAGATATGTGATTGGACATATCAACCATATATGCTGATTTCAACTATCCTAAATAGTCTTCCTCTCTCATAGAATATGGCAAGCACAACTCTTAGGTTGGGAACTGACTTTTTTCTTTCAGAACTCTTTTTGAAACTTGCTATTGAGTAAGAGCACATAAACAAAAGTAAAAAGGATAAACTACTCTTAGCTTATGATGACTTAGATCTACTTCTAGAACCAATCAGAATAAAAAGAAACCAAATAAAAAAATTGAAAAATTTACTAAAAATGGTTAAAATTTTAAGAAATCACAAGGATACTATCTTCGTGATTTCTTAATGTTTATATATTGACTGCCCTATGACTTAATGGTGGATGGATTATGGAGCTACCTGATATATTTTGAATAGCAAAGGAGGAAACTATGGACCTAAAAGAATACAAACCTAAGAAACATTAGGTGTATATGAGAAACAACTCTTTTGTTGATGTTCTAGGGATTGAATCTTTTAACATTATCATAGGAGACACTCATAGTGTACTTACTATATTAATTATGTCATCCATTAGGTACAATATTGTATTTGTGCTTATCCTAGTAAAAGAAAAGATTTGAGATTTGATTTGTTCCAGAAAAGTTACGGTGAAAAAATATAGTAGGATAACCTTTTCTAGTATTTTGGATTATGAACATGGGTTGTTTAAATTGAATGTTAATGAAAATGAATCATTGTCTTATTATGCTTACAAGAAAATGTTGAGAATAGGGCATAAAAGTTGAAAATGAATGTGTGGAATAAGTGATTAGGGCATATAAGTTTGAATAAGTTAAGAAAACTAGCCACCCTAAACTTATTGTCTGGGTTTAAGGAAAACATTTTTGGTTAGTGTGAAGCCTGCATAAAAGAAAAAATTATTCCTTAAATAAATAGTTAGGGCAACAACCTTATTAGAGACCATTCATGTAGATATATGAAGACCCTTTAGGGTAATAACTCATTATAAAAAAGTTTATTTTATAATATTTATCGATGATTATTTGAGATATGCATATTTATATCTTGGAATATAAATCTGAGGCACTTAAAATATTTAAAAAATATAAGAGAGACATTTAAAACTAATTAGGACAGGTAATCAAAGTTTTAAGATTTGACAGAGGTGAGTAATATACCTCTATAGAATTTTTTAAATATTGTAAAGACTTTGGTATTTCAAAACAAAATATCATGCCCAAAACACCTTAACCAAATGATGTAGGTAAAAGATACAACATGACCTCGTTGAATACGATTAGTTTCATATTAATAGATGCTTCTCTTTCTAGGGTATTTTGAGAAGAAGTAGTGACTACAACCTTGCATGTATTAAATAGAGTAACTTATAAGGTTGTATTATTTACACCATATGAGATGTGATCTGAGTGAAAACTAGATCTAAATCATCTCAAGAGGTAGGGATCTCTTTGCTCATGTAGAGATCATTCATTAGTTTATGTATAAGCTATATAGTAAGCCCTTTAGATGTGTTTTTATTTACAATCAAAAGGTTTTAAGGATTATAGATTTTATTATAAGGACCATAGTTTAATTAAAAGTAGGGATGTTAAATTCTTAGAAGATACTAAGAATGACATTCTAATAGATCTTAATCTATCATTATTTGAACTTATAAATTCTGATACAAATTATATTCTTAAATAAACTGAAACTTTAAGTAAAAATAAAAGACATAGAGTCACACAGTCAAACTTAAAGGATTATCAGACTTACCTTACAAAGGAAGTATGTAACTCAGTAGATTTAGATGAGTTGATTGATAACATCATGTATCATTAGACAATTAACTCATTTGAATCAACAGGCTAAAGAAAGCAATAGATGAGAAAATTGAATCCACTGAGAAAAATCAAGTTTATGAATTGACTAATTTACTAAGAGGAAGGAAAGTCATTGGTTGTAAATGAGTTCTTAAAAGAAATATAAAGTTGATGGAACAATTAATAAATTTAAGGCGAGGTTCGTTATAAAGGGATTTTCGTAAAAAGAATGGATAAATTATGTAGAGTCATATTGTCTTGTTTCAATATTTGCATATATTAAGATTCTTCTAACTATTTTAGCATATTGTGATTTATATTTACATCAGATAAATATAAAAAATATTATCTAAATGATAACAACAACAACAACAACAACAACTAAGCCTTTTCCCATACTAGACGGGGTCGGCTACATGGATTCTTTGTTTCCACAGATCTCTATCGTGTGCCATGTTAGCAGTTAACTCCCAATAAGCTAGATCATTCTTTATTGTTTCTTTCCAACACTTTTGTGGTCGTCCTCTACCTCTTTTAATACTTTCCAAATTTAGTTTTTCTAACCTTCTTACAGGTTCTTCTTTTGATCTTCTTTCTATATGTCCAAACCATCTTAAACGATGTTCTCTCATTTTATCCTCTATTGGTGCCACTCCTAATTTGTTTCTAATAACCTCATTATGTATACGGTCTTTTCTTGTATGACCACTCATCCATCTCAACATCTTCATTTCTGTCACAGACATCTTTTGTACATGTTGATGATTAACTGCCCAACACTCAGAACCATAAAACATGGCAGGCCTAACTGCTGCTCTATAATATTTACCTTTTAATTTTAATGGTATCTTCTTATCACAAAGAATACCTGATGCTCCTCTCCACTTTAACCAACCAGCATTAATTCTATGTGTAACATCTCCATCAATTCTTCCATCACTTTGAAAAATTGACCCTAGGTATTTAAAACTTTCCTTTTGGGGAATGCAATGTGTGCCAATTTTAATTTCTATGTCCTCTGAAGTAGCCAAATGATCAAACTTACATTCCATATATTCTGTCTTTGTTCTACTAAGTCGGAGGCCTTTGTTTTCTAATGTTTCTCTCCATAGTTCCAATTTTCTATTAACTTTTTCCTTAGACTCCTCCACTAATACAATGTCATCTGCAAATAACATACACCAAGGTACTTCATCTTGAATATGTTTTGTTAACTCATCCATCACCATTATAAATAAGTATGGACTTAAAGTTGATCCTTGATGTAACCCAATATTAACTTCAAAGAAGTCTGTCGTTCCTTCATGAGTCCTCACACATGTTTTTGCACCATCATACATGTCTCTTATAAGGTTAATATATGTCAATGGGATACCTCTTTTTTCCAAAGTTCTCCAAAGAACCTCTCTTGGTACCCTATCATAAGCTTTTTCTAGATCAATAAATATCATGTGAAGGTCTTTCTTTTTTGCTCTAAAATGTTCCATAAGACGTCTCAAAAGGTGAATCGCTTCAATAGTAGATCTACCTGGCATAAATCCAAATTGGTTCTCTGTTGTACTTGATACTTGTCTTAACCTACGTTCGATAATTCTTTCCCATAATTTCATAGTATGACTCATTAACTTGATACCTCGATAATTTGCATAATTTTGAATGTCTCCCTTGTTCTTATATACGGGTATAAGTGTACTTGCTCTCCATTCCTCGGGCATCTTTTGGTTTTTCCATATTTCATTAAATAGCCTTGTGAGCCAAGTGATTCCTATTTCTCCTAGTATTTTCCAAACTTCTATAGGAATATTATCTGGTCCTACCGATTTACCACTCTTCATATGTTTAAGAGCCTCTTTGACTTCATTCTTTTGAATACGTCGGTAGAAATTGTGGTTTATATACTTTTCTGACTTGGCTAAATCTCTTAAACTAATACTAACATCTTTATTTTCATTAAAAAGATTATAAAAATAGTTTTTCCATCTATTTCTTATATCATCATTTGCCACTAGAATTTTTTCATCCTCGTCTTTTATGCATCTAACATAATTAAGATCTTTAGTTTTCTTATCTCTAGCCCTAGCTATCCTAAAAATATCTCTTTCACCCTCTTTTGAGTTGAGTTTTTTATATAAGTCCTCCCAAATCTTAGCTTTTGCTTCACTAACGGCCTTTTTTGCTTCCTTCTTTGCTTTATTATAAGCTTCTAAAGTTTCACTAGTTTTCTTAGCATAATGTAATTTGTAACATGCCCTCTTTGCCTTGATTTTGTTTTGTACTACTTCACTCCACCACCAAGCTTCTTTTTGTGCTGGTACACCTCCCTTAGATACCCCTAACACATCTTTTGCCACTTTCCTAATATGTATAGCCATATTGTTCCACATATCAGAGGGTGTGCCAACATAATTCCAAACATCTCCTTGAAGGACTTTTTGTTTAAATATATCTTCTTTCTCGCTTTTGAGGTTCCACCATTTAGTCCGAATAGCTCGATGCACTCTTTTCTTCTTTGTCCATTTTTTTATTTGTAAATCCATAACTAAAAGTCGATGTTGGGTGGTTAAGCTTTCTCCTGGAATTACCTTACAATCTTTACAACACGCTCTATCTTTTTTCTACAAATAAAGTAATCAATTTGTGTTTGTGATAAGCCACTCTTATAAGTAATTAAATGTTCATCTCGTTTTTTGAAGATTGTATTGACTATAAAGAGATCAAATGCCATAGCAAAATTTAAAATCTCCCTACCTTCCTCGTTTATATCCCCATAACCAAAGTTTCCATGAATCCCTTGATATCCTAATGCCTCTTTACCGACATGTCCATTTAAATCTCCTCCTAAACAAATCATCTCCCTTTGTGGAATCTTTTGAAACACCTTATCTAACTCTTCCCAAAAAACTGTCTTTATACTATCTTCTAGTCCTACTTGGGGTGCGTAAGCACAAACTATATTCAAAACCTCTACTCCTAACACTAATTTCAAGGTCATGATTCGGTCACCATATCGTTGTATGTCTACTACACTCTCCTTTAAATCTTTATTTATGATAATACCAACTCCGTTTCGGGCCTTTTCTTTACCCGAGTACCATAATTTAAAACCTGTATCCTCTATCTCCTTTGCTTTTTCTCCAACCCATTTTGTCTCTTGTAAACATAGAATATGAATCTTTCTCCGAATCATAGTATCTACCACCTCCATTAGCTTACCCGATAATGTTCCGATATTCCAAGAACCAATACGAATCTTATTATCTAGGACTAGCTTCCTTACCCCCCGCATCCGTCCATAATCAAAATGCGGAGACCCTCTCTGAAAATTTTTCACTACATTCGGGCGGCAATGTAGCGGGACTAACTTCTTTACCCACACCCGTCCATGATGTGGAAACCCTCTCTGCAATTGATTCACTACATTCGGGCGAAAATGTAGTGGCCCTTGCTTACTTCTTACTGCATTCGGGCTCTGCAGCACGTCGCTAGGCGGGGACGCCCCAAAGCAATGCTCATAATTTTTGTAATCCATGTTGTAGAAATCCGACGAAGTTTTACGCTGGATAATTTAGATTAAATCATTTATATGAAACATCAAGAAGGGTATGTTGTTGAAGGTTAGGAAGATAAAATATGTAGGTTAAAAATCCATATATGCCCTTAAACAATCACTTCATCAATGATATTTGACTTTTAAAATATCATTTTAGAACTTGGGTTTATGGTTAATGAACTTGACCATTGTATATTTGTCTTGAACAATTGAAACCACTTTGTCATTCTATCTTTATATGTAGTTGACATATTGTTGACTAGAAATGACAATGAGATGATTGTCAAAACTAAGTCATGGTTAAACTCTAATTTCGAAATGAAGGATATGGAGAGGCATCTTATATTATGGATATAAAGATTTCTCGTAATAGAGAATCTAAACTTTTATGTTTGAGTTAAGAGAGAGATATTTAATATATCCTTAAGAAATTTAGAATGCGTGATTACAAACCTATAATTATACTTGTTGCTAAAAGGGTCAAACTGAATAAAAATATTGAATATATCCACATATAACATAAGATGACTCCGAAATACATATAGTGATGTCATAAAACTGTCATAACATGCTACCCATCTTACTTATAAAATCTCAATCAACACAACCAAAACCATCACCATCACCATCACCGTTTGATTTCACCTCATACATAAAACATGAATTTCATGTATCAAATAACTCAAATGGCCTCTCAAATTTTTGACAACACTTTACATGTTTTACATGAAATTCCATCTAGTCACAACATCTAAGCATAAATGACTCTTACATTATAAATTATATTCTTTGAACTTTTGTATCTTTGCTCGAGATTACCTAATATATTTCACCACTTTCCTTAATCAAGGAATATCGTTATCCACCTCCTTTAGACCATCTTACACTATTAAGTCTATTATATGTTCAATACATCTCATGTGTAAAAAATTGAAATTTGCAATACTAGTTCCCTAACTTATAATTTTTTTAAAATATGAAACAACATCATTTCAACTAGAATTATCAATTATAATAGTAAATACGTTTTTAATACCCCACTCAAGTGAGCAAGCAATAAGAAGCCTACCAATAGAATCACCCTTATGGCTAGATATTGGACAAAAAATTAATATTTTTTGTGCAAGTAACACTTATTATCAATAAAATGTGTTTGATGCACATGTAGTTCAATTGTAGCAAAGATGTCCATGTATATGTAGTTATGCATATGCTTTGAGTATTCTTTTCTGAAAATTTCTTCCTCACATTTTCATAAACATAGAGTTCATAGCAGTCACGTGATACAATTCACCTAAATGACATTTTAAACTTAGGGCAAAAAATACAAGTATCTTTCTAAACCCTTTACCTTCATTAATCTAAAATAACAATTCATCAATAATAACTATTTCTGTAATAACTTTCTTAATCACCATTTGATCAAATTTTCATGTAAATAAGTTGCCTAAGTTTTCACTTTCTCCTACTAGTTTCAAAGACAACTGTTATTGTTTGAAATCTACATTTTTTTAGAAACAACTATAGTTACTTAGAGGAATATGTAATTGATGAATACACAACATCTCTTAAAAGCCCTCAAATAATGAATGGAAATGGAATTTATTGAGCAGTTAACATAAGACACGACACACATCTAACCCTTTCCAATGCAACGACCGGATCCTTTTTGGTTTTTTAGTGCCACTCAAACATGGGCAGAGCACTCTATTCTCACTCCAACTTAGTAGTCCGTGATGTCGTACCTCTAACTTACACAGGAATAAGTGAAAGGTACTAAGTGCGAAAGGACAGTGCAAGCTTTGTTATGCTGAAACCTAAATGTTAAGTCAGCAACACTTCCAAATGCCATTTCTTCCCGTCGCATCCGTCTTTAGGACGATACAGTCAAAGGTTTTCACTTCTCAGTGAGTGAAAGATCTGTCTGACGCCTTTCTTAGATGTTGGAAGAACCTCGTTCTTCTCTTTTCTTTGGGCAGGTCGGCTTGGAGAGCGTAGAAAAGGTAGATCCTTCTTCGATTCCTTAGTTCCTATGCCATCCATCGGCGCCAGTAGCGCGGAAGCGAGAGCTGCAAACGCTTTGCCTTCACTTTCGGAAACAACGGTCGATTCGATCATCCTTGGTTCGTCTTACATTTGCTCTATCTTTTGCCTGAATGTGGCTAGTCTTTCAGGACTGCGTGATCTCCTATGGGTCGATGCAGAGCTTGAGCTCAACGTCTGCCAGCACTAATGTGATTTTTTAGTGTAGTAGTATCATTCTTTTTGGGATCACAACAAAAATCTCTACTACAATAATTGTATTTTACTTTTAGCATTTGATTGATCTATAAACTTTGTGAAATGCTTCCATACTTTAGAATGAGTTTTCTTTGTGTCTTTGAAAAAATTACATTATATCACTTGATTGTATTGTATTCGAATTCACTTGCTCTGATGGTAATTCTCCTAGCTTTTAAGGAAGACCTCATAATTGAGACATCTCACATAATAAAAAAAAACATAAATAAGTATTGAATGAAATCATATAAATATATATATAGATGCATGCATGAATACATACAAATATATAAATACAAAACCATGGAATCAACAAATTACATAAACCCATTAAGTGAAAAGATCTCGCTCGAATTCAGCAAAAATACATGCAATTCTTATTACACATAAATTGTCTAGATTAATAGATTCAAAGAGTTCGGTGTTCTTTATTTAAATGTTATACATAGTTTGAGATGTTATGGTTCTGGTCTATGTAATCAACCTCCTAAATCTTCTCTTTGTTCTTTATTTCCATGGATTATTACATGACTAGGCATGGATAGTTACATAGTCAATAACTTTCACAATATTATTACAATGTCTATTTCATAGTTGATCAATATTTCTACTTCATGCAATTCTTATTATATAGAAATTATTTTTCCGATCATTCATAAAGATGTATATTCAGTTTATGGAATGGTTTCTAGTATATTGAAAATATTGATGATCTTTGACAATTTGGTTTTCTTGTGGTATGAGAGTTGGGATTCAATAGAAGTCTTCAGGTATAGACCCTTAATAATTAGCATCTAGCATTATAATATTTCTGCTGTCAATAGAAGATGATAAGGTGGAAGGCGGTTGAATTTGGTTGTTTTCCCAGTGGAATTGGCATTGCTTATAAAATAACAGCAATAGAGCAATTTGTAAACTGATAAATTATGCTTATTGGATGAATCTATAATTTCTTGTTGATAAAAGTATAGGAAAAACTTAAAAACTTTACTCTAACATAAGAAAAAGTATAGGCTGCATGAGCTAACAATAATAAAATGACTGCTTGTAAAATGAAAAAAAAGAGATAAATGCAGACGCCATAATCAATAAAATGTTTGGGATAAGATTATTTCCAACTAAAATTTAAGTGTGAACACAAAACCAAATTTCTTCTTTGGCATGAAGACAACTAGAAAGGCCTCTGATTGCTATTTACCGAGCAAAACTTACCAGAGACTACTTTGCGTGGATTGTGCAAGAATAAATAATATTTTGTGGAAGGCAGAGCCGCGAAAGTGGTTGGAAGAAATAATACTCGAGCACCATCTCCTGAGAGAGAGGTCGGAGATTGCGCCATATAGCTTCCCTAGCACGATTCTCCTTCGAGTCCTTCCCTCTTGCTCTTCGGAATCGCTTCGACCGCCTGCTCCTGACTATCCATCTTGGCAAATCCTGCTGTCCTTTGTTTGTTAATAGGAGATCGATCGTGTCTGGCGCTGCAGATTCGGTAAAGCTTCTTCCTTCTCGCTCTTTTATTTCCTCTGCCTATTTGTTTTTAGTAATAGATTCATTTCGATTGTTCGGTTTTTACAAGAGGGATTTACATGTGATATTAGAGTTATGACTAGGTTAAAGCAACTGAAACCAGGTTTTCGTCCCTATTTCTGGAGGCTTTTGTTTGTGTTTAGAGTACGCTAAGGAATCCGTGGACGATACGTGGATCACTTTCATGTTTGAGGGTTTCCTGTGCGATCGGGTTGAACGAATATTGTGGATCAAATCACATTCTCGCCTTCAAGGGTTCGATTAGACATCAATCAATCGTTTTGAACTTCTCTAGATGCGAAAATGATTGATAAATATTGGCCTCGTTTGTGCTTTTGTTCCATTAGGAATTCGGGATACACAGATTTAGTTGGTAGAACAAGAACGCCATTTCCGCTGCATGAATTACTACAACGAAAAAACTTTCATTTTGCGCAGAGTGCTAGATGTGGTCAATGGATGCAGGAAATTTGTTGCATTTCCTTTTAACATTTTACTTCTCCCTAGTCTTCTTAGTATACTTGTACTTCCAACTTTCTGATTTGTTGTACTGTTGATTTATGGTACCTGATGATTGTGAATTCATATTGATACTTAGGTTTCGTCTGGGTCAGCCTGATTAGTATTTGGGAAAAAGATGTAGATTGATTTGTTTAATCGTGTAGTTTCATTTCGTACTTTACAATCAATCCTGCTTGTGTGGTCTGGAAAATCAAATTGTTTTCTTTTTCCTTTCTTTGTTTGGTATGACATTGTTATTATAATTTTGCAGAATATAGTTGCTGCTAAGAAATGGCTGTGAATTTGATGAAAGATGCAATAGCTATGGTGACAGAAGGAAATCAGGATATAAAACCTGTCCTTCTGGTTTATGACGATAAATTAGTCATGTCACAAGCAGCTAGCGAGAGATATCGGTTGGTCCTCTCAGATGGCATCCACTACCAGCAATCTATGCTAGCATCAAAACTGAATCATTATGTTAAGTCAGGGAAGCTGGAGAAAGGTAGTATAGTTCAAATGATGGAGTACATTTGCAATACTATACAGAATCGCAAGTGGGTTTATCCTTTCATTTGTTTGCCCTTTTTTCTTTGTTTTTCATCATTTACTATTTCTTATCCATTTGTAATCTACATTGTGTTTATTCAGTGGTGCTGTTACTACTAAATCTGATTTCTGGTTCCACATTTAGCCAATCATAATAAGATTTTGCTGAAATTTAAACGTGGACTGTAGCCTCCCTTACTTAACATGGATATCAAAATAAATCCCTCTCTTTCCCATATTGATACTTCCTTGCAATTCACCTACATATTTTGAAGCTTTGGGGCCATCATGGGGGCAATTATTGGGATTACAAACCGGTGCTGGCAATGAGGGAAAGTGAAGTTAATGATAGATGAAATTGCTAAACAAAACTAGATGGATTAGTTAGTTTCTTATTGATATGGTTACTATAGCCTACAGGAATTGTTGCCTGAACCTGCCCCCTGGGCAGATCAGTAAAGAGAAAGAAGTAAATACTGTTGTTCTTCATCTCATATGCATGCCTTATCTGGAGACTTCCACAAGCATTCCTATGCTCTAGCTATTTATTTCCTTCTTCCTCTGTTAAGTTTTCTTTCACTCTCATTGTTCATCTGATATCATGGGGCTGATGTTTTTGTGTTCAAATCAGAATCATTATCGTGATAAACTTGGAAGTGGTGCTTCAGAAGTGTGATCTCATCGGTGAGCTGCAGCCCTATAAAAGTGGTTCTGGGAATCCTCCCAGTGTACCAGGAGCAGCGCAAGCTACTGTTGACTCCATTGCTCCAAAATCCTCTCTTGTTCAATCAAGGCCAGTTACTGTGAATCCTCAGTCCTACGGGGGCTCTTATGGCACTGTTTGTCCTGGAGAAGGGTTAAACCATGGGGGAGCTACTCTCCAACCTAATGTTTCTGGTCTTACAAACACATGAAGAAACTATGGTCCATCACATAATAATATTGCCAACCAGAACCAGGCTTCAAATACGTACAACCTACTGCTTCCGTCATCAATGTATCAGCAACCTCCATCATATGTCAATCGGGGGCCTATTGCCAAAAAATGAAGCACCTGCTCGAATAAACTCAGAAGAGAACTCTCCAGTTGAAAGACATGTCTGGCCGAAGTGTTGAATTAACTTTATGGGGAAATTTTTGCAATGCGGAAGGACAAAGGCTGCAAAGTATTTGTGATTCTGGGGCATTTCCAGTTTTGGCTGTCAAAGCTGCCAGAATAAATGATTTCAATGGGAAGTCTGTTGGGACCATAACCACTAGCCAGCTATTTATAGAGCCTGATTTTCCGGAGGCTTATACACTGAAAGAATGGTTTGAGAAGGAAGGAAGGAATGTTCCAACTATTTCTATTTCCAGAGAAACAGCTAGTTTTGGTAAAACTGATGTGCGGAAGACAGTCTCTCAGATTAAAGATGAGAAGTTAGGGACTTCAGAGAAGCCTGATTGGATATCTGTGTGTGCAAGTGTTTCATTCATTAAGGTTGATAGTTTCTGCTACACAGCATGTCCTATCATGATAGGGGATAGGCAATGTAACAAAAAAGTGGCTAATAATGGAGATGGGAAATGGCGTTGTGACAGGTGTGATCAGTCTGTTGATGCTTGTGATTATAGGTACATACTGCAATTCCAGATACAGGATCACACTGGCTTAACATGGGTTACTGCTTTCCAGGAGTGTGGTGAAGAGATCATGGGTATACCTGCGAAAGATTTGTATTATCTGAAATTTGAAGAGCAAGATGATGAAAGATTTGCAGAAATCATCCGCAAGGTTCTCTTCACTAAATATGTGTTCAAGTTAAAAGTAAAGGAGGAGACATTCAGCGATGAACAGCGTGTCAAGTCAACAGCAGTAAAAGCAGAGAAGGTAAACTTCGCATCTGAATCTAGATTTCTTTTGGATTTGATTGATAAGCTTAAGGCTGAGAAAGCAGAAGGTACCAATCCTAACTCTGTAATTAATAATGCTGCTGGACTGGGGAGTGTTGGAACCGTACAAGCTACGCCACCAGTTTATAATCCTATAATGAGGAACAGTAATGCTAGTAGAGATTATGGGAGTATGGAAACCAATATAGCAATTCTTGCCAGCAAATCAAGTGGGTCAGTATGGAAACCAATATAGCAATTCTTTTGCTTCAGCAGTGGCTCCTGGTTCATATATGTCATGTAACAACTGTGGAGGCTCTGGTCATAGCACTGCACATTGCCCAAATATTATGAATCGACCTGGACAGTCTGCGGGAGGGCCTTTGCAAACAGGGTATCTGCTGGATCAGGTGTTGCCACTGGTGAATGCTTTAAATGCCATCAAACTGGCCATTGGGCAAGAGATTTCTTCCTCTGAAATCTGTAAACGGGACTCCGGCGAACAAACTGGCGCTCATCCGCAGTGGTTGCCTTTTTGTTGGTGCGCATTTCTGTAATATATTTTGGTGCACTTTTGGTTTTTCGGTGGCCTTGTTGCGTTGCACAGATCCTTCAAATAGCGGTGATGTGTCGGGTGTCACATTCATATTGTCATTGAGTTGGCCTCACAAATGGATCAACCGTAATATGCTCATGTCACTGAACGCGACAGGATGATTTGATGGGTTTCATATGAAACAAGAATCCAACACGATTGATACAAAATCATTGTCTGACATGACAATCATAATACACAATAGATTCCCAAAAACACCAGTTGACACAATGACGCAGTTTCAGTCAATGATAAAAGCCATCACGACAAGGACCAAATTGTGCTTCTAGTTATTACTATTCTCATAGCATAGAGATACATGAAGCACCACCATTGAACAAACTTACCCGCAGCACTCACGGGCAAACCTCAGTCTCAGACACAAACATCCCGAGCAGACGGCTCAGGAGCCGCCTTCAGCGGAAGTGGATTCCAGACGTACATACCACAAGTCTCATTCGGATACTCAGGCTCGGGGTTCCTCCCTTTAGCTCCCTCAGACGTGAGAGGCTCAACTATCCTAATTCCATTGCTTGTTACTTCAAAAACCCCTGTGGACACCACTGCTGGTTGCACACCTTCTTTTGCTGCTACACTCTTCAACCTGTGCCTCTCTGCTCTTGACCCGATCACCTGACCCAAGATAGAAGCTGCAATCGTGAATGCCATTGCTGATTTTGGCATAAGCACTGACTTCCTCAGCATGCCTATAAATGGAATCGCCGCATGGATAGCCACAAACCAAGAAGGAGAAAACTTCTTGGTATGCTCTCTCCATACACCCAGAGGAACGTTAGCTGCCATCCCAAGCAAACCTATTACGAGGACTTTTTCTGGCAGAGGCTGGGGCCTTAGATTCTTTGCAAATGCTGTCCGGGCTAAGGCTGCCCGAGCAGCAACAACAGCAGGCGGGCACCTGAGATTCATTCCTGGAGGTGGCTGCAATACTTTGGCGACAAGCGGCAGAACGTTACTGACCGCCTGGTAGGATTTTGCGATAGGGCAGTTTCCAGTTTTGAGCCATTCGTTGCTCATTGCTTCATGCGAGCTTCCCTGAAAGCAAACCATAATAACTCATTTGCCAATGCCTGAAGGCTGAAAATACAGACCTAAAGATGGACATGAGTTTGATCTTGGTCTAATCAGAAAACTCATTCTTTTAAAGGAGGTCATGCAGAAATAATCAATTTAAGAAGCTTTCACCTGTTGAGATCCTTCTTTCTTTGATGAAGGCTTCTGATTCTGTTTCTTCCATTTCTCGGAAAAGGAATCAAAGCTAAAGGGACCCCCTGGTCCAAAGGCTGAAAGGCTGATTGTTGCTGCTTTTGCTGCCAATGGATTAAACTTGGGAGCACATTCAGGCTCAACATTATCTGGTAGGGGAAAGGATCTTCCTGTAAGTGGAACAACTCCATCACGGCCATGAAAGAGTCTGAATGCCAGATCAAAATTTGGTCCATCCTCGAAGATAGGCCCCTTAGCTCCTCTTGGCTGTGTCAGAAGAGCAAGAAAATAGCTCAGAAAGATCACAGGATACCACCAAGGTTGACATCAATAGATGTAGCTCAGAAATCTAGTATTGTATGTATCAAGACAGATCTGGTATGCTTTTGCAGTGCGGATGTTAACATGGACAAGTTTTGATGAAGCCATTCATGAGGGTGAGTTGATCAATTAAATCAGAATGTCCAAGATGCCCTCCAAATTTGCAAAAGGTAAGGGATGCGGATCATGTGAGAAATCAGTGAAAAACTAACGTAATGCAAGGAAAAAAGCACCAAGGATCCAGCAGATGGAACTTACAGGTACAGGGAAACCCAAAGTTGAAGATAAGGAAAAGTTTGTAGGCTCATTGATGTTTCTCAAAAATGGGCATCTTTGAATATCCGGCTGACTGAAGGAGAACTCTGACGATGACTCCTCATTGAAACCTCTAAGAAAAAACTCCATGCTTGAACAGTGCCTGTGTCATAAGAGCATTAGTAAGATCCAGTTTGCCAGGATGAACATTAGACAGGATAGTCTCAAGGTTCTGCCCAAGTAGCAGATATTCAATAAAGAAAGAAAGAGAAAACAGAGAGAGTTCAGCAACAGCTAACTGATTACAGAAACAGATAAATAGAGGGTAACATGTCCAGAAACATGTTATCAAAGTACTTGGAAAGTCACAAAAACAATGCTGGATCATCGAATGATAAATAAAATTGCAATTTACATGTAAAAAAGTTTTCATGGTGTAGACCAATCTAAATTTCCAGCATCTGGGGTGAGCCACTTCAAAAATCACAACATGCTCAATGGCCGAAGAAGAAATAACATGTTAAAGTTTTTCATACTTGACTAATAACCAAATCATGCATTTATGTTGCTTTGGCATATCCTTATTTATATATTAGACAGTTTATGCTCCTCCATTCTGCTTGCGATAACCACTTGAGACCAACACTTTCAATTTGGTGAAGGAAAGTTTTACTCTCTTCCTATATGAATGCAATATAAACAATATGATGATGCCCCTGTAACAATAACATGATGTCAAGATTACTGTAGATTTAGTACACACTGTGAAGAATGCAGTTTCCTAGAAAAAATGCTTTCAAGATGGCCAAAAACATAATGGATGACTTTTGTGAAGGAGTTTCTTTAATCTAGTATTTGTTTGGTTACTGGAAGAGGGTCAGATAACTTCAGGGGGTGTATTTGGCGGTACAGAATCGGAGGAAAATGTCAACATCTGCTGTGGGGAATGACTTTTGACAGGTTTCTGAAACTTCTTTTTGGCTCGGGACAGAAAAACCTTGGATGAAAATTATTTGGGGAGGAAGATGGTGTGACATGGAATATTCTTTCCATCACAGGATCGGAAAATGAAATGTTTCTCTTCTTTCTAGGATGTGCATGTCTAGTTGATGCGAGTGAGGGAAAAGAGATGTAAGATGGAAAGGAGTTTATCATGGATGTTTTAACGTGAGTACGTTTCTGTTGTCAATACCAGAGTTTGTTGCGCTAACAAGATGATGGCTTGCAAGCTTTTGCAAAAATCAGGGATTTTCCCTCGAGTTTCTTTTTCCCATGGGAGGCGGCTTAGGCCAGATCTTGTCCATTGTTTGTAACTTTGGTTAATTCATTGTCCTATATGCAAGCGGTGTAATAAAACAGCACTTAACCTTAAGTGTCGGCTTAGGCCAGATCTTGTCCATCGTTTGTAACTTTGGTTAATTCATTGTCCTATATGCAAGCGGTGTAATAAAACAGCACTTAACCTTAAGTGTTCCAATAGTGACTGCAACAGTCCGGCACTTTACCTACGGAGATCAACCACCAAAAGTGACTATAAAATGTCTTAGATAAAGCTCAAATCACCAAACAAGAATGCTAAACTGAATACACTTAAAACGAATCTTAATTAATCATCCAAAAGACTTAGAATTTATGTACAATAGAAGGGGCTTTTATAGAGAAGGAGATTCAGCATAACATACTCCAACAACTAGATTTCTAGCTATTGGAGGGTTTCCAAGGCTAGAAATTTAGCCATAGACATGAGCCTGCTGGGACCCAATTTCACAAAAGAGAAAAGGGGATATCGCTCAAAGTTTGCTAACTGAAAACTAAAATCGTGAGACTAAGAGTGACTTGGTGAAAATATATGCAAGTCGATACTCATATTGAACAAAGTGGAGAGCTAAGTGTCCTTGTAGATGTTCTTTTCGAATATAATAGCAGTCCATCTCAATGTATTTGATGTGCTCATAGAAGGTGGTGTTATCAGCTATATATACAGTATTTTTGTTGTCATAATACGATCTCAAGTGTTATACCAAGATCTTGAAGAAGTCTTCTTAGCCAGGTCAATTCTCTAGTTATATTGGCCATGGCTATATATTTAGCTTCAGTAGAGGAGAGAGACATCTTTCGTTTTCTTTTTGCATTTCCACAAGATAATAGAGTCTCTAAGACAATAGCTTGTTGTGGAATGTCTATCGACAATTAAATTGAGTGAGGATGAAAAGGATAAGAATACAACCTTTTCAATGGTATATCGGCAATGTTGTCTGACGCGTATCGTATCGTGTATCGCTGGGCTCTACGATACGGGCATATCGTATCATACTTTAATATTAAAATAATATAAAAATTAATTAAAAATCAATAAAAAAATAGTATAAATCCAACAAAAATTGAAAAAAAATCAGGAAAAATCTAATAATTGCTTTAAATTCATATTCTGTAAGTTTAGTACAGATTGAGCATTCAACATTGAACAATTGCATCCAAATTTACATATTTTGAATCCAAAAAATGAAATACAGATTACTGACACAGTTACATTTTACAAATTGTAATCAGGATCATCAACTAAATAATCTTCATCTTCTCCTTGTTGCAGATCCTCATCATCATCATCAGCGACACCTTCCTCTTGAAAATCAAATTCTTATCTCCTTGATGTTGTTGCGCTCCTTCCAAATTAATCCAAGCAACGTCTTCTTCAGTTAGGAGGGCATTTTCTTCAGTGTCTTCCATAACCCAATCTTCTAATATATCAAAATTATCCAAACTTATTGGATCGAACTGCCTTTCTTCTCTATTTACTTTTTTTAATTGCCTACGACAAACAAAGATAAACAATTAGTAAATAATATTAGCAATTGAAGAATGAAGTTAAACAATATTTAATTGAAAATTTGAAAGTAATACAATATTACCTTTCACGAAGGCGCATATTACAACGAATATAAACTAAATCATTTAGTCTTTTGTGTTCCAACCTGTTGCGCTTCTTTGTATGGATGTGTTAAAAAACACTCCAATTTCTTTTACAACCTGTTGCACTACAGGTTTGGCTTAAGACTCACTGTAAAATCTTTAAGGTTTGGACAATCAGTTCCAAACCTATTCCACCAAACATCTGTAGAAAAAAACAAACATTATAGACATAATTCACAGTAATGTAAGATGAAACTTAAATATGAAAATAAACAATTTACCTGGACGCATCGTAGTGCGTTTGCGAATTGCAACAGGCAAACCCATCAAGTGAAGAGCATTATCATATATCTCCATGTCTCGATGTATCGCATCTGCTATACTCTCATCAGGGACTAATCTGTCGATACATTCAATGATTCCTCAATTAACCTCACCGTCCCTTTTGAAGGTTGCTGAGTACCTGAATGATGGGTTTAGATAGTAGGTTGTTGCATGAATAGGCTGATGCAATTGTTTATTCCATCTACTATCAATTATTTTCCACACGGGCACATAATCTCTCTTTTTTCCATTAAAGTTATTTATGATCGCTTCTTTTACCCTGTCCATGGCTTTATAAAGGTAGCCCATAGATGGTTTCTCCTCGCTTAAAACTTTCACTAAAAGACAAGTAATTTTTAATAATCTAACACATGCATTCCAAAATGAACTTCTAAAAACTGTTTCTGCAATCTCATTCAACTTTCTATTCCTTCTGTTTTGAGGCAACTCTGCAAATTGTTGCCACTCATCTGAGGAGAACATTTTCTTTAAAGCTTGCTTCTGTCTCACAATATTCTGTACAGATAAGAAGTTTGTTGCGAACCGAGTTGCAGCTGTGCAAAGAAGCTCTACACCTTCTGTGTATCTCCTCATCATACACAAAACAAATGCATGGTTGTAAATGAATTTTGTAATATCTTGACAACACTCAGTTGTTGCCTTTATTTCATCCACCTCACCAATGTCCTCGAGGATGAGATCTAAACAATGGGTTGCACATGGTGTCCTGTAGAAAGTCCCATAAATATCAGCTAACTCCTTCCCAATTGCTTTGTAGTTAGCTGCATTATCTGTAATCAATTGGACTATATTTTCTAGCCCAACCTCCTGTATAACCTTATCAAATTCCTGTCGTAGAATCTCTGTCCTCTGACATATCTAGACATCTCAAAAATATGAGTCATTTAAGACAATATACAAGAAAGTTTAGCAATGTCCTTTCTCGCATATCGGTCCATCCATCTGCCATGATAGTGCATCCCGTTTCCTTCCACGACTGTCTCAAAGTCGAACAATATTGTTGCACTTCAATGACGGTCTGATCTAATATCTTCCCTATCAACTTCTGATTAAGGGGGCATCCTGTACCTGAACCAATGTTAGCAATTGCATCTACCATTGCTTGAAAATGAAAATTGGTTGCTGCATTAAATGGAATGCATGCATCATAAAACCATCTTCCCACTGCAAGGTCTGTCTGATCATGCAGTTGTTCTGAAGCCATAGCAGCACGAATTTCAGGTTGAGCACCAGGTGTAGTGAAAGGAGGAAAGAACGAATGTATGGTAGAAGAAGTTCTTCCTCTACTCCTTCTTGAACTTCCTCTTCTACCACCTCCAAAGTCTTCAGCTGCAACCCTCTTTCCCCTACTAGGTGCTAGCGAACTGCTACTACCAATCTCTGTTCTAGCATCTGAAGGCAAACTATATGTGAATCCAACTCCAGTGGCAGTAGCATCATCAGCTTCTTCACACATCTGGAAATCATCCTTTTGTTGTCTCCTTTCCTATATGCTCTCAATCATCTGCAAGCATTGCCATTTAATACCTTATGGCACACTTCTAACTCTGCCTGTGCATGGAGCAACTTCTTTCCTAGTTCCTGCTAGGTGGTGTTTCAACCTTGAAATTCTACCACTAACCACCTTTTCACAAAATAAGCATATAATTTTTAACCTGAAACCCTCAACTCGTATACCCCACTGTCATGCCGAATCATCAGACCGATAATTGGAGTCTCTACCACCCCTTCTTGCCGTCTCAATCGAGTACTTTAATTCAAGCAAAAACCTGAAAATAAAAGCACTTCGTAAATCCCCCAATCTTCAAATAACACTCAAATCGAGTGTCTTCCACTTCATGAATGCAATAAAAATCGTATATACACACTTAATAACTTCATATTTTGTCATTAAAAAAAAACAAAATAACACAAAAAACAACAAATAGAAAAGAAAAAAATAGAAAAAAACATTAAAAATATACCTAAATCCGAGTTTGGAGGCTTGCACGGATATCGTAGGGCACGATTTTAGAGCTTTGAACACAAAGGAGGTGAAAATCGACTCTTAGGGAGCTTGAGGAACCCAAAATGAGAAAGGAAACCCGCAAAAAGATCGCGGGTTTCGGTCGGCCAGGGACCCTAAGGGTCCCAGGGCGTATCGCCCATATCGTATGATACGGGCGATACGGCCCGTATCACATGATACGGTGTGATACTTTGGTTACAACGATACACTGGGATCCAATCATCTGTCTATATAGGATAGGATAGGATAAGTAAGTGGTTTGTCATATGTAAGCCTCACCTTTTGATTAATCACTTATGGTGTTTCAACGATCTTGTCATTTGTCAGTCTTAATCTATTAAGAACATCATTAGCAAACTTAGTTTGAGATAAAAAAAACCTCTATCATTACAGATTACCTCAATATCAAGAAAGTACCATAGACCAAGATCCTTCGTTTCAAATTTCTTACAAAGATCCTGTTTGATATTTTGTATACCTACATCATCACTCCCTGAAATAATTATATCTATATATAGTAAAAGGACTAAAATACAACAACAACTAAGCCTTTTCCCATACTAGACGGGGTCGGCTAAGTAAAAGGACTAAAATACTTGTAAGAAATTTTCTTATAAACAATACTTGTTTAAATCCATACAAAACCTTTAAGATGAAGAATATGATTTTTAAATAAACAAAATCAAGAAGAGATTTCACGTAAACATCCTCTCTTAACCATCCATTCAAGAAAGCAGTCTTAACATCCATTTAGAAGATATTCTAGTTTCTAATAGTAATAAAAGTTCTTATTGTGGTTATTCTACCTATTAAAGCAAAGGTTTCTTCATATAGTTTATTTCATATTCTTGGAAATATCCTTTGGCAACTAAACAAGCTTTAAATCTTTTCAGAATACCGTCACTATTAGTCTTAACTTTATATACCTACCTATATCGTACGAGTTTTTTAGTCTCAAGATGAGTAACAATCTCGCATATTTGAACTTTCTTTAAGGTATCTAACTCCTCGTTCATATCATCGATCCAAACTTGGGATGCTTGGGGCCTTGGGCTTCTTTAAAGGTGTTAGGTTCCCTAATAACTGATATGGTAGTAAAAAAGTTTCATGTTGTGGTAAAAATGTTTCATAGGAGATGAATTTATCATGGGGTTTGGAGTATCTATTAGATCTTCTTATGGAAGGTTCAACCGTCTTTGGATTCCGCCTAGTATAATATCCCTCAAATAGAGTCACAGTGTTTCTTGAATGCAAAGACTCATCATCATATTGATTCTCTATATTCTCTTATTGATCTTCATTATTACCAAGAACATCAATCAAGAAAGAGTATTTAGAGAGCTAGAGACATTATTTTGAAAAAAAATATTCTTTAAAAAAAATGAACATCTCTCACATAAAGCTTCTCATTCTTAGATCATAATATTGATATTACTTTTCCTCCATCACATATCCCACGAAAACACATTCAATGATGCGAGGAGAGTGTTCATCTCAAATGTTGTAAAACTCCTACCACATCGTATGATATGGTACGAGTTATCATGTATCATAGACAAGCACGATAAAACACACAACCATATCATGTTCTACGATTTATCACACCATATCGTATTGTATCATTCAATACGGTCCGTATCGTATGAGTGTCTTATAATATAAAACTTGAGAAACTCAGGTTTTTATTGTATTCTTTTTGCCTTTTTAAAACCCTTTTCTACCCCTACCTTTGCTCCCAAATGGCTTTTTTATCTTCTATTTACTCAATTTCATGAAGAAATTACATGTTTTTGCTCTCAAACCTTTGAAAATCCATAGGATTTTTGTCAAATTTGTGTCATACTCCCTCCCTTTCATCTCTAACCCATTCTAACCCGATTTTTCACTTAAAAAATTTGAGGCTTTTATAGATTATGAGATTCCTCACCTTATCTCTGCTCGGCTTGATGGCATCCGAATGGGCCGATCCAGTGTAGAGGTACCACACTCCGGTATGTAAAGGCAATAGGCTTATGAATAGGTGCATGTTCTGTAACGCGGTGAATCATGGAGAGTTTTTCCACATGAAATACCATCTTGCGAGAACGAAAAAAGATGTAATTACTTGCCATCAGATGCATGAAAATATAAAGTATGAAATTTAATAAGTTATGAAACACCATCTTGTATGAACAAAAATGGATCCAAGTGCTTGTCATCAGGTGCATGAAAGTGTAGAGTATGAAATTCAACAAGTTACGAAACACTATCTTCCAGGAACCAAAAAGGATGTCATCGAGTGCATGAAAGTGTAAAGTATGAAATTCAAAGTTTTTAAGGCTAAAAAGAAAAGAAAGAGATTACGACAAAAAAGAAAGCAAAAATAAGTGGTTGGGATATGTCTCAAGATGTTTCTGATGAAGAAATTCATGGTATAATTCAAGAGAAAGAGGAGACAACTGAGGATACAAGAAGACGAGATAAAGTTAAGAGTGTAGGGAGATAAAGAAAATAGTGTAGGTTCTGATAGCAGTGATAGCAGTAGCAACATGATTGATTCTTGTTCTACTACAAGAGAACAAGCTCACTCGATGACTGCGAGGAGTGGTAGAGGAGGTGCTAGAGGCAGTGAAATACATTTCCTTTTTCTTAACGTATGACTCTTAGATCTCAATCAGTTATTAGATGAACTATGACTTCAAAGGAGGTAACTGAGAAAATAGACTTGAAATATGCAAAGTTTTTTTTATAAAATAACCTCCCTTTGTATGTTGCAAATTATTTTCCTTTCAAGGCATAACAAATGCTATTGTTAGCGTAGGATGAGGTTCTAAGATCCCTACTTATCCTGCTTTGAGGAGTAAATTACTATAAAAATATGTTGATATTATTTATAAATAGAGTTCTTAGTTTAGGGAATTATGAAAGGTTACTGGTTCTTCTATTATGGATGATGGTTGGATAGATAGTCATCGTACATCATTAGTGAACTTCTTGATCTACTTTTTAAAAGGAACATTATTTTTGAAATCTTATGACATGTCCCATATTGATAAAACAGAAGATAATTTACTCTCTATTTTTAAAGATGTTAAGGATGTTGGTGTTCAAAATATTATTAAATTCATCATCGATAATGCTATAAATTTTAGAATAGCTGGTAAGATGCTTGAGTCAAACCATCCATCCTTAATTTGGACTCCATGTGTTGCACATTAATTAGACTTAATGCTCGAGGATTTAAGTGCAGTGGATGAAATTAAAGAGACAATCGATGCATACAAAAATGTCACAAAGTTTATTTATAATCACTTATCTGTATTGCATTTGATGAGAATCGAAATTGGTGGAAGAGAGTTGATTAAGACTTCGTCGAGAGAAGATTTGCATCAAATGTTATTACTATTGAAAGTCTTTTCATAAAAAATGCATGGAAAACAATGTTTACATATGATGAATAGGGCTACGTAAGTTGGCCGAGAAAAATAGGGGATTACTATAATAGACCTTATTTTTAACGATAATTTTTTAGAGAAATGTAACACATTTTTTAAGATGATAGTGCCTTTAATAAGAACGATAGATAATGAAAATATACCATTTATGCCTTATATATATGATGCTATGGATAAAGTCAAATTGAAAATACAAGCAAACCTTGACTATAAGTGGTCACTTGAAAAGAAGGTTTGGAAGATAACTGATGCATAATGGAATCGGTAAATGCATCATAATTTGCATGTTGTTGCATATTTTCTTAATTCCTCTATTAGATTTTCTCTCAACTTTGTAGAGGATGAAGAAGTTGAGAAAGGAATATTGTGTTTAATTAACCTTATACAAGATTCATATGCTCGGTACAATATTCATTTAGAGCTATGTAAGAATATAGATAATGTTGGAGATTTTGAAAGGCAACTGCAATACAACTTTGCTCCCAAATGCGGCTAGGTATGATTTGGTTTTTTGATAAATTATTATTACTTTTTCGTTTTATGACTTGTATTGCTTCTTTTGGTTATATGTTTCTTATTCCTTACTTATACTCATAAGTAATGATTTTGTAACTTCTAGGTATATTGAATTCTTTCTTTTGTTTTCTTTATACAAAAATGCAAAGAGACGTGAGAAGGGCAAGGAAGGTACTGTTTGACTCATTTAGCTAAAAAGATGTTGATATTCTTAATGATTGGGGTCAAAAAAGAAAAGTCTCTCATCATTTTAGGATGCAAACCGAAGAGCAATAGAGGCATAGATTGGAGATGATAACGTAGAAGGCACTAGATTGGAGGACCCCATTATGCAGGAAGAGGAGAGGGAGATACGGTGATGGTGGCGACTCTGATTATAATGCTTATGATGCATTTGTTGATTATGATCCATGTTTGTGAAATGAATCATTAAAATTAAACTCTTATAGTTTATAACTTTGTATTTGTGTTATTTAAATTGTAATCTTAACTTTGTAAACTTTAAGGAGCATGTTGGTATATTATTAACTTTAAGTTTAACTTTCCTACTCTTTTGGCATGTTGGTATTATTGTTTATTGATTGTGAAAATGCCATATGACAATGTTTAACTACTTATTAATTGAATTCTGATTGTGTTTTCTAAGAATTTATTGTCATCTGTTTTTTAATTTTTTTAATTATTAATGTTTTTTCTTTATTATTCTAGATTTAATATATCGTATTGTACGATACGATATGATTAACGCGTATCGGTGCCCTGTGTGATACGGGCACCGATATGCTAATTACAATATTGGTTTTCTCCTTGATTTGCGAAAACAAATCATTTACATCCAAAATCTTTGAATCGAGAGTAATTGGGAGCAATTTTAAATAACTTTTCAAAAGGTGAAATATTTTACAACGGAGAAGATGACATCTGATTTATCAAATAAATAAATTTCATGATAGCTTCAGCCTAAAGGTTTTTAGGAACTCCACTAGACACTAACAAGGCTAATTATAATATTAGTTATCTCCTTAGTTTGTGAAAACAAAGCATTTACATCTAAAAAATTTCAATCGAGAGTAGTTGAGAGATGACATGATTTATCAAATAAACTGATTTCATGATAGCTTCAACCTAAAGGTTTTTAAGAACTCCACTAGACACTAACAAAGTTTTAATGATTTTCACTATATGCCGATGTTTATGTTCGATAATACCATTTTGTTGTTGGGTTTTTGTAATACGTTTGATGAAAAATACCATTATTTTAAAGATGACTTTAAATTTATTCTTGACAAGATTATGAAAAATAACAAAGTTCTTAAAACATCTAATTTGTCTTTTAATAAATATACTCATATATATATATAGTAAAATCATCAATAAAAATCATATAATAAGATACTCTTCCTTTCGACATAAGTGAGGGTTCCTAAATATTAGAGTGCACAATTTCAAAAGATTTGCTTGTACTGTATGTCCCATTAAGATATGGAAGATGTTTCATTTGATCGAGGACACAATCTTTGTAAGAGAATTTTTTAATAATTTTTATTCCAATATAAGTGTATTCATTCATACAACTTTTAAACATTTAAATGACCAAGTCTCTTGTGCCATAAGTTTACATCATTTGAAAAAACATTAGAATGTCCAAAATTTTGAGTGCATAAATAGTCCGTCACATAAAGACCTCTATAGTCACATTCAATCACCTTCTTCGAGAGGTAATCATATACGATACAACCCGTAGATGAGAAGATTATAATAATACACCAATTATCCAAAATTTGTAACACAGAAAATAAGTTTAACTTTAACTTTGGAACCAAGCTAACTTTAAAAACTAAAAATTCTTTGTTTGAAGATTACCTATTTTATTTAACTCTTAATTTTTGTTTTATTAACGATAAAAACACATGAGTCAAAAGCTTTTTTTTTGTATATGTAGTTAAAAGCTTTTCATCACATGTCATGTAAAAAGAAGCCCCGAAATAAAGTAATCATGGGTTCATACCTTAAATATCATGAGAGGAGGTAGAGCATACCACACCAATAGGCGCCTTTCCCTTCAATTGAACTTCAAGTTGCTTAACTTTGTCTTGAAATGCAAGGAGAGGATTTTTCTAGCTCTCCATCAACAAAAGATATCCTTTCTTCAATTTCGGACATCTAGACTTGATATGTCCCACCTCTTTACAATAATAAAGAATCACTTCTCTCTTAGTTTCATTTGTTCCTTCTATCTTCAAATGCGGGGGTCAATATGATTTTATATTAGCTTCCAATCTAAATACGGTTGATGCATAGTCTTTTTAAAGCCTAGCCTCATTAAGCCTTGGTTCCACTATTTGAAGAATTGTAACCATAAGAGAGGATCTTACTCTTTCAAATTATTTCATTAAGTTTCTAAAAAATCGATTGATAAAGTCTTCATTTTATTCACATTGCCTTGCATCAAGATAATACATGCATTTTTTTCATCACCACAAAGTTGATTCCAAACATTTGAGATTGACTAAAATACTCATTTATCTCTTTATCACCTTGTTTAAAGGATGAAATTTTGTTCCGAACTGCCATCCTATGGGTCACATCACTTTGAACATTAGATTTCTTCAAATATATTTATTCATCTTTAGCATTTGTGAAGTCCGCCAAACTATCTCATATGTGGTCACTCACATTGTTCGTAAGAACTCATAGAACCATTCCATGACCTTCGTATTTTTCTCTTTGTTCCAAGTGGCATTCGTAGAGGGTTCTAGTTTTGTTTCACTTACGTAACCCCATAACATTTTGAAATAAAGATAATTTTCCATTGATTGGGCCCATGTTTTGTAATTGGAACTAGTTAATAAAAAATTGGAGTTCTTATCTTCCATTTTAATATAAAAAAAATTCAAATTTGATGGAAGATCCTTTGGATGAAGACATATGCTTACTTGGATAGATGTAAGAGCAACACACTAGAAAACCAAGTACCTTTGCACCTTGAGAATGACTTCTATAACTCAATATGCTTCCCAAGGTAGCACATCAACTATCAAAAAGGACGATTAGGCTCTTATATCATGTAGAAACATTAACTGAAGTGCTCCAACAGTGGCTGCAATTTGATGCTTGTACCCATGAAAATCAGACACCAAAAGTGACTATAAAATGTCTTAAGTAAGGCTTAAATCACTAAACAAAAATACTAAACTGAATATACTCAAAATGAATCTTCATTAATTAGCCAAAAGGCTTAGCACTTAATGTAATATAGAAGGGGCTTTTATAGGGAAGGAGGTTCAACAGAACATCCTCCAAACAACAAGATTTCTAGATGTTGAAGTGTTTCCAATGGCTAAAAATCTAGTCGTTAGAGGCATGTTGACCTGCCTAATGGTCTGGTCTTGAGGGCCTAGGCCTAGGCCTGAGCCTGCTTGGACCCAATTACACATATGAGAAAAGGAGATAAAAAAGAAAAAAAAAGAATACAGATATTACATTTCTTTTAACAAGCAGGAGATGTAGCCAAAGGTAAGTGGGCTAAACATTTTCCTAAGATGGCCTTTAGGGTGCTTAGGATCATACGCGCATTGAGTAGGAATGCTAGACTACACCAAGGAAAACAATTACTTTGATATCTTTTGCAATTTAGTGGCTTGTTAGGAGGAAAAGAAACTAAGGGTGTTTTGATTAGGCCAAGAAGTTGCTGATTGAGCTGCTAAATAGTTGGAATAATCATCTTTTTTGATATAGGAATAACCATTTTGGGAGTGCAACAGACTTTATAGGTTCAAAAATTTGTGCAGCATTTTTCTTGACTACCCCCTTTTGCTTGGAAGTGAATTTACCTTATTTATCTAAAATGAAGAAAGTGAATCAATCTATTTGTGTTTTCTAATTTTCCTATTGCCATAATATTGTCAATTTTAACAACCAGTTTCACGGTATGTCACAAGGGTGTGGGTGTGGGACATGGGTGTAGGTATGAGATATGGTGATTTTGAAGGTGGAGACCTAACAAATATATGGGTATAAATTATGCATCTTATTTATACAATTTACAATATCTTATAAAACTAAAGCATGTTTTTCATAACTTATTATCACTAACAAAGTAATAACAGGTTAATATTCTACAAAGTGTTCTTACTACATAGCAATACACTATTTCCAGGTTGGAATATTTAGTTAATAAATATGTAAAATAGATAGTGTTGAGTTAACTCCGCCCATGGGATCACCCTTGTATGGCTGGTCCCAAGCCCGGATAAAAGAGGAGGGTTGCGTTAGCTCAGGCAGCGTAAAACTTTATCAGACTTACATATCATGGATTCTACAAATTATGATACGGCTCTGTGAAAACAAAGAATCCATGTAGCATCTAGTATGGGAAAAGGCTTAGTTGTTGTTGTTGTAGTAGATAGTGTTGAGTTGGATTAGAAGTACGAGAGTCAAATGCCAAAGTGTCCAACATGGATGGCTCACCCTAGTGTAAGTGTCTGTGACGTTGACTTGGTGTGCTCTAATACAACTGAAAAATAACTTTTCATACACTCCATAACAACATAACAGTACCCGCTCTTGAAAGTGAGTTTGAAGAATTCTTATTCACTTGCTTCCAGGGTATTTAGGTATTGCGATTTCATAAACACAGTTGTGCCCCTTTCAAAATATCAACCAACTAAATTTTGCTTTCTTAAGGTGCATCTTTATTGACACATTATCACATGGTTATTACTACACATATATTACAAATACCAAAATTGGTTTGTTGGACTAAGGTTCATAAACTAATAGCTTAAAGTGGCTATCTTTTTCATCCCTAAAGAAATGGCGCAGGGTGACAGAAGCTTGCAGTGCATCATGATTCCGTCAACTTAGCCGATCACTTTTCATTAAAAATCATAACAGGTAGACCCCCCTAATATCAATTTCGTTCATTGGAACTCCAAGATAAAAACCACCTGCTGCTGCAGTGTGAACTCAAGTACAGACCAGGGATGCTACAACAACAACAACAACTAAGCCTTTTCCCATACTAGACGGAGTCGGCTACATGGATTCTTTGTTTCCATAGATCCCTATCGTGTGCCATGTTAGCAGTTAACTCCCAATAAGCTAGATCATTCTTTATTGTTTCTTTCCAACACTTTTGTGGTCGTCCTCTACCTCTTTTAATACTTTCCAAAATTAGTTTTTCTAACCTTCTTATAGGTTCTTCTTTTGATCTTCTTTCTATATGTCCAAACCATCTTAAACGATGTTCTCTCATTTTATCCTCTATTGGTGCCACTCCTAATTTCTTTCTAATAACCTCATTATGAATACGGTCTTTTCTTATATGACCAGTCATCCATCTCAACATCTTCATTTCTGTCACAGACATCTTTTGTACATGTTCATGATTAACTGCCCAACACTTAGAACCATAAAACATGGCAGGCCTAATTGCTGCTCTATAATATTTACCTTTTAATTTTAATGATATCTTCCTATCACAAAGAATATCTAATGCTCTTCTCCATTTTAACCAACCGGCATTAATTCTATGTGTAACATCTCCATCAATTCTTCCATCACTCTGAAAAAGTGACCCTAGGTATTTAAAACTTTCCTTTCGGGGAATGCAATGTGTGCCAATTTTAATTTCTATGTCCTTTGAAGTAACCAAATGATCAAACTTACATTCCATATATTATGTCTTTGTTCTACTAAGTCGGAGGCCTTTGCTTTCTAATGTTTCTCTCCATAGTTCCAATTTTCTATCAACTTTTTCCTTAGACTCCTCCACTAATACAATGTCATCTGTAAATAACATACACCAAGGTACTTCATCTTGAATATGTTTTGTTAACTCATCCATCACCATTATAAATAAGTATGGACTTAAAGTTGATCCTTGATGTAACCCAATATTAACTTCAAAGAAGTCTGTCGTTCCTTCATGAGTCCTCACATATGTTTTAACACCATTATAAATGTCTCTTATAAGGTTAATATATGTCAATGGGATACCTCTTTTTTCCAAAGTTCTCCAAAGAACCTCCCTCAGTACTCTATCATAAGCTTTTTCTAGATCAATAAATATCATGTGAAGGTCTTTCTTTTTTGCTCTAAAATGTTCCATAAGACGTCTCAAAAGGTGAATCGCTTCAATAGTAGATTTGTCTGGCATGAATCCAAATTGGTTCTCTGTTGTACTTGATACTTGTCTTAACCTACGTTCGATAATTCTTTTCCATAATTTCATAGTATGACTCATTAACTTGATACCTCGATAATTCGCACAATTTTGAATGTCTCCCTTGTTCTTATATATGGGTATAAGTGTACTTGCTCTCCATTCCTCGAGCATCTTTTGGTTTTTCCATATTTCATTAAATAGTCTTGTGAGCCAAGTGATTCCTATTTCTCCTAGTATTTTCCAAAATTCTATAGGAATATTATATGGTCCTACCGATTTACCACCCTTCATATGTTTAAGAGCCTCTTTGACTTCATTCTTTTGAATACGTCGGTAGAAATTGTGGTTTATATACTTTTCTGACTTGGCTAAATCTCCTAAACTAATACTAACATCTTTATTTTCATTAAAAAGATTATAAAAATAGTTTTTCCATCTATTTCTTATATCATCATTTGCCACTAGAATTTTTTCATCCTCGTCTTTTATGCATCTAACATAATTAAGATCTTTAGTTTTCTTATCTCTAGCCCTAGCTATCCTAAAAATATCTCTTTCACCCTCTTTTGAGTTGAGCTTTTTATATAAGTCCTCCCAAATCTTAGTTTTTGCTTCACTAACAGCCTTTTTCACTTCCTTCTTTACTTTCTTATAAGCTTCTAAAGTTTCACTAGTTTTATTAGCATAATGGAATTTGTAACATGCCTTCTTTAACTTGATTTTATTTTGTACTACTTCACTCCACCACCAAGCTTCTTTTTGTGCCGGTACACATCCCTTAGATACCCCTAACACATCTTTCGCCACTTTCCTAATATGTATAGTCATATTGTTCCACATATCACAGGGTGTGCCAACATAATTCCAAACATCTCCTTGTAGGACTTTCTGTTTAAATATATTTTCTTTCTCGCTTTCGAGGTTCCACCATTTAGTCTGAATAGCTCGATGCACTCTTTTCTTCTTTGTCCATTTTTTATTTGTAAATCCATAACTAAAAGTCGATGTTGGGTGGTTAAGCTTTCTCCTGAAATTACCTTACAATCTTTACAGCACGCTCTATCTTTTTTTCTACAAATAAAGTAATCAATTTGTGTTTGTGATAAGCCACTCTTATAAGTAATTAAATGTTCATCTCGTTTTTTGAAGATTGTATTGACTATAAAGAGATCAAATGCCATAGCAAAATTTAAAATCTCCCTACCTTCCTCGTTTATATCCCCAAAACCAAAGTTTTCATGAATCCCTTGATATCCTAGTGCCTTTTTACCGACATGTCCATTTAAATCTCCTCCTAAACAAATCATCTCCCTCTATGGAATCTTTTGAAACACCTTATCTAACTCTTCCCAAAAAATTGTCTTTATACTATCTTCTAGTCCTACTTGGGGTGCGTAAGCACAAACTATATTCAAAACCTCTGCTCCTAACACTAATTTCAACGTCATGATTCGGTCACCATATCATTGTATGTCTACTACACTATCCTTTAAATCTTTATTTATGATAATACAAACTCTGTTTCGAGCCTTTTCTTTACCTGAGTACCATAATTTAAAACATGTATCCTCTATGAATCATAGTATCTACCACCTCCATTAGCTTACCCAATAATGTTCCGATATTCCAAGAACCAATACGAATCTTATTATCTAGTACTAGCTTCCTTACCCTTCGCATCCATTCATAATCAAAATGTGGAGACCCTCTTTTCACTACATTCATGCGGCAATATAGCGGGATTAACTTCTTTACCCATACCCGTCCATGATATGGGAATCCTCTGTGCAATTGATTCACTACATTCGAGCGAAAATGTAGTGGCCCTTCTTACTTCTTATTGCATTGGGGCTCTGCAGCACGTCGTTAGGCGGGGACGCCCCAAAGCAATGCTTATAATTTTTTTAATCCATGTTATAAAAATCCGACGAAGTTTTATGCTGGCTGTCGGAAGCCTAACACAACCCTCCTCCTTTATCCGGGCTTGGGACCGACAATGCAAGGATGATCCCTTACATGGGGAGAGTTAAATAACAGCCCAGGGATGCTAATTGACTTTTTTGTATTATATTAGCCTAGCTTGGTACGAAAACATGGAAGAGAACACCACCCATAGAAGAACCAAATAACAGCCTATAAGATCAAGTAAAATAATAGTAGTAGCAATAACAATATTAATATTAATGATGGTGATGCTTATACAGATCAATACAACTGATGTATGCTTCATTGTGTGTAAAGACCATCAAGCCTGTTTGAAACGAAAAAAATTCTGCTAGAAAGCATCTAAAAACACTATCCATAAAATAAGAAATAATCATACCCCGATAATGCTTCAACTGAACAAACAACTTTAATGAAAGGACCAACATGACAAATTACAAAATCATAAAGTACTTAATACCATTAAATTGAAATATCAAAAAGTTTGGAAAGAAAAAAGGAAGAAATTAAACACATAAAAGAAGGAAGAGAAAAGAAGAAACTAGAAATAAAACCCTTTGGCGTAAAGAACAGGTTCCCCAAACATAGCGCCTTCATGTGTCAATAGAACAAAAGAAGATGGGAGACAGGAAACCTAAACTGACACTCTTGAAATTCCATAGGCAAGATATAAGGATGTCATTGCGGTACGTGAAACCCACAAAATCAGAATACTTCAAAATGTTTGTAATATGAACCAACACAGAAAAGGAAAGCTGATATAAAATAATCTGTATCATAAATTATCATCAACTCCGCCCATGTAAGGGATCACCCTTGCATTGCCGGTCCCAAGCCCGGATAAAGGAGGAGGGTTGTGTTAGGCTTCCGACAACCAGCGTAAAACTTCGCCGGATTTTTATAACATGAATTACAAAAATTATGAGCATAGCCCGAATGCAGTAATAAGTAAGCAAGGGCCACTACATTTTCGCCCGAATGTGGTAAATCAATTACAGAGAGGGTTCCCACATCATGAACTGATATGGGTAAAGAAGTTAGTCTCGCTACATTGCTGCTCGAATGTAGTGAAAAATTTTCAGAGAGGGTCTTCGCATTTTGATTATGGATGGATGTAGGGGGTAAGGAAGCTGGTCCTAGATGATAAGATTCGTATTGGTTCTTAGAATATCGGAACATTATCCGATAAGCTAATAGAAGTGGTAGATACTATGATTCGGAGAAAGATTCATATTCTATCTTTACAAGAGACAAAATGGGTTGGAGAATAAGCAAAGGTGATAGAGGATAATGGTTTTAAATTATGGTACTCAAGTAAAGAAAAGGCTCAAAACGGAGTTGGTATTATCATAAATAAAGATTTAAAGGATAGTGTAGTAGACATACAACGATATGATGACCAAATCATGACGTTGAAATTAGTGTTAGGAGCAGAGATTTTGAATATAGTTTGTGCTTACGCATCCCAAGTAGGACTAGAAGATAGTATAAAGACAACTTTTTGGGAAGAGTTAGATAAGATGGTTCCAAAGATTCCACAAAGGGAGATGATTTGTTTTGGAGGAGACTTAAATGGACATGTTGGTAAAGAGGCATTAGGATATCAAAGGATTCATGAAAACTTTGGTTTTGGGGATATAAATGAGGAAGGTAGGGAGATTTTAAATTTTGCTATGGCATTTGATCTCTTTATAGTCAATACAATCTTCAAAAAACGAGATAAACATTTAATTACTTATAAGAGTGGCTTATCACAAACACAAATTGATTACTTTATTTGTAGAAAAAAAGATAGAGCATGTTGTAAAGATTGCAAGGTAATTCCAGGAGAAAGCTTAACCGCCCAACATCGACTTTTAGTTATGGATTTACAAATAAAAAAATGGACAAAGAAGAAAAGAGTGCATCTAGCTATTCGGACTAAATGGTGGAACCTCAAAAGCGAGAAAGAAGATATATTTAAACAGAAAGTCCTTCAAGGAGATGTTTGGAATTATGTTGGTACATCCTGTGATATGTGGAACAATATGGCTATACATATTAGGAAAGTGGCGAAAGATGTGTTAGGGGTATCTAAGGGAGGTGTACCGGCACAAAAAGAAGCTTGGTGGTGGAGTGAAGCAGTACAAAATAAAATCAAGGCAAAGAGGGCATGTTACAAATTACATTATGCTAAGAAAACTAGTGAAACTTTAGAGGCTTATAAGAAAGCAAAGAAGGAAGCGAAAAAGGCCGTGAGTGAAGCAAAAGCAAAAATTTGGGAGGACTTATATAAAAAACTCAACTCAAAAGAGGGTGAAAGAGATATTTTTAGGATAGCTAGGGTTAGAGATAAGAAAACTAAAGATCTTAATTATGTTAGATGCATAAAAGATAGGATGAAAAAATTCTAGTGGCAAATGATGATATAAGAAATAGATGGAAAAACTATTTTTATAATCTTTTTAATGAAAATAAAGATGTTAGTATTAGCTTAGGAGGGTTAGCCAAATCAGAAAAGTATATAAACCATAATTTCTACCGACGTATTCAAAAGAATGAAGTCAAAGAGGCTCTTAAACATATAAAGGGTGGTAAATCGGTAGGACCAGATAATATTCCTATAGAAGTTTAGAAAATACTAGGAGAAATAGGAATCACTTGGCTCACAAGACTATTTAATGAAATATGGAAAAACCAAAAGATGCTCGAGGAATGGAGAGCAATTACACTTATACCCATATATAAGAACAAGGGAGACATTCAAAATTGTGCGAATTATCGAGGTATCAAGTTAATGAGCCATACTATGAAATTATGAGAAAGAATTATCAAACGTAGGTTAAGACAAGTATCAAGTACAACAGAGAACCAATTTGGATTCATGCCAGACAGATCTACTATTGAAGCGATTCACCTTTTGAGACGTCTTATAAAACATTTTAGAGCAAAAAAGAAAGACCTTCACATGATATTTATTGATCTAGAAAAAACTTATAAGAGACATGTATGATGGTGCAAAAAGAGGTATCCCATTGATATATATTAACCTTATAAGAGACATGTATGATGGTGCAAAAACATGTGTGAGGACTCATGAAGGAACGACAGACTTCTTTGAAGTTAATATTGGGTTACATCAAGTATCAACTTTAAGTCCATACTTATTTATAATGGTGATGGATGAGTTAACAAAACATATTCAAGATGAAGTACCTTGGTGTATATTATTTGCAGATGACATTGTATTAGTGGAGGAGTCTAAGGAAAAAGTTAATAGAAAATTGGAGCTATGGAGAGAAACATTAGAGAGCAAAGGCCTTCGACTTAGTAGAACAAAGACAGAATATATGGAATGTAAGTTTGATCATTTGGTTACCTCGGAGGACATAGAAATTAAAATTGGCACACATTGCATCCCCAAAAGGAAAGTTTTAAATACCTAGGGTCACTTTTTCAGAGTGATGGAAGAATTGATGGAGATGTTACGCATAGAATAAATGTTGGTTGGTTAAAATGGAGAGGAGCATCAGCCATCAGGTATTCTTTGTGATAAGAAGATACCATTAAAGTTAAAAGGTAAATATTATAGAGCAACAATTAGGCATACCATGTTTTATGGTTCTGAGTGTTGGGCAGTTAATCATCGACATGTACAAAAGATGTCTGTGACAGAAATGAAGATGTTGAGATGGATGAGTGGTCATACAAGAAAAGACCGTATACATATGAGGTTATTAAAAAGAAATTAGGAGTGGCACCAATAGAGGATAAAATGATAGAATATCGTTTACGATGGTTTGGACATATAGAAAGAATATCAAAAGAAGAACCTGTAAGAAGGTATGAAGAACTAAATTTGAAAAGTGTTAAAAGAGTTAGAGGACGACCACAAAAGTGTTGGAAAGAAACAATAAAGAATGATCTAGCTTATTGTAAGTTAACTGCTAACATGGCACACGACAGGGATCTGTGGAAACAAAGAATCCATGTAGCCGACCCCGTCTAGTATGGGAAAAGGCTTAGTTGTTGTTGTTGTGTTGTTGTTGATAAAATGATCATCTACTAGTTCGGAGATCAACCAAAACAGGCAAATTATTCGCTTAGAGCACAAATGCAGGTTCCAGGATTTCAGTACATTTATCTTATAGACATGCAAATAAATCAGATTGGTCCCTCTAGGGAATTTTTGGCAGAAATGATGCCCTTGCAAAGGGCAAGGATACGTGGTACCTCTACTCAATGAACGGAAGGTACACATAAGAAAGCTATTGACAGCACCCATAAAACTTTATGGTCCAGCCAAAGAACATGAAAGTTCAGTGGAATCAAAACAGAATAGGAAGAAAGGACATCAAAAAGGAATCTGCAGGGGGAAAAGGCACTCAATGACGGATAGTCATCATCACATGTATCCATAGTCTTTATAAAAACTTTTCACTGAGTGAATGTAGAGCAGATTTCTATAAAGTGAATAAGATACAAAAGAAAAGACACTTTTTCACGCTTCATACTCTTCTGCCTTTCAGAAAGCATTTAGGGATCTGGTATGGTGAAGATTAGGGTCCTCATCTGAATTCATGGCAAATTCCCTTTCCAAATATTTTCTGTAGCCACGGGAACATGCAGTTTTCATCAGCCATACCAAGATTCCTGAGAACCCGTACCAGCCCTGAGTTCAGGCCTCTGATGGAATCCATAAACCCGACACAAGGTTTCAGCCTGAATATGTGCTAAACTACGTTATCCAGTAACATCTCAAACAAATTATGATCTTCTGAGGGAAATTTGAATAAAAAATTTCTTCAAGAACTAATCAATTAAGAAAAGCATTTTCCAGAAGGGGTAAAAATGAGTACCAACATCGATTACTGTTCAGGCATATTAACTCCTAAGTTCCTAACATCTATAAGGAAATGGAACGCTAAGTCAGGAGATTTTGAAGTTCTATAAATCATCTACCATACTTCAGGTAGTTTACAGTAGGGACTCCTTCCTCTAATCTGCTCCTCAAGTTTCATTCTTTGACCTCAATAAACTATGAAATTAGAGTTTGAACATCAACAATTTGGAATTTTATCACAAAAATAGCATTCGGATGAATAGAAAAACGTAATAAGACATGTGCAGGATTATAAAACAAAACAATCAATATAACCGAAACTAGAATCAATTCATCATCGTCTAGAATGAGAAAAAGCACAACAGATCCCCACATCAATGTAACGTTCATCGTTGTTCAGTCGAAGTGTTCTTAACAGTCCACACAGTTCCACTCAAGACGTCCTACAGGCTACAAGGCCACTACTTCCGTTGCATTTTCCGCCAACGCCTCAAAATTATCAAGAGCCTAGATAAAACATCAGAAAGGAAAATCTCTCCAATGTGTACACTAATCTCGCTTGAGTTATCAGACAGATGCATAATAAACCAATTAAATCCCCTGGATCGCCACAATATTATTCGGGACTTCCGGTTTTTAGGGAACAAGGAAGCGAAAAGAGGGAAATTTTCCAAGGAAAATGGAATCCGACGCGGGATTTACCTCGAGAACGTGATTTTGCAACAAACCGACGTGCTAGAACAAATCTGCACCTTTGACCTTCTAATCGCCCGTAAGGATGCCAACGGAAAATTCACCAAGTCGCGTGGAGAACACGAGGAAACCTCCCTCTCGCTTTTATACCTCCGGCTAAACGTGGACGGTAGCTATTAGTTGCCGGGGAGACGTTGGGGTTGGGGGCAAGTATCTCTGCTTCGTTGAATGGGAAAACGGATCGGGTTCGGTATTAATGCAGGGAGCAGCGAACCCCACCTAATCAGATATTATCTATCTGATTCAGAATCCGATCCAGTAAAGGCAAGATGGATTCGGATCCTACTCGGCAAAAGAAGCAAATACTCATTCGACTCCAAAGAACACGGCTGGTAAACGAGCCGAATGAACTGAGCACACAGGCGGCTCGTGTTAGGCTCATTTAGTATACGAGTCTGATCGTGTTTGTACGCCAAGCCCTAACGCAGAAGTTCCCCTTTTCTGCTACTTATGTTAAATGAGAACAGAGGAACACATCAGTACCATGTTTTTTGCGTGCTCCCAGAACCGAGTCAAACCGAACCAGTATCGTTTGTGTCAGATCGCTAACCTGAGCTTAAGGAGCCATCTCAATTTCGTTCCTATGGGTTATGAATTGGACACGAATGAGCTCAGGATGAGTCGAACTTAGCTGAAGCACGAGCAGCTTGGTTTGTCTCCCAGGCCTACCAAAGAATCCTTTCCATGGGCAACTGAAACAAACGAGCTGTAGAACCCAAGTCCCGTTGGGTTTCCACTAAGTATTGGGTCTGGATCTGAACCATTTGTGGTAAGATAAACAGAGGTGGACGGTTTGGAACTTGTTTGATTTGGATCCGGACCCAAGTGACGGGCTCGAGACGTCAGTACGAGTAAAGGCTTGTGGGGTCGGGAGAGTTGGTAACTTGGTAGGCTGTCGTTCAACGCAATTAGTGGCCTCTGACTTTTCTCTGAATGACAACTTGACTGGCAAACTTTTCCGCTCGCCCTTAAATCCATCCTCTAAATAATTAAAAAATGACCAAAAAAAAGGAGGCATCAAAAGAGCTCACTCGATTAGATATCCCTGGGCGTGCATCTGGCTTAAGGCTCAAGATTTATAAAAAAAGGAAAAGAGAAGGTCGAGCTAGATATGACTGGTTCCAGTTCTGGTTTGGGTTTAAGTTCATAACCAAAAAATATTAATGTTTTAGATTTTTAAAGAAAATTTTGAAAATTTATGGAAACAAAGGTTTCGAGCCACGAGTTTTTGGTTCATGAAAGGTAAAAATGGAACTGAATTGGATGGTATTCTGTTCTGAATCCGATTTCACCAGCTCTGGTTCCAACCGATTCTTGACCCGATTCGGTTCCGATTAAAACCACTGGCTGTCCCATATTGTCCATATCTAGGCGGTCATAAGTGACTCCAACCATGTCTGAGCGGAGCCGTAGGTGTAATGTAATTATATGGGACCTTTAAAAATTGGAAAAAATAAAATTGAAAAAAGACGAAAATTGATACCCCTGGCTCATTTTGAAAATAAAGATCATATTAATTTCATTCTAGGTTCTTGGTTCTGCATGAAGATTCATGCATTCTTGGCGTGACTTCATGCACTCTTTGTGATCCATGGCAAGGTAAGCAATCTTTGTGTTCCGATCTCCTGTGGCCGTGGGTTGGTTGATCTACCGTGTCAAGGAGCCCCACCGGTGAGTTAATGCCATGAGTGCCAACGGGCAGAAGTTAGACATAGAACCAGATATCCGAACCTGCATATTCGTATATGGTTTTAGAAAGGGTATTACTATGTCCACACCTCTTTTATTATACACACCTCAATTTTCATAAATACCTAAAATACCTCCATGAGATTTTCCCTCTCCTCTGACAATTTTTTCCTCTTCCTCAATCAACTTTTTTCATCATTTTCGTTCATTGATAAGTATCATATTATTATTTGCAACCCATTGATTAGTTGCTTATGAACCTAGTTGGAATCAAACGAACCAAGAAGAACGAAAAAAGAAAATCAAAGAGATGCTAAAATCTTTCAATTTTTTAAACATTTAAAAATGATTTTTGATTTTGGATGAAACTATAGGGGTAGCCGAAATCGCGGAGAGAAACGTGGTCCAGGTACGTCTCTCCTCATGGAGTGATGTAGTTCCATCATATCCCCTTCCTTAAGGCATATGCAGTTGGGCCACACCCCTTCATAAGGGAGTAATGGTTTAGGCGCATCTCCTTTAAAGATGGAGATGTGGCAGAACCACGTCTCTTTTGAAAGTGAAGATACGTATATCTTGCATCTCCTTCAATCGAATAGTTTTCTCTTGATATTTGATATCAATGTTTTTATTGTATAATGACAAACAACTCAAATGAAAGCACTTAGAATAGAAGCAATTCATAGAAGATATTGACTAATCAATGTACTTATCGTATAATGACTAAGGATTGTGACCGTGGTTTCAGTACACCAGATGATGCATTTGTTAATTAGTTGACAAAAGAGGCAGATGATGAATTTGTTGATTGTGAGAATGATGGGCTAAACTATTCCCTTGTGTTTGTCACTGATAATATGTTTAGGAGTCGTAATAAATTTATTGATTATCTAAGACTAGTTGGGAGAAAGCATAATATTGTTACAGTTATTAGTCGTTCGAAGAGAAAAGGCGTAATAAGTAATGTATGGCTTGCATGCGAAAGGAGTGATAAGTATAAACAAAATCGTGGTCTTGATGTTAAAAATATAAGGTGTACAAGAACTAAGAAGGTTGGTTGTCACTTCTTATTAAAAGGAGAGGATAAAATGGATAGATATTAGAAGTTGTATACAGTGAATGCGATAGATTATCTTGAAGGACATACTTTTGTAAGGAAATTGAGTACCTATGAGTATAGTGTAATAAAAGACCTCACACAAAAGTCATTGCAAATTGAAACATATTCTAACACATTTGAAGCAGGTAGACATGAAAAATATGAGTACAATAAGGTATATTTATAATGCAATAATGAAAATCAGGAAGAAAGATCATGATTCTCAAAGTATTTTGCAATAACTACTATACAACCATTATCATATATGTCATCATAAAGTCTTTCATTTTATTTACCTACTTCATACATTTTCATTGGTATTGAAATTTTACAATACATTTAAGACAAACATGTGTCTTACTATTGTTTAGTAATGTTTATCCTATATTATTGTTATTAATATTTACATATTTATAATATTTTTTGTAGGTATAAAATACATTTTCTTGAGGTTGTTGGGTTGACATCAACATCTAATAACTTTTCATTAGCCTTTGGCTTTTATGATTATAGAAAAGAAAGAGAATTATGTTTACGTATTAAGGTCTATCAGACAGTTATATACTCCAAACAAAATGTCACGTGTTATTTGCAGTAACTATGATCTAACTTAGTGAATTTATATTTCAACTGAGATTGATTTATCCTTTTAAGGGGATTACATCATGTCTCTACCATTAGAAAAACATTTCTAAGTAACTTAACTTTCAACCGACCTATGAGACGACAATATAATGATTTATGATCATCTTTGTAAATCATCGAATAAATGTTATTGAAGATGGAAATTACGAATACAAAGTCATTTGTACACTTGCAAGACAAGAGAGGAGTAGTGGTGTGAACCTCACTAAGACATCTTTGAGGAGATGACACGTAGGTATTATATATATGCATAGGTTTTCATTGAGGATGGTGGTGTTGATGTTGCTATTCGACGTATTGCATAGATGAGAGATGGAAAGCTTAAGTTATCTCTACTCGATGAAACATAGCATTGATACTTCTCTGTATGATAGGGTCGACGATATTTATTTCACTTGTGCCAGATACTCAATAGTTTTTTGTGAGGGATGTGTGGTACATGTGCTATCATCATGTTTAATGATAGTTTCTAATGATAAATATAATATCTATATATTTTATTATGTTATACCGATATTTCATAAATTGAAGTAGATATTAATCATCTATTTTGTTTATACTTTTTCATAAATTTACATGCTTGATGACTCTCTTGTGTCCCCTATATTCTCATCATGATATATATCATTATCGAAATGACAATGTTTGGGGTTAGCCAACTACGTTTCAAGAACGTATCAACTTATATATACAATTGAGAGGACGAAGAGACGATGTCACACACAATATTAATGACGATGATTAAGTATCAACTATTATCCATTTGTATATGTTACTTTATGATTTTTGGATTTTAATAGATATCATGTATTATATTGATTGATAGAGTATGACATTTTAGTAGAATTATATATGTAGGAAAAAACCTAAATGTCTTTCATTATAATCGTTATTTATAAATATAATATTTCAAATTTATAACATAATGTCCAAATACAAGCTAGACAAAAAATGTCACTGATCATCATTATCGTCATCATCAAGTACCAACCAATGGATTCATTTGTGGCATTACTCATATGTCTCTATGAGACCCACAACATAGGATCACCCACCAATGATCGTGGTACAAGCTCTAAATGTATTAAGATATTGCAAGCATCTCACATATCAGACTCATACACTCATATAAGAAATTAAGCAGAGGAAAGTTAATATGGGAAAACAAAAATAAAAAACCTCTAATAAAAATAAAATGACTCGTTTACTTATATATAGAGAGAACAATGAATTACATTGCCTACCTAGAGTAGGTTGAGGAGAACGTAACTAACTGTTAGAATCTTGCAAAATAAATCGATACGTTATTTTAATGTATCACTCCATGTATACCTCATCATACTTGTATGGGTATAGTGGTAAGACTACAAAATACTCAAGCTCAAAAAATATGAGGATTGAGTTTCTCAAGTCACATCACGTGACTTATATTGTGTCTTATATGCATCTAGCTTCATAAGTCTCTTTGCAATAGAGGGTCTTATCGTTGCCAGTAAGATACATTGACGATGACCAAACTAACGAGCATACACAATTTAGCATATAAGGCTCTATAACATCTACGCATCAAATGAATCCATGGTATCGTGATAACTAATATGCATTATAATTCAGGTATTTTATAGAACTATGGTTGTTAGTCAATCTTCATTGCACAATATTGTACTTAAGAATATATAACATACAAATATATAACATATGAATATATAGCATTCGAAATACAGGATATGTCGTCATCGAATTCAATTGCATGTAATATTGAGTTAGTTTATCAATAGGACATTACCTATGACACACACTACCTACTTGTCAGCATACTCATGGTTCTTCATCCTGTCATTTTGATCACATAACAACTCTAAAAGATCAAAAGTATTCATAAATGCATGTCTATAATTAAAATATATAGTTTGTTAATTTCTCAACAAAAAATTGAACTAAATATAATGCAAGCAATAATAATAAATATTATTACCTCAATCAAAGAACTATGTCCACTAAATTGTTGTGCTTCTATCTGTGATGCCTTTTTAGTTGTTTATACAAATACACTAATTTAGCTATACCTCACATATAATTGTCAACCCTCCTATAATCATGTGTTAACAATTTCTTAAGCATTATGATACCCTATATCTATACTTATCCTGATATAACATGCACCTTAACTGATACAACAAATAACATAATGTCTTATTTTCATTACTCACTCTTCTCCTTGAAAAATTAATTTAGACCACTTCAAACTTAACAGCTTCGAACTTAATCTCACATATGACTTCATCAATGCCGATTTTCAACATATCATCTAAATTTTTCCCCTTGCTTCTCACAATCATCTCTTGTGTCAAGGCAAAAAGTTAATCTTCATGAGAAGACCAAGTATCTCGTAGATATCATAAAGTCTTATAGTCATTTCACCCCATGACATATTAAAGTTATTTGTATTTGGTTGCTAACGCTTGATAAAAGTAGTTTACAATACATGATCAATCACCTCGTATAGTAAGTATGACTATCTAATTCACCCACTATGTTGTGCAAGCTCAACTCAAGCTGTTATCACTTTTGTATGGCTTGCAAATAAACATTTACATAATACATTAGAATATAAAGTATTGATATCAATACGTGTATAGAGAGTATTTAAATAAATTTATACTAAAATTTTAAAGTACATGTTCCTCCTAGATCTTATATGTAATGTGAACTTTAAAACTCAAGTGTAATCTTAGCATATCAGGAAATCCCTCATCCTCACTGTATGCAATATCAATCTGAGTATCTGAGGTTGATGTATCATCTTCGTAATATTAAGAGTTGGCTACCTCTTTTCCTTGTTGTCATTTATGGGGATGTGATCCATATGATATTATGTTGCGTCTCCTAAATGAAACAATGATATTACAACCTTGTACTCGTGCCCTATCAATCATATTTGTATAGCAAAAAATTATTTATAAGGTCAATAACGTCTTAATGAGAGCTCACACGCATCAGACACCTCTCACTCATTCAAGGAGACGCGCTGCATCTCTAATCCGCATGATGTCGGAAAAATTGAAGTTTTTTTGGCACCCAATAATGTAAAAAGATACTGGAAAATGAATGAATTTATACAACACAAAATCAATAACATACCTCGATAAATAAATGAATTCACTTCAAATCATTTCAAAAAATCAGAAAACTCTTCTTCCTCTCCTTTCTGTTGTTGGTTCTTAACAAATCCATCATTTCAACATATTTCAATCCTTTTTTTGGTAGAAATAGTTATAGATCTCCTACTATTTGAGAAAAGCATGACCGGAGGAACGAAAGAAAATGGGAGCGGGAAGTCGGTTCACGTAAGAGTAAAGAGAGTGTCAAGTTTTCAGCATGAATGAGATTTTAGTAAAAGGGGTGTGCACATAGCAATTATGTTCGAGAAAAGCATATTACGTTAATAAGGATCTAGACATGACCCGTTTCAGGTAAACCAAAATATTCTATTCAAAACCGTCAACTCTGATTTGCTTAAAGCCATGAATCATAATCAAACCGACTTTAGGCTGGATCCAATTACCATCCAAAACCATCGATTTGAGATCCAAAACCGGAACCAAAAATAAATAAAAATACTAAAAATGGTATTAGTGAATTGACATTGTTATTATGAAAGTGTCTCTCATTATGACTTAAATGACATTTAATTAAAAGACATGACAGCTTATTAGACAACGATGATGCCTGTATTAAATATCAGAACATTAAATGGTATTGAATACGATGTTACCTATCCTTAAATGTCATTTTATATATGCAGTAAAAAAAAATTAAATCACTAAATTAGAAACTCACAATTCTATTTAAAAAACTGGAACCAGAACTGCCAGTTCCAGCTTCTAAAAAATGAAACCCTAACCAAACGGGGGACCTCGGTTCTGGTTTTGATTCCGATTTTGATTTGGGCGGTTCCGGGTTCCACCTTTTTGGGGCCCAGTGCAGTTCTCAGTTTAAACCAACAGTCTTCATGACTTAAACCGTATTTTTATAAAAGACCTGGTGGCTTGCAAGACAATCGTGGTAGCTACATTAAATGTCACTGTATACGACGTAAATGAAGTAAAGCATTAAATTAGAAACTATTATTTCTATTTGAAAACCGGAACTAGAACCATCAGTTCTATCTCAAAAATGAAACCTGGAATCGAACTGGAGAGACCCTGGTTCCAGTTGGTTCGTGATCCTTTCCCAGTTTAAATCGACGGTCCGGGTCCAAACTGGATACACGTTAAGGTGAGGTTAAGAGTCCACGTCACCCAAGTTTGGAAAAATAAGAAAAAAGTATAGCGCAGGGTTAAAGAGGTGGGCTATAAGGATAGTTGTTGGTTTAAACCACACTCCGTTGGTTGAGGCTTCACCTAAACAAAAGAATAAGTTTATGTTTAGAATCGTGTTACCGTGGGCTATTCACCTAACCCGAAATGTATTTATCTAGATGCGGTTTTGTCATTTTTTTAGAGTATGACTCGGAATTCCAATAAAAGGGTTGGATGCTTCGCTGTCTAGTTGTTCCTTTGACAACGATGTATTCATAATCTAAATAAGTGCTTTATTGAGATATGATATCTTATAGTTGCGAGTCAATGAGCTAGCGTCACTAATGATGCTAGCGCTAACTTAATCATGCAAAGTCGAAGAAACAAATGCTTGATTAACACCACATTTAAATGATGGACTCAGTATGTTCAAACTATTTGTCTCATCATTATGGTGTGTTTCATGCAAGGTTTCAAGAAATTGGACCTTGATTTTTTTGCTTCTAGTTTCAAGTTTCATCACGCATTAAATGTGGAACTCATCATTTGCGCAGAACTGTGGTTTCATAATCCAATTTGAGTAAAAAAGTTTGGCACTAAGAGCAAGGTGGGCCACAAGAAATGGACGGGGAATTCACACGAAAATCCAAGCACCTCCTTTTCTCTTTGTGTTGTTATCGCACTTTACGTAAAAACCTAAGTGCCAATACCACTTACAAATCAAATACTAAATCATGATTATAAGCCCATGTGGGGTCTAAGCCTGAATTCTAGTACCAAAGTGTCTAACACCGCAAATCAAACACACCCTTAAGGGGACCATTTGTAATATCTAAATTGGGCCCAGGTATGATCTCCCTCATCAAACCCTTGTAAGATGAAAGAGATCGATATCGATATCTTTGTGTTCATGACAACCAATCAAAATTAAAGTATGGTGGAGCCTCCATGTTACCCAAAATTTGAAAAACAAACCAAAAGTCTAGGTCATGGCTTAAACCGTGGTGTTTAAACCGCGGACTAATTCTTTTGTGTTCATGACAACCTTAGTTGTTTTTCATAAAAAGATAGACAAAAAGAAATATGACCCATTATGCGACCCAAAGGTTGTAATAGATAGCCTACGGTAAAATCATGAGTTATTTCCTCACCCTAGAAGAATTTCCAGATGCACCACTGGTTATAGTCCAACAACTGGTTCGATGAAATTCATCATGGAAGATTCGAGTTGGTGAGGTCCAAATCCAAAAGGGATTTTGATCCATTTACTTCTACCCAGTACCGTATCCACATTGTGGTGGGGTGGGTACCCGAAATTTGGAAAATTTTGAATTAAATTTTAAAATTTTCAAAAAAAAGAAGAAGATTTTTATACCCGCACTACCCAAACCTGAAGTTCGCCCCACCCAAAACAAATTTATGGATCCGCCACTTCTTCAACCTCTTGGCATACAAATCTTTTTCAACAAGTGACATAGGAAAATCCAAGTATAAATGAAGTATCAACTGATTCTTGTTCTTTTTGGGGGTGATACTAGAAAGGTTGACTGAGAAATCATACATTGAAATGCCGGATCTAAAAAATGCAATATTCTAAGATGGTTTCCATGTTTTCATAAAAGAAATATGACCAAACTTGTACAAAGAACAATAACTCACCTGGCTAGGTTGTTCACTTACAATTTGAAGGACATAAGTTCAATACCCCATGTGTGCATTTGGCTCGAGTTCTCAACAGTTCCAAAAACAGTTATATTCCATTTGGCTTGGTGCATGACAAGATCCTGATTGGGTCTTGAGCTATGTTCTTCCCGGATCAAGAATTATGCTATTATAATCTAAAAATGGGTTATTTAGCTTTCCTTATTTTCACCAAACCAGACCTTGCACTTGGGAGTAAATGAGAAAACAAGGCGAACTATGTATAGTGGCCATCGAATCAATAGTTGATTTTCCAAATTTCAGATGGCACAGCTGCCCCATCTCGCCCCAAGGTGCATCCGCCACTGCATCAGATGATGTAACTAAATGCATTTAGATAGTCTCGATTTGGATTGATCTTACTTAAACTAACACCCAATTGATATTGGATTCGGTTTGTTTTGGATTGATCTTACTTAAACTAACACCCGATTGATATTGGATTCGGTTTGAATATAATGACTGCACCAATACCCAGTACCTGACCAATTCCAATATGATTATAGTGTAAAACGTTTCAGTTTTCCTCTCGATTCCGAATCCAATCCACTTCCTAATATATTAAGATTAAAATGGATTTGATTGATCAATTTGAATTTAATGTAACTCATTACTAGTTAGAATGTCAAAGACTAACTGAAGTAGCTTATCGATGTTGCATAATTAGGAAGTTTAAAGTCCTAGGCTGCTGCATATTCACAAGGTTATACATCATAAAGAGTTATAAATGGGTGATCTTAGACACGAAAACCCAAAACGAACACGAAATGAAAAGTTTGCACTCATATTACAATTTTACTTTTCGTGTCATATCATGCTGGGCTGAGATACAAAAAGAATGTGTATCGTTGCGATGTTGATCCACAGAAGTACCATTTTTTCAACTGATCCATAGAAGTACCTAAAATAATGTGAAATGCAATTTTTTGCTTTCACCAAAGAAGGCGGTCTATAACTTTGAAGATTCGATTATTTCCTGTAATATCTAAAAGTTTTAACTATAGAAACCTGAGAGAGAGAGAGAGAGAGACGCTAACTTGCACCAGTCGCCGCTATTTTCTTGTTCATCTAGTTTACCTTCCCTTGATCCTCTCGTCCTCCTACTTCCCTTCTGGTTTGGCTCTCCCTCTCATGTTGGGTCAAAGGTCACGAGTTCAATATCTCGTGATGCACATCTGGCAGGGGGTCTTCTTGCGATGGAAAAAAGCTTCTTTTCCCTTCAAAAGCATGTTTTCTAACCAACATGGTGATTTGTCTTTCCAAGAAGCTGATGAAACTTTGTCGAGTTCCATGACGTTCTTATTCCGCTCTTCCATGTTATTTCTTGTTTGAGAAAATACTCTACAAAAGAGTTTTTAATGAACATATGAATTTGTTGCACAGAGTCAATAACTTTCTGAGCCTTTGATGATTGTCATAAGAATAAACTGGTTGAATGTTTTTTACATAGAATCACACAGAGGGTCAATACTGAAGTCTTAGATCAACTGCAACCTAGACTCTGCAAACATAAATGATCCCATAATAAAATAACTTTGGAATGACATCCTACAAGACAACTCGCCTCAAATTCACAAATTTGATTTTGACTGATATCTTGAAAACAAAGAACCATTTCTGTCATCGTAATAATTCACATGTCCAACAAAAGGTTATCCATCTAAAAACCAAGCAAGTGATAAACGCGAAGGAAACCTTATCTATTGTACTGACGTGTCAAGAGAATTCAAATTGTTAACTTTAATAACATGAAAGGATAACCAGGAAGAAAGTTGATGTATGAAGTTGATACGTACATACACTAAGAAATGCATGCCGTTCAGAATATCTCATCATCAGGAATTTCCGGCCTCAAGAACTTTTGTGGGTCTTTCAGTATCTCTTCGTAGTTCAACTTTGGTTTAACTCTTTCTGGCACCGGCATGATCGGAATAATAGTATCTCTATCAATGACAGCATCTACGATACCATATTCTACAGCTTCGATTGGAGACATGTAACGATCACGGAATATCTTTCTCAACTTGTTCAAAGGATCTTCCCGTAAAACCTGCAACAATTCTGGTGACATTTTTTTTGTTGTGCATGATTTCCCTTACCTGGATTTCCACATCAATTGCCTGCCCACTTGCACCTCCTAATGGCTGGTGCATCATTATCCGGGTATTTGGCATGGCAAACCGCTTGCCTTTTGTGCCACCTCCTAAGATGATTGATGAAGTTGATGCCGCAATTCCAAGAGCAATTGTGGAAACATCAGCTGTTACAAGCTGGATCACGTCATAAATTGCCATGGTAGGACTGGAAAGCAAACAAGCAACAATCTATTACTTGCCAAAATGGAAACACACGAAAAATTCCAAATGCCAGTCCACCATAAAAACCATAGGGGCTCAGAAAACTCAAATGCGTGACCGGAAAGCAAGAATATATGCAATATGAATATATCAAAAGCTTTCAAGAACCTATTGTAGGGTAGGGCCCAGGAGTCCAAAATATGAAATAATGAGATTTTGGCCATGAATCACAAACTTGTTTTCACACAAGCTTGCTCCTTGTGTACTAGTCTCCCTATCTCAAACAAGGAATTCTCCAGAGTTCATATTCCTCCATCTCGCATGCTGTTTGGACATTAAAGGGTGCTTCTCTTTTATTTGATGTTTTCTTGGCTCCATGTCAACTAACTCTCTCCTAGAGTAAAACAGTCTGACTGCCCTTTAGACAAAAAGGATGAGAGTTGAGCTGCGTTGAAAATCACCTCTCTTTCAATGTAGAATAAGGTCGTGTATCGGTGCCACTATAAAGTAGATGATAGAGCAGCCAATTTGATAACTCATAGATTCTTCCAGAAGCTTCCATTTCATCGAATGTAGCCATATCTTTCCATTTTAGCGTACAGATTTCATCATATGCACAAGATACACTCTTACATGCATTGGGGACAAGAACGGAAGTGTCTGGTATAGGTGACACAGGGGTAGTAAACTCAAACAAGATGGCTGGCATATTGTACTGTACCGTAAGATACAGAATTGTCATACCCATATAGTAGTGACTTGTTAATTCATTCATATATTTTTAAGATCACGATACATTGCTGTTTTCAAGTGCCTTCAACATCATAAGCAATCTATGTGAACACATTCAGAATATTTCAGTTACAAGTCGCAGAAAATTATAGACCCTCATAGGCAAAGACTGCAAATAAATGAAAATTCTGCAAGTCATTCATCTTACAACATACAGAAAGTGGCTCCAACCAAACTAATATTCACATGCATCCATCTCAATATATCATATCCCATCCAACAAATATTATAGTTCCAAGAAAAGAATCAACAGAACTATTCCTTTACTAATCCATGCACCATTTAAATCCCGTCTCTACGTCATTTCCATACACAAGCAATATCACGTGTCCAGCAGCCCCAAAAGAATTTTTTTCGGAATTACAAGCAAAAAAGGAACTGTTTTACCATAAAGAGGTGATACTCCCCACCACCACCCACTCTTGTGTGAGTGTGTGTGAGCAAATTATTTGTCCCTATACATGGGTTTATCTAACGGAAAAAGATTTAAACCAAACTAAATCATGTACATCGAAGAATCTCGAGAAAATTTGAACGACAGCAAGAAACAAAAAACTGACAAAGAGCAAGGAAAGAAATAGAGAACCTCAAGGATCCTCCAGGGCAATTGATGAACAATCTGATATCCTTGGTGGGATCCTGCGCATCCAAGAGGATGAGCTGACTGATGATGGCGTCGGCGACGAAATCGTCAATGTTGCATCCGAGGAACACAATTCGTTCCTTCAGCAAAAATCCCATCACGTCCCCCTCGGCGCTGCGCTGCGCGGCCGGAGCCTCTGAGGAAAACACGGATTCCGGAGAGAATGCGACCGGAGAAGAAGAAGACAATGGAGGCGGAGATTTGCGAGCGCGAAGAGGAGGAAATGAAGGAAAGCGAGGAAGAGGAGAAAGATGAGCGGTTTAGGGTTACAGAAGAGCGATTTAAGGTTTTAGTAGAAGAAGAAGAAGAAGAAGAAGAAGAAGAAGAAGGAAGGAGGGAGGAAGAAAAGGGCGCGGACAGTGAGAGCGAGTTCATCTTTGCCTCTCCCTCTCCCTCTCCCTCTCGGTCCGAAGAAGATAAACGGAACCAGGAGCAAGCCAACGGCACTAGGATTCGGGGCTCCCAAACGGGTTGGTTTTATCCGAGAAGCAATTAGATTCGGCGTGTCGCTCAATAGAAGACGCGCCATTTCGTTCGCAAGGACACGTAATATGCAGGAAACGTCAATTAATTATTTGGCATTATTTTAGGGAAAATATAAAAGAAGTATTAAACACAAGATTGACAAAACAGTCATCTTCCACAAAAATGATCAAACTCATGCATTGAAAGATACTCATGTAAACGTACGAGCCACAACGCTATCGCTTAGTGTATGTGTAGTGAAGAGTGTCAGTGATACTAGTGGACACGACACGCATCGCAACTAGGGGGTGATGAGTCAAGTGTGCATTGAAATGAGACCAAGACACAGTCGGTCTGTTTGTGTGTGTGTCCGACCCAGGAGATCAGTAGAAGAAAAGCATAGTGTACTTCAATAAAGGGTGGTTCGAGTCAACCCACTACAACCCGAAAGTTGTTCTGAACATTATAGTACAATCTTTAATCAAGTAAATATGAACATCAATCTTTGATGGATAATCTCCACCAGTTGATGAGGCTGAAGAGGAAACACATTTGGAGCCATGGATGAAAACTTGCTTAGCAAATGCTGCATGCACCAATTTGCACGCACGAACACACCCTATGGCGTGAAGCTATCGCAATGCTGGTCTGCTCTCCGATCCATTCACTAGATTCGAGCTCGAGACCTTGGTTAAGGGGAACTAGAGCCGAACCACTTCAACCAACAAAGCGTTGGTTGGCTGCAGTTTTCTTATGCTTTTGTACTGGTTGAGGTCTTCCAAACTGAAGCCTGCCTACAAATAAAACACTCTCTTATGTGAGGATGTTGAATTCTCTGCCCAGATTCCTTCTTCCAGTGCACTTGACATGTCGACAACAGGAATAATAGATGGAAGAAGATACAAGCCTTAAAGTGCCTTCAGAGATTTAGTCTGGGGTTATTTCCAATTACAATCACAAAGCCAAATATCAGATATCACCCCAATAAGCAAAGGATTGCTCTATATTTTCTCGAATTAAACATTGTAAGGAAACCCCTTTTCAAGCATTTAACACAACCAAGTCGGTAATCAGCTCCAGCTAAAGCTAAGACTTGTTACGGGAATCTGATTACACCAGTTATGGCTGGTATAAATAGGTTGGAAATATCAAGCTGTCAAAATGTCACGCACTGTGTAGGAAAACCTCCTTCCAATTCTCTTTTCTACTCTTCTTCTTCTTGATTGTCATCAGCGGCAAGAAGGTGGATCAGGGTGACCTTCGCTCTTTTAGGCTCCGGTGCATTGTCATCGCTATTTGTTTTCATAGTCTATCGATTCTTTGTTGCATTAGTCCTTTCTTCTGAATCTACATCCCTTCAGTTCTCTCCTCGACATCACCATCTTTACGACTGGCATGCGCAGGTGACTGCTTGGGTTCTGTATCCTCAGCCTTTTCCTTTACAACTGCATCTTCAGTTCCTTTTGAATATTTCTCGTGATCGACAAGCAAAGTCCTGACCTCATCATTGCTAGCAAGGTCTAGAGGAACTTTTCCAGCTTCCGTCTTGGCTCTTAGGTTCGCTCCTTTCCTCAGCAAGTACTTCAGAAGTTCTAAGTGAGATCCTTGGACAGCATAGTGCAGTGGTGTAAAGCCTTTCCTGGTGATGCACTGATCGAAGCCCCTGCTGAGAGGAGGATCCTAACAATTTCCAGGTGACCCTTCTGGGAGGCGAAATGGATTACGCCCATGTCATCGATTGCTACCGCACCTACATCAGCTTTGAGGTTGCAGAGAAATTGAACCGCCTCAGTCTGGCCCGATCAAGATGCTAAATGCAACCTCAATTACAATTTGTCTGGTCAAGGAAGAAAAGGGAGAAAAGAATCATAAAAGACCATCCTACAACACAACAACAAAAGCTTTTCCCATATTAGACGGATTGATTCCGCATAGCCCTATCATGTGCCATGTTATCAGTTCACTCAACATAAGCTAGATCATTCTTTACTATTTCTTTCCAACACTTTTGTTGTCATCATCTACCCCTTTTAATACTTTCAAAGTCTAGTTTTTCATATGGTCAATTTTAAGAGTGATGGAAGAATTGATCGAGATGTTACACATAAAATTAATGCAAATTGGTTAATATGGAAATGAGTATCATGTATTTTTTGTGACAAGAAAATACTATTAAAGTTAAAAGGTAAATATTATAGAGCAACAATTAGACATGCTATGTTTTATGGTTATGAGTGTTGGGTAGTTAATCATCAACAAGTACAAAAGATATCTATGGGAGAAATGAAGATGTTGAGATGAATGAGTGATTATACAAGGAAAAACTGTATACATAATAAGGTTATTAGAAATAAATTAGAAGTGACACCAATAGAGGATAAAATGAGAGAATATCGTTTAAGATGGTTTGTACGTATAGAAAGAAGATGAAAAGAAGCCCTCGTATTTAAAATTTTCCTTTTATAGATGCAATGTGTGCCAATTTTAATTTCTATGTCCTCTGAAGTAACCAAATAATCAAACCTACATTCCATATATTCTATCTTTGTTATGCTAAATCCGAAGCCTTTACTTTCTAATGTTTCTCTCCATAGTTTCAATTTTCTATTAACTTTTTTCTTAGACTTCTCCACTAATATAATGTCATATACAAATAACATACACCAAGGTACTTCATCTTGAATATATTTTGTTAACTCATCGATCACCATTATAAATAAGTATGAACTTAAAGTTAATCCTTTATGTAACCCAATAATAACTTCAAAGAAGTTTGTTATTCCTTAATGAGTCCTCACACATGTTTTTGCACCATCGTATATGTCTTTTATAAGGTTTATGTATGTCAATAAGATACCTCTTTTTTTCAAGCTTCTCCGAACAACATTCATCAGTACCTTATCATAATATTATTCTAAATCAATAAATATCATGTGAAGTCTTTCTTTTTTGCTCCAAAATATTTCATAAGATGTCTCAAAAGATGAATTGCTTCAATAGTAAATCAGCCTGACATGAATCCAAATTGGTTTTATGTTGTACTCGATACTTATCTTAACCTACGTTCAATAATTCTTTCCCATAATTTTATTATGGCTCATTAACTTGATACCTCGATAATTCGCACAATTCTGAATGTCTCCTTTATTCTTTTATATGGGTATAAGTGTACTCACTCTCCATTCCTCGGGTATCTTTTAGTTTCTCTATATTTCATTAAATAGTCTTGTGAGCCAAGTGATTCCTCTCTTTCCTAAGATTTTTCAAACTCATATAGGAATATTATCTGGTTCTACAAATTTACCAACCTTCATATGTTTAAGAGTTTTTTTGACTTTCGGTAAAAAATGTGGTTTATATACTTCTCTGATTTGGGTAACTATCCTAAGTTAATACTAACATATTTATTTTCATTAAAAAACTTATAGAAATAATTCTTTCATCTATTTTATATCATCATTTGCCATTAGAATTTTCTCATCTTTGATGCATTTAATAAAATTAAGATCATTAGTTTTTTTATTTCTAGCCATAGCTATCCTAAAAATATCTCTTTCACCCCCTTTTAAGTTGAGCTTTTATATAAATCGTCTCAAATTTTAGTTTTTCCTTTACTAATGGCATTTTTCGCTTCTTTCTTTGCTTTCTTATAAGCCTTTAAAGTTTCACTAGTATTCTTCGCATAATGTAATTTGTAACAGGCCCTCCTTACCTACACCACTTCACTCTACCACCAAGCTCCTTCTTATGCCCATACACCTCCCTTAGATTCACCTAATACATCTTTCGCCACTTTCCTAATATGTATAGTTATATTGTTTCATATATCACAAGATGTACCAACATAATTCCAAGTATCTCCTTGAAGGACTTTATGTTTAAATATACCTTCTTTTTCGCTTTTGAGGTTCTACCATTTAGACTAAATAGCTCGATACACTCTTTTCTTCTTTGTCCACTTTTTTACGAGTAAATCCATAACTAAGTCAATGTTGGATGATTAAGCTTTCAACTGTAATTACCTTGCAATCTTTACAATATGATCTATCTTTTTTTCTACAAATAAAATAATCAATTTGTGTTTGTGATAAACCACTCTTATAAGTAATTAAATGTTCATCTCATTTTTTGAAGATTGTATTGACTATAAAGAACCCAAATGCCATAGCAAAATTTAAAATCTTCTTACCTTCCTTATTTATATCCTCAAAACTATAGTTTCCATAAATACCTTGATATCCTAATGCCTCTTTACCGTGGGGTGCTTAAGTACAAACTATATTTAAAACCTCTACTCCTAGCACTAATTTTAACGTCATGACTCGGTCACCATATCGTTGTATGTCTACTATACTATCCTTAAATCTTTATTTATAATAATACCAACTCCATTTCGAGTCTTTTTCTTTAGGAGTACCATAATTTAAAACATGTATCCTTAATCTTCTTTGTTTTTTCTCCAACCCACTTTGTCTCTTGTAAACATAGGATATTAATTTTTCTTCGAATCATAGTATCTACCACCTTCATTAGCTTACCAATCAATATTCTGATATTCCAAGAACTAATACGAATCTTATTATTTAGGACTAGCTTTCTTACCCCTTGCATATGTCCATGCTGAAAATACGGAGACCCTCCGTGAAATTTGTTCATTACATTCAGGCGATAATGTAGCGGGACTAACTTCTTTACCTACACTCGTCCATGATGTGAGAGCCCTCTCTATAATTGATTCACCTATATCCAAGTGAAGATGTAGAGACTCTTGCTTACTTTTTACTGCATGCGAGCTCTGCAACGTATCGTTAAGAGGAGACGCCCAAATGCAATACTCATAATTTGTATAATCCATGGTATAAATCCAACAAAATTTTATGTTGTCAGTCGAAAGCCTAACGCAACCCTCCTTTATCTGTGCTTGGGACCGGTCATGCAAGGGTGATCCCTTACATGGGTGGAGTTCATAAAAGACCATCCTGGATGAAGTTAATCACACATGATAGCCTTCACTCCCATAAGACTATCCGAATACCAATGAGAACCAAAGCGAGGAAACATTATTAGTTTAGGCATACACAAATTCAGCATGGTCAAACCACTCGGTTTAACACATCCTCAAATAGGAATACAACAACAACAACTAAGCCTTTTTCCATACATCCTCAAAAAGAGATAACCACATTAAATAAATAGTGTAGAAAGCAGCAATATTCATGAATAGAGAAGACCAGTATAACACTGGTCCTGCTCTTCTTTTTCTTTTTCTTTCGTTTGAGGTATTCATCTTTTTCTTGACAGCAATGTTGCATGGTTTACTTGGCAAATGCTCCTGTTTCAACTCTCCATTTCCTTTCAGGAGAGGGTTATGTACCAGAATACCTAGTTGAATGTGTGATCCATGGTTGGTTTATTATATTCACAATGAAATCCACGAACCAAAGACCGTCATCTGCTCACGAAACTTGTTTTGTGTTTTTAGTATGTTACTTTATTGTAGTAGCTTTAGACAATTCTGTTGAACTTGTATAATACTTCTGTTCATGACCAGATTATGGTCTTTAAGATCCTTTTATAGTCAAATTCACTCCATGCCTTTATAGGATTTGGTTTCACATACAAGTTCGATGCATATATCATCCAATCACCCTCATGCTTTGGCCTATGATGCATGGACACTCCATTTATGGCGGAGTACCTGTACCTGGTACACATACCGGTACTTGGGTACAGGTATTCAAAAATCTATAATCTTTATATTGCTACAGTCAAATAATTTTTCGTTTAAGAAGTTATGTTTCATGTTAGAGTTATATGTTATGTTAAAATTTATATGTTTTAAATGTCCAATAATCTTTATATTGCTACAGTCAATTTTATATAATTTTAACTATATATATGCATAAATTTTTATTTTTGTGTAATGATGGTGTACCAGTACCTTATCTTTTTAAAAAATATCATATTTTGTACCCATACATGTATTTGATACCGGACCTATGTCATTGCAACATAGGTTGGTCAATCATAACCTTCTAAGTAGATTACTTATGATCACCTCAAGAGGTTCACAATTACGATACCGAGGAACAAATATGCAAATTCCTAGATGATTTGCATCGAAAAGTAAGCACTCTACAACAATGTTGTCCGTAACGTATCATATCGTCTATTGTTTTGGTCTACGATGGCATCATATCATTTTTTAATACTAAATTTAAAAAAAAACATAAAAAATCAGAAAAAATCACGATAATTGAAAACAATTCATATAATTCATAAGTTGAGTAAATATTCACTTACTGGAAGGTCTTCATGTTCTTGTAATTGCTATGAAGCTATAGCATCACAAATTTTAGGTTGAGCACCAGGTGTAATACTAGGAGAAAAAACGATTGTATGCTAGAATAAGATCTTCTTCTATCATTTCGTCTTCTATCACTTTCAACCTCTTCAACGACTCTCTTTTCTCTAGTTGGTGGTCGAGAACTACTAGTACCAACCTCTATCCTAGCATCATAAGGGATTTTATTACTAAGTTCAAAATCATCATTTTTCTCAAACATCTCCATATCTTTCTTTTATTATCTCTTCTCAACTATACTATGAATCATTTATACACATTGTCATTTAATAACTTCTATACTTTCCTAACTTTGCTCGTACAAGGAGCAACCTCTTTTCTACTTGTTGCTAGGTGATATTTCAAACGAGAAATTCCACCAATAATCACTTTCTCACAAAAAAATATCTTATTTTCAATATGTTTTCTTCAACTGCAATACCCCACTGTCATGTCGGATCATCAAACCGAGATTGGGAGCCCCCAACACCCCTTCCTGTCATCTTAATTTAATACTTCAAATCACCAATCTTTCATAAACCACCAACACACTCAAATTGAGTGTCTCCCACTTCACAAATACAACGAAAGGATATTCACGCACTTCATAAGTTCATATATTGTCATTAAAAAATAAAAGAAAATACCAAATACAAAGAGAAAAGCTATAAAAACATATACCACAACAACCGAATTATTGGTGTTGTCACTGTCAAAGTGATGGTAGCATTGGAGACTCTTGAAAAGCCATAGGAGATGCCTACAATGAGTCAAAAGTCGTCTTGGAGACGCTAGAAGACGCATATGGAAGCCAGACTCGCACATACCACCGCGCTCGGTTTGGCCGTGCCAACAATAGATTCTGTATTTGATGTGCAACATGACTTCAAGCCGCGAGCACAAAAAATCAAGATTGAGTTCCCCAGGATCCATATATCAAGCAACCCTAAAGGCTTACTTTGGCCACGCATGGTTTGGTGAGCGTGAACTCTAATAAACTTATGCATTATACTTAGTCATATCGGTAAGCATGAACTCTGGCTAGCCTGGAAATGGAATCATGTCAATCTATCTCGTCATATTTGGTCAGCATAAATCTCATACATGCTCATTTTCTTGGTGTGAGGAGCTATCGATGGTTGTCAATGGCATCTCCCTCCCATTCACAAGATTCTCCAGCCATGGACTACAGTCAGGTCAATGGTGTCATGCCCTTTACGTTGTTAATACCAAGTAGATTATGTTATTGTGTTCCTATCAAATCAAACTCTAACAATTCTGCATTATAGGAGTCTCAATCTGAAACACCACTGATCTCATATGATTTGTATAGTTCTTTAACAACCTTGCCAGTTAATAAACTGGTTGAATTGTATATTGATCAAAATATGTTGAATGGTTCTCTCTCTCTCTCTCTCTTATATTTATACACACAAGTCTGTACATATATGCATATAGAAAAGTCCCTGAGCAGTATGTCAACCTCTCTTGCAACTTCTATCAAGGCATTGACTCTCCAATATTCAATCAATTGCTATTAATGTTCTTTACTATTATGTCTTCAGGGCTATAAAGAAGTCAAATGGAGTCATTATGAAAACTCTGCTATATATTAATGTTCACAGTTGCAGTGTTGGAACCGAACCAAACCAAACCATTATATATATTCGCATTTTATATGTATATAAGGTTATAAAACTTATATATAATAATATTTATACGTTATAAGTTTATGTATATGAGTTTTATAACCTTATGTACATATAAAATATGAACATATATATACATATGTATAGTTTGTATACTTATATGGATTTAAATCTTGATACAGTTTGTATACATATATATGTATATATAAAGTTTGTATACTTATATGTATAAGGTTGTATAATTATAACCTTATATACAAATAAAATGTGAACTGTAGATCCAAATAATCTCATAACATAATATATTGTACTTAGCAAAATACTTAAATTAGTAGAACCATGGTTCAGAACCGAAGACATAACACGGTTCAGTTCGGTTGAATTTTCTAAAAGTTGAAAACCGAATCTAATGGTTTGGTTCGAGATTGAAGCTAGAACCAAACCAAACCTAATGGTTTGGTTCGAGATTGAAGTTAGAACCAAACCAAACCAAACCGAACTGTGAACACCCCTAATTACTATGTTTGGGCCTACGGAATGAGTAAAGTTTTTGGAATGATGAGATATTAGGTGCCAAGAGGTCAGGCATAGTGGGAATCCAGGTAACTACAGGTCGCGGTTCCACTGTGGGATGGTTGTGCCGAACCTCTCTGTCTGGGTCCTACCATTTGGGTAAGAGTGATGCTCTTTGTTGTGCATCTGCGCACAACAAAAGTTTGGTGTTGGATCTGCCGTATTGCTTCACTATGTGTACAATACGACCAAAGCCATTGAAAAACAAAAGAAGGAAGAAGGCATTTCTTGTAAAAGAATATAGGCTAATTTCATTGAGCTTCTTCCCAAAATTATGTACAAATTATATAGACGTTGAGAATCAGTTGAACCTTACTGTGACTCCACGGCTCCGTGATGTATAGGATGTAATTCTACAATTATAGTAAATTCTGGTTGCTTTTTTTTTACTGTTGAAATAATCGAGAAACGGTCGAAATTAATGTGTCAAAATATAAAAAAAGTTAGAACAACATTACTCCGACTGTTCGGAGATCAAAATAGACTCATCAACAGCTGAAATAAATTGAACCAGAAAAGAGTCAAAATAAAGGAAACTCCAAGCTCTCGGAGAAGCAATGTTAACGGTAAGCAAGATCCCATCATTATGTTATATATATATATGTGAAAATGATAATTGAAAAGTAATGGTAGAACCTGAGTAAAACAACTGACTCGTAAACAAGATCTTATCGTTATATGTAGAAAGAGAGAGTAATATGACAACGTTGTCAACGGTATCAATAATTTATCGAATGAAGAAATTTCAAATGATGAGCTGGTCTATTTTCCAAGGTATGACAAGCCACAAGGGTTATTTAATATATATAAAAGAGACCCACTCAAGATGTTGGGATCCAACTTCATTCCCACGAAACACGATAGTTTCGGATTGAAGGGAAAGTATGAGTGTGATCATTCATCGTTATATCTTGAAAGAAGAGGCAAAGATGACCTTGGATTAAGGGTGGCAATTTTAGACCCGACCTGACATGACCTAGCCGATTGTCCAACTCTAGATTTAGGTATCCTGGGTCTAATTTAGGTCAGCCAAATTAGTGTCTGACTGGATTGGGTAGATCGGTCGGACGGGAAACCAGCCAAGCCATGGGTCCGGTTAGGTCCACGATGATTAGAAAAACCGATCAAGAATCCGGCGAACTGGCTGGTTTTTAATATGTGGAACTTTAGTTATTACTTATTTTCATATTTTCTTAAGTTGTTCAATTTATGTTTTTCTTTAAATTGAGATTAAATTGCTTATTTTTATGTTATATTATAACAATTTTAATATGTTGTGTACATAATAAATTTATATACTTATCTATATTTATTTATTTGATACCGGTTCAACCACGGTTGGACCTGATCGAACCTCTTTTTGCCTGATTGACCGGTACGGTTGGTCCGAATCAACCTAACAACCGGTATGGTTCATTCCTAGGACAACAATTCGATCTTGATACATAGAACAAATCTTCATGCAGTATGAGGGCGAGATGTCACACAACGCCCGCTATTCTTTGTTTCCCAAGTGGTCGAGACAGATCTCTCTCTCTCTCTCTCTCAGACACACACACTCGTATGCTCAATGTAATAGGTCCTGTAAAGGCACAAAGATCAGATAAGAGAGAGGGGGGGAGGAAATTGGTGATCCTTGTTGGGAATTCATATGTTTTGGGATGAATCATTGTTGCAGCCGTCAACTTTTTCCTCGTCAATTTGTTGGGGTGCGTGTTTTGAATCAGGTTCTCCTCGACGAATTCCAGTTGCCACCTATTGATTGGCCTCCTTTCACATGAACGCGTGGCATCTCTTGGTGAGAATCAAGGAATCCATTTGCCTACCTCTTTCTTTTCCGTCTGTTTACTTGCACACCTTTTCCTCTTATACAAATTTGATCCTTGGAAATAATTTCGTGGTAGTTTCTGGAATTGGGGTTCCGTGATATTGAAGTTGTGAGAGGTAATGTGCTGTATGTGTTCCTCTCTCTTCGTTTCAGTAAGTTACGTAAATTTTCTCCAAATGGGGTATTTATTTGAAATTGGTGGTCTGACTGAGATTTTGCTTTTCTTTATTGGCATCTTCAAGTTTAGATTTTTGAGGTATGGAGCGGATTTAGTATTTAGATTGGTAAAATTGATGTGATCTTTTGGACATGCATTAGGGATTTGGGGTTTTGAGAGGAGGAAGAGGAATTGGGATGTTGATGAAATTGCTTGCCGTACTAGACGGTTCTTCTTAGCTAGTTTTGGTTCACAGGATCAATTAGTTTGTTTACCATTTCTTCGACAAGGGGTTCAGGGCCCCTATTTCTCTATCATATTTGGTTAGTTTATGTTGTTGAAAATTGAAATAGCTTCAACTGTTCTTCTCTTGTTCTTTCAAGGCAGAAATCTAGTAGTAACAATCTAACAACGATATTGTATGGGGGCGTCTTTTGGTGACTAAAATTGGGCTTTCGTCAATCATGAATATTGATTAAATTGTTACGGCTACTGGAGTTGTTAAATAAGCAATGATTTTGGTGTGGAAGTTCGTAAAAGAGAACCTAATGAGCTTCGTCTTTATATTTTACACATGGGGATTCCCAACTAATAATTATTGACCATGGTATCCTCTTGGTTGCCTTGTCTGTTCGACTGTTTTATGCGGATTTTGATGTCCTTGCTGTTCGTACCACTTCTTTTACGAACATTTCCGTGACAGGTTTCATTTTGTATTGCATTCGTTATTTCCTGGTTGTATAATGTTGACATCTCAGTTGGATAAGCTAGTGCTGAATAATCTGCATGGCCCAAAAATTCTGTTCCCCATCTGAAATTGTTGAAATATGCAACTAGAAGAAGCTTGCGGTATGGTTCTTAAGAAGAATAAGAAAGGAACTTCCTCTTGGATAACTGTCTTCCCCACCTATTAGAAATACTTGTAGAAGATTTCGTTTGTAACAATCTGTCAAATTGTGTTTTTTCTGCAGAAACTAAGGAGCTTAATAAATCGGAAATCTTCTCGGATGGGGGAATATGTCGGCAAAGACTTTGATGAAATTGAAGAAGTACCTAAGCTAGATACCTTCAAGAAGGTATCGGTGCTACCGCTTGTTTTTCTCATCTACTATGAAGTTTCTGGTGGTCCTTTTGGTATAGAGGACAGTGTTAGGGCCGGAGGCCCTCTTCTCGCGCTTTTGGGTTTTCTGATTTTCCCTTTCATATGGAGTATCCCAGAAGCTTTAATTACTGCAGAGATGGGAACAATGTTTCCTGAGAATGGAGGGTATGTTGTTTGGGTTTCTTCTGCTTTAGGCCCATTTTGGGGATTTCAACAAGGGTGGATGAAATGGCTGAGTGGGGTTATAGATAATGCCTTGTACCCTGTCCTGTTTTTAGACTATTTGAAATCTGAGATTCCCATTTTAGGAGAAGGGCTACCAAGAATGTTTGCAGTGCTGTTGTTAACTGTAGCTCTTACCTATATGAATTATAGAGGATTGGACATCGTCGGATGGACTGCAATAGGACTCGGTATCTTCTCCATTCTTCCCTTTGTTGTAATGGGAATCTTGGCTATACCAAACATTGAACCTTCAAGATGGCTGGTGGTAGATTTGAGCAAGGTGAATTGGGAATTGTATCTAAACACACTCTTTTGGAATCTTAACTATTGGGATTCCGTTAGCACTCTTTCAGGAGAGGTGGAAGACCCTGGCAAAACCCTCCCTAAGGCTCTCTTTTATGCACTTATATTGGTTGTTTTTGGGTACTTCATCCCACTTCTGGCCGGAACCGGTGCCATCCCTCTTAACACAGCATCATGGACCGACGGATACTTTGCCTACATTGCTAAAATTCTTGGTGGAGTTTGGTTGGGGTGGTGGATTCAAGGGGCGTCTGCTTTATCGAATATGGGCATGTTCATTGCAGAAATGAGTAGTGATTCATTTCAACTTCTTGGAATGGCAGATAGGGGGATGCTACCTGAAGTTTTCAGTAGAAGATCATCTTATGGAACTCCTCCCATGGGAATCTTATTCTCCGCATCTGGCGTTGCGCTGCTTTCATGGTTAAGTTTTCAAGAGATCATTGCAGCAGAGAATTATCTGTATTGTTTTGGAATGATCTTAGAATTTGTGGCCTTCATATATTTAAGGGTAAAAAATCCAACCGCCTCACGGCCTTATAAGGTCCCCGGGGGAACTGCCGGTGCCATTTTACTTTGTATAGCTCCAACAGCTTTGATCCTTGTCGTTCTGGCAATTGCTTCACTTAAGGTCATAGTTATAAGCATTGTTGCTGTACTCTTTGGTTTTGTTCTCTATCCATTCCTGGGGTATATGAACAGAAAGCAGTGGCTAAAATTCTCCACAAAGGAGAGCACTGAATCAGACTTAGAACGAGCTACCTTTCTCTCTGGTTATACCAGATGATGGTTCCAACTTTTTTTTTCGATCGCATGCAGATGATGTGTCTTGTTGTCGATAGTAAGCAAGAACAATCTATATGGCTAAGTTGTTTATGTGGCCACTGCCATTTCTTTTCAGCTAAATCAAGTGAAGCGTACCTTCTCTTTTGGTTGGAAGGACTTTGCCAATTTGGAGCCTTTTGTCTAGTGTTTCGTTCTTGCCTATAGTAAGACAACCATATGGTTTTCCTGAAAGATTGTTTAGATCTTGAATTCTCCATAGTTCTGTATTTCTGTCTGGTTGCCATAATTTTTATCAAGCTTAAATTAAAATAGGTATATGTTTCTTTACCTTGGCTTACAGTATGTTCTTAGAATCAGTAAGTGGTGATCTAGTGTCGCCTCCCATAGATTGTAGATGAATTAGTGGATATTAAGCAGCTTAGTACATGATCAAGTGCACGTGCACACACACGCAAACATATATATATATATATATATATATATATATATATATATATATATATATATATATATAGGTTGGAGCTCATTTTGAAGCTCATTCACAAGCTGAGGCAAGCTTGATCTAATTCAAGCTTGTAGAGCTGGGTCTTGAGCAATGGTGGATCTACATGGAGGGGTGAGGGGCGTCTGCTCTCCTGAAATTTTGAAATTTTAGAGTAAAACCTATATTTTTACAGTGAATATATGGTTGAGATTCATGGTTGGTGAATATATGGTTGAGATTCATGGTTTGCACCCTAACACGATGAAATATGTACGTTGTTCCCTCCAACACTATTTTCTAGATCCGCCACTGCTTGAGCCAATGTTCATTGAGTTCATTCATGAGCTTGCTCAAGCTCGTCAAAGAAACAATCCTAACTAGTCAAGGCAGAACGGATGGAATATAACATGAGCAAAACTTGAGCATGGAGATGAAGCTCGTTGAAGTTTGAGGTTGAGTTTCAGCTTAGCATTTCCAAACTAGCTAAGCCAAGCTTGCCTATGCTCCCACTTGACGCTGTCACACACACACACAGAGAGAGAGAGAGAGAGATTTCGTTTAGTTTCGGGTTTAGCTATGAGCTCACTCTTTTGATAGAAATGATTAATTACGTAGCTGCAAAACTATGTTTTCTAGATAATCACTTGAAGCAAAATGAAATTCCCTTCCTAATTCCTTTGTAATTAAAATGTATTAATTTTCAATAAATTCGCTGAAAAATGCTTGATCCATTAGAAAATGATCCGCAAAGGTGACAATTACTAAGATATGAAGCCGACGTAAACTGATCTAATTATGAATCTTTTCTCCTTTTTTTTTGGTACGATGGAGAGATCAATCTGATTATGCGACCTTGGGTATTGAACTCATGACCTTAACTTGTGAGTCGAATGCCTAACCACTTGAGCTATTGCTCGTTATGCTGATTACGGATCTCTTTGTCTAAGCGATTCGAACTCATTACTAAAATCTGATTCATTAGTCACGTACTACGTAATCAGATGAACCCGAACCGTTTACATCTAGAGTTGCGAAATGCCTTTCGATGGTCTCAACGTCCAAGCTATTCCACGCAAACTACGAATGCGTGAAGAGAGAGAGGAGAGAGAGAGAGAGAGAATGGGCGACTGCTGGAGGAATTCAAATTTAGAACGAGGCCAAAATGTAAGTAGTGGATGGCCACTCTCGGCCCCATTACTAACAACGATCATGAAATGCGAGAAGAAAGACCCTCTTGCCGGATTTCATGAGATCGTATTTTTCAAAACTTAAACATTCTTAAAAATTGAACCGAGCAAAGGTAGACGATTTCGACGATCATCGGTTCCTTCAACATATGGTATCAGAGCCTGTTAGAGCTTTGTGTGTAATCCCAAAACTACATACACATTTCTATTTCATTCTCTACCACAAACAGATAGAGAAAAAAAGAAAGCAGAAAGTAAAACCAAAGCAGACAATCAGCATTTGTTGTACACAATCGAACCGAGCAAAGGCAAATGGCTTCGACGATCGGTTTTCAACCCGTGGTTTTCGCAAGTTTAAATACACATAGAGAGAGACTGAGACTGAGACTGAGAGGGAGAGAAGGGTAGTTGGGGGTGGAGGGCAGCCCCTATCGCCGCCTGACTATGGTTGTCGCCCTTCCAAGTCCATTTCTTCTCTGACCTTCTCTATCTCAGGCCTTTTCCGCCTTCGGTGTTTTTCCACCTCTGGCCTTTCAACCTCTAACATTTTTTCGCCTCCGACCTTTTCAGCCTTTGGCCATTTTTTAGCCTGCAGCCTTTCCTGCCTTGGTTTAGCCTTGGGCCGCCTTGGCCTGGCCTCAGGTCGCCTCGGTATGACCTTTGACCGCCTCGACATGGCCTCTGACTGCTTCGGCTTGGCCTCTGACCGCCTCAGCTTACCTTAGGCCACCTTCATTAGGTGGCTTCCGGTTGTCTTACAAAATATCTGTTATACCACCTTGAAAAGTACAAAAATATCCTTGTACTTTCTGTGAAATGTCGTGAATAGTATTTTTTTCATATTTAGTCCTAGTTTTTATAGTTTTTCCAGAACAGTACCTGTAGGTTAAATAAACTGCAGAATGGTGCCTAGGAATATTAACTCCCCGGTTTTTACAACATTTTCATAATGGTACTTGTAGGTTAAATAAACTATAGTACAAACTCATGATATATTTATTGTTCAGTACTTAGAACTTGTGGATATTGCATTTAGGTGCTTGGTTAAAATTTTGTGGTTCTTTATAAAATATTTTATGTAAATCTATATTATGCATGTTTTTATGTTTTCTGACTTAAAATGTACAAACTCTTTACTTATTGTCTCTGCCAAAAGTTTAAAAAGAAAAAATGACTTCAAGAATTTGTGTATTTGAATTGACAAAGACCGAAAAGTTAAATGACCTAAATTTCCAAATTTGAAAAAGAAGAATACCACTGGCCTTAACTTTATAAGGAGTTGATTATGTATTGAAGGAAATTGTTTTACCTCCTACTCCAATTGCAAGAGATGAGGAAAGAGAAAGATATAAGATATTTTTGAAGGATGACACAATAGTCGGAACCATTATGTTGACATATATGGAAACAACTTAATTAGGGTTTTTGAGAAATTTGAAATTACAAAAGAACTATTCAATTCCTTGACCACTAAGTATGATACTACAGCCAAACTGTATGTACAACTACTCATTCAAAAGTATAATTCTTATAGAACATAAGAAGGTGAAAACGTAGTTGAACATGTTAACCAAATGCTGGTAATGGCTAGAGATATGGATCTAGTTAAGTCAGTTATTCCTGAGCCAATGCAAATATCCATAATCCTAAATAGTTTTTTCGCTTACTGGAACATGTAACCACAACCCTAAGACTTGGACATGATATTACCCTTTTTGAACTCCCATTGAAACTAGCAATTAAAGAAGAACATATGAACAAGAACAAAAGAGAAAATTTGTTAGTTGCCTAAGATAATTTAGGGTCTACCTCCAACTTCTCTTCCACCTCACACCAAATCTAAGGGATATACCCAAATAACTTGCTACAACAATGTTTTTCTTAAGATAATATTAATTGTTTTACACTACCAAACCTAAATGTTGAATTGGTTACATTTTCTAAAAAAAAATTAGCAACACCCATATGACAACCCAAAAGAATTGTTAGGTCTGAATCCTGATTACTAAAACCATCAAGAACACTTTATCAGTACAAGTTATTACAAGCAAGTAACTTTAAGGATCTAATAATGCCTCCAAATGTAAATCATAGAAAACCTTACAGAAGCTTTGCAATGCTATGATCCACATAACGGAATTTCCCACTGATACTTATTACTAGTTTCCAAATCCACAATCTGTATCTAGTCCAAAATCGGTAGACACAAGAAAGGCAAGAAACACATTTTGGGGTTTAGAGGTCCAAAGGACAATGGTTGTTGTTAAAAAGTTCATTTTATTGTTGAAGCCTCCTTAATAGTGTTAGACATTTAGAAACAATCATGCTGACTGAGTTTTATTCAAGGTAGAGCTTGTTGTTGCAAAACTTAAAACCCACATTGAGCAACCAGTTAGCTTATCATTGGTTATCTTATCTCTATCACCATGCCATTATTGTATTTGCATAACTTTAGGCATCATGACCCTATCGTCATAATTAAAAGGTTAAACCATGTGTTCCATGAATTTCCTGCTAATCTAACTTATCAATATGAAAATATTTGGGACAACTACAGCTAAACAACATTAAGTTATCCGATCTAACTGACAGACATATTATTGGTGCAATGCACTCACAAATGGTAATCTTAAAACAAGTTGTGTGGAGTATGATGCAACATTAAAACTGAAGGCCCATATTTAGGTGTTTCACATATAAGATCATGCAAGCAAGATGCTGATCAATTACCACATCAAAATGCCTACCTCTATATGTTGTAGTGCATGATCCTAATTGGTAAGTATTCTAAGCTTTAAACTCTCATAATTTGTTGTTGAACAAACACCATTTGTAAGCAACAAATGAGGGCCATATATGAGTACAAAATACAAGTTACAAATGACCAACAAGCTTCAAAAGATATGTATATATATATATATATATATATATATATATATATATATATATATATATATATATATATATATATATATATGCATTGATCCTGGTGCGTATGGCTAAATTCAGTCAATTAACATTTGTACCAGGGGCACAAGTTGGAGTGTTTTTTTAGTTTTCTTATGCAAAAAGTGAAACTTTACAAGCTATGTTTTGTTGGATCCAAGTATAAACCTTGGTAATAAAAAAGCTTCATAATCAAAGATTTATTGGGAATAGTACCAATAGAGGATAAAATGAGTGAAAATTGTTTAGGATGGTTTGAACATATAAAAATATGACCAAAGGGTATTCTCATAAGAAGATATGAAAAACTAGATTGTAAAAATATTAAAAGAGGAAGAGGACAACCACAAAAGTGTTGGAAGGAAACAATAAAGAATGATCTAGTTTATATTGAGTTAACTGCTAGCATGGCACATGATAAGGCTATGTGGAAACAAAGGCTTAGTGAACTTCATGTATGGGAAAAGGCTTAGTTGTTGTTGTTGAATCAAAGATTTAATGTAATATACCAATAGATAACATCACTATCTACAAAATACGGAAAACAAGTTCAACATTACAAACTGGTAGCAGTTTCGTGTTTGAAAATGGCAATGCACTAGTGAACTACGTATTGAATAACACGATTCGAGTATAGACTATCAGATAAGAACAATTTCATGCATATGTGGTCATTTCCTTATTGTTTCATTCTAAACATGCTTAGAGTTAATTTTGACGTGTATTGTATACTAAGTTTAGATAAGCATGTAAGAAGTTGCCAAAGATTCATAAGGAGTGAATTTCCAAGCTTTGAGGACAAGGACTTCATGAAATCAATTCGTATATTGTAGCTAAGAGTTCAACCGCAACTATTCCTTGATTATCCATAGAGAAGAACAGAACATCGAATATGCATAGCCATCATATGGGAAAAACAAGAACAAGGCACAATCAAAAGAAACCCTCCTAATTTCCCTCGGAACCATTCCTGAATTCTTATGAAGAACCACCATGTTAATTCAACTAATAGCAAGCTAAGGCCCAGAAAACTAGTATGTACAATGAGAAAAGTCCAACTAGGACCCATACCCTAATCTACACCTCGAAACAACATTTGAAAACTATACCCCATCAATTTGGGATTAAAGCAGAGATTGCAACTTCTAGAATGAGAAACAGAACTCGAAGACGAAAAATAGAAAAACAAAAAACTCAGCACCAAAATGAGGAAATGAAAAAGAGAAAACATATGAGCAATAAAAAGAACCTCTACAAAAAAAATGAAACAAAGAACATCCATTTAGTATAAACAACAGAAGCAATAGAGGTTAATCAAAAACCACAATCATGGATACGGTGTTCTCGAGTGCTTATCTCTCGAATTGATGACTAGAGCATTAGAATCACATATCTCTTCAAGGAGTGGAATATTCCCTCCCGTGGCAACGACGTGGATGCTTTCACTAGGATTTTCACCAGATTTCGGTGCCTTTGGTGTTGGAGTAGCCGATGATCGCCAAAGATGTAGGCCTTTGCTCAATTTGGTTGTGTACAACGGATGCCAAGGCAAACCCATCAAGTGAAGAGCATTATCATAAATCTCCATCTCTCGATGTATAACATCTCCTATGCCCTCATCAGGGACTAATCTATCAATACAATCAATAATGCATCGATTAACCTCACCATCCTTTTTGAAGGTTGTTGAGTACCTGAATGATGGGTTTAGATAATATGCTGCTGCATGAATAGGTTGATGCAATTGTTTATTTTATCTATTATCAATTATTTTCCACATGGGCACATAATCTCTCTTTTTTCCATTAAAATTATTTCCGATAGCTTCTTTTGTCCTATCCATGGCTTCATAAAGGTAACCCATAGATGGTTTCTCCTTCCTGGCAGTCAATCTCAAAACCTTTACTAAAGGACATTTAACCCTCAACAGTCTAACACATGCATTCCAAAATGTACTCCTGAAGACTGTCTCGAAAATCTCAATGAGCTTTCTATTTCTTCTATTCTGAACCAACTCTGTAAATTGTTGCCACTCATTTGAGGAGAACATTATCTTTAATGCTTGCTTCTATCTCACAATACTCTGTACAAATAAGAAATTTGTTGCAAACCGAGTTGCAGTTGTTCGAAGAAGCTCTGCGCCTTCTGTATATCTCCTCATCATACACAAAACAAATGCATGGTTGTAAATGAATTTTGTAATATCTTGACAACACTCAGTTGCTGCCTTTATTTTATCCATCTCACCAATGTCCTCAAGGATGAGATCTAAACAATAGGCTGCACATGATGTCTAGTAGAAAGTCCCATAAATATCAGCTAACTCCTTCCCAACTGCTTTGTAGTTAGCTGCATTATCTATAATCAATTGGACTACATTCTCTAGCCCAACTTCTTTTATAACCTTATTAAATTCTTGTCATAGAATATCCGCAGTGTGCCTCTCCTCTAACATATCCAAAGATCTCAAAAACATAAGTCCTTTAGGATAATAGAAAAGAAAGTTTAGCAAGGTTCTTCCTCGCCTATCTATCCATCCATCTGCCATGATAGTACAACCTGTCTCCTTCGATGACTCTCTCAAAGTCGAACAATATTCTTACACTTCAATGACGGTCTTATCTAAGATCTTTCCTCTCAACTTTTGATAGGAGGGCATCTTGTATCTTGGATCGATGTTAGCAAGTGCATCTGCCATTACTTGAAAATGAAAACTGTTTGCTGCATTTAATGGAATACATGCATCATAAAATCATCTGCCCACTGCAAGGTCTGCCTGATCATGCAACTATTATGAAGCCATTATAGCACGAATTCCAGGTTGAGCACCAGGTGTAGTAATAGGAGGAAAAAATGAATGTATGCTAGAAGAAGCACTTCCTCTACTCCTTCTTGAACTTCCTCTTCTACCACATCCAAAGTCTTCGACAATCCTCTTTTATTTGTTAGGTGCTGATGAACTGCTACTACCAATCTCTGTTATAGCATCTGAAGGCAAACTATCAGTGAATCCAAATCGAGTAGCATCATCTTCTTCTTCAAACATCTCTAAATCATCATTTTGTTGTCTCATTTCTTCTATACTCTCAATCATCTGCAGACATTACCATTTAATACCTTCTGGCAAACTTATAACTCTACCTGTGTATGAAGCAACTTCTTTCTTAGTCCCTGCTAGGTGGTGTTTCAACCTTGAAATTCCACCACTAACCACCTATCACAAAATAAACATCTGATCTTTAATCTAGAACCCTCAACTAGTGTACCCCACTGTCATGTCGGATCATCAGAACGAGAATGAGAGTCTCTAACACCCTTTCCTGCCATCTCAATTGAGTACTTTAATTCAATAAAAAACCTGAAAATAAAAGCACTTCGTAAATCCCCAATCGTCAAATAACACTCAAATACAGTGTCTCTCACTTCATGAATGCAATAAAAATCATATCTACACACTTAATAACTTCATATTTTGTCATTAAAAAAAATAATAAATAAAAAGAAAAAAATGAAGAAAAACACTAAAAATATACTTAAATCCGAGATAGGAGGCTTGCATGGACACCGTAGAGCATATTTTTGGAGCCTTGAACACCAAGGAGGCGAAGAACGGTTCTTAGGGAGCTTGGGGAGGTCTTAAGAGAGAGAGGAAACCCGCAAAAATGCGCGTTTCGGTTCGACTAGGGACCTTTATAAAGGGTCCCCGGTTGTATCGTATCGGTGTGATACGGATAACACTGGTATAACCATATTGTTTCACATATGACAAGGTGTACCACCATACTTTCAAGCATCTCCTTGAAGGACTTTTTGTTTAAATATATCTTCTTTCTTGCTTTTGAGGTTTCACCGTTTAGTCCGAATAGCTCGATGCACTCTTTTCTTCTTTGTAAATCAATAACTAAAAGTCGATGTTGGGTGGTTAAACTTTCTCTTGGAATTACCTTGCAATCTTTAGAATACACTCTATCTTTTTTCTACAAATAAAGTAATCAATTCGTGTTTGTGATAAGCCACTCTCCACTCTTATAAGTAATTAGATGTTCATCTCGTTTTTTTGAAGAGTGTATTGACTATAAAGAGATCAAATGCCATAACAAAATTTAAAATCTCCCTACCTTCCTCATTTATATCTCCAAAACCAAAGTTTCCATGAATACCTTGATATCCTAATGCCTCTTTACCGACATGTCCATTTAAGTCTCCTCCTAAACAAATCATCTCCCTTTGTGGAATTCTTTGAATCACCTTATATAACTCTTCCTAAAAAACTGTCTTTATACTATCTTCTAGTCTTACTTGGGGTGCGTAAGCACAAACTATATTTAAAACCTTTGCTCCTAACACTAATTTCAACGTCATGATTCGGTCACCATATCATTGCATGTCTACTACACTATCCTTTAAATCTTTATTTATGATAATACCAACTCCGTTTCGAGCCTTTTCCTTACCTGAGTACCATAATTTAAAACCTGTATCATCAATCTCCTTTACTTTTTCTCCAACCCACTTTATCTCTCTTTGCTGTTAACCAAATAAATTTGAATTAATGATAACACCCATAAAAATTATATTTTTTTTGAATGCAAGAGTTGATTTGAGTTGAATCAAGATTTCATGAACTTTCCCAATCTTTGTTAAGGAGTTCATTTCTTGGACTTGGGATATCCTAATTCCGATGAAAGAGGATTTCTAGCAAGGGTGACTCAACATGAATGGTAGTCAACAATGCAAGGATCATATGTGCATAAGACCATCTATGAATGCACACGGGCATGAGATGCATGAAATGGATGAATCATGTATGTTGGATGATCTCCACGATTTATTTACAGGAAATCCCATGAAAGTTGGCTACTCTAAGTGGGATGTCCTCCATGCTCATTTCCTTGATGCCTTGGTTTTGTAAAAATCATTTTTGAATGGATACTTTCTTTTTGTTTCTATCAAAAGGGACTTTCTTTTCCTATATTTCTCTTAACTTTGGTTTTAATACAAAATAGCTTGGTAGAGGTTTTTATAGTTGAAAAAACTCAACAACATTTCAAAACTCCATTTTCCATACTACAAGGTCTAATCCTCAAACAAAATGAGATCCAAATTGATGGGTTCTATTCCTACTTTAGGATCATAATGACAAACTTTTTTTCTTTTGAGATAAGCTATAGGAAAATGGTGGAAGAATTCCTATGGTCCCTTCTGAAGCATCCTGTGATATACGAAAAATAGATTTTTAATGAAAAATTGTTTTTTTGAGCTTTGGCTTTTCTTTTTCTTTTCTTTCAAAGAGAACCTCTATATTGGAGTTTTTTCCCCTTTTTTCTTTTTAGGAAGACATCTATATTGGAGGTTTATTTTCTTTCTATTTTAAATTTTTTGCTAATTTTCTTTTTTGGAGAGAATGAAGTGGAGAAACAACTTATCTCTTTAGATACTCGGTCTAATCAAGTATGACCAATTTCATAATAGCACATATAATTTGAAAATATTTTGCTATTTTGAACTAGGCCCTATCTTTTAAAAGAAGTTTTTTTGAAATGTCATTTCATGATTTTGAAAACACTCCACTTTTCATAAAGCATTAATCCCTAGTTAAGAGGCCTATATTCGACTTGGTCTCTTCTTCAAAAAAAAGTAAAGAAGATCCATTTTACAAAAATAATTTCAAAAGAATTTGTGGTAGATACTAATCATCATATCTTTTTGATATTGGGCATTTATAGGGTCTATCAAGTTTCTTCTCTAGCCATCAATTAGCCAATTTGCATGATCAATTTTTTTTTGTCCCCTTTTTAAGCCGACCCCGTCTAGTATGGGAAAAGGCTTAGTTATTATTGTTGTTTTGTCCCCTTTTATGACATAGAGACATTCCCACTTGGGCCACCATTTTTCGGGCCTCTTTGGGTGAATGATGTAAATGGGATGCATGACATGTAAAATATATTCCCATACGTGATGATGGAGATACATGAAATGATGTATGTTTCTATGAAAGGTTTTTAGGGAATGCACTATACCTGTCCCTAGTTTAGTGGAGATGACTTGAGCATACCTGTCCCTAGTTTAGTGGAGATGATTTGAGCATTCATACTATGGCCGACCCTATTGTGGCATGTGATGAATGATATTTAGTGTGATGAATGAATGATTCATAAATGCACGATCTTGATTTTTGGCATGGCTTAGGAATATGCATGATATCATCTTAGCCTTAATGCATTTTGGGTATAGGTTTGATTCCTATGTTGATCACCTTCTAAGGAACTTGAATGTTTGCCCAAGTCAAGACTTTGTTGATTTTGAGGAAGTTCATGTCAATTTTTTGATAAAATGGTTTTGATTTTTCTGTTTTCTCTTGAAATTTTTTGTATTTTTAGTTTTTTCTTTTTCACATATATATATATATGTATATTTATTTTGGGAATAACCTTTACAATATATATAAAACCCGAAGTTAGCTTTATATCCAAGGAGGGTGTTCTTGGTACGAATTCTAGGTTCAACCCAATGTGCCCCTAGGGGTGGACGATGTACATGGGTTTTGTCAAAACTGATTTTGGAATTTGAATACGGTTTTGAAAACCAAAAATTTTGAGATTTTCAACTTTTTAATTTCTTTTGGATTTTTCCAAACAAATGCTAGAAGGATGAACATAAAATACTTTTTTTTTGGAATTTTCAGATTTTTTCAATGTTTTTGGGTTTTGGAAATCTTCTAGATTTTTTGGTTTTTCCCAATATACTTTTTTTTTGGATTTTTTTCTAAAAAGGGATATTCTATCAAACCTACAAAGAAAATACCATGAATTAGACTCCAAACAAGAGGTCTAAGCCATAGGTTTCGGTTTTAGTGGGTTCTAGGGCACCCTTGACCCAATTGGTTATGAAAGGCTTTTTATGTTTTGAAAATTTTTCATAAAGGGGATGACCTTGGAATAATGTATCATCCACAACATGGTTATGTACGTGATTTATTTTAGATATATCTAGGAGGTGTAAGGCTTGGGAAGGGTTTGACTTGGGTATCTCTAGGATAAGTGCCACCCTAGACGGTTTGGGATTTATCCTAGGTGCAACCCAATGTGCACTTAGGGGTGGACAATTTGAGTTTATATGGATGCTAAGAGAGAGCATGTTTGATCCTTTACGAAGTGAAAAGGTATGGATTCAAAGAGAAATCATGGTCGGTCCCTTGGGTGGTTTAGATATGTTCGGGAAAGTCATGGCCATAGGCTTGGATTTATGAGAGAAACCTAGGCTCAAAGAGATTTGTGTATACATGGTAGGGTTAGGTGTACCTAGGATGTCGATGCATGCCTTAGGAGTAACCATGTCTACCATATTTTTAATTTTCTTTTCTTTTTGTTTGTCATTTTAAAATTCTTTTTGTTGGTGTGAGACATTCGGTGCACCTTGAAAATCCACATCCTTGGGCACATTTGGTGGGTTTGTGGGTGTATGAGTGTGATTTGATGTATCAAATGAATGATTTATCGATCCTACACTAAAAAGGGGAGGATAAAGTAGGGAGTTTGTGGGAGAAGGAGTTTCAGGCATACGTTTTTCGAGCATTACTACCTTTTCATGGTGAGAGCAAGCTTCCTGAAGTGGCTCGAGCTCATGCATGGCTTCAAGCTCCCGTTGCTTTGCGAGGTCTTGAATTTCATCCTCCAAGCCTATGTGTATGCAACACTCATTCTCCTTCATTTTTGAAATGGTGCTCATGGGAACGAAACCCATCGGAGCTAAGTTTTTGAAAAGTCATAACCTTATGCCCCACTCCACTCGTATGCCTAGGAATGTAGACTCTGTTTTCACTTTTAATTTCCAAAATTTCAACTTTTTGATTTTCAATTGTTTTTTTATTTTTGCAGATTTTGCAGATTTTTTTGATTTTTTTCAATGAAGAATTTTTTTGACTTTTCAATGGAAAAAGGAGTGTTTGGATGATTAGCAAGGTTAGATGATTTGATCTCAATACTTACTGCATTTGTGGCATCATATCCTTTATCGGATTTTGGGCTCAATTTAGTTTTTCGGGTATAGTTTTTCTCTCTATGTACTCGAGATATTTTTCCTGGGAATGATGTGGCTTGGCCTTTTGTCTTAGGGCCTAAATTTCACTTTTAAGATTACTCTCTTCCTCAAATAGGAAATTTCTTCATCTCGGGTTTTAGTAGATTTTTTTTGAGGTTTTCGAAAACTGATTTGGGGCCTTCCTTGACATGTTTTCAAAGGAATCATTCAAACTTGACATTATTTCAAAATCAACCTATGTACAAAACTGGATTAAGCACAAAAGATTTTCGAAAAAGTGAATTTAAAGAAACCAACACCAAATTAACCAATCCTCGAAGAATCAAGTCCCACCGGGAGTGCCAATTCTGTAGATGTGAAAATTTTACTCCAAAGTCTATGTAGAGACTTGAAATAATTTTTTGCACACTACGAGTGCGAGAGCGTGTCAGCTAGTTTACTTAAACTAGCAAAGTTGTATTCAATGTCACAGACACCTCTAGGAGGAGGGGTGTCGGCGTCGACACTTGTGCGACACCGACACGGTGTCGTCATTTGTAGACACGATCAACGTGTTTGAGGTCATGTTCATCCAAAAATCTAGGGCAAACTTTAAAACCTCTCTCTCTCATCGTGCCCGTGCGTGTTCCTCTCTCTCTCATCGTGCCCGTGCGTGTTCCTCTCTGCGGCATGGCTCTCTCGTCTCTCCCTCTATACAGAGTGACTCTCTCATCTCTCCCTCTAGGACTTTAAAATCTGTTTTTGTATTTTTAGGGCACACCACTACCCTCGAGTTTCGTAGGATCTGAGATCGACATTATTGTTTCTTGGTTTTCTCATCCATGTTCGTTAGTGGGTTAGTTTTGTCGGTTTCCGTCTGGGTTTGTGGTTGATCCATTTTGTTTCGTTTTTGTGATGAACTTGAAGTGTTTTTGGATGGTTCCTGTCGTATAAAATTGAGTTTTGTGTTACAAAATCACTTTGACTTCAATTGTTCAAGAGTCAGGGAGTTTTGGTGTAAGATTTAGCCGTGTTGGTCTTAATGCATGGATGGAATGTGTTTAGTTTTTAAATGAGGATGTGGTTTCTGAATTTGCGGTTGTCGGGTTGATCTTGAACGTTGAGTAATGAGTTCTGTTTGTTTTTTATTTACGTTTTATCTGTTGTGTGCTGTTGGGTTTTTGTTGTTTTGATAAATTAGTTAAATTGTCGACATGTGATTTATAACACTAATTATCGACATGTGCTTTATTTTCGTTTTTTATAATCAACTACATTTTGCACTATTGTTCATGTACAACAGCTTGGTCCGACATGTGCTTTAGTCATTGTATATTTTGTTCACATATTGTTTGTTCTTTAGTTCTTGGCCTTAGGATATCTACAAGTCATTGGCTATCCACCCATGTCATTCTCATTGGTCATGACAGTTATAGCATTAGTCATTAATCCACCATATGAGTTGCTGGGTGATTCATTTCCTTGTTAATTCAATCCTTGTTCAGCTACGTTTTTGGTTTTCCTTGTTAATCAAATGCTTGTTTTTTTTGACATAGGAGCCACTTCTAAATTAAAATGCTTTCTAATTCATTTTGGTAATTAGCAAAATATTTTCTGAAATAAAATTAAAATGCTTTCTGTTATGATCCATTGCATATGTTGTTTTATGAATCAGATTGTGAAATTGAGAATTGAGTTGATCCTAAAAATGGCCGACAATAGAAAAGGAAAAAGAGTATTAATTGGTAGTGATCCCACTAGCCCTGGGAGTTCTGGTGGAAGTATTCCTTCAAGTTCAGGATCAACAACAAAAGTTTCAAAACCTTCGATATCTCGTGATGATGCACCATTATGGATGTACGTACAAAAGGGATAATTATACGAAGGTGGTGGAGGTAATACACATTTCATGTGTAAATTTTGTAACATGAGTTTTACAGGATCATATACTAGAGTGAAGGCACATCTTTTAAAATTATCAAAACATGGTATAAGAGCATGTCTGAATGTGAATGAGGATTTACGAAAACAATTATTGAAAAAGCAAGATGAGTATGAAAAAAAGAATGAAAGGAGTGAAAAAGGAACAAATATTCCATTATTTGGTGGATACAAAGAAGATGCAGAAAAGAAAAGAAAGTTAATGCAAAGTGAATTTAAAGATTCTAGAGGAGGATCAATTGAAAAATCATTTAACGTAGTTGGAAGGGAGGAGATGGATAGAAAGGTTGGAAGATTTTTCTTTTCAAGTTCACTTCCTTTTAATGTAGCAAGAAATTCATATTGGAAAGATCTTGTCACTTCATTAGCTAATTGTAATTTACATGTTTATGTTCCTCCAAGTCTTAAAATTTGTGAACCATTATTCTTAAAGAAGAAAAAACCAATAATGAAAGACTTTTGGAACATAAGAAGTTCTCATGGAAAACTAATGGTGTTTCTATTGTTTTTGATGGATGGAGTGATATTCAAAGGCGTCCACTTTTTAATTTCATTGCTTATTCAATTAGTGGGTCAATATTTTTGAAGTCGGTTGATGCATCTGGAGAAATTAAAATTGCAAGCTACTTGAAAGATTTATTTGTAGAAGTTATTAAGAGTGTTGGACCAGATAATGTTGTAGAATCACTGATAATGCAGCTAATTGCAAAAGTGCAGGGTTAAGTTTGGAAGGTGAGTATCCACACATTTTTTGGACACCTTGTATAGCTCACAGTTTAAATTTGGCTCTTTCTCGTATATGTAAGCCATCAGAAGATAAAGATAATCTTCGTGCATATGAATTGTGTTCATGGTTGAATATATGGGAGCAAATTGTATTAAGATAAGGAATTTTGTAATGAATCACCATTTAATTTCAGCAATATTCAATAGACATTCTCATTTAAAGTTATTGAAGGTTGCAGAAACACGTTTTGCTTCTTTGATTGTGATGATAAAAAGATTCAACACAATAAAGACATCATTGGTTCAGATGGTTACAAATTCAAGTTGGGATGCATATCGTGGTAACAAGGTTGAAGATTAAACAAGGGCTCAAGCAGTGAAGACTATTATTCTTAATGATTTATGGTGGGACAAGGTATGATATTTTCTTGAATTCACCGAGCCTATGTGGGAGATGTTGAGAGAAGTTGATAAAGATGAACCAATGCTTCATAAAGTTTATGAAATGTGGGATACCATGATTGAAAAAGTTGAGTTAATAATTTTGAAGCACGAGGGAAAAGAACTTCATGAGATATCATTATTTTATGATCATATTCATTCTATATTAGTTTTAAGATGGGACAAAAACGACACTCCCTTGCATTGTTTAGCACATTCTTTAAATCCAAGATATTATGGGAAGAAATGGGTTAATGAGAGCATTAGGCGTTGTCCTCCTAATCAAGATCCTGAAATAGCAAAGAATAGGCAGATGTATTTGGGAAGGATTTATTGTGACTCATACCTACATAGGCAAGTAAATTTTGAATATGGAAAGTTTTCTTGTGCCAGACTTGATTCACTAGAAGCATTGGAAGCAAGGGATTATCAAGATCCACTAGATTGGTGAGCATGTTATGGATTTGAGATACCTCTTCTTCAAAAGCTTGCATCAAAATTATTATCTCAACCAGCTACTTCTTCTTGTTGTGAAAGAAATTGGAGTACATATTCTCAAATTCACAATATCAAAAGGAACAATCTATCAAGTAGTTATGCTGAAGACTTGGTTTATGTCCATTTAAATTTGAGATTGGTTTCACGATCTAATGTTGAGTACAGGTAAAAATTACTAATATTTCAAAATTGTTTTCTTTGCTTGCATCATGATGATTGTTGTTGATCTTTTCTTGTTATTTATTTGAATATATTGCAGTGAAGGAGCATCAAAATATTGGGATGCAAATCCAGAGGAATATCACTTAGATGACAACCAAGATTTGCATACTCTTAATATGGAACTCACTGATCCAATAGTCCATTCAGTTGATGATATTGTTGGTACTGAAGATCTATAATTTATCAAGTACATGTTCATTACTTCATTTCATTTATCAAACATTAATATTGTTCATAGTTGATAAATGATATTATGATAATATTGTTGATATGACATATGTAGTTCTTTACTTGTTTTGCTTTAATACAAAGTTGTGTACTTATTGTTGTCATCATATTCTTATGTTAATGGATGTCTCACTTGTTGTAGGCTTCTAACTTGAATTAGTTGAATATATAATATATATAATATTATATACCCTAGCCGTGTCGCCGCACCCAAATTTTTTGAAATTTACCGTATCCCGCACCCGCACCCATGTGACATAGGTTGTATTTTCTGACTTTAATGGCAATTGTAAGAGAAGTGTGATCTTTTCGACTTAGGTCTTCTTGAACCGATACTCAAGGGTCAGCCTAGACGCTTTGAGGATTGATCTTGATTAGATGTATTTTTGAAATTTACTTTTCAAATAAGCTTGACTCAACCAAAAACATGCACATGGCCTATGGAAGAAAAATTTCTCTAAGTTCTGAAAAACAGAAATTGGTTCTGTTTTCAGAACTTATTTTTAGATTTTTTTAAATGGCTTCTGAATCTCCAAAAATCACGAACATTTTATAATGAAAAGAGGATCATACGGAGGTTCAGAAATTATTTTTTATAGAGGTTTAAAACCCTTGCTATGGATGTTAGCTTTCTAATTAGATCAGGGAATGACCCTTGCTCAGACGTCCAAAACATGTCTTTGACATAAATATAGAGGTTTAAAGAAACAACTGTATCTTGTGCACTGAGCTTCAATCTTTATGAATTTTATGTTGTTAGAAAGCTATGGATGTTAGCTTTCTAATTAGATAAGTTTCTCTGAAATTGGTTTTCTACAGACAAAGTTATGGGATGATAACCCAAGCTCTGTTGCAGTAAATACAGATGTTACAGATTCAACTTTGGTTTTATCCGATTTTTCTTAATTTGAATTATGTGGCTGCACGATCCTAAAATTCTTAAAATTTTTATCATATGTGGGCTTGTGTGTGAGGATTCAGTGTACCAAATTTCAGATCATTTAGAAAAGAGGGTAAAGAATTAAAAATACAATATCATACAGATGCAGGATGTCTAAAACAGATTTTCATGTTTAGAAAATATATAAATGCATCTCATATGAAATTTAAAAACAAATCACAACCATTTGAATGTAAATGACTGAAGGAAAGGAATTGAAATTTTTCTATATCTTAAGCATAGAGGGGATTACGAGATATAAAGGATTATAATGTATAGAGAGGTACAGGAAACTTGAAATCAAACATTTAATGGGCATTAAATGTAACGAAATGAAATGGGCAGCATATCTATCTATTACATCATGGAGGGAATCCATTTCTCAATTAATACAACCTCTTTTTAATTGAATAGAAGTAAGGAAGAAGATATTAGAGTAGAGTGAAGAAGATCTACCTTTTAAGGGAGCCCTCCTTGACACCGAGTGTGGACGAGATAGGAAGGGATCGACTCCTTCCTTCTCTCTCTTTCTTTCCCTATCTTTCTCTGCAACTCTCCTTCTCTTTCTCTCTTTTCTCCAATGCTCATGAATACCTTGAACCCAACCCCAAGGCCCCCTTTTATAGATTTCAAGGGGGGGCTCTAGGGCCTTCCATGATTTGGGCCTTTGGGACCATCCCCAATCCAATCTGATCCAAATGACTGGCCCATTCATGCACATGGGATGCATATGGGCTGGGAGGGTGGTCCCTTCTTAGCCCATATGGGCTTGATGCAACCCACATGGACCAACTCTTTTATTTGACTTGGCTAGGTGAGTTGGACTCACTCTAGCTCATCCCTTGCTCAATCTTGGTGGCTTGCCTTGAGACGAGTCTTGACTTAGGTATGGTCTTCATTTGTTCTTTCAGACTTGAATCCACCTTGGCTTAGTCAACTTCTTTTGGCTCGTCTTATGATCGACTTGAATTTTGAACTCAGGATGACCCTGCTTCGAGGCTTGATTTGGATGCTTTATTCGATCCTATCTTCAGGAATTCTATTTTGCTTGGTTATCTTTTCATTTATGGTTTCAAATATTTTTTTTTGATTATTTAAAACCATTTCAATTGAGATATATTTGAAAACATCGAGTTTTAACAAAATCTTCAAATATTCTTTTTGAAAAACAATTGAGTTTCATTCTCAATGTTTGTTTGTATGAGTGACATGCTTTCGCTCATTGAGTTAGTCTTTATCGTTTCAACCACTTTAACCCTATGTTGGGTGTAGGGTGTCAGACCACTTTAACCATTTTGATTGATGTAGCGTCTCAAACCTCTTTAACCCTTGGGTGTAGGGTCTCAGACCTTTTTAACCCTTGATGGGTGTAAGGTCCCAGAGTAGGACTATCCTCAATCGAACGAGTTTTTGAAGCCTGATTTGGATATGTTTGGTTTTAATTTCAAAAGGTTTTTGTAATTTTATAAATTTGATATTTTGCGAACATTTTGTGGGTTTGGTTCCCATTGTCTTATTTTCAATTGTTTTTTTGAAAACTTGTTTGAAACCCTTCTTTCTTTGAATGCAATCATTTGAAAAAGCATAATCCTGCCAATTTGGACTTGAGGGCAAAACAATTATTTTTTTAGCTCTTTGTTAAATTTGAATTTTTTTGAGAGGAGTTGTATTTATTCTTATTTTAAGGCTGCTACGAAATTTTGGTACAGAAATGAGTTCGTTTAAGGTATCTTTATTTGAAAACCCTTAAAAGACCTAAAACCGTAATTTTTTCTTAAAAAGGCAAAATTTTTAAAAGATCAAATGTTTTGAGAAAATTTTTGGGTGTTTCCAGTCTTTTGTAAACATAAAATATGAATCTTTCTCTGAATGATAGTATCTACAACCTCTATTAGCTTACCAGACAATGTTACGATATTCTAAGAACTAATACGAATCTTATTATCTAGGACTAGCTTTCTTACTCTCCGCATCCGTTCATATTGAAAATGTGGAGACCCTCTCTGTAATTTATTCACTACATTCAGGCGACAATGTAGCGAGACTAATTTCTTTACTTACACCCGTTCATGATGTGAGAATCCTCTCTCCAATTAATTCACTATATCCGAGCATAAATGTAATGACCCTGCTTACTTTTCACTGCATTCAAGCTTTGTACCGCATTTCTAGGTAGGGACGCCCCAACGCAATGCTCATAATTTTTATAATCCATGGTATAAAAATCTGACAAAGTTTTACGCTAAGCCTAACTCAATCCTCCTCCTTTATCCGGGCTTGTGACCAGCCATACAAGGATGATCCCTTACATGGGCGGAGTTAACTAATCCTATTGCAACTGATTTGAAAATTCACATGTTATGGATTTGTCTTTTCATATTATGTAACATTATCTGAGTTTGCCACTTGGATGTGTTGGATGATAGCCGTCTTTGTTTTCTGACTGATAGACCTGGAGCCAAAAAAATGAGCTGCTACGTATTGATGCGTTACGCATGGTACATTACAAGGCTAACATAAATAACCTGAACATGAGAGCACATAATATGTTCTAATACTTTCTGCATTCTCCTCCGTCGTGCAAAAAGGAATCCCTGTATTTTCATTTTTGTTGTGCAGAAAGTCATGATTTAAAACAGTGAAGCAAATAAATCTGACTTTCCATGGGTGGATAAATTGTTGCCAGCAGTAGTTGCCGTCGAACCAGTTTACGTTATCTATATTGTACTTTTCAGATTGTTCGACTCACATTTTGCTCTGTTTTCTGCGTTATCTTGGAAGTGATCTTTGAGGAAGACTACTATTGAGAACCAAGGGGACAGATTGTGGAGTCTTATCTTTCTCTCAGTAGGATGCAGATTGTTGAAACGCTGATAGAACTCATGGAAGTTACTAAAATGTAGATTTGGGTTTGCCCTCAAGTGTTAGGGACGTAGGTTGGAAAAACAGATTCAGTTGGAGCATTGGGCAATCCAGATTCAGGTATATAGCCTTCACCATGTGCTCTAAAACAGTTGGATCTTCTCCTACTTCAACAAGACTTTTAGGAAGCGAACCTGATGATATCACATTCGTCAGACGGCATCAAGTTGTCGTAATATTTGTAGGAAGAGTTTTCTGTTAATATATATTTTTTCTTTTTGGGTACTATTTGGAGGGTGAAGCCAGATGCACACACTGGGTATTGACTTGTGAGTTCACCCCCTAGCCAGGTGACGTTTGCTCATTGTTCCTTCTGTTAAATTTTGATTGACCACAATCTCATTCAACTTTCGGAACTAATGCGAACGAATACTTGGTCAATTGGATAAGAACTAAGGCTGATCAGATATCAGTCTCTAGTTCAATATTCTTCAAAATTCCAAATGAAGCACAGCGCTTTGAGATGTGAAAGATTGGGGTCGACCTTGTTGCATCAAAGTGCAATCTCTTCACCCAGAGCATTGATAGAAAAGAAAGATCTCACATCACCATGAACGCTTTACTAGAGTTGGTGCTTTTCTGTGTGCACTTGCAATTTTTTCTATATAGCCTTCTCCATCCAAATTACTTAGTACGTGTTTGGAACTTCAGTTAAGAGATAATATCCTTTGGTTAGGGGTTTGGCTGCTTGGACGGTACTTTTGATTTCGTTATTGTTTTTTTGGGCTTCATTGCTGATCATGAATTGAATAAATTGTATAAAAGAAAAAAAGTTCGTATACTGCATCCTTGGAATGGCATTTAAATTTGACAATCTTGCTGCAGGCCGTCCTGGAATATTTAACCTAAGGGACAGAGCAAAGTGGGACGCATGGAAGGCTGTTGAAGGTAAGAGCGTCTCTCTCTCTCTCTCTGTCTGTCTGTCTGTCTGTCTGTCTCTCTTTCTCTCTCTCACACACACATAGACACACACAAACACAGATGCACGCACATATCATGAAGAGCAGCTATTCAATATGAGTCATATGAGTAGTTGACAGTAAAATCGTTTGCATTCCAGATGATGAATTACTGAAGTTCTTTAACCTATTGAGTCTCACATGAATAATATTTGGTTCACACTACAGATGGGTTTTCGTGATTCTTGCATGCACCAAATGTTCGATTTGGATTCTTGCAGCCGTTCCGGATGTGGATCCAAATTTTCAAATGCCGGCAATTTGGATTCTCACATCTTGTAAGAATCCAATCCTTCTGTAGACGAAGTGGAATGGACTTCATTCCATGCAAGAGTCCATCCACAAAGTTTATTCAAACCTTCCAAATCTTAAGTTAGAATGCTGTCACATGGGTGCAGTCGTGGACACGCCTATATATAAGCGCACGCACCCCACGCCACCCCACCCCCACACATATATTTATAATTGATGATAGATTATAAAACCATTCACAAATATCAAATAAATCAGAAAATGTTAAGATGTAATATTAGTGTTTCATAATTCATTAATTAAATAATAATCAATCATTATTTATGAAGTGTTTTAGCGACATAGAGTGAAAATATTTAGCGTGTCAAGTGCAGGTGTGTCAACGTGTCTGTGATATAGTTGGAATCTCTGAATGTGCACGTTGAGTTTGAAGGTTGAGTCTAATAAAGAATTGGATCTATGCATGAATTTGATTTGATTCAACTAGTTTTTTGAGGGTTTGATCTGTTCAATTGTTTTCCCCTACGTCCGATATTTCTATTTGCTGAAAATTAGATATCTCTAGTTTCTAGACGGAACAGCCTCTACATCATAATGTATGTATCTTTTCTTGGGTTTTCTCAGGTAAATCGAAGGAAGAGGCCATGAATGACTACATCAACAAGGTGAAGCAACTCCTGGAGGAGGTTGCCGCTTCTGCATGATTTTATGTGCTTTGTTGTTTGGGAGAGACCACTATCAGCTTTTAGCTTTATGACATAATTATACTTGAGATTTACTTCTCTCACGCACACACGCGCACACACACCCTGATGACCATTGAGTTTGCTTTCCACTGGGTAAAATGTACTGATCAAGAGGATCTTAGCAGTTTCGTGATAGCCTGCCGGAGGCATCTCAGTTCTTTTGAGTGTGCTTTCCTCATAATAGAAGAAAAAAGGAAAGAAATCATTAGAAAATCAAAACTAAATGAAATTACTCAAAAGGATTCGTTGCCCTTGCAGATTCAGGATTCTTTTCCTCATAAGCTCGAGCTGTTGATAAATAAATAAATCAATAAACTACGAATTTCAGTAGCTTATTGGAGGCCATAAACAAGAAGGGCTCCAACACCTGCAACGATGGCAACAAGGCCAACAATCACACCGATGGGGGGAAGTCCACCACCGGTCGCCTTCCCCGTGTTCACATCCTACCGAGCGAATCGTCGGAGCTGAGCACTGCGGGCAGGCATAGTTCTCAGGCTGCAAGGCCAAAAAAGATGAATCAATTCTTTCTCTTTGACACCATCAACAAAACACTAACAACTAAACAATTGCCTGAATCATACATATAAAACTTTTAGAGAGAAAATACATGGTCTTTAAAGAGAGGAAGGGGTGACATTCAAGAGGAGCCAAAAGAAGCTGGAGGGGGTTTAAACACATCTAAGCTTTGAATAAAAAAGATGATTTTTTAGGATATGGTTCTCATATTGCAGCATAGCATACAATACACCTTGATACTGTGTGATAAATGCTGTTTTGGATATATATATACCTGAATCATATTGGTTCAAGTATGAATACGCATGATATGTGTATCATATCATACGATACAATATGGTTTGAATCAGATTTAATTGCTTTAAATATGCAATTCTTTTCTCTTTTCATGGTACAATGGAGAGGCCAAAGCCATATGTACAGCCTGTGAATCAAGCACATGACCTTCAACTCGTATCCCTTAGCCTTAAGAGCTGAACCACCCCCTCAAACCCGAACTAAGGGAACAAAACCGGAACCAAGCACCTCCTGGTTCCCTTCTTGTTACCCTTACGAGAAACTAGACCCAGACCTGGAGCAGGCGGAACATGAGCTGGACCTGAACCTAGAGGAGCCGGTTTGGCTCCGTCTTGGTGGAAAGGGAACTGACCAGTTCTACCTCCAAATGAAAGATCATGAGTGCGACACCTAGGGCGTGAACCTGACAAGGATCTACCAAAGTCCAGCTTGCCTAAAATACCTAAAGATCCATGGCTGCCGAACCTTCCATCCTGTAAAATTTCTACAGATGGGGTACTAAACCTACAACTTTGTCTGTAGATAAATTGCGACCCTCCTTCACTCCTATCATTGTTGAAGCCATCTGAAGAATTCCTCGTCATGGTTAACATCATTTGGCGCCTATCAAATACAATTATACAGTAGCATCAGGCTATAAGGAATTGTTTGCATGATGCTATAATTTTCTCATACAACAACCTGTTTTATTTTGCTAATAAAGATTTCTGGAGGAGTTTATGGAAGATAAGGGTCCCAAGTGAGGTTAAACTAAGTATTTCAAGATTGTTGCACGATGGAATTCCTGTAAAAATTCAGCTGCAACAGAGGTGCTTAACAACAGAGGTAACATGTTCTATCTGCCATCAAAATCTGGAATCACTTATCCACTGGATCGTATTGTGTCCCTGTGTAAAACAGTTCCTTTATCACTTCCTCAAGATTAAAATATCAGATTTAATAAGTAGTGGTGGAGCACAGGAGCTGCAATTTAGGGGAGACATGGTTGGTTGGATAAAATGGCATTGATGGCTTTTAAACAGGGTGATCTTTGATAGTAAAGCTTTCCAAACCCAATGATATAAGTGGTCTATCTATGGAGAGACAGTTTACAATACATAATCTGCTTATTTCTTTGATTCAACGAGTATTTCGTTACAATTCAGTGTCTCTTGACTTACACTGCGTTCATTTTCCTTTCGTTTTTTAATTTTAACATTTAGCCTCTTTCCCGATTGAGGAAGCTTGCCAAGGTTTATTAAAGTCTCTAATCTAATTCATCAAACGGAGATGAGAAAGAAGATGGTGAGGGAGAATTAAATATAATGATGATGTAAATGGACAGACCTGCTGACAACAAAGTAGATGGAATCTGGCTTGGCCTGAATGGCCGTCTTAGTAAACCCCAGCTTGTTCGCCGGCCATAGTTCATCGCCAAAGAAGCTGTTTGTGTACAACACTTGATCTCCGGCCTTCAGCCCTGCCTTTGCCGGGTTCCCTCGACCATCCACCGCCTTCACAAAATCCCCATTAAAAAGAAAAGAATCTCCAAAGTTTAACCACAATTATCATCACTTAAATTGATGAAATCGTTACCCGTTAGCCCTTGTCCCCCAGTTGTTTTTTTAATTTTGAGCAATTTCTTTTGATAAGAACGGTCATACACTTTCATAATTCCTATTTTCCGTTTAGATTCGCGTTCACAGACCCGGAAGCAAGGACCATCAACAGAAAATTAACTCCAAACGTGAGAAAGAATTACGACATTGCTAGTTGCTAATTACCGTGATGATGACGTCACCACCGGGCTTATGGCTGAGGGTGAGAACGAGCGACTTCCACCTCTATGTTTTGTAACGGAAAAGGGTACTTCTGAGGCAGTAAAATGTCACATGAGAATAAATAAAACGGTAACGTTATAGGAATTAAACCAAAAAATGTTACACACACAACGACTTTTTTAATGAAAAGACCAAACATAAAAATCATGAAGATAAAGCCGGTCTATAAATGCTGTACAAAAAGATGTTCATGATATGGTTATGAGAAAGTAAATATACATCTCATATAACATAAGATCTGTTCTCAAAAGATATTACATACAGAGGTTTGAGATATGTTTTAATGTTATGTAGGTAAGAAACCACAAAGGATTAATGAATGAAATAATAATCATACATGACATAACTTACAAACCGCAAAACAAGTATGTCATTATAATTATCTCCAATGATAAGTGGAAGATATAATTAAAAATAGTCATACTCCCGATGTAAAATGTTATGTGAGAATAAATAAAATGATAAAACCAAAATGTTATATACACTAAAGGAATTGTAAGTTTGTAACTAAAAGTCCAAACGTAAAAACGAGAAAGATTGTACAAAGAATACCGTGTAAATAAAGATCTTTCCTCCGTCACAAGTACAATGAAAACCGTGACACATTATCCTTTTTGGTCATTTTTTTACACATGACACTTTCCACCTCGTACTCCGACAATCTGGTCATATCCCGACAAGTTTTTAGAAGCTCCGACCGTTCTGGCAACCACCTCCAGACCGAACTGCTCTTTCCGTCCACATTAACATACTTGTTACCATTCAACAGAATCCCTGCTCCACAGAAGCTGCTTCTCTCGAGTGAACCATTTGACCTAATTATCACCTTCGATGTAATTAAATCTGCCAACGCACTCGCCCAATTCGGAGGACTTCTTTTAAAACAAGAGTTGCTAGAATACCTGCAGGAATAGTGAAGGAGGAACGAAGGATGCGCGTAGAGAACGGGAGCACATTCTTCTGGCTGAAGAGGAAGAAGGGAGAGTTGTTGCAGGAGTGGAGACGGCGGCCGTTGTTGCCATCTCCGGCGATACACCGTCCGGTCGATTCTCTCAGGACGACTCGGATTTACACGTCTGTTTTGGATTTTAAATCCTTCGGTTTCGCTATTGTTTTACCCAGTGGCATCTGTTGAGGGCACGGAGGCAACGTTCAGGCGCCGGCTGCGGTCAGGAGGATAATGTACGTGCCCCCAGAATTTCTCGGTCGCAAAAAACCACCGCTTTTCTTTTTGTAGAAAAGAACCAAAAAAATATTTTTTTTGTGATTCTTTTCAATTTGATGTTTAGTTAAAACTTTTTCCCTTTTCCAATTGTGACGAAAAGTTTCCAAGAACATAAATACGGGAGGTTGAAATCTTCTTTTTTTTTAGACACAGAGAAGGAAGGGTAACGTCTTTGAAAATTTCAAAAGTTGTCAAAATTCTGCACTGTAAACTGAAAAAAATGGAAATTAACTTGGTGAAAGCTATAAAATGCATTCTTCAGTCACAATTAACGTGGAGGAAACCCACCTTTAAAAAATGGACTAACACTTATATATATATATATATATATATATATATATAAAGAGAGAGAGAGAATGGGATTCTAGGCTCTTATTCTCGTGAAACTCTTTTTGATAACGTGAACCATTTCTTTGATTGAATAGTTTAGATTTAAAAAGGAAAAAAGAAAACTAGTTTTTTTGAAAAATAAAAAATTCATGTTTTACCTGTCACCATTTTAAATATAAATCGTTGAATGAAAAAAATGAACGATTCAGATTGTCATGGAGGCGCAGGAATCAGAGTCTTAACTCTCATTTTCTCCCTCTCTCTTTATATATATATATATATATTATTTATTTATCGAAGAAATGTTAAGGCCATATTAGCAAAAGAGCTTTTTATTCCGGCAGGGATAAACCTACGCAATTATAGGCCGTAACTCTTATTCCGTGATAAGGGCTGGCCCTTCGGTCCATATTTTCCTCAGCCCAAAAGGGCTGTACCTGTATCAACAACTCTACTTCTCGATCGCTTTATGTATGTTTGACTTCCTTCCTAATGTGTTCTATTTGTGCTCATTCTTAAGGTTCCTCGCGTGCTGATTTTGCGCTCTCTTCTTAGTGGCCGTTTATTTAAATCCGCCACTGCTGAATGACATTCTGTTCACTCAATCTCTTACATACAGAGCAAGTTAAAGAACTTTGTAGCAGAGATAGCTAAACTGTAATGTAATTGCCTTCCGCCCCCGGAGAAAAAAAGTTGACTCATGCAAGATGGATGATCTCCCCTCAACCTTCCATCTCTGTCAAAAGAAAATGGAAAAAAGAAATGGCATGAAATATAAAAATTATATATATATATATATATAAAGAAAATGCTTTGGCTCTTTTTTTCATTGGTAAGTTGGGATTAAGCATACCCCTACCTGATATGCATGCCTAGGTATCAAACCCTTAACTTTCAACACCGAGAGTGTTGGCTCTAGGGCATATTGACACCTGTATTATTAGTGGGAGTTTTGACTCTCAAGGAGTGCATGGAGAGAGTGTGTGTTAGACAGCGGACTCCTTTATATATATATATATATAGATAGATAGATAGATAGATAGACATGTTTGGTTTCAGGTAAACCGAAACTTGGAAATGTAACCGAACTAGCCCAATGTCTGTTCTAGTTTTGAAACTACTGGTTCTAGGCCGGCTCCACTTTTAGTCCAAAACCGCTTGTAACCGGTAATTTTATTGAAAAATTAAATTTTATACGAAAAAATACCAGAATGCTGGTTCCACTTTTGATTTTGTAAAAGTTGAAACTGGAACCGGACCGAGTCGAACCTCGGTTCCGGTTTCACTGGTTCTGGGTCTAGGAGGTTTCGGTTGAAACTGCTGGGCTGGTTAGGAACCAGTCATTTCTCTCTCTCTCTCTCATATCTCCTTGTGCTAGTCTGTGCCGAGCCAGAATGAACCATTAGATCAGATTCACAGACTAGCTTGCTTGTTGTCTCGATTCATTTGAAAAAGATTTGAAGCCAATTTTATTTATTTCTTCTTTTACAAGCAGGAAGAAGGTATCGGACTCGCTTTTATCTTACAACGCATTGCTTAGCTAACCCCATACTCAACAGTGACGTCTTCAGGATGGAAGCTAAATAGGAAAGTAATGATTTCAAATATTAACTCGGAAGTAATTCTGGGATTTGTTGGCATCTCAAAGCCTGACCATGACCCGTTACCCAGCGGAGTTTTGCTTCCCATTTGCCATTAATTGTTAACGATAAACTCTAAACTGTACTAAAATAAATGACTGTACATGTGAGGCATTGTGTGCAAAGCTGACTAAACTGTCAATGTATTGCGTTACATGTGGAGTCTCCCAGGCAGGAAAATTAAGATGAATTCCCCATCTTACATGGACCCACGTATATCGAAAGATTTCCTCTCATCTCCAAGAGAGAGAGAGGTATACTCCTTCAATCTGTTCTTCATCTCGCTATTGCCTGCTTTTACATTCTCTTACCATTTTGTTGCAGTTCTATTTGGATGGACCTCTCCCCATGGAAGCGTGTCATACGTAAGGAGTTTATCTTGATTTCAGGTACAGCTTTGTTGTATTTCCTCATACCGTATGTTGTTCTTTCTCTCTGGTTCAGCTTCTCTTTTTGTATATGTCTGCATGCTTGCATGCGTACATATGGGCACCAGTTACTATTAGAAAATAGGCTTATTTTGATGGTTGGTGGAAACAATTCCGACTGTCTGAATGCGACATATTTTCAGCTGTTGAATACTTGGAATAAGTCTATTTTAAACATATCATATTACTAAATCCTTGCTTTTTGAATGTCAGACTTATATAGTTCATGAGATGTGCTCTTTCTAAGGTTTGATCGCCCCTGAAAGTCGTTGGCTATGGAAGATTTGGTTTCGAGTGCTGGATGAAATCGTTTTACGAGTCCTATTGAAATGTTCCAAGATTTTATTGGTCAAGCTGGTTTTAGGAGGATCCTCCACCATCTACAGTACTATAAATGGAAGATAATATGCATCTCAAATAAAATAAAGGGGAAGAGACAGCGTTTCATCTGGCTTTGGCTGATAAAGCCAGTGAAGTGGATTTTATTAGAATCGGAGGCCATATCTTTCAAAATGTTATGTTGGTATAATACATCTTTTTCCATTGGGTTTGGATTGATTTATACATCCTTTGATGGTAAAACTCGATTTCTGTAAAGCTCAGATTTTCTCAAGATTTTGTGTTTCGCCTGATTTGTTAGGATCTTAGAACACTCCTTGTTATGATGATGGTTGACCAATATTGCCAACTGTCAGACCTGAATCTCCTTAGCCGTCAAGAAAAATATGTCTTCCTCTAGTACAGATATTGCTGTACTTCTTTTGTCGGCAAGATAACCAAATTGACGTGAACTATCCTGAGTAATAGAACAGAATCTCTCTCTCTCTCTCTCTGATACACACACATTCACGTGTATATGTACCTATACATGGCGCACACACATACACACATTCACGTGTATATGTACCTATACACGCGCGCGCGCGCACACACACACACATACACACACACACACACACACACACACACATATATATATATATATATATATATATATATATATATATATATATATATATATATGTATATATATATATATGTATATATATATATATATGTATATATACATCTATATGTATATAACGGTTTTGACAGATTCATTATTCGATGTTCTATGGACATTTTTTATTAGGTTTCTGAGAGGAGTAACACAGACAAAATGGTGATAGTAACTGAAGTTCATCAAAACGAAGAGCTAATGGATTCTGCAATGCCTGTTAGTGGAGCTTACAGTACCCCGATCTGGATACCACAACTCCAAGCCTGGTTTCTTCCTGCAGCCCATCTTCCAGGTAAACCAAGCCGTAAGCTTTTCTTTACTTTTCTATTTGTAGAAAATCTTGTTATACATCTAAATAGCTAGAATCTAGTTCTTGCATGAATGCGATCTTTATTCTGAACCACGGTGAATCAAATACCGGCATGTTCCAGACGACGCGCCATTAATGCTTGTCGTCATAAGTGTACACTAGTTAGCGCCCTATAGTTTAACTTTTTTTTTTCAGAAAGTTTTTTGGTGCTCTTTAGGAGAAAACGAAGCCATGCAACTGCTATCTTCTCGTTTCTTATATCATAAATCTCGCAGAAGATATTGTATAATTCGTGTTCGTGTTGAAGCATTCTATTGCAATAACAATTAAACGTGTTAGATCTTAATAATGTCATAATGTTTTCCTATCTTGTCTTTCACAGCAATCTAATAATTCTAGAATAATGTCACAATTAGACATTATAATTAAGAACGTTTTATATATTATCATACGATCCTGAATTTATGTGCATTATGAACATCGTTTAAGATGCATGTTTAAGACTCTCCGCCCCTCTCACTTGGCTACCATAGCCCCCTCTTCTATCTCTCTTGGCTATCATAGCTCCTTTTTGTAGGTTATTTCTAACGTAGGAGTATTTCTACAAATTGACTAGAAACAAATTAATAAATTATCTAAGAAAATTTGAGAATCTTTTTCTCTAATGGCTTTTAAATGAAGCAAACCTATGTTTATTGTGGAGGACTCAATTATTTCTCCTACCATTCTCTGCAATTTCACCTTTATGGTGTGTATGTATGTCTCCAAATGATGGTTAGATCTATGTGGGATCTTTTATTTTCCTATCATTACACTACAAGAATATGAAAGAATTGCGACGGAATAGTCCCTCTATTTTGTTGCAATTCTGTTGGTAAAGAAAAGTAAGGGAATCATGAAGGATACTTTCCGTCACATATTTTGGTGGCAATTTAGTGATGGAAAGATCCCTTGTGAACCCCTTGCGATGTCACCACTTCCATTGCTAGTTTGCAATGGAAAGTTTCCTCGCCATTCCCTTGTAACATTTCCTTTCTAGCGCACCGCTATTACATTATTACCCTTTCTTACCAAGCCTCCTTCAATATTTTCCTGCTAATGCATTTAATATAAAAGTAGAATAATCTTTTCAATTATGTTTTCAACTAATCTTTTATAAAAATAACTAATGAAAACAAAAAAAATCATCTAAGTGTGCATAACAACATGCTAACCATTTAATATCTACAAGTTAAGGCAAATGAGTTCACCATTGAATAACACAATTTCTCCTAGAATTCAAGTATTACATAACATTATTTATACATCTAGCAAAACTAATCACCAATCATCTCCATCCTCAATATTATCCTCGATTGGTTCACATCGTCAAAAGGCTCTATCGGCCAACATGTGTATAAAACATGTTAGGTAGAGGGTCACAATTGTTCTCACTAGACATCTCTTCCCATATTGTGGTATCGAACCAAATCTTTATTTTCTCTGCAATAATAAATATTTTAAAACATCAACAACTAAAATATATGGTTAGGTTTTAATTGACATCAAGGAGAGATCACCCAACATTGTTTTAGTTCATTTGATTCAATGGAAAGGATACTTTCTAGATACATAAGCAATACTAAAAATATTTGCTGATTGAATTTTTCAAATTAAAAGAATGCCTACAATTATGAGAATATGTGTGGGTATGTGTCTAAAATATGGCCAATGCATGTACTTTTGGTAACAACTAGTGAGGTTCAAAATGGAGCGACTAATGTACATGATATTGACATGCCTTGGCAGCTCCCAAGCACAGTAGAACACAAAATAGGAATACTACATTACCAGAAGTTCCATTAATTAAGACTTAGACTCTTCTTTGACATGCTAGCTCAAGTGTTATGCTTATTTGTTAGAAAATGATTGAATAGTGAAACTTGTATACTGCATTGCGTGCACATACAATCAATACTACCACAAACAAATTGTAGAAATTAGGCATCAGATATTGTTTCACACAACACACAACTTAAATGAACCAGATGAGAATTCAAAGAAATAAAAAGTTAAGAATCACAAATCATATTATAAGACTATATCACACACATTAATGAAGCATGAACAAAGTATTCAACTATCCCATTCTTTCTTTCATGTGCATATTAGTAGATACAACATGTAAGACAAATGCCTTGGTATGCGGTCAGCTAAGAAAGATTATAGAGATTGGTGAGGCAAGAGGTTAGGATGGTTGAGGTTTTATCTACAAGGAGCTGGGATGGATCAATTAAGGATAATATGACTAGATTCTGGTTTAGGTTTCTAAGGTTATGAGACGTATATATGTAGGATTTAGGTTGAATTAGGTAAGTAGATAGGTTAGGATTGGGTTTTACTTCCATATGCAACTAACCACGAATAGAGGATATGAAGTCATAATGAAGTTACATAGATTCTATACACTAACATATACAAACCCAAGTAACCATAACTGACTTCAACAAAATATTGCAACTAAACTTAACAAGAGTTGAGTAAACTTTGATGTCAAATCTAAACAAAGTATTTACAAGCAATGAAGTGGCTATTACACAGTTAAAGAAGTTATCCACATATAAAGGAACTCTAGAAAATAGTCATATCCATGGTACCTTAACATAGACATTTTTGGGTAGTTGGGAACTAGCCAGGAAAAATAATACTGGGTAACTATTAATCAATGAACATCTAGGCCAACAACTTTACCTCACAACACCTTAAAGCCTACCATTTTTCATAACTAAGGATTGTTGTGAAAAACGCTTCTTTTACAAATGACAGCCTCTATTTTCTTGCTTAACAAGATATATGCAAAAGACATAATTTATGTAGATTAACACTAACAGATGGAAACACATTTCCATGGAAAGTAAAACTTAAGAATGTTCTTTAGTAGCATAGCAATTGGAGACAATATCTTTGGGACAACCTCTGTATATGTATCAAATGTGGGAGTCCTACCTCATTAGTAGCATAAAACAACATGTTGATAACCACGGTAATGTAAAGCTCAATGCCAAGACAAACAACGCTCATTTCTCTTCATACCACTAGGCTTTGCTACACAATGTAACCATTCTCAGGTTTAATGGATCACGAAAAGTTCTAACAAAATAAGGCTAGGTATCAGTGAGTTGCAACTGATTGAAAGCTAACTGACAGTTTGTAATACATCTTGCAAGTTAAGCTATTATTATTATCAAATGCATAGATGTCCAATCTCTCTATGTGCCTACGTTATCAATAGTGATTGGTGGGCTGTTAGCGGTTAACCCTAATATAATGGTAGTATGGATATAGTAGATTTAATGGTACACTTTCATGCAAAAGCTAAAATTTGGGAGGATTTATATAAAAAACTCAACTCAAAAGAGGGTGAAAGAGATATGTGTAGGATAGCTAGGGCTAGAGATAAGAAAACTAAAGATCTTAATTATGTTAGATGCATCAAGAAAGAGGATGAAAAAATTCTAGTGGCAAATGATGATATAAGAAATCGATGGAAAAATTATTTTTATAAGCTTTTTAATGAAAATAAAGATGTTAGTATTAGCTTAAGAGAGTTAGCCAAATTAGAAAAGTATATAAACCATAATTTCTACCGACGTATTCAAAAGAATGAAGTCAAAGAGGCTCTTAAACATATGAAGGGTGGTAAATCGGTAGGATCAAATAATTTTCCTATAGAAGTTTAGAAAATACTAGGAGAAATAGGAATCACTTGGCTCACAAGACTATTTAATGAAATATGAAAAAACCAAAAGATGCCCGAGGAATGGAGAGCAAGTACACTTATACCCATATATAAGAACAAGGGAGACATTCAAAATTGTGCGAATTATCGAGGTATCAAGTTAATGAGCCATACTATGAAATTGTGGGAAAGAATTAACCAATTTGGATTCATGTCAGGCAGATCTACTGTTGAAGCGATTCACCTTTTGAGACGTCTTATAAAACATTTTAGAGCAAAAAAGAAAGACCTTCACATGATATTTATTGATCTAGAAAAAGCTTATGATAGAGTACCAAGGGAGGTTCTTTCGAGAACTTTGGAAAAAAGAGGTATCTCATTGACATACATTAACCTTATAAGAGACATGTATGATGGTGCAAAAACATGTGTGAGGACTTATGAAGGAATGACAGACTTCTTTGAAGTTAATATTGGGTTACATCAAGGATCAACTTTAAGTCCATACTTATTTATAATGGTGATTGATGAGTTAACAAAACATATTCAAGATGAAGAACCTTGGTGTATGTTATTTGCAAATGACATTGTATTAGTGGGGGAGTCTAAGGAAAAAGTTAATAGAAAATTGAAACTATGGAGAGAAACATTAGAAAGCAAAGGCCTCCGACTTAGTAGAACAAAGACAGAATATATGAAATGCAAGTTTGATTATTTGGTTACCTCAGAGGACATAAAAATTAAAATTGGCACACATTGCATCCCCCAAAAGGAAAGTTTTAAATACCTAGGGTCAATTTTTTCGAGTGATGGAAGAATTGATGGAGATGTTACGCATAGAATTAATGTTGGTTGGTTAAAATGGAGAGGAGGATCAGGTAATCTTTGTGATAAGAAGATACCATTAAAGTTAAAAGGTAAATATTATAGAGCAGTAATTAGGCCTGCCATGTTTTATGGTTATAAGTGTTTGGCAGTTAATCGTCAACATGTACAAAAGATGTTATGACAGAAATGAAGATGTTGAGATGGATGAGTGATTATACAAGAAAAGACCATATACATAATGAGGTTATTGGAAACAAATTAGGAGTGGCACCAATAGAGGATAAAATGAGAGAATATCGTTTAAGATAGTTTGAATATATAGAAAGAAGATTAAAAGAAGAACCTTTAAGAAGGTATGAAAAACTAAATTTGGAAAGTATTAAAAGAGGTAGAGGATGACTACAAAAGTATTGGAAAGAAACAATAAAGAATGATCTAGCTTATTGTGAGTTAACTGCTAACATGGCACAAGATAGGGATCTATGGAAACAAAGAATCCATGTAGCCGACCCCGTCTAGTATGGGAAAAGGCTTAGTTGTTGTTGTTGTTGGATAATGACATTTTTCTAACTAAAACTTTTAAAGATAACAAAATTGATGTTCCCACAAACAAACCTTTTCATCTATGTAATGAACCTATATATGGTTGCATCATACAAGGTTGAATGACTTGTTTTGTTTTAGAATAGCTTGAGAATAAGAATACTAATCAACTCCGTAGGAAAAAGTGCACGATACAAAACAAAAGTTTAAACTTTTGGAGAGATTTGCAACTAGAATTCACCTCCCTAATCCGAGCCTAACATATAAAAATGATGCGAGCCCATTTCCTTATGTGAGATAGCATATAAATGTTTAATTTCCATAAAGGATGAATAGACATAATCACCAAGCTTTCGCTCATAAAGTTATAAGTCAATATTGTGAGGCATAATTTTATCTTTCTAACAACCAAAGAAGGCATTTCCCACGTATTTTTCCAACTAGCCATTTCCATTGTCTATTTCCCATAATAATATCAACTTTCATGTCAACAATGCCATACACATTAGGAATTGTAGAGTGATGATAACTTTAAAATTGTCCTTTAAGGTCTTATGAAACATGCAAAAGATTTCATATACATCTAAATAATAAAGATAGAAGGACAAATAACAGTGTCCTAACTAAGAACCACAATTAGCTACTACTTTGTTCACTAACAACAATGGAGAAGTTTGTCAATGTAAAGCTTTTAATATTACCTATAGTTGGTGAAACTTTTCACGACTTCTTTTCTTAGTACATAGGTTTGACCAATATCATCATCATCACTACATGCACAATCTTATTCATGTAGTCAAAGCAACAGGAATTATATAAAATTCATGTGATAGGAGTAACTGAACAACTTAGATGTTAATCTTTTAAACAAAGTTTTTTGCATTTGTTCCATTCAAGAAACATTTCAATACACTTCAGTGTTGCATTGTCTAAGGGATAATTTAATCTCTCGATGTGCATGGAACTCTTAAGAATATAAAAAGAAAAAAGTAAGATAAAACATCTTGCTTTTACTACAAGTAGTCATTAGGGAAGAGAGATTCATTATTCGATCTTAAGAACAATATATTTGGTTTGTCCTGTGAGAGCTCCGATGAGATTTGATGGATCCTAGTGAAGTAAGAGAGAGTCAGTGGATCTTTAGTGAAGTGAGTGAGAGAGATTATCACAACGTGAGATTTGTACGAGAAATCCATTTTATGATTTAATGAACACTCTGGTGGATCTCTAGCAAAGCAAGAGAGATTACGGTAACATGAGATATGTTTAAGAGATCCATTCTACCTAATGAAACAACATATTTCATTTGCCTTGTAGAGTTATGGTGAGATTTGATAGATCTTGACGAAGCAATAGAGAGAGCTCTAATGGATCTCTATCAAAGAGAGACATTATTGCTAAATCTTTGACAGATCTTCGCAATAGAGACAGAGGTGGGTTAGGTCATGGAAGCATGAAGTTGCACAAAAAGGGGAAGAATTCTGGGCCTCTAGTGCTATTGATGCCTGAGAAAATGATGATGCAGTGACAAAACCTTTGTCTCCAAGGTTGATATCTTCCATGTGAGGATGGGCTACTGGAAATATCCATAAGAATGGCGGAAAGTATTAATTGAGATCTTCAAAATGAAACGATAAAATTTATGGTGATAGGGAATTTTTTAGTAGAGAGTCTTTCAAAAGCTTGGGTTGTAGTGAGTATATGATTAAAGCTTTGACGGATCTGAATATTCTCTGACTTGCTCATATTAAGGTGATGATTTCTATTAAAATAAGGGAGAAGTGGATTCTCTTCTATCTGGCTACTACCTGAATTTCTTTTGCATCTACCTTTATATTACTTCTAAATGAAACTTTTTGTTTGGCTAGGATGCTAGATTTTTAGCATGCGAATGCAAGCATACACTTCTAATTGTGGAAAAAATATTTTTTGAAGATTGAGCAATATCCCTTGTCTTAATTGTAGGCACTGTCATATTTGCCCATCTATGAAGGAAAAACTAGCATTCTTGTTGAACAAAGTAATTTTGGAAAGACATTAGCATATATATCACCACTTGATTATCGCACGTAAGCACATAAGGGTTATTTACTGAAAAGATGAGGAAATATGTTTTATGTGTAATTTATTTTTTCAGAATTTAGCAAGGGAATATACCTTCACTGTTGCCGGTTGGCTACAATCAAAGTTTCCTCCTTTAATTCATGGAAAATCAATTATGAATGGCTATGGATTTTTATGTCCTTGTAATCTTTGGCTAAATAACAGGGAGTGAGTTCGTTGATATTTCATTGTTAATTGAGAACAAAATAGTAAGGGAAGTCATTCCTCATTGAATCCCATCACCAAATTGACTTATTCTTGCAGTGATTGGTTGAAGAAGAAGTTTTGAGATGTATGCATGATAAGGGATGGAGCTACAAAGGGCTTGTACTCTTGGATATCGAACATTGTTACCTTCGCTCATATATATTATGAATATAGATATGGATCTCTATCCTATTGTCTTGAAGGAAGTCATATTTGTTTGGTAAATAGATGTTTCATAGAACCATATAATGGAGGAAGTACATCAAAAAGATTATTTATTGAGTGTGATGCACAAACCGTTTTGAGGAATGTTGCTTCCAATGTACAATTAAAGAAGTGGATATACTTAATCACTATTTCCTGACCTTACACCAAAATGCCACAAGTTTTTCTTCTATATTATTATTTGGAAGACATGATTTTCAATAAAAGTAGAGCAATTTAATCTATCCAAAGAATGTCTCATAATGTTTCTTTAAGAATCTTGGTAATTATCCAAAAGGTAGTTTTGATGGTAAAAGATCTTGCTCTAGTAGATGCTTAAGTCACTCATGTTGCAATTTCCAACCATGTACAAATGATTATGGTGGGTTTTCACTAGAAACATGATTTATGTAGCATTTACCAAAACGGTTGTTGAAACAAAATGCATGAGAAAATGCTCTAGTAATTCATCCTTGATTAGAGTTCAAAGAAACCTCATTGGATGGAATGGAGTACATTGAAATAAAAGAGATTGTTTTGCCTATGATGGTATCTATGTACTATTATGTATGTTGAGGGTAGTTAGTGACTTCAATAAGGCTTCTTTATTGTGTTTTTACTAATGATCATTTCATATTCAAAAGAAATTTTCAATCTACTTGCAAATACCTCCTAGATTTTAAGGTATAATGAATTAAGTAGTATCATTCAAAACATTCTTCATAGAAAAATATAGAAAGAAAAGGAGATTGTGCACTGTGTTACAAAACTTTTTTCGTAGGTCCGTGTATGCGCCAATGCAGAGCAGGGAGGCTAGTGTTTTGGGGTTGAGCTCTTGACACATATTTGAGTAATTTGTTTAGGGTCTTTTGTATTTACTTCGGTTACATAATAAGTGATCGCATGTGACTAACATTGGTTGTATTTAGTGTTAGGGATAGATCCGGTTCTAGGGAGTTTGGATTTAGTTTGGTGACATTTGGGTCTAGTTAGGATCATTTGGTTTTACCATTTAGTTTGGGTCTAGTGCAGTTTATTAGGATCGGTTTCCATTTAGTAGAGTTTGATTATTTAAGCTTTCTTCGCACTATTGTAAAGAGAGATCAACCATTAACAAAGATTCTACCTTGGAGAAGAAGGTTGGATTCCCCTTCTTCTTCTTCTTCATCTCCTTCTTGTGTATGTGGGGTGTATCGTGTTTAAAAGTGCTCCATCAACTAGATGTGAATAGGTCAATCCATGGGATCCCTATTCCATACAAAGGTGTATTGGTCGTGAGCCATTGGGAGGAAGAGAGGTTGTTCCATTCTTAAATATTTTGTTATGAATAGAAGAAATCGGGTGTGATTGTTACTATCAACAAGTACCTTTAGGGACCGTTTTCATGGATCTAGTAGAGGGGTGATGATACGCTGAGCAATTACAATGTGCTCTAGGTGGTGATCCCTACTAAGTCTGGATTTAGTTCTATTATCAATGATATGAAGCTAATGAAGTCTTTGGTAGATGTAGTTGGGTTTACAACTATTATGAAATCTTTAGATGATCATCTTCCAAATATGATTGATGATGATAGATGGATCATGCTTTAAGTTGATGCTTAATTTTAAATGAAAACCTTCAATGACTACTTCTTTGTGTGGCTTTAGTGAATGATATGTCATTGTTTAAGGGAAATTCATGAGTACAAATTTGGTTCATTTAAAATCAGTGGTTCTTGATGAGATTTGTAATTATTTTGCAAAATGGTATTACTTTATGACAAATGTGTTACTAATAAAGCATGCTTTGCTAATGGTAGAAGAGCCTCATTAGATAACCACATTCAAGAAGGATGCACATGTTGCTCACAATGGTGTTTATGTGTTACTTTTCTTGTTGAAGATTGCTTGTGACTTAGTGATGCTTTTTCGAGTTGGTTTCTACTATTGGTGTTTTAAGGATTTGGATGGTAATCACTGAATTTCTTTCTAAATATGTTCTTATGTGATATTGATTACCTGACATGATGAATGAAATGAGGGTGATTCTAAAGTTTTTCATTGAAAATCAACCACTCAAGATGATGATTTTCATGTGGTGCTCTCTAAAAATCCCTTTAGCTCTACCATCAATCATGTGAAGCGAATTTAATCGTCAATAGATGTGGTCAAGAGCAAGCAAGATGAGCTTTAAGCGGTGCACCTAGCTTAATATAGCAATTGTGCTTGCTAAAGAGTAGCATCTAGGGTAGAGGTGAACCTCAAGGAGTAATATAACATATTGATATTGATGAAGAGAAGTGTATGTAATATTAGGTAGATGTGGTTGGGTCTTCAACTACCCTATGACACAATGATAATCCATGGTGTTAAGGAATTTACCAATCATGTTTATGTGTTTATGTTAGTTTTAAGTTTACATAGGAGTCGAGGATTTGTCCATTCCTTTTATAGATTTGATGAATGATATTTCTTTATTCAAACACAAATTACATTTATAGATGTTATTCATTTTTGCACGTCATAAGATTTATGTAGTGTACAACTAAAGGATAATGCTTTGCAATTTATTTATAAAGAAAACTTCAAAAACGTACCTTATGATTTGAACTTTCACTTTGGTACCTTGACTACTCACCTAATTTTGTTAGTACCTATGGTTTTTACTGCTAACAAAAAATGGATACTTAAGTTCCAATATTAAATTTAGTTGTATAATGGGTAAAGTAGGTTTTAAATACAATCAATTGTCACCACTTTTTCAACTGTAAAAAATGAAATAGCAAGAGAGAGATATAGAAGGAGAGAGCAATACCTATTTATTGTCTCTACAAAAGGAGAATGAGAATCCGTTGGCAGAAGCATGTTTCATAGAGAGTCAAAGAGGCTAAGGGGCCACAACAAATCATAGGAGAGAGAAAAGAAAAGAGGAGATGTAGACGTGAAATTTTCACTCCAAGCCTATGTAGAGACTTGAATAAAACTCTCAACTCTACTTAATACGCGAGTGTGCCAACTAGTTTTCTAAAAACTAGCAAAATTGAATATGATTGACGATTATGGCTAAGCGGGCTCTTTTCACATTAGACCTTCTTGAACCGATGCTCAGGAGTCAGTCTAAGCGCTTAGGGATTCGAACTAAATGGGTGAAACTTTCAAATTCACGTAAAAAGCAAAGGTGTTGAGAATGAAGTCATGTGCACTTGATTCAAGTTTCAAAATGAATAAGTTCTGAAAAACAGAAAGTTCTGTTTTTAAGACTTGTTTTTCGAATCCGTTTGGATGCTTTTCAGACCTCCTAAAATCATCAAAATTTTACAAGAGTCTGTAGTATCTTTCAGATCGTGATTTAGAGTTGTATTTTTGCAAAATTAAATTTGAGAAGTGTCTCTACTCAGGTACCTGAAACTATTCTATCATAGAAATATAGAGACTTAAAGATGAGACTGTATCTCAGTACTTATAGTTCTAAATTTAATGAATTAGATCTTGTTAGAAAGTTATGGATGTCAGCTTTCTAATGAATCAAAATTTATCAATTTTGGATACCTACAGACCGAGTTATGGGATGAATACCCAGGTTCTATTGCAAGAAATTTGATTGGACAGATAGTTTACAAAAACTTTTCTGATTTTGCACAATTTTAATTATGATGTTTGACAGCTCTAAAATTCTTGAAAATTATATTAGATATGGGCTTGTGTATGTAGAATAAGTGTGCAAAGTTTCAGAACAATTGGAGTAGAGGTTCGGGAATTAAAAATCAAGCAATCAACGTATGCAGAGATGATGAAATCTAGTTTTCAGGTTTTTAGAATCATACGTGATGCAAACTCATACGAATTGAAAAGCAACAACACAACATCACAAATTGAAATTGCTGAAGGGAAATGGATTGCATAGAGGGGATTAGAGAATATAGTCTTTATAGAATATAGTGAGGTAGAATCAATAAATCAAACATATAGAGTGCATAATCAAAGAGGGAAATTTCAGCAACATCTACTTCTATTACATCATGGGAGGAGACAAAACTCCATTAATACAACACCTTTTGAATTGAATTTTAAGAAGAGATGTGGAAAAAATAAAATGGAGCAGCACTTACTGACCTTACACAAGGAAACGTCCTCCAAGGTAGTGGTCGGTCACCCCTTTCTTCACCCTTTCCCCTCTTGATCAAACACTCACCTCTCACAAACCGTGACCTACCTTCTATACTCCCCTTTCCCTTTCTAGGCTATTCTCTAGCAACTCTCATACCTCACAAAGCTCTCAAAGTGCTGGACTCTCTCTCACTCCTCCAAGATCCTAAGATGATTTACGTCCCCCTCCCTTTGGCCTCTATTTATAGGTCAAGGGGGCTCTTCTAGGCCATTCCTTGGGGTGGGTGACCAAAGGGTCCAAACCCAGCCCCAAGGCCCATCAAATCACGTGGCCTTGGTGGTTCTTTGTGGTCAAATGTGGATCAACCTTATGTGGGTTGGTTTAGCCTCGAGTCTCATGCCTTGGTCCTAGCCGATTGGACTTGAAGGTACTCGACTATGCTTGTTTTAAGGCCTTGATCGACCTTACTTGATGACTCTTCTTCACTTTGCTTGACTTATGTTGATATGTGGGCTGGATATACATTTGATAAGTCTTTGGAATCAACCCCTAAGTTCTACCATTTCGAATTTGAAATAAGTCAGCCCATCCTTATCCCAAGGTTGCATTTGATCCAAACGAATCCTTGATTTGATTCAATAACCAACTCGAGCTGCCTTGATGTTGGCCATTTAATTTGATTTGTTTATGAAGATATGATTTTGATTTGATCCACTCCTTTGCTTTCGGGCTTGAGCTCGATCCTGGATTGAATTGGGCCCCACCTATTCGCCTGATTTGATCGAATCATTTGGGTTTTTTAACTTCAATTTAAAACCTTTAATTTGAAATATTTTTAAAAGATTTAAACTTTTCATTTAAAAAGGTTTTAAATCATTTGAATTTTCAAAATTGGGAGTGTTAGGAAAATTTTTGATTTAGGTTGTTTACAGGAGAAAATTTCCTAATTGTTGTGAGCTACTTTCTGGTTGTTAGACAACTGAAATATGTTATATTTAATTATGGGTGTTTCAAAAGTCAAATTTTTTTGCCAAGAGTTGGAATAAATTATTTTTCTAGTAGTGTGCATCAATTTAAAATGAATTGATTATGATTGGGTATGGTGGAGGTAGTTTAAAAAGCTCCAAGCCAAGAAATAAAATGATAGGATATGAGAAGATCTAGCTTATCCATTGTGAAGCAACCCAATCCAATTAAAATATAAAATATAAAAGCCAACGAAGATAATCGATTCTTAAATTGGAAACCGCAATGTTGTTGCAACTCCCAAATCAGAAATCCTAGCTTTGTGGTGCTTCTTCAGTGGTGTGTTCATTCATCGACAGTGCTATGTAATTGTGGTGCATCACTCTATAAAGACGGTAACTTTTCTTTCTCAATCTATTCACAATTTATTGGTCTCTACCAATCTTTCTCACTCTCTTTATCTTGGTCATGCCCTCTCAAGCAATTGAAATCTTGCAGGTATCTTGACTCTTCACAATCAAAGAAAAAGATTTCGGTTGTTCGGGAGATTCGAAAACACTTGGGGTGGTGCATCATGAAAAAGGTTGAGATTGTCCCCAATCATTTGCGATTGCTAAAGGACTTTGAATATCACACACGGTTGTTGGTTGTGGTTGTTTGAGTGATTTGAAAATCTCTTAATAATGCATCACTAATTAAAGTTATAAGAGACTCTTTAGAAGGAAGAAAGAACATTTGGGGAAGAAAGCACATGATGTTTATGTTGAATTCTACTGGCTAAGAATGGTTCATGATGTTAATGGACCTTTTAAACTAACTTCTAATATTGTTCATTTCATGATTTGGAAGGATGCATCTCTAAGTTTGTCTCTACGTCCACCCTTTTGGTACTATTGATTATGTGGTTTGATCAATAAATACTTGTCTCCCATCCTTTTCAACAAAAAAAAAAAGGAAATGAAGAGAGATGTTGCTCCTAAGAGGGTGTTTGCTTGCTAGTGTGCATGGGCCAAACCTCGAGACTAGTACTATGAGGGACTACATTATATATGATGCAAACAAGAACATTATTATATTTTGCATTAAAAGCAAGCATACCATTGTGGTTGTAGTCTATAATAAGCTTCACAAGGCTTCCTCTACTATACACAAAGTAAAAGCCCGTGTTACATGACTCAATTGCTACCATAATACATAATAAAGTATTAGTATAGTCTTGTTTCATAAGAATATACAAACTAGATAGCAGCAACTAGAAGGTAATTACTAGCTTCTAATATTGCTCATTTCATGATTTGGAAGGATGCACCTCTGAATTTGTCTCCAAATCCTCACTTTTAGTACTATTGGTTATATAGTTTGATAAATAAATATTAGTCTCCCAACATTTTCTAAGAAAAAGACAGGAAGAGAAGTGTTGCTCCTAATAGGGTGTTCACATTGCTAGTCCACATGAGCCAAGCCCCAAGATTGGTACTATGAGGGCCCACATGTTGTATGATACACACGAGGGCATGTACAATATATTTTACATTAAAAGCAGGTGCACCATCTTGGCTCCAGTCTATAGTAAGTTTTGCAAGGCTCCCTTTATAAAAGATCATGTTATACATGACCCATTTGTTACTATTATAGTGTATAGTAAGGTAGCAATGTAGGCTTGTATCATAAGGCTACACAAGCTAGATAGTGGCAACTAGAAGGTAGTCAATAGCGTGTAAGGTAAGGATTACCTCACCTTTCTTCAATTGAAGCACATATATCAGTTGCGTCATCACCCAAAAAATTTGCTTTCCTTATGCATAGCGTCTGCTTATCCATGATGGTCAAAAGATGGTGGTGGGTCTCACCTAGCTCTTCACAGGAACTCCATCCTCAGTGTGACCTTGAAATGCATGTTATCACAGTTGTGTGGTGGCTATACGTGTTATATTCCACATGGGATGTGATGTTGAGCATGCCCTGAAGGGCTCATTTATTTGACCTCTAGCATTGGTGATGTGTGCCCTGCATAACGTTGTTCCTATACAAGGATCATTTAACTATTGCATGTTTTATGTAGCCTTTAATTTGACACAAGGACTTTATAATGACTTCGTTCTATAGTATTTGTAGATAGTGCTTCATTATTCAAATTCAATTTATAAGTATATTTGCAAATTATTTCTAATGATGCTTCCTTGACTATCATGAGAACATTGTTTGAGGAAGCATATTATAGGGCAGTCTCTTTTGTTGTCTACACATATATGTGGAGTTAGTTTCTTCCAAAGGATCGTTTGCGACTTAACCAAAGTCTGTGGAGTTGGTTTCTAATATTGGTCATTTCTTGATTTGGAAGGTTAAACTTCCATATTGGTTTCAAATTCAACATCTATGTGGTGTTGGTTATGTATATTATATCGTTTGATAATGAGATTGTGGTTATCCCAAGAAGATGGTGTGTTTGATGTTGTGTTGGGTGATCAAGGAATGCCATTGATGGTCTTCCCACTACTCAATCTACATTATACTTGACATGAAGTCGATGTGATAACAGGTGGATATCGTTCGACGTGCAACTATTCGAATCTTTTTGATGATCTTTCTCCAAGTCATATAGATAATGAATAGTGTTGTCAAAATCATAGGTCCTACCTAGAATCACATGAGGTACTTAGGACGGAGGATCCATAGATTGGATGGGGATCTTAGGATCCCATGGTTATCTCTATGTTTTGAAGAAAATAACATTACATTTAATATGAAACATGCTTTCTTGTTTAATAACATCAATTTACATGGTTCCATAAGACAAAATGCTTATTTTTGTAAGGAAAAAGCAATAAAGTGTCACAATATTTAAACTTTACGATATATTATATGTGTGTGTGTATATATATATATATATAGAGAGAGAGAGAGAGAGAGAGAGAGAGAAAGTAAAGTTTAAAGGATTGGTAGAAATATAGCAATTTGGGATGTTCTTGTTAATCACTCAACATTGTATATGTCATAGTTGTATACAATACATCATTAAAATTTCATTCTATACAACACTCTATCATGGGTTGGTATTATGATTGTAACAACAAAAGATTGCTAGAGAATCCCTCGGGTTCCACTAGTGGACTCTCACAGGCATAATAGTTGAGAGAAAAATAGTTGTTAGCTACGAGTTTATAGATGTTTTTTGGGTTATGAGGATCTTTTAAGTTGTTTATTTAGGTGATAAAATCCTTAAATACGCAAGTTTGTAAGGGTCTTTGGATCAAGATCAAAATCCCACTAAGATCTACACATCGGGATCCTGCACTTGGAATCCAGATCTTTCACCTTTCAAAGGATCATGAAATAGTGAGATTTTAAGATTTAAAGTAGGATCTTGACAACTATGGAAGATAATGGAAGGATCACTTCTCTAAGTCATCCTTATGTCCTTCATTTGTAGACAATACCTAGATCCAGTGGAGCACTAAATTTATTTACTTGAGTTATTATACCATTTATTTCTTTGTATTAATTCTATTTAGCTGAGTTATTATACCATTTAAAGCTTCTCATCGTATTTTGCTTTTTATTTTCAATTATCTATCTCCTATTGTTTTTTGTGATGAAATTTTGAATGCCAACATAAATAATAAATCAAGATCACAGTTGTGGACAAAATAAGCACAACATTTACACTTTGTACATATTTTTCTTCTCTATCATGTTTTAGTTCAAATATTGGCTCATAGCCCTGTACGAATAAAAAATGAAGTTATGGAAATGCCTACTAGGTTTATCAACGGTTGGTTGGTTCAAGTGGTCTGGGGTTTGCTCCCCTCAAGCAAAGGTCTCCAGTTCGAGCCTTCTGAATGGATCTTGGCTAATATCTTGCAAATTGTGTTTTAGTACATATCAATATGGCCTTTGTTAGATGATGAATAAACTAAGCCCTACGGTGTATGACTGAAAGGGTGTCTTCATCTTTATGATACACATACATCATACAATGATCCAAAACAAATAGTGAAAATATCGGGAGAAACAAAGAGAATAACATATAATAGTATAGATGGAAAGACCATTAGCAAAAGAAAGCTACGAACAGCAAGAGCTTATAAGAGGAATAGAAGAAAAAAAATTAAGTAGGGAACTTCATTAAAAAGAATCGGTCTCCCATTAATTAACTTAAATCAGGAAAATCATCTCCTTTGATAGGTGGAGTTTGCTTGAATCATACCCGATCCCGGTAATTTTTCAAATTCGGTGGGATGCCTAGATATATAAATTGTAGCTTCTATCTTGTAATTGGTGATTGATCATATAGTAGAATATTCTTTGTAGTGGTCTTGAAATAGGAGTCTCTCCTTTCGAACCATATAAATCTTGTCTCTTGTGATTGTGTAATTTTTTTATTTGATCTTTTGGATTTTTACCTTGATTCTTAAGTGTTCCTTAGTGGGTTTCACTGAATCTCAATTTAATAAAATTAACACTATTTATTTTACTTGAGTACATCTCCAAGTTACTAAGAAGGGGATTCAACTTTGTGATGCCTTCGAGGTTCTCAATAGAGAAGGAGAATAATAGATACAGAGGTAAGAGTTGGGCAAAATGTTTAGCAAAGAAAGGGCATCTTCAAAAGGATATGAGAAGGGAAGGGGAAGGGACTTAATTAAGACTCCTAATTAAAGGGAGTCAACTTTTTTTTCCAAACAAAGGAAGCACTCATAGCATTATCTCACCGATAGGGCATGCCCACTCGCAGGTCGTGAGTTTGATTCCAAGGAGAGTGCATTCTTGTGTGTTAGACTTTGGAAAAAACTAAGAAAGTTGTCTCCCTCAAATAGTTGGGTTGGTTATCCTCTCATCGGTCACTCAGTTACAAATTTTTTTTTGCCTGTAACTTACACACATGCATGCATGCCCAAGAATTGAACTCACCACGTCTGTGGTGGGAATCACGTAGCCTTACCGGTTGAGCACGTGTCACAATTACGATTTCAAAGTCCAAAATTCTGTCAAACTAAGTGTAGAGAAATTATGAAAAGTAAATGTAATGTACAGTTTTCTCAAGATGCACCCAAGTAATGCCTGACTCACCTAGAGTGGTGTGTCCACATGGAAGTGAGACATGTCTCCCATCAGGTTTTGTCCAGCCTGTGAGAAGCCATGATTTTTTAAAACATTTGGATCTCACACCAGTGCTTTAGCTCAACGGCAGGGTGCGGTAGCACCATTGCTTTTGGTGGAGAGTTTGACTCTTAAATGGTGCATGTGTGGGTATGTGTTAGTTTTTGGCCTCCTCTTATATAAACAAAAAAACAAAAAAAATTGGATCTCTTTTGCTTAAATTCAACTCATATGGAGCTTGTTTCTTTTCTTTTTTATGAAACTTATTGATAGTAAGTGACAACAGGCTCTTATGGCGTTGCAATGGTCACTCACAGCAATCTTAGGTGGTTGGTTGTAAACGAGCATGGACATCCTATGGCCATCCATCCGCAGGTGGTGTATCTACCTCTCGATTCGTATTCCTTCAAACTATTAATTGCCCCGAGGAATCTGACTTGATTGATAAAAAGCTCATGCCTCAACACTTAGTTGGATTCACTCTCGAATTCACTTTGTAGTGCATTGCGAGATTTCCTAGCAACTTTACATGGGGTAAACCAACAGCTCAACTTTACATTGGTACTTGGTCGAATTAAAATTGCTCTATTTTCAATGTATATATTGAAACAAATTTATATTTAGTTATCATGCGTGTATATATATATATAATCAAGGATGTTGGTGTTATGCTCATGTCCCGAAAAATAATAATCGAACATGAGTGAGTAGGATAAATATATATATATATATGGTGTGTGTGTTAACTACATATCTATGCTATTGAATGTTACCCTTGGTTCACACGACACAATTTTTTGAAATTTGGGTATCATAATGACACGAGAAAGGACCACTGGTCTTTGTGACATGCAGAGCCTTGAACCAATACAAATTCCTGCACAACATGGATTTGGCGTTGGTGGCTCCACCTGCACTGAAAGCATGGTCACTAGCAAAATGCCAGCCAAGGAGAGCGTGTATGGTGTTGCAAGCGGCTTACAGTATGGACCCGCAATCCACAATGACCAAATACACAGCACAAGTACTGGATTCGGCTCAGGAACATACACTAAGCAAATACATAGCCAAGTGAACACCAGATATGGCGTTGGCAGCTCACAGCAGCAGAGACCAAAAGTGAGTCAAGACCAAATTCCCAGCCTAGAAACGATTGGATCCACTTTTGAAAGATGGCAGTCACATGGATCAACAATGATATCTCAAGCACAACTCTTAAGCGTGGAATCGTTGAGATTTGGTGTCTATGAATCTCGAACCCAAACGTCGAATGCTGTAACAAGCAGCTCACAGCAGCAGCACAGATCAAAACTGAGTCAAGATCAAACTCCAGCCGTCGACAAGTCCGGGTACATATCTGAAACTCAAGGACCGCCGGAAATAATCCGATTCGGTTTGGCGAACTCACGTGGAACGTCGGAAGCTAATCAAGATCACCAAGTGCCACTCATAAATTCATCGAAATATAGGTTCCATGGCACTCAAGCTAAAAGCTCCAAAACATATGATGATGAAGCACCGAATGATATGAACTCAGGAGTTGACACCCTTTTCATGCACAAAGTGCTATGTTTAGAAGCTCGTCAAGGTCAAATACCGAACGCAGTTGATGCAAGATATGGTGCTGGTAGTTCTCAAAAGCGTGAATCGCTAGTACACCAGAGGAACACGGAAATTAGAAAATCACAAGTTCAAGAGGCAAGGAAATATGATGCTGGTTGTTCATATGCTCATAAAACAGCACCATATCATTATCCACTCCCGAAACCCGAGGAATTAGGCGAAGAATTAGGTTACTGTGTGCAGACTGCAGAAAAACATAAGTCAGGAGTATATCAAGGAGATAAACATAAGTCAGGAATATATGAAGGCTCCCTGACAAGGGCAGAGGATTTGGGAGAAGAACTGGGCTTTGGTCAGTGCTCTCTCTCTCTCTCTCTCTCTCTCTCTCTCTCTCTCTCTTTCTATATATATATATATATATATATATATATATATATATATATATATATATATATATATATATATATAAACTGAATCCTATCACATGGTTCAATCATTTAGTAGATAAAAATGTAATTTCAGAACTTTTAAGAAACTTTAAAAAATATAAGAACATTTTTATTATATTCATGTAATCCAAAAAAAGCTAAAAAGAACTGAATCACTATATATATTTATATATATTAGAAATACTAGGATCGTCCAAGAGAGAGTCCATGACGATCAAGGATAGCACCATGGTGAAGCCTCCCAATTTGGTAAAGATGGTAACCTGTTGGGGCTGTTCGTGTTCGTTCATAAAAGATAATCGGATGATTTACATTCAGAGTATATATTTATGGAAGATCTTAGCATCTTTCATATATATATAAATATAAATGTTTTATAACTTGTTTCGTAGCAGACGTATATTCGATTCTCCTTAATCTTGCGCTCATCTCTGAATTTTGGGAGGTGTAAAATCAACCAGTGATGTTGTTCAAATAACCTAAGGGATCAGGACCGGCCCGCTCCTTTGCTAATGGTTATATTGTGCGATAAACCTCTTAATATTATAGAAGAAGAGGTATTGTCGAAAACTTCTGAAAGGTTGGCAGCACCGGTGGCACGTCGGCTTCGGCATCTCAATCTGAGTTAAACTTCTTCAGAAAGTAGAATAAATTGATAACTGTAAATTTCAGTTGATATCGTCAGAAACTTCATCTGAGGCTGAAACAATCAGAATACAGAGAAAACTTCGCCAGGGGGCACTAATTCAACAGGGAATAGAATGAATAGAAGAGTCAGCAGAGGTAAGATCCGGCCCCATGAGCTCAACGTTTAGAGACCTCAGATTCATTCTTGGAACTCCGACTACGTGCATCGGCCGGTGAGAAAAAGTTGCTGAACTGTAGACGTCCATCCTTGACCTATTTAAATTTTTTCCTTAAGCTTATACAGAAGTTTATTGCAAAGTCAGTGAGAGAATTCAAACGATTTTCATGAAGAACTTGTGCATCTGAAACATGTCAAGCAATTTGCACGCAGAGTCTGACCCTGTACTTCCTAATGTGATACGTGCATTTATTTTGCCGTTTTTGATACAGACGGCTATTCTAGAGCCAAGATTAATGGGAGCTCCATCAAGAAGCCAAATCATGGACGGTATGTACTTTTTTTGGTGTCTGGTGCTCATTGATTTTCCATTATCTAGAGAAGCCATCGACTATGCAACGCTGCTGCATGATGGAAGAGGATAGCCACCCTTACCATTTTTATACCCATTGCATCTACCGTATATGTATTTCCCTCTTTTGGTTCATCTCGTTACATCCGCCAGTTGATTTTTTGAGGCAAATCATGTCTGTGTAAGTGTTGGATATTTATATATATATATTTAACAGGCTGTCCCCCCTCGCTCCTTTGTATGAAAAAAGAGAGGTGAAAATGCAGAATGTCGAGGACTCCCACTCTCATTGTTCATCCATCAATCCACAACGGGAGATATGTCGAGCAACAATTTGCACTGTGCAGAATCGCCTTCAAAAACAGTCCGTGAACACCTATCCACGCCATCCTACTCAGGTTTGCTTATTATCCCAGAGAGAGAGACCCACTGATACCAATTCGAACTGCTCGATTGAGGTGATGGATGGTTTAGATAAAAGGAAAGTTGAAAATTGTTTTGCAGAAAAATTAAAAAAATACGAATTACGTTTCTCTATTATTTCATTTTTTTACTTTTAAGATCTAACTCATCTAGATTAGTTAGTTTAAAGGTTTGAATTAAGATAAATAGTCTAGCATGAGTAAAAGTAGAACAAATGAAGAATGAACGGGAGTCTAATAACTCCCACTCACCCTATTTTATACATAGATATAAGAGAGAGAGAGAGAGAGAGAGAGAGAGAGAGAGAGAGAGAGAGAGAGTTAAAGCTTGTAGTTGTGGGTCTTGTTCGACTAAACTGACGTTGTGAACGAGCCCAAGCTGGAAAAAGAAGTGACTCTGACGTGAAGCAGTAGAATTTTGTAATTACCGTAAAACTGCTTATTATGGACCCGAAGCGGGTAACCTAAACCATGCATTTACCTGAACAGATCATGCATATCTCACCATAGAGTTTGATTTAAGGTAACTGTGTGTTTTGCCGGTGGCTGCGTGCACAACTGTTGCGAATGAGTTCCCTCTAGGTAAAGCTCATGCTGCAGGCCTTCTTTCCTTTGTGTGTGTGTGTGTTAAACCATGCATTTATGCATATTGATATTTTTTTAAAATATTGTTAAACAGATTCAGTTGTTGTGCTTATAATCTTAATTAATTTCCTTTGTTTTTGTTTCTTATTATATAGGAAGTGCAAACCCTGGTTCGCCGCAAAGCTGAAGGTGAGAGCACAAATTTCTTACAGAAAACGAGATCTGCTTCCACGGCAGCAACTACTCGTCGAATCGTCAACTATGGTTCCTCACAACAAGGTGCAACATACAATATGTGCGAAAGAAATGTTCCCCGGCGCTCTGAATGAAATGATTCAGCAACAAGAAATGTGAAGATCATAGAAAATGTGAAGGGCCTTCTACAAAGGAAACAAACCCAACAAATTATTTCATGCAATGATATGGTTAGGACCATATATATATATATATATATATATATATATTGGTTGAAATATTAGGACGTTTTTCCTACATTATTCAGGACGTGTAAATATGTGGACTGAAGGTATATATTTGATCAGGTATATATATGTAGATTTCTGTATGTGAATGGGTTCCATTAATTTTCTTGGTTATATTGGAAGTTGTGTACATAACTTCCTTGTTTTCTTATATTATGGTATGAAAGTTTTAGAAGTGAAAAGTTGCATGGTTGCAAGCTTACATATATGTCATTCATATGCAAAGTTCATCTAAATCGTTTAATTAAGAGTCATTAAGTTAAGTGATATATTTATTAAAATTTTAAAAAAAGTACATGCACGGCTTTTGAGGTACTTGTTTGCTCTAGTAGGTACCTTAAAAGTAAAAAAATACATGCCCCAGTTATGAATGGTCTCCGTCCTCCATCTTTTCTCTCTCTCTCTCTCTCTCTCTATATATATATATATATATTGTTGATGCAGCAGCTATCATCACAATTGTGTTACCACTTTTGATGAAAACATACATATATACATATATATATATACATATATATATATATACATACATATATATATATATATACATATATATATATATATACATATATATATATATATATATATATACATATATATATATATATATATATATACATACATATATATATATATATATATATATATATACATACATATATATATATATATATATACATACATATATATATATATATATATATATATATATATATATATAGGGTAGCATCTTAGTGCTTGTCCTCATGCCAAGCTCAGCGGTAGAATTGTACTGTAGCGTATTCATGCATGGGGCTGTATTATGAACGATTCAAAAAATAATTTGGTTCCATGTGAATTAATACTTATTGGCAAATAATATACCTGAAGAAAACTAGTATTCACAAGTATATTAAGCTTATATTGTCGAAAATGAATTATATACTAAGGTTAGAGACAGATTTTAAGAAATTTTAAACTTGTTTAAAATCTTTCATTGTTTAGAAGAGGAGAAATGCAATATATAGACGAACCAAATGCACAGCAGAAGAATAGACCAAGGAACTGCAAAGACAGCACAGTGGAGAAGTGCTATCACCCAACCCTTTAAGGAGGCATTAACCTTCGGGGAAGTCCACATCAATCACCACGTTCAATTCGTGGAAAAACATTAGCACAGAGAAGGAGCTTCCCAATTTCACAAAAGTCTTTGATATGTAATGCTGGATATATATATATAAAAGGACATGAACTCATCAATAAGAGGCATTCACACAGTATCTTGCTTTTAGCTTATTAATAAAGATGTTGAAATGAATGTGTGGTCACACAAGGAATGTCCGTATATAATGAGATTATTAGAAACAAATTAGAAATGCCACCAATAGAGAATAAAATAAGATAAAATCATTAAAGATGATTTAAACATATAGAAAGACAAGAAAGCTCAAGGTATGAAAACTAGATTATGAAAATGTGAAAAGCATAAGGGAAAGACCACAAAAGCGTTGGAAAGAAATAATAAAAAATAATCTAACTCATCTTAAATTAACTGTCACCATGACACGTAGGACTATGTGAAAACAAAGAATCCTTGTAACTGACTCATCTAATATGGGAGAAGGCTTAGTTGTTGTTGTAACGGCACTCCAATTTATAATTCCATACGAATTGGATAAAGACTAAACATGCTTTAACAAATAATAAGTTCCAAGGCATCAACTTGTGAAACTTATAACTGGGTCACCAAGGATGAAGACCTACAATCGTGGATCCCTGCTTCAAGTCGTATGCTTCTCATTTCGTGAATCATACCCACTTAATCTCCTCAAGCATGGATTTTTCCATCTTAAAGAGTTGGCAAGGTGGCCGGTCAGCGGGTTACATCAGGTGGCCAGAGATTTTAATTTCATACAATACTTTAAAAAAGACATAAGAAAGGGAGATCGCATACGAATATTCAAATGCATTCAAACATCAACCAATGGTTAGGTAATTATATATCGAACTAAACTTGGACATATATATATATATACGCGGTGATATGATGGTCTGTATAACGGTTGAAAAATCATTTCTGTAGCTTTCAACTCTCAAAATCAAGTCTGAAACTCCTTTCAATGGTTTGGAAGTGATTTTCTTCATTCGTCGATTTAGAAAAAGTCTTTGCAATGGCAAATACCCCACTATTATCCCCCACACGGCTTCACCAGGGGCTACAAAATTTTTTAAGGTGGGGAGACTAAATATGTATGTATTTTACCAACCATTGAAATAAATGATTTTTCTAATATTATTCCTTCAGTTTAGCATTCAGCATAATTAGCAACTCCTATCAAGGTCATCATTCATATCATCACTATCGATATCGGCACGATCATCAAAAACGATATCATCACTAAGATAACTTTTATTGTCATCCAAAAACTTAGGAAATACTGTAATGAAAGGAAAATAGGAGTTTGTAACTCGGTATTTGGCAAAATATGATCGTTCGATTCCTATAAAACCCTCCATGAATCTCACATGATGATATTGACCAGAGCTTAATGACTTTTTATTTCGTGCGGGGAGGGAATCGAGAGCGGATCACGATTGATAAAAAACAGAGCGTGGAAAGAAAGGACAACAAATTTCAGATCTTGTTTAACAAATTCCAAGTGCATGTTTGACAATTGACCTTTTCTCTTAATTTAGATTCATAACTGAGAATACAAAAATTGAAGCGCATCCTAGATTTTGTTATGTGACCAAACTGTACTGCAGGATTAACAATGAACCTTGATACCTAATGCCTAATATTATTTTCTGCGCTTTACGTCTCCCGAAGGGGATTGAGACATTTCAACTGTTGGCTTGGTTGTCTTCGTGCAGAGCGTGAAGGAGGAGTTCTTTAATGTGACTTAATGCTGGGAAATATTATCCATCACTTCGAAAAGTGCTTGATCATTCTTCTGTTGATAGTAACCTCTCTCTCTCTCACGCGCGCGGACACGCGCGTACACACACATGAAGATTTTTGTCAATCTGGGACCTTAATATGACACACAATGGATGAGACAATTAAGTTGAATTATGAAATTCCCATGTATGAATTTGCATTATATATAGTGAAAATATCCGACTGTTTTTCTGAAAACAAGATGGATAGTGCCCGTCATCCCCGTTTATATATTCTCTATCCATGTCATCTTTGCAAAGTCAAAAGGCATTGAGTTTTGAGAGAGAGAGAGAGACAGACAGACAGACAGACGTGTTCAGCAAACTCCTAGAGATGGTTGTTGAAATGTCTGGAGTTGCAGCACGATGATGATAAGGCAATGCTGTTTGGATTTAGAAAGTAGGCCTCTCCTCTAAGACAAAGGCACCAAGAGTCCGGACAACGATCTGAAAAAGGTAAGTATTGGTGTAGTATTCATATTGAAACAGATCATGCCAGACGCATCTTCATGATTTACTGCATGATTGAAATGTTTCCCGGTTGTTTCAAAAGCTCATGCATTACAATTTACAGATATGTTTTTTGTGACTATCCTATCATCCGATACTTGGCAAGTTCCGGAAACAGCCTCTAGCTATATGTGTGTGTGTGCCCAAAGTTATGTCCTTGATCTGCGGTATCTGAAATTACCCCAACAATTCCTTGAGTTGATGGATATCTTTCGAACCACCCCCTTTAGCTAGCAACAAGGAAAAGAGAAGACCCCGAGAAGGTTATGAACAAATCCCAACCTTAAACTAATTTGAGAATAGTTCCATTTGTTGAGAAGGAAAAAGAAATTTTAATGAATTTTCACCACAATATATATATACATAGACGCTAACTTTAAGTGTTGAATATAAAAGGTGATTTGATGGCTGAATGTAATCGTCCATCTTGAAAAGGCTGAATACTGCCATATATATATAGTGTGTGTGTGAATGTAATCTGTAACACGAGCTCATGATGTAATGATTGATAGTGGCATATTCAAAATAAGTCTTTTCATGAGCAAAAGGACAACACACACGACCAAGAAAGAGAAGAAGCGGAAAGAAACAGATGCAAATTGTCTAACCGGGGGACTACTCGATTTAAGAAAGACTTGCAGCTCTATTTCTTCTTCATACAGAAACCCTCAAATAACATACAAGACCAAGACCGACGAATGGAAGACACTTGTCTTACTGATTACATGAAGGTACGAAATGATCGAGGGAAAAGCTGACATGCTGCCTCAATTTGAAGCATGAATAAAGAGAAGCTCAACGATTCGATCAACTTTCCAACCATAACGGCAATCATTCTGAAGGATTGTCACCTTAAATAAGTTGACGATACGCTAGATTTTGGCTTTTCTATTCTTGACTATTATACATACTTCGTCCCACCTCAAATGGTTGAATAGGCTGTTGGCTCCACCTATAAAAATTCTAGATCCTCCGATGATCCCAACGCACGTTTAGGATGTAGGTAATATGGTGTGTGGGGAGACAACTTTGAAGCATTACCCTTCCACGCATTGAATACATTGAGCAGAAAGCTGACTATGTGGTCACCATATTCTTACCGTGCAGGAATCTTAAATAAGTTGTGCTACAGTAAGGAATTAACTCACGCTAGCTAATTGCGAAAATGAACTATATTATCAAAGCAAATGATGATTTCGTGTCAGAAGTGAAAAACCCTAAAGAGAAGATACCATACGAGCTCCGAGATACCCTAACAAAACTTGGGTCGGACGAGGGATCAAAAGACGATGAGCGAGAGGAAGCAAGATTGGCTCGTGCCAAGCAAAGAAAGGAGAAGTCGGATATCGGTAAGACGGTGCCTCAAGATTTCCCGGCGAAGTCGTGGAATCACGGGGCTAAAGCTCAGCCGTCAATTGAGTTAGCAGAGGCACTTGAGAAATTGCAGGCTGCAAACTTGGCTCTTGAAAAAGAAAGGGATGCGAAATTGGAGGCAGAGACGCGAAGGGATGAGGCAGTCAAGGAGGTAGAGGAGCTTCGCGCCCGCGAGGCAGGGATCCAGCTCTCTCTAGCCGATATGGATGCGGCCACCAGCAACTTTGATCCCATTCTCAGAATCGGGCAAGGAGCAGTTGGAACAGTGTACAGAGGGAGCATTGGTCGCACAGCAGTTGCCATCAAGACGATAGATGTGGAGAGCTTGCCGTGTGGGCATGAACTCAAGGAAGAGGTACGGGCGTTCTCTTCTTCAATATTGGCAGTTCATGAGATAAATTATACAGCTCTAAAGTCTCGAACAAAGAAAATAGTTTTTGAAGTATATATAAAATTATGCCTTTAATATGTTCATCTAAACAAGAACACACACACGATATATATTAGAAACAGCTTACCTGTGGCAACCACACTTATGCTCACCGCATGAGTATAATAAGAATATCATTTATACTTTTCACACATTTTGAATGGCATGCTCAAAAAATAAAATGTATGTGTGAACTTAATCCCCTCTCTCTCCAGTTTACATCCTCTCTCTCTCTCTCTTTATATATACATATATAATATATATTTCAAGATTGGATGACTTAGTTCCTCCCAATACTTTTTTGATCCTTCTCATTAATGGATGAACCCATCGAATTCTGTCCTTTTGGATGTATTTTATGATAGTTTATTCTCATTTTTTAATTTCGTGAATAATTTCGCCCCATCATGATCTTCAAGGTCATCTGTCACGAGTTATAACACCTACCTATACAATGGACCTCTGAGCATCATAAACCGTGATTTCAATTCCACTTACTCGTGAACAAGCTTTTTGTTATTAGGTGAAAGCCATATACAAGATGAAGCATCCACACTTCGTTACCTTTATTGGAGCATGCAGCGAACCCCTCCTTTTGGTGTACGAGTACATGGAAAATGGCAATCTAAAAGACTTACTGAATGGATCCCCACCAATACCATGGCAGACCCGGATCCGAATCGCAGCCGAAATATGTGATGCACTCCTGTTCATCCACTATGGAGGCTATGCCTATGGAAATTTGAAGCCCAGCAACATCCTCTTTGATGCCAACCTCGTCACAAAACTCGATTTGGGATTTTGTGCTCCCATCAGAAGTCCAGATCCAAAAGCTTGGGATCCGACTGGGACCTTGGGCTACACGGACCCTGAGATGCGCTTTGCTGACAATTTCAGACAACACTCAGATATCTACTCATTTGGAGTTGTGCTCCTAGAGCTACTTACGGGACGGCCAGGGATTTTGGTTCCAGGAGACACACAAGAAGAGGTTGACCCTACTCACTTGCAGGGCGTCTTAGACCAAAGAGCTGGAAATTGGCCCTTCATACAAGCCTTACAACTAGCCAACTTGGGATTAAGGTGCTGCTCCGAAGATCTCGACTGGCGGCCTGATCTCGAGACGGAGATCTGGAAGGTATTGGATAACATGAGGTCCATAACACCCTCAGCAACGGTTGATTATACTCCAGAGAACTCTCCGGTGCCTCCTGACTACTTCATGTGCCCCATTACACAGGTTTGTGTGTGCGTATGTGATATATATATAGAAAGAGATTGGAAATGCCCATGTCCACCATTGATGTTGTTCATTCATATCACTCATGAGCATGACTGTAATAACTTTGTACTCCATTCCTTTTATAAAATCCTTAAAAAGTTTAAAATTACACTCACATGTCAAAAGTGGACATGATCCAGTTTTACATATATAATAGAAAAATTGTATCATGTAATATTCAAATATACATATTTATTTTCTTTGCTTTTAATATGCATAAAGTTATCTTTGGTATTTTTTTCAAACATTCTAATAATTTTATAAATGATGTTATACCCTCAAGAACCAGAAGGAATACATATGAAGTTTAATTGTGATTTTCACATATGAAGTATATATGAAGTATATGATGTTTCCTCCTTACATATGAAGTATATTATCAAAAGGAAATTACAAAAGTACACGTTAGCTTTTGGATAATGAAAAACAAGTGCTCAACAGTTAAAAAACTTAATTGTGATTTTCACCAAGATTTTGCAGTTTCATAACTGTGCTTTTCAACAGTGATTTTCCTTGGGAAATCAACTCCCATTTGTATCTGTCCTGCATGACACGACACGAGCGTAAACTAAGCATAATGCTCCTAACAATTAATGTAATACCAGCTCTAACATATGAACAGGTGTGACACTTGAGCACTTGAAAATGCAGGAAATAATGAACGATCCACACTTGGCAGCGGATGGTTATACGTATGAGAAGGAGGAATTGCAGGGCTGGCTGGATGGAGGGCACACCACTTCTCCAATGACCAATCTGCCACTCACCCATCTGAACCTCACACCGAACCATGCTCTCCGCTCAGCAATCCTTGAATGGAGGAATCAAAATTGAGGAAGAATAATATTTCTTGTTATCTTGTGCACCTTTCTCCTTTGACATTCTCTGCGCATGGCATCTTTATATACACATTCTCCAAGTTTCTGCCGAACTTTCAGAAAGAGAGATGATGAATTGGATCACTAAATAGCAACTCGTATCATGGACTGTTGTAAAGCTTGAGTATTATTTTTTTTGTTGAAGTATGGTTTCTCACATTGTAGTTTCAGTAACTACAACTTTGATGGACTAAAGTTAAGAGGAAAGAAACAAATTACACTAACTACTTCAAGAAACTAGTTAATATTATTATAACCTGTATCTGTAAAAGATGCAATGTGTCAACTTTAGCAAGAATATGTTTCTGTTTTCGTGCGGAAAGGACACTAGTTCGACCACAGTATTTCAGCTTGGGTGGGTGACCTACAGCAACGTCGAAAGCATACTTATACAGCTTTTCGTGCCCAATCCGTGACTCAATTTTGGAAGTTAATAGACTAAAAAAGACTTTCCTTCAAGTTATGATACTGCAACCACTTTTTTCTTGCATGGTACTGTATGTTTCAATGGGTTTATTCCGACGACTGTTAGCATAAAGTAGTTCGACCACAGTATTTCAGCTTGGGTCAGTGACCTACAGCAACGTCGAAAGCATACTTATACAGCTTTCCGTGCCCAGTCCGTGACTCAATTTTGGAAGTTAATAGACTAAAAAAGACTTTCCTTCAAGTTATGATACTGCAACCACTTTTTTCTTGCATGGTACTGTATGTTTCAATGGGTTTATTCCGACGACTGTTAGCATAAAGCGGCCTAATGTTTGGAACTGTATGTTTCGACTATGGAACAGTTAGAATAATCAAGAAAACCTGGCCGAAATCAGTTTTTCTCTGATTGTCATCGGTCGGAATAAATTATATTCCAATTATTCATGTGCTTATTCCAACTATTACAGACAGCCACAATATTAGTTCTGGTTATCCGCAATAGCCGTAATATCTAAATTAAACAGTCGGAATAAATATTACGCTAACCATTGCTTCCATCCATATATTTCGGTTCTCTTTGAACTCTTATTATCGTGATGGATTAAAGAAACCTATTCTGACTTTTTTCATTCTAGCATTGATATTCTAACTGTTTTCCTAGTATTCCAATCGTAGAAGCAGTTGAAATTTAAGTACTCCAGTGGTTTTAGACAGTTCAACAATAACGGTTAGAATTTGTGGCAATTGTAGATGTGAATGGATCGATAAGGAAAGCGTAAAACAGAAGTAGTATTGAAACCGAACACATTTGCATAACCACTCAAAATTTGTAGACTTCACTTTTACTTTTGAGAATTCTGTCTAACAAGAAATCTCTTGCATTGAAACTTAAATGCAAACAACGCAAACTCCTTTATGTGACTGACTGAATCTCTTAAAACTTGATTTCAATGTTCCTCATCTTAACCTCTAGAGTATATGGAATCTCTCTCATGGGCCTCAAGCATTCCCAAATCTCCATGCTCGACCTCGGCCGATATTTCCGCTCACGATGGCAGCACTTCAATCCGAGTTCCTTTAGTTGCATGACTTGGTTAAAGGGCCAACCTGTAGGATCAACCATTGCCTGCAAATCGTTCTCAAACTTCATCACTTCTCTAGATATGCATAAAGGAGGCCACCCAGTAATGAGCTGCAGGATAATGATCCCGAATGCAAAGATATCAGACATGGTCGTGAGAGTGCCCGTGGCGACAAATTCTGGGCTGTTTCAATGCCCATGCTGGTTGTAGCTGAACTTATCACATCTGGAAGGACTCGGCAGATGCCAAAGTCTCCAATCTTTGCAGTTAGGTTCATGTCAAGAAGCACATTTGCGGGCTTGAGATCACCGTGGATGATGCCGAAGGAATGGAGAAAGAGGAGTGCGGAGCAGATCTCGGCGGCGATACGTGCTCGAGCTTGCCATGTCAAAGGTGGTGTGCCTTCCTTGCGCCGCAGTCTATCCTCCAGGCTGCCACTGGGGAGGTACTCATAGATGAGCGCATTTGGGTTGGTAGGTACATCATTTATATACACATATAGGTACATACATATAGACACACACACACACACACACACACACACACACATATATATATATATATATATATATATATATATATATATATATATATATATATATATATATATATATATATATATATATATATATATATATATATATATCATAGAGATAACCTTTTGTTTCCCACGAAAAACCATACAAATAAACTGTGATATATCCTTTTTCTACTTCCAGAAATAGCTGAATCCATGTGCAGCAGAGACTGATAAATGTCTATTTAAGCTACTTTTCTCGTTGTTTCTGGAACGTCCTTCAAGCTGTTGTAGAGAATACGGGGAAAGCTTGTCCAACTTTGCTGATAAACTAAAATATAGATCAACAAAAAAAAAAGTTAAGTTGAAAAGAAAATGTTGTAGTTTCACTAAAACCCCAAGAAGTCTCACCTCTAGGAGTTCTCTTGCTTAAACCCCACTTATCCTGAACGTGCTTAAACTCAACTCGTGCTTCTTAGTAAATTCATAAACCAAGTCGAAAAATAGTTGCAATATCTTACAGCCAAGCCTGCATTTGTAGGTGAAGCTCGAGAAAAGTCCCCATCGGTCCATGATAGAGTGATCAAAGTTGATTTGTGGTGAGAGCTTGCTCTCAATCAGAGCTTGAACGTGGTTGGAGTTGCGTTAATAAATAAATCGATTAAACTAAGCTTGATCTCTGCCTCAACTTGGTTCAGATAGTCTTTCAAGCCAAGATTGAAGTCATGCTTTCAGGTTAGCAAAACTTGGATCAATTAGTCGAGAAGACCCTGAATCATAGTTTCTATAGACTAGAAAGCTCAAAGGATTATATAACAAGGTAAAACTCATTCAAGCCCTAGGCTATAACAAGGTAAAACTCATTCAAGCCCTAGGCCGTCTTGCACCCCTACTTACCTCTTGGTTGAACTCCTTGATTCCTTGGTTGCAGTCTGTACTGAGCGTCTTTATGGCTACTTCAGTGCAACAAATGAAACCCTTATACACCCGTCCAAACCCTCCTTTGCCTATTATGTTGCTTGGATGAAAACCATTCGTGGCCTCAGCCACTTCAGCGAAAAAGAACTCAGTGAAAGTGGGCAACCCTCCGGACAGTGCAGCCGCATGATCCGTGATCTGTCGCTCCAATTCCTGCGATTTTTCTGCCATTTGGCCTAACTGGTCTTCCATCTCGACCATTCTCGCTTGCTGCTCTTTGATGATTGTTTCCTGTTATCTCACTACCCTCAGCAGCTCGAGTTTCCTCTCCAAATATTTCTTTTGTTTCTGAGAATTTCCTCAACATAAAGGAACCACGGCAAGCATGGTACTTTAAACTTTTGATAAGAAAATGATGAATTTGAAGATAAACAATAAAGAAAAACATTAAATGTTTATTGGAAATCAAGAGGTTTATACTAAGCTGCTATGATAATCACGGTAAAATGCTCAGCCTACTACATTTAGATGTTATATTATGGGTACCTATTGTGTACTGTAACCGTTGAGAGTAGAAGTCATATAGAGAGAGAGGATAGTTCATGCACATGTCATGCTTAAACATTTTCAAGAATCTCAAGCGTTTGATTGATTCGATGGTGATTGAAATTCAAATTTCAAAAATTGGTATTTTTTGAAGTGCAATAAATTTACTTTTTAACTTAAAAAACTTAAAGATTTCAATCGTTGATATTTATTTTTGACTTAAAAGTCTCAATACATTGGTTAGATATGTGCATGGACTCATTTCTCTCTCTAGTATTTCAAAATTCATTTTCCTAACAGTCTTTCTTTAATTGGACATTGAAGCTTCCCGTATAGAATTGAATAAAGCACTTTTTCTTTTTTTGTTTTTGGAATATTTAAAGTGGCTAAATGTGTCACCTGTTGAAAGGTCTCGAGCGTTTCCTGCTGAGCTTGCCTATGGGTGTCTTCTATTTTCTTTAATTTATGAAAGAGTTCTTCGATGTCCTTGGCCTCTTCCTGCAAAAGCACGAATTAGAATTGTAGTTGCCAGCCACTGTTAAGTATCATTCATAGGGTAGGATGATCTCAATCCGCCCTTGTTTAGCCATGTGACATGGGACGACAGCATCCCACATCACGGGGGTCCGATTTCGTTTGCAAAAATCAAGAAAACGTCTGAGGGAAAAATCAGTGAGATCGTGCACAAATACGTACTCTCTCTGAAAATTCGTTTTCAGTGTGTGGAAGATCGAACCCGTTAGTATCGGTAGCTTGTTCTGATATCTGATATTCCAAATAAGGCTCAGTACTATAGCCTGCTTGTGAAGGAGGAACGCTCACTGAAGTTTGCCCTCCACTTAGCGAATGTTGATCCATATGCTGAACGATTGCTTGTTCTCGAAAGGATATACCTCGTGAGGAACCATTCATTGAAGTTTCCCCTTTATTTAATGAGTTCCAACCCATACTTGGCGCTTGCTGAACTCTCTTGTTCGCCATAGGGTATACCTTGTGAGGAACGATCTGTAGATGAAGTTTCGCTTCCACTTAATGAATGCCGACCCATGCTTGAAGAATTCTGAACTGTTGCTTGTTCGCCGAAGGATGGAGTCCCTTTTGTTGCACTGACCACACTTGTTATGAATCCTTTTATGCTCGTTTTCCGTGAAATGGGTTTCGATGACGGTGATTGCACTAACAATGGTTCCTTTTGGTTAGCGAGGGCTGGACGAGTATATATAAGTCTGCCTTTGCAGATGAACCATATCTGGCACGATGGAGGGAATTCAGTGTTCACATAGGTCGCTTTGCATGAGGTGACTGAGTTCATCTGCCTGAAAACAGAAGAGTAGTGCCTTGTTATGGTGATGTACCCTTCTTCTAGGGAAAGAAACTGAGTTAACTGAGGATGAGGCCTTTGTTCACTTCATGCGGCTTGGATTGACTAAGGAAATATGCTCTTTTTATTTCATTCGGCTCCTTTATGGGGCCTAATTGCAAAGAAATTAAGCACCAGGAGTGAAGTCATTTAGGCTTGTTTCCATTGCTGAAAGCAAAGAAACTATCACCCTGCTATATGCGCCCCGCTGATTCTGTTGCATGCGAACCCTTTGCACACAGTAGCAATGTGAAGATTTGAGTTGTTAACTAGGTTTACCAGGATGACCATAATTTCTTTTTTTTCTTTTCAAGACAGACATAAAAACTGAATGGTAGGGGCTCTTCGAAGTTAAATATAAGAAAACTGCAAGATTGTTTTGTTAGATAGATTTAACTAGAGACAAATTACAGATAATTATGGTCACACCTTACTGCATCTTGGCCTAACTAGGCTACATCACACCTGCACTCGACTTCTCATTTCTCAATGACATTAGTAATTCAGGAGAGGTGTAAATTTCCTTACATTGAATGATGTGCAGATGCAGCTGCGCCCATGACAGGCCTCTGAATTCCATGTTGAGCTATTAATTCAATCAACGCCTTTCCTATTTCCAGTTGTCCTGTGAGAACCTCGCTTTCATCGCACTTCCTCACGAGCTGGTCTACCTGTCACATGCATCAATGGATGCAAGTATTTTAGTAGGCTAAAGTTCATTCACTTTCCTATTTTCCATGTAATGGTTGTCTAGTAACACACGAGAAACTCTGTCAGACATGGAACGCTATCGTTTCGAAACACAGTTTTTTTGGTTTGGTTACATTTCACTAGAAAAGTAGTTGGAATGTTAAAAAGGTGATGCACAGAGAGAAATTTAATCGCCTTCCAGAATTGGTGGTGCAGTCTACTCTGTTCTTGGTGGTGCATGATATTGTTTCGAGAAACAAATTCTATATTATGTCCAAAATAAGGTTAAAGAACTCGGAGAATCTAATTAAGAGGTTGAGGGCATATATAGACCCAAATGTCTCAAGATGTTAGCTCATGATAATGCATAAATAGCATGAATTACTGAAATTTCCTGGCAATTCCATGGCTATCGAGAATGTAATTAGATACTAAAATAGGTGCACTCTTGCATACTGTCCATGCAGATGATGGGATTTCATCGTCATCATGCCGTTCGACCATACACCTTTCCATAGCAAGTACCTGAGCAGTGTGTGACTGTGTGCGTTTCAGAGAGAGGGAGAGAGAGCGAACAACCTTTCTATTTTGGGCACTGCATATTTCTTGGTACTTCTTCATTCTTTTCATTATTTCCTTCCAATCCTGTTCTATGAAGTCATGTATCATTTCATGGGTGAGTAAAGCTGATTGGAATATTACATCTGCAGAATAATGAAAAATATAATCAAAGATCAAACAAATATGTTTTGATAGACTCAAACAAGTCAAGGTTTAGTTTAAGTCACGATATAATTAATATGATAATAACGAGATTGCAGCTCTATGAAAGGGAAGGCACATTGAGTTCGACTGAGTTTGGCTAATCTATTTTAGAATCGAGGTAAGAATGAGATGTATTTGTTTCAAGATTGCCCCTAAAAACTAGGGCCAATAATCCGTAATTGGAGCTCACAGAAACATAAAATTCACTACCCGTAAAATTGATTTGCTAAAATCAAACTATTCATTGCATAGGGATGAAGAACCCCCAAATGGAACCCAAACTCATCTCGAAAAGACTATTTTCACCCCTATTAGAACGAATTAATTTCTTACACAAGAGAAAAGAATGCGCTAATTTCGATACGCAATACATATGAATCCTGATAATTTATAATGCATCACATAAATTAGATCACATCAAATGATATGGTTTTATGCATGAATTTGGATTTAGTTGCGCTTTTGTAGGGTCATCCATTTTTTTCAATGCTCTAGATTTTCCATCATAAGTAAGGCTAAGCACAATTTGATCAAAACCAATTAACAGAACTGAATTGACCAAAGTTTTCATTTTGATTCGGTTTTTCAGTTTGTGTGGTTCGGTTTGGAATTTCAGAGAAATAGATTAATTGGTTTCAGTTTGTGCGGTTCGGTTTGGAATTTCAGAGAAATAGATTAATTGGTTTGAGTTTGGTTTTTGAAACTCAAAATAGAAAAAAAACTATATATATATATATGTAAGTGTGTATGGAAAAAGACTTAATTGTTGTTGTTGTTTATATATGTTCGTGTGTATGTATATGTACATATATAGGGTGAGTCGAATAGGCCACCTACTTTTATATATGTGTTCATCCTTTAAAATCTCAATAAGTTCAAAAGGAAAAACAAATATGTGCATATTCTCTGTTTTTACTTTTGAAAGTAATCACTATAATTGAAATTTTCAACGATATGATAAGTGTATAATATCACAAGCATATATATATATATATAGGTCTTGCGCCCAAACATAGGATCCCACCCAAAATAATTCGGTTTGGTTGTATTGATTCAGTTACCAATATAATTTCAGAAACTCGGGTTTACATCATTTTATTCGTGTCGGTTATCACCGAACGAACCAATGCACACCCTAATCATAAGAGTTCTCCAAAATGTGAAAACCCCAGCGCCGTTTTACAATAGGAATTAGAAACATTTGGATATTTTAGGATTAAGATATCGAGAATGAGGATCTGAGTTTGGTAGGAATCAGTGCATCATCCTACACCAACACCGTTTGGTTCTCAACCAATATAGCTAAGGCAGATGATCGGGTCGAGGGAGGCTACTTGCTCAAAACCCAGTCTCACCATGCAGTGTGAGAGAGATAGACAGGCAGGCAGAGAGGTTCCTGTGCTATGGGTCTTTCCAGCATATATTCTCTAACAATGAGAATTGTTATTGCTTTATGTATATATACATATATCTTATGTAAATGCATTGCCATCGATTTCCTACCGCACACCTCCACAGTCTGACCTGTGGGAGAGGTGACTTCCACCCGAGACCGCAACCAAGGTACAGGGTTCCCGAGTTAGATGTATAATGAGGAGTGGATGCAACACATGATTCACCATATACAATATGATGTGATTTCCTCGCACCAATAATATCTGTAAACCTTATTCATCCTTTTCTTTTCTTTGTTTGAATTGGAAACAAAGTATTGTGTCCCCTTCAAGAAATTATATTGCATCATTAAGGGAAGGAAAGCGTTGCTTGGATGATGTCCCCTGAAGTGGAGCTCTAATCACAGCTGAGGAAAAATGGGAAGAGGAGAAACATTGTGCCACTAGAATGAAATGGGATAATCAGGGGAAACAAGGCGTACCAACGCTGTTTTGAGGCAGCTGCTGGATATGAAGGATCACAATCTTCTCTCCTTTGAAAACCCTTAGACTATATGACAAGTTTGTTTTCTTCTCTTCGATATCTCTTCCAACGGCCACATAGATGGCATCGCCTTGTTCTGACCTCGCACCCATCTTCCCTTGTGAATTCATCAAGTCTCTCATCATCTCCACATATTGCAATAGTAGTAACTCCTGAGACCTGTGCACGTTGACAGTTTGCCATTACCATGTCCACTCCGTCCTTTTTTCTTCCGTAACCAGAAGTTGACTGGCTAGTGGTTTCAGACACACATACGCACGAACACACACACACACGAATGTGTGTGTACGGGGAGAGAGAGAGAGAGGTGACCAATCTGCACAATGGCACATGTTTTTACTTAGTTCAATAGCCCAAAGGTGCGTGCGTGTATGTGTTCTGTGAGTTTCCATCCTCTGGAAAGTATCAGACCGAAGAAACAATGCTGGTGGGGAGTTCGACTAGAGGGTGCATATGTGGGTCTGTGTTAGGTTTTGGCCTTCTCGTGTAACATATATATGTGTGTTTGTGAGAGAGATGGTGTCACAAGAAGGTCAATGCTTAGAATGCTCAAACCATGTATCGGTACGATCGTACTTCGTTAGCTTTTTTCGTCTTCATAACCTGATGTGCAGGCCATTATTTTGTTTGTGACCTTGATTCTCAAATCAATGGTGCTCAGTCCATTCACATGGCTTTTCAACGAACTAAACAAGTGTCCATTTACTTGATTCTAATGCCAGAATTGAAAAAATCCTCTATTAAATGTGAAGAGAGGGTGATGGTAGAAATCGATGTGACCGCCACTAAATGCACAAGATCCATAGAAGCCACACCCAAGTGAACTAGAAAGACAACAAGGCTGATCGAGATCCACATGCCAATCTAAATGGGTTTGACGAGATCAACTTGATGTCATTAGAGCACTCGTAGTAAAGAATTAATTATAGATACGACAGAAGCGTTGGCATACACTGTACTTTCCTCTCCCACACTCCTTTAGTTCGAAGAACGTATGGTTCAACCCCTTCCTCTCAGATCCCGACTACTATAACTAATAGAATCTGACAAACCTCTCCCCCCCTCTCTTTTATCTTTTTTATTACCAAGATGGCTATATATATATATATATATATATATATATATATATATATATATATATATATATATATATATATATATATATATATATATATATATATATATATATATATATATATATATATGAAAACCAGATCTTTCTTAATTTATACATGTTCACCCATTGTTTTTCGGTGGTACGAGTATAATTTAAAAAATTCAAAGGTTCTAAAAAAAATGAATGATAATTATATTTTGAAGTACCCAATCATATATGTATAAAATAACACATTCCAAGGGAGTGCAATAGCGAGATGCTCAGCCTTTGCAGAAATGCACAGATGGAGAGCAACTCCTAACCTCCCACTCTTTTATCTCTCCCATTTTAAGAAACTTTAGAACATAACTCATCACCATGAGTAGTACAAGTCTAGAGCTCTAACTAGGGTTTGCAGCAATGTCCCTCTGGCCTATCGGATGATCAACACCTTCTTTCGTGCTTGAACAAACCATATGGATAGTCCTTTGGCTTTAGATTCTCAGCGATTCATAGACCTAAGCACATATATGAAGGGTATCTATCATGTTATGGTCGATCCTAAGCCATCTAGAACACAAATCAGAGCATTCGTAATCACACAGGCACCATGGTTCATTTCATTTGTTTTGAATTATGAGACAATCATATAGCAATTATAACACGATCAGCAAAGTTCTCCCACCATTAATTCGTGGACCAAGTATCACAATCCACTATCCTTCCTCAAGAAAGAAATAAGAGATGCACTTTTGAGCATAGGCATAAGACAACACACATGTTTGTTTGTTTACTTTATTTATTTATTAATGAACCCAAAATAGTGAAGTCTCATCCATACATGCTTGTACAAGGATTTGATAGTTGTGCTAATAAAATGTGTCTTTAGTATTTGTATAGAGCAATCTGGCTGCATGTATACCGTGTCCCCCCTTCTCTCCTCCCTTATACACACTCTCTCTCCATCTATGTGTCTAATCTATGTGTATGTGGACGCATATATCCGTGGCAGATCAAAAAATCTGAAAATTTGTATTTTTGTATTGAAATTTCCAAAAAAAAAGAATGAAAATTTGTAAAGCCGGCCCACCCTAAACAAGTTTATGAATCCGCCACTGGTGCACATGGTCTCGTACCCGCCCAATACCTGTTCAAAGATATTCGGGTAATCCCGGTAGCTGTACGCTGACGCTGACAAGAGAGAGTGCGAGAGAGAACTTCACAAGAAATTCTTTTTTTTTCATTTCTTAATTTAATGCAAATGAAGATCGGCACGGACTTTGGAAGATAAGTTTCCTCATCCTCCTTTTTCTCTTAACAGATTGTATTCGCTTCCGTTATCTTTTGGATAAACATCTGTACTGCGTTTGATGAGCACGCGAATTTAACTTGGGCAGCTTCACTGGTGGATCTTGGATCAGTTCGGGCTTGACATTGAGCTGGTTTGGCCCATATCTCGGGCCAAGTTTGGTTTGGATCTCCAGGTTGCATTGCTGACCCGATCCGAATAAATGATACGCATCTTCCCACAATTTTCACCTAATAAAGTTTGAATCAGAAGGCAGACCTAATAAAACTTGAACCATTACACAGGCAAACATGCACCCTTGAGGATCTGAACTCCCCACCAGCAGCAAGGCCCATACCAACCGCGCCTTGCGCAATTGGTTGTTTCATACCCAGCTCATTCACTAATTAACTTATCATCGACAAGCTCAAAACCAATCAAACGCTCAAAGCAAGCCAAGCTATGACCTAGTCCCTCAGCTTGTTTGCTGGTTTACAAGTCGCTTGATCCGAGTCCTATCAAGTCCACCACAAGGAAGAAGAGAGAAATGCCTTCATTCGGGACATCGTCAAATGTAAACCATGATAATACATTGAGTCAGGTATTGGTGTGGACCCGCCCGTTTTCAGCATGAATCAATCGACTCGTGCTACCAAACCCTAAAGGCAGAAAGCCTGAACTTAATGAGTCTGGTATTGGTCGGTTCAGGGTCAAACCCGACCCGTTTGACACTCGAATCAGGTTTGGGGTGTTCAAAGAACTGACTAAACCGGTTGAACCGATCCAGATCTGTTTGATTTGGTTTAAGACTTACAATGGTTTGATTTGGTTTCCCAAAATTGAGGACCAAAGTTTAGGGAGTAACCGGTTTCCCTTCACGGGCAGGATAACGCAACCCGATTCGCCTCACTGTTAACCGAGACGGACTAATTTTCATAAGTGAGAACCAGAAAGCATAACAAAGAAGATATCGTCAGTAAGGAAAGAAAGGTGAGAACCGCAATAATACCATTTGGGCCAATTTTGAAGGTAGACAACTAGGACATACATAACATGGTGATTTGGCGAAACAAGGACAATCAGGACAAGAACGAGAAAGATCGATCGATCAATCGATCAATGGAAGCGCCACGAAACCAATATTCGGATCAAGCGCAGCCGGCCGAGATGAACAAGTCGATCTGCTGAAGGAACGTAAGGTTCTGCGGCCGATCCGCCCTCTTGACGTACCCAATCGTCTCCTCCGGCGTGTAGGCGCTCAGCCCCTTCATCCCACGCTTCCGCCACAGACGATCCGCGTAATTGCTGTGCGCAAAGTACGCTTCCGCCTTGACCTCTTCCGCTTCATCATCGTCGTTCTCCGGCCGGATTGAGAGCGACAGCCTAATGTAATGCCCCTTGCGCGTGCCCTCGAGCTCGTCCATATGCTGGATACCGGCCGGCGAGACGGCGTAGACCTCGCCGGAGACGCAGTGGCCCTTTCCCTTCAGATTCAGCATGAACGGGACCTGGTAAGGACCGCAGACAAGGGGGTATCTATCGGAGGTGCGGAACGAGCCCACGAACTCCGCCTCGCCCCGACGGATGAGCTCTTGTACAAGCCGGTGGTTCGAGAACCCGCGCTTTAGAGTGCCGTACGTGAAGATGAGCCGGCGTTCAGCCGGCGGCGAGATCGGAACGCCCATTCTTTCTCTCGTATTGCTTCTTTCTGCCTTCGCTGCGACGATCGGGAGATAACGACGAAGGGAGTCCGGTTCCCCAACTCACCTCTCCTCTCCTCTCCTTCTTTACCCTGATCTTGAAAAAGAAGGCTCCTCACGCTTGTTTGTTTCTTGTGGGAAAAGCTGAGCATGGGAATCCTTATTTATAGGAAGCAGCTTTTGGTGCGAAATGACGGGCATCAAATGCGGGCTGCCGCTTGTGGTGGGGGCCATCTGTGGAAGTCCAAATGGGTTGAGACTTCGCGGTTTGGTAAGGTAGGTGAGACTCACCGGGTACGGGCCGGCGCAGCCAAAAGACCCAACCCAAATCGGTGGTCTTGTTTAGTTGGTTTGCTTTGAAGAGGAAAAGATTATATGGTTCACTTCACATGTTGAAGGTTACGACAGAACCACTAGAATCGAGTATATTTTATAATTATTACCATCACACTTTCACCTTCATAATCAACAAATATATTTTAGTAGTTTATATTGTCATTCAATATCTCTATAACTAAAGAAAAAATAAATTATAAAACGTAACTACAAGACAAGGCTAAAGTTTTTGCATCTCTCTATAAGCGGCCCACATATGTACAAGGGAAGAGATGTTCGGGTCTCTTTTTTGAGAAAAGACATGCGGATGCTGTCTCTTGTTAAAGAAAAATGAAGATAAAGAAAAAAAATAGACAACAATTATAGAAGTAAAACACAAAGTTTGAGGTGTGTTCTTAGCAATTAAGGTATGCCAATAAATAATGTAAACTAGTGTACTAGATCATTCTCAATGATTACATTGAGGGTGTTAATCCACTTGGTAGGATTCTCGACTTCTTGCTTGGTTTGGTTTCCTATTGTGAAAAAGCAAGTTCTTACTAACCTTCAACTATCCAATCAAAATTAAAGGTAGTTACTCTCTAATCGTTTGCTCAGAACCTTGAACCATAACTGAATCGTCTCGGGTTTCGAAATCACATGTTCTGATTTCAGAAACTAGAACTTGTGTTCGGTTCTGATAGATTGAGCTCTCGGTTCGATGCCAGTTAGAACCACCACATATTTCTACAACTCACTCTCTTTCGCTCTTTATATATACTCTTTTTATTTATATATATACTGGTCTAATTGTTTGATTATTTTTTTGTGAGCAATGTGAGCCCACCCACATACTCAATACATTATTTTCTACTAAAGGCATGTAATGGAGTTCGAGTCAAGTCGGGCTAGGTGATTCACTTGCCGTTTTATATTTTGTCATTATTACACTCATAATTCATATATTGACAAAAAGTTGCACGCCGGCTTCATTATTGTTCACTACATTCCAAGCCCAGAAAGATGTCATTGTACCCATGGCTCCCACTTTTGGAAAATGAAATGTTGAGAAAACAATTTCAAAAAATTCCCCGTATATATATGGACGTACTTAAATTATAAAGTAAATATACTAGTACATATGCAAAGAAAATGGCAACTTTACCATAAGATCCACCCAATCAGGATACGGCGTCCTCTAAATCAGCCTCAACGACTAGGTTCTAGGAATGAAATCTCTCCCAGTCCCATGGGTATCCACCCCATCCTGGCAGGCTAGGCAAAGAAGACTCGGAACCAGGGCGAGGCGGGATAGGGTATAAGGTAATTCACTCCATCCTATCTCATATATATATACTGGTATATGTTATCGTACTTAAGTGCTAGAAATCTAAATAAATCCCATCATTTAGCTTTTATGATGAATGCTTGAAATTTAAAATTTAAAAATAAAAGTGATCACATGAATAAAGTGTACTTTAAAAAGTAAACATTAATTTTTATTTTTAGATTTAAATTTCAAGTATTTATTATAAAAAAATGATTGAGATTTATTTGGATTTATTAGCACTTAAATGTTCTAGTATATATATAACTTTTGAATAATATAAAATATTATTTATATTGGATATATATATATATATAGGGTGAGACAGGATGGTGGTATATGCTCAATCTCATTCATGCTCAAATCTACTAAAACATCTTCTTCGTGTTGAAAATTTGAATTTAAAATGAATTGTACTCCATATTTTGCATTTAATGCACAATGTATAATTCACTTTTTTTATTTAAATTTTCATCATTGATCCAATGATAAAGATATTTAAGTAGATTTAAGCTTGAATAAGATTGAGCATATATCCCTTATTTCTCCCTCTATATATGTATATATATATATATATATATGCATACATTAAGTATATATTACATGCATGCATATTTTATGTAAATATAAATGTTTGTATATATATCACTTCTAATTTAAGAATATAAAATACTATTTATGCTTACATTTAACTGATTTTCTTTTAAAAACTTGCTTTTTGGAGCTTGAAGTGAGGTAAGATTAGTTATATTAGAGTGGGTGTGAGGTGTGATCTCCATGACCTACGAGGTCGAGCCAAATAGAAGGTTTTCAACACTGAACCCCACCCTACTCCATTGTCATCCCTAGGATCAACAACTTGCAGATATGCCTGTCGAGGGACCATAAAATACGTATAATTGAACCTGCTTGCATGATACAAATACAAATAATTTGCTATTTTTTCGATCTATCATAGTTTAGAATTACCAAGTTATCTTCTAAATAAATTTGAATGAAGTTGATATTTTTAGAATTACAATAAGGTTTATAATAATATATGTCTCGTATATCATATCACCTTGACAAGGATCACCAATTGAGACATATAAAAATCGTCGGTATGCAATATTACGTATCACCATTCAAAGCATAAAATAAGGTTCTAACATGCAACAATATTAAGAATGATCAGGGTGACTATCGCATCCAACATATTATGATACCTTGGGAAATCTTAATGTCAAGCCGCTATTGGTGTTGCCACATATAAAGAAAAACAATATGTTGAAACCTTTTCAGTTCTCTCTCTCTCTCTCTCTCTCTCTCTCTCTCTCTCTCTCTCTCTCTCTCTCTTTTGGTGATGAGAGGTTCAAATATTAAAATCTTAATAGGCCTCAAACGGCCTCATCACAAGTAGCCTGAGGTGCATCTTCCATCAGAGCTAACTATGAAATTGAAAGAGGTACTTGATTTTGTTTTTGGAAGCTAATTAGTTGTTGGTTTAACCATTCACACGGAGCTGGATTCATAGGCACAAGATTTCTCTTAAGTGGAAAGAATGGGACTTTTCGCTAATACGTTGTTGTTTTCCAAGTTTATATACACAAACAAACTGCTAGACAATCTTGAAAGTAGACATGGCTGGTTTGGGAACCGACAGATGGTTTTAACTAGGTCAAAACCGGTTGGATCTTAAATCGAGAACTGAAGAAGTAGCAAATATTCCATCATATCGTAACATGTATCATTTTTCTCCATGATATAATACAAGCATATCGTATCGTAACGTATTGTGATTTTTTAATTATTTAAAAAGTAATAAAATCAAGAAATTTTTTAAATAATTCTCATAAATAAAAATTGGGGTAAGCATTGATCCATTGAACATTGATTCAAATTACAACTATAACTTTTATAATTGAAGAAGTAGCAAATATTCTTTAAAATTATAACTTCTATAATTAAAAAAGAAGAATCACATATTGTAATATGAATCATCAAATAAATAATCTTTTTCTTTCCCTCCTTCAAAATCATCACCTTCAACGACAAAATCAATATCATCATCCCCATGTTGACATTGTTTCGCTTCTAAATTAATCCAATTAACGTCTTTTCAATTAAGAGTGCATTTGTTTTATCATCTTTTATAATTTACTCCTTTAAGACATCAAAATAATCAAGAATCAAATTGGGTCTTTTATAGAAACTGGTCTATTATGGCTACAGATCCCACTTTATCTGGTATACCGCAAAGAATGGCATGGATCAGTAGGAAATATCATTCCGGCACAATATGAGGTGGTGTGGGCATCAGATTAGTAGGCACATAATTGTCGGAATGCCCCAAAATATTAGGAGCATAAAGAATCCAAATGGAAGAAAAGATGGCAAAAGCTACCCGACCTACTGGATCCATTGTATAAAAATAAGGGTAAGGGGCTATTTTATCCATCTCTGAATGTACACCCAATGGATTATTTGATCCATATTGATGCAATGCAAACTAATATTAATTCATTAATTACCTTGCAACCGCATGTTGCAACATACAAATATTATATTATCAAGTCGTTTATGTTCAACCTATTGTGCTTTTTGTATGAATATGTTAAAAACACTACAATTCCTTTCGCAACTAGTTACACTAAAAGTTTGGTTGTGAACTCTTATTGCAAAATCTCTCAAATTTCTATAATCACTTCTAAACCTATTTCACCATACATCTAATAAAAAAACAATTATAAAATTTATTTTATTATAAATATAAGATTTAAGAAACTTAAATATAAAGATAAATAATTCATATGTTTACGTGAGTGCATATTAATATGGTTATGAATGGTTAAAGGCAAGACCATCAAGTGAAGAGAATTATTATAGATTTCTATCTTCCAATTTATGGCATATGCTCTACTCTCTCATCAAGGATCAATCTCTCTATGCAATCAATGATAATTCTATTGTAATCACAATCTATTTTAAATATGGCAGAGTACCTTAGGTGGTAGGATGATGCAAGAATAGGGTGATACAACTATCTATTCCATCTATGGTCAATAATCTCTATACATGCACATAGGGTGATGTAATCAATGCAACAATTTTTTTCCTTGGAGTACCTCTAGAAATATAGTCATTGAGACCCTCTTGGGTCCCTTGCATATACATTTTTAACAATTAGTAATAACATCTGTTATTGTTGCAAATGAAACAAATTTGTTGCATTAAAAGGAATACATGCATTATAAAACTCTTCCATTATAAGGTCTGCGTACTCACATAATTCTTTAAAAGTCATAACATTTCAATTTCCAAATTGAGCACTGGGTGCAGTAGCAAAAGAAAAAAATGATTGGATCCAAAAGGAATAGAATGAGATCTTTTTCTACCTCTTTCTCTTTTATGACTTGCATCCTCTTTCAAAACCCTATTTCTGTTAGTCGATTTAGAATTATTACTACCAACCTTTGTCCTCACATCATAAGAGATGCTATTATCACCACCAACATCCTCTAATTATTCCTTAAACATCTCTATATATCTTTTCTTTCATCTTCTCAATCATACCCTCAATCATTTGCAAATATTATCATTTAATAGTTCATGACACTTTCTTAATTATGCATGTATAAGAAGCAACCTCCTTCCTGGTTTATAATAAGTGATGTTTCAATTGCAAACTCATAACTTTCTCACAAAAGTTATATGTTATTATCAATTTACTACACTCACCTGAAGTTCACCATTGCCATGCAAGTCATCTTACCATGTTGCAAATTGAGAATGTAAACCTCTTTTTGTTCTTAAATCTTAATAAACCTAAAAATAAAAGCAAACAATAACAAAATTAAAAAATAAAATCACTTCATAAATCACTACAAATCCACTCACTTAATAAATCTCCACTTCATAAACCATCAAAACACCTAAAGACATTCACTTACTTTGTAGATTGCTAGAGATGCATCTAAAACATATCCAGCCACATCATAAATTATCATTCAAAAAAACAAACAAACAACACAAGTAGATAAAAAATAACTGTAAAAAATAAAAAAAGATATACCATAAGAAAACAAAGTGGTGCCACACTACCGACATTGTTGCCATCATCAAACGAGAAAAACTTCTCCTTAACCAAAAATCCTTGCAACCATGTAATACTCGAAGAAAAACACAAAACCGTAGTTTAAGAATCGAACAATGAAGTCCTCCTTTTATAAATCAAGGATGTATTGCCCATATCTACGATAAGGGCGATACACCCTTGTAACATGTGATACATGTCAATACTTTGCTTCTATGCGATACACTCCTCTTATCGTATTGAGATTTCTCATGATACGATATGCATAACACAGGTTCTAATTATACCTATTATAGAATCGGAGCCAATGGTTCTATACAACAACAACAACTAAGCCTTTTCCCATACTAGACGGGGTCGGCTACATGGATTCTTTGTTTCCACAGATCCCTATCATGTGTCATATTAGCAGTTAACTCCCAATAAGCTAGATCATTCTTTATTGTTTCTTTCCAACACTTTTGTGGTCGTCCTCTACCTCTTTTAATACTTTCCAAATTTAGTTTTTCTAACCTTCTTATAGGTTCTTCTTTTGATCTTCTTTCTATATGTCCAAACCATCTTAAACGATGTTCTCTCATTTTATCCTCTATTGGTGTCACTCCTAATTTGTTTCTAATAACCTCATTATGTATACGGTCTTTTCTTGTATGACCACTCATCCATCTCAACATCTTCATTTCTATCACAGATATCTTTTGTACATGATGATTAACTGCCCAACACTCAGAACCATAAAACATGGCAGGCCTAATTGCTGCTCTATAATATTTACCTTTTAACTTTAATGGTATCTTCTTATCACAAAGAATACCTGATACTCCTCTCCATTTTAACCAACCAGCATTAATTCTATGTGTAACATCTCCATCAATTCTTCCATCACTCTGAAAAATTGACCCTAGGTATTTAAAACTTTCCTTTTGGGGAATGCAATGTGTGCCAATTTTAATTTCCATGTCCTCTGAAGTAACCAAATGATCAAACTTACATTCCATATATTCTGACTTTGTTCTACTAAGTCGGAGGCCTTTGCTTTCTAATGTTTCTCTCCATAGTTCCAATTTTTTATTAACTTTTTCCTTAGACTCCACTAATACAATGTCATCTGCAAATAACATACACCAGGGTACTTCATCTTGAATATGTTTTGTTAACTCATCCATCACCATTATAAATAAGTATGGACTTAAAGTTGATCCTTGATGTAACCCAATATTAACTTCAAAGAAGTCTGTCGTTCCTTCATGAGTCCTCACACATGTTTTTGCACCATCATACATGTCTCTTATAAGGTTAATATATGTCAATGGGATACCTCTTTTTTCTAAAGTTCTCCAAAGAACCTCCCTCGGTACCCTATCATAAGCTTTTTCTAGATCAATAAATATCATGTGAAGGTCTTTCTTTTTGCTCTAAAATGTTTCATAAGACGTCTCAAAAGGTGAATCGCTTCAATAGTAGATCTGCTTGGCATGAATCCAAATTGGTTCTCTGTTGTACTTGATACTTGTCTTAACCTACGTTCGATAATTCTTTCCCATAATTTCATAGTATGACTCATTAACTTGATACCTCGATAATTCGCACAATTTTGAATGTCTCTCTTGTTCTTATATATGGGCATAAGTGTACTTGCTCTCCATTCCTCGGGCATCTTTTGGTTTTTCCATATTTTATTAAATAGTCTTGTGAGCCAAGTGATTCCTATTTCTCCTAGTATTTTCCAAACTTCTATAGGAATATTATCTGATCCTACCGATTTACCACTCTTCATATGTTTAAGAGCATCTTTGACTTCATTCTTTTGAATACGTCGATAGAATTGTGGTTTATATACTTTTCTGACTTGGCTAAATCTCCTAAACTAATACTAACATCTTTATTTTCATTAAAAAGATTATAAAAATAGTTTTTCCATCTATTTCTTATATCATCATTTGCCACTAGTATTTTTTCATCCTCGTCTTTTATTCATCTAACATAATTAAGATCTTTAGTTTTCTTATCTCTAGCCCTAGCTATCCTAAAAATATCTCTTTCACCCTCTTTTGAGTTTAGTTTTTTATATAAGTCATCCCAAATCTTAGCTTTTGCTTCACTAACGGCTTTTTTCGCTTCCTTCTTTGCTTTCTTATAAGCTTCTAAAGTTTCACTAGTTTTCTTAGTATAATGTAATTTGTAACATGCCCTCTTTGCCTTGATTTTATTTTGTACTACTTCACTCCACCACCAAGCTTCTTTTTGTGCCGGTACACCTCCCTTAGATACCCCTAACACATCTTTCGCCACTTTCCTAATATAAATAGCCATATTGTTCCACATATCACAGGGTGTGCCAACATAATTCCAAACATCTCCTTGAAGGACTTTCTGTTTAAATATATCTTCTTTCTCGCTTTTGAGGTTCCACCATTTAGTCTGAATAGCTCGATGCACTCTTTTCTTCTTTGTCCATTTTTTTATTTGTAAATCCATAACTAAAAGTCGATGTTGGGTGGTTAAGCTTTATCCTGGAATTACCTTACAATCTTTACAACACGCTCTATCTTTCTTTCTACAAATAAAGTAATCAATTTGTGTTTGTGATAAGCCACTCTTATAAGTAATTAAATGTTCATCTCGTTTTTTAAAGATTGTATTGACTATAAAGAGATCAAATGACATAACAAAATTTAAAATCTCCCTACCTTCCTCGTTTATATCCCCAAAACCAAAGTTTCCATGAATCCCTTGATATCCTAATGCCTCTTTACCGACATGTCCATTTAAATCTCCTCCTAAATAAATCATCTCCATTTATGGAATCTTTTGAAACACCTTATCTAACTCTTCTCAGAAAACTGTCTTTATACTATCTTCTAGTCCTACTTGGGGTGCGTAAGCACAAACTATATTCAAAACCTCTGCCCCTAACACTAATTTCAACGTCATGATTCGGTCACCATATCGTTGTATGTCTACCACACTCTTCTTTAAATCTTTATTTATGATAATACTAACTCCGTTTCGAGCCTTTTCTTTACCTGAGTACCATAATTTAAAACCTGTATCCTCTATCTCCTTTGCTTTTTCTCCAACCCATTTTGTCTCTTGTAAACATAGAATATGAATCTTTCTCTGAATCATAGTATCTACCACCTCCATTAGCTTACCCGATAATGTTCCGATATTCCAAGAACCAATACGAATCTTATTATCTAGGACTAGCTTCCTTACCCCCCGCATCCATCCATAATCAAAACGCGGAAACCATCTCTGAAAATTTTTCACTACATTTGGGCGACAATGTAGCGGGACTAACTTCTTTGCCCACACCCGTCCATGATGTGGGAACCCTCTCTGCAATTGATTCACTATATTCGGACGAAAATGTAGTAGCCCTTGCTTACTTCTTACTGCATTCGGGCTCTACAGCACGTCGCTAAGCAAGAACGCCTCAAAGTAATGCTCATAATTTTTATAATCCATGTTGTAAAAATCCGACGAAGTTTTACGCTGACTGTCGGAAGCCTAACACAACCCTCCTCCTTTATCCGGGCTTAGGACCGGCAATACAAGGATGATCCCTTACATGGGCTTGGGACCGGCAATGCAAGGGTGATCCCTTACAAGGGTGATAAGCCAATGGTTCTATATTCTTCAATTTTTTAATTCAAAATTTTTAATGATTTTTTGAACGGTTTAGAACCTTAAACCGGAACTGATGGCTTCAAAACCAGAACCAGAACCAAGAACTTCAAAAGTCCAGTAGCTCGTTAATCAGATACACCTCAAATACCCGGTTGAAGTTTATCGATCTCACGATCTTCATCTTGTGAGTCTAGCTCCCCTGTAGTTGAGCTAACCCTCTGGTGCCACCACCAATATAACCTTGATTAAAAATTATATTGCTTTCAGAAACAAACCGCATGCATATATAGTAACACCAAAAGAGCCAAAAGTTAAGAACAACAAGGTTGTTCCTTGGCTTCAATGCAGCAGACAACCCACTGCGCTGGGGTTGTTGACCCCTGAGAGGATCCACAAGGTTTTAACAAATCTGGGTTTCAATTCATGGTCCAATTCTTTTGGTTCCAATCAAATCATATAGGAAGCATAACTAAGACAGCATTGACGAAAACATTTAGGAATTTGAGGAGCCATCAAGCCAATCTTGTATTGCAGAGAGGAAAGCACGGTTGGGGACAAGATTAAGATGATTGAGCTTCAAGTTAGTCATTGGAGATGTATCATGACCGCTGCTAAACCACTCACGCAGCGCCTCGGCTTCATAGGTAAAGCCATCAGCAGCAACATGTGGGTCCTGCATGATATCCTACAATTCGAAGAACAAGAACATAGCAACAAGATAATCAGACATCAAGCGTAGAAAAGACATGCTAATACATGATAACCATGCAAAATCAAAATATTTGCATTTATAAATTTGAAGAACTTATTTGTTCAAGTTCATTAATTTTGAAACCTTGAACATCCAGATGCAGGAGTAACTTTTTCTTTTGAAATTGAAAATTAAGATATAGCTGACTTATCGTAGCTAGATGAGGAACTTGCGTACGAAGACTTGTAGCAGAACTCCCATCACTAAGGTTGTTTAAATGGATTAGTTCATCAAAACTTTCACACAGCGAGAACAAAGACGATTATCTGCTGCTGAGGCTGTTATGTTCAGATTGGGGGGTGGGTGGGGGGGTAATATGGTGTCCTAAGATTGTAAGGTAGACACATTTCACTATTTCAGGAAGGAAGCTAACTCCACTAAACATCCTTTAGTCAAAGTGAAACAAAAGAGCTGATCCATTGAATTTTGTCATTGTACGGCAGTATCGTTTAGGGCAGTAGAATTTACCACCAATTCAAATTCCATCACATGTATCCAGTGACAAGTAAAATAATTGAGAAATCAAAATAATGTGTAAAAACCTATAATATTCAGACAGGAAAGTGGAGACAAGGAAAGCATGGAACTTCAAACTTATACACCTCTGCCGAAAATATCCTATGAAGTTCCAACAGGAAGAAAGCAAACTCAATTTCTGAGGAGGTTCAGAAAGGAATCTGTTCACTGTGTTACAAAAGTGTGTCACTGCTCATGTACAAGATGCAAAAATATTGTTTTCAATCAGTTGATAGATAACAACATAACATAATGCATCCTTTTCCTTCCTTTTTCTGTTTATACCTATGTCATATGGATGCAGGCGTATCTTGTTGGACCAATATTTTAATTGCAGATGAGAGACTATACCGCAACTAACCTGTGAAATGGGGCAGATGAAATATGCCGGAGGTTGTTGTGGATCCACTGTAGCTGGTGGAGAAATCTGTTGTTGCCGTTGAAGGATTCATGGACTGCAATGCCCTCCAAACATGACTTTCTAGGTCTGGTCGGGTTTTCCTTTTTGCTTTACAGCAATCCAGCCCCAAATTGGCTAGTTGCAAAGCATGATCATGAGGCCAATCCCCAGCCACTGGATCAATAATTTCTTTCAGTCTCTCAGAGGACACTGCTTTCTGGACCTCCTCTACAAGTCGCAGTGCTGGCCTCGCTGTAAGCAACCTAAGGATTATCACTCCAAAGTGCTTTGTCAACTATCCATCGTAGAAGAATTCAGGGTCCACGTAAGAATGCAAACCACCGGATTCCGTGTTTACATAAACGAAGTAGTGATCAAGAAAGAGGTGACAGAGACCAAAATTGATGATCTTTGCATTCAGATTCCCATCAAGGAGGACATTGGTAGGCTTCAAACTGCCATGAATTATACCCTTTGAGTGGAGGAAGATGAGAGCAGAGAAGATCTCCATGGCCAACTGTACTCTAGATTTCCACGTCAGTGGCCTTATCCCATCCTTTGAGAGTAAGCGGTCTTCGAGGCTACCATTGAATAGATAGTCATACACCAAAGCCTGAGGCCATAAGCACGCTCCTATTGGTGTGGCAAGATGCTGGTGTCTTATCTTGATCAGATTATTTAGCTGTAACAAGGACTAGGTATTAACCATCAAAGTCGTCCAAGAAAATGAAGGAAAGAGTGTCAATGAATAACTTATGGAGTTATGAACAGTACACAAACCCTACGATAACCACTGAAGCAAATGCACTTGTCACACACAAACATGTATATCACCAAAATCTCAATGGTTAACAAAAGAAGTGCCCTTTAGTGATGCTACAAATGCAGAATACAAGGGGATTTCACTTAGTTAAACTTAAAGTTCTATGATCTTAATCATGTGGCTGCATGAAATGATGAAACCATGTTGTAATAAAGAAAGTAAACCTCTTCTCTTTCCATCACTATTTCAAACATGTAATGATCTGTGGACAAGTTCAAAAGTAAAATTTGTAAAAATTTATAGAATACACAAAGTACGGACTGAAGACAGAAAAGGTTCATATTGGTAAACGACCTCACATGCTCTATTCAAGAAATATCATGACTTGGATTCCTCAAGGTTATTTCAAATTTTGAAGAATTATCAGAACTGGAAACAATCTCGCATGTTGTATCTCCTTTGCTTTAAGGCACACCATAGAACAGGTAACTTTTCCATCAACCGCTCCAGTGAGTGCCTATGAAATGCTGCAAGATGCCACTGAGATCCATAGATGGCTCATCAAGAGATCGATGTCTAACTTGATGCCAGTCAGAAGAAAAATGCATGCGTATATGCATGTATCTACATACACAACAATGCGTGTGTGCATGTGTGTGCAGAAACAAAAGAATAAAGTTTGAAGTTCACAGATAGTCAGGTAACTTTCTTACAATTGGAGAGTCCTGATGGTAATACAAAGAATTGAGCAAACGTTCATACCCGAACATTCATACCCATATATCATACAGATATCCTAAAATTTTCTACAAGCTTCAGAAGGAAATATTTAAATTTTTGGAAATAATTCAAAACTACTGAATAGTACACAAATACAGTATGATTGCTCAAATTTGCTTATATTACATGGAATAATAAGGGTAGAACAGAAGGCTCTATACTTCTCCAAGTATAGCAAAAGATGCCCATAAAAAGAATTGAGCTTTTTTTAACCAATTTACAATAGTTTGTCCCTTGCACAGAAGGATCACACAACAAAGTTACTTCTTTTCAATAAGATAAATTGAGTTGAAAAGCATGATTTAAACCTGCCGTAACATAATTTCTAATAACTTTTAGGACAAGACTATGTATCGTATCATTGTCTCTACTAGTAACAGTATGCATTGCAGTGATTTGACATAGAACCATGCTCATGCAGCAGTAACTCTTCAAGATGCATTTAGCAGGTAAATGAGTAGAGTTCCATCAGAAGTGTGCATTCCATGCATGATCCTGTTTATTTGATCCATCATGTTCTTACATCTAGCTATAAGGATGTTGCAATTATTAATCTTTTAGTAAATGTACCCGCTCTCTGTCTGAATATCAAATATGTAATTACATTAAAAGTCTACCATGTTTACGGAAAGAATCACAATATCATCAATACAGTGTCGAGCTATAACATTTTATTTTGCTACATACCAAAGGCGTGCAGCTATAGCCCACAGATAAACATGCACGGAGGTGCAAGAGCACACAAAGATGCAAAAGGGAAAAATTAGCAGCAAACAACCACAACACAATAGCTAAACCATAAGAAGCTTAGCTATCACTATCAACAAGTATCATGGTTTGTCTAGTGCAAAGGTATCATCTCCAGATCAGAAAATATATAATTCAACTGATCTCTCACATAGCAAGCACAGACGGCTATAGCTATATCCTCCTACAACTGATGTACAGTTTTTTCCTAAATCAAAGCATTATTTAAGATTAAAAAACTAAACAACGCACACAAGATTCAACACAAAAAATATCATGTTTAGTGAAGAAGCATATTACCTCATGAAGAAAGTTATTTCGATGCAAAAACTCTTCCTTGAGAACCTTGATAGCAACCATTTTGGTCTGGACCCATCCTTTGTATACCGAACCTAACCCTCCACTTCCAATCCTCAACCCTTGGCTAAAATTGCTGGTTGCCTCAATCAATTCATTGCGTGTGAACATAATGAAACTCGGAGGATCAACCTCTAATTCTGGCTCACTCTCCAACCCTCTGTGAGATGTCCCTGCCTCATGTTGGTCTCTTAGCGTCTCATCTAACACGGAATTGAGATTGTTAACTTCAGTTTCAAGTGAAGATATCTTTTCCAATGCTTCATCTAATTGTTCTTTCAGCTGATTCATTTCCAATCTTTGTTCCATACGAGTGTTCTGTGCCTTTTTTCTTTCGCTTTTTTCTTCGGTAAGCAAAATTTCATCAATCTTAGCCTGTCAGTACAGCTCAACAAATTTAACATGAAAACTAAACGAAAATCAAAAACCAATCCTCTAAAACTAAATGGGTCGGCTACATGCTTCTTGACACAGATTAACATGAAAACTGTTCAAGCAATTAAAAAGAAAACAGGTTCAGTTTGTCCTGGCAATCATACCTTCATGTGCACCATCTTCAGGCATTCAGATATTAATGAGTTTGTCGCAGCTAATGTTTAAACAACAAACTTTTAAGGCATTATGCAGAACTGAAGAGCCTTGTAAGAAAATACAACTAAGTCTTTTCCCATATTAGATGGGGTCGGCTACTGTTAATTGTAATAGGTATGGCACGGGCCACTAGGGCCCACGCCATAGCCGTTGGTGGGCCACACCCTCCAACGGCTATCTAGCCCAACAGCTAGTGCTGGCCGGCCAGCTCCTTCCATTCTTCCTCTTCTTTCTTCTTCCACTTGATGTACCATATGCTTTATATATATAGCTCTTATACATATCAATAAACTACATGTCTAGCAAAGCCTTTTGATTTGTGATTCGTTTCTTGGCTACTTAGTGTACAAGCCAAACCGAATAACAAACCAAACAAATCAAGTGAGCATTAAAAGCTCTAATTTTATTGATAACAAATGTCCTATATTTATAGAGGCTTTACAAGAGACGATGGAAGAGCAAAGGTGAAGGTTGGGAGCAGCGACTATACAACTAGTTGTAGCCGTTGGGGAGAGGGGGGGACTGGCCCTTGAGGCCCAGTCCAATGGTCCCCCCTTGGTGGACCTGCTGGGCTCTACTGGCCCAGTAACATCCATGGTACTCATAAAGTTGTATCCTTTTCACTGTTTATCCATGTTCTTCACAATGTATTATACACAATGTGCTTACTGTATATATTACCAAATTGTATGCTACTATTTTTTTATTGAAAGATCACTTTATTAAATAAAGAAAATAAAATAACCTACCATATTGGAAGATGCAGTACGATATTTACATGTTTTGTACTTTAACCTTCTTCGAAAAGATCTAAAGTGTAAGCTTTATGATACAAAATATGATTTGGTATTTACGACATTGTTTCATCTTTTATTCTTTGTACTGTTTATGTGATGTCAACTTTATTTGATGCTTTGTTCTTTTGCAGAAGAAACCTGGAAAATAGACCCTTTGTTCAGCCTCAGATGCATCTTGTTCAGATTTCAGGCGCCTTAAAAGTTCCTGATACCCCCCATTTTTGGCTTGCTGGAGTTGAGCATGCAAGACTTCAATTTCTCTCAAGCTTTCCTGTCGCATTTAATAACAAAATTGTTAGCAAGAGCTTCACAAAAAGCTGGGAGCACCTTCCCTAGTTAAAATATGCTCCCTAGACTTTCGGTTATAAACCTTCTCTTATCTTTATTATATCTAGAAAATTGGGGCATCATTCATCAGCATTAGAATGGGAATGCCAACAGAAAATTACAATGTCTAACCAGTCAAATGATCATCCACTGTAATTTAGCACCAGTTATCTAGCAATCACTTAGCACAATTAGTTGTGCAATATTTCCCAAGGACATGCTGTCACCCTAGTCATTTTGCCTTCAGATATTGAACAATAAACATGAAGCACTTACTTCATTCTGAACCTTGAGGGCATCATGAGCTGCATTATGATTCCTATGCAAATTTTGAAACCCTTCTTCCATGGTTTGCTTGGCAAAATCATGCAACTCATCCATTGCCTGGCTTCGATACGTTCCTGGAGGCACACGTCTCTAATAGCACTAGACTATCACCAAAGATCCAATAGAGATGAAACTAAAACCATGGAGGTCCATCATGTCCTCCAGTAATTAAATGAAATTACAGTATTTCTGTCATATTGAGTCCCAACTGAATTCTCCTTTATACTTTTGTACCTCCAGCATTTGTACGCCCTTGTTACAGATAGGTGAAAGGAAGTGATGCATATCTTTTCTGCCTAGTTATTCTGCATAAATTCAATAAGCAGTAAGAGTTATCAGAATGATCAATAACATCTCATAAGATACTACATATTAAATTAAATATTTCCTAAATAATGCTGCTGATGTCAGTTCTGCCATCATCAAGACCTAATTATTATTGCTCTTAACACTACTACTACAACTACAACTAAGCCTTTTCCTGTACTTGACGGGGTCAGCAATTATTGCTCTTAACACTAACGAGGAATAAAGACAAGTTGATAAATGTACTTACAATGATTGACCAGGAATTTGGTTGACTTTCAACAAAGACAGGTAAGCTTTCACAAAATTTAATTTTTGAAGAAAATAAGACATAGCCAAATATTAATCATGCAGATTATAGATCAGTCAAGGTCAAAGAACACATTGCAGTGAAAGCAATGGTTAATCAATCACTTTATCCTTGGTTGCATCCATCAACTCATTCCACTTAAAAGTCCCAAGAACATAGTTATTCAACCATATGATTGATTATGCAGCACAATATTGGAAAATATTTCAAAGGCAAGCACATAAGCACAATTAAATGGTAAGGAATGGCATTCCTGTATGTTGATGCAAAAACCCAAATGTCAACAATTTTCTGATGGCTTGAAATTTTGCATATTCCCTTTCTCGCCAATTGGTAACTTTAGTACTTGCCCGTGGAATGGACCATGCAACTCTCCTTTCTGCTATCAGTCGAAGTGTTTGCTTTTAAGTTCTCTCCTCACTTGCTCACTTTGTTATCTTGCATACATGTGATCCTGTAGAGTCGTTTGGGTGTCAAGGACCAATGTCGACCTTATCACATGGGGAGGGACACTTGCATTTTGTATTGGTGTCGATGAGCCGCTGCAACACTTCATGAAATTCGCTAAGGCTGATCTTGCCTCAAGGCCGAGTACATCTTTCCTACTCCTGCCCATCAATTGGACAGATAGGGCGTGGCCAATAGGCAAGTTAATGATATTATTCTCTTTTTCTGCACAAAGAAATTATCTTCCTTCATATACATGACATAAGGTACCTTATACACATCGAAACATATCATAATCAGATAAATCTAAGTAAAGGATTTCTAAGAAGAACCTAAACAATGTCTACACTTCATATAAAACAGATAGATCTAACCATGCGTCAGCATAAATGTCCAAGACAGATACATCAGCTACGTAGGAAAAGCAAAATAACGGGAAAACCTTGATAAAAAATTTAGAAGAACAAAATAAATTTCATGCACATCGCATAAGGTAACTATTTCAGAACAATGGTTAACTCTAAACATAAACTCTGGGGTTATCTCATAAAGTAAGCATTACTATCAAATTGAAGACTCTTAACGGTATGTACTAATTATGTACTACGCAAAAACTTAGAAATAACACAAGAACAAAGAGAAAAACCCAAAAGATCTGGCGCCTACAAAGAACAGAAACCAAGTTCTAGTTTCTTAAAACAAGAATATATATCCATGACCAATCAAGAAAACCACTCATTTCTTTGCTACAGAACAACCCCATCTCAAAATTCTTCCACTTCCAATGGTCTATTTTCCTTCGACATAATTATAATAACACATTTACTTCCAACGGTCTAGTTTCCATCTTGAATGATGTAAACTTACTGTCTATGAGTCCTCAAACTACATATTATCTGCTCCTCGACACTCCACCATGCTTAAAGTTTCTAAATCAGAGAACGCGTCATGGAACAGATTTTTGGTTGTGGCGAGAGATACTAACACAAAGAAACAGAACTAACTAAATATATACTCCTTCGTACCAAAACCATTATCCCATTTTGCTCCGAAAGTATACGTAGCACTAATTTTCTTGCTAATAATTGCCCAGAACGTAAATCATGTTCAGCAAGTATTGACTAAAATCTAAGACACCAACAAACAAAAGAAGAAATCAACACCTTACATAAATACAGTGAAGGAATTCTACCCTCGATGGATGAAAGAGAAAAGGCAATCTAGACGACAAATTCGTGAACAATTTAACGTACCCCCTCTGGTATTCATTCATCTTGTTGTGGGTGGAGCACAAGATGATTTCCTCTGAAGATAAGGATGGATTCTGGGATTCACCAACCGTCAACTACATGTAATAAAAAAACTCAAAGGACCATACTCTCTCTCTCTCTCTGCGTCGTCTGGTTTCTTGTTTCTTGCCAACCACGGAAGAGAATGAAAGCATCGTTATATTGAGGCTGGCAGTCCCAATTCCCCTTGACGGAAAAACGCCCAACTGGTCATCTGTGCACAAAAGGCCCCCTCTCGCACATGCATGTCCAAAGCTATTGAATTTGAGACCTCCCACTGCGAGCATCTTTTAGAGAGTTTGTTCTAGTGTTTTGCTAAGTTCTTGATGGGACTTCTATTTTTATGCTTGATTTTTTAATTGGCAAGTGTTGGAACTCTGGGATAAGGCTGTTTATTTTTGTCTTGTCTCTAAGCTAATGCTAAGATGAGTGGAAGGAGTCAAACATGAGTTTTGTGGTCGAACTTAATCTATGTAAATTCAGTGAAAATATCAAATCCCATGCTTCGTTTCACTTAAAAATTAATGTACTAATTTGTATAATCTATTTTACAACAACTAAGCCTTTTTCCATACTAAACGGGGTTAGCTACATGAATTCTTTGTTTCCACGGATCCTTATCGTGTGCCATGTTAGGAGTTAACTCACAATAAGCTAGATCACTCTTTATTGTTTCTTTCTAACACTTTTGTGGTGTCCTCTACTTCTTTTAATACTTTCCAAATTTAGTTTTTCATACCTTCTTAGAGGTTATTCTTTTGATTTTCTTTCTATATGTCCAAACCATCTTAAACAATATTCTCTCATTTTATCCTCTAATGGAGTCACTCCTAATTTGTTTCTAATAACCTCGTTATGTATACGGTCTTTTCTTGTATTACCACTCATCCATCTCAACATCTTCATTTCTGTCACAAACATCTTTTGTACATGTTGATGATTAACTGCCCAACACTCCAAACCATAAAACATTAACTGCCCAACACTCCAAACCATAAAACAGGGCAAGCCTAATTGTTGCTTTATAATATTTACCTTTTAACTTTAATGATATATTCTTATCACAAAGAATACATGATGCTCCTCTCCATCTTAACCAACCGGCATTAATTTTATGCGTAACATCTCCATCAATTCTTTCATCACTACGAAAAATTGATCCTAGGTATTTAAAACTTTCCTTTTGGGGGATGCAATGTGTACCAATTTTAATTTATATGTCCTCTGAAGTAACCAAAGGATCAAACTTATATTCCATATATTATGTTTTTGTTCTACCGGAGGCCTTTGCTTTCTAATGTTTCTCTCCATAGTTCTAATTTTCTATTAACTTTTTTCTTAGACTCCTTCACTAACACAATGTCATCTGTAAATATAAAATTTAATTCAGGATATGTATATTCATTGAACTAATTGTTTTACATATGTGTGTGCCTGTGTGTTTATATAACATATGCTTGTTTATAAAATGTTAATTGAATTTGTTTTTTCTTAGAAGAGGAGGCCGAAGTCTAACTCATACACCCACACATGCACCCTTTTCTTTTAGGTGTCGAACTCCCACCAACAGCAATCATCAAAGAGTGCCCTGCCGTTAAGCTAATTCTCTATGTCATTATCACGGTTTTGTTAACTACTTATCGAAAACATTTTGATACCAAACATGTCCTCTCTTCGTTTAAATTGATTGTCAGGAAGCTTCCTTTAGTTCATTTAATCATTCAAACCTCAAACGAGGTATTCATATATGAAAGCCAACCAGCTCATCGTTTCTATCAGACAAGAAAATACAGGATTTTTCTTAGGTTCATTCCAATTTTGTCTCTTCTCTTCAAGCAATTTTTTATTTATCTTTCATTCATATCTTTTTGCTAATCTCCAAAATTTCTATCACCTTTTCCAAAAGAATCAATAGAGAACAAGTTTCCAAAAAAATATAAATGAGACTTTTCTTCGCTCAGATTACAAATGGGAGGCTCAAGCCAAGTATGTGTGCCTCGGGTTTTGAACTCATGACTTATAACTTATGAGTCAAGTTTCATAGCCAAGTTTGCATAACTTTATTTTTGGACCACCTGATTATATTTTAATACTTTTATGACTTAAAAGTCAACATTAATAATAAAAGGTTAGACATTTCAAACCTCTCAATGTCATTGTCACATCAAAATCTAGTTAAATTTTAAAACCATACTTTGATGAGTAGATATGTAAAGTTTCTTTACTTAAAAAGTATTTATAAAGTCAAAATTTTCACATAAGGCAAATAAAACCAGTACCACTTTAGCACAATGACCAATAACTTAATTGGATAGGGGTTGTTCACAAGTTAAAGGTCATGAGTTCAGTACCTGAGAGCATGCATCTGACTTCAGCCTCCAAATTGTACTCGAAGAAAAACAAAAGATTAAACTAGAAAATATAGTAAGTATCAGCTTACAAGTGACGCACATCCATAGCTCTTTTGCAACACAGAACAATACATATAAATGTTTTCTTATTATTCAAAGACTAACTTTTTATAGCAAATGTCTAAATGAGCAACTTAGCAACCTAACAGTAAAATATTATTATAATAAAAGCTCATGTCCAGGGAGTCAGCTTGTGTCATGTGGGACACGATCAATTTGACGTATCTTTGTGACAACCTTTGAATGATCTTAGCAAATGCAGTATAAATGGCATAGAGCGGCAATTATGTGCTAGGGTGCAGGCCTGTAGGCAAATTAATGAAAGGTTTCACTTGTAACAAACGATTTAAATGTCAAATAGGACGGGGTTCAGCCCCTCCCTTCTACACAAAAAAAAAATGTCAAATGGAATGATTGCATATCAATATTAAACTCCAAATTGTGAAGGAGAGAGAGGGAGGAGTTGTCATTTGACTTTCAGCTATTTCTCTTTTTTCTCCTCTTTCTACCTCTAAGGAATAAGAGAGCGCAAGTTTAGAGATGAAGTGGAAAGTGCATGCCGCAACTTCTCTTTTTTTATTCTCTTTTTCCATCTCTCTCTTCCTCTGAAGTGTGTTATCACCAAAAATTAAAGAGATCCCCACAAACTACTTTCAAAATTAATTGTCTACTTCCCAATATTGGCATATACAAAGATCATAGAAAGGTATTATGAAAATCGATGAGTAATGAGTCACTGTCACCACTAATGTGACAGTAATGACTCATTAACTAACACGAAGAACCATCTTCTAAAGTCAATCATGGGAGTTATAACCCACTATTCCATGAGTTAGAGAAACCAAGTCATCTATGGAAGAGGGTAGTTGTTCACCTCAAAGATCATCCATCAATCATCCCTTGTTTATTTCTTTTTCTTTCTTCATAATCCTATTTTGAGTCCATGATTGTAACCTCTCTATTAATTAAGAAAGTTCCTCTTTCGTTTTCCTTCACTTACTTTGTGAGTTTGGTCTTTTTGTATTTAGTTATATTAGCAAACTCAATGTTGTCTAACTATCATAAATTTGTCTTGAGTTGTAAAATTCATCAAAAATCTATTGTAGAGCAAAATTTTCTAATTCTTGAACGTCTAGAAGCTTTTTTCATCTACTTCATAATGGATTAAGAATATGATTAAGATAAGAAGAAGAAATCTGACCTATCAAAGATATCAAACATCTCGATCAATCAAGCAAAATTTGTATAAGTAATGATATAATTCGACTTTTCTAATCCAAGTCAACCAATTTTTTTATCCTATGGAAAGTTTTGTATACCTTATTTCCAAGAATTAAAAATTGTAGGAATTAGAGTTTAAGGCTTACAACCAAGATATCGACTGGATTCCAATAATATTGGAAAAACACCAAAAATCTAATTCTATCAGAATCAGCATAGTTTTCATCTGACTAAAAACACATCAATCAGAGATATATCCAGAGTGATATGATCAAATATTGTGACCCTATTAAGCTCTCTACAACCAACCCTATTTCCATTCAAGGTGATCTGAACTCAAGATGTTTTTGAAGTTTTGACACAAATCAGACCAAAAGCTTGACAAAAAATCGAGAAAACTTGGAAAGACCTATAGAAGGCTTGGAAAGTGCTTCAAAAGGTCGTTGAAGTCTCAATTGTATCTAGTCCTTGTTAGGATATACAACAACAACAACTAAGCCTTTTCCCATACTAGACGGGGTAGACTACATGGATTCTTTGTTTCCATATAGTCCTATCATGTGCCATGTTAGCAATTCACAATAAGCTAGATCATTCTTTATTGTTTCTTTCCAACACTTTTGTTGTCATCCTCTACCTCTTTTAATACTTTCAAAATCTAGTTTTTCATACCTTTTTGCAAGTTCTTCTTTTGATCTTCTTTCTATATGTCCAAATCATCTTAAATGGTATTCTCTCATTTTATCCTCTATTGGTGCCCTCCTAATTTGTTTTAATAACCTCATTATGTATACGATCTTTTCTTGTATGACCACTCATCCATTTCAACATCTTTATTTCTCTAACAGACATCATTTGTACATGTTGATGATTAACTGCCCAACACTCAGAACCATAAAACATGGCAGGTCTAATTGTTGCTTTATAATATTTACCTTTTACCTTTAATGTTAACCAACCAGCATTAATTTTATATGTAGCATCTCTATCAATTCTTCCATCACTCTTAAAAATTGACCCTAGGTGTTTAAAACTTTTATTTTAAGGGATGTAATGTACTGATTTTAATTTCTATGTCATCTAAAGTAACAAAATGATCAAATTTATATTCCATGTATTATATCTTTGTTCTACTAAGTCGAAAGCCTTTACTTTCTAATGTTTCTCTCCATAGTTCTAATTTTCTATTAACTTTTTTCTTAGACTCCTCCACTAACACAATGTCATCTACAAATAACATACACCAAGGTACTTCATCTTGAATATGTTTTATTAAGTCATCAATCACCATTATAAATAAGTATGCACTTAAAGTTGATCCTTGATGTAACCCAATATTAACTTCAAAGAAGTTTGTCATTCCTTCATGAGTCCTCACACATGTTTTTGCATCATCGTACATATCTCTTATAAGATTTATGTATGCCAATATGATACCTCTTTTTTTTAAGGTTCTCCAAAGAACCTCCCTCAGTGCCCTATCGTAGGTTTTTTCTACATCAACAAATATCATGTGAAGGTCTTTCTTTTTTGCTCTAAAATGTTTCATAAGACGTCTCGAAAGGTGAATCACTTCATCAGTAGATCTGCAAGGCATGAATCCAAATTGGTTCTCTGTTATACTCGATACTTGTCTTAACCTACGTTCAATAATTTTTTTCCACAAGTTCATAGTATGGCTCATTAACTTGATACCCCAATAATTCCCTCAATTCTGAATGTCTCCCTTGTTCTTATATATGGGTATAAGTGTACTCGCTCTTCATTCCTTGGACATCTTTTGGTTTCTCCATATTTCATTAAATAGTCTTGTGAGCCAAGTGATTCATGTTTCTCCTAGGATTTTCCAAACTTCTATAGAAATATTGTTTGGTCCTACCAATTTACCACCCTTGATATGTTTAAGAGCCTCTTTGACTTCATTTTTTTTAATACATCGGTAGAAATTGTGGTTTATATACTTTTCTGATTTGGTTAACTCTTCCAACCTAATACTACCATCTTTATTTTCATTAAAAAGCTTATAAAAATAGTTTTTTCATCTATTTCTTATATATCAGTTGCCACTAGAATTTTTCATCCTCATCTTTGATGCATCTAACAGAATTAAGATCTTTAGTTTTCTTATCTCTAGCCTTAGCTATCCTAAAAATATCTCTTTCACCCTCTTTTGAGTTGAGTTTTTTTATATAAATCCTCTCAAATTTTAGCTTTTGCGTCACTGACGGCTTTTTTCGCTTCCTTCTTTGCTTTCTTATAAGTCTCTAAACTTTCACTAGTTTTCTTAGTATAATGTAATTTGTAACATGCCCTCTTTGCCTTGATTTTATTTTGCACTACTTCACTCCACCACCAAGCTTCTTTTTGTGCCGGTACACCTCCCTTAGATTCACCTAACGCATCTTTCACTACTTTCCTAATATGTATAGCTATATTGTTCCACGTATCATAAGGTATACCAACATAATTCCAAGCATCGCCTTGAAGAACTTTTTGTTTAAATATATCTTCTTTCTCGCTTTTGAGGTTCCACCATTTAGTCTGAATAGGTCGATGTACTCTTTTCTTCTTTGTCTATTTTTTATTTGTAAATCCATAACTAAAAATCGATATTGGGTGGTTAAGCTTTCTCTTGAAATTACCTTGCAATCTTTACATAACACTCTATCTTTTTTCTACAAATAAAGTAATCAATTTGTGTTTGTGATAAGCTACTCTTATAACTAATTAAATATTCATCTCATTTTTTGAAGATTGTATTGACTATAAAGAGATCAAATGTCATAGCAAAATTTAAAATCTCCCTACCTTCCTTATTTATATCCCCAAAACCAAAGTTTTTGTGAATACCTTGATATCCTAATGCCTCTTTACCGACATGTCCATTTAATTCTCCTCCTAAACAAATCATTTTCCTTTGTGGAATTTCTACTTGGGGTGTGTAAGCATAAATTATATTCAAAACCTCTACTCCTAAGACTAATTTCAACGTCATGATTTGGTCACTATAACATTGTACGTCTACTACACTATCCTTTAAATCTTTATTTATGATGATACCAACTCCGTTTCGAGCATTTTCCTTACCTGAGTACCATAATTTAAAACATGTATCCTCAATGTCCTTTGCTTTTTCTCTAACCCACTTTGTCTCTAATGAAAATGAAAGGGAACAAATCAGAAACCGAAGAAAAGAAGGTATGGGGGGGGGGGGGGGGGGGGGTGATAAAGTAATACAGAGGAGAGCAATAAAGTTTGGTGCATGACTACATGCTGACCATCTTTTATATATTCGAAATATATATGAAGGTGAATTTCTATGATACGTATTTTTTTTTTAAAGATTTAGTATTTAAAGTAAATTATCAAATATTTTATTAATAATTAATTATTTTTAATTTTTTTATTATAAATTAAATATTTAATAAATATTTGATAATTCCTCATAAATACTAAACTTATCAATATATCATAAAAATTCCCAATATATGTAGTTCTTCTTTAAACAATCTTTCATTCTATGAAAATAGTCAAAATATACTAATTAATGTTATATAGTAGGCGGTGGGGGTGTATTAAATGCAAGACGGTATCTACGGTATCCCTCTATCTTATTTTTCTCACGCATGTCACTTTCCATAACGAACGAGTAGGCTCAGCTGCAGCCGTATTCCGGTGGACTCTAACACTTCTTTTTTTCTGGTTATTAGCATAATAAATCCATGATCTTCTCAACAACTATATCCGTCCATATCTGTGCCACAATGTCAATTTAGTATTAGGCTTATCTATATCTAATAAAAAGCTTATCTATATCTAATATGTTAAAGGGATGTTACTTTCACTTAACATTTCTTTTCACACTATTCACATACTTTATATTTCTTTTCTTTTCTTTTCTTTTCTTTTCCTTATACACTATCAATGTTCCATATCGCTACTCATACATTAAAGGTGAGTTAAGGTGATAAATAATATCAACTCTTAGGATCAAGGATGCGTATCTACGTATAGCAGAGTGAGAATGCATTCTTCACTCTAACTTTCAAAACTTTTTTGATCTAATATATATATATATATATATATATATATATATATTTTTATTTTTTATATGTAATTTTTATTTCCATGTCCCTAATTTTAAATATATTATTTTAATTTGTTAAATAATTATTTGATTATATATATAGAGAGAGAAATATTTGATAGTAATAATAATAAAAAACTTTGCAAGGATGTGTGAAATATGCATTACCAATTTAACCGTGGGACATCTTTTCCTTTCTTAGTTTTCCAACTTTGGATTAGTCTGACGCCTCGTCTCCACTCAGATATTGATCAACCAGTGTTGGCCTCTGCCGGAATTTCTTCATCCCAAGAAGAGATGGAAAAAGAACAAAAGAAACAAAGGGCCCGATCACGTAAGACTAAGTTCTAGTTCATTGAATTTCGGCATCCAACCCATCATGTGGATCATTCTTCAGTGAATATCAACATTGTAATCTCTCTCTCTCTCTCTCTCTCTCTCTCCGCATCATCAAGAATTTTTATTTTGTGAAGCTTACCCTGCTAGCTACGTCCTTTATTACGGTGCATTTATTTCTCCAACGTGTACGTTGATGACCTCCTTTAAATTTCATCATCTGGACGCGCTTGAACTGAATTTCTTGGTTGCGTACTGCAAAGGGAGACAAAACACACATGCGTACATCACCGTCAATGGAACTCCCTCCCTAAAGGCCTAACATGGTTTACGGCATTATTTTTTCAAGAGGCATTGAAACCCTAACACGCGCAAGCATGAATCCCCACTCCCCAATGAATCGAACTCGTCTGAAGAGTCACATAGAGCTGCCAAGTGAGCTAAACACTCTAGTAATGGTTTATGGCAACAAGGATTGTGTCACGGACCTGAGTTTGTGAGCGCGCGTGCCCACGCGCACCCCTCATCCGGAAGGCTTCATCATGTGTAAAGTGTACTTAGTCCTTGTACATATGCGTCTTTGTAAGGGCCGGGTGTGTCTATAAACCAGGGCCCAGTTATCTAAACCTAGGTCCAAGTCAAGGCTAAGTCATGTCTAAGTTAGACGTGTGAGTCAAGTTGACTCGTGACCTTGGTGCGGTTTGGGTTAGGTCTAGGTGGTTAGACCCGGGGTTGGTTAGGTTCTGGCCTAAGTAGGTTCGGCTAGGACATGTGGCGTCATAGGGTGGAGCGGTTAGAACCGGCCAGGACACTTGGCGCTTGGTCGGGTGACGGTTAGCACCCCAGGCGAACAGGTGGCGGCCCCAGCTGGGCGCTAGGGCCAGCGCACCCGCACAGCGTGGGCGGGAACGGTTACGCCCGCCCCCCTGGAAGGAGGGGCAGTTATCCAACTGCCCGGGCCTTCTTCTTAAGCGCCAGCCTTCCACCATTTGCAGGAGAGAGGGATCAGTACAAAACCGAGAGTGGGCAGGAAGAGAGAGAGAGAGTGAAGAGGGTGGTTCATCCAACCAGGTGCCGCTAACTGCCGTGCAGCAGACCCTTTCAGCCGAGCGCTAGGAGCCTAGCGCCTCAACCTCCCCAGGAGGCTTTCCCTTGCGTCAGCCGGGCATCTCTTCCCAGCGCCAGCCAAGAACCCCTTCTCCCGACGCCAGTCGTTAGAGTGCACTTCTTCAGTGGATCATTTCCAGCATCAACCGAAGGGCCCTTGCCCTTGACACCAGCCTTCGACCTTCCGTCCTTCAGCCTTTAGTCGGGCGCAGCAATAGCACCACAGCATCAACTGGATGCACAACAGACTCCAGAGCACGGCCACTAGCGCCACAACGTTCAACAAGGCGCCTCAACAGGGTGTTGTGCACCACAGGACAGTCGAAGCCACCCTTTGTTCCGCAACAACAGCAGCAGGCGCGGTACACCGTGTCCCGCCTTATAAGTGTCGAACGGTGCTTGCAGCCTAGCACCAGCCTTCTTCCTTCAGGCCGGTCTTCATCCATCAGCCGATTGGAGTTTTGGGAAGTTGTAAACCTCCCTTGACCTTAGCTAGGTGAATCCAGTGTGGGTTCAACTGAACCCTTAGCTAGTGGATAGGAAACCTTGATCATAGCCGGGTGAACTATTTTGGGCGTGTTGCTTGGTTTGAATCGAAGTGATTGTTTCGTTCACTTAGTGTTCTTGTCTTAAGCTTTGGAATCGGGTTAAAGACCCTGTCTTCAACTGTTTAAGTAGGTTGATAGAATCCGGAGGGATTCTAGCCATCACGGGTGTTGAAAAACTTTGAAAAATTTTCCTTTAAAAATTAACACCGTAACAGATTGTTTGTTCAGCGATGGTGGGTGTGTTCAAAAATACAGATATACGCAAAACTATGCACAACCTCAAGCTCACTAGGCCCCCCCTGCATTCCACCTTTACTCCGTACATCTTGTAAGTTAAAGGTGACCATTATATACAAACTTATCATACGAACGAGTAGATTGTTATCCAACAATTACTTGTGGCAGGCTAGACAGTGCCTAGCCATACGGTTATAGATAGGCACAGTAATAATCTAATGAGGCTTGAAAAGGAAGGCCCAATCAAGAAACCCAAGAGGTTGGAGCCTGCGCTGCTCTATAAATACAGAGTAATGCATAAGAATTAAAAAATAGTGAAGAAAATATAAAGCCCTATTTGAAAAAAAATGGTTACCCAAGTCAAGATAGAGCAAAAACAGACAAAAGCTAACCCAGGTCGAGATAGGGCAGAAGCAGGCAAAAGCCGACCCAAGTCGAGAAAGGGCAAAAGTAGGTAAAAAGTCAACCCAGGTCAAGACAGGACATGACCAAGGAAAAAGCCGACCTAGGTGAGAAAACATAGAGAAGAGAACCCTCGGCCAGAAAAAAATAGGAGAACCTCTCGGAAAGAAGGCCATGTGCGAAGCCTCGGTCACAGGACCACAAGCATGTCAAAAGACCACTCAACGGAGCCCCAACCAGAAGGTCAACGGGTGGCCATAGGCGGAGCGCCGCTCCCCTCTCTCTTTCTTGTGAAAATATCTCTCTCCTCCCCTTTTAAACCATATGGAAAACTGCTCAACGATTTCACAAAACTACGGGCGAAAACCAACGGTTTCTAGGAAACCACCTCGGGCAGTAGAGTGAAAAGTTCATTCTGTTGTGGCCGGTTTTTTAAAATTATGAATTGGCACTTAGTAAAATTACCAAAATATCTAGATATTTTCAAATAAAAAAATAGTTTTAGCCTCAAACAGACAAAAAGTCTATTTTGCCCTCTAGCAATTTATGAAAATTACAAAAAACTGAGATATTGAATTATTTTTCTACCCTTACTGAATAAAAATATTATAGTCATGTGAATGTATCAAAAGACAAAATTGTCTTTGTCTTTTATGAAAATTAAAGATTGAGACTAACGGGCAAAATTATGCATTTACCCCCAATCAGTGACGAATTTCTCTAAAAAAACTAAACACCAATTTTATTGTTATGTCCTTGGTCTTTTCAAAAAATTATAAAACCAGATGAATAGATAAAATTACTATTTTACCCCTAGTGTTTTTGAAAATTATCAGAGGCAAGAATTTTTTGGGAAAGTTACAGAATTATTCCAACTTGTTTTTATAATATAATCATGAGTTATTTAGAGTTCACTCTTTGGATATTGTACATTATGTTAAGCAAATTCCTGTTATTTGTAGTTTATTGCTTGGTGAATGTTTTCTTTTTAAACCGTCTATTTGTTAAATTTGTCAACCACATAACAATGAACTCAATAATATGTGTGTCAGAACTGGTAAATATAGAAAAACTAAATGGTCTAAACTTACAAACATAGAAGAAAAGAATATCGTTGACTTTAACACTTAAAGGTGTAGAGTACGTTTTAAAGGAAATAGTGCTTACCATTGGATGCAACAGAGCAATAAATAGAAATGTATACAACATTTCTTAAAGATGACACAATAGCAAGAACGATAATGTTGACGTACATGGAGGATGACCTGATTAGGGTCTTCAAGGAATTTGAAATTGTGAAAGAGTTGTTCACCTCTATAACAGCTAAATATGATACAACTGTCAAATTATAATTACTACAAAAATATAACTCTTATAAAATAAAAGAAGAAGATAATGTAGTAGAGCATGTAAACCACATGTAGGTAATGACAAGAGATCTAGCTATGGCAAAATAGTCATTCTAGAATTGATGCAGATATCTATTATATTGAACAGTCTTCCTCTGTCATGGAACATGGTCACCACTACCCTTATACTAGGGCGTAAATCAACCTTTTTGAATTTCTCCTGAAACTAGTAATTGAGAAAGAACACATGAGTAAAAACATAAAAGAAAAATTGCTAGTAGCATAAGATGAGATAAGGTCTAGTTCCAAACCCAACCAAAGGAGAAATAAAACTAACAAAAAGTTTGACAAAAATAATAAAAAAAATAGTTAATCTTTTAAAAAAATAAAAGAAATCGCTTTTCGGGTCAAGTGTTTTAGTTATGAAAAGATGAGATATTATAAAACGGATTACCGCAATAAGAACAATAGAGAAAACAACCTACAACGCGGATAATTGGAGAAGAAATACATAATTTGCATGATATCGAAATGTCTGTATATATACCGTCCGATGACTAGTTGGTGGATTTACTCAGGAGCAATGAGACACATCTCAAAGACCAAGGAAGTTGAAGGATTTAAAGAATGTAAGTAAGAAGTTGGAAATCAACTTGGGCATTCAATTAAAGTCTTAAGATCAGATAGAGGTGGAGAATATACCTGTGTAGAATTTTTTAAATTTTGTAAAGACTTTGGTATTTTAAAGCAAAATGCCCATAACACCTCAACAAAATGGTGTTGCTGAAAAATACAATAGGACCTTACTAAATATGACAAGGTTCATGTTAATAAATGCTTCTCTACCAAGGATATTTTGGGGAGAAATAATAAGTACAACAGTGAATAAAGTATCATGTAAGGTTTCACTACACCATATAAGATGTGGATTGGAAGAAAACCTAACCTACGTCATCTCAGGAGGTGGGGATCTATTGCTCATGTAAAGATCCTTTATCAGTATAAAGATAATCTACATAACAGATCTTTCAGATTTATATTCATCAGATATTCTAAAGGTTCAAAGGGATATCAGTTTTATCATAAGGACCACAAATTGATATAAAATAGAGATATTGAATTCTTAAAATATACTAAGAATGACATCTTAGAAAATTATGATGAGTATGTTGATGATCTAGTAGATCTAGATAAATTATCATTTAAAATCATAAAAGATATTCCTCAACAACCGAAACTTTAAGTGGACATAAAAGGCTAAAAGTCACACCATCCTAGTTAAACGATTACCACACTTATCTTGCAAAAGAAGTTTGTAATTTGGTAGATTTAGATGAGTTGACTGATAACTTGACTTATCAGCAAGCTATAAACTCATTCGAAGCAACATACTTTAAGAAAAATCTCAGAACCGATTGATTTTTCAAAAAGAAGAAAAGTCACATGCTATAAATGGGTTTTGAAAAAAATTATAAGGTTGATGGTTCAATCGACAAGTTTAAAGCAAGGCTAGTTGCAAAGTGTTTCTAGCAAAAGGAGGGGATAGATTATGTTGAGACATATTCTCTTGTTATAAAATTTGCATCCATCAGAATAATCCTAGCGATATCTTCGTATTATGATTTAGACTTACATCAGTTAGATGTAAAGACAACAATTCTAAATGAAGATTTAGATGAAACCATATATATGTAATTAAAGACCAAGAAGATAAAGTATATAGGTTGAGAAAATCCGTATTTGGCCTGAAACAATAACCTAGCCAATGGTATTTGACTTTTCAAAATGCTATTATTGAACTTGGGTTTGTGGCTAATGAGCTTGATTATTGTGAATATGTCTGGAACAGTGAGAGCCACTTTGTCATCTTATCTTTATAAGTAGATGATATATTGTTGACTAGAAATGACAATGATATGATTGTCAAAATCAAGTCATGGTTAAACTCAAGGTTCAAAATGAAGGATATGAAGGAAACATCTTATATCCTAGGTATAAAGATTTCTCGAGATAGAGAATATAAACTCTTATGCCTAAGTCAGGAGAGAGATATTGACTATATCCTCAAGAAGTTAAAAATGAGTGAATGCAAGTATGGTATTACACCAATTGCAAAAGGTGTCAAACTGAGTATGGTTGATTGTCCCGATAAAGGAGACGATAAGCCTAACGTTTTATATACACAAGCTGTGGGTAGCTTGATGTATGCTATGCTATATACAAGACCTGATATCAATTTCGTTGTTGGTCTTGTGAGTAGATATCAAAGTAATCATCAATTGTAGTATTCGATAGTTGTAAAAGGATTTTAAGATATCTCAAAGGAATAAAAGACTTGAAATTGTATTTTTTTTTAAATCAACTTCAGGACAAATATTCTTATTTGAAGGTGGTGGTGTTTCTTGGGCATTTAAGAAACAGGGTTGTATAACATTGCATATACAGGAAGTTGAATATATGACTTGCTATATGGCTGGAACAAGTGGCGTCTGAATAAATTGCTTCATACGAGATTTGAAGGTGGAGATAGTTGATGAACCAGTTGTTATTTACTGTGACAACAATACACCAATTACTCTAATCAAGAGTGAAGCTGACAACTTCAAAATCAAGTATATAATGGTTAAATGCAACTATGTTCATGATATAGTTATGAGAGAGGAAATATCTATCTCATACTTGCCAACTCATGATATGTTGGTTGATCCCTTGACTAAAGGCATAATAGAGGATCTTTTCTCAAAACATGTTACAAACATGGGTTTGAGATATTTTGATTGTTGTATAGGTAAAAAACCACACAACGGGTGATGATTGTAATAGTAATCATGAAATAACATTACTAGGTAAACCCCGCAAAAGTTGGAGGAAAACCAATATGTGAGTTCACTTGACTTAAATGGCAAAGTGGGAGATGTAACGTAAAGGTTGTCATTCTCGGCAACCTTATCACAAGAACGGTTGGACTGATCATCCAACAGTTACTTGTGGCGGGATTACAATGCCTATCTGTAGCAGCCGAAAGAGGCTCCAAAATGAAAGCATAGTTAGGAAACCTTGGAGGGAGGAGTCTGCGTTTCTCTATAAATACAAAGCAATGCACAATAATTAAAAAATAGTGAAAAAAAATAGTAAGCCCTCTCTGAAAAAATCCGATTGTGTGGTAACTGGGAAAAAACTCAAAACCATTACTTTTTCAAGTGATTCCACTGCTCAGAAGAAGAAAGCTACTGTGTACCAGAAGCAAGGAAGAAAGTGGGGCCTTAGATCTTTGTAGAAGTTCACTCAGAATGCCATGAGTGAGGCCTCAAATCTTTACAACAGGTCACGACGATCACCTTCACATCTTACATTATGAAATGTCTCACCCAATGCTTACATCTTGTGTGGCCCCAATTTTCGAGTCCAACCAGTGCATGCAATCACCCCCTAGAGGGTGTTTGATTATGAGACCGGACCTACATAACTGAGTCACACCAGAGGCCCAATTCTAGTAGCCCACCCTAAAGGTGAGCCGTTGATCAACGTCGTAATCAAGTAAGGAGGGGTTTAGTCCAAGCCTTGATTATGAGGAAAATCTGGTGGGTAGTACCAGTTCTTTTGACTCAAGCTTCGTAATCAAGCATCCCCTTTAATTATGAGGAAATTCGAGTCGATAGTACCAGTTATTTTGACCCCGACTTCGTAAACAAATATCCCCTACCATCAAAGGCCAATTTATGATACATAAAGGCGACATCAAATTATTGACACCCGAAAACATCTAGCACGAGATCTTGTGATTCTAAACAAAGACTTATATGGATATGTTACGAATTTAAAATATTTAATCTTGAAAAAGAGGAAAATATTCTCTAGCATGACTATCAACAAGAACGAAACTTTTTATCATACTAGATGGAGTCGACTACATGGATTCTTTATTTCCATAAAGCTCGATCATTTGTCATACAAACATTTAACTCAACATAAGTTAGATCATTCTTTATTGTGTTCTTCCAACACTTAGTATTCTTCTTTCTCTTTTAATATTTTTACAATATAGTTTCTCGTACCTTCATTTTTCTTTGATTGTCTTTCTACATGTCCAAACCATCTTAAATGATTTCCTCCCATTTCATCATCTATTGGTGCTACTCTCAATTTGTTTGTAATAGCTTCATTACATATATTGTCTTTTCTTTTGTGACCACTCATCCATCTCAGCATCTTTATTGAACATCTTTTGTACATATTGAAAATTAACTATCCAACACTTGAAACTATAAAACATAGTGGGTCGAATTTCTACTATATAACATTTACCTTTCAACTTTAATGATATTTTTTATCATATAAAATACCCGATGCACCTCTCCATTTAATCAACCTAGATTAATTCTATATGTAACATCTCAATTGTTTTTTCTATAACTCGAAAAAAATCAACCCTAAGTATTTAAATTTTTTTATAAGGGATAGAATATGTGCCAATCTTAATTTTCATGTCATTTAAAGTAACCAAATGGTCAACCTGATGCACCTCTCCATTTAACCAACTTTCATTAATTCTATATGTAACATCTCAATTATTTTTTCCATCATTCTAAAAAAAATCGACCCTAAGTATTTAAAATTTTCCTTATAAGAGATACAATATGTGTCAATCTTAATTTTTGTCATGTGAAATAACCAAATGATCAAACTTTCATCCATATATTCTATATTTGTTCTACTAAGTCAAAAGCCTTTGTTTTTTAATGTTTCTCTCCATAATTTAAATTTTCTATTATCTTTTTTCATAGACTCATCAACTAATACAATGTCATTCATGAATAAAATACACCAAGAAACTTCAACTTGAAATGTTATGTAAACTTATCAACGACCAATACAAATAAATCTGAACTTAAAGTTGATCCTTGATGTAACCCAATATTAACCTCAAAGAAATTTGTCATTCCTTCATTGGTTCTAACACATGTTTGTGCACTATCATATATGTTTCTTATAAGATTATTGTATGTTAAAGGGATATCTCTCTTTTACAAAGTTCTCTAAAGAATATCTCTTTGCACCCTACAACAACAACTAAGCCTTTTCCCATACTAGACGGCTACATGTATTATTTGTTTCCATAGATCCCTATCATGTGCCATGTTAGCAGTTAACTCACAATAAGCTAGAGCATTCTTTATTGTTTCTTTCCAACACTTTTGTGGTCATCCTCTAGCTCTTTTAATACTTCTAAATTTAGTTTTCATGCCTTTTTACAGGTTCTTCTTTTGATCTTCTTTCTATATGTCCAAACCATCTTAAACGATATTCTCTCATTTTATCCTCTATTGGTGCCACTCCTAAGTTGTTTCTAATAACCTCATTATGTATACGATCTTTTCTTGTATGACCACTCATCCATCTCAACATTTTCATTTCTGTCATAGACATCTTTTGTACATGTTGATGATTAACTGCCCAACACTCAGAACTGTAAAACATAGCAGGTCTAATTGATGCTCTATAATATTTACCTTTTAACTTTAATGGTATCTTCTTATCACAAAGAATACCTGATGCTCCTCTCCATTTTAACCAACCAACATTAATTTTATGCATAACATCTCCATCAATTCTTCTATCACTATGAAAAATTGACCCTTGGTATTTAAAATTTTCTTTTGAGATGAAATGTGTATCAATTTTAATTTTTATGTCCTCTGAAGTAACCAAATAATCAAACTTATATTCCATATTATATTCTGTCTTTATTCTACTAAGTCAAAGGCCTTTGCTTTCTAATGTTTCTCTCCATAGTTCTAATTTTCTATTAACTTTTTCCTTAAACTCCTACATTAACATCTCTTGGTGCACTATCATAAATTTTTTTTAGATCAATAAATACCATATGAAAATTCTTCTTTTTTATTCTAAAATGTTTCATAAGACATCTAAATAGATGAATAGCCTTAATAATAGATCTTTTTGACATGAATCCAAATTGGTTCTCTATTGTACTTGATGTTTGTCTCAACATACGTTCAATAATTCTCTCATAATTCCATAGTATGACTCATCAATTTGATAATTTGAACAATTTTGAATGTTTCTTTTGTTCTTATATGTGAGTGTAATTATACTCTTCCTTCACTTCTCGAGCATCTTTTATTTTTTTCATATTTTATTAAATAATTTTGTAAGGCAAGTAATACCCATTTCTCTTAGAATTTTTCATACTTCTATTGAAATATTGTTTGGTCTTATAGATTTACCAACCCTTATAAATTTAGGAGCATCTTTATCTTCATTCTTTTGAATACGTCGGTAGAAATTATGCTTTATATTCTCTTCTGATTTGGTTAACTCTCCTAAACTAATATTAATACATATATTTTTGTTAAAAAACTTGTGAAAATAATTTGTCCATCGATATTTGATATTTTATATCATTATTTACCACTATATTTTAATCTTTGATGCAACAACAACAACAACAACTAAGCCTTTTCTCATACTAGACGGGGTCGACTACATGGATTCTTTGTTTCCACATATCCCTATCGTGTGCTATGTTAGCAGTTAACTCACAATAAGCTAAATCATCCTTTATTGTTTCTTTCCAACACTTTTGTTGTCGTCCTCTAGCTCTTTTAATACTTACCAAATTTAGTTTTCATGCCTTTTTACATGTTCTTCTTTTGATCTTCTTTCTATATGTCCAAACCATCTTAAACAATATTCTCTCATTTTATCCTCTATTAGTGTCACTCCTAATTTGTTTCTAATAACCTCATTATGTATACGGTCTTTTCTTATATTACCACCCATCCATCTCAACATCTTCATTTCTATCACAGACATCTTTTGTACATGTTGATGATTAACTGCCCAACACTCAGAACCATAAAACATGGCAGGCCTAATTGTTGCTCTATAATATTTACCTTTTAAATTTAATGGTATCTTCTTATCACATAGAATACCTGATGCTCCTCTCCATTTTAACCAACCAGCATTAATTCTATGCGTAATATCTCTATCAATTCTTCTATCTCTCCGAAAAATTAACCCTAGGTATTTAAAACTTTCCTTTTGGGGATGCAATGTGTGCCAATTTTAATTTATATGTCCTCTAAGGTAACCAAATGATCAAACTTACATTCCGTATATTCTGTCTTTGTTCTACTAAGTCGGAGGCCTTTGCTTTCTAATGTTTCTCTCCATAGTTCTAATTTTCTATTAACTTTTTCCTTAGAGTCCTCCGCTAATACAATGTCATCTTCAAATAACATACACCAAGGTACTTCATCTTGAATATGTTTTGTTAACTCAACCATCGCCATTATAAATAAGTATGGACTTAAAGTTGATCTTTGATGTAACCCAATATTAACTTCAAAGAAGTATGTCGTTCCTTCATGAGTCCTCACACATGTTTTTGCACATCATACATGTCTCTTATAAGGTTAATATATGTCAATGGGATACCTCTTTTTTCTAAAGTTCTCCAAAGAATCTCCCTCGGTACCCTATCATAAGTTTTTTCTAGATCAATAAATATCATGTGAAGGTCTTTCTTTTTTGCTCTAAAATGTTTCATAAGATGTCTCAAAAGGTGAATCGCTTCAATAGTAGATATGCCTGGCATGAATCCAAATTGGTTCTCTGTTGTACTTGATACTTGTCTTAACCTGCATTCGATAATTCTTTCCCATAATTTCATAGTATGACTCATTAACTTGATACCTCGATAATTCACACAATTTGATGCATCTAACAAAAAAAGATCTTTAGTTTTCATATCTCTAGCTTTAGTTATCCTAAAAATATCTCTTTCACCTTCTTTTAAATTAAGTTTTTTTATATAAATCTTCTCAAATATTAGTTTTTGCTTCACTAACAACTTTTTTCACTGCTTTATTTATTTTCTTATAAGTCTTTCAAGTTTTATTAGCCTTGTTAGTATAATGCAATTTTTAACATGCTCTCTTCGCTTTGATCTTATCTTGCATCACTTCACTCCACCATTAAGCTTCCTTTTGTACCGGTACACTTCCCTACATCATTTGTTATTTTTCTAATATACTTAGTTATATTATTCCATCTATCAGAAGATGTATGTATATAGTTTAAAGCATTTCTTTGAAAAACTTTTTATTTAAATATATCTTCTTTTTTATTCTTGAGGTTCCACCATTTAGTCCGAGTAACTCTATATGTTCTTTGTCCACTTTTTTACTTAGTTAAGCTTTCTCCTAAAATGACCTTGCAATTCTTACAACATGATCTATCTTTTATCCTATAGGCAAAGTAATAAATTAGTGTTTCTCACAAGCCACTCTTATAAGTAATTAAATGTTTATCTCATTTTCTGAATTTTTTATTGGCTAAAAAGAGATCATGTGCCATAACAAAATTTAAAAATTCATTACCTTCCTCATTTAAATCTTCAAACCTATAGTTGTCATGAATACCTTGATATCCTAGTGCCTCTTTACCGAAATATCTATTTACGTCTACTCTTAAACAAATCATTTCTCTTTGTTGAATCTTTTGAATTAGCTTATTTAACTCATCTCAAAACACCTTTTGTGTCACTTCTAGTCTTACATGGAGCGCATAAACACAAACTATATTTAAATTCTCTACTGTATTAATTTCACCGTCATAATTCGATCACAATGTTGTCGTATGTTTATTACACTTTCCTTTAAATCATTATTTATAATAATATCAACTCAATTTCAAGTATTTTCCTTTATTAAATATCATAATTTGAAACTTATATTCTCAATCTCCTTTACTTTTTTCCAACTTACTTTGTCTCTCGTAATTATATAATGTGAATCTTTCTCCTAATCATAATATCCATCGCCTCTATTGGACTTCTCTAGAATTGATCCACTACATCCGGATAAAGACTCCTTTTATTTTTCATCGTGGTTGAACTATGCATTGCTAAAAGAGAAATCCTCAACACAATACTCATAATATTTAGAATCCATAGTAGATAAATATTGAAAAGTTTTACAATGACTGTCAAAAGCATTACGCAATCCTTTTTATTCAGGCTTGAGACTAGCTATGATCCCTTACACAGAAAGGGTTCTGGCATGACTATCGAATTTGAAAAATGATCATTGAAACCTGAGTGTGCTAACTACACCACCTTGCATCTGTAGCAGGGATGGAAAGTAATTCAGGCGCCAATACAAATCAGAGACAAAACCACACGAGCCATTTCAAGGATTGCACCCAAAATTGTTTGACCCATCTTTGTTTCTGTACCAATGAAGCCATTCCCAAACAACAAAACCAAATCTACTTGGGAGAACCTCTAGAAATGAACTTAACGACACTAGAATGCTGTGAACACTGCACGTTTGGGGTCTCACTCATCAGGGCTCATGAACCTCGGAATCTCGATGTGTGCGCGTGTTGTGTATTGGTGCGCGTGTCCCTTCGACGCTTTTTAGTTTTTGGATGAAGAAAGCAGGTGTAGCACATGCCAAAATGACACTGCTTGGTTTGTTAATGCGTTGACCCTATGCTGAGGCCATTAAGAATCATGAGAAACCATAAATTCAACTACTAATTGGCAATTTCTAGGGAGCATTCGAGACAGACCGAAAAAGCAGAATCAACTCTTACAATTTTTCATGGACTCAGTCAACAAGTGAACAGATGCAAATTTCAGCACAAGTTTCTTAGTGTCCAGCACATGACATATAGCATCTTTATTTGTTGAATGGCCTATTTAAACTAAAATATAAAAGTAACAGAGCACATTCATGCTTATAATTCACATCCGAAGTTCCTCCCTGCACCTAATGAAAGGGCATGCCCAACGGTAGTAGCAAGATACAACACAGGCACATCATAATTAAGGAACAATTTTATAGCTAAACTGGCAACATCGGCTCATTGGCCATGATTGTAGCTCAGTTAGAAGGCATCTTTGCCTAAATATTGAAGAACTCGAGCCTTTGCTGTCAAAGGAAATACGATGTCGATTATGGTTGAAGCCCGGGGACCAAAATGGGGCTTCTGAAGGATAGGAAAATGAGGTTGTTTGATCTTTTGAGTATTGCACGTGAGTATTGCGAAAACCTTGGTGAGAGGTAATTCATTTCTCCATACAGGATATCATCTTTTATGTTCCACTGACATCTGTTGACATGAAAAAGATTAGAATATGAACGTATACTCATTCACCTTATAAGAATTCGTAATAGCATGACAGTAATAGCAGACAAAAAGGCAGTGCGGTTTCTTAAATTAATGCAGTTATGATACCACATAAGCAAAAGAAGATGAGTACTGAAAAACCTACAAAATGGACCATCACCATGTGACTGGAGAAGAACATAATCGTCCGAGCCATGAGCTAAACCAGACAAAGACGAAAGGCTAGAGTCGTTTACAATAAAATATGGAGCCTTGCAAGTCGCTGTTCTCAGTTAATGGGACCAGACATGGAAGGAAGCCATCACGATCTCCAGAGGAGTACTTGCCATTGCGGTTAATTGGTTAAGATGACAATATGACCAAATCCAGTCAATTCAGTTATACATTTAATGCATACCATGGGATTTCTTGAAAATCTTAGAAAACCAAACTCAACTATTACCAAACAGGATCTGCAGAAACGAGTATACATCATCGAGGCCCCAATAGCAACATAAATGGCCGTCACTTAGGCTTCTCAAAAGCAGACTTAATCTTTCTAAGAGAAATCGAGCATGGAGAAACCAGAAGTCACAAGAGACAGAGTTCAAAACATTCTACAAAAAACTCTGAAGATAGGTAATGCAAATTTGGCAAATTCAGCACAATGCAAAAATAGGTTCTCTTCTATTCAAAAGAGAGAACATGCTTCATATCAAATTTGTCAAAAACTAAGTCTCATCAGTCGTAATAGGAACTTCTGTTAACAGGACTGATGGACAGTCCTCGATGGTTTAGCTGAAAGCTCCATGCTTTTCATAAGAAAATCCTGATATTTCTAGAGAAAAAGGTATTAGGATTGCGATATTATAAGCCTGTCATGAGATTTAGGAAAAGGCACTTGCATATTTAAGACGTGCAGAGAAAAGTTTCTTGTAATTGATTAAACATACAAGTTAGATCCCTCGTGCCTCTGATCCAAAAGGAATCGAGGCTTAGCTGCTTCCTACTGACATAAGGATGTATGTCCAACTACATGGCATCATGCAGCTTCATAAGATACATTGTGTAATTCAATGATGATTGGGAATAGAGTTGTTCATACGAACTTATATTAATGCGCACAACTAGCTTCAGGGACATCTTCCTAGAAGTATTATAAGCCAAAGGGATCTTGCACTCCAGAGTCCAGAGGGAACTAAAATCCTTATAAGATTTCCAATTGTTATTTTAAAGGAAAAAGTGAAGGACGGTGTTTGCTTGTGCCTCCAGCAATATTTCCATTCTTGGCTGAATCATAACTGGCTGTAATGTCATAAACCGAGTGACAAGCATACATTTCAATAAGAAAAAGGAGTTGTTCTGGTAAATTGGGCTGCCAGACTTTGCAATAGGGTGCACCAGCATCATTTCCTGTGCGTGTATATGTGCATGTGGGTGTATGCACGTGTGCACAATCATGTGCATGTTGCCAATGAGAACTTTTCTTCTGATCAAATGGATATTGGTGGTTAATAATGAAATGGTGGCCTACATCTTTCTTCAAAGAGGGTTGGACTTGATAGTCTGGTTTTGTGGTGACGAGCGCTGTGAGAAAGTATGGATGCCCACGTGGGAAAAGTATTTGCTTCTTGCTAAATCATGGCAGCTATCAAACTAAGGCATGCTTTTCGGGTTAGTATGATAAAAAATTCAAGTGGTTAACCATAGGAGACATTTTCAGAATCGAGACTAGCAAGTCAGAATTCAAAAAGTGTAAGGCAGCAAATCAGACTCAACCTTCAATGAGTAAATTTTTTAGACGAACATTATCTAATAAGATTCTAAATTAGGACAACAGTTTAAAGCACAGCCGAGAATAGATATGTTGTACAGTGTCTAAATCAGACTCAACCTACAATTGAATGTCTGTATGCTGCGTCTCCACGGCGAGTAGGCAGTGTGTCCTACGTTATCTATAAAGAACAGTGGCCACTGAATTCTTGAACCTGATTCAGCGTTAGTGGATACATAGTGGATTTAGCAGTACACCAAAAACATAAAATTATACAATTAACCATTGAAGAAATAACAAAAAGTATGTCTAATCTAAGACATTTCATGAAAGTAAATCAGTATAAAATGAGTTGAGAAAAAACCAAAATATAAAATAAACAGATAACAAAAGTATGTCTAGTGTAAGATGACGATGACAACAACAACAACAACTAAGCCTTTTCCCATACTAGATGGGGTCCGCTACATGGATTCTTTGTTTCCACAGAGCCCTATCATGTGTCATGCTAGCAGTTAACTCAATATAAACTAGATCATTCTTTATTACTTCTTTCCAACACTTTTGTGAAAAGTATGTCTAGTGTAAGACATTTCATAAAAACAAATCAACATAAATAATACAAGTTATAAGAAAAAATGAAATACAACAACTAAGCCTTTTCGCATACTAGTGGGGATGTCTAATTATTATAAAAACTTGTCATGGTTGCAAGCTTTCCTTATGTAGTGGGGATCTCTAATTATTATAAAATATTAATACGGTATTTACTGTATATACAAGATAACATAGTAAAAAAACTGCTATATGTGATAACTTTTATATAAAGTTATGTGATATTCTGCAACTAACTACTATAATTACTTGGGATTACCTCAATACATCGATATTTATGTATATATACCCAACTGTCACTGTGCCCCCACAACCATGATTTTTCAAATCTGCCAACTCCCGCACCCATACCAGCACCAACATAGCTAAGGATCCATGTTGTTAATGCACCTAGTATATGATAACGCATGCTTTTGGTTTTGGACCTAAATTCCATAGCAAAAAGTAGCTGGGCATATCCCACACACACACAGATACATTATTTTAAAAAAGAACTAGAAGTCATAATTCTGCACCTAGCAATCGATCATTCTAAGACAATGAAAACATAGACAGGAGGCTCAAGACGCAAATTTATGAGTTAACACACTAGAGGATATTACCAATGAAAGCATACTTTAGGAAAAGGCACATGCATAAAATTGGAATTGATGCAAGGACCAATCAGGGCATTGAAAGGATACCTTCCCTGTCCAGCGACAGCAAGAAGTGGAGACAATTGAGGAAAATAGAGACAAATGCCCAAAGGCTAATCAACCCTTGTATCAGAACAATATACTGAAAATTACTCTAGCAATAAAAGAATAACATGAATCATGGCATGCAGAACCAAGCCACAAAAGTATAATACTAAACATCAATCCATTTGTTAATGCAATACCACGAAACATTACAAAAGACTATTCTGGAGTAAACCACCAGCAAAATAATCAAACGAGAAGAAACCTTTTAAGCAAGAGCATCAGGATGTTGCATTTACTTTGGAAGCACAAGAAATCACGGATCGTCTACTTGAGAAACATGGGAAATTGTAAACTCAACAAAAGACATGAGCTTTAGGTGCAATGCAGAAGCAGCACAGATTCCTAACTAGTTCTTATAAATACAAATAATTCATGTGCTTTAAAGTAAACAGAAGTAACAAACAAAAGAATCAGTAAAGAAGACAGCTTATCTTACTCGTAAATCTTTGGAGGGAAGAATCGCCAGTAATAGATACTGGAACTCGCCTTCTCTCTTGACCAAATGAAAGAATTTCTTGCATTTGCTCAGGCCAATTTGAGTTCAGTCTCCTTGCAAAATCTTCAACTTCCCTACACCAGAAAGATAGAAAACGGTATAAAAGATCATTTGAAGCCAAAAAATGAAAGAAACAACCTTGCAATAAGCCAGTGTATAAGTGCTTCCTATTATCACAGATTCATAGTAAAATGCAATTTATATCTTGGAATATACAATGCACTGGAAAAATAAGTTTCTCAATAACATGATCACTCATGTACAGTTCTCCAAAAGAGTCGTAAAATGTGTCCTCAAGTACTGCTGATTTTGTGCAAAAATTAGGTCATGATGAGGGATGCTTTCAATCATCAAGTCTTATTACCAGCAATGAACTCGTATGTATCAATGTTAGCAAAGGTACAAACACAGATACATACATGCATATATATATATATATATATGTGTGTGTGTGTGTGTGTGTGTGTGTGTGTGTGTGCGCACATGCATGCATGTATATGTAGTACATGACCTCACATGAGTAGCTGATAGGTTAAATAAATTCATCTGTCTGAGAGGGTTTCATAATACTCTCTTTGGATTATTGGATATAGGCAATGACTTTGTGCCAGCTTGGAAAATGACAGCCATTACAAACATACGTACATACATATAACATTTGATAACATGTTCAGGTCCTGACACAGGACCAGTTAACAATGTGAATTTATTCAATAGGTAACATAATTCAAATCAGAAGCATTTTGTTGATTGCACAGGTTTGGTGGTTCTAGTTTCAAATACTGTGCATCACTGCATGGATCCAGGCTTTGGACGAATCACTGGGTGACATTGGAGCTCGGAACTGAGAAGAACACATTGAAATTTTAAACAGGAAAGAATTAAACTAACCAATCAGTACCTTGATCTAGCTGCCTCAAATAGACAACCACGTCTAGCATCAGTTGATAGTTTAAAATCCCTCATAGGATCATCATGCATATTCCTATTAACTGAGGATCTCTTTCCTGAAATAAGCAATTCTCTATAGGTCTAAATATGCTTTAGACAGATGCGTACTCCCTCAAATGTTGATGCAAGGGTGACACATTTTGACATTTCTTTTTGTACCGTTCTGTACAATTTTTTTAATGAAAAAGTATTCAGGAAGCACATCCTTGTGTCCTACTCAACAGTCATGTCTCACGTGCAGTTCTTTTTTCTTTCTGCATCATTTTGTCTTAAGCATACCAGTAATACATCATACAGCTCCAGAACCTTCATCAGCTCTTAGAAGTTTCGCAGTTCTCCTCCACTAGACTTAGTGCCAAGAATGAGTTAGTGAACTTCTGGTTAGATCCAGAATATTTCGAAGGTAGATTTATTACAGTCATGGAGTTCCAAATGATTCGTTAGAAATGCCTATCCTGTCTTTAGATGTTCCCTAGAAGTAATTTCCCTTTTTCAAATTGTTGATCGTGTCAAACATAGATGTATTTCCCAAACATATTTACATAAGACAAATAGTTCAGAAAGCTCTAGGATGGAACTCTGACCTTCAAATTGATGCAGACATAACCCCAAAACCCTCTAGTCAAGGAGTTGCAGTCCTTAGACTGATGACATCAAGAATACAATAAACTAAGACATTCCTTTGACACAATTTTTCTATTCTTTTACATGAAAGGGAAATTGATTTGCTATTAGTTCTAAACATCGGACATCCTACTTAAAGTACTTTTGCACTTCGTTTAAATGTGCACTTGTTTTGAAGATCAACAACTGAACGTGGTGCAGTTTTTTCTGGAGTAGCTATTCCCTGTATGCTGCTTCAAATAGGATCTTTGAAACGCAAAAGCACAATATGCATGCCAAAGCAAGACCACCATCTGATTTTCAAGAGTGAACTGTCAAGTACTACTACATTTCTTAAAGAATAATTACTTGATCAGGACAAATTTTGGCATCCAATATTAAACTTCAAGTACGTGGGAAATTAAAGGCAATAACCCAAAAGGAGAGACGCATGAGTTCAACAAATGTTGCAAATCCAAAACCTTCATGAAAAGCCAGAACAGTTCCATAAATCATATTATATAATGAAGGCACCTAAATTATTAAGCCAACTAACTCAAATTATATAATGCTGATAGATGATTCCATATGAGTTGCATGAGTAAGAAATGAAAGCGCATTACATTCACAACAGCACTACATCGAGGCATTTATCTCCACGGGTAAGCACATCATATTGGAAACATGCAAATAGCACTGATATCTTATACAAAATAAGTTCCCCTGAATGATGGCATAGAAAAGGCACTTTGCATTCACAACAGAATGAATGCTACATCTAGGCATGCATGAACACTGCAGACTGTCAAACAAGCACATCATATTGGAAGCATGAGAGTAGCACCAATATCCTGTATAAATAAATTCCCATAAATGGTGGCACAAGGCAGAGTCTGCAGACAATACCTAAAAGGTCTGCAAGCAGGGATTCAAAGATGACTACTGGAGGAGGCAAAGAATAGGCAAAGAAAGCTGATTGTAAATGATAGTCTCTCAGTTAAAGTTCAACTCACCGGTCAAGCTTTTCTTTCATTATGGGGTCAAGCCCATCATCAATGTCATCATCAAAGTCAACCTTTGGTGAAAACTTGTCGTCACAAGCATCTTCTAGGTTCAAAATATTGATAGGCCCCAAGAGACCATTGACAACTTCCTTACTGTGGTTTTCAGTAGAAAGAATAACATTTTCCTGGTCCTGACAGACAAACAAATCAACGTCGAATACTGACCAGAATTCCAGGATGAATGACAAGTAATTTGACAGAAACCACCAATGAAAAGGGTAACCATGTGGTTTTCCTTCCCGTTGCTAGAAGGATGACATTTTGGCAGTTCTTTCCTTCTTCGATTTTTCTTTCTTGGTTTAGCACTCCGTGCTCCCTTGGAATCTGGATTTGTGATAAAACAAGCATGTATGCAGCATCAGAATCAAATAATAAATTCTTTCTATATAGGAATACTTTCTGTATAGAACTACTGCAACCAACTGTGTTCGCTGATTTACTTCTTTTCTTAATAGAAATTTCTATTCTAGAGCCCTAGACATACTTAGTTTGTTCAAAACCCTAAATGATTGAAGCTAAATATTTCCTATCCATTCCATGGACAATTTCTAGTCGGAAACCCTCTGCCGCTGAACAAAACCCACAAGAGCCAAGGACCAAAAATGCCATGCTAAGACCAGATGACACACATTGATATCCTATAAAATAGAAAACGGTCATTCAAGTCTCACAATGTCTAAAAAGGTCTGAACAAGTTCATCAAACTCAGTTGTTATACTTCATTTAACATCCACAAATAAATCTACAAGGATCATATGCATGGCAAAGGGGAGGAAAATAAAACAATGATAAAGGGTGTATACCTCCATTTTTTCCATTTATAAAAGAGAGAAGGTCATCTAAGGATCGGTCATCCACATGTTCCTCGACTTCAACATCCTGCAAGAGATGTGAACCTATTTCTGTATCAATGTGCCAATAAGCTAAACAGAAGTTCATATGTGCATAATGTGCATGTGTGTGTAATAACTCCCAATGATTACCAATTTTTTTCACGAAACTTTATATAAGTATGTTGCCATTTCCTTAAACAAGGAAAATTGTCAAGAATTTCACAAACATTTCATATTCTCTTCTACCAAAAGACTATCAGAAATACAATGTTGTATTGAATGTTAACCCAAAGAAGCATGAACCTGGAATAAGTTGGATCTTCGATGATTATATACAATATGTGCCAATAAGCTACACAGACCTGCATATGTACATGCATGCCTATGCATTTGGGTGAATAGCTCCTGATCATAATATGGCGAATCTAGAAAAGTTCATAGCAGCATGCGAAGTTGCGAACATTTCTTTAAAAGGAAATTGCCAAAGTTTCCTCAACTGTTCATGTTCTCCTCTACCAAAAGAACATAAAAACATAATATTACAGTGAACACTAAGTGTTAAACCCCAAAATGGCATTCAGATATCAAGCATCATTTATTTATTAAACATCTGTTCAAGAAATTTCAGAAGCAATCCGAAGTTATTAAATGCAAATTAGACCAACTCACCTTCATTTTCTCTTTCTCCTTCAGTTCTTTCCTCTTTCTTGCATACAACCTATTTAATAGTCGAATGCGTGGATCATCAGCTGTATTTCTCAAAGGTTCCAGTTTTTCCTCCTGAAAACAGACCTATCTGCTAAGAAGAATGGCAACAAAGATAAGAATGAAGTAGAAGTGCGTTCTTCAACATAACAGCCACCTCTGTGAGATCATCTGGCAAATGAAACGTTTCTCTTATCTCCTCAGGTGACTTCCCTTCAATCATCCGAGCCAGTGCACGACTGGTCAAATCAACCAAAGGTTTCAATTGAAGGCTGTCAGCTGCAGATGTTAGCTCGCATAACCTCTTTGTATCCATGCGTACAAATTTCTCATCAAATGACTTCCGCTCCTATATGTGTAAACATGATCTTCAGGACACAATTTAAGCATATGCATCAATAGAAAATGGAACATAAAAAGGGGGGAGAAAGGAAGGACTGATTGTGTGAGATGGGAAAACCAAGTAATTAAAACCTTATTCGAGCGACCAGGAACTTGATGGAACCTGCAATAATCAAGTATCAAACTTAGAATGGCAGGATTGACCCGAGGAGGTAGTGTGATTGCAAAGTTTTTGCTTGATCCCATGCCCGTTTGGACTATTTCTTGGCTTATCATGGGGCAAAACATAGCAACATCTTCCTCAACCTGCTGGATAGATCCGTCGGTTGTCTGAAGCCAGATAAAGGACTTCATGGACTGCAATGAAACATAGCATTTGGGTTTAGAAACCCATTGTTCAGTTTATGACCAAATTTAACTGAATACTCACTACAAACAATCGTTTATCCAATGGCAACAAAAAATTAGCATGTAAGTAGCTGGAAGAAATTGTACCATAACTTATCAAGATTATGAAATGATTGACTTGCAGTCCCTTAATAGTTAAAACCCCTTGATACATTTAAACGGCTTCCTGTTATGTTTCTTCTCCAAAGGCATTTCAACATAAACGTCTTAAGAGCATCTAACCAGTGTCAGTCAAGAATACAATTGTAATGGCATAATAATCCATTACAAATGAAAACCCATAGCCAAAAAGAAATACTAAATAACTCCTCATTAGTTTTCTCCCTAAGAGAATCAAACATAAACTTCTCTAGCGCATGCAGCAAACTGCATTTAAGAATATGACTGCAATAGCATTATCACCATCAACAACGAAAAAAACCGTTCCGCTAACAGATAAGAATTATCGCAGAATACTTGTGAATCTTGCACGTATACATACCTCAGGTTTAATGACCGCCATATCGGTTTCCGACATCAATGACAAGCCGGCGAAAACACTACGGCACCAAATAATTAAACTGTCACAACGATGATCTTCAAACGCTTCTCCACCAAAGTATCATGGCTCTGACCACCAACTGAAATCATCCATTGTGAGAGACCATCCCTAAAATAAAACATGAAAAAGAATCACAACGTCATATGTAAAAGAATCGAGATTACGAAGAAAAGCCGATGTAGATCAAAGAGCTACACATAGAGATCGTAAGCAGTAACACATTGCGCCCGGCAAACGATCCACCCACCATCAGAAACAGATCATACCCAGCTACCAACAAAGCAAAATGCAAATTGAACCAACAAGAACAGTAAAAGAATAACAATCCGCACTACTATCTCTGAGTCCCCAAATTCCACTAAAATCGTTTCTTGTTGTCCATTTACAAGACAAGAAATCGAGGGAAACCTTCCCGAGAGAGAAAAGGGAGAGAAAATAGAGAGGAGAACGGGGGCAACAACCCAGATGTTTCCCTCGACAACCATAGAACACGAACCCAGCAACTGATAAAAGAGGAACGAATGAATGAACATTTGTGTACCTGGGGTAGAGAAAGAAGAACCCTTTGAAATTCCGAAGGTAGCTTTCGCCCCGGATGTGTGTGTGAGGGAGAGAGAGAGAGGATAACGAAAAGTGGCAGAAGGGTTTTGTCGTGTAAAAGTTGGAGGACGAAAGGGGGAAACTAGGGCTGCTATTTTTAATCCTTTCGTTCGTTCTCTCTCTCTCTCAAACTTTGATGCAAATTATTACTGTCATAATCTTTTTTCTTTTTGCTAGAGGCATGCATCATCTTGCAGCAGGTCCTCTGATTCTCTCTCTCTCTCCTCTTTCTCTTTCTAAAACTCCACACCAACCACATACAGGATCTTCCACGCGTTGATGCGTGACCCTTATTTGAATCTAGGCCATGGAAAAGTCTGCAAGATTTGGTATAGCTGCTTTACCAATATCTTCTTCTTGACTCTCCATTCCAAGGTCACTCCAGCAGATTTTAGTTCTATCTAATGATTCATTCAGTATGGTGTTTAACTTCTTCACTTACCAACCTCTCCGATCGCTCTGCTGCCTTTTAATAAAGCAAAGCAATCTTGAGAATCTTTAGTTTTATCTGATTGGTTTTTCTTTTCTTTTCATTCTTTTTTTTTCCTTTTAAGAGGACGAGGGTGAAGAGGGAGGCATACGAGGTTGAAGCCAGGTGCCTGTCGCAGGTGTTGAACCATCATGATCTTCAAACTGTGGGTCGCTTAGAGTGGTGGTGACAATTGTTGATGGTTCTTTTGCCTTTTCATAATCAAGTTGAGTAGCTCTAGTAGCGGATCTAGATTTGATCTATAATTTTTCGTAGGGTAGAGTGAATTACCTATTCAACTTGGGTGAACTACGTACGTATAGTGACAATGGGTTCAATTGTCTCCTGTATTTTTTTCATTGTTTTTCTAAATTTCAGGTAGCGTGGATGTCCCATCTTGCCTAAACGTAGATCTGTGACTGCTCAGCTTGGTTAAGAAATGCCTGTCTCGGACTTGAACTTGAACTCAATCAGGCTCCAACCACCAAGCTTGAGCTCAGCTCGAGCCGTGTTGAGAGTAGCTGGAGCTCAATGGGGGGGTGAATTTAAGAACTGTAAAATCGAAAAAAATAAGAAGAAAGTGTATAAATGGACCAAAAGCGACGGTTTGAACAGTCGGTTTCGATTCTGGTTTTAGAAAAAAGTCCATAACCAAACCGGGGTCCGATAAGGTTCTGATCCCGGTCCAACCGACTCCGAGTTCAACTTATTTTCGGTTTAGTTCGGTTACTCTTTGAAATCGCCCGGTGCAGTTGTAGTGGGACCTAGTGTTGCACCGAATTCTTGAGTCGATTGCGGGACCCATCGGGCGCCACCCGCCCTCTCGCTCCACAAGTGACATGGAAAGCCTTGTCTTCGTCAAGGCGATCTTCAGTGGCTGTCACGTTCAACGATGAAAGTAAATGGTTAATGGAAAACCTTACTTCCAGCCGAGTTGGCGTAAAAAGAAAGACTTACTCTAGAAATGATTTCTTGCTCATGGAATGTCGTCCCGTTTACGAGACAGCCTCCTTCATGGGAGTCGAGCAGCCTTCTTCTTCCACCGCCGCTCTGGCCAGAGTCGCGCGCAGTAAAAAGAAAGAAGAAGAGAGAGAAAAGATGAAGGAGAGAAAGTGCATTTCCGAGACGCGATCATCCGAGAGGTGGTCCAGTTTATCGGAGAGTATTGAGATTTCCCCACGATTTTTTTCTTTAACTGTTAGTAGTTTGTTGGGTTTTCTTTGTTTTCCTTTTCTGTTGAGATAGGTAAATCTAATTGGTGTTTAAGCTTATTCGATTCCGAAATTTGTCGTTTTGGTATGGTTTTCGGGTTATTGGTTACGGGAAGCGTGATTGGAAACTCTTTCCTCTTTGGTCCTTTGCATTCTTTGAGAATATACACCGAAATCTTTGTGACTTTCTGATCTGTTTGCCATTTTGCTTAGTTAATGTTCCTTAATCGTCATGTTGGAATGGTTTAAATTTGTAGAAAGTAACAAAGAGTTTCTTTCGTTGAAGCAGGTTTTAGATTAGGACCATGGGTTTCTTCCGATACGTTTCCACTCTCTCGAAGCTTCAATCCCGCCTCGTAAGCGACTGCATTCTTGTATTCTCGTTGCCTCTGTTTGGCGAGATGAACGAATAGTCATTTCGTGATCTTAAAATTTTTAATGGATTTATCTCTTGCCACCTGATTATGTTGTTTTCGTATAATTTAGGCTATGTCTCTATTTTGAAGGCACAAGGGTCGAGTTTTGATCGTTCGGTTCGTTTGCTTCAGACTTTAAGTGCTTCTGAACTTGTACGTTTCAACTTTTAAGCTTGGGCGGTATCTTGTGTTACTGAAAAACTGTATCACAAGATTTTGATCGTTAGGTAGCTAGTCACGTTTATATGTTTAGTATCGGACTCTGTGTTAATTTTTATGTTGCAATTGAAATGTTCAACAAATAGAAGGACATTCATTATTTACTGATTGATAACAAACAGTAGCAAGTATTTTTTCCCTAGAACGAGCACTCGAGTAGGTTTGACGGTAGTGTTTATGTGTGATGCTGTGCATTCTTTTTTAGCACTAATGTCTTCTTTCTCTTCATTCCTTAAAATGGATGCTGAACAGATCCATTTGGAAAATTACAATCCACAGGGATTCCTATAGTGAGACTGCATCTCTCCTGATGGAATATCATTATGTTTTCATGATGTTTCTGTGCTGTTGTTCTTTGCTTTTGCTGTATTTCTTTTTTCTGATATGTATTTTGAATTTGCATTTTCTCCTCTTACTGTTTTACGGTTTACCATTATTTTTTTGTTTGCAGGACCTTCATTCCCAGTTGAAGGAACTTATCCCGGAGCAGCAGGTATGTGGTTGTTTCTTTGATAAAAGATACTAGTTAACAAGTTACTAAAATCATGATTGAGTGCATTTCTGCATTTTTCTTGGAATTGGAAATCTGTTGTGGAACCTATCCGCATCGCAGCTTAGTTGTTAAATGTCATCTTAGAATGTAACTCGGAGTAAATATAATTTATTTTTCAGTTTCCTTGTATTCTTTTGGTCTTCGTGCTATTTTGTTTTGTGTAAATGAAAGCAAGTGTTATGAGTTTTGACTGAAAACCCATTAGACCAGCCCAAGGGCCAACTGACTAGCTGTAGATTAGTCTAGTGGCTAGTTGATTGGCCATTAGGCCAGTCCCAACCCTCTCTTTCCTTTCTCTGCGACCTCTGCAATATGATGCTATGAATGTTGTAGATTTTATGCATGTTAAGTGTTCATGAAGTGAGGTTTTTAAAGTTTAAAAGGTGTTTGCCTCTTTTATATGCATTGTGTGTAATGCCTTTGGTCAATGTTTGTTTGTGAACAAGTCGCTGGTGTAAGTACTGAATTGTGATTATGAACTTCATGCGTGAAGTAAAGACTTCATTACATGGTATCAAAATGCTGGTCACACTATCATGAAGTATCTGGTGTGTGTGCCAAACAGAGGATCCTCTTCTATTGTTGCCTATTAAAGATTTTGATTGAAATATCCCTTAGGCAGTTGCTTTCTTGTGCTTTTGAGAAGAGATTAGTTGGTTTTCTTGTCCCCCTTAAGGAATATCTCTAGTGGCATTCCTTTTGAAGCATGTGGTCGTGTCTTGTGGGTTGTCCTGCTTGAGTTCAGTGGGTCTTATGTTGGTTCCTTCAGTTCCTTTCATTATGGAAGACTTGAGTGTAAACAAACAAACAGGTACTGAATCCATTTTATTGACGCAACCGCAAAGGGCTTCAATTACTGGTCAACTTATAGATTATAAGAATCTATTTTAGAGCAGAGGTTACAAGAGAGAAGGAAATGAGAAGAGGGAGAAATGAAGAGGGCCTCCAACGGCTGGCCAGAAAGCTAGCTGTTGGAGGCCATAGCCATTGGGGATGCTCAATGGCTATCTCCTGGCTAGGACTTAACTATACACGGGCCCTAGTGGCCTATGGTCAGAACTAACCATACACGGGCCTTAATGGCCTATGGTCCTATTACAACATATTCTTAACAACCCCCCCTCAAACTTACTGTGTGTATATCAAAAGTTTGTCTAACAAGATCATAAATCAAATACAACTCAATTATTGTGTTTGCATGTAACAATAATTTCCATAATAATAGTATCCAAGTTGCCCCAACTTCCATTGAAACAACTCCAGATCATCTTTCCATAACCAACGTATCAATTCATTTTTCATCTTACATGAAGATCAATGAAATATGAATACGTACATTTGTTCAATTTCTAAAAACAACAAAGCAATTTATGATATATAATCCAAAAGCCAAACAAAAAATGAGTCAAATAAGTTTGTAAAGTTGATTTGCTCTAATTCAAGAAAGTCATTTGATAGAAAACATTGATATCACCCAAATAGATTGTCTATTATAACAAATAAGTTCATAAATCACTACAAACTTGTGATATTGTAAGAGGACCTTGGTATATCAAACAAGCTTTTTAAGGTTAAGCTCAAAACCCGATTTTTAAGGACAAGCTCGAACCCAAACAAGATTTTTAAGGCAACCTCACTTATGGCCTCATTTATGTCCGGTTAAACAAATAAGTTGGGAAAGAACTAGCTTGTCAAAGTTCTATAAGCTAAGTGTGAATAACTGGTGTTTTTGTCTGCTTGACTTATATAAGCGTGTCAAGCCAACCTCACTTAGTGTGGGGTAAGGGTTGTGCCTTTGTCCGTGTGCATGTGTGCATAGGAATGAATGGTCTTAGCTTTGTAATTTTGCTAGATATTTGGGATTCTTTCTTCTTTGAAAAAAGTGTTGAAAGCTGTGTGAACAAATAGGTGAAAAACCCTTGGCCGAACGTTGATGCTCATAGTGGAGTACTTCTGAGTCATTTTGGTTTAACCGAAGCAAGGTACTCATCTCTTAATTGCATTTCCTTTAATCATTGAAAAACTGTCTTATATTTGTTGAAAATTCAACTTACCATATGATAGATACTACACGGTTCCTTTTGGTGTGTCACGAAGCATAGGAATTTGTTCTCAGGTTCTTTCTTCTTACGTTTTCAGAATCTAATTAGCTTTCTCTATCATTATATAGTGTCGCATTTACTTGATCACATCATCTTAAGAAGAGTTTTATGGTGCAGTTGATTTGGGACCATGCTCTCGGTTTACCTATTGAAAGGCCAAAAAGTGTAACAATGGACTGGCTTGAAAAGTTCTGCAAGAAAGCAGCTTAATGTGATTGCAAGCAGGAGTTAATTCCCCTACATTTTTTTCAGAGAGAAATTTCCATATCTTGATAATAAAAGAAGCTTTGGGCTTGCGGCAAGACATTGCTGTTGTAACATTTATGATCAGCTTTCCGATGAACCTCACAGTGGATAAGTCTTGATTATTAAGCTGCATTATTGCAGATTTTGATGTAATTATTTTCAATGCGAATGCCAAGTACTTGGACTAAAAATTTCAGGTTTTGTAGAGCGACATTGATTGTTGAAGTGGATGAGGAGACCTGCCCACATTGGCAAATCTGGTTCCCGGGGAAATTTTATAAAACCCAACTAAATAATCAGCTAGTCACCAAAAGGGACATTCTAAATATTAATTCTTTACCAGTTCTTTTTCTTACAAGACTATATTTTAGACTTTTGGTATTTGTCTTAAGGTCTATGAATGATATTCAAGAAAAGAACATTCTAGAATCTCTCTGTATATATATATATACAGTGTGCAATCTCATATTTCACATGATTCTGTCGTTTCAACCACTGGTTGGCATCTTCTACCACTTTTCACTATTTCACTTTTAAAACGTCTCTCTAGTGGTTACTATCATCAAAACAGCTTGAAAAGAACAGTATTATCTATAGTTTGGCTTTTAGATTTCTATGGGTCAAGGGTAGTTTTGGTGAAGAGGAATAGAAAGTGATAAAAAATGACGGATTGTGGTTGGTGGTTAAAACGGTATAACCATATGAAAGGGTGGCTTGAGCATTGTGGACAAATTGAGTATGGTGTGATATATATATATATATATATATATATATATATATATATATATATAGTGTGTGTGTGTGTGTGTGTGTGTGTGTGTGTGTGTGTGTGTGAAGCGTAATGATGTGATTTGCTTACTAAGGCAAGACGTGATCTCAATCAAGTACATGAGATCTTGCCACAACTTGGCAGATCCTTTACCAGAAGACCTTTCACTAGAATCGTTTCTATGACACCAAGGACAGTGGGGATAATTCTACTTCACAGCAAACGTCAACCGTGACTAGTTTTTGTTTTTGGTACAATGAGGCGGCAAAGCCCTGAGTGTCGAGCTCAATCGACTTCAACTAGTGAGTCGACTCCTTGGCCAGGTGAGCTATTGCTCGTTGTGAAACCCATAACTAGTTGTTTACAACTCATTGGAATAATTGGATGAGCACTTGTGAAGATACTATAGTATTTTCATCACATTCTTCATGTTATAGTGCTCCAAATATTTGAACTAAAGCCGAGTACCTTATAATGTATGATGCTAGACTGAGGTGTTTCAACAGGCTTTTGCCTTACATATTCTGAAGTTGTGGGTCAACTTCTTTCTGTAAGATAAAGGCTTTTATTTTTTGATTATATATATAGGAAAACCTGATCCAGTCTACCTCTGATGTATTTATTCATGCCTATCCAATCACTATAATGGATAGGTGAGCTATTGCTGGATCAGCATTCTCACAAGTATTGCACTCATGGTCTTCAACTTCTGAATCGAGCCCGCAACCATTCAGCATTCTCAACGTAACTTTGTTAGTGCGACAGTTTTCTGGGGATCAATGACAGGAACACGACGACGAGTGAAATCGATGTTAAGGACTTCTCTTTTTATTCGGTTACAATGGGAGGCTGGATTCTAACACGCACACACCTTACACGCGGACTTTCAACGTACTCGAAATTATTTGTGAGAGAAGGGAGAGTCTGGTTTTCTCGTGCCTTGCTAGAGAGAAGACAGAAAGAAACAAAGAAAGAGAAGTGGAAATGGTGTGGGTTTTGGGTCGGAAGGGCCCCTTTGGCTTCTCTGCACGCTCTACGGCAGAAGAAGTCACACAAGGAGTCGATGGGAGCAGCCTCGTTGCCATTGTTACAGGTGGCTGCTTCATTTTCCCCCTGTCTGTCTTTTCGTTTTGGTGTTGAAAATGTAAGTTGGTGGTCACGATTTCCAGGTCCTTTCTCCTCTGAAAGTTTCAAATTTGGATGTAGGATTTGGTTTCCCATCTATGCATTTGCTCTCTGCTTCTCTTTCCTTTTTGTTTTAGTCTCCTGTTTTCCTACTTTCGGGTTTCTATGTTGAGGATATAACATGGTAGTTTGTGACTCAGATTTGGTTTTCATTTGTGAAACATTGTTATGAATGTGAATATAAGATTTGTTTTTTCCACCTATAAACAATTTAGTAGCAATAGGTTTAGGTTGACTTGGTATTTGTTTTCGGGAAAGGGAAGCGAACTAGAGAAGTGTTTCGTAAATTCTCTATGATTTGACTTGAGAATTAGAATTCTTGATGCTAAGATTTCTCGTATATTCATTCCGATCTTACATTCAGCATCACATTCATCGTTTCATGCCTTCCACTTTCTTACAAGTCAGTAGACTGGTTTGATGATTGGAGAAAACGACGCATTGAGACTTCAAACTATCATTGAAACACGTGGATTGAGTAAGAAGGTAACTTGAAAGAGTTTAGACGGAGAACATAGATTGAGAATCCAAAGTATTTTTGAAGCATTTGAATCAAGTTAGATGGCAACTTGAACTCTCTTTCTTTCAAATTGAATCCAATTCAAGCATGCCCCGATATTAGTGAGAAAACAGCACGACGACACTGCTTGGATCAATAACTTATGAATACCAAGTATAGACGACTAAACAAGAAGATAACTAATCAAGTGGGGAAACTTTCTCAAATAAACAAATGACCATAAAAGATCGACTCAGCAAGACAAGGAATTAAGTTGGTGTTGTATATTTTGGCAGGAACGGTGTTTAAAGTCGGTGTCCTAGTTTTCTTTTTGGTTTACATGGGGGTGTTTCCATGTAGTTAGGGGGTTTGGCAACCATGGTCTTCCAATTGGAGCCATATTTATCTCTTCTTCCTTGTATGATATTTCAACAATCAACATCAGTATCATGCAACACTCTCACACGCATCTGTACATGTCTTGAATATAAGCATCAAGCTCACAAGTATTAATAAGCAAGTTATTAGCAACTTTCAAATAGTTTAGATCTTCAGATGCCATTTGTAAAAGGTAGTCCAGTACAACAGAAACTAAATGTTTCAGTTTTACTTTCTTACATTTATCACTAGTCTAAACTCTAAATAGCTTATTTACAAACTTTTGAAGGATATAAACTATGTTGGAAGACACTAAATTCTTGAAATAAGAATTCTACTAGTTTTCTTTGTAGTGATCTTATCCTGCATGGCTAGTTGGAGGGTTTAACATGGTTATCCACCATAATATGACCGGTCCAAGTACTAGTTGCCTTCTTCTTTATGTGATCTACGTTTATTTTTGGCTTCTTCTTCTTCTCTAGTTTTAGTTGCATTTTCTCACATCATTATTAGTTTAAAAGTAGCAAACCTGTAAAAGTTGTGGACAAGCAAGCGGAGTGGTACGTGGAAAAAGTATGCCATGAAAATGTTTTCTTTCCTAGTTCTGCCATTAGAGCAGGAACTCTTTTGTGGTAACACAGCTGTGAGGAGTGATCATGCATGTTTTAAGATGGTGTTTTATGCTCTGGAAGTGAATAATTTTCAAGTATTTATAGGTCTGATGTCATAGCCCAAAGATGTCTCGCTATATGTTCCATACATCATGTAAATTAGCTTATCATAAAAAACTAATTATTGCTAAAAACACCAAGTCCATTCCTAAAGAAATCTATTTTCTCTTAGATCATCCTATCCCTATATCTCAATTTCAGAGTCTTAATACTCGGTATTATTTTCCTTTATTTTAGTTTGGAAAAGAATAGCATCAGGGTTTCATTGACTGTTATCTGCCTTTCCCCTTTTGGTTTGTTTCCATTTAGCCCATGTTGTACACTCAGATTAATCCAATCGAAAATGCAAAATATATCAACCTGTAGTTAACCACCAATTTTAATATAAAATACAGTAAAGTGATAGAACTTTGGCCTGCTCAACATATGTGTTGATTTTGGTTTCATCACATAACTTTCCTTGTTTTAAACAGGAAGAAGACGTGCAGCTCACTGCTAATTCACTACATCCGGGGTCAATTGCCACAAATCTTTTGCGTTATCATAGTATCATTGACAGTAAGATATACCTTCCATGTATAGTAGTGTTGAAATTTTAGCGCATATTATCTGGTAAAGTGGCATGAATATGCCTTGGACTAATATAATGTTGTTTGCAATTTTTATTATGCCTACGATCGTGTTATATCTTTTACATGCAAATCCAGGAGCATCAAAATCTTTGTTGTCATTTGATGCTGGAACATGGTTTATCCGGTTTGATGGTTACCATCAACCTTGTATGATTGATTTTAAATTGCTGATTGAGGGAGACAAGTTTATATTGTTTAATATGTTCAAGTTGACCTCAATAATAAGATGCTTATGTCGTAACTCTTGTTATATGTGGCAATATCTATTAGGGCTTCTTAACTTCAAAAAATTCCATGATATGACCGCCAATTTTGTTTCCTAAAATTCGTAAAAATATGTATTCATGTTCTACTTACGTGTTTACAAAATATCACTTGAATCCGATTACTGGTGTTGGTGCTGATTTATTAAGAAATGGGACGAACTTCTCCATGGATTACACCAGTAATGAAAAAGAACATGCTAGTTTTACTGACTCAAGTTTCACTGATCACCCTAGTGTCTTAACCATTTGAAGAAACTTACATTGCTTAGATTTCTGGTGGCACGTGCTTTGATTGCACGAATGATCCTATGCATGATACAACACCATAAGGCAAGGCACTTCTATAGAGTTGCTCATAAATGTTGACCTTGTTCCGTAATATGGTTAACATTTTCAATTTCGTTGCAGGTATCGCCCGTGCCGTCAGCACACTTGCACTGAAAATTCATTGCACGGTTTGCACCTCTTTTAAACCTGGTTTCTTTTTATCTCCTGCATAACCAAAAACGAAGTGCTACAAATTTGGTTATGTCCTCAGGGAGCAGCAACAACCTGTTATTTTGCACTGAATCCCCAAGTCCAAGGTGTAACCGGCAAGTACTTCTGTGATTCCAATGAGGCAAAACCCAGCGATCATGCAAGAGACCCTGAATTGGCAAAGAAACTATGGGACTTCGGTATGAACTTGATCCAGTGAAATGCTCATGGGGATGGCATGAGCTTCATGTAGGAATGTGCTCGTGTTGGATGGTCGCTAATTGCATAACGGCAAATGTGTGTCTCTCTGTGTGTTCTTATTTGGTGCGTCTGTACTAAGATGTGCTTCTGTGGAAGTGTTACTAATCGCATCTTTGCAAATAAATGTGTGGATAAGCGTGTGCGTTTGTGTACTGGGATCTGCTTCCATATACTAATTACATCGTTGCAAGTGTGTGTTTTGTGAAAAAGTGGTGTGTGTGTGAGAGAGAGAGTCGGGGGGGAAAAGAACATGGCTGTCTTTGGTTTAGTAGAAAGGCCTTCGGTTCAGACACCAAGAAAAGAAAAAGAGCTCTTCTTATCCAAAGAAACTTGGTTTATGAGCAATTTGTGTTTGATGTTAATGGCCACGTTGTTCGTAGGCCTAGTTATCCAAAGAAAAAGAACGTTGCATTCTGAATGAAGGGTAAAGGGATCATTTTTAGCTGGCTTGTCTTTCCTTTTATTTTGGCCCTAGGCCTTGTTGACCATGCCTGAAAATCCCAGACCATAGAAACAGGTTTCTAAACCTACTACTTATCGACGTTTCACCATGGATTTCCTGCCTCACATCCATGTTTTTCCATAGCACTAATTGTGCGTGCGGGCATGTGCACGCGTATGTGCGGTTCCCGTTGCACTAAAACTTCAGTTCCGAAATAATTACATACTTATGAAGTGCATGATCAAAAATAAAAATAAATAATATGGAGATAACTAGAAATCATTTTGATAAGATTTTGGTAGGAGAAAATCTTGACGCAACTCCCTAATAGGAACTTTTATGTCGAGAAAATCTTTATACAACTCAACATCTACCCCAAGTAATTGTATCATGCCCCTCAAGTTGGAGGTGAAGGAAAGAAGCTCCAAACTGTAAACCTGTGAAAATTGATACAATCAATTGATTCCCGGAATCGTAAAGATGGTAATCAGAATGAAGATCGGTTAATGGAAATGCAGGACACACAGATATTGGCTCTACCAGACGAAATGCAACAAAAGGATACTAGTTACCTACTGAATTTGTAAATGAAAGCAGATAAAATAGACCATAATACTTGGATACCATGTGACGCATATTGTTGTTGTCTGCGCATGAATTAAATGCCAAATAAAGAAAACTTGGATTATCAATTTGTCTATTTTACCGTATTTCTAGCTTCATTCACTGCTTTGAATCAATCATTTCATGTGCTGGAGTAAAATCCTTGATTTTGCAAACCGAAGCCCAACTGTTTCGGTTGTGCGAACAAGTACGGAAGTAATGCACACACACATGCCATTTCACATAAATCAACAAACCCGTGTATCACACAACCTTGTCCTGTTCCCAGCAAATGATCGATTGCAATCATAACATAAAACAGCTCTTTGCAAAGTGTATCAGTCTACACAACCATTGAAAAACTTCATGGGCATTGAGATGGCTGAGAAATGACCAGAAACGACCCTTTTCTTTCTTAAAGGCAAATACTCTCGACTTGACAAATAGGGATCGCTTCTTTACACCACCAAACAACGAGCTGTGTGTGTGTATGAGAGAGAGAGAGAGTGATGAGCCCAAGGGTTTAACTTGGCAGGGAAGAACATAAAGCTGAATACATTTGCAAGTCATCAACCGCCAAGGATGAGACGACTCCCATATCCTTGCCCACATACGGCGAACAGACCAAGTGTGACATAGGAGTACACGAATAGGTTCTTTTAAAAGCATTTCAGAAAATCCGCTGAACCACTAAAATCAACTTCGTACCCATTCCAATTTGATCCCGACACTGTCCAGAAGACAGCTTCACCCGCAAGAAATAAAATAACATTTTTGAGTCTCGCATGGTTTGAGAGGTACGCTGAACCAAGAGTAGACGGTAAGCATATTATTATGGCTGTTTCATTATATCCCAAAGTCGATATCATAGGTATGGCCATGCTAAAGGTTTAACTTCAAGAATACAAGTGTCAGACATACGAAGTCCCAGAAGTAAATCAATAGCAGAATACAGCAGCGAAACCAAAAGAGGTGCACTGGGCCAGGTATGGAGATCTTGCAACCTACTATTGTACGCAACAGCTTATCTGAAACCTTGCTGCTCTTCCTCCTCAACTTGGCCAAGGGCTTTCTCATAGAGGTGAGTGCAGGCTCAACCTTAATGGGCATACGAAGCAAGAGGCAGGTTACTATGAAGGCATTATATAAGAAAAAACACCGTTGATTTCTTGTTGACATGAGAGTGCAGGAGGAAGGCAAAATGGTATCAGATTTTCCTTAATTCGTTAGCAGATCAAGTACAGCAGTCTAAAAAGAGCTACAATTGAATGAACAATGTGAACTAGCACCGAACATTGTGAATTCAGCACAGAATGTTCTCCGGGGAACCAAGTGCAGCCTCCTGCGTAACAAAACATGGACCTGCAATCTGGTTTACAAGCTCCCTGTACACTCGCCTCATATAACAGCGGCAGCAGCAGCGGCAATTGCAAATGGGAACTATGTTTCCATCCTATGTTTACTCGTTTGGGGTTGATCTAAAATTTACATTCTCTCCATCTTCTAAAAGAAAATATAACAAAAAGAAAAGATCAATTTGAGCATCGGGAGCTGATTCTTCATCCACTGCATAAAAAAGGTAACCATGTAAGCAACAAAGTTATAAAACCTAAAATGTTATCTGATATAAAAAAGTGGGAATAAACGTCTCACCCATCAGAGGATGTTAACCATGGGATTCATTCACCCTCTAATTTTCAAATATCAAATCAATTAGGCAGTCAAAGGTTCTGGCTAGACAGTACCACTGATTGCCACATACATGAAGCTTCCGTCAAGCTAGAGAAGAGTAGTTTCCCAATTGAGTCAGAAGGCACACCTTATTTCACATTGTTCGAGTTCGGTGATTATTGTACAAATAGAGGTTCTATGTTAGTCATACCACCATGGCCAATCTTCCTTAGCAGAACCCAACCAAGATGGTCCACGTCTGCATTAGTCCTGATTCAGTCACAGTCTTGCACCATCTTCTTGGTCTGGAAATTAATGTGGGCGACCAAGCAAAGGAGAGCATGGTCTGACTTCTGGTGATAAGCTTGTATTTGGAGACTGTCTCAGGAGCTGTGACACATGCTCCGCCAATGCAAGTTGTCCACTGTATTGCACTTCATGATCACCATGAGGTGACCTAGCAAATGCATTTCCAAGAAGGTTGCTTTCTGAGGCTACTCTTTCCCGGAACATAGGAGAGCATTTGGACGGCAAGCCTAGGAACAAGTCAGGTTTTGAGTCTTGAAAAGCTCCAGCGTTTGAAGAATTTAGGTAGAGACCAGCAGAAAACCTCGGAATACCAGCAACACTCTCATTTACATAGGCTGACGAATGTTTCAAATGAAAGGGGATTGCTCCATTGCCACCTGTAAGTGGTGTAGATGAGCCAGAGGTATTGATGGGGCTTGCAATAGAAGCAGGAGATAACCTCCCACTGATGTGTGGGGACCTGGAATGAAGTATCGGACTTCCAGTAGGGGACACAGGCATTGACATGTTTGGTGGCAGATGGTTATCACTGAAAAGCAGAAAAATGTGATCATATAATTGAGTGAGATTGTGATCATATACACAATACTTTATTATGTAAATGACTTAAACATCACAGGCTTTCTATCAAAGCAGTGCAAAAAACTCAAAGTGATGCATTATGTTTCACAGGTAAAACAATATTACAAACTCTATATCCAAGAGCAAGTTATGTGTCATGCTCCACAGCTGCAGTAAAGACTAAAGAAAGGGAACCAACCTGGACAACTGAAAAGATTTTGCTATTCGCTGTTGTTGCATTGTTATGGCTTCCATATCAAGTGAGGAAAGATGTACCCCGTGCCCAACACCCTTCCATTGACAGGCATAAATGAGCAAGAAAACTGTAAGACACCAGGTTTAATGCGGACAACCACTTAAAACCAGTGTTGTGATATAAAGATATTGAGATTGGGGTTACCATTATCCTTTTTGTGGTGACAAATCTTGTATATGTTCATAAGAAAAGGAATTTGTCCATTTTTCGGGGGTCTCGGCGAACGGTGGAAAACACATAAGAACTCTTGAATTGAAATGGAAAATAGATGTAACTCCAGCTACTTCAAAAATGGTAAGATCTTTGGCAAAGAAAGCAGAAGAGGGAAGTGGTTTTGATCTGTATCATCTTGACTTGGTTCTGATTTCTTTCTATGTTTTGAAGAACACTGAAGTTGAGTTCTTCTCCTACTCGGGCCTAGCCAATGGTGCAGCATTTTTAACGAAAGGGTGGTCCAACAATTTAGCTGCTGTGGGACGATCATATGGCTTTCGTTGCAAACAAAGCCTGACAAAGTCCTTGCCTTCATCTGAGAGACTGTCAGGAATTGCTGGAAGCTCCTTACTGTTCCCGATTTTAAATAGTGCAGCAACCTTTGCATCACCCGAAAGAAAAACGCAGGAAACAGGATCAACACTTAATCAAAAGCACAATCGTTAATAGTAATTGACCCACCTTAGTTAAGGTTGACAAAGTCAATGATGCAGAAGAGTTTCCAGTAACATACAAGTCAAGAATGCACGAGTAATGTGCAAATCAACATTATAAGTTTCCAACCATTAAAAAAGAAATGCAACCACATTGATACCTGAGGACTTGGGCAACCAAGAAGGTGAAACGCACTTGTACGTGTAGACAGGTAATTTAGTATTGTAGCATCCATATATGCAAAGTTGGATGAACAAAGGAAAACAAACCTACATATCCTCTTTCCAGTTCATTTAGGCACTATATTTAAGAAGTTCCTCAAAAAGAAAGAAACTGACCCCTTCATACTGATTCCATGGTGGTTTAGTGGTGAGCATCTCCAACACAGTACACCCAAGGCTCCATATATCCACAGGAAGATTACAGCCATTTGAATTTCTAATGACCTTGAGTTGATCAAACAAATAAGAGTTTAGAAAACACTAAAAGACCACACTAAAAAGTTGACAACTAAAGTAACGAGCCTGACCTCAGGAGCCATCCAGTATGGGCTTCCCTTGAATGAAAGCGGTAAAGAATGGCCACTGATCTGTCCAAGTTACATGACATCAGCAAACATAAATATGATACCAGTTTCAGGACATTTATGAGCAATACTCAAGGGAAAAACGTGATCATCAGTAGTTTAACAGACAGATAATAAGCATGCTTCACAGCAACAGAGTGAAGATCACATGAAAATGAATTAATTCAACAAGACTGGATATCACAACTTCGTCCCAACCTAAAAAAGGTTTGCAGGCAGAGTCGCATGTAACAATGACTATGGGGATGCTGGTTATTCGCTACACATTGATTCACCTGGCTCAAATGAAACAATCCCATTTCCAGGGAGGTAGCTTCCTCCACTTAAGACCTCAAATAATTAATGATCACGTAAGACTCAGGTATGAGCTACATGAGACACTTCTTGGTCTCTATCCTGGTATCCTACTTAACCTCTGGTTGTCTGGCTTGTGCCGCTGCAATTGGAGAAGTAACACCTCATTTTATCCCATTTTGAATATCACCATGCTAAACTTTTCTTTTCTAAAAAAGCATCCACCGCTAATGTCTTCACATAAACACATGCAAAACCAATGTGAAAAACAATCTATAAGGTTAAACTGGAATAATTCAGCAGTTTTTTTGACTTGTTAACCTCACGCTGCTGCTAGTTTGGACAATTTAACCAGGGGTCAACCCCTAGCAGATGAGTGTAAGTAGTTCAGTGTGGGTGGGGCAGCATAGGAGCCTTTGAAAAATATGTTTATGTTATTGTATTTTTTGTTTGTGAAAATACACACTTTTGTAATCAGGCCCATCGAGCACTAGGGCCATCATGGTCGTCAGGCACAAGGCCACCAACGGATAGTAATCTATCCGTTGGGCCCTTCCAACATCTCTTTTTACCGGCTGTTTTTCATGTTCAGTTGCAGCCTCTCTTCTCTATAAATACCTCAATGTATTCAATAAAGATTAAACCTTTTTGGCCAATTTATATACATCCTTTTCAGTGGATTTGCTTTTATTAGTGCATTTGCTATTATTCTAGCCTTTTCTAAAGCTTTTCGATGACTCACTTGTACGTGTTTGTATATCCCCTGCTCACGTTCAAGTATCATATTCATTACATGATATGATATGAGAGTCTATATGATCTTCATGATTATCAAGTCGTTGCTTCAAGAAGCGTGCCAAAGCCTAAAAGTCTATTAAAGGGACTTAGAAGATTTATAATGTTTTTTCAAGCATTTATTTAAGTAAGTTCACTCCTTTGAAGCTTGCGTACATAAAGATGAAAGAAAAGGGTTTCAATTTTTTATTAACAACTTCCAACTACAAAACATAGGCCCAATCAATATAAAATTATTTATATTTCAAAAAATTATGGGGGTGTGAGTTAATCGAAGGTGAAACCCTCTATAAATGCTATTTTAGAACAAAAAGAGGAATTTGAAGGAGGCCCCACCTATGTGATTGGGCCCACGTCACATAGGATGGCATTTCGCGATAAAATGGCATCACTAGACAAGGAGACAAATGGGTGAATGAGTTTTATAATGAGTATTCCAATATTTGAAATCAATTAAATGGGTACAAAAAGAAGTATACACAATGTCCTATTGAAAGATAATGCGAACAAAATGAAAACTTTGTATATCAATTTTTTAGAAGACTTAGAGAAGAATTTGAAGGGGTAAGATCATCTCTTAGACATTATAAGCCCTTTCCCACTAAAGAAGAGGTTTTTACAGACCTATAAATGACGAAAACAATACTTAATGAAGTTAGTTTTCAAAAAAATGATTATGCCTTAGCAACATAAGCACACGTTAAGACATATCAACCTCCATATTTCAAGATCTAGGGATCGAGTCAAACAAAGTGAGGAGTTATTTGCCACTTTTGTAAGGAGGTCATATATATTAGGCCAAATTGCCTAAGATTAAAGAAGAAAGTGGCCTTGGTAGATGAACATAGCTCTTCTTTCATAATTTTAACTCTCTATGAAAAAGTAAAGCTTTTTAAAGTACAATGGAAGGAGAAAGCAATCATTAGTGTGGTATGTTATATTTTCACTCATGACACTCAAGGTATGACTCCTTGGTTACTTGATTCGATTTGGGTGCTTCATTTCATATGGCTAATGAAAGACTTGAATTCACGCATAAAAAAAACCTTTATCACGTGTGTTTACTGCCGCCGATCAAACCAAACTAAAGGTCGACAAAGTATGAGACCTTCAAAACAAAGACTTTTCAATTTCTAAAATTAGTGTTCCAAAATTAAATTTAAATTTACTTTTCGTATCTCACGTATCGGATAATGGTTGTGTTATAACTTTCTTATCTACGAGATGCATTATCAAGGATCATCTCTCAAAAAGGTGATTGGATGTGGCCATTGAGAATGACTCTATGTAATGGATTATATTAGTAATATTACGCATTCAAATATTTTGTCAAATGATGTACAACTATGGCATAAAAGACATGACCATTTAAATGTTCAAAAGTTGTATCAATATCACATTGAAATAAAAAATATTGAAAATTTCTCTGAGGAAGATTGTGTTCTTGACAAAATGCAATATTTAAACAAAACATTGTTAAGAAGTGGTAGTGGGTCCAATATTAGATCCAATTGTAGTTATCTAGTGTGATTGTTAAGTGTGGTTAAGTAAGAGTAGATTAGTTATTTAAGTTATAAAGATATTATAAATTTATAAGTATTAGCAATAGTTAGGGTTACATTAAAGTGAGAAAAGTCGGCAGCAGCCACGAGGGCACAGGAAGAAGTCAACGCGTGTGTTCATGGTGGAGAGATTTCCTCTTCCGCATATTAATGTTTCAACGTGGTATCAAAGTCTATCATCAACAAAATAAGCATTTTTTTTGTAATGATAGCAATGGCAGGTGCATTGAAAAGGTCGCCTCAATCAAATAAACAAATAAGTTGTCTTGCACAACCTTTTGATTCATGATTTGGCTCTCTCTTTTGACTCTTGTTGTATTCTTGACTTGACACATCCATATTTGGGTGTTCAACGTACTGACATCTTGTGACTTTGTCGATTCAACATTTAAGCATCAACAAATATTTACATGGTATGAGAGCCTCGTTTTGAAGAATTTGAGTGCATCGAGAAGCGTGCCAAGATTGCAAAGTTCGTGAAATCTCTTCAAATTTGAGGTAATACTAAGACCTTTGATTTTTGTCTAAAATAGAGAGTAAAAATGAATCTTTTATATGTATTCTTGACCCAAAATGCTACCAAAGTTGGGTAAGAACCATAAAAAGTATTTTCTTGTCAAAAGATTTTTGGGATTATATTGATGGAACGATTGAAGAACCAACTTTGGACATTGAAGATTTACATGATGATGAAGCTTTCAAAGCAAAAGAAAAATACAAACAAGATCTTAAAACTTGAAAAAAGATATGCTAAAATTACATTGATTATTTGCCAAAATATAGATGAAAAACTTAGAAATAGAATTAGTGTTTTCGAAAGTACTTTTGAGACTTGGGAGTGCTTAAAGAAAATCTACTCTCAAGATGATTTCGTCTTTAAAATTGATCTTATAGAAAGGATGATAATGCTCAGACAAAGGAATTTAAGCATTAGAGACTATCACAATGATTTTTCGAAATTATGGTCTTAACTTAAAAGTCCTTTAAGGAGATGTTTGGAATTATGTTAGCACACCCTCTGATATGTGGAACAATATGGCTATACATATTAGGAAAGTGGCGAAAGATGTGTTAGGGGTATCTAAGGGAGGTGTACCGGCACAAAAAGAAGCTTGGTGGTGGAGTGAAGTAGTACAAAATAAAATCAAGGCAAAGAGGGCATGTTACAAATTACATTATGCTAAGAAAACTAGTGAAACTTTAGAAGCTTATAAGAAAGCAAAGAAGGAAGCAAAAAAGGCCGTTAGTGAAGCAAAAGCTAAGATTTGGGAGGACTTATATAAAAAACTCAACTCAAAAGAGGGTGAAAGAGATATTTTTAGGATAGCTAGGGCTAGAGATAAGAAAACTAAAGATCTTAATTATGTTAGATGCATAAAAGACGAGGATGAAAAAATTCTAGTGGCAAATGATGATATAAGAAATAGATGGAAAAACTATTTTTATAATCTTTTTAATGAAAATAAGGATGTTAGTTTTAGTTTAGGAGATTTAGCCAAGTCAGAAAAGTATATAAACCACGAAGTCAAAGAGGCTCTTAAACATATGAAGAGTGGTAAATCAGTAGGACCAGATAATATTCCTATAGAAGTTTGGAAAATACTAGGAGAAATAGGAATCACTTGGCTCACAAGACTATTTAATGAAATATGGAAAAACCAAAAGATGCCCGAGGAATGGAGAGCAAGTACACTTATACCTGTATATAAGAACAAGGGAGACATTCAAAATTGTTCAAATTATCGAGGTATCAAGTTAATGAGTCATACTATGAAATTATGGGAAAGAATTATCGAACGTAGGTTAAGACAAGTATCAAGTACAACAGAGAACCAATATGGATTTATGCCAGGTAGATCTACTATTGAAGCGATCCACCTTTTGAGACGTCTTATGGAACATTTTAGAGCAAAAAAAAAAGACCTTCACATGATATTTATTGATCTAGAAAAAGCTTATGATAGGGTACCGAGGGAGGTTCTTTGGAGAACTTTGGAAAAAAGAGGTATCCCGTTGACATATATTAACCTTATAAGAGACATGTATGATGGTGCAAAAACATGTGTGAGGACTCATGAAGGAACGACAGACTTCTTTTAAGTTAATATTGGGTTACATCAAGGATCAACTTTAAGTCCATACTTATTTATAATGGTGATGGATGAGTTAACAAAACATATTCAAGATGAAGTACCTTCGTGTATGTTATTTGCAGATGACATTGTATTAGTGGAGGAGTCTAAGGAAAAAGTTAATAGAAAATTGGAACTATGGAGAGAAACATTAGAAAACAAAGGCCTCCGACTTAGTAGAACAAAGACAGAATATATGGAATGTAAGTTTGATCATTTGGCTACTTCAGAGGACATAGAAATTAAAATTGGCACACATTGCATTCCCCAAAAGGAAAGTTTTAAATACCTAGGGTCAATTTTTCAAAGTGATGGAAGAGTTGATGGAGATGTTACACATAGAATTAATGCTGGTTGGTTAAAATGGAGAGGAGCATCAAGTATTCTTTGTGATAAGAAGATACCATTAAAATTAAAAGGTAAATATTATAGAGCAGCAGTTAGGCCTGCCATGTTTTATGGTTCTGAGTGTTGGGCAGTTAATCATCAACATGTACAAAAGATGTCTGTGACAGAAATGAAGATGTTGAGATGGATGAGTGGTCATACAAGAAAAGACCGTATACATAATGAGGTTATTAGAAACAAATTAGGAGTGGCACCAATAGAGGATAAAATGAGAGAACATCGTTTAAGATGGTTTGGACATTTAGAAAGAAGATCTAAAGAAGAACCTGTAAGAAGGTTAGAAAAACTAAATTTGGAAAGTATTAAAAGAGATAGAGGACGACCACAAAAGTGTTGGAAAGAAACAATAAAGAATGATCTAGCTTATTGGGAGTTAACTGCTAACATGGCACACGATAGGGATCTGTGGAAACAAAGAATCCATGTAGCCGACCCCGTCTAGTATGGGAAAAGGCTTAGTTGTTGTTGTTATGGTCTTAACTTAAAAGTTTTGATAGATTTGAAAAACTTCAAAAAATAGATGAATTTCAAGAGTTTTTAGACAACCAATATTTCTTTTTATTCATGCACGGTTTAAATGATGAATTTGAAAATATTAAATCCAACTTAATACATAAAAACCTAGACCAAAGGGAGACTCGTTTTTGGCCGATCTTGTTATGCAGGAAACAAGATTAAAAAATAACAATGTTGCAAAAGAAGTCATTATTGCCGCCTCCAAGCCGGGAACAAATATGAAGACATACAAGCCCCCTCATGCGAAAAACTTTGAAGGACAAAGGATGAATCAAACAAAAATCCCACGAGACCATGGCCAAAAAAGGACACAATATGCTATTATTGCAAGGAAAGTCGTCATATCAAAACCACTTATCATCTTCTTCGTAAGAAATATGAAAACGTGGGAGCCGTGGAGGACAAAGATAAGGAGTTTTGCCTACCAACATCAAAGTTTACATAGAAGAAATGTTCAAAGAAAAGGAAAGCATTTATGGAAATGTTATGTCCACTTCTCAAGGTATGTCTTAGTTCTTAGACTCAGGTACTTCTTTTCATATGACTCATAGTGAAAAATGTTTGAAATTTTTTGAAGATATCTTTGGAAAATATGTTTTTAATGGCGATGGTACAAAACTTCAAATTAAAAAGATTAGAACTTTGAAAAAGAAGATTTTAAAATTCAAAATGTAAGTTTTATACGCAAGTTGAATCTAAATCTTCTCTCAATTGCACAACTTTGTGATAATGGTTGTATAATCACTTTCTCATCTAATAATTGTGTGGTGTAGGATCACTAATCGAAGAAGGTGATTTGTCAAAGCTATAGAAAAAGTATGTAATGTAGTTCAGGAGTACTCTTTGAAATAAACGACTTGGACATTTGAATATGCATAGACTGTGTAATTTTCCTTTGTTCAAGAAAAATGAGATTTATAATTTTGATTATAAAGAATGTATCGTTCGGAAAATGCATCATCTACCTTTTGGTGAAAGAAATTTTGTAACAAGTAAATCTTTTGAATTAATACATTCTGATGTTTGGAAACCGACCCGTGTTCTTTTCAAAGGAGGAGTATAATATTATGTAACCTTTATAGATGACTTTACCCGCTTTACTTCGATATATCTATTAGAACATAAATCGAAAGTATTTGAAAAATATTTGATTTTTCACAATATGGTAAAGAATCAATTTGGTTCTACTATTAAGATTTTTAGATCCGATCCGGGAGGAGAATACTTATCAAAGGATTTTCAAATTTTTTTGAAACAAACGAGATTATACATAAAAAATCTTCTACCAAAACCCCACAACAAAATGGATTAGCTGAAAGAAAACATAGGCATATTATAGAAACTTGTAGAACACTTTTAATTGCTAGTAATATTCCTAAGTTCTTATGGGCAAAAGCTACTCTTACCGTCGTATATCTCATTAATAGAATGCCTTCAACCCGTCTATGTAGATCATATCATTATTATAGGGGATGATCTTCAAGAAATCATAAGATTCAGGAACTGACTGCATCAGTTATTTGACTTAAAGGACTTGGGCAAATTACACTATTTCTTGAGAACTAAGGTTTTATACTCTAGTAAATGAGTATTTCTAATCGAAAAAAAATACACTATGGATTTACTGAAGGATACTAACAAGACAGATTGCAAGTGTAATACTCCTATGGAAATAAACCAAAAATTATACCTTAATGATAGCACAAAATATAGAGATGTGGGCAAGTATCAAAGATTGGTTGGGAAGTTGATTTACCTAACTATTACCAGTCCATTACTTATGTAGTTTGTATGGTCATTAGATTCATGCATGCTCAAATGAAAACGCATATAGATGCAGTTTATCAAATTTTAAGGTATCTGAAATCTACTCATGAAACTAGTCTCCTATACGCTAACTCTTAAAATCTTAATATTGAAGTGTATTCATATCCAAACTGGGTTGGATCTTTTAATGACTGGAAATCTACTATTAGATAAATTACATTACTTATAATTAAAACTTTTCCCATACGACAATATAGTTTCATGGAAGAGTAAAAAAATAATTTGTTGTTACCTGATCCAATGTTAAAGTTAAGTATAGAGCAGTTGCTCAAGTGATGTGTAAAGGGATGTGGTTAATATCTCTTTTACGTGAGTTAGGAATAGAGGTGCTATGTCCTATTCCATTATATTGCGACAGCAGTGCAATGATACAAATTGCTTTAAATCATGTGCATCATGAGAACATTGAGAAGACTAAATATATCGAAATTGATTATCCACTTCATAAGAGAAAAAGTAGCAAGTTGTGTATGTTAAGTCGACATATCAAAGGGTAAATTTTCTTACTAAAGCAATCACTAGAAGCAGCCTCATGAAGACTCTGAGTAAATTGGGTGTAATTAACATCTTCCACTCAACTTAAGGGAGAGTGTTAAGAAGTGGTATCGGGTCCAAATATTGGATCCATTTATAGTTATTTGGTATGATTGTTAGGTGTGATTAAATAAGGATAGATTAGTCATTTAAGTTATTATAAGTATTGACATTAATTAAGCTTGGATTAAAGTGAGAAACGTCGGCAACAACCGGGAGGGTATAGGAAAAAGCTGACGAGTGTGTTCATGGTGGAGAGATTTCTTCCAACCAGAAATTATGTATTCTCCAGATTAATGTTTCAATAAAGTTTTAACAAACATATGTTCTAACCAAACCTTTTGAAATTATACACTCAGATGTGTGGGGTCCTACACCCATTATGTCAAAAGGAAGTGTCTCCTATTATGTCATCTTTATTGATGACTTTACTAGATATACATCAATATATTTATTAAAGGCAAAATCCGATGTTTTCAAAAATTTTATCACATTTCATAATCTTGTTAAAAATTAATTTGATTATGAAATCAAGGTATTTAGGTTTGTTTAAGGAAGAAAATTTGTATCAAATGAGTTTGAAAGGTATCATGAAAACAATGAGATCTTCCACCAAACCGCAATATACAGATAAATCAAAAGATGAAGAAGTTAAAAATACTCTCATGTTTATAGAACTCCTTACATATCAAATAATTCTCATGACAACACTCATATAGACGGTAATAGGTGTTTATTGAAATTGACTAACTGTATGCACTGTATGAGAGTTATCAGGACGAGTGATAGTGAGCCTGCCAATGATTCCAGATCTATCAATTATGTCATTTGCAACTTTGTTTGTAACATAAAATATCCTCGACTATTTTTAATAATTTCGATACCCAAAAAATAACTAAGAAGAACAAGATCTTTCATGTTAAATTCCTTATGAAGATCATGTTTAACTTGTGTAATTCCTATTTAATGACTTCTAGTGATGATCATATCATCAACATACAAGAGTAAGATAATATGTATCATATTTTCTTATAAACAAAGCAGTGTCTGTATAGCAAGAACAAAAGTTATGCAAATGCATGAATTTCTTAAAGCAATAAAACCAAGCCATACAAAGATTTCTTAAGTTTAAGAACATGATCCTAGGGAATGTCAAATCCAAGAAGAGGAATAATATAAACATCTTTATTTAATTTTACATTAAAAAAACATTTTTAATATTGAATTGAAATATGTTCCTGGTTTGGATAGCACTAAGGGTTATAAGAATCCTTATAGTGGTCATTCTGGCAACAAGATCAAATATTTCATCATAATCAATTACATTGTTGAGCTTTGACTACCAATCTAGCTTTATATCTTTCTATATTATCATTATTATGTGTTTTAATTTTATACTCATCTACATCTAATAAATTTTTTATCCTTAGGCTTGAGCATAATAAACCAAGTGCGAGCTATATCTAATGCATTAAGTTCTCACATAGCATCCTCCCATTCGTGTATACTCTTTGCTTGATGGTAGAACCTAGGCTCTTTTACTACTAAAATGGTTGTAATCAAATTTTTCAGTTCAGGTTCAAATAAGATACAAATCGATGGAGAGGTTTTGAAATTCTAGGTTCTAAACGGGTGTTATTATTCCAAGATCTTCTAGTGTAATGTAGACAAAAGATTCAATAATATTTTGATTGTCAAAACTTTCTCGAGTGTCAAAATTTTCATTATAAATATCAGTCCCCTCATGTTATAGAGTATCAAGATTGTCTTCAAAATCCCTACCATCTTCGCTATCTTCTATATTGGAAAAATCACATGAAAATGATTCTTTGACATTTTCAATCGAACTAGATTTATAATAATAGTCATTCTAAAAAAAATTCACATCCTTAGAAACATATAGTTTATCATGAATCAGATCAAAACATCTAGATCACTTTTTGTCAATTCCATATCCAAGAAAATATATTAAATAGCTCTAGGAGACAATTTATCATTCTTATTAGTGTAAACAAAACATTTACAACCAAAACTCTTAATCTTTCATAAAATGGAAGGATATTGTATAACCTTTCAAAAGGAGAGAGACTTGTTGAAGGCATTCTATTAATAGGGTATATGGTAAGAGTAGCTTTCACCCATAAAAACTTCAAAACATTACTCGCAATTAAAAGAGTTCCACAAGTTTTTAATATGTTCCTATGTTTTCCTTCAGCCAAGCCATTTTGTTAGAGGTTTTGGTGCACAAATTTTTATGAAAAATCTCGTTTACTTCAAAATAATTTTGAAATTCTTTGGATAAGTATTCTCCTCCTGAGTCGGATCTAAAGATTTTCAATAATTTTCATAGTTGCATCAAATTCAGTCTTTATCATATTATGAATATCAAAAAAAATTCCAACACTTCCGACTTATGTTTTAATAGATATATCCAAGTAAAACAGATAAATCATCTATGAAGGTCAAATAATATTAAACTCCTCCCTTTAAGACAACAAGATCAAGTCCCTAAACATCAGAATGTATTAATTCAAAAGGTTTACTTTTACAAAAGTTCCATCACCAAAGGGTAAATGATGCATTTTCCCAAGAATACATTCTTTATAATCAAAATTATAAATCTCATTCTTTTTCAACAAAAAAAATTACATAACCCATGCTTATTGTCCTTGTTTATGCCAAAGTATAGTATCCAGTGCTGTTTGACGCGTATCGTATCGCATATCGTTGGGCTCCACGATACGAGCGTATCGTATCGTATCACCCGTATCATACTTTAATATTTAAAAATATAAAAAAAATTATTTAAAAAATCAATAAAAATTAGTAAAAATCCAAAAAATAATCAAGAAAAAATTGGAAAAATCTGGTAATTGCTTTAAATTCATATAATGCAAAGTTTAGCATAGATTGAACATTCAACATTGAACAATTGCATCCAAAATTACATATTTTGAAGCAAAAAATGAAATACATTTACATTTTACATATTGTAAATTTATATCAGGATCATTAACTAAATAATCTTCATCTTCTCCTTGATAAGGATTCAAAGTTTCTCATCGCCTTCTGCTTTAAAATGAAAATCTTCATCTCCTTCATGATGTTGTTGCACTTCAAATTAATCCATGCAATGTCTTCTTCAGTTAGGAGTTCATTTTCTTCGTTATCTTCCATAATCCACTCATCTAATATATCAAAATTAACAAACTACTATCTTTGTACATGTAGTTGTCATATTTGCTAATTTTCATATGTGACCAAAACAATGAGCTCCATTTCTTTGATTATTTAGTCTATGACACCTCAGTGATCTGATATTGTTACTTAATGATATCCCTTTTTTCTCTTACTGGAGACTAGCTTTTTAACTAATGCTTGAGCTCCATTTCTCACTTCACAGATTGAGTTAAGCCTCACACACGTTGATCATGTCTAACTCAATGGAAGTCATGTAAGGTGAATCCTAAAATAGTGAAGTTGTGAAATGCCTACTCAAAGAACAGAGACAACCAAATGTTTTTAATTGTTTGCGATATAATGAAATTAGAAACTGGTAGCAGAAATATACCTAAAAGTTGGCAACAGAAAGGGAAATGATTTTGTCATAATTTTTATTTGTTTATAAATTATTCTTATTCAATAAATGAAATTATAAACCCAAATTACAAACATATCGTAGAATGCCTTTGAGGGAAGTGAAGAGAGGCCAGAAACCTGCAAAAAAAAAAATTTTAAAAAGTTTGAAATTTTTTTTTGGGTGTATCACCGTATCGTATGATATGGTACAGTATCGTACGATACGATACGTATCGCACCGTATCATACGATACGGATAACACGATAGTATTATGGAATGTATTACAAAATTCAAAGTTTGGCACAACTAAACTATCCATTTTGTATAATCCACTTTTCTATTGCCTTGACCAATCACCTTTTTTAATAGGTGATCCTGCAACACACAATTCTTAGACGAGAAAATGACTATACAACTGTTATCACAAATTTGAGCAACCGATAGAAGATTTAGATTTAATTTTAGTATGAAACTTATATTTTGAATTTAAATTTTTTTTCAAGATTCACAATTTTTTCAATTTGAAGTTTTTTAATGTGACCCCTTTCCTTACGATAGTGGTAAATATGTCTTTGTTTGGCCATTACACTATTACCTTCTTGCTTGAACCATCACCACTTTTTTGTCCTTCGAAATTTTTAACATGTGCAAGCTTGTATGTCTTAATATTTGCCCCCGGCTTGGAAGCGACAAAAACAACTTTTTTTAAAACATTTAAATTTTTCAATCTAGTCTCTTTCATAACTAGATCGGCTCAGAAAGTCTCTTTTTTGTTTAGGTTTCCTATGAATTAAATTTGATCTAATGTTTTTGAATTCATCCCTAAGACCCTTGGTGTTTCAATGCTTCAAGAAGTCAAAACAAGTGTCAAAGTGTTGCAAAACGGTATGAAATTTATTAATGGGAGACTGCTCTATTTATAGAGCATTGTGGGCACAAGAAAGATTAGAGGAAAGAGTGGTAACCATTGGCATCCCCAACGGCTAGTTGGTGCCAACAACTCTAACCGGCCCTGACCCTAGTGGCTAGGCCAGTTAGTCCAAGTTCGACGGACCCTAGTGGCCCGTCTCCTATTACATTTCATCTTTAACAGCTATAACAATGCCTTAGATAAGGCTCAAATCACTAAGCAAGAACGCATAAATACACTCAAATGAACTATAAAATCAGCTAAAAAGTTGTGTAATTAGGTACAATAAAAGGGATTTATATAGAGAATAAAGTTCAGTAGAACCCCTTAAAACAATTGGATTACAAGATGTTGGAGGGTGCCCAACGGTTAGAAATCTAGCCGTTGGAGACATGACCACTCTGATGGCCTGGCCTTGACGGCATGGGCCCGCAGAGAACCGATTACAAAAAAAATTTAAAATTACATTTCATATTACATTTCATACATTGCATTACTTTTAAGAGACTGGGTATGGAGACAGAGCAGTTACAATTTGTAACTTTTGAAATGACACGTTGCATGGTGGAGTTAGCCGCATGAAGGATAATCATCTCTATGGTATGAGTCGATTCGTAAGGCCATGTGGTTTTGCTCCACCGTCAATCAAAGAAAGACTTCGTAGAGAGTCCCACCACAGTTACCTCAACATAGGGAGGACAACCTCCACAAGCTAGAAACTTAGGAGCTGCAAGAACTCAAGTGCTAGGAGGAAGAAGAAGGGAAGTAAAGGGCAGGAAAATCACTACTATAGTTTTTACTTTTTTTTCTTAGTCTACTGTGTGTGGCACTAAAGGACAATGTATGCTCACCTTTTGTAAGTACAGTATTCCTTACCTTTTGAGTTCCTTTTCAAAAAAATGTAATGAATTTTCTGATTTATGCAGAACAAACACCGTATAATATTGTATTGTGTCATATGGTATGATTATCGAGTATATCTACCATGTACAATATGGGTACTGATACGCTAATAAAAACATTGGTTATAACTGGAAGTCTCATTTCATTTTTTCTTCTAGAAGCAAATAAGTACATGGCAGCCAAAATTCTGATAAAGAAATCACAAAGTAATCAAACACGAAAAGATTTTATTCCCAATGGTGAAGGCACAACAAACAACACAAGGGAAGAGATCTGAACGGAAGATAAAAGACATACATGCTTTGCCATCCCAAAATCTGCCACCTTGACACGACCATTTGGGTCCACAAGTATATTTGCACCTTTGATATCCCTATACATGATGCATTCGTAAGAAGCTTACAAAACAATGTTGGGTAAAACAGGTGTAAAAGCTGAACACGTGGAGGAATCTAAAAAGGAAAAGCTGAGAAGAACCGGAATAAACCTGTGTACAGTGTCTTTTGCATGCAAATATGCCAGGCCAGAGAGAATTTGCTGTGTATAGCTTCGCACTACGGGTTCACTGAACGCACCATATTCTTGCAGTAGTTTGTGTATGGAACCTCCCGAAACATATTCCAAATAAATATAGAATTTATCATCTATCTGCTCAGAATAAACATTCAATGCTAGATCAGTTATCGCAACTGTCAGAGCAACTTCAATGCTAGGCGAAGGTTATTATTCAATTTTTCTTAGCAAAAGAAAAAATTGAAGAAAAACGATTCAAAATTCAGAAGACAAATTGAAAGGAAAAAACAAAAAGCACAACAGAAGTGCAATGTAATGAAAAAGAATGATATCTTACCTTATCATTGTCTCATCCTTTTGCAATCTAATCATAGTAAAATGAAAAGTACTTATGCCATGGGGCATTGATCTCAACCCCATTACCATGTAACACAAGCAATGCTGAAACAGTCAAAACAAAATCACAGATTATACTACTGACGTGGGCATTCACTTGTTGGGACAACAATACAGATCCCTTTAAGTTTCATGCGACTAATTCAGGGGAACTAACAAAGAACCCTGTTTCCTTCAACTAATGCAGGAACTTCCGACATCCAACTCAAGCACTAGTGGAACATAACCTCAAATACCGGCAAAAGAGCTGCACTGAGTAGCAATTAGAGGGCCACAACCAATACAAGATACCAAACAGCCCAGGTAAAACCAATTGCTAATTACCATTCTTAGCAAGAAAATAAATTTCTGCCTCTTGGTGAGCATAATCATGAAAATTAGATTCGCCCAATCTTGGCTAACAGATAAGCCAACGATGAAATACTTCATGGATCTATTTTCCTAACAAAAATAACATAGCACCTAAACCTCTTCTACTATAAATATCTCTTGATATGCGTATGTTGAATCGGCCGAGTCGCAAATCGTCAAAGTGTTGATTGAATCGCCAAGATATCAAAGCATCCGAATATAGATGTCTGAAGTTAAGAATGCAACAAGAGTCAAGAGAGTGGGAGTCAAATCACAAATCAAAGGCTGCAGTAGACTGGTTATTGTTGTTATTGATTGAGGCTCTATTTATAGAGCAAGTATTACAAGGAGTGAGAGAACCAGAGGCAAAAGGAGCAAGTGCTGGCCAAAGGCTGGATGGTCAGCACTAGCCTTTGGCCAAAAAGTCGTTGGAGGCTCTAGTCCTCCAACTTTTATGGCAATGGGCCCTAGTGGTCCGTGCCATACTGAAAGAGGGCATGGGCCCACTCCTATTACATTTAATACCATCTCTCAAACTTACGGTGTATACACTGAAAGTTTGTCCAACCAGAAGTGAAAGCGAGTAGGAGAGAGATTTGGTGAAGAAGCCAACTAGGTGCATCTTTGATGTGACATAACACAAATTGATCTTCTTTTGTAAACACTCTTCAGGAACAAAATGACAATCCATCTAAATATGCTTCATGCGTTCATAAATGTATTATTGAAAATAATATACATGGTGCTTTTATTGTCACAATACATAGTGACTATGTATATGTATGTATGTATATGTATGCGTATATATGTATATGTATGCGTGTATATGTATATGTGTGTATGTATATATGTATGTATATGTGTAAAGATACATGGAGAGAGAGAGAGATGGAAATGAAATATATGTATGTGTATATATGTAAATGTATATGTGTGTATGTATATATGTATATATATGTGTAAAGATGCATAGAGAGAGAGAGAGATGGAAATGAAATAAAATAGTTGACAGGTTTCTTACAACTACAACCTTCATATTGTAGGAACAAGAATTATCATGATGTACTTCATATTTAAAATATCCACATAACATCACATTGACTTGATTATATTTACAGGTTCTTGTCAAACACATACACATGTATATACACGCATGTATGCATATATATATATATATATATAGGAAGACACACTTATGCATCTGCCTTTTCTATTTTCACAACAAATAGTCAAAAGTAGGTGACTTTGTATGCATGGAATGGATAGTTTAGAAATCTCTCTCTCTCTCTCTCTCTCTCTCTCTCTCTCTCTCTCTCTCTCTCTCTCTCTCTCTCTCTCTCTGTAACAAGGACACGGTGCCATGCCTTTCAAGATGCTGGTCCAACATGTTGCGGATGTGGGCACCAAGTCAAACTCAGCAAGTCAACAGTAACACTCCCAAGTCCCAACCCATTTTATTCCTATTTTAAAACAAAAGGAAATTGAAAATAAAAGAAGGGGTAACCGTTACTCTCATGAGAGAGATAGGAGATGCATGGTTGTTTAAATATAACTTTGGTATTTAATATTAAATTAAAAATACAATATAAATTTAGTGTTACTAAATATAATTAAATATTTAGTATGAAGAATATTAAGTTAAGAATTATATAAATTAAAAGAATTTTTAAATTAAATATTAAATTAAAGACTTAATATAAATTTCTTATTATTAAACTTAACATACAATAATTAGTAATATTAAAGAATATTTAATATTCATGAATATATAAATTTAATATATATTTAAGTATAATATTAGATATAAGTTAACATGGTAGTAGATGGTGTCTCACCACCTCCACTGCCCTCTACTTCCCTCCGACACTGGTGACTTTCCCTTTTTCTCTTCTCTCTCTCTTTCTCATTCATATCTTTTGAATATTTGATTGTTCTGATAAGAATCATTTCGTGAATGCATCTTCTAATTTGTTGTTGTGTTGTTTTGTTTCTCTCATCTGCTTTGTTTTGTTTGGAAGTAGTGTTTAAATAAGATACCATACATCATAATGCTTTTATCAGTCTATGGCACTATTATGATGTCGTAGGTGTTAAGATGAATGTCGTGCTCTTACTTGGCAGGTGTTCTTCTGCACTTAAATGTAATTTATTGTTTATTTATCTTTACCAAATGCTAGGCGGGACATTTACTATTTCAGATTTACTGGGCTCAAATAAGGAATTTCTCTAACCCTAGAATTCATCCGTTTATAGTGCATATATACATTGTTGTTAATACGTTTTTTTGTTTTTCAATGAGATTTTGATTTGAGTCGATCCTAAAAATGGCCGACAAAAGGAAAGAAAAAGGAGTATCAATTGGGAGTTATGGTGGTAGTGTTGCTGCTAAAAGTACCAGTCGTCTTCTTTCAAGTTCAAGCTCATCACCTCATGATGATGCACTATTATGGATGTACGTGCAAAAGAGAGAATCATATGAAGGTGGTGGGGTAATACACATTTTCTTTGTAAATTTTGACACATAAGCTTCACATGGTCTTATAATAGAGTGAATGCTCATCTTTTTAAATTATCAAAGCATGGTATAAGAGCATGGCCGAATGTGGATGAGGCTTTGCGAAGACAATTATTGAAAAAGCAAAAAGAATGAAAGAAGTGAAAAAGGAACAATATTCTATTATTTGGTGGATACAAAAAAGATTCATAAAGGAAAAGAAAGATAATGCAAAATAACTTTAATAAAGGTGTTATAGGAGCAATTGAAAAATTATTTAATGTAGTTTGAAGGAAAGAGATGGATAGAAAGGTTGAAAGAATTTGTTTCTCAAGTTCATTTCCTTTTAACGTAACAAGAAATTCATATTGACAAGATCTTATCACTTTGTTGGCTAATTGTAATTTGAATGGTTATATTCCTCGAGTTCTAAAAAATTGTTAATCATGATTCTTAAATAAGAAAAAGTCAATATTGAAAGACCTTTAGAACATAAGAAGTTTTCATGGAAAACTAATGGTGTTTCTATTGTTTCTGATAGATGGATTGATATTCAAAGGCATCTACTCATCAATTTTATTACTTATTCAATTAGTGGATATATTTTTGAAGTATGTTGATGCATTTAGAGAAATTAAAACTATAGACTACTCGAAAGATTTGTTCGTAGAAGTTATTAAGAGTGTTGGACCAGATAATATTGTATAAATAAATCATTGATAATACAATTAATTGTAAAAGTGCAGGATTAAGTTTGGAAGGTGATTATCCACACATTTTTTGGACATCTTGTATATCTCACAATTTAAATTTGGCTCTTTCTCGTATATGTAAGTCATCAAAAGATAAGGATAATCCTCGTGCATATGAATTGTGTTCATGGATTAAAGATATGGCAGCAAATAGTATATAGATAAGGAATTTCGTAATGAATCACCATTTAATTTCAGTCATATTCAATAGACATTCTCATTTAAAGTTGTTGAAGGTTGCAGAAACACGTTTTGCTTCTTTGATTATGATGGTAAAAAGATTTAAGACAATCAAGACATCATTGGTTCAAATGGTTACTGATTCAAGTTAGGATTTATACTATGATAACAAAGTCAAAGATCAATCAAAGACCAAGTAGTGAAGTCTATTATTCTTAATGATTTATGGTGGGACAAGATATCATATTTTCTTGATTTCATAGAGTCTATTTGGGAGATGTTGAGAAAAGTTGATAAAGATGAACCAATGCTCCATAAAGTTTATGAAATATGGGATACGATGATTGAAAAAGTTGAGTCAATAATTTTGAAGCACGATGGAAAAGATTAATACGAGACATCATCGTTTTATGATCATATTCATTCTATATTAGTTTCAAGATGCGACAAAGGCAACACTCCCTTGTATTGTTTAACACATTCTTTAAATCTAAGATATTATGGGAAGAAATGGTTACGTGAGAGCATTGGGCGTACTCCTAATCAAGATCTTGAAATATCAAAGAATTGGCAAATGTGTTTGGAAATGATTTATCGTGACTCATACTTAGGCAAGTAAATTCTAAATATGAAAAATTTTCTTATGCCATACTTGATTCACTAGAATCATTAGAAGCAAGGGATTATCAAGATCCACTAGATTAGTGGACATGTTATGTATTTGAGATGCCTTTTCTTCAAAAGATTGCATCAAAATTATTATCTCAACCTATAACTTATCTTGTTGTGAAAGGAATTGAAGTACATATTCTCAAATTCACAATATCAAAGGGAGCAATCTCTTTAGTAGTCGTGATGAAGACTTGGTTTATGTCCATTAAAATCTAAGATTGGTTTCACGATCTAATGCTAAGTACAACAACAACAACAACTAAGCCTTTTTCCATACTAGACGGGGTTGGCTACATGGATTCTTTGTTTCCACAGATCCCTATCATGTGCCATGTTAGCAGTTAACTCACAATAAGCTAGATCATTCTTTATTGTTTCTTTCCAACACTTTTGTGGCCGTCCTCTACCTTTCTAAATTTAGTTTTTCATACCTTCTTATAGGTTCTTCTTTTGATCTTCTTTCTATATGTCCAAACCATCTTAAACGATATTCTCTCATTTTATCCTCTATTGGTGCCACTCCAAATTTGTTTCTAATAACCTCATTATGTATACGGTCTTTTCTTGTATGACCACTCATCCATCTCAACATCTTCATTTCTGTCACAGACATCTTTTGTACATGTTGATGATTAACTGCCCAACACTCATAACCATGAAACATGGCAGGCCTAATTGTTGCTCTATAATATTTACCTTTTAACTTTAATGGTATCTTCTTATCACAAAGAATACCTGATGATCCTCTTCATTTTAACCAACCAGCATTAATTCTATGCGTAACATCTCCATCGATTCTTCCATCACTCTGAAAAATTGACCCTAGGTATTTAAAGTACAATGTAACTAATTACTAAGTAAAATATTACTTTCAAAATTATTTTCTTTTCTATTAATCATGATGATTATGTTTCATCTTTTATTGTTATTTAATTGAATTTATTGCAGTGAAGAGCATAAAAATATTGGGATACAAATTCGAAAGAATATGATTTAGATGACAGTGAAGATTTGTATACCCTTAATATGGAAATCATTGATTTGATAGTCCCTTTAGTTGATAATGTTGCTGATAGTGAAGATCTATGATTTCTCAAGTACATGTTCATTTTATTTATCAAACATTAAGATTTTCTTTCGATTACTTTTTGTATTAAGACTCTTGTCTTAACTTATATTTACAAATACAATTATGATGAAATTAGTAGTTGTTTACTTGTTTTGCTTTAATATAAAGTTGTGTACTTATTATTGTCATATACTTATGTTAATTAATATCTCACTTGCTTTAATTTGAATATTATATATAAGATTATATACTTAGTGGTGTTTCCGCACCCAATATTTTTGAAATTTACTGTATCCCGCACCCATGTGACATAGCAATCGTAGGAATTGGTGTGCCATACCAGATTAAGGATAATGACGTTAGACATTTGTCATTGATAAAAAGTGAAAACACACATTTTAAAACCACAGGAACCAAACTGAGAAATATCCAAACCTTAAGATATTTTCAGAAGTTTTCCCTTAAAAAATATTTATATATACCTTATGTTGCCATGCACCCGATATTTTCTGAAAACAACACCATGATATGCACCCACAACCATGTGACAGCTTTCTTATTGACTAAGAAGATAATATCACTTATAACATCATGATATAAAAATAGTATAGATATTGATGAATGCTATCACATTAGCAGCTATGACCAGCCAGCACTAATTTGTTTGTGTGTGAGAGAGAGAGAGGATCGCTATTTCCCCTTCTAAAAAATCTACAACCAAGACACCCATCCCAAGAAATCCAAATTCCACCTGTGGGTATTGTTCATCCCTTTTTTGACAAAGATATCGTTCGTCTTCAAATGGCCTAGAACACACATTTAGTACAAAAGCAGAAATCTGAAGTATCCCCAGAAAATGAACTAAATATCTTTTCAACAATCCATTTCTCTAAATCAAAATCAAGGTCAGCACTGTCCTAGTCACAGCATATTTAGGAACAACCTTACCAATTCCAACAACAACAACAACTAAGCCTTTTCCCATACTAGACGGGGTCGGATACATTATTTGACTACAACAACAACAACAACCTTACCAATTCCGGCATGATTAAATGATAAAGAGACTGTTGGATGGACCTAAAGTTTCCCTGGCATCAAACTGGCAAGTGAAAATTATTATTTATTTCTTGAATGAGGATAAGAACAACCGTTTGAAGAGCATGGATGCAGCACCAACTCATCTAGTGAAATCATCGACTTAAGAAATACAAGTGGACAAGCTTTTGACATGTCATTAAGCGTTTGAAAAGGAACAATTATTTTTCTAGTTTAAGCTTCAGAAGCATCAATTGTGTGGGAGACGCTTTGGTTTGGTTAGGATTCAGAAACATCAAACAGTGAAGATGAGTATCATCAATCACATGGAATTGAGGAAGTCATATGCATGATGGCCACATAAACAGCCTGATAGAAATACAAAAAGCTGAATGCTAAAGAATAGCAACAAAAGAACAAATACAAGTATAATGGGACTCACTATTTCGGATCCATAATACTGCACAATGTTTTGATGCCGCAAGCGACTCAGAAGAGCAATCTCCTGTTAAATAAATGCAGTATTAGAAACGCTGACTGATGGAAACATTTTTAGCCAATAACTGAAAGACTTAGACATCTAGTATTAAGACAAATCTAAATTCAGACAAGAAAAAAGCATGCTACTGATCCAGGAGAAAGTACTTGCCGTTGCTAGCTGCTTTGCACACTCTTTTGATTTTGCATCATCAGCAAACAATGTGACCTCTTTCATTGCACACATCTCACCACTCTCACTACAGATACAAAAGATGAAAGAGTACGACGAAGTCAAGTTAGGGATATATTTTTTTAAAGGTTACATCTCTGGGACACCAGAAGACACTTTATAATGACGTTTTGCAAAAGGTAAGTAATATAACGTATATTAAACTCACATCATCGGTCAAAGATCTTTAATCTGAAACACATGATTTCTTGAGTACATCTATAATTTTTTAATGAAAACAGATCAATCTTCAATGATCTTTGAAAGAAAGAAATGAGTTGAAATATTCGGAAATCTCATGAGAGACCATGAAGAAATTGCTGTTGAGAGGATCAGCTGGATGCAGTCAAAGTCTATAATTGTCTATAACCAGCTGTTATGTTTTTTTGTTTTTAAAGGTTCATGTATTTTAAATTCATTAATGGTATATTTGTAATATGCCTTGTGCTTGATGTTTTTAAGTCTCTTAGGGCCTCAACCCTAAAGAGAATATGATTAATAAAAGAGAGAAAAGGATTGCCGATACAGCAAGAGGTTGATCGATAGCTTATGATTCTATTACTCAATGTTGGGCATAATCAAGTGTGATTGCAGTGAAATTAACATGATATCAGAGCATTAATAGCACAAAATCAAGGTGTGCGGTAGTGTGAAGCATACCACAACAGTGCACAGCTGATTGGCATTAAGCTAAGCCAACGATTAAGTCTTTTGTCTTGCATTAAGGGTTGTGCTGAGTGTGACATCGTGCACATTGTGATTAAGGGGGAGACAGAAGAAAAATATAAGGAAATAGATATTTATAACCAAGAGAGCATAATAGTGAAAAGAAGGGTGAATCTTTTTAGATAACCAATATCAAACTAGATGATAGGAATTACATAGAATGGGCCACATTAGTTGAGTTAGTAGTAAGATCAAAAGGAAAAATAGGTTTCTTAAAAGGTAAGAAACACCCTTTCAAGACAACCCTGCTTACGAAAAATGAGCAAAAGATAATGCCCTAGTCGGCTTTTCATTAACCCAATCAATGATTCCCTCCATTAGAAAAATGTTTATATTGATGGAACACTACTTAAATTTAGAAGGTTGTTGTAAAGGTATATTTTAGGAAAAAGAATATAGCCAAAGGATATGAAATAATAGAAAAAAATCATAAGATGTAAACAGGGAGACAAGACTATCGAAAAATATTATGGACAACTAAAGTGTCTATGAAATGAATAAGAACATCTATTACAAAATAAATGTCTCACCTGCATCAAGGATGCAAATGTAGAAGCATAAAAGAAGAAAGTGGTTGATTTCTTATGAGATTATAATCAGAATATGATAATGTAAAAAGCAATATACTGGGCAGAGAGAAACTACCATCTTTGGGTACTGTATATTTAAGGAAAAAATGAAAAGAATCTCCTTAAAAAATTCTATTCGAATGTCAGTGACAAGATAACATTTGTCGGTAGAGGAGCTTCACAGAGTGGAAGAGGTAGAGGATATCCTACCACAAGAGAAAGAGGACGAGGTGTCTTCCAAAGAGATGAAAAAGATAAGCTAAAATGTAGTCATTGTGAGAAAAATAGGCATAAAATAGAACAATGTTGTGACCTAATCGGTAAACCTCAATTTAAAAACAAAGCTTATGTTGTAGGTGCTTTAGAAAAGAAGACTAATAAAGGAGAAATTCTGCACTTGCACTTGTTATGAAAAAGTTAGAAAGGATAGAGAGTCGACTCAGCAACACGACAAGCACATCTATGGACTATCAAGCATCAGTTGTTGCTACAATATCAAGAGAAAATATCTCCAACTATGAATTCGATAACATATGTTCTTCTGAGCTTCATGTTTTGATAATTGATTAAGGGGCTTCAAATCATATGGTAATTAGTAGTCATGGTATATATGAATATGAAAAACTATAAACTAATAAACAGATTTGACTGACAGATGATTCTTATTTTCCAGTAATTGGGAAAGGGAGGTTGAAATTAATATTTGAAAATGTCATACATGTTTTGCATGTACCTACTATTCCAGTAAATTTATTATCCGTTAGTTCTTTGGTAAGAAACTCAAGATACTTTCTTGCCCTTTGGTTGTGTGTTTCAAGACCTTAAGACGAGGGAAACCTTAAGACATAATAGTCTCAAGAAGGGGCTATATATTTTGGAGGAAAAGTTTCACCCTATGCAAGTACATGGTGTTATAGCTTATAGAAGACTTAAGATCTACCTCGACATTTACCTTTATCTAAATTGAGAGTTGTCCTACTTGATATATGTAGGAATATGGAAAAAGTTAATCTTGAACGTGATGTTTGTCAATGTGTCAAACATATTAGAAACTCTTTTTATAAAAGTGACTCAAAAGCAATAAAACCATTTGAAATAGTTCATTCTGATGTATGGGTCCATGTTCTACTTTGGCTATTAGTGATCACGGCTACTTTGTCATTTTTGTTGATGGTTATTCAAGATTTACAATGATTTATTTAATGAAGTCAAAGAATGAGACAAAATCTTTATTTCCTTCATTTCATAAGTTGGTTGAAAATCAATTCTCAAGTATGATAATGGAGTGAATTTATATCCTGTACTCTAAAGAATTATTTGATGAGTAAGAAAATTATTTACCAAACCACATGCACAAACTCTCTTCGATAAAATGGAGCGGTAGAAAGAAAGAACCGACATATTTTGAAAGTAGCAAGAACTATGGCCTTGGAATCTCATGCACCTAAATACCTATGGAGAGAAGCAGTTATTCCAGCAATATACTTAATTAATAGAGCCCCATCTACTATCTTAGATGATAAATCTTCATTTATGATGTTTCATCCTACTAACAAAGCTTTTCGTGTTCAATGTACGGTATTTGGATGTGTTTGCTATGTGCATATTCACTCCCAGATGAGATATAAACTCGATCTCAAATCTATTAAGTATGTATTTGTTGGATACATCCCATTCCAGAAAGGATATCATTATTATGATCCATATAATAATAAATTCTATAATACTATGAACATATTTTTTCATGAATCAAGGTTCAACTATGTGATGGAGGGAGAGAATAAAAGAATTGTTAAAAAATCATCACAAGTCATGCCAATAATTCCTGACTACGACAGTGAAGTAGAAATTGAATTTCATATGAGGAGTGGTGAGACAAGTAATAAGCAAAAACACATATAAAAAAGTATGTCGGAGGTGAGTGAAGAATAATTCTACCAATGAAAGATACTACCACGATTGAAGAAGGTACATCCCCCTTGGGTCCTTCAGAGGTCGATTTACAAGAAGAAAAGTATGATACGAATTTGCCCATTGTACTACGAAAAGGGTAAGAGAACATGTTCATATCCTATTAGTAAGTATATTTTACATTCTTTAGTTATAAATCATTTGCTGTAAATATGGATTCCATTTATATTCCACGAAATTTTGAGGATGCTAATAAATATGTTGAGTGACAAGTAGCTATAAAATGAGAACTTAGGCCTTCGAAAGGAATCAAACATGGGATATAGTGTACTTACCACCAAGAAGGAAGCCATTGGGATGTAAATGGGTTTACAACATTAAAGTAAAAGCATATGGAAGCATTGATAGATACCATCGATAGATACAAAGTGAGACTGGTAGCAAGGGCTACAACCAGGTCTATGGCTTGGACTACAATAAGACCTTTACACCAGTAGCAAAACTTATTATCGTTCGAGTGATTTCTTGAAGGTAAAGCCAACAGAGGAGATATATATGAAGTTACCCACAGGACTCATAAACAAACAGGGAATAGAGAACATCGAAGGTGTGTAAGTTAAAGAAAGCCTTATATGGATTGAAGTAATCCCCTAGAACTTGGTTCGAGAGATTAAGTGAGGAGATTATATGTCTTGATTATTCCCAATTGTTTGTAAAGCATGGTAAAGGAATCTCTATCCCCGTAGTATATGATGATGATATATTAATTACTGGTGATGATATATTAATTACTGGTGATGATATCGAGGAGATTGAAGAGCTAAAAAAACTTCATAAGTTATTTGATTCGAAAGATTTAGGAAGACTTCATTAATTTATGGGTATATTCCTAACTTAGAGGAAATATACGTCGAATCGTTTCAATGACACTAGAATGACTAAGCCATGTGATGTATCAATGGAAGTGAACAAAAAATTATCTTAGAACAAGAAGATATTGGAAGATATCAGAGACTAATGATGGGAAAACTAATTTATCTAACTATCACTAAACCTGATATTACCTTTATCATGGGTATTGTGAGCAGATATATATGCATATACCATCCAAATGTCATATGGAAGTTGTCTATCAAATCCTCATATACTTAAAGAAAACTCCGGGTTATAGAGTGATGAATGCCAAACATGGACAACTAGAATTAGAGGTACACTGGGCAGGTTCACTAGAAGACCGAAAATCTACTAAAGGATACCTAACCCTATTTGGAAGCAATATTATATCTGAAAATTAAGAAACAATTAGTTGTTGCCAGATCGGAAGAGGAATATAGATCAGTAGCCCATGATTTTTGTGAAGGATTATGGCTTAAGGCACTTGTTAAGGATTTGGAAGAAGAGATACAATTACCTATCCATGGCTTTAAGTGGATTGTCATTTTATTAGAGAGAAGATATTGAATAAACAATTTCAGTTAATAAATGTGAGATAAAGTGATTAAATGGCATATATGTTGACTAAACTTAAAGCCATGCCAAAAGGAATATTATGGAAGACTATGAACAAGTTGGGTGTATGTAGCATTTTTGGGAGTGTTGAGAGGATCAGCTGGATGCAATCAAAGTCTATAATTGTCTATGACCAGTTGTTATGTTTTTTTGTTTTTAAAGGTTTTTGTATTTTAAATTCAGTAATGACATATTTGAAATATGCCTTGTGCTCGATGTATTTAAGTCTCTTAGGGCCTCAACCCTAAAGAGAATAGGATTAATAAAAGAGAGAGATCGAGGGACTGCCGATACAGCACAAGAGGCAGATCGACAACCTATCATTCTACTCCTCAATAATGCACATAATCAAGTGTGATTGCGGTGAAATTAACAATTGCATCACCACCAAAGAGCACCTACAAGAGAAAAGCTATACATGCATTAGACAGCTTAGTAATGGTATAGAGCAGATGAAACATACTTGTTAAATCCAAGGTAAACATGTCCAAAAGTGCCCCGGCCCAAAAGCTTTCCCTTTTTCCAGCGTGACCCAGGACTAGGGGGGGTTTCTGCTCTCCCTGGACTCCGTGGAACTGAGGATGAGTTTGATGTAGATGTGTTTGATCGGAAAAAGTTATTAGAATTAGTTATTATCAGTGGTGGCAGAGGTAACTTGTGACATTGCACATGCTTTCCTTCTTGCCAACTTTTTGGTGACTCCGGGCCTGTACTTACAGCACGTGGATGCAATGGTGTGACAGCACCACTATGTATTCCAGGGCTTGGAATTGGAGAACACTCTGGACTACCTCTACTAGGCTGCCAGAATAATTGTCCCGACATATCTCCACCCATAGAATTATGTCCAGAATTATGCCCTGAACCCGGACTTGAGCAATGGCCAGAACCAACTGGTGTACCTTCAGGGTACTTTGCTGCCCAAAAGCAACCATTTTGTTGGTCAGGACCAAAGACTCGCAATGGACTTCTGGAGGGGCTTGACATTGAACTATCAGGTGCGCTTCCAAAAGCATGATGCTGGGGAATCTGTAAGCTGGGTGGGTGTTCAATGGTGCTCAGTGGTCCACGTCTCCTTGAAGTATGAGGAACCTGGTGGCTTTGTGGTAGACTTACTGGTTTGAGTGCCTCCCTTGAATTCTTTCGGCTTAGAATAGGAGAATGACTTGGATGTATCGCACTTCAGCAACAAAACAGGAAGAGAAAATCAGCCCACTTAAAACAGAGAGAAAAAAGAAAGAGATAAAGCCAATGACAGCTACCAGATTGGAGCATAAATCAGATTGGTATTGCAAATTGAACTTTATTTAGAAGTTATGAAACATAAAGTCAAAGAGAAACAAACCTTGAAGGGCCATGAGCAACAGCTTTATTCGAATATTTGTTTCCCTTTGGACTAATATGAGTCCCGCCAATGGCATGACGCACTTCAGTTGGATCATCGCTATCAATCGAACACTCACTAGAAACAGAGGCAGTCCCAGTCCCAACACCACCATCGGCATCGGTAGCATCAGGCTTGCTCAATGTCGTCTCAGGAACAGGAAGAAAGGAGTATGGCTTCTTATGCTTGCTAGATTTAGGCCTGTTTTCACTAATTCCTGGTTTTCCCTGGCCAGCACAAGAAGGCTGCATGCCTGGAAGAGGCAGTGGCTGATCATGTGGTCTACCAGCAAAACTTTGACAACGAGAAACTTGGTTAGATGGTGATGGTGAAGCTGTCCTAGACTCCGCTGTAGATACAGAATCCCTTACTGAAACAGTGTCAATGTTATGTCTTCTAGACCCAGCTTTAGATCGAAAGCTGCCTTTTTCTTCAGATGAGCCCTTCTTGCGGAGATGCAAAGATTCAAGTATACCATCCCTTGTTGTCTTCTTCTTTGGTTCCTTGGAGGAAGGCTTTCCCCACCAAGGCGGCATACTGAAAATCGTAGAGTCTGTTGCAAATATTCACCGGATTTCCTTTTGCCTGATTCTCTCAACTACCTACGATGGATTTACACTGGTACAACAGATCTCTTGCACATAAAAACACCAAACTGACCAAAAGAAGAGATAAGGTTGAAGCCCCATATGAAAAGAAGTTTACTGTAAGTTTGCTGGTCTAATAATTACAAAAAGGCAATCCAACAACTCCTCACATATGTGGGAACTTCTAAGATCACCTACTGAATGTAGAAAATCAGTCAGCCATAGTATCTCTTCAGGTTAGAATAGAAATCCTGGGAGGATAAGCTGCAATAGGAAATAAAAGTCTATGTTAGACATTTGTTGAACCAACAAATAACAACTCTTAAATTTGAACAGAGAAGCCATATCTCAAGAAGCCAAGACTGTAATGCAAAACCTATGTCAGGATAAGCTGCAATAGGAAATAAAAGTCTGTTAGGCATTTTATGAACCAACAAATAACAACTCCTAAAGTTGAACTGAGAAGCTATATCCCAAGAAGCTGAGACAGTAATACAAACCTACATCATAAGGGTGCAGGTGCAGATGAGGGGCAGCGATATGATTGTAGATGGACACAGTAATTCTCTAAAATCATGTGTGCCACAGCATGACAGTATATATTATATAGCCAAAATATATCACAAACCTAGAAAAAAAACTCAATTTACAATTCAAATGCTATTATTCACTAAAAGTAATAAATGGTCCAGGTTCCATAAAGTGCCCCTGTCATGTAGAAGTAAGCTATCTCAAATTTGGAACTGTCAGCTTGAAAATTTTAAAACAGTTACTGCCTAGTTGCACAAGGGAAAACTACAAGTATCAAATGTCTAAGTATCCAATGGAGGTGTGACACTGTGTTAACTTCTTGCATGATGTTGATACAGAAGTAGTCACCAAAATTCACCAAAAACGAAAAGAACATTTAACGACCATCCATGCTAATTTTTAGGGTGTCAAGTGATGTTTTCTGGAGAACCTTGGAAAAGAGAGGTATCTCATTGTCATACATAAATCTTATAAGAGACATGTACGATGATACAAAAAAATGTGTGGAGACTCACGAAGGATAGCTTTAAGTTCATATTTATTTATATTGATCCTTGATGAATTAACAAAACATATTGAATGTTATTTTCAAATGACATTGTGTTTGTAGATGAGCCTAACGAAAAAGTTAATAGAAAATTTGAACTATGGAGAGAAACATCATAAAGTAAAGGCTTCTGAATTAGTAGCTATGCGTCTTCAACTTCTTTAAAGTAAATGACATTGTGTTTCTTCCGTTTTCCTCTTCGGCTATGCGTCTTCCACTTCTCAACTGCCTCGCCCCTTTGCTTTTGCTCCTTCGTCTGCTGAATGAGGAAGCACTTCCACAAGGCGTTTTCCACTCCTCGCCCCTTGAATTCCAGAAGCTGCATCATCATCCCCTCTCTTCCACATTGCTGCTCACTCCGATTCTTTTCCTCTGCGGCTCTGCGTTTTCCACTCTTTTTGTTCTTCCATATCAAAAACAGGCCAGAAGTTTGGATACTGATTGTTTTCTCGTTTGTGGTACTAGGCCTTTTCTGCCATTATTAGAATTGTTTGTCATTGCAAATCTAGTCGTTTTGATGAATTTGCTTGAATGAAACTACTTTATGGGTAATCAGTCCCAGTCAACTACCAAAGTTTCTGTTATCTTCTTATGGATTCGTCTTGGTTGGTGAGTTTGCTTGTAATATCAGGCATCACCAAAGCCTTACCTACTATGTGGACCAAACAATGGAACGGTCACCCTTCTTTAATATATACTAATTGGTTACTTTTCACTAAGACATATTTAATCTTGCTGAGGTGGATCTCACACACTAACAGTTGCTATCGTTGGATCATTTGGACATTTACCTATTTCACCTTGTCTTCAACTTTGATCATCATTTTTTCTTTTTGTTTTTTTGATAAATTAACACTTCAAACTGCATTGTTTAGTATTTTGCACGTTGTTCTTGTCATTGCTGGTTGTTTTTCCCATCAAGAGTGTAGCATTGGCAATAAGCTGCTTCTTTTGATCATTGTGAGTTTTTGATTGCCTTATTTTGCTAGGCCATGTTGGTTACCTACATCCAGATGATGTTCACTTGAACTTCATGTAAAAGTTTTTCTTCAAATGGCTGAATGAATTTTGGAATTTCACGTAATTGCTAACTGTTAATCAACTTTTTCTATTCAATAAATTAAAATGTCTACGCTCGCCTGGTCCGGGTCTCAAGTGCTTTGTTAGTGCACACCCCATTTCTCCGCTTTTTCAGTGGAGTGAGAGAGGTTTTCTTCTGCCTGGTTGTACATATCATGAATTTTTCGTTGTCTTTATGTCTTTTCCCTCATTTAGCCAGGTTGTACATATCATTTAAATTTCTTAGTGTTGTTACGTTAATATTCTTTGTGTTTTTTACTGTTAGTGTTTTTATTTTTTATTCAGACTTTGAAATTGTAAATTCATCCTATAAATGGTCAATAATAGGAAAGGAAAAGGAGCATCAATTGGGATTGACAGTTCTTATGGAAGTGTTCCTTTAAGTTCAAGATCAACAACAAAACCTTCAATTTCAATACCTCGTGATGATGCATTATTGTGGATGTATGTGCAAAAGAGAGAATCATATGAAAGTGGTGGAAGTAATATACATTTTATATGTAAATTTTGTAACATGAGTTTTACATGATCATATACTAGAGTGAAGGCACATCTTTTGAAATTATCAAAACATGGTATAAGTGCATGTCCAAATGTGGATGAGATTTACGAAGACAATTAATGAAAAAGCAAGATGAGTATGAAAAGAAGAATGAAAGGAGTAAAAAAGGAACAAATATTCCATTATTTGGTAGATACGAAGATGCAAAAAAAATAAATAAAGTTAATGCAAAGTGAGTTCAAAGGTTTTAGAGGAGCAATTGACAAATCATTTAACATAGTTGGATTGGAGGAAATTGATAAAAAGGTTGGAAGATTTTTTTTTTGAAAGTTCACTTTCTTTTAATGTAGCAAGAAATCCATATTGGAAAGATCTTGTCACTTCATTGGCTAATTGTAATTTACATGGTTAGGTTCCTTTAAGTTCTGAAAAATTGCGAACCATGATTCTTAAAGAAGAAAAGGTCAATATTGAAAGACCTTTAGAACATAAGAAGTTTTCATGGGAAACTAATGGTGCTTCTATTGTTTCTTATAGATAGAGTGATATTCAAAGGCGTCCACTCATTAATTTCATTTCTTATTCAATTAGTGGGCCGATATTTTTAAAGTTTGTTAACGCATCTAGAGAAATTAAAACTGCAAGGTACTTGAAAGATTTATTTGTAGAAGTTATTAAGAGCAGTGTTGTCCGTATCGCATCGTGGGCCACCACGATACGATACGCCCTAGGGCCCTTATAAAGGGTTCCGGGCCGACTGAAACCCGTAATTTTTCGCGGGTTTCCTCTCTCCTCTTGGGTTCCTCAAGCTCCCTAAGAGCCGGTTTTCGCCTCCTTAGTGTTCAAAGCTCTAAAATCGTGCCCTACGGTGTTCGTGCAAGCCTCCAAACTCGGATTTTGGTATATTTTTAATGTTTTTTTTATTTTTTTCCTTTATACTTATTGTTTTTTGTGTTATTTTGGGTTTTTTTTAATGACAAAATATGAAGTTATTAAGTGTGTGTATACGATTTTTATTGCATTCATGAAGTGGGAGACACTCGATTTGAGTGTTATTTGAAGATTGGGGGATTTACGAAGTGCTTTTATTTTCAGGTTTTTGTTTGAATTAAAGTACTCCATTGAGATGGCAGGAAGGGGTGGTAGAGACTCTCATTCAAAGTCTGATGATCCGGCATAGCAGTGGGGTATAGCAGTTGAAGGCTCAAGGTTAAAAATCATATATTTATTTTGTGAAAAGGTGGTTAGTGGTGAAATTTCAAGGTTGAAACACCACCTAGTACGAACCAGGAAAGAAGTTGCTCCATGCACAGGCAGAGTTAGAAGTGTGCCAGAAGGTATTAAATGGCAATGCTTGCAGATGATTGAGAGCATAAAGGAAAGGAAACAACAAAAGGATGATTTCCAGATGTGTGAAGAAGCTAATGATGCTACTGCCACTGGAGTTGGATTCACTGATAGTTTGCCTTCAGATGCTAGAACAAATATTGGTAGTAGCAGTTCGCGAGCACCTAGCAGAGGAAAGAGGGTTGCAGCTGAAGACTTTGGAGGTGGCAGAAGAGGAAGTTCAGGAAGGAGTAGAGGAAGAGCTTCTTCTTCTAGCATACATTCGTTCTTTCCTCCTTCCACTACACCTGGTGCTCAGCTAGGAATTCGTGCTGCAATGGCTTCAGAACAATTGCATGATCAAGCAGACCTTGCAGTGGGCAGATGGTTTTATGATGCATGCATTCCATTTAATGCAGCAAACAGTTTTCATTTTCAAGCAATGGCAGATGCGATTGCTAACATTGGTCCAAGACACAGGATGCCCTCTTATCAGAAGTTGAGAGGGAAGATATTAGATCAGACCGTGATTGAAGTGCAGCAATACTGTTCGATTTTGAGACAATCGTGAAAGGAAACAGGATGCACTATCATGGCAGATGGATGGACCGATAGGCGAGGAAGGACATTGTTAAACTTTCTTGTATATTGTCCTAAAGGACTCATGTTTTTGAGATCTCTAGATATGTCAGTGGAGAGGCACACTGCAGAGATCCTACGAGAGGAATTTGATAAGGTTATACAGGAGGTTGGGTTAGAAAATGTAGTCCAATTGATTACAGATAATGCAGGTAACTACAAAGCAGCTGAAAAGGAGTTAGCTGATATTTATGGGACTTTCTACTAGACACCATGTGCAACCCATTGTTTACATCTCATCCTCGAGGACATTGGTGAGATGGATGAAATAAAGGCAGCAACTGAGTGTTGCCAAGATATTACAAAATTCATTTACAACCATGCATTTGTTTTGTGTATGATAATGAGATACACAAAAGGTGCAGAGCTTCTTCGCACAGCTGCAACTCGGTTCGCAACAAACTTCTTATATGTACAAAGTATTGTGAGACAGAAGCAAGCTTTAAAGAGAATGTTCTCCTCAGATGAGTGGCAACAATTTGCAGAGTTACCTCAAAACAGAAGGAATAGAAAGTTAAATGAGATTGCGGAAACGGTTTTTAGAAGTTCATTTTGGAATACATGTATCATATTATTAAAAATTACTTGTCCTTTAGTGAAAGTTTTGAGATTGGCTAACAGCGAGGAGAAACCATCTATGGGCTACCTTTATGAAGCCATGGACTGGGCAAAAGAAGCGATCAGAAATAACTTTAATGGAAAAAAAAGAGATTATGTGCCCGTGTGGAAAATAATTGATAGTAGATGGAATAAACAATTGCATCAGCCTATTCATGCAGCAGCCTACTATCTAAACCCATCATTGAGGTACTCAGCAACCTTCAAAAGGGACGGTGAGGTTAATCGAGGAATCATTGAATGCATCGACAGATTAGTCCATGATGAGACCATAGTAGATGCGATACATCGAGAGATGGAGATATATGATAATGCTCTTCCCTTGATGGGTTTGCCTGTTGTAATTCGCAACCGCTCTACGATGCGTCCAGGTACATTGTTTATTTTCATATTTAAGTTGCATCTTACATTACTCTGGATTATTATGTCTCTAATGTTTATATTTTTTTTACAGATGTTTGGTAGAACAAGTTTGAAAGTGATTGTCCAAACCTTAGAGATTTTGCAGTTAGAGTCTTAAGCCAAACCTGTAGTGCAACAGGTTGTGAAAGAAATTGGAATATTTTTGAACACATCCATACAAAAAAGCGTAACAGGTTGGAACACAAAAGGCTTAATGATTTGGTTTATATTCGTTGTAACATGCGCCTTCGTGAAAGGTAATGTTGTATTACTTTCAAATTTTCAATTCAATATTATTTAACTTCAGTTTCCAATTATTAATATTACTTACTAATTGTTTATCTTTGTTTGTGTCGTAGGCAATTAAAAAAAGTAAATAGAGAAGAAAGTCAGTTCGATCCAATAAGTTTGGATAATTTTGATATATTAGAAGATTGGGTTACGGAAGACACTGAAGAAAATGCCCTCCTAACAAAAGAAGACGTTGTCTGGATTAATTTAGAAGGAGCGCAACAACATTATGGAGATGAAGAATTTGATTTTGAAGAAGGTGTGGGCGTGGCTGATGATGATGAGGATCTGCAAATAAGGAGAAGATGAAGATTATTTAGTTGATGATCCTGATTACAATTTGTAAAATGTAACATTATATATAACTGTAGTGTACTGTAAACTATGTCTGTATTTTATTTTTTGGATTCAAAATATGTAAATTTGAATGCAATTGTTCAATGTTGAATGCTCAATCTTTACTAAACTTACATTATATGAATTTAGAGCAATTATCATATTTTTCCTGATTTTTTTCGATTTTTTACTAATTTTTATTAATTTTTAATTAATTTTTACATTATTTTAATATTAAAGTACGATACGATACGATACGATACGCCCGTATCGTGGAGCCCAGCGATACACGATACGATACGCGTCAGACAACACTGATTAAGAGTATTGGAGCCAATAATGTAGTACAAATAATCACTTATAATGAAGCTAACTGTAAAAGTATAGGGTTAAGTTTGGAAGGTGACTATCCACACATTTTTTGGACACCTTTTATACCTCAGTTTAAATTTAGCTCTTTCTTATATATGTAAGTCATCAAAAGATAAAGATAATCTTCGTGCAAATGAATTGTGTTCATGGATTCAAGATATGCCAGAAGATAGTATAAAGATAAGGAATTTTGTAATGAATCACCGTTTAATTTCAATCATATTCAATAGACATTCTCATTTAAAGTTGTTGAAGGTTTCAAAAACATGTTTTGCTTATTTAATTGTGATAGTAAAAAGATTTAAGACAATCAAGACATCATTGGTTCAGATGGTTACTGATCCAAGCTGGGATTTATATCGTGGTAACATGGTTGAAGATCAAGCAAGAGCCCAAGCAGTGAAGACTATTATTCTTAATGATTTATGGTGGAATAAGATATCACATTTTCTTGAATTCACATAGCCCATTTGGGAGATGTTGAGAGAAGTTGATAAAGATGAACCATTGTTCATAAATTTTATGAAATGTGGGATACCATGATATAAAAAGTTGAGTCAATGATTTTAAAGCACGAGGGAAAAGAACTTCATGAGACATCATCGTTTTATGATCATATTCATTCTATATCAAGATGAGACAAAAGCAACACTCCCTTGTATTGTTTAGCACATTCTTTAAATCCAAGATATTATGGAAAGAAATGGTTGCATGAGAGCATTGGGCGTACTACTCCTAATCAAGATCCTAAAATAGCAAAGAATAGTAGGCAAATGTGTTTGGGAAGGATTTATCACGACTTATACCTACTTAGGCAAGTAAATTCTGAATATGGAAAGTTTTCTTCTGCTAGACTTGATTCACTAGAAGTAAGGGATTATCAAGATCCACTAGATTGGTGGACATGTTATGGATTTGATATGCCTCTTTTTCAAGAGCTTGCATCAAAATTATTATCTCAACCTGCAACTTAATCTTGTTGTGAAAAAAATTGAAGTACAAATTTTCAAATTCACAATATCAAAAGGAACAATCTCTCAAGTAGTTGTGCTGAAGACCTAGTTTATGTCCATTCAAATCTAAGATTGGGTTCACGATCTAACGCTGAGTATATGTAACTAATTACTAATCTTTCAAAATTATTTTCTTTTCTATTAATCATGATGATTATATTTGATGTTTTCTTGTTATTTATTTGAATATATTGCAGTTAAGGAGCATCAAAATATTGGGATGCAAACCCGGAGGAATCTCACTTAGATAACAACCAAGATTTAAATACCCTTAATATGGAACTCACTGATCCAATAGTCCCTTTAGTTGATAATATTGTTGATAGTGAAGATCTATAATTTATCAAGTACATGTTCATTTCATTTATCAAACATTAATATTGTTCATAGTTGATAATATTGTCGATAGTCCCTTCACTTATAATATTGTTGATAAGCAAATCATGATTTTCTTTTGATTGATTTGTGTATTATGATGAAATTAGTAGTTATTTACTTGTTTTGCTCAGTGTTGTCCGTATCGCACCGTATCGTACATACGATACGGTAACCTGTATCATAAGATACAGATTATCGTGCCGTATCGCCCGTACAATACACCCAGGGACCCGTATAAAGGGTCCCTGGCCGAACAGAAACCCGCATTTTTGCGGGTTTTTATGGTTTTTTCAGAGAAAAAAAGCCATCTTCTGGTGGTTCTCCCCCTCCTTGGTATTCAAGTATCCCAAAAGAGTGTTCTATGGTGTCCGTGCAAGTCTCTTAACTCGGATTGTGGTATATTTTAAGTGTTTTCGAAAAAAAATTCTTTGTATTTGTTGTTTTTTTGTGTTATTTGCGTTTTTCTTTTTTAAATGACAACATATGAAGTTATTAAGTGTGTGGATATAATTTTTATTGCATTCATGAAGTGGGAGACACTCTATTTGAGTATTAGGTGAAGATTGAGGATTTATGAAGTGCTTTTATTTTCATGTTTTTTATTGAATTAAAGTGCTCAATTAAGATGGCAGGAAGGGATGTTAGAGACTCCCATTCTCGGTCTGATGATCCGGCATGGCAATGGGGTACAGCAGTTGAGAGTTTCAGATTAAACATCAGATGTTTGTTTTGTGAGAAGCTGATGTTTGTTTTGTGAGAAATTGGTTAGTGGTGGAATTTCACGATTGAAACACCACCTAGCAGGGTCTAGGAAAGAAGTTGCTACTCGTACAGGCAGAGTTAGAAGTTTATCAGAATACATTAAATGGCAATGTCTTCATATAATTGAGAGCATACAAGAGAGGAGACAACAAAATGGTGATTTAGGAATGTTTGAGGAAGATGATGATGATGTTATTGGATTGATTGATAGTATTCCTTCATATGCTAGAACAGATATTGATAGTAGTAGTTCTTAACCACCAAACAGGAGAATGAGAGTTGCTGAAGATTTTGAAAGTGGTAGAAGATAAGCTCAGGAAGGAGTAGAGGAAGAGTTGCTTCTAGCATACATTCATTTTTTCCTCCTAGCACTACACCTGGTGCTCAACTTGAAATTTATGCTGCTATGGCTTCAGAACAACTGCATGATCAGGCAAACTTTGCAGTGGACAAATAGTTTTATGATACATGCATTCATTTAATGCAGCAAATAGTTTATATTTTCAAGCAATGACAGATGCAATTGCTAATATTGGTCCAGGATACAAGATACCCTCTTACCAGAAAATAAGAGTAAGATATTATATAAGACCGTCATTGAAGTGCAAGAATATTGTTATACTTTGATAGAGTCATGGAAGGAGACAGGATGCACTATCATGGCAGACGGATGGACAGATACGCGAGGAAGGACCTTGTTAAACTTTCTTTTCTATTATCCTAAGGGACATGTTTTTGAGATCTCTAGACATGTCAGAGGAAAGACACACTGCAGAGATCCTAAGGCAATGTAGTCTAATTAATTACAGATAATGCAACTAACTATAAAGTTGTTGGGAAGTAGTTAGTAGATACTTATGGGACTTTTTATTGAACACCATGCATAGCCCATTGTTTAGATCTCATCCTTGAAGATATTGGTAAGATGGATGAGATAAAGGCACCAACTGAGTGTTACCAAGATATCATCAAATTTATCTACAACCATGCCTTTGTATTGTGTATGATGAGGAGATAAACAAATGGTATAGAGCTTCTTCGCACAGTTGCAACTCGGTTTGCAACTAATTTCTTATCTGTACAGAGTATTATAAGACAGAAGCAAGCCTTAAAGAGAATGTTCTCCTCAAATGAGTGGCAACAATTTAAAGAGTTGCCTCAAAATAGAAGAAACAGAAAACAGATGCTATACATCGAGAGATGGAGATCTATGATAATGCTCTTCACTTAATGGGTTTGCCTGTAGCAATTCGCAACCGCACTAATATGCGCCCAGGTAAATTGTTTATCTTCGTATTTAAGTTTCTTAAATCTTATATTATTGGGTATTAAGTCTATAATGTTTGCATTTTTCTACAAATGTTTGGTAGAATAGGTTTGCAAGTGATTGCCCAAACCTTAGAGATTTGTAGTAAGAGTTATGAGCCAAACGGCCCAAACCTATACTACAACGGGTTGTGAAAGGAATTGGAGTGTCTTTAACACATCTATACAAAAAAGCACAACAAGTTGGAACATAAGCGACTTAATGGCTTAGTTTTCATCCGTTATAACATGCGGCTTCGCTAAAGGTAATCTTTTATTAGTTAGTACTTAAAGATATTGCATGGATTAATTTAGAAGGAGTGCAACAACATTATCAAGGAGATGAAGATTTTGATTTTGAAGCAAAAGGTGGTGATAAGGATCTTCAACAAGGAGAAGATGAACATTATTTAGTTGATGATCCTAATTACAATATGTAAATGTAAATGTATTTCATTTTTTGCTTCAAAATATGTAAAAAAAAATTCAATTGTTCAATGGTGAATGATTAATATGTACTGAACTTTGCATTATATGAATTCCTAGCAATTACCAAATTTTTCCTAAATTTTTTCTGATTTTTACTAATTTTTCCTAAAAAAAATTTATTTATTTATTTTTTTAATATTAAAGTACGATACGATATGATATGATACACCCGTATCGTGGAGCAAAATGATACACGACACGATACGCATCGAACAACACTGGTTTTGCTTTAGTATAAAGTTGTGTACTTACTATTGTCTTCATATGTCTCACTTGTTCTAGCTTGAATATATAATATTATATACCTTAATCGTGTCGCCGCACCCAAAAATTTTGAAATTTGCCGTATCCCACACCTGTGTGACATAAATTAGTAGAACAAAGATAGAATTTGGTTACTTCAGAGGACATAGAAATTAAAATTGGCACCTTGAATCCCTCATAAGAAAAGTTTTAAATACCTATGGTCAATTTTTCAAAATGATGGAAAAATTGATAGAGGTATTATGCATAAAATTAATGCAAGTTAGTTAAAATAGAGTGGGGCATAAGGTATTGTATGTGACAAGAATATACCATTAAAGTTGAAAGGTAAATATTATAGAGTAGCAATTAGACATGCTATGTTTTATGGTTATGAGTGTTAGGCAATTAATCATCAACATGTACAAAAGATGTTTGTAGCAGAAATGAAAATGTTAAGATGTATGAGTGATCATACACACAGAAAGACCATATACATAATGAGGTTATTAGAAACAAATTGGGAGTGATACCAATAGAGGATAAAATGAGGGAAAATCATTTAAGATGGTTTGGACATATAAAAAGACGACTAAAGGAAGAAATAGATTGTAAAGATGTTAAAAGAGGAAGAGGAAGACCACACGTGTTTAAAAATTAAAAGAAACAATAAAGAATGATCTAGCTCATGTTGAGTTAGTTGCTAGCATGACACATGATAGGGCTTTGTGGAAACAAAGAATTCATGTAGCCGACCCCATCTAGTATGGAAAAAGGTGTAGTTGTTGTTGCATGCAAACAACAACAACTAAGCCTTTTCCCATACTAGACGGGGTCGGCTATGTTGCATGCAAACACTTGAACATAAATCCTGATCCTCATCCAATGACAATCCTTATCCGACATTGTTCAAGCCCACCATCATAGAAGGTAGTCCCAAAGTATGTCTAAAATGTTAAAGTAAATCAGTCAGTTCCAAGGTTTTTTACCATAAAGATGACATATATGGTAAGGTTTCAAGAAACAAACTCCAAGATGGCTTATGCATTCAAATGAGAGCATATATTCAGTTCATTTATTTTTTTCTAGTTGAGGTTAGGCAGATCTTTAGTCATTAAAAATGTGAAAATTATCCAATTACAAGATGAAGATCCAAGAACTAGCCGAAAGGCTGAGTCATTAAAATTGCATCTTGGCTCATATCCTAACACCCAATTACTCATCCCCCTGTGCGGAAGTTTGATCCTTGAAGTGCATGGATTTTGAATAACTAATGTGGTGCTAGTTATAAACAACAACAACAACAACAACAACTAAGCCTTTTCTCATACTAGATGGGGTTGACTACAATGATTCTTTGTTTCCATAAACCCCTATCATGTGCCATGCTGGCAGTTAACTCAACATGAACTAGATTATTTTTTATTGTTTCTTTTCAACACTTTTGTGGTCTTTTTCTTCCATTTTTAACTAATTTAGTGCTAGTTACAAAGGACAAAATTTCATATTTCTCCTTTTTAACTTATTAATATACATTTCAATAACCCAGCCTGTGGTAAGGGCTCACCGTTCTAATAGCCATAACCAGGTCCAAACAAAGTAAAGTCGCTCTAGGTAGCTGACAGTCAACAACTATGTTATCAATAGCAGATAGCGGACAATTAGTATTTGACTCTAATATAGCATTATCAAGGGGAAATATCAGAGATATAGTGGATTTAGCAATAGACTATTTTAATATCACTAAAAAGCTAAAGAACATACAAGTGGCTATTAAGAAATAACCGAAAACATATATCTAACATAATACACAAATATAAACCAATATAGGCAATACAAGTTATAAAATCTAAAATAAAGGCAATTATGAAACAAGATAAAATTCTTAGCAAGCATTACAAAGCATAAAAATGTACATATAATAAATGTGCATATGATAATGATGCATAGTAGATTTTAGGGATAGAGTTCTAGGAAGAAATGCATTTTATACTAGAAATTTGAAGTTAAAAGGAAGATTATTTTAGGTATAAAATAGTTTAAGAACTAAAAGTAACATATAAGCATGATAAGATACATAATTATATATTCAGCATACAGGCCTTTAGAAAAATCAATTATATGTGTTGTATATGTTAAGAAACAAAAAAACAAGTTACTTGATGTGGTTAATCTTATAAAAGTCTATCATATTACATAAAATGCATGTTAAACAATTACATTACTTAGAGTGGGAAAAGCTTAACAATTTTTCCATATAAATGACAAGGAAATGAAAATAATTTTCTGTTGTCATAGTAAATAAATATAATGATGATGATACAACTCAGATCAAGAATATAGAGGTTATATAGTGGACTTGCAGGCTTAGCGGCTGATATAGCAGTGATATATCAAACAACGTAGCGGTCTTAATGGGCGCTGCTAAATAGTGGATAAAAAAATCAGCCAAGGGGCCTTGAAAACACTATAACACACTATAGCAGCCACTATGGCCTGCTATTAATAACATTAGTCAACAAAAGGCTTTGTTGGATCTTCTACCAGTTGTGTGACTGTGATCATACTAATACCAGGGATCCAATCAGAAAACTGATGATAAGCATGTTAGGGCTACAACACTACTACGACAAGAGAACTCCTAGGAAATCAATGTGCCACACTACCTAGACAGCCCCACCTACTTCGGCAAAAGGCTTAGTTAAGGTTAAGCATTAACATTTGTTTCACTGTTTACAAACGTACACTAAATTTATGATCATAATTATATGCTTTTTTTAAGTTTTAAATAGACTATTTTGTAAGTTTTCATTTTCTTTGTTGGTTTTGCCTAACAAAGTTAGCCCTACTTGGGTGTTGACCATGCCCTTTAGGGTCCTGATGCCTAAGGGTCAACTCGCAATTTGATTACTTAGTTCAGACATTTGCATGTTCAAATTCCAATATAGTATACAATCGTGTCTCTTGCTACCACAGAAATAGGGAAAGGCATTCTAAGCACTTAAACCAGATTGTGCTGCATCGCTAATCTATTGCTTCACAACGAGATTGTAACATTATGCACTTAAAAGACCTGAAATCTGTATAGTTAACCAAAGGAGTTTCTGCCCCCACCAGAAAGGTAGAGAGTTAGACTAGATAAGTCAAATCTCTCGAACTGTGAAAGATGATTTTTGTCTTGAAACTGAATGAACCTAGAACAGTCAACCGCAGTGTCTAATTTGAGGAATGGAAATAAGCCATGCAAATCTTTAAATGCAGTAGGCAGGCATCTAAGACAAGAATCTTCTTTGTTATCCCTTCTTGAGCACATTCCTGAATTGGAACACTGGATACATTCGGTCGAACAACACAATGAAGAAAGAGAACGCCACAATCTCTACATACAAAAACACAAAACCACAACCCACATTATGGCACAGCCTCATAAATCTGAAAATAAGAAAAGGGGGAAAACAACCAATTGTGTAAAGCAACGAGTAATCTACTAAAAAATCATGTGAGTCAACCAACAACAAATTCAGACACTGCATACGCAAAAATAGCAAATACAGACATAATTATATTCATCCTTTCATTCGGGCTACTATCATTCGGGAAACAATCTACAAATCGTTCCCGCAATGATTCGTGAAGCTTTCAACTGTAACCGTGAAATCCTAACCAATCTCGCCAATTGCAAACTCCCTAAAGAGTTCCTCACCGTACCAAAAACCCTAATTCCTAAGATAAACAGGCCATAAAACTTCGTCATTCATCGCCTCCTCCAGAGTTAAACCCTAACCCCAAAAATCCCAAACGGCATACATCACGCAATAGCTCCCCAACAACGCAGCAAAGAAAACACATAAAAAAATCATTACATCTCGTTGTATCATCGCGTCTGTGGGAAGGTCAGTCGGGGGTGAGCACTCACCGGCAACGAGATCGACCACTGAGAGAGAATCTGGGGCGCACGAGAAGCAAGGAAGACCAGATCGGTTAACCGAGAGAACTCTTGCTTCCCTTTATGCTCTGGGAATCCAAAAGAAGCGACAATTCGCTTGGAAAATGAGTGTTCGCTTGATTGTGATTGATCAAACGGCGGAAAACAGAGAAGTGGGAGAAGAGAGAGCAGAAGGGGACAAAAAAGGAGAACCCTAGGCTTCCGATAAATCGGAAAAGCGGAAGGAATTCCGAGAGGAACCCTCTCTCTCTACCTGCGAGAGAGGATACGGTCTGAAAGAGGGTGGACTAAAGGAAAGGGCGGTGGGGAGGGGGGGCTGCTGCGAGAACGAAAGTGGTATTTGCGCGAGAGAGAGAGAGAGAGAGTCAGCACGTGTGAAGTCGGACCTGGAGTGGGGCTTGTGGGACCCACATGCCACTCCCTCACCTTCTTCCCTCTGAGATGCGGGGAGAAAAAAACGGTGGCGCACGTGTGGGTCCCACATGGCCCGTCCTGCACATGATTGAGTGGCACGTATGAAACAGACCCACGAAGACCCATCTTTCTAGCCCGCCGACGGGTCGGACCCCATAGCAGATTTAATTGAATCGAGATCTATACCATTTTAAGATCCGAGTAACGAGGTGCTTGGTTCATACGCGAATCTAGGTATAGTTGGGTCCACTACGAAGAAAACCATATCCAAATCCAACAAAAAAGTCTTAGGTACCTAGATGACACATTTATGTGGGTGTGCATCAACTGGCAGGACGATAGTGTCTCCCTTGCTGCTGATGAGGAGTTTGACTCCCAGTGGGGGGGTGCATGTGTGTGCGCGCGTTAGTCTTCGGCCTCCCTTCGAAACAAAAATAAAAAATATTTTTTATTGAAAGTTTATGGACCATCATCAGGTCGAATACAGTTCCTCTACAGATTTTTCTAAACCATACTATTACGGTATATGAACTCGAGTCTTATATTTGTAACTTGTAAAACTAAATATATGTACTCAGAGTATTAGCTCACCAGGCAGGGCACTTGACCCACAAGATGCTGGTCGGGAGTTTAACTCCAAGGGCGTGTATGCCTCACTTCAGCCTCCCCATTGTAGCAAAATATATATATATATATATATATATTAGCTATTAAAATCTGGATTTAATATATGTTTTTGAAGTAATTAATTGACCTATAAATGATTAATTAAGAAAACCATATGATCGAATTGCCATCTTCAAATGGATCCTAAATGAAGTGTTGGTCCATATATCTTTTGGATAGGATCCAGAAATCACATCAGAACTGATTTTATCCACACTGAAATTCAATTCGTTGGATCAGAATCAAAGCACTATATGGACTAATCTGTCAAATTTAGAATTTCGTACGACAATCTCGTTCGAGTAGTGACCTAATTGGATTTGAATGCACCATAGGTTTCAAAATTGAAATCCAAATCTGATTTCAATTTGGAGAAATCCAAATATTAATGCGGAATCCAAACTGGAACCCGATTATGAAAGACACAAGTAGTGTTTGAGTCCTCGTTAGTTGTGCAAGACCCGTTTGTGTTGTGGTATGTAATGCTCGGACCCTTGTATACCTCCTCTGATGGGTAACGATGCCAATCGCGGGTTTCCTATCGAATTCGTGTTATGTCGGCTTATATTCATGTGAGAAAACCTGATGTTTCTTTGTGTCACTTCTGGGTGACGAGGACACGACTTTTTGAGTATATATCCTGGAAATACCTATCATTCCCCTTTCTCTCTCTCTATATATATAGAGTGTGTGTGTGATAGATGCATGTTTTTCGATGTATAATCTTATATAAATATTTTTATCATCTGATATTTGAAATAAATAGTTGAGTTGATAAAATAATAAAAAATTAAGACATATCTAATATTAAATATAGAGTATAAAAATATAACAATGTTTTTAATTCAAATCTTCATATCTTAATCAAACAGTCAATATGTATATACAAGATTATATACCGAACCACATTATACAACTATTGTTCTATATATATATATATATATATATATATATATATATATATATATATATATATATAGAGAGAGAGAGAGAGAGAGAGAGTGTGTGTGTGTAATCCATTCAAACACCCAAACCTCTTCATTGTTCGATTGGCATGATCATGTGCAAAAATTTGAATTTAAAAGTATTTAATATATATATATATAATACATTAAATACAAATATATAAAAAATATAATAACTTTTTACTTTTTAAATTCAAATCTTTACAACTGATATGTAACTAATATGTGAACTAATTAATAGAAATGTTCAAGTAGATTTGAGCATGAATGTGCATGTTAATTTATCATGTTCTCTCTCTATATACCTTACAAGAGAAAAAAGTGACTGCGGCATCATCTCGTCATTTATGGATATGGCACCAAAGTTCATCCCGATTCATGTGTAGATGGGTATTTTCTAAGAAGGGGGCATCATGCCGCGCGTCCATTGGATTGCACGAAAGGTCGCTTTATGTGTGCATGAAAAGTTGCCTTAGTTTTCCTTGTCATCCGCATGATGGGTATCACATATAAAATTGTCATAGATAAGCCTTTAATGCACGAAGAACAATAGCTCACCTTGGTAGGGGGTCGTCTGAGGACTTGAAGGTCATGAGTTCCATACCAGAGGGGTGCATGCCTTTTAAAATTCAGGCAAAATGGTGATCTGAAAAAAAATAGAAAATAAATATAGCCCATGGTAAAGGTTATTTCACCCCACTTGAGCTATTTGACTCTGTGTGATTTGTTTTTACTCAAAATTAGAAAAATGAAAGAAAAAAGTGAATAGCCTTCGATCGAGCATGCACTATAAGATAGAAGCCTCAGTACGACCGTGAGCTATGCGGCTCACACTAAAATTTTTAGATCTACCATATATTATGTATGCTTCACATTGTCTTCAAGGACATTGGGGTTAGTACTTTGGTTACAACGGGAGGCCAAAGCTGACATACACATGCGTATGCACCCTCGAAGAATCGAAACCACCACCTGCGTGGTGAGAGTCCGGGAGACTGATGCTCTAGATGCTACTTGGTGATTTTTTATATTAAGGTTTCTTTGCAAGTTGATGCATTTTGAGCAAAAAAATTAGTTATCTAAATTACTAACACTTGATGGTTCAGGTGGTTTGGTACTTGTTCCCCTTAAGCAAGGTCTTGAGTTTGAGATTTTGTGAATGGAGAAAACCATTGCTTAGAGAGCTTTACCCCGTAGTGGCCAACTTGGCTTGAACCGGATTAGGCAGGTCCCCAAGGGGTGCTTGATTACGAGGTTGGGCCTGCAAAACTATTACTATGGACCTTGTTCCAGCAGCCCAACCCCAGGGATGGGCCATGGTGGGCCTCGTAACTAAGTAAAAGGCGAGGTCATACTGTCCAACGAGGCCCTGTTTGATTACAATGCTTGGGCTTATAACTGTTCCAGTTCCATAGGCCTATGCCTCGTAATCAAACACCCCTTTGTGACTTTTCAAAGTTGGTGGTTTATGACCCAAAGAGGAAAATGTTTATCTAAATTTATTGATTTAGGCTAGTGATGATTCTCTTTCTTCAAAAGAATCAAGTTTTATTGTACAAGTACCCTTAAAGCTTTTGATATTTCAGTTAAGTACTTTTTATATTGATGCGGTGATTTTTCCTAAAATAACTTCAGATTTCAATGTCATAGTGTTGGAAAAGTCGACGTGCTTAGGACAATCAAGTTTGGTTCCATGTGTTCGTGATGGCATCGGATGTTGAAAAAAGAGCATTGGCATCCCCTAATCTGGATGCATGTTATGGAAATGATGATGGTATGTTTGACATAAAGAGATTTCAATGACTAAATTGATGTGTCTTTGGCCCACATCCAACCAGATGACAAAGTATATGGGTTGTCACATGGTGTCAAAATGAGCATGATGAGGTGGAAGGGAGCATGGTGATACATGTTAGATTGTAGACGAAGGGAGACAATCATTCTCTCTCTCTCTCTCTCTCTCTCACACACACACACACACACACACACACACACACACACACATATATATATATATATATATATATATATATATATATAGAGAGAGAGAGAGAGAGAGAGAGAGAGAGAGAGAGAGAGAGAAAGACTGTAAACTAAGTGTGTAAAGTGTAAAACAGTAAGTCCCACCGTAATAAGCAAACGGCCCACCACTTTACACCATCTTATAACTATTATGTATGATACGCATTAACTATATCCCAGTTTCCATATATATCATATATTAACGATCAAAACATGCATGGTTTAATGGTGACATAGAGGGCTCTTTGGTGGGAGGTCGAACCTTCGAGACTGCGTGTTAAGATATGCTATCTAACCCTTTTTATGTCACACAAGCACGTAAATAGTCAATTTTCAAGGTTCTTGACCAAGGAGGTCATGTCTCATTGATTATTTCTGCAAAAAGAGAAAAACACTAACCATTTTCTCAATGAATTGCTCGTTGTTCATCACGATTGGCTTTGTGCTAAGCTCGTCTCACCCATGCTTGAAAAAATAACACCTTACAAAGACATTCCAAATGGGACACAACACTAATGTGAATCTTAACATAGTCTGAATCTTAATCTAAACTCAATACTTGAACTACAATTATTGACTCAGTTCATAAGGGCTCATCAAGGTGGGAAAGCTTGTCCAAGCTGCTGCTATGGGCTCCTGTAACTGAGCATATAACACTAGTATTGTGTATCGACACCTACCAAAAGAAGTTATACGCCAAAGAAGCAGGTCTTCAATGTTCCTAGGGTCTATGTTAGGCTTCAACATGTCCACGCCTGTTAATCCTTCCCCCGCACTGCCTCCCGAGGTAACCCACCTATTACATTACATAGTAAAGTACAGAAAATCCACCTGCGGGCTCCGAATTCACGTTAGACAAACTTAACCTAACAAAACCTTTCCAAGCCAACCTTGAAAACCAGCAAAACCCGTTTCGAAACCAAGCCTTCCATAGACCACGTCCGTTTTCTTCTTTTTGAAGTATCCAATGTCATCCATTGATACATACAGGATTCTAGCAAGGAAAGGGGTAATTACAAAATCCTTAGAATATCCCTTCAAACCAAAAATACATCTCTATTCTTGTGAAGCTTAGAATTTGTTGTCACCTGTTGCTTTCTCCTCCAGAGAGAGAGAGAGGGGCGGGGAAGGGGGAGGGGTGTTCCGCTTTATACAAAAAGCTTCCTGTTTCTGTTCGTCGATCTTATTCTCTACCAGGAAACCTTGGCACAGGTTTTCCTTGGTTGAGCATTGACGCATCGGCCAAGATTTTTGTGCTTCCTTTCTGTAACTCTTTCCCTGAGTTCCAACCTTCACCAAGTTGACATAATCAAAGGCAAATTGTTGATCCCATCAATTTCCATTCAAGTACCAGAAGGCCGGCCGTGCTGAAACCACATATCAGCTAACGCTCGTCTGCATCATGGAAAAGAATGTCCAGTTCTTCGACCCATCCTTTGCCCCCATTTTCTCGCTGGTCCACCATTCGGAAATGGTGATTGTATTTGTTCCCGTCGCTCCATCTGCATTGCCAAATTTGAATTCCTTTGTCGTGGCCAAATCCACCACTTCACCTGGCTGTAGTGAACCATCCGGTGAATAACCAGTGGCATTGCCGGCACCAACAGAAACTACGTGAGCAACTGCAGCTTCAGCACAACGCCGGTCATCCATCGGCCCTTCCAACCACAAATCCATCTTGGAGGCATTGCCTTCAGTAGAAAGCCTCCGGCTTACAGCGATCAACACCGGCGATTCCGCCAAGCATCCATCCACAACTCCATGATCTAAAGGTTTGCAACTCTCAGCTTCCTCAGTGCACAAGCCAAATGGAACTCTGTGGTCAACTAGCTGCTCATCGGTAGACACAGTTACTACGTCACCAACAAAGAACATGTCTGCTATCTGACTTGCAAAAGTGACGTCCTGACCATCCACCTTAAGCTTGGAATTTGGCAACATGCGAGCAAGCGGTTCCATCACAGTGGTGCCTGAGTGCCGCTCTGTGGACTTCCAAGAGTTAGAGAAAAAATCAATGCTGCACAACTTAGGGGGTTCATAATTCTGATAAAGCACAGCTGAGGCAGATGACGAGAAGGAGCCGCTGGATGATAGCTCGCGGTCGAGAAAAGGAGAAGAAGTATCAGATCGAGAAATTACAGAGCTAGGGGATATCAGTTGACCAATTGGGCTCCCAGGGTAAAGCTGGTAACCTTGAAACTCGGAATACTGAACAGATGTGAATGGGAAAGGGATGGTCAAACCCTTGTTGGATTTGCGGTTGGCATCAAGCGCAGAAGACACTAGCTTGGCAAAGGGTACTTCCGGTGAAGAAGGTGTTGTCACATGAACAGATTCCGGTGGTGGTGTAAATGGAGCTGTCGAAGGCTCGGTGGTGAAAGTCGAGAACACAGGAGGAGAGACTAACTGTGTCTCATGTGCATAGGGACCGATAGAAAAAATGGAGTGTCCACGAGGAGAGCAGGCATTAGAGGAAACTGAGAGGGACAGAAAACCTCCAGGCGATTGTATAGAAGAAGGGGTCTCAGATTGAAGGAAAGATACAGGGGAAGATGGAGGAGCAACAAAGGGGAAGGCCGGGGCAGGGATATGAGGCTGGCTATCCGCAGCAGAAATACCATTTTCAGACGAGGATGATTCTGGAACAACAACTGCACTCCCGATGTGGCTGGCCTGCCTGTGGGATCCAAAGCACCAATACACACTCAAACAGCCTCCCCATCTTCTTTTCTGCAATCAGACAGAATGTTTGTATTATTTGTTTCTTTTGATAGAAAAGGTTAGCGACCGACAAAATATATTAGAAAATTTAAGTAAGATTACATGGAAACTTGAAAGAAAGGCAGAGTAAGTAATACACAAAGACAGAAAGCCACGTGTTATCAATCTGGAAACTGTGAGAATGTGGAATTTGGGAAGCGAAGAGATCAGTTTCGGGCTTATGATCTTGATTATTGATGTCCTTGGTGCTAATTTCGCTCAAAGGAGAAACCCTCAGATCGCCTCCTCCTTTTTTATAATCTTAATAATTACTTGCTGGTTGTAACCGGTAGAAGTTTCCCTAATTCGAATTTGATAATCTAGAAACAAATATCACCACTTGCCGAACAAACAAAGTCCCTGATATGAACGACATAAAAGGACAAGAAATTATTTACAATATCACACACAAACACAACACACATAGACAGACAGAGATTTCCCACAACCAACCCTAGGAAGACTTAGCCCATCACACAATTGGAGAGCAAAAGCTGCATCTCAAGTTTGCATCGTAGTCACCAATAGGGATTTATCTTAAAAAAGAAATGTTTGGTTTTAGGGATTTCTTCCGAGATCTTTAAAATCGTGGCTTCTCAGATTTCTCATGAAATATCACGATATTATTGTCAGAATGTCCATCTCCTGCACCATTTCTTTTCTTTCCTTGCTCAAGGAAGTTTGATTTCCATAAGAAAATGGTTAAGTCATTACATTCTAAAAACAAAGACAACCATAGCACCAAATTCTAGATTTTATTGAAAGGATAAATTGTAATGGAAAAAAGAATTGAAATCTTTAACATTAAAGGTTGTGTTGGGAAAAACAGAAGTGAGGATCTATTAAAATGACTAAAAACGTTACTTAATATCGACAATAATGATCAGAATGATAGACAAAGATTTTAATCTAGGAGAGTTATTTGGCAATCCCCGAATCTGGAAACAAATGGATAGTTCGTGGTCAACCTATCAAGGGCAACTTTTGGTAATTTTAAGAATGCTGAGAACATGCCATCTAGGCATCTGAAAAATAATGTGAAGGAAGAAACATAAGAAGGAGAGGTAGGGGATTAGGAAAGAAAGAAAAAGAAAAGGCAGGTTTGGTATCTCATAGACGATGCACATATAACATCATGGCGTCAAGTTGCAATCTCCGTTGCAACAAATCCAGTTTTCTGTTTCATTTCCAAAAGACTTGGTCAATATCCTGAGCAACCAGAAAACAATCAGGTTCATCCCAAAAGATGCATGATTGGTGCTTGACTTAAAAAGGATCTTTTCAACCCAAATTTGATAAGGTAAACATGCATTAACAGAACCAGGCATTACGACCAAACAATCCCATAGTATTCTGATTTTCTCCACAATCCCGGCATTGTATTTTAGATTTTTGACATCCTTACAACTCTTTGGCATTACTTAAAGTAAAGGACCAACATGAATTTAGCATCAAAACTCACTCCTTGTAGAGCTACTTCATCATGCAAGTAATCAAGGGTCCACTACTGATACATTTCTAATCTCCAACCAATTAACCTAAAAGTTCCCATAATTTATATACACTGAAGAATCAAGAATTCTAGCGTCTAGCCTTCTGGGGGGACGGTCCTCTTTGTCCCTCATAATTAGTTATAATCATTTACTCAAGTAATAATCTGCCACGTATCTTTCAAGTTTCTAACCATTCCTCCAACCACAAGAGTATCAAATGCTCAACAATCTGTGGCGAAAGGCCCCTTGAACAGTCACATGATGCAGCAGCTGTTAGAAGGACTACTACCCGCCACCTGCTGCCGCCATCACCACCGCTGCCACCTGCTGTCACCATCACTGCCGTCGTCACCTGTAGGGCCAGCCGTTGCAGCCAGCCAACAGCCCAACGACTAGATTTTCTAGCCATTGGGCCAGACCAGCATCCAATGACCAGCACAATAGCCATTGAGTGGTAGCCCTTCTTCTTTCATTCTCTCTTTCCTATTTCCTACTCTTTCTTCTTAATGTATTGTCCATAAATATTAATGTATTGTCCATAAATACCTCTTCTTCACTCCTGTAATATCAAGTCGTGGGGCTTTACCTTGATAATAAAGTGTTCTTTCTTCAAAGTGTTTGTATTGTGCAATTTGGTGCTTAAGGCTCAATTGGACTGATTCTTGGTGAAGTGTTTAGGCATTTCGTGTGCTATCAAGATCAAGTAAGGCCGATCTTCATTACATGGTATCAGAGCCTCGTCGAGAACGATTGATCGAGAAAAGGTGATATCGGGAAGTGTGTCAAGAAGACTTTAATTCAGTGATCTAGTGGACTGCTCATCTATTCAAATAAAATGTTTGATGATTATTTGTTTTTTATACTACACTACAACTACAACTAAGCCTTTTCCCATACTAGATGGGGTCAGCTACATGGATTTTTTGTTTTTTTTTTTTGTAGAATCCATGTTAAGTCCGACAAAGTTTTACGCTGGCTGTCGAAAGCCTAACACAACCCTCCTCCTTTTTCCGGGCTTGGGACCGGCCATGAAAGGGTGATTCCTTACATAGGCGGAGTTGATTATTTGTTTTTTATAATAAAAAATAAAATATTTTGTTTCCACCAAACAAACATCAACTCATCTATTCAAACAAGATATTTGATGATTATTTGTTTTTTATAATAGAAGATAAAAGGTTTTGTTTTCACCAAATTAATACCAACTATAAGACATTGGCACAAACCATGTAAAATTATTTATATTCTAAGAAACTATGGGGTTATTTTAGCGGAACAAAAATAAAACCTTCCATCGATTCAAATGGAAGAATATGAAAGAGGACATAGATAGAACCGTTCTGCGGATCCCTATGAATAATGTTAATGAGCATGTAAGAGACTCTAATAGATTTTACAAATACTAGAGAAGCATAAAATTTTTTCAAAAAAGTAATATACAAAGTGATGTGATTCACATAATGACCCTTGGAGATAAACTTATGACACTAAGACAATGAGATAAAAACATTAGTGAATTCTACACGGAGTTTTCTAATATTTGAAATCAACTTCATGGATATGAGAAAAAATATACACATTATCTTGACATAAAGCAATGCGAACAAAATGAAGCAATGTTATAAAAATCGTACGATACGATTTTATCGTGTATCGTATGAAGATACGATATGATACATGGGCATGTATCACTTATCACGATTTATAGTGCCGTATCGTACAATATGGAGGTATATCGTACCGTATAATACGATACATCCCATATCGTACGAGTCGATGTCGATTTTCCTGTTATAAATTTTAAAAATCTGAAACTTGCGGATTTCATTTTTATTTCCACACAAACCCCTTTTCATGTCATTTCCTTGCTTCAAGATCCTCTTTTTACCTTGTTCTTGTTGATTTCGTGGTTTATTTACAATATTCTCAAGTATTTCACCGAATCCAACTCCTCGTCTCTAAGGTTTTTGTCAAATTTGTATCATACCTCTTTTCTTTGGCATTCTACCCGATTTTTCACTAGAAAAATTTGGGGGTTTTGTAGATTTCCGTGATTTTTAATTTCTAAAAAGCCTTTTCCTTTTTATTGATTGTCCACTCGTCTTAATGGCTTTCGATCGAGTTGATTCGGCTTGAAAATATTACACTCCAGTGTATGAAGGAAATATGTTTGTGAACAAGTGCATGTTTTGCAATGCTGTAAAACATGGTGGTATTTCTCGTATGAAACATCACCTGCGGGGTCCAAGAAGGATGCTAATGCATGTCCTCTGGTTCCCGAAAATTGAAGTATGAGATTGAGTAGGTATTGGAGGCTTCAAAAGAGAAGAAAAGATTAAGGGTAAGAGAGAACAGAAATAGGTGGTTGGGATATGTCTCAACCATTTGATGATACTTCCGCTCAAGGGATTTATGGTCATGGTGGTGATGAATTTCATGGTGCAATTGAGATAAAAGAAGAGATGGCTGAAGAGGAGAAGGCAAAAAAAGAGAAAAAGTGTAGGTTATGATTCTTGTTCCACTCCAAAAGCTCCTACTCTCCCGATGCCTACGAGGGGTAACAGAGGAGGAGACAGAAGAGGTAGTAGTGGCCCTAATGGGATGCCTTCATTTTTCTCCCCACGTACGACTCCTGGAGCTTAAAGAGGTAGTGGCCCTGGTGGGATGTCTTCATTTTCTCCCCAAGTACGACTCCTGAAGCTTAGCCAAGCATTAGATCAGCTATGACTTCAAAAGAGGTAATTGAGAAAGTAGATTTAAAGTGTGTTGAATTTTTTTATAAAAATTATCTCCCTTTCAATGTTACAAACTCATTTTCTTTTCAAAGTATGGCGAATGCTATTACTAGTGTGGGATCAGGGTACAAAGTCCCTACTTATCATGCTTTGAGAGGCACATTATTGCAGAAATGGGTTGATATTGTTAATGGATGGAGTTATGAATTTAGGGAGTCATGGAAAGATACCGGATGTTTTGTTATGGTTGATGGTTGGACAAATGGTTAGCGTAGGTCTTTGGTAAACTTCCTAATCTATTGTCCCAAAGGTACGTTATTTTTGAAATCATATGACTTGTCCCATATTGATAAAACTCCAGATAATTTACTCCTTATTTTTTAGGAAGTCGGTGTTTCAAATATTGTTCAATTCGTTACTGATAATGCTGCAAGTTTTATAGCGGTTGGTAAGATGCTTGAGGCAAACCATCCATCTTTAATATGGACACCATGTGTTGCATATTGCATAGACTTAATAATGCTTGAAGATTTGAGTGCAATGGATGAAATAAGAGGAACTATAGATGCATGGAGAAATATTACAAAGTTTATTTATAATCATTCTTTTATATTGCATTTTATGCGAATTTATACGGTTGGAAGGGAATTGATTAGGCCTTCATTGATAAGATTTGCTATAAATGTCATTACTGTGCAAAGTCTAGTCATACATAAAAATGCATTGAAAAAATTGTTTGTATCTGATGAATGGGGCTCTATTAGTTGGTCTACAAAGATTGAGGAGATTGTTATGGTAGATGTTGTTTTCAATGCTAATTTTTGAAAAAGTTACAGCAAATTTTTGAGTATTAATGTACCTTTAGTTAAGGTAACAAGGATGGTAGACAATGAAGATAGACCTGCTATGCCTTATATATATATATATATGATATCAAGGATAAGGCCAAATTGGAAATACAAGCAAACCTTAACTACAAGCGATCACTTCTAAAGAAAGTTTGGAAGATAATTGATGCACGTTGGAACCGCTAAATACATCATGATTTGCATATTACTGCATATTTCATTAACCCTTCTATTCGATTTTCTCCTAACTTTGTGGAGGATGAAGAAGTGAAAAATGGTATCTTAAATGCAATTGACCTTGTTGAAGATTAATCTACTCGTTGTAATATTCATTTAGAGTTAAGCAAGTATATACAAAGTGTTTGGAGATTTTGCAAGGCCAATTGCAATCCAGCTCCGCTCCCAAATGCGACCAGGTATTGTGTTTTATTTCATATGAATGGTGCGCTCGTTTTTGGTGTAGATTAGGAATTAGAGCTTTTTTGAACGCATTCACACGAAAAAACAAAATAGACTGGAGCATGCTCGACTGCGTGATTTGGTATACGTTGCCTATAACATGAAGTTAATACAAAATTAATAATTAAAAAATATATATTGTGTTGTTGCCTAGTTCTTGACTTCTTTCTTAATCTTATTAATAATAAATGCTTTATGTGATTATATTATATTTGATATTCTTTATAATTTGAATATTATTTTTTTACAGGCAAATGCAAAAGGATGTAAGAAGGACAAGGAAGGTGCCATATGACTCGTTGAGTTACAAAAATGTTGATATTCTTGACGATTGGGTCGAAGATGAGCCCTTTATCATCTTAGAGGATGAAAATTGGAGGACACTCCAAGCCGAAGCAGAACTTGGAGTTGGAGATGATGAAAATGATGCCAAAGGTGTTGGATGGGCAGATCCTATTATTGAGGAAGAAGAGGGAGGAGATGATATGGTGGTGATCATGACTACGTGATTATAATGCTTTTGTTTATTATGATCTACATTGTAGATGATTATAATTTGTTTTAACTTTTATTTGTAACTTTATAATGTTTTCATCTTTGATGATTATAAGTTGTACTCGTAAGTTGTAACTTTGATGATTATGATCCTAATAGTTAATGACTAAAGGTATGGATCCTATGGACTATGGAATATGGAATTATATTTATGGAATATGGATGCTTGTAGCCTTGTTATAGAGATGTTTTTGTTATAGTATGAATCCTTCTTCATTGTGTTATACATGTTTTGTTAATTAATTTTAATTTTTGAATTAAAAAAAAGTACATATTGTACCGTACCATACGATACGATACAGTCATATCGGTGCCCCGTGCCATACAGGCACCGATACGGTTTTTACAACATTGAAATGGAGACTGTCTATTAGTTTATTAGAAGTTTGATGGAAGAATTTGAAGGAATAAGAGTTAGTCTCATTCATCGAAAATCATTTCTTTAAAAAGAAGAAGTTCTCACCGATCTTCAAATTAAAAAAACTAGGCTAAATAAAGCAAAAACTGAAAGATACTCTGTACTAGCTGCATCCAAACCAGAAGCAAACATGAGGCTCTATCGACCTCCATTTTTAAGACAGATGGACAACCTACTATAAAGAAGAAGGTAATTTATTTTCATTGTAAGAAACCAGGTCATGTGTTTAAATTTTGTCAAGAATTAAAGAACAAAGTTGTTGTGGTCGAGAGAAAAGGAAAATAAACTCTTGCTCTCTATGAACTCCAAAACAAAATAAAGCAACTTGAAGAACAGATGAATGAAAGCGCATCCATTGGAGCAATTTGCTCTACCAACTCTAACAGAACGAAAGGTATGAAATCTTAGTTACTTTATTATAGAGCTTCTTTCCATATGACATGTGAAGAAAAACTTTTAAGGAATTACACACAAAACAAATATGATTCATATGTGTTTACAATCGATGAAACTAAACTAAGTGTGACAAAATCGAAGATCTTCAAAATAATTTTTTTCAGTTTCAAAAATAAGTTTGGTTCTAAAGTTAAATTTAAATATATTTTTTAGTTTCACAAATATCTGGCAATGGTTGTGTAGTTATATTCTCAATAAACGGTTGCATTTTACATGATCGTCTAACAAAAAAGGTGATTGGACATGGCGTAGAGGAGGACTATATGTAATGGACTATTTTCATGATCAAAATATTGGATAATATAATGTTTTATATAAAGATGTTCTATGACATAAAAGACTTAGCCAAATTGTATGAATGTCATTTTATTGGAATTAAAAATGTTAAAGACCTTTTTTGCAAGGATTGTGCTTTTGGAAAAATGTAATGTCCTCCATTTTCTTAAAGAATGTCTACCTTAAGTAAACATTTTGAAATAATCCATTATGATGTTTAGGGACCCGCCCCAATCTTGAAGTGTTTAAAATTTTTTTGATTTCTCATAATTTGATTAAAATCAATTTCATTATAACATTAAAATATTTAGGTCATATTTTGGTAAAGAATTTATTTCAAGAGATTTTTTAAACTATCTTGAAGAAAATGGGATAATTCATCAGACATCATGTGCTAAGACTCCTCAATAGAATGGTATTGCTAAACAAAAGTATAAACACATAATTGAAACTACCTGAACCCTAGTAATATCTAATAAAATTCCAAAAAATCTATGGGTTGAAGTCATTGTGACATCGATTTTCCTCATAAACATAATGTCTTCATCAGTTTTATAAAATGCCATCGATTTTCCTCACAAACATAATGTCTTCATCAGTTTTATAAAATGCCTTACCCATGGAGAAATTGTCAAAAGTTGTTCTGAATTACTCTTATCTTATAATTTTTGGATGCAAATGTTTTGTAGTTACTAATAAGAATGACAAACTTTCTACATGTGCCATCAATGTTATAAAAATCGTATTGTATCGTACGATATGATACGATTTTATCGCGTATCGCTTATCGTGATTTATCATACCATATCGTACGATACACGAGTGTATCACACCGTATCGTACGATACAGGAGTATATCATACCGTATCGTATGATATGCCCCGCCTCGTATCGTACGAGTCGATGTCGATTTTTATGTTATAAATTCCAAAATTCTGAAACTTACAGATTTCATTTATATTTCTTCCCAAACCCTTTTTCACGTCATTCCCCTGCTTTTAGATCTTCTTATCTTGATCTTTTTTATTTCGTAGTTTATTTACAAGATTCTCAAGTATTTCACCCAATCCAACTCCCCATCTCCTGGGTTTTTGTCAAATCCGTGTCATAGATCGTTCTTTTGGCATTTACCCATGTAGATTTTTTTATTCTTAACCTCTAAAAAGCCTTTTCCTTCTTTTTTATTATTCATTATTATCTTAATGGCTTCCGATCGAGTCGATCCGGCTTGAAAATATTGCACTCCGGTGTATGAAGGTAATAAGCTTGTGAACAAGTGCATGTTTTACAATATTATAAAACATAATGGTATTTCTTGTATGAAACACCACCTTGCAGGAACCAATAAGGATGCTATTGCATGCAGTGAAGTACGAGATTGAGAAGGTATTGGAGGCTTCGAAAGAAAAGAAGAGATTAAGGGTGAGAGAGAGGGTAGAAATAAGTGGTTGGGATATGTCTCAACCATCCATTTGAAGATACTTCTGCTCAAGGGATTTATGGTAATGGTGGTGATGAATTCCATGATACAACTGAGATAGAAGAAGAGATGGCTGAAGAGGAGAGGAGAAGGCGAGAAAAGGGAAAAAGTGTAATGTAGGTTTTGGTGGTAGTAACAGTAGAGTTGGCTCTTGTTCTACTCCAAAAGCTCTTACTCGCCCGATGCCTATGAGGGGTACCAGAGGAGGTAGTGGCCCTAGGGGGATGCCTTCATTTTTTCCCTACGAATAGAACACGCATTAGATCAGCTATGGCTTCAAATTAGGTAATTGAGAAAGTATATTTGAAGTGTGCTGAATTTTTTTATGAAAAAATACCTCCCTTTCAATGTTACAAACTCATTTTTTTTTCAAAGTATGGTAGATGTTATTGCTAGTGGGGGATCGAGTTATAGAGTTAGGGAGTCGTGAAAGGATACGGGATGTTCTGTTATGGCTAATGGTTGGATAGATGGTCAGCGTAGGTATTTGGTAAACTTCCTAGTCTATTGTCCCAAAGGCACATTATTTTTGAAATCATATGACTTGTCCCATATTGATAAAACTGCAGATAATTTACTCCCTAATTTCGAGGAAGTTATTGATGTTGGAGATTAAGTTAAATCTTGATTAATTAGCGTTACTATTTAGTCATAAGTGTATACATAGAGTCGTATGTAAGCTTCATTTATGTACACTAAGTTATATGTAACACAGATCCTAATGGATCAGTTTTTGATCCATTAAGAACCGTGATCCATTAGTCACTTACTAGGGTCATTTAAGTCTTTTAAGTTAGATGAGCAATATAAAAGATCATTAGGGTTAAGATTAGAGGGTTAATGTGAAAAGAGAGGTGGTGACTGGGGTAGGCCGACCAACCCCTTGTGATGCTTCTTTCTGTAACATGTTTTGATGATCAATAAAACGATTGATTGAAGCACAAACTCCACATGGTATCAGAGCGTAAACCTTGAAGGATCAACTGAAATCAAGAAGGGAAAGTGAAATCAGATTGTGCACAGTGAAGACGCTGTTCAGACTTTGTTTAAGGTGTGTTCGTTTCTTATTTTTGAGATTGAATATTCAATGGTTTGCAGACTGCAATGTGAAGAAATGAAGCATTGATTTAGAGCCTTGTCTTACACATAGTTCAGTTATAGAAACAACTTTAGCACAAATTTCTACTGAACGCACCATTACTATCATATCTGCTGCATCAATATCCTAAATCGTGTATGTCGAAGGAATATCCACATTGAGAAAAATATGCATTCACAAGCTTGGGGTGCTTCAACAGGTTGTAGCTATTGTGTTGATTGATGAGGCAAAGTGTTCATATCGAGCGGTTCATAAGATTCATTATCTTTAAGGTGCATCTGTTATTTGAAGACTTTGTTCAGATAGGAAGTAGGAGTAATTACAGTTGAAGGCAGATTGGGCATTTCGACCGAATTTTTACTGTGTTAACACACCAAGTAATCAGTGGCATAGTTGTGTGATAGAAAGTTGGATTCATAGTTAAGTATTCTGCGCATACAAGAACTATCTAAATTTTTTTTTACTTGAGCAAGTTTTTTGAATACTTCAAGTCTTGTATAAGAATGGAAAAAGCGAAGATGTTAGAGAATAATGAATCTTCGTTAGACAAAAGTGAAGGATTTCAAATCACAAATTTAAAATTAGATGGTAAGAATTACCTACAATGAGCCAGATCGATTGAACTGACTATCATGGCTAGGGGGCGATAGGATTATTTAACAGGTGATATACCTCGACTCCCAATTTCAGATTCTTCATATTCTCGATGGGTGCAGGGAAAATGCACTAGTAAGTGCTTGGTTAATTCAATCCATGACTCCCTCCATTGGAGGGCACTTTTACGTTTTTAGAAACTGCTAATGATATCTTGCTGGCAGTTCAAGAAGCCTATGCTAAACGAAAAAATATTGCTAAGAAATATGATCTCATAGAGAAGATTCGAAAATGCAAACAAGGAGGACGGTCAGTTAGTGAGTATTATACAGAGCTTAGAGGTCTGTGGGAAGAACTACAATTGTATTCTAACACTAAATGTCAGGTTTGCACTCTAGAAAGGAATGAGGAGTTTTAAAGAGCATAAAGTGTTCGATCGTCTATGGGGGATTTCCTCAGAGTATGAAGCAGTAAAGAATAACATTCTCAGCAGAGAAGAACTTCCATCTTTAAGTACAGTATACTCACTCCTCCTTAGAGAAGAAGACAGAAAACATCTGGAAAAAGAAACCAAAATCAATTCAGAGACCTCAGCATTCGTCGGGAAAAATACTTATGTTCCTCCCTTTGCTTGAGGAAGAAGAGATTATGATAGAGGCAAAGGTATATTTGGACTGACATCTAAAGAGAAAGATAAGATCAATTGCTCTCACTGTTGAGAACCTCGACATACCAAGGAAACATGCTGGGAGTTAGTTGAAAAACCTACCTATTTTCAGAATCGAAATAACAGAGCATACTTCAGCAATGATTAGAATGAAAAACAAAAAACTGAGGACAATGCAACTTCTCTAACTGATATGAAGAACGAGATTGAATTGTTAAAGGCACGTTTGACTGATTCGTAATAACTTTCTTCATCCTCTCACAGTGATTCACAAGTATCTATTGCCTATCCATTCTCATTCCTCACTCAAGGTAATATAAATTCTTCTTATTCAAGAGTATGAGTTATTGATTCTGGTGCTATAGATCACATGGCCAGCCGAAGAGATTTCTTTCGTACCTATGAATTGACACAGGCACAAATCAATATTAGACTGGCAGATGGGTCTCTTACTCCAACAGTGGGAAAATGAAGTATTCTTACATCTTTTGACACATTTAAAAATGTTTTACATGTTCCCAACATATCAGTAAACCTATTATCTGTCTTTGCTATGACTCAGAATTTAAAATGTCGTATAATCTTTGATTCCACTGGATGTGTCTTTCAGGAACTGAAGACGGGAAAGATCTTTGGTCAGGGTAATGTGAGGAGAGGCCTCTATTTTTGTGAGGACAATAAAGGAGTTGCACTACAATCAATAATTATTACTAAGAGACTGAAGGAGGATATACCTCGTTGGCACCAATGGCTAGGCCATTTACCATTTTCTAAAATAAATATGTTATTACGAGAATTTAGAGATTATAATGATTTGAACTTGAATTGTGAAACTTGCCAGAAGGCAAAACACCATCGTATTTCTTTTCCTTTAAATGAAGAAAGATCTTCCATTCCTTTTAATATTGTGTATTCTGATATTTTGGGCTCTTGTTCGACGACTTTCATGCAGGGATATAAGTATTTTGTGTCATTTATTGATGATTGCACTAGATTTACTATGATCTATCTTATGAAGACTAAAGATGAAGTGAGGAAAATTCTTCCAGTATACTGTCAGTTTGTACAGACTCAATTTCAGAGTACTATTAAAATCTTTCGCAGTGATAATGATGGAGAATTTGTCTCAATCTCTTCATTCGTATTTTTTATAACATGAAATCTTACACCAGACCTCGTATTCTTACTCTCCTCAACAAAATGATGTGGCTGAAAGGAAGAATCGACACATTTTAGAAGTTGCGAGGACCATCTTAATTGGATGCAACGCACCAAAATATTACTGGGGTGAAGCAATCTTAACATCAGTCTTTCTTATAAATCGTATGTCAAGCACAGTTCTTAGCAGAAATACTCCATTTCACTCCCTATGTCCTTCCAAAAAACAATTTCATTTATTACCAAGAATTTTTGGTTGCACTTGCTTTGTCCATATTCATCAAGGTGCCAGAGATAAACTCGATGCAAGATCAACTAAGTGCATTTTCTTAGGATATTCGACCACTCAAAAGGGGTATAAGTGTTATGATCCTTCCAAACGAAAGTTTTATGTTACAATGAATGTCAGTTTTCATGAAGATATACCATTTTATGAAGTGCTGGAAGAACTTTCATCAAAAGTACAGTCTACTCAAGTGATCCCACTTCCTTAAACTGAAATTACATCTACTCATGAAAATGCAGGGGATAACACGAGTCTTTCAAAAGAGAAGGAATGACAAGTATATAATAGAGGAAGCCGAAGGATTGTTTTTTCATATCAGCTTGTCACCCGAGATCAAAATTCCCAAGGTGAATTAGATTCACCTCCTCTTCAGATAACCTCTCACAATTCAGATACTGACATGGATGATTTACTTATTGCGATTAGAAAAGGAAAACGTGCAGCTACAAAATATGCATTGGAAAAAATGTTATCATTCTCTAATTATCCTAGAGAATATCAGTTGTTTGTAATGAACACAGAAAATACTTTTATACCAAGAACATATGAAGAGGCTAAAGTACATCCAGAATGGAAAGCAGCTATGAAAGAAGAAATTTCAGCTTTAGTACGTAATCATACTTAGGAATTGACAGATTTGCCATCAGAAAGAAAGACTGTAGGATGCAAGTGGGTATTGTCAGTAAAATATAAGGCTGATGGGAATATAGAAAGATATAAGGCAAGATTAGTTGCAAAAGGATATAGTCAGTCCTACGGCATAAATTACATAGAGACATTTGCTCCAGTGGCCAAGATGAACACCATCAGAATCTTGTTAAGCTTGGCAATCAATAAAGGATGGAAATTATGACAGCTGGACGTGAAGAATGCATTCCTTTAGGGTGATCTTAGGGAAGACATTTATATGGATTTACCACCAGGATACTTTGATTGGCATGAACAAGAGAAAGTGTGCAAACTAAAGAAATCAATTTATGGGTTGAAACAATCCCCACGGACATGGTTTGAGAAATTCAATGATGGAATTCGGACTCTGGGTTTTAAACAATGCATCAACGATCATACACTATTCATTAAGCTAGGTCAAAAAAGTATTATGTTACTGGTATATGTTGATGATATCATTATTACAGGAGATGATACTGCGGGTATTAGTGAGTTAAATAAAAAACTCAATATTTTAATTGACTTGAAAGATTTGGGAAAAGATTAAATTACTTCCTTGGTATAGAGGTGATTCATACCAACAATATATTATTCTTAAGTCAAAGGAAATATATTCTGGACTTCTTGAAGGAAACAAAAATGCAAGACTGTCGTGTATGCTCAATTCCTATGGAAACTCCCAAGGAGGATGATAATAATAATGCAGAACCATATCAGGATATCGGAAGGTACCAAAAATTAGTGGGAAACCTAATATATGTCACTATTACACGTCTTGATATCAGTTTTGCTGTTGGCTATGTGAGTAGATGGATACATAATCCTTCCAAACATCATATAAGTACAATCTTTCATTTCATCAGATACTTGAAGTCTACGCTAACTCATGGTTTATTATACACTTCGAATTCATCCCTGGACCTAAAGATATATTCAAATGCTGATTAGGCAGGTTCAAAGACAGACAAGAAATCGACCACTAGGTACGTGATATGTTTAGGAGGGAACATTGTATCATGAAAAAGCAAAAAACAATCAGTTGTGTCCAGATCAAGTGCAGAAGCAGAATACCATGCAATTGCTTTGGGCATGCGTGAAGGGATATGGGTTTTATCACTCTTAACAAAACTTGGCTTCAAAGTGAATACTCCGGTTACCTTTTATACTGATAGCAAAGCAGCCCTCTAGATTGCCTTAAATCCTGTTTTTCATGAATGAACGAAGCATATTGAAATGGATTGTCACTTCATCAGAGAAAATATTACACAAGGCATTTTCAACCTGATTCATGTATGCTCAGAATGCCAATTGGCAGATATTTTCACAAAACCTGCTTCAGTAGGAGGATTTCAGAAAGCTCTCCATCAGTTGAAAATTACAAACCTTCAAGATTCAACTTGAGGGGGCATGTTGGAGATAAATCTTGATTAATTGGTGTTACCATTTAGTCATAAGTGTATACATAGAGTCGTATGTAAGCTTGATTTATGTACACTAAGTTATATGTAACATGGATCCTAATGGATCAGTTTTTGATCCATTAGGAACCGTGATCCATTAGTCACTTACTAGGGTCATTTAAGTCTTTTAAGTTAGATGAGTAATATAAAAGGTCATTAGGGTTAGGATTAGAGGGTTAACGTGAAAAGAGAGGTGGCGGCTGTGGTAGGCCGACCAACCCCTTGTGATGCTTCTTTCTGTAACCTATTTTGATGATCAATAAAACGATTGATTGAAGCACAAACTCAACAATTGAGGAAGTAGGTGTTTTAAATGTTGTTCACTTAATTACTGATAATGTTGCAAATTTTAGAACAACGGGTAAGATGCTTGAGGCAAACCATTCATGCTTAGTATGGACTCTATTGTTGCACATTGCATAGACTTAATGCTTGAAGATTTGAGTACAATGGATGAAATAAGAGGGACTACAGATGCATGCAAAAATATTACAAAGTTTATTTATAATCATTCTTTTGTATTGCATTCGATGCGAATTCATACCGCTGAAAGCGAATTGATTAATCCTTCATTGACAAGATTTGCTATAAATGTCATTACTGTGCAAAGTTTTATCATACATAAAAATGCATTAAAAAAATTGTTTGCATATAATGAATGAGACTCTATTAGTTGGTCTATAAAGAGGGAGGGGATTGATGTGGTAGATGTTTTCAATGTATCTTTAATTAAAGTAATGAGGATAGTGGATGGTGAAGATAGACCTGCTATCCTTTGTATATATGATGCTATGAATAAGGCCAAATTGGAAATATTCATTGATTAAAGTAATGAGGATAGTGGATAGTGGATAGTGAAGATAGACCAAATGCATCATGATTTGCATGCTGCTGCATATTTCCTTAACCATTCTATTCAATTTTCTCTTAACTTTGTAGAGGATGAAGAAGTGAAAAAAGGTATCTTAAATGCAATTAATTTTGTTTAAGATTCATCTACTCATTGTAATATCCATTTAGAGTTAAGCGAGTATATATAGAGTGTTTGGAGATTTTGGAAGCCCAATTGCAATCCAACTCCGCTCCCAAATACGACCAGGTATTGTGTTTTTATTGATATTCATTTAAGTTATTGACTTCATGTGTTTCTTATTAATCATTATCATATTTTATTCCATATGAATGGTGCACTCGTTTTGGTGTAGATGCACCGAATTTGGCAAGGTTTGCTTAATGTATATTGAACCAAACATATATTTCAAGTGGGTGCGAGAGGAATATGAGTTTTTCGAACGCATTCATACGAAAAAGCGAAATAGACTGGAGCATGCTCGACTGCGTGATTTGGTATACGTTGATTATAATATGAAGTTAAGGCAAATGTAATAATTATAAATATATATTGTTTGTTATTGCCTAGTTCTTGACTTCTTTCTTAATCTTATTAATAATGAATGCTTGATGTGCCTATATTGTATTTGATATTCTTTATAATTTAAATATTCTTTCTTTACAAGCAAATGCAAAAGGATGCAAGAAGAGAAATGAATGTGTCATATGACCCGTTGAGTTACGAAAATGTTGATATTTTTGACGATTGAATCGAAGAGAAGGAACCCCCTATCATTTTAGAGGATGAAAACTGGAGGACACTCCAAGCCGAAGCAAAACTTAGAGTTAGACATGATGAAAATAAAGGTGTTGGATGGGCAAATCCTATTATGGAGGAAGAAGAGGGAGGAGATGGTGATTATGGTGGTGAATACGTTGATTATAATGCTTTTGTTGATTATGATCCACGTTATAGATGATTATAATTTATTTTAACTTTTCTTTGTAACTTTGTAACGTTTTCATCTTTGATGATTGTAAGTTGTACTTGTAACTTTGTTGTTTATGTTGAACTTAAACCCCTTCTGTATTCACTATTCATTATTATGTTCACGTTACCTAGTAGTTAATGCCTAATGGTATGGAATATGGATGCTTGTAGTCTTGTTCATAACTTGATTAGGAGATGTTTTTGTTATAGTATGGATGCTTCTTCATTGTGTTATATATGTTTTGTTCATTAATTTTAATTTTATATTTTTTAAAAAAAATATTTTTTAATACAAAAAAATAATGTATTGTATTGTACCGTACGATATGGTACGATAGAACAGTATCGGTGCCCAGTGAGATACGGGCATTGATACGGTTTTTACATCATTGCGTGCCATTGAGTATATTCTTAGGCTATGGTATAACAAAAAAATAGTATAGATGTTATGACCCTAAGAATGATAAGCTTTATGTGTCTCAGAATGTTCAGTTTCATAAAAATTAACTTCACTATAGTAATGAAACCAATGACTAGTAATAATATAAAATATTCTAGAACACGAAGAACAAGAACGAGATAGGTTAACACTTGAGGAGGCCGTTCAAGAATCTAGACATATCATTTCTCATTTTGAACAATACTATACTCATAGATCGACTGAAAGTCTCAAACCGCTCCCAGGAGATCTACTAGATAATCAAGATCTCCAGAGAGATCTGTCTCATGATACGTTTTCTCCTGCTTATAGAGCTATGCTAACTACTTTGTCTACTTTTAAGGAACGTAAAAACTTTAGAGAAGCTCAATATTTTCCTCATTGGGTAGATGTTATGAATGAGGAGTTAGAAGACTTAAACAAAGCCCAAACCTAGGAATTAATAGAAAGACCTAAGTCAAAGAAGCCTATAGGTTATAGATGGGTTTATAAAATAAATAAATAAAGAGTGATGAGACACTAGAAAGATATAACGCATGCTTAGTTGCCAAAGGATATATTCAAGAATATGATATAGACTATGATGAGACATTTGCTCCCGTAGTCAGAATCACAATAGTAAGAACCCTTATTGCTATTAGTACTGTAAAGAATTGGAATGTTTTTAAATAAATGTCAAAAATGTTATCTTAAATGGTGTGTTAAAAGAAGAAGTGTATATGAAACCCCCACATGGTCTAGTTATTCCCAACAATCAAATTCTTCGCTTAAAAAATGCTTTATATAGTTTGAAACAAGCTCCTAAAGCATCGTTTGATAAGTTTAATAAGTTTACGATTAGCCATGGTTTTCTGAAATGTTACACTAATATTGCCCTATTTGTGAGGAGAAATAAAAAAGGTATTGTGATCCTTTTGTTATATGTGGATAATATTATTATTATCATTGGGAGTGATAGTCTTGGTATTTAGCATATTAAAGAAGAGCTTCATAAAGAATTTGATATGAAGGATCTTGACTTCTTTCATTATTTTTTTGGTATTGAAGTAACTCATAACAATAAAGGTGTCTTTTGTCACAAACAAAGTTTGCTTATGATATTATTAACACATAAGGATTATCTTATGACAAATTTATAGAAACTCTTGAAGTACGAGCAGAAAATGAGTTGGAGATGGAGAACCACTTGAGGACCCCACTCCACATCGGTAAATGGTTGGTGTTTTAACCAATCTCACTATTACTCGACCTGATATTATGCATGTTGTACACAAAATAAGCCAATTTCAATATGCACCCACTACTGTCCACTCATAGTCATATATGTTAAATACACCATAAAAAAGGGATTTTCTTAGTTTTCTATCTTCTTTAAAATTAATTGCCTATACTTTTGCTGATTAGAGAGGTGATATCAATGATAGAGACTCCACCACATGTTTTTTTATGTTTTTAGGTGACTCTTATCTCATGAAAGTGTAAAAAGTAACAAAAGGTCTCACTCTCATCCACGGAGGCTGAATACAGAGCAATGACAACAACAACAGAGCTAACGTGACTTGGACAACTCCTGGAAGACCTACACATATATTTGGAGTCTCCGCTTCAGATGTACCGCGACAATAAGAATGACATGTACATTGCACACAACAATACCTTCTTAAAGCACATTGAAATGGATTGTCACTATGTTCGAGAAGAATATCTACAAAGAAATCTTGATCTCCTTGTATCTTCATATTGAGTATAACTTGCAGATATATTCACTAAAGCTCTTTTAATACCTCAATTTCAAGAACTTATAAGCAAACTGTCAGATAACCTTTAAAGAATCTTCAGGTGGCATCACAACAACTGCTGACAAGGCTAATCGGACATTAAAGATGGACAATGTGAAGGGAAACGATGTACCACCCTAGGGAAATAAAAATTCAAGTAATCTTCACTTTATTGTACACAATTTTGATGTGGTTAACCTGCCACGCTACACGGGAAGCTCTATGGAGGCGGAAATCATCGTCTATTGCCGAACACCATACCACAGAACCTTCTAGGACAAATCTCAAGCAACTGGTGAAAATTCAGGAGAACAACTTGTAAAGGCGTTCAAGAATTTGAACATGAACAGTAAGAGAAACAAGAAAAAGGGTTACTTTTGATGGATGCCGATTTAACAAAGCATGCTTTAGTCGGTAATCAAATAGACTAAACAAATTTAGAGGGCTTTTTTTCATATTACAAACAAGATTATTAGCAAATCCACTCCACGCACATAATTCGTCAAACTTAAAAAAAGAAAAAAATAATCCAATAAACAAGTAAATCAACATGCCGAAACCCAGACCATGAATCAACATGTCATCTAGTCAATTAAATCACTACGCACAATTCACAACAACTAAGCCTTTTCCCATACTACATAGAGTCGGCTACATGGATTCTTTGTTTCCACTAAGTCCTATCATGTGTCATGCTATCAGTTAACTCAATATAAACTAGATTATTTTTTATTGTTTCTTTTCAATACTTTTGTAGTCGTTCTTTTCCTTTTTTAACATTTTCACAATCTATTTTTTTATATCTTCTTATAGGAATATCCTTTGATCATTTTTCTACGTGTCCAAACCATATTAAACAATTTTCTCTCATTATGTATAGTATATTTTCTTGTGTGAGCACTTATCCATCTCAACATCTTCATTTCTGCTACAGACATCTTTTGTATACGTTGATGATGTACTGCCCAACAATCATAACCATAAAACATAGCAAGTCTAGTTATTGCCTATAATATTTACCTTTCAACTTTAGTAGTATCTTCTTATCACATAAAATACCTTATGCCCCTCTCCATTTTAACCAACCGGCATTAATTCTATGTGTCCCATCTCCATCACTTTTTTCATCACTATGAAAAGTTGACCTTAGGTATTTAAAACTTTCCTTGTGAGGGATGTAAATGTGTGTCAATCTTAATTTTTATGTCCTCTGAAATACCCAAATGATCAAACTTCTATATTTTCTAACTTCCATCTCTTTACCCCCTATCATAAGCTTTTTCTAGGTTAATAAATATCTTGTGAAGGTTATTTTTTGCTCTAAAATGTTCCACAAGATGTCTCAATAGGTGAATCGCTTCAATCGTAGATCTATCGTGCATGAATCTAAATTGGTTCTCTGTTGTACTCGATACTTGTCTTAACCTACGTTCGATAATTCTTGTATATAATTTCATAGTATGACTCATTAACTTGATACATGGATAATTCACACAATTCTGAATGTCTCTTTTGTTCTTATATATGGGTAAGTGTAATTCAATCCTCGAACATCTTTTGGGTTTTCCATATTTCATTAAATAATCTGATAGATTTACAAACCTTCATATAGAGTCTCTTTGATCTCATTGTTTTGAATACATCAATAGAAATTGCGGTTTATATACTTTTCTCACTTGTCTAACTCTCCTAGGCTAATACTAATATATATTTTTTCATTAAAAAACTTATAAAATAAATTTTTCATCTACTTTTGATATCATCATTAACCACTAGAATCTTCTTATCCTCATCTTTGATGCATAAGATTCTTGGTTTTCTTATCTCTAGCCTTAACTATCATAAAAATATCTTTCACCCTCTTTTGAATTAAATTTTTTATATAAATCCTCCCAAATTTTGGTTTTTGCTTCGCTAATGGCCCTTTTCGCTTCTTTCTTTGTTTTTTATAAGCCTCACAAGTTTCACTAGTCTTCTTAGCATAATGCAATTTGTAACATGCCTTCTTTGCCTTGATTTAATCTTGCACCACTTCACTCTATCACCAAACTTATTTTTGTACCGATATGCCTCCCTTAGATACGTCTAAGTTCCTAACACATATTTTATCACTTCCCTAATATGTATAGCTATATTATTCCACGTATCAAAATGTATACCTATATAATTCCAAGCATCCTCTTGAAGGACTTTCTGTTTAAATATATTTACTTTCTCACATTTGAGGTTTCACCATCTAGTATTAATATCTCTATACAATCTATTCTTCTTTGTCTACTTTTTTACCTTCAAATCCATTACTAAAATTGATAATAAGTAGCTAATAAGCTTTCTCCTAGAATTACCTTGTAATCTTTACAATATTATCTATCTTTTGTCCTATAAACAAAGTAATAAATTTGTGTTCATGACAAGTCATTCTTATAAGTAATTAAATGTTTATCTCATTTTTTTAAATGCTATTGGTTATAAAAATATCAAAAGTCATAACAAAATTTAAAATCTCCTTACTCTCCTCGTTTATATTTCTCAAACCATAGTTTCCAAGAATTTGATAACCTAATGTCTCCTTACCGACATATCCATTTAAGTCTCCTCCCAAACAAATTCTTTGAATTACCTTATATAACTCTTATAAAAAAAACTTTCTCTATACTATCTTTTAATTCTACTTTGAGAGCATAAACATAAACTATTTTCAAAACTTTTACTACTAACACTAATTTCATCGTCATAGCATACTTATGTGTCTATTACACTATCCTTTAAATCTTTATTTATAATAATACCAACTCCATTTGAAGTCTTTTCTTTTCTTGACTATTATAATTTAAAACTTAACTGGTCGGTCAATATTCCTATATTGTAAGTACACATACCGATCTTATTATCTACAAGTACCTTCTTAACGTATGAAACGCTCGTTGTAACTTTTTCATTACGTTCGGACAAGACTAACTTATTTACCCACACTCTTACATGATATGAAACCCTCTTCAATTGATTCACTACTACGCACAATTCAAAATAGAAATGTTTCCGGCAATTCAACCGACGGAATCCTCAGATCTACCAATCCGACAGAATCTGCAACGAAAAATTAAAGAACATACCTGAACCGTGGCTTGCTGAACCCGCCGCTCCGCCGAGGCGACCGCACGAGAGGCAGCATTTATCGTATCTACGCTACTGTTTCCGTTGTTCGGCAAGACTCCTCTCATCTTGCCCCTGAAAAAGTCCCTAATTCCCCGCGGAAGGCCGTTTCAGGGACGAAATCTGTGCACCAAGGAGCAAGATCGTAAAAGAGACCCCTCCTGAGAGCTCACAATTCTCTTTTCCGGAAACAGATCGTCAGAAAGCCACGACGCAGACGACGGAACGACGACTTTATAGGTTTTGACGGAGAAAAGGAGGACGGGAAAGGGGAAAAAAAGTAGAGAAAAGCGGGAGTAAACGAGACGACAAAACAGTTCGGGGGTATTTATAGTCGTCTCTGTCTCAGGTCAAACACAAATTTCTCCCTTTAATAATTTACCCCTTAACCTTCCAGGCGTCCGGTTAGGTTAAAAGTGCCTACCCTTCCAACGAATTACAATACAGCCCCTTCTTGAGAAGGGAATTGCTTGTGTACCCTTCTTCCTCCATTTCCACAACTGACCGAATTATCCCTCATTGCTTACAGGAGGACCAGTTTGCCCTTTTCACGTGTGTTGACTGATCAAGATATCCTGGGTCATGCAAGCTCATTTATGTTAGAGGAGATCAATTTACGGATATTTTGAAATTATTGGAAGTACTTGTTTTGTTTCGGGGGATCGAGCGAAAGCCGAAGCCTGATGCACGCCCCAGAAATCGATCTCATGGCTTTTAACTTGTGGGTCGACCCAGAAACACGAAATTGTTGCAAATAAGCAAAAACGCGGACACGACCCAAAAAAATCCTTTGTCGTGTAAGGGTAAAATAGTCTTTTCTTCGAAACCCTTCACCCAACGACCAAGAATCTGTCCGGTTAGAATTTTCGTAGGAACCACGTCGTCTTCTTCTTCTTTCGTAGTCGGCGGTGGATGCCACGTGGGCGGTGCGAACGTGCGGGTGAGTCGTCGCCACTGTGCGCCACGTGTCAGATCCGCACGTGCGGTTGCATGCCTTTTGGCGTGGGGTCAACCCTCAAAGACGCGTAAGGAAATTGCCTTAAAACCGAATGACGATAATAGCCTTTGACATTCTACTTTAGACACTAATGGATTATGACCTGCAAGATAAGACCAATGAGCGTATCGTGTCGGTTCCTAGACCCGATTCATTCTGGTCCATGGCATTGCTATCTTCCATCGAGTCTTTGTGTAGAACTGCAAAGCTAGATACAGTTTTTTTTTCCCCAGTTTTCGTCACAATGGGAGACCGAAGCCTGACATACACACACATGCATGCACCCCAGGAATTGAACTTGCCACATGCAAACTGCGTACAAGGAAGATTTATGACATAAACCACCTTAATCATAAGCTTTTTTGGAATAACCTAATTAAGCATGAGTTTTTCTTGTGTGACATATCCATCTTAGCATTCTTCAATTCTATCTTGTTATTTTTTGTGATCATCCCTAGGGCATAAAGGGTTTAATTGCGGTTCGGATCTCACTCAACTACGGATCTACATAGAGGCAAGGCGGAGCTGCCGCCCGACCTGAAATTTGAAATACCAATAAAAAAACCAGAGCTCATTAGTTAATACATAGTCCACCCCACCTTAAACAATTTCATGAGCCATTCGCCTCACCTGATGCCAATTTCTAGATCCGCTACCGCTCTCACCGGGTGTAAGGGCACATGAGATGGGCCTTGGCATGGAGCTAATTTGATTGAGATCTCCATTGTGGTTTTCAGCAGACCCACATATAAGTCAAGCAAACCGAGGTCTTCTTCATCGTAGTGTTTTGCCTGTGTCACTGAGCTGGGATTCCTAACTAACACTAACTTCACACCTCAACATAGAACATACAAGTTGTATTCATATATTGCATTTTAAAAAAAAAACTGTTTGCATTCGGAAAGCACTCTCGAAGTTGGCAAACCTGTTTGCGTGGAATTTGGATGGAGTGAGTGAGTATCAGTGAACTTAAAGTTTCATTCTTAGAGAGGTATTTATAAAGGTCAAGCAATTTTGTGGTGCCTAAGAATCCTCTACAGGCATCCCAGTCAATACCTTGGGATCCTAAGAAGAATTGTATAAAATATATGAAGTTTCAAGGACGTAGACCACTCGAGCAGTAGGTAACAAGAACCAAAAGGAGAGAGTGAACAAAAAGGGTCTTAAAAAAAGAAAGAAAAGAAAAAATCATGTTTTCAAAAGGCAAATCTAAATTGGGGAAGAAAATAAAAAGTAAACAAATTCAACAATGAATAGATTGATTGACGCCCTTTTGACCTCATGTTGTCTTTATATAAAGCCACAGAAACGGTTTCAACAAAGATCTTGGATTCTATCATTTTTCTCCATTAACTTTTCGAGCTTTAATTTCCCTTATTTCCACGTTTAATCGGTTGATCATGAACACAATCTCATGTCACCACTTTCTACAAGCTCATTTTCATCATAAATCATTCTATTTTAGCAGAGTTGCGTGGGTTTCCATTTAAAGTCTCCTTTCTCATGATTGATTTTCGGTGTTATCGTGTAAGTTATTGGTGGTCACTTTCAGCCCTAATAACCGCATTGATGAAATGTGGGAAGAAGGGCCTCTTCTCATATTTCACGAGATGCAATTTTCAAAAGAAAAGATAAATATTTATAAATAATTTTATTTTATTAAAAGTTACTAAAATCTCTCACAATAAATAGTGGTTTTAATGGAAAGCCCAAAGCAGAAAGCAATTGAGAAGTAAATGCCAACTATATAAATAGAGAGTTTGTTTATAAGTATTTTGCAAATCAAAATAAAAGAAATACACTTTCCATGTTTAAAAACCCTTTGCAGGTAATTGTGATATATTTTCATCTACTTCTTTTCTTCCTTCCTTGTTCTCTAAGCTTTTGCACAGGATACACTGCCAAAGGTGCATCATTTCTATGGAGTCAACGTTGCTTTCGACTTTGAGGTATGCGGAGGGCAAAAACGGATGCACCCATTTTTTTTGCAAACCGGAAACCATTCGGTTTCATGAAATAGGGGTAGAAAACCACCTTCCCAAAATTGCCTTGAGTGACGAGTCAAAAGTCCCTTTTGCTCTTGCCGGTAGAGATGAAATTATAGTTTAGCCCCTAATGAAGGTTAAAATTATTGTTTAGTCTAGATATTTTTATGTCAAAATATCCTTGGGCATATGTTTGTACAATTTTATCCTTTGGCAGTTAGTTTAAATTAATGGCAAATAATGGGTTAGCCAAATTAACTTAAGAGAGTTAATTAGCTGGCAAATAATGGGTTAGCCAAAATAACTTAAGACAGTTAGTCTAGATAATTAGTGACGAGTCAAAAGTCCCTTTGTACAATTTATTTTTATAAACTTTTTAATGAAAATACATGTGGTAGTATTAACTTAAGAGAGTTAGCCAAATTAAAAAGTATATAAACCACAATTTCTATCGACGTATTCAAAATAATGAAGTTAGAGGTTCTTAAATATATGAAGGTTGGTAAATCTGTAGTAACAAACAATATTGAACGTAGGTTGGCTGAAAATCTTTGGAGAGATGGGGCTCACTTGGATCACTTGTTTCATAAGACTATTTAATAAAATATGAAAAATCCAAAAGATGATCAAGGAATGGATAGCGAGTACACTTATACTCCATATATAAGAACAAGAGAGACATTGAGAATTGTGTGAATTATTGAGGTATCAAGTTAATGATCCATACTATGAAATTATGAAAAAGAATTATCGAACATAGGTTAAGATAATTATCGAGTACAACAGAGAACCAATTCAAATTCATACCCGATAGATCTAGTATTTTTATTTGGAAGTGGTGTTACTTCTTGGGCTTACAAGAAACAAGGTTGTGGAGTGTTGCATATACAAGAAGTTGAGTATGTTGCAATCAGTGTCATTTAAATAAGTTGCTTCATACGTGATTTAAAACTGAATATAGCTAACGAACCAATTGTCATTTATTGTGATAACATTGCAGCAATTACTCTTATTAAGAGTAGAGTTGATAGCTCTAGAAGTAAGCATATAATGGTTAAATACAACTATGTTCATCATATACTTAAGAGAAATGAGATATTTATATCTTATATATCAACTAGTGATAGGGTAGTTGACTCCTTAACTAAAGGTTACATAGAGAAAATGTAATGATTACGAAAAACTGCATAACTTATTTAAGTTGCAATTCACTTGTAATTGAAAATAGTACAACTTGGAAAACCATGGAATAGTGGGAGGCAAAACTAGAGTATCATAATTTGGCTCAAGTGGCCAAGTGAGAGATGTAAGTTATTGGTGGCCACTTTTGGCCTCAATAATCGTATCCATGAAATATAAGAAGAAGGGTCCTCTTCTTGGATTTCATGATATACTATTTTCAAAAGAAAAAATAAATGCTTACAAAACAAAACCGTTTTGCTTTATTAAAAGTTGTGAAAATCTCTCACAATGAATAATGGCTTTAACAAAAACCCTGGAAGAAAAACAACAAAAAGGTAAAAGCCAACTATATAAACGAGGAGTTTGTTTATGAGTGGTAAGTGACTCAAAAGAAAAGAAAACCTTGTGCAGGTAACCATCATCTATTTTCATCTACTTCCTTTCTTCTTTCTCTTCTTTCCTTAGTTTTTTAAGCTTTCACACAACATATGGCTGCGAGAAGTGCGTTGCTTCTCTTCATATCGTACTCTTGACCTCCAATTTGTGAGTTGGCCCCCTAGCCAAATGAGCAATCCCATATTGTATTGTAAACCCGTTTCACGCATGTTACTGGGTCGAGCTAGCCTGATGCTTTTCATCTGCAGCTTGGACAGTTGGGTCCGAATCAACTAATTTTGAGAACAAACTGGAGCTGTTACCGGTCCCAAAACGCCAACCCGAATCCTATCACAATTTGGTTCAAGTCCCGTTTCAGTTCCTACATCGGGTTGACCACAGTCTCATAGGAATCAAATAATTTAGTTTACTTATCAAACAGTGAAGCGCACGAGTGGCCCAAGGAAAAACTGGCAATTCTTAATAATTTCTTTGATTAAAGATAAGAATCTCTATACTCTCATTTGACAAAAGCCTGAACGAGGGTATGAAGAGCACGTTTTCTCAAATATCAATATGCATTTTAATTTTTAAAAGATCATGTATGTATGCGTGTGCATGTGTATGGACGTGTTCCATGTGCATATGTGTGTGTTGTGAATATAAACAACAGATAGATATGAATGCATACACGGAGAGCATTAGCTCAACAACAGGGCGGGTGCTCTAGTGCCATTGCTGCTGGTGGGGAGTTCCGACTCCCATAGGGTGAATGTGTGGGTGTGGATGTGGGTGTGTATTAGGCTTCCGCCTTTCTCTTGTAAAAAAAAAAGATATGAATGCCAAAGAGGCAGAGAAAAGGAAGGAATGGACGGTTCTTAAACGGCTTGTTAGCTCAACCTGTAACTGAACTGGGTTTTGGACAGGTTCAAACCACAACGGTACCGTTCGAAAGTTCGTGATTTTTAAAAACTGAACCAGATTCCTAACTGGAACCGGTGGTTTCGAAACGTCAAAACTTTTTACAATTTCCTATGATCAATATGATGTAGATAAAAGCAAATGTTCTTAGCCGGACCCGGAAGTGGATGAAATCTGCAGTTTTGAAATGACAACCCAAGTCCCAAACTGGTTCGGTTACTTTGAGTTCCAGTTTGAAACTGTCCCTGTTGGTTTTGCCAAAACCGGCCTTTGCACTTAGTTGTTAGGCTAGTTAAAGACATGTTTGCTTCACCTTTTGAATCAAAATGATTCCAGGAAATGGTTCCCATTCTCAAAATCACATCCTTTTGAATCAAAATGGTGAGAGGAAATGGTTTCCATTCTTAGAATCGCATTGTTTAGGGCATGTTTCTTTGACAAGAGAAAGCTGATAGAAAAGGTATTCCACATTCTTCTCATCAACACAAGAGAGAGATCTTGGTGGAAAACAACATCATCAACAGCAATAATAATAATCAAAATTCTTTTCTCAACAGGGTCGTCATTGGTTAGTTAAATCCCAACTTATTTCATGAAATGTTAAGAAAAATATGTTGACGAGAAGATGATTTGTTTACTCCTTTGAGCTTCACACCTTTATCACATGATACGTTTGTTGTACAATAATAAGAAAATAAAAGATAAATTTAAAAAGCATCCTTTTTGAACGAAGAACCAATAAACAAAAGACTCTGAACAAGACGGATTTTGGATTCCTCGCAACAAGCTGACGTAGAATCAAGAATTACAACAGTGCGGAAAGGCGAATTCGGTAAGCAATTCGAAGTGGTTGAGCAATTCCAGCTTTTTTGAGAAAATAACTAGCATTATCTATTTGCGACAATACGTGCGTATGTGTATGCAAGGGGTGGCAATCGTTGGGTACGGGTGACTTCGGGTTTGCTAAAAAACTGAACCACCAAAATCTGACCTGATTTTTCTTCAGCTCATATTCTTTGAACCCAGACACAACCTCGTTGGGTTCAGATCTGTTCTGGGTCAACCCAACGACACCTATACGTATAACATAGATGTACTATTATGTCCTACCTATATATAATGGACATAAATTATACATGTATATCCTATATATATTTATCTATGTAGAACATATGTAAAATATGTACTATATATGTGCACATACATATATTATGCAGGTAGTGTGTATATATATATATATATATATATATATATATATATATATATATATATATATATATATATATATATATATAATATGTACAGTATTGTGTCAGTTTCAGGTGGGGTCTAGGATGACCCAGACTTGACCTGGGGTGCTTAAATCCTGATACAGATAGGGATTTTTCAGGTTGGGTCCGAGTTGGGTTATCTGGTCAGGTTCCAAATTTTTCCACCCCATATATATATGCAAGTCCTAGAGTAACTCTCCTCGGTCGGAATGTGTGCTTACATTGCTTCTTTTTATACATATCCTGACCATTGGTTGAGCTCGATCCGACGAACCTACTCTTGGAGTACCCTAGCATTCCTAGCCCATACACAAGCATACATGCATACACACACACACACGCATATATATACATATATATATATACATATATATATATATACATATACATATATATATGTAGGTATGTTTGGAAAGTTTCTTTTCTTAAAACTTGACTCGGTCGTAGCTTGATGTTTATTAAACTTGGATTGAAAAGCAAAATTGCAACCTTTCAGTAGGATGCAGAATTCAATACAAATTTTCAAGGTTATACATTGATCTACCAATGACTTGCACGAGACTAATACTATCATAGTGGATTAATTAGATCAAATCAAAATTTTAAGTTATAAAAGGATTTCATGTTTCCTCAATTGATTTCCCTTTAAACAATTGATTTCTATACGAACAATCAACTTCTCATTCCAATTAATTCATATTTGAACAGGGAGATCATGTTTTTTAATTAATTTTTGTTTAAATTTTACTAGTTCCTTTTTTTGGCTAGGTAAGATGAGTTGGGCAGACCCCAGCCACATATGCATACTCCATGTATTGAACTTGCGACCTTAAGTTGAAGGTTCTTTTGAGTCGACCTGCTAACCAGGAGAGTCATGGCTCCTGCTTTTTGTTGCGTCCTCAAATACTAGACAGCCAAGCTTTTTATCTCTTGAAGACAACATTCAAAATTATCACGAGTGGATTTTTTGCTGTTTAAATATATCCACTTAACTGGGCATACTAGCTCAAAATATAAGCTTAATTGTTGTCCATTGAGGATGATGGATGAGTAGAAGCATACTGTTTCCTTTTCTTTTTTCTTTTGGTTTACAAGAGGAGGCCAAAGCCTAACACACAACCCACGCATGCACGCTCTGGGAGTCAAACTCCCCACCATCAGCAACAACACTAGAGTGCCCTGCCGTTAAGCTAACACTCTGGGTGCAATAATACTGCTTTTCCTTTGTTTACTACAAGTGGACGAATAACTACTCCTCGAGGGGTTGGATCTAATCAAAAGAGAACTCTCAAGCTAGGATCCTCACTCTTCAACCCATTTCAAGTATCAGATCTTGTTCATGAAAAGAGGCAGGGCCATGTAATTTACATTTGGAGGTAAGAATCCCTCATGTAATTTACATTTGGAGGTAAGAATCCCTTATCTAACTTTTGAAAATTTTCAGGGGATTTTTGCCTGTCAATGTCCACATCGTCTTATCGAAGAGAAAGATGATTCGCCCCCTCCGACTCTCTTACCGGCTGCGTGGTAGGTATTTACTTCTTGCTGAGTTTCAAGGAAGACCTGATTATTGTGTTCTAGTTTGTATCCAATAATGTTGATTTATTCTATATTTAGCATAATTCCCTGTAGGCAAACTACTAAACTGCATTCATACCAGTAGACATGGTCAGTTCCAACTGGAACTGAATCGAGCCAGGAACCAACTGAACACGAAACCTGAAACCAGAATTGGAACCGAGAACCATCCGGTTTGGTTTCGAATTCACCTTTTATAAAACAGGAACCAGAACCAAAGCAAAACCGGCTGTTCTAATGGAACAGGGTTCGAATCCCTCTCTCCCCATTCCCCTTGCACATATCTTTCTAATTCCAGAAATCAAACCGCCGAGCTACAGTTCTAGGTTCTGGGCTAACCAGAACCAAACATGTCTAGTTCAGTTGCACAATGTTGTTGGAATCAGCTTTTGTATCAAATAATTGTTATTTAACAAGATTAAGGGAATCATCCAAATTGAACCACAATTCATGATTACAAAATTAAAATGAAAGAGGCACGAAAACTAATAATTTAGAAAGGGACAAACCCAGACCCAGGTATGCATTCTTACTAATTAGTTTCAAATCAACCGATTCAAATGGGTTGTCAGAACACTGCTAAGGTGAAACTGAAACATCTTGTGGTGCCGGGTTGGATCAATGATGAAAGAGGGGAAGGCAGTTGGATTCGATGCCCATGGATGCCCGCCTATGCAAGGTCTAAGGTCCAAGCCCATGCTTAAACAACAGACACACACATATATATATATCATAAGGTGATTAGTTGGATTTTGATTGGAAATAGTTCATGCGAATGGATTGCAGTACGTGCTATACTTTGAGAAAATCTAACAGTTCTACTGAAACAACTAGTATCTGATTAAACCAGGCTGCATCGTCAATGTAAATGGTTCAGGTTCACAGCTAACAGTTCATTGTAGTCAAATTGACAGCATACAGTGAGTCCAGAATATGACGTGACCTTGTCATCCACTTCCCTGGTCACACAATTTTAGACACAGGACAGACATGGGATAAGTGGGTAACAATTTATATTTTCATGATGAAAAAGTCGAAGAAAGCCATCATTCTCGACATGCAAAGCATGAGCCAGTTTGCAATATATACAAGTTCCGTGATATCTGTTAAACATACCAAGTTTGTAATAAATGAGCATCAGATGCGTAAGAGCAGTACCTCTCTCTCTCTCTCTCTCTGATTCGACATAGAGTGCATCTCATCGCTCAGCAGAGTTAGTATGGCGCAAGACTGGTGTCCGGCATTGGCCAAGAAGTGCATCTTTAAGCCGTGATACATGAGCCAGCATACGACTCAATCCCTGCAATTCAAAACTATAAGCTCTTAATGGCAGCAAAATTCATGTCCTTATCACAAAACAATACAAAGTACAATAAATAAATTCAGAATAAGTGTGTAGAAAGAAATTCAAGACGGTAAGGGTCTATTGTACCACACACCAAACATAACAAACTATTTATTGCATCTTTCACTAGCTTCACCAAACTAAGGCACTTCAGGTAAAATGTGCTCAAATATGTCAGCTTTACAAATGTAAATGCCATACTGGAATCCATATCAAAAGTCCTCAATAAAAGTTTATCATATGATTCGTATCTTACCCTACCATAAGATACACATGCATTAAGGTTGATTCAAACTTTTTAAATTACAGAAAACTGCAAATTATCAGAAATCTGTAGAGAAAAGGAAAAATCAAATTTTAAGTATCAACAACAACTACAACAATAACAACTAAGCCTTTTCCCATACTAGACGGGGTCGGCTATAAAATTTTAAGTATAACAAATAAATTTCATATAAATGAATGGATTAAACATGCAAGAACTTCCATTTTATTGATAACAAGGGACAAACTAATATATCTTCAAGTACATAAAGGACTCCTAAATAAAGCAACAAATGTACAAAATTCTTATGTTTATCTGTAGAAAGGAAACCTAGACGTTCCCTAATAATTTATTTCTAACTCAATCTTAACGACTAAAGTACTTCGAGAGATTTATCCTGCAATCACAATGGCAACCAGCTTTAAGATTTTCTATTGTGACTCCCCATCATCCATGGCTTCTTTGTTTGCATTGCATATTGACACAGACTATACCTAGAGTTGACGGACCAACACGTCACATGCTTTCGTTTACAGAACTTCCAAGCAAATAAACTACGTTTGATGATGGGCATGGGTGTAATGACACACTTAGACGTGGTACAAGACCTTCAACGTAGAACCGGAACTTTTCTCGTCATGCACAAAGAAGAATTCGTCGTCCTATAGAATCTTCTTTCTTGAAGATATTCATAACTAACAACTCCAACCTCTAGGTGTTTCCTGCGTTATACCTAAAGCTTCCAATATTAAGAACAAAAAAGGTGATTACTTGCAAAGATAACTAGGTATGATCAACAATATGTCTCAAGTATCCTGCTAGAGAGAGGCAATACAAGATTACCTCATCCGCTATGCTAAATTGCCACTTAAGCTGCTGAATGTGCAACTTTTCCTGCTGCCAGCGATGGCCTAGAATAACAAGTCCCATCAAAGCCGCAGCAACAAGCACAGACCAGAAAGAATTTGCCTCCCGAGCCTGAGCATATAAAGACATTGTCTGCCTCTTCCACCATGCTTCACAAGGAAGACCAGACCTATTGCCTTTTGTTTCTCCCTTCTGCTTTGAGGACTTAGTAGAATCTGAAGCACAATCAACCGCTGAAGCAGCATCCTCTGGCTCCGGTGCATCTTTAAACAGATCATCAGCAAGAAGGCTTTCTGCACCAAAGATCCAAATTTAGTGGATGTGAAAATACGTAGATACTCACGGCAAGCTACTGAAATCGGTTCAACCTATTCAAAGCCATCTGATATCAACTTCTTTGAAGATTTTATGAATTACTGAGAGCTTCATACCTTTTTCATTTAAAAATGGAGATGCATGCAAAGCATCCGATTCTGAATAATGTTTTGCAGATTTCTCTGCCCTGCGGAAATCCCAGTTGTCATCTGTACTCCCAACTGTCTCCCCTTCATCAGAACCCAACTTCTGCATTTCCATGGGAACAGCCACTTCACTTTCATATTCATCATGAACTACAGAACTGCAAAGTGATTTGTGTTGTGACTCTTGATTAACATTCTCAGAAATATATTTCCTAGATCCTGTCAGAAGGATCTCATCAGACAGCAAAGGAAGATTCTCATGTTCACTTGGAGGGAATAGAAAATGATCTGACATAAACAAAGTGGGTGCGCATTCTCGTCGATCATCTTCCAAACTTCCATGCCTACCATCTTCATTTTCTTCGGTCTCAAGACTTGGGGATGCAGCATATGCCGATGCAGAAAGAGATACTACCTCCCAGTCAGTTCCACGGTTCAACGTCTCTGCCCCTGCTTTTTCCCCATCTGCCATTGTACTACCACCTTTTGCTGCAGAAAGAGAGGGAACATCAACACTTTTTTTTGTTGGAAATGAGCGGAGAACACCAAACTTGGATTGTAACATCAAAACAAAACACTGCTGTGTCAAAATTACATCTTTTAAACTTGAAATTTGAACATTACTATCGTATAAAATGTATATCTTATTTAATCTAATGCAAATAATAGATGATAGTTCTAGTCCATTTTAAACTTGAAATTTGAACATTACTATCGTATAAACACAGCAGTGCTTTGATAGGAAAATTGACACTCAAATACACAATAAGGGTTCAAGAGAAGCCTTTTGAGACTCGAAGGTGAGGCTCAGGACTCATATGAGGCTGCACAGGCCAATCAGGACCACTAAGGTTACATATCAAGAAAGCCCATATGCAAAGCAGTATAGGAGTACACAGGTACTACATTTGAGGTCCCCGTAATTGTATCTAGGGATGGTGAACAGTCCTTAGCTAATTGTTGGATCTTTGGAGCAGCTTTGAAACACCTGTTCTGAAATAGATTTCCGGGAAAACCGGCTAAATCCTATCTTGGTTGGACTTTCACTCTTAGACACAAAACATCCATGGGCTCAGTCCTCCAAGGCATGCTAGAGCTCTCCTCAACCTGCTCAGGGCTAGATAAAAGGCCCTAAGCTGTTGTCTCCATTTCCATCTTTTGAGTATATGTCGAACCTAATGCTGTATATAAGCAGGCAAAATAGCTACATGGATCGCTTCCTTTCCATTCTTCCTAGTGCTTTCCTGGGCCAAGCCGAAATTCTCCTTTCTGAGAAATGGAAAAGGTCTCAAGGTTGCTATCAAGACAACAAGCAAAATGAGGAGAAGCTATCATACAACCATACCATGGTCAAGCGTCTTATCTTCCCTCTCTGACACCTTAGAAGCCCGTCTGATGAATTTTGAGAAAACATTGAAGCCTAAGCAATTTAAGTCATGCAACTTTACTTAATATGCATGTACATATGGAGAATATTCAACAGGCAAACACAACTGCCAAGAGCGTGCGCACACACAGACATATATATATATATATATATATATATATATATATATATATATATATATATATATATATATATATATGTGTGTGTGTGTGTGTGTGTGTGTGAGTAAGTGTGTTGTACAATATGCTGGCCAACTGTGGCACCATGCCTGGTATACTCCTACGACATGCTAGAACTTTACTCTCTACATACCTTTGCCTGACTACTCTTGCACAAGTAGCTTTGCATTCTTTCTGGCAGTCATGGGGGTAGTATACACAATACAATGTATACACACACACACACACACACACACACACACACATATATATATATTCTACCACTCTTTGTGCTGGCCAATTGTGGACCTCTGCCTAGTAGACTCCTGCGACATGCTGGACATTCCCCACTCTTTCAGAAAAGCAGCTTTGTGTTCTAATTGGCAGTAGCAGGGTTATCCACCTTGCCAGTCAATGTGGAATTTGCAGTATCATATCAACCCAGATGAGCAATTTGGGAATAGTGAGAGGTTTCAGTTCTTGTTCAGGAGCTGTTGTGCCCCATACCAATATTACCGCCTGAAAATGCAGTGCTGTAGGGGACCTTCTAATATGGCCTTATTTTTATGTTCACCAAAAACAAGAACAGAGTGTGGCATTGCTGGGTTCACCCATCAGCTCGCTAAGAACAGGCAGATATTCTCGCATCCAAACCTCAGGTTTATTCCTGGATAGTATGGATTCTTACTGAGATTTGCATTTAGTGACTGTTGGGACTTTCAACTTCTGGCACATTCCTCTCAATATATATATATATATATATATATATATATATATATATATATATATATATATATATATATATATATATATATATATATATATATATATATATATATATACACATACATTCACACACGTACATATATATGTGCATGTAATGTAGAAAAATATCATTTGGACTTGATTGCATGAAAATTTTGCACAAGGAAACTGAAGGACTGTGATTACTGTACCCAAACCCGAGGAATGCACTTATGTTTTGGCTAGATAGGCCAGATTTTCCTTTTTACAAGCATTTATTCTTTTAAAAGTAAACTGCTTTAGCTTTTCTCAACTTATAAGGTCAGATACATAAAAGTTCCACAGTAGTGCCCTAGATTGTTGGAAATCTAAGCACATCGGTGCAGTTAGTTTAGCCAAAAAAGAAGTCTACACAATCTTATTTTGACAGGTGCAAGTAATGACCTCTCTCTCTCTCTCTCAGTTGAAACTTGATTGATGGTTTAAGAAGATACAGTTATCCACATCTTGTATCAAGTACTTTGACAACCTATACGAACTTAAAAGTTGATTGATCATATAAATTTCTATTCATTCAGTTGTATAACTTGCTATAGATAAAAAAAAGCTTGTAACTCAGAAACCATAACGAGAAAGAAAATTAAAATAATAGGTATAAGAGTAGAAGTACCAAGATCCTTCCAGTTTTTCTCGTCTGTGTCTCAGTCTTATTTGATCATCCTTTAGGACATCACATGATAGTTTAGTAAGATCAGGTTTTCTAAATGTTTCCCGCATCAAACAAACAAGAGCACCAAATAGGTACATGGATTTTCACTTGCCTTGCCCCTGTTATATCTTGGGTTATTTCTGCATCTTACTCAAAAAAGCAAGATCAAGTTCTATTATTTCCTTCCTGTGCTTGACCTCTTTTCAGTGGTTTGACCATTAATCTCACACCTTAGTGTCAGGTTTCCTTGTAGCCATCTCTCCAAATGTTCAAATTACACTCAGGATATCCCTCTCATATAATTTTTAATTGGAGCAGTACCAACTCTTTCATTCTTGTTACAGATGCTTTTTCTTGTGCGAGCACGCGTCCATCTTAACATCTTTACTTCCATCACTATCTTTTTCATATGTTAATGAATGATGATTAACTGACTAAAACTCAACATAATAAAGCATTTGTTAGCCTTGGTGTCACTTTATAATATTTCTCAAATTGAGTGATATCTTCTTGTACAAAGAACATGCGAAGCACCTCTTTAGTGTAGCCATCATAACATGAAAACTATATATGACATCTCATACAATCTCTTGTCCTGTTGATCACTGAGCCAAGTATGTACAATTATCTTCCTGAGGGACCCAATGGATACCAATTCTAACTTATATAACCCCGATGCCTACCAAGATGTTAAACTTGCATATGTTTCACAGATCTTGTCCTTGTTCTAAAAGCCCTAGGGTTTTAGGCTTCACTCAAGAGTTCCAAGTAGTTTTTGTTGATAAGAGCACAATAATTATTTTCTATAACAAACATGAAGAAAATATTCTGATGTTCTTCATAAAACTATTCAGTATATAATTTACTATTATTAAAAGAAAAAACATCCACCTCACTGTGCTCAAGGTCCATCCTTGTTAATTATTTCTAAAATATCTCATTGTGGACATTGTATTGTCTTTTAATCTAACTTCTAACCATTAAGCTCTAATGCTTCTCCTATAACAAAAAGGATAAATTCAAGGCAGGTTCATGTGGCCATACACTTATTTTCATCATATTACATCTTTTATTTTTTATGGGCATCATATCACATCTTACTATTTATTATAGGAGAAAGATCAGTAGTTGTGTGTGAAAAAATTAATTATGTTTGCGAATGTAGGCATATTCTCCTGCACAGAAAATTCATCATTGTTTTTGTTTGAGAAAAATTAGAAAGAGTGATATTAGTGGAGAAGGAAGTAGTTATCCGACGTAAAGTCAGGCCAGACACAAGGAAATCTCCTCAAAGAGAAGCACACAATTTTATTAGCTTCTAGTTGTTTATCGAGATATAGGTACTGGAACCATCAATTATTGCATGGATGTGAAAAAGAAACCTTCTTTCAGATTTAGCATCTTCACTGCTTTTACTTAGGCAAATAACAAATACCAACACAAACGTTCAGTGTTCTAGCCATTTAGACATATCAGGTTGACTTCTAGTATTAAGCAGATGGCAAATCACCTAGAGCAGGAAGAAATGTATTTTCTTCTTCTTTCCTCTAGTGCAAGACAACAATCTTTTTGAACAAATAAATATCATTAGTAAGCATTGATATTGTGTACCATATACATCAAGAAGGAACCCTACAAGACTCTATAAACTCTACAAAATTCATTATTTCCTAAAATAACCCCCTTATGCCCAAAAAGAAAAAAAAGCTTTCCAACAACTCAGTCATGGATTTCTCCATCCAGTCAGAAGACTCAAAACCTCTTCTACTCTTTTCCCTCTAAGCAAGTCAAAAAATTGCCACTGGCACTAACAGTAAATGCAATTCCCTCTAGCATGTGCCAAAAGAAACAACATGAGCATACCAATGTCTCCTCCCACAAATTTGTGATGAACACCCAGTCAATCCCAAGCATTAGAAGTGCAGTCACCCAAAAAAGTCAAGCCTACTCAAAAACAACTACAAACAATTCACTATCTTAAATTCCTTCTTACACATAGAGCATCGGTTCACCAAGGGTAATCTTCTTTTATTAAAACATGGGATCCAATTCACGTCAGTGTTATCTGTATCGTGGGACTCCACGATACAGTACATGGTATTGTATTTAATAAGATACAATATCGTGTACAAGGCATATCGCCCATATCGTACGATACGGACGATACGGTCGGGGACCTTTAGCCGAACAAAACCCCGCATTGCCTTAGGTTTATGGCTTTCGTCTGCATCTTCCAACATCTCCAAGACCTAGTTTGGTTAATTGAGCATTTAGGTATTCTGTAAGCTTTAAAAGGGATAGTGAGGATAATCGAGGTATCATTTGTTGCATAGATCGATTGGTCCCCGATGAGAGTAGAGCATATGCTATACATCGAGGGATAGAGATCTACAATAATGTTCTTCACTTGATGGGTTTGCCTGTAGTCGTTCACAACCGTACTAACATGCGCCTAGGTAAATATATGAATCCTTTATCTTTTAAGTTTCTTAAATCTTTATGGTGAAATATATTTTTATATTTGTCTTTTTCTATTAGATGTTTGGTGGAATAGGTTTGGAAGTGATTGCTCAAACTTGAGAGATTTTGTAATAAGAGTTCTAAGTCAAACATGTAATGCAACTAGTTGTGAAAGGAATTGAAGTGTCTTTGAATATATCCACACAAAAAAGCACAATAGGTTGGAACATAAATGGTTCAACTCAATGACCTAATTTTCATCCGTTGTAACATGCTCCTCCGATAAAAGTAATAAAGGATTAGTTACTAATTAAGTATTCAATTAAGTGTTTTAGTTTATTTAATTGTTAATGTTATTCTTGAACATTTCAGATTTATTAATTGTTAATGTTATTTACTTGCAGGCAAATAAAAAAGTTAAATAGGAAGAATTAATTTGATCCGATAAGTCAGGATAATTTTGATATCTTAGAGGAGTGGATTATAGAAGATAACGAAACAAATACACTTCTAACTGAAGAAGACATTTAATGGATTAATTTGGAAGGAGTGCAATAATATCATCAAGGAGATTATTTTGATTTTGAAGTTGAAGGTTGTGATGATCTAGAACAATGAGGAAAAGATGAAGATTATTTAGTTGATCTTGATTACAATATGTAATTCATTTTTTTAATTATGAAAGTTGTAATTTTGGTAAGGATGTATTGTTTAAATGTTTTATACATTAAAAATTGAATGGTGATTGATGACTATTTACTCAACTTATGAATTATATGAATTGTTTTAAATTATAGTGATTTTTTAAAATAATTTTTTAGTATTAAAAAATGATATGGTGTGATACGATACAAATCTCTAATTTCCATAGAAGTTTCCAAGGAATCAGTTTGCTAGCTCCAATGCCCTTCTTGCTCATGCAATACCCATAAAATCTTTGACCCTCCCCATGCACCTTCAAAGCATATAACCCTCAAAGCACAAAGAAAGCCTTGACCTCTCAATCACATATATTGCTACTAAACAAGATCCTCGATGTGCCACAAACCACCCTCACCATATGATCTCTCCCCAATGCTTGTTGATCTACAATAAAAAAGCGTCGGGAAATGCAACTTTAAACTCTCAGTCTGCACACCAAGTATCACACTAAAAGGATACCCTCTTCCCCTCCCCACCTCAGAACATCCCCACCCTTAAACTTCTCCTACCCTCTCTTATGGCTAGCCAAACATTAGTGCAAGACAACAATTATTGAACTTATTTCAGAAAACTTTTCTATAAAGGAAAAACCTGGTTGCTTACACATATTTCTGTATGTTTATTAAGATTATCTTTCTTTTATCTATATTCATGAAACTGAGAGTTGAGTACCTGCTTTTTGCTATAAATGTGGAGTTTGTATTGAAGTTTAACAATAACCGCTATCTTTCCAAACAAGCTTGTAACCAAAATTACTTTTTCCTACCTGCAGTTTGAACCTATTCATGGCAACAGGCTGTTTTCTAGTCTTTTGAGACAAATCCAGGTTACTACCTCCAAAAAGAATAGTTTCACGGAATAAAATAACCTGAGTCGCAGATTACTTTCCCTTAAGTATCTCAATAGAGGCGCAACCATCGGTGCTTCATTACTATTATTCCCTGTGCTTGCCGTTCGAAAACTACTAGGGCTGCTAATTGTCACCATACAAGAAACTCAATCGTAAACACTCAATCATCTCGAATCAACTGAAGAAAACAAAAAGATGACTTGCAAGAAGAAAACTGAAAGTTAAAAAAGAAATAGAACTATTCATTCATCATTAGGCTCCAAAACCCAGAAAATCTCAAAGAGACGAAAAACTACAAACTGCCAATATCTTGAACTCAGTAATCGTTCCGTCAATCACAAGGATCAGCGGAACCACACAACTTGGACCATCCAGAAATTGAAAACTCACCAGGTAAAGAGCTCAGCTGATTCTCTCCCTGCAAACAGATACTTCTGTCTCAGAATAAGAACAAGCAAAAATCACATCCCTAGATCCAATACAACAAAAGGAACCAAAAAGCTAGGAAATAAACCAGAGAAAGAAACAAAGCATATGCATCATAAGGTCGCATCAAGTAAAACACTACATCCAGAATACAGTCACGAATAACAGCAGGAATCACATAATCATCCATTAGCATCAATACTTATTGAAAAAAATGAAAATCAAACACTGGGACAATATAAAAGGAAAAGGAAATCGATTCTATCGTCGATCAACAACTAAAGGTACACTAATTCGACGGCGAATCGGTAAAAGTTACCTGAGCGCACACAAACTAGATCCAATGGAGAAGGAGGGGACGGAAATTCAGAAGGGTGGAGGAGACGACCAAACAATTAACGTTATATATTCAGGCAAAGGAAATTGTAGATGTGAATGACGATAATGTCCACATGGAGAAGAGACACGAGAGTGCGCAAGAAGTTCGGACCGGGTCGGATCATGATGCGCAGGACCTTGTCCGATGACTCCGATCAATATCTTGGAGCCGGAATGTCACTGGCACTGTGACGGGTTTGGGTTTCAATATCCTATAACCGAACCCACTCTGTTTTCCTTTTGGTGGAATGGACTGTAGACATGACCGGTTCCAGTCATCCATGAACCTGGAACATAACCGAATCATCCTGGATCCGGTTCCAGTTATGATTCTGTTACCATCGGTTTTAGGACGGTTCCGGTTTGAGTACTAAACTGTTCGGAACCAACAAAAACATTGAAAATTTCACAATTTTAATGAAAAAACTTAAAAGGTATCTGAACCTACTATTTGAAACTGCAGCTTTCATTCCCATGTTATTTGCATTCATCTATTAGATGAAATTGTGTCCCATGCCTAAAACTCGACATTAATAGGCATTATCTATTTGGATCAAGTTATGTATCATGCCTAAAATTCAATTAGCATTGAAGGTTCACGAGGATTTTAAGTCAAACCGATGTATGTTTTGATTCGATTATCCTATAATTTGGTGAGTGAATGAACCAAAACGATCGATGCACACCCTTAATGGGGAGGCCGAAGCCAGATGGGTGCCCCCAGATATCGAGCTCACGAACTTCATTGTGTGACCCGACTCCCTGGCCAGGAGAGCTATTGCTCTTTGTAGATCGATTCCGTTGGGTTTGATAAGCCAAACATAATCCTCTAAACAAACGAGTTCAGATTCAGAGTTTGATATGTTTCATATGAACCTGAATTTGCGTCTTAATCAGATAGTTAATCCAATCTCGCTGCATTATTCGCATAGTCTCACAAGTTCAGAATAAGATTGGTTATTTGGGTCGGAATCGTTGGATTCAGATTTTGGAGCTTCATATTTGAACCTGATTACACAAAACATAATTGGATCGGATTCAGTTTTGCAAAGGTATGATCGTGACCTGAATCTGATCCATCACTATTTGGCAAGGGGGATCTTGTCCAGCTGCAAAAAGCTTCTCGGTTTTATAGTCAATTTTGCCGTTCATTCCTATAATAATGGTAAAGAGAAGTCGATTTTGAGGAGAACAACCAGCAATAGCTCACCTGCGCTACGGGGTCGACTCACAGGGTGGAGGTCATGAGTTCGATATCTGGGGTGTGCATCTGGCTTCGAATTTTCATGCATATCTTCAGTCCCCAAAACTCAGATCGAATTTCACACACAAACACGCACTCATGCACACACACATTGGTTGATTTGGAGTAAGAGAACCAAAAGCATAATCACCAATAGCTCACCTGGCTAAGGGGTCTACTCACAAGTTTGAGATCATGAGTTCGATACCTGGGGCATCTTGTGGCTCTGTCAAAAAATCTTAGTGGTATACTAATTAAGGATATTCGGTGAATGGGGGATAATGGTTTACAGATCTTACTTGATTGGCATAAATTAAATGGATACGAAGACATAGACATGTCCGGTGGGGAGCTTCATGCTATTAAGCGAAAACTCGGGGATTTGAAAAAATATATTTAAATCTAAGGCAGTTTGGAACCGTCGATTCCGATTCCGATTCCGAAAGCAATTTCCAAATATCACACATCATCCCATCAAAATTTGTTGTTCGACCCGCTCCGAACCGATTCCGGTGCACCCCATCCAAAGTCCACTTCATAGACGTTGAACCTCGGCGAGCTCCCGACGGTGACACAGTTGATCCCTGCATCCTTGTAGTTGTAGAGCTTTGGCAACTTCTCCCACGTTGCCGACATGGCATCGATGGCGGTGGCATTGTGGGAATTGATCAGTTTTTTCAGCAGATCCGCCCCGTATTCATGTGGTTGTGCCAGCAGCATCCCACAAGCAGTTACTGTGTAGATCCCTTGTATCACATTGCCGAAGTAGTTATCTGGCATTGGTGTTTCCAGCCTCTTCCTGCCAAAAAGGTATCTCAGATGTTATGTGTGATTTGTGGGTCCATGCTGGATACATAATCTGATCCAGTTGCGTTCATAAACGGATTGAACATGGAACCAATTTTTAAGTCGCCTATGGTCAAGTGTTAGTTTCGATAAATCTAGAATATGTATATATATACATATACATATACATATATATATATATATATATATATATATATATACATATACATACATATATATATATATACATATATATATATATATATATATATATATATATGTATATGTATATGTATATGTATATGTATATGTATATGTATATATATATATATACATATACATATACATATACATATACATATACATATATACATATATATATATATATATATATATATATATATATGGAGAGAGAGAAAGAAAGACTGATATGTGTTAGATTAGATGGCAGTAAATTCAAACAAATTTCAATTGTCGATATTTGATTATGGATGGTTAAAATTTAAATTTTAAAAGCAAAAGTATATATTTAATTTTTGCATATATATTTTATTCACTTAGATATTTTTTATTTTTAAAATTTAAATTTCAACATTTCATCATCAAAGATAAACGGTTGAGATTTGTTTGGATTTGTTAATACTTAAATGTAGAGACCGGTACGTGCTAACACTTTACGTGAAACTATATGAAAATATATCTCAAACATCTCTTAACATATAGGTGGTTGAAATTTGAATTCAAAAAACAAAAACTAAGAATGTGAATGAAGTTAGTTAAGACCAAATGTGGTTCTCATCTTCTTTTCCTTTCCTTAAATCAAATTTTAAATATTCTTTTTCCTTCTAAAGAATACTGCTTTGTGATATGTATATATATATATATGAGTGAATGGTGTTGACATTCGACACATGTTCACTAAGCAATGAATGAACATGAGTAGAGATGTCAAAAATGGCCAAGATCCGGGGTTTTTTATATATATAGAGAGAGATCTAATATTTAGAAAACAAATAAAATGACAGTGAATCCCTTTTCCAACTAGGTTCATGTAAATGTGATCTTAAATTAACATCTGAAAATTGTTATAGAAGCAGAATTTTAGCAAAAAAATCCATGAAGTTTAACTCCTGAATGATATGAAGCTGTGTTTGGGGATCGTACCTACAGTCAATGAAGAGGGGGAACACGGTGTATGCCTCTGGGGGCATCTCTCGGACACGGGTAACGGAGCGCCACACGTGTGTGCCGATTGCCTGGAAAGTTGAAAAGGGCTTCTGGTCCGACCCGTGCTGCGCACTGACCTGAGGCTTGATATTGTCAACGGCTTCCTCTGAGAAGTGGAAGATCTTCTCTCTCATGGGTCCAGGGGCCGGCTTGGACTCCCCATTCTGGTGCACATCAGCCGCATCACCATTCGCGGCCTGAGGTGCGTGTGGCGGGAGGTCGAGCTTCATGCGCGTGTCCCGAGACTTGGCGTGGTCATGGAAGGGGAGGAGGGAGACGGCGGGTGCACCCCTGGCTAACTCAGCCCATGAGCTCATGAAGTGCCATGTTGAGTACCCGTCCAGTATGACATGGTTGAATGCACATCCAAGTGCAATTCCGTCCTTGAGCTTAGTCACCTGCAAATAGAAGCACATTAACATATTACCATGACTAAATACAACCCAAACTTGCCCACGGTGTTAGCTAAACCGCAAAGCGCACTACCACCGTTGTTGCTCATGGAGAGTTCGACTCTTAGAGGGTACATGTGTGGATGTGTGTGTTAGGCTTCGGCCTCCTCTTGTAACCAAAAAAGAAAATACAACCCAAACTTACACTCAAAGCGATAGCTCACCTAGCTAGGGAGTCGACTGACTAGTCAAGCGGACTCATGTTTGAATTGGGAAGGGCACGAGCCGCCTGCAGGTTGAGTTCCCAGCAGGGCCACCGGTGCGAACACCCCCTCAGTGCCTACTAACTGTCTACCAGCCGGAGGTACCTTTCAGCTATATGCCATAACCACCATGAGGCAGTTTGGATTGCTAATTAGAGTTGACGGTGAGATCATATCCCAAGCAACTCAGGTCCGGTGATATGCCGTATCATGTGATCCAGCTGGGCCCGCCGATGACGTGATCGCCAGTTACAAGCATGCACCGTGTGGGCCCAGAGTCCATCAATGGACAGCTAAGATGGACGGTGGTAATTTAAGACACTGACCATCAGTAATTCACCATATCACGCGATAATCTTTTCTGTTTATAGCATTTCACATAACTTAGCAACTACACTTAATATAACACCTTTCGCCTTTTTTATCGTCACGGCGATATGGAACAAGCAAACTCGTTGCTTGGACGTGATTCTCCATACTTGGATATTCCTACAAAATCCAAACCCGAATAAAGTTTTTTTTCCCTGGTTACAACGTGATGCTGAAGCCGTGCACCCTCCAGGAGTCGAACTCCGGCCTCTGGCAAGGGCATAAGAGCGCCCTGCTGTTCAAGTTACCGCTCTCCGTTGCCGTGAAGAAGAAATTGGGTCTGAATTGGGTTCGTGTATGAGAACTTGCATCTAGACCCGGTCCTGATGGGAACGTCGGCAATCTCGGTAGAACGGACACAAAAAACGACGAGTTCAGTTCAAAGATTCCGAAAATAGACTGGGATACTTACTGAATTTCAGCTTGACAAGAAGAGTTTTTGGTCATGGTGATCTGCCCGATGACAATAAATCATTTGCGTAGAGGTTGTTGAGAAGACAAATACAAATTGGCTTCAATTAACGAGCCACCTTTCCCAAGTTCGGTGGAATTAATGCGATCTAGGAGTGACTGTAATACCCTACGCTAGCATCATATCAGTTTCCAAAAATTCTCCAAATTGTGTCTCGAGTCGCATGTATATATATATATATATATGAGTTTCCAAAATTTCTTAAAAATATCTTTTTCCAATACATTATGGGCTTTTTAATGTGTGGAGACTTTAAAATCGTTGTCTGTGAAACACGATAACTATTACAGTATTAGTGCAATACTAATAAACTACATAAAGGACATAACATGTGCTTGTCGTCAGACACGTATCTGCGCGAGTCACTGACCTTGCCATCATCGTTGAGATAGCGTGTCTTCGTGTCCACTCTTTGTGAAAAAAAGTGCCCCTAATGGTGAAGAGCAGTCACAGAACTGAAGCCCGAAGATCCCCTCACCTGAACAGCGAGAAGCGGCAGGTCAATCCCTTCGCAATTCTGGATTCCGGTGTACGGGACGATGTCCTGGAGCAGAGGCGACGCATCAGGTACCGAAAGCTCGGCGACATCGACGTCTACACCGTCGGCGACGATGAACTCGGCCCCAACATTGGGGCAGTCGACCAGCAGCACCCTCTCACATCGCGGCCGAGCTTGCCAGCCAGCGGGTAGAAGACTGCCAGGGCCTCACCGAGGTTCTTTCGAGGGTCTCCACCGTCTTCTCGAAGTCCTCCTCCGTTTCGGAGCCGTCTTTGTAGAGGAGGGCCTTCTGGTTGTAGAAGAAGGTGACGTAGGGGAGGTCGAAGGTGAGGAGAGGGCATGTTTCCCTCTCCGCCGGCCGCGACGCCACCACCAGGCCCTTCTTCCTCCTCGTTATCGCCGGAGCCACTACTTTTCTCTGTGCTTCTCTCTTTCTCTCTGTGTAAGAAACAGACTGGGGAGAAGGAGGGAGGAATGGAGAAGTAATGAAGGAAGGGGAGGTGCGTATTAATAGAGTTAGTGCGTCGTTGGTTGAGTGCAATTAAATTACCTCTCATGGAGAACCATGCAAAACTAGTCGGGTCGGATTTCGATTGGTTCTTAATGAAACCGAACCTGACATAAGGATCGCAATCTTAACCCGCACCACCCGTACCCACTCCGCCCCGCCCCTATATATATATATGTGTGTGTGTGTCACGGCCAAAAGGTTTGGCGTGTGATGGGTGCTCAACCGAAACCGGTTAAGCTAACATTTATTCAAGTTCCGGCACAACACGAAAGCAAGACTCTAAGTTCGCAAGGAGGCAAAAACAATGAGTGCAAAGGGTAACTTTATTAAATAAGAAGAGAGTTGTGTGTCTCTCCTATACCCTACAACTTTGTTAAGAGTAACTGTACAAATTTACAAGCAAAAAGGATTGTCTCTAAGAAAATGCCCAAAAGACTTCTAACGGAAGCTGTCGGGAGATCCCATAAGGGGGCTCGGATATACAATCATAGTTAAGTTCATGGTGATTGGAGGGTCACATTCTCCCCACTGAAACCGTTGACGTTTGCGATAACGTTCAAATGTGCCAGTGATACTTCGCATCAAGTGGCTTGGTTCGCATCAAGTCCCCTTTACTTAACAAGATAACGGGTCCATCATCCGATCATAGTGTCACGTACATGGTCTAGTATCAATTCCACATCTTTACTCTCTAGAGTCCTCAAGTAACGGGTCCATCATGTTGCTTCACTGATCTTCTCAGTTTGCATGATACACCTTTAGGTTACTCACATGAAAGAAAGGGACGTCCGAACATGGTCCGATATATCCACCTTGTATGCCCAATTCCCTACCCTTTTTACGATTTTATAGGGTTGTTATACTTGCGGATCAACGTCGCGTGATGCCCACGAAAATAATCAGAGTGTTTAGGATAGAGTTTCACAAGAACATGATCCTCTACTAAACATGGTAAACATGGTAGTGCGGTGTTTTATGTTGGCCCATTTCTTCATTCGCTTAGTTGCCTTCTCAAGTAGCACGTGTGCCAGATCACGCCTTTTTTGAATGTCCATCACAAATGAGTATGTTGCATGCACCCTCCTAGTATACTTTACTGCTAGTGAATGAAGAGTTCGTGACAATTGTCCCATAATCAATTCAAAGGGGCTCCTGTAGGTAGATTCGCTAACCTATAAGTTATATAAAATTTGCAGAAGATCCATCCACTCAGTACAATCCTTCTAGTTGGCACAAACATAGTGTCAAAGGTAACATTCTATCAAGGTATTGATTCTTTTAGTTTGGTCATCCATTTGCGGGTGACAAATTGTTGAGAATAATAACTCCCTACCCAACAACCGAAAAACCTCTCACCAAAAGTTACCTCTAAATCGGCTATCACAGTCACTAACAATATTGGTAGGGACCCCTCAATACTTCACCACATGTTTGATGAAGAGCTTTATTGTGCACTTCACCATGTATTTTATTGGGGTTACCACAAATACTTCATACTTGGAAAACTTATCCACTATCTTCAAGATGGATTGACAAACGCTTGACTTTGGTAAATTCAAGATAATGACCATGGATACACTCTAACATGGTCGACTCAAAATCGGTAGCGATTCCAAGAGTCATGCCGGTTTTTTGTTCTCAACTTTATCTTATTTACAAATGAGGCAAGTTCGCACGTAGGCAACTACACTGTATCCCATGTTGGGCCAATGAAAGGATCCCTCCAACAAAGCTCGAGTCCTCTCCATACCCAAGTATCCAGCCCAAGGTGAATGACACTTCTTCAGGACGTCTCTTCTTAAGTTTTTCGTCCTCGACACATAATGCTTATCTCCTCTTGTTAGCATCAAACCATTTTCAACCCAAAATCGTCTAGTCTAACCCTCACTAACTAACGTTTTGAGTTGTTTGGACATTCTGTCTACCTCAAGGTTGCCACGAATCCGATCCACCAAGTCACTTTGCACATGTACAGTTGAAGCTTCACCGTCTCCTTGAAGAGCAACCAACTCTGCACTTACTGAGTGCATCTGCCACTGAGTTAGCCTTACCTGACTTATACAATAACATAAAATCGATCTTAGCTAGAAATTGTTGCCAGCGTGCATGTTTCACAGACAACTTCTTTTGTGTCTAGAAGTAACTCGCAACTACATTATCCAACCAAACTGTAAAATGGTTCCCAAGAAGGTAGTGTCTCTATAAACAAAGACAACGTACCACAATCGTCATCTCTTTCTCATGAACTGAGTATTGTCTTTCTACGTCTTTAAGCTTCTTATTCTTAAAGGTGATGGGATGTACATTTTAAATTAACACCCATCTAAGGCAAAGTCTGAAGCATCCGTTTGTAGTTCAAATGTTTGGTTATGATCCAGTAGCACCAACATTGGTTCTCTCGTCACCACCTCATTCAACTTGTCAAAGGCTTTTTGTAAAGACTCTATTCAGTCCCAAGTCTAACCATTCTTCAACCTATCTATTTAGGAAAGGTGTATCCCTTAATGTATCGTCGGTTGTAGTTATCCAAACCAAGAAAGGAACGCAAGCCCGTTAGGCTGGTTGAAGGTTGCCAGTCATTGATAGTTTTAATCTTTCTCCCATCCATCCGCATCTTTTCATTGCCAATCACGTGGCCCAGAAAGTCGATTTCAGTATGTCCAAATAGGCACTTTTTCCTTTTGATATAGAGATAGTTCTCCCACAGTAGCTTGAAGACTGTCTGTAGGTGGTGAACATGTTGATCCATGAAAGTATTGTACACCACTATGTCATCCACATAAACGACGATAAATTGGTCAAGGAATAGATACAATATTTTATTCATAAGAGTTAAAAAAGTAGTGAGAGCATTAGTCAGTACGAACGACATCACAAGGAACTCATAGGCACCATAACGAGTTACGCACGTACTCTTCTCCTCGTCTCCCTCAGCGATCCACACTTACCAGTACCATAACGTAGATCTAACTTAGAGAAGACTCGTGCATGTCTAAGTTGGTCAAATAAATCCGCAATCAAAGGAAGGAATACTTGTTTGTTATTCACCGTTAGTTTGTTCAGGGCACGGTAGTCTACGAAAAGCCGTTTTGATCCATCGAACTTGGTGTGGAAGAAAATAGGCACACCAAAGGGTGCTTTTAAAGGTTTTATGATCCTGATCGCCAACATCTCATCTAATTGTTCCCTTAGATCTTTCAGCTCCATCTGTTGGCCAACAGTGTAGCTCTAAGCAGTAACTAAATTGAATGATCAATTTTCCTCAAAGGTAGAAGTTGCTTCGGGCATCACATCATCAAAATCCCTTAACACTCCATCAAATTTCGGGGGTACCCCCATGTTGGGCACCCCATCCTCCTCTTCGGTCTGAATTGCCATGAGATAGGTCTCTTCACCCCGCCTCAAACCTGTTTTAAGTTGAAGCGCTGATATAACACAGGTTTAGCATTTTCTAAACTCTATTAATCTTGATGCCACTTTTGCCACATAGGGTGAGTCTCCTTTAAGTAAAGCTATAAAGTCTCGCTTCGGTCGTATCTCCGCGTCAAACTCCCACAAGAACTCTAACCCCAAAACCAATTGGTAATCGTCAATCGGGAAAACAGAAAAGTTGGCCATACCCTCCCAACTCTCAATTTGGATTGGTATTGCCTCTACCTCACCCACCGTCTTCATGGGTGTCGAATTCATGACCTTCATTAGACCCTCCCATTTAATATACTTCACACCCAAGCGGTGTGCCTCTGCCAGCATGATAAAGTTATGCATTGCCCCATTATCTACCATCGCTTTTGTGATTGTACTTTTGACAAAAACGTATAAGTACATTAAGCCTTTTCGTAGAAGTGTCGTAAGAACCGGTACCTTAGCATTATTCATAGCATTCATCTGTTGAATAACTCCCATTCGCGGCTCATCTCATTCCTGTTACATAGCATTCACACATCCAATGTCATTTTTGTTTGGTCATTCCATAGACTTGTATAAGCCTTCGTAGAGCCAGCATGCCAATTTATATGGATCCTTTGGCTTTTTCTTACCATCGAGCCTCTTTGCCGATGCATCACTCCGAGTGTCCCGACAATCTCTTTCTTTTTTCTCGGAACCCTTCTTCCCATTAGAGTTCTTAAAGGGTTTCTTTGCATTAGTTTTCCGACTTTTCATCAACCGTTATAACTTTACACAATGTCTATGGGTTCTCATGGAGAATCTCCTTTTTCACCTGAGGTTGCAAGTTGTTTAGGAAGTGAAATATAAGATCTTTCATTGTCATGGTCTTGATAATTAGCATCAAGAACTAGTAGTCTTTTATGTACTCACGAATTGAACTCGTTTGCTTTAAGTTGGAGAGTTTTCGCTTAGGTACCTCTTTAATATTTTGAAGTGGTCCCTTAACTCCTTAAAACATTCATACGTTTTCAATTCGCACTCCACGTTCTCAATCTCTTCAAGCTTCCAATGCCCCAAAGGAATGCATCATCATCAAAAAAAGTTGAGGCCGTGGCAATCTTCTGTTCCTCATCATTTAGATTTTCAGCCTTATATATATATATATATATATATATATATATCCAAGTGACAGGAAATTCTCAATCACTTTCTCATCCCTTGTGCGTGTGTACGGTTTCAGACCCTTCACCTTTAACTTAGGGGCCTTGGCTTCCCCACCAAAATTATATCTTTGTTCAACCTTCACCAAACGAGTCAAAAAAAAGTCTTTGATGGTCTCAAGACTATCTACACAATCCTTAAGAGATGTCGTATTGTGAAACAACTCTACATTCAAAAACATTATCAATCGTAGCTCGTGCCAATGATTGCCTTAAGGAGGCACACTTCTACAATCGGGTTTCCAAAACCGCGAGAGCCCACTTGCCCATTCAATATATATAGTATATGTTATATATATAAAGCATATATATTATAAATATAAATTTATATATACATATAATTACTTAAAAAATTAATAATATGAAATACTATAGAATAATTTTTGTTTTATGTAAAATATATGATATTAAAAATAACTTTTTACACGTTGAAATTGGCGGGGCAGGTTATACCAGAATGGGAGTGTTGTGGGTATGGAATTTGATTGGAAGACCCGTGGGATGGGGCACCGCGGGGTCCAATAGGAGTCATCTAATGCGGGGAAAACCCGCCTCACCCCATCCCATTGGCATCCCTAATCTGAGAAGATGGGAGTAAGTGCATTTGGGTTTGGAGTGGCATAACTTTCGGATACCGGATCGTTCCAATTTCGGCGTGGTTGCATTTGCATTGTAGTGTTGACTTGTTAGGCTAGGGTTTTAGATCAGCCCTAGCCGTTAAGGCTAGACCCGTATTGAGAAGGACCATCGGAAAGATTGCCATATTTACCTTGAAGAAGAGTTCAAAAGTTTCTCTCTCTCTCTCTCTCTCTCTCTCTCTCTCTCTCTCGTGCATATTAACTAAATTATCTACAAACATATATGGTGGTGAAACCACTTACAAAATTTAATAAGAGTCTCTCTCTCTCTCTCTCTCTCTCTATATATATATATATAAGAATACTGGATCTTACTCACCTTTGACATGCTTATTCATGCTCGAAGATTACTTTTTGTGACATAATTGTAATTTAAAAATAAAAATAATATTATTATACTTAAACTTTCAAAATACACTGGTTGAATATGAGTGAATAGCATCAATGGTGAACAAGATTCAATCACTATATATATAATAAGAATGCCGGATCTTACCCACCCTTGACACACCTACTCATGCTCACCTATTATTTTTTCTAACATGATTGTAGTTTAAATTTTTTAAGGATTTTAAAAAATAAGAATAATATTATTATACTTATTCCTTTAAAATGAAACGGTTGAATATGCGTGGATAGCTTAAGGGTGAGAAAGATCCACTTTATATATATATAATGAAGATAGCAAATCAACACGAAAGAAAAACATGAACCAGACAAACTTGTAGATCCGCCACCCAAACAACAGTAGAAATTCGTACCGACCAATGCTACTCAAATCGGACGGAACAGAGAAGGGCACGTACAAACAAGTATAACGCAGTTGGAATATGCTAGCTCTCTCTCTCTCTCTCTCTCTCTCTCTCTATATATATATATATATATATATATATATATATAGAGAGAGAGAGAGAGAGAGAGGACAATGCAAAAGAACAATAATTGCTTTAATATAAAAAATCAAAAGCATATAATATTTCATTCACCCTTAATCTTTTATATTTAACGAAAGCGACTTAACATTAAAGTACAACGTAGGACATAATCTCTATGAACAAGCCATATAACTGCATACTGGTTTAAGTACAATCATGGCAGGTGCCGTAGTTTTAACCAAAACCATCAGTGGTTTTTGAAAACCGTTAACGGTTTTTAGAAACCACTCTCGATTTCTATGAAATTTTTTGAATTTCAAAAATATCGGGCTTCAGAATTACTAGTTTACCCATATTGAAAATATAAAAAACGGGGGCTCGATTACTTTAATGTCCATATTATCATGAAAAAATATAGATAAGCCTTTTTGAGCCAAATTTATGTTTTTGTCTAATTCTTGATTCTGAAATTATAAAAATATTGTACATGTAAATTTATTGTAATTTCCATCCCTCTTACGGTAAGGTTGTAGCTTTCCCATTTTTTTCGTGTAATCTTATTTAAATTACACATTGTGCTTGACTGCAAATTTACTATATTATATTCCCCATTTGCTTTACTTAGTTTTACAACAAACATGAAAATGTATTGTTTTGTCTTCTATCCTTTTCTAAAAGTACATAACCAATTTTTATGAAACCGCAGTTATGAAATTACTGATATCCCCTCTAATTGTTAGTTTTACTAAATACCTTAAAATGATCACCAAAATTTGTATTTTTGAATTGGGAAAGACCGAAAAACTGAATGACCTAACATTAAAAAAAAGAAATATAAAAAAAAAGAATTTCATTAGTCTTAACATTAGAGGGTGTTCATTATGTTCTAAGGGAAACAAAAATCCAACCATAACTTGAAACAACAGATGAGGAGCACCAATTTATAAAACCTTTCAAAAGGTTGATTTCATTGCAGGACAACCATGCTCACATATATGAAGCATGACTCAATTAGGGTTTTTGAAAAATGTAAAACCGCAAAAGAACTTTTGATTCTATAACGGCAAAATATAATACTACAACTAAGTTATATGTCCAATTGCTCTTTCAAAAATACAACTCTCATGGAATGAAAGGAGATAATGTAGTTTAGCATGTGAATCAAATGTTAGTTATGTCTAAGAAAATATAACTCTAATAGAATAAAAGAAAGAGATAATGTAGTTTAGCATGCGAATCAAATATTGGTTATGGCTGAAGACTTAGGGATAGTGAAATCGGTAATCCCAAAGGCTATGCAGATTTTGACTAGCATGCCTCTCTCATGAAATATGATAACCACTGCACTTAGATTTGGACTTGACTTCACACTTTCTAAACTTTTCCTCAAAACTTTTCATGTACCTCTCTTCTTCCTCGCTCTTAGTAGCCACCCACCTGGGAACCCATTGACTGCACAGTTGGTTGAAGACTTTCATGCCCAATACGCGACTGAATTCAATAATTAAAGAACTTTGATATGATTGTGTATCGTTTATTTCAACGCCATCTCGTCTTGGATATTGGAGTCATTAGCATCACTAATCCAAAATTGTTCTGTCAGGAGCAACTACCTTTCTCATAATAAATGATGCCACAAGAATGTTTTCATTGCTTTAACCGATGCTTCATCTTGGCTACAAAACCGAGAACATCATGGAAAAAGCATTATAGTTATTCAGGTTCTCAAAAGAATATTTGATTTTCTCATAGCAATATATTGGATTAATGTTAATTATGATTGGGTTAATTAAATTTATGTGTATTAATAACATTTAATCTTGTTGGTATCTCTAAATATTCAATTGATATATCATTGATATATGTCAAAGTTCTATGATGTAAAAAGTCATATGTGAGGGAATTGTGTATGTGATGACTAAGAGGAGACAAAATTTAGTCCCATATTGAAGAATGAGACAAACTTATGTGTCTTTTTATATAATTTATAGCTCATAAATCTTAGTTTAAAGAGCCTGTGAAAGACATGCTAGATCATACATGTGTGTCATGCCTAGGCCTAGAGAATCATCTTTGGTTTATCTTTTTGCACGATAAATATTTGATCTAATGGTCAATAGTGTTCATGCAAGAATGCTCACGAGAGATAGAGGTGTCGTTTGGATCGGGTGTATGATCTCTGATCCATTACAACACCTATATATAAAGGATTAGGGCTCCCTAATCCATACTTTTATATGAAACACTCTCTCTCTTCCCGCTTATGCTCTCTGCTCTCCCTCTCTCTGTGGCATTCGTAGTGGTTATGTGGTTGCTCCCTGTCGTCCTTCCCTTTAACCTATAGATGATTGAGGATTGGTCGAAGTCGACTCGAAACCAGGTACGTAACTTTGAGTTGTGTGCATTTTATCTTATGAAGAAGGCACATGTATCCATATGTAATGTATAGTGGGGTGTTGATTACTCTAAAACAAGTCCACAAGGGTGACAATGCTAGCACTTGCACCAACTAAGAACTCTGGGAGTTAAGAAAGTGAAACACATCCTCAATCATATGGAAGATAAAAGAGGACACATTTTGCGCTATCTAGTCAAGTAGAATACGACAAAGCAAACACAAGCTAGGAGAAGAATCTCACTATACGCTAGTTTCCAAAATATATGCGAGAGTACCATTTACGTGTTGGGTTGCCGTGGACGTCAATGGTTTAAGTGTGGGAGAATGTGATCCTATGACTATGAATCTTATTAACTAAGTGATTGACATTGTGTGGCCGTAATAGGGGAATTGAGTTGTTCCCTAAAGCCAATGCATGATCACTAGTGCATCACCCTTAAAGATCACGCCAAAGCCTTTTATTATGTTGATATCAATATACACCTTTACACCCAAGGTTTAAGTCCAAGACCTATATTCACCTAGTTCATTTAAGGATAATATTAGATAACTTAGATAACAGTTCAAACCAGAAGGTATCATTACTAAAATCATAATTGGTTTGAGAGGGTACTTTTACACTTTTGGTTCCATATTGAAGAATGAGGCCAACCCACTTGTCCTTTTATATAGTTGTAACTCATGAACCTTAGTTCAAAGAGCTTGGAGAGGATATGCTAAACCACACATTCAGGTTGGGTCTGGGCCTGTGAATTGTCTACGTGGAAACGATTAAGAGTGTTTACGTTAATAGTGTTTACGTGGATTGGGTGTTTACGTGGAAAACTTTTGATATAACAGTTAAGAGTGTTTATGTGGAAACGATTACGAGACGAAGAGGTGTATCTTTTGGATTGGGTGCATGATCCGTTATCTATCACAATGCTTATAAATAAAGGATTATGGCTCTCTAATCAACACTTTTGTCTGAAACACTCTCTCTTCTCCCGCCTCTTCTCTCCCTTTGTTCGTGGTATTCTGAGTGGTTGTGTGGAGGCTCCTTGTCGTCCTTCTCTTTTAGCCATAGGTGACTGAGGCATGGTCGAAGTTGACTCGAGGCCACATATATAACTTTGAGTTGTGTGTGCATTTTATCCTAAGAGGAAGGTGTAGGTACCCATACGTACTATATAACCGATTCTGATTTTACTAAGGTAAGTTTGTAAGGGCAACTCAAACAAATAAGTTTTTTTTTCTGATTACTACTTTTGATTTTGATTTTCATACGATTTGTTCATGGCTTAGTTTGGAACTGTGGTTATTGTTGATTGGGCATGTTGTATTTCTATGAATTTTTCCAACACAATATTTGTAGGTCCAATTAGATCTTGTGTTGTTGGCACTATAAATATGTCAGTAGTCGCTGAAAAGTTGGGAACTATTCGCTAATGAAACTCGTCATAAAAAGGCTCTAAGTGAAATCAATGAGTTAATCTTAATCCTCACACCAAGTTCTTTTGACTGAGCTTAACAGACATAATTGCTTGCGTATTTAGGGTTAAGGTTATAGTTTCAGATGAAGGCCCTTGTAGCAGAGATGATGGTGCTTTTGTTTAATGAAATTTGAGGTCTAATTTATGAGACGATTGCAAGGGAAGAAACTGTCTGGTGGCATGAACATTCAAGGAATTCGTACTTTCACTGAGATGGATAGGTTTAAAGAAGAGAAAATGGTGAGAAATGACTGCTCCCGAGTGACAGTGGTAGCTAACTGCATTCATGAGAAGGGATACTGAACTCCTCTTCCTCCCACTTCGATATTCTGAGTGCAGAATTTACAGAGATAAATAAATGCACTTGCAGAGACGATGGCACCAAGACTCGTCAATCAACTGAAATGATCTCATTAGTCACTATGTTTCTTCAACAGGTTCACCTTGACGCATTAAAAAACAATTGAATCTGGACAATTGGAGCTCTGCATTTGAACTACCATAATTATCTACTGTGTTTTCACCTCATGAGTTTTTTGTCTGTGAGCTTAATGGACACGAAACTTCTGACGTTTAAGGTAAAAAGTAAAAGACATTGACAGATTGATACAGGTCGGTAATAATGGAGGTGGTGGCTGGAATCGATACATTTGAAAAACAGTGATGCCACGAAAACAAAGGAACTTGCAACCATACGGGATGACAATCGGTACCTAACCGGCTGGTGCCCAAGACCGCTTGGGTCAACCGTTTGCAGGGTGGGGTCGAGTTAAAGGTGGATCTGATCGAGTTCATACAGGTAGTGGTAGATACTCAAGTCCCATTTATCTTCAAATCTACTTTATCGTCTCAACCCTTCAATCCTTGAGAAAGAGGAAGGGTTGAAGTGATAAAACAGAAGTCATTTAATAAAACAAAAAACATTAAACAGTATTTTTAATTCAAATCTCTATACTTGTTAAGGCTAATTAAACATTGAATATGTTTCAATAGATTTAAGCCCAAATAGGGCTTGAACATTTAACAATACCTCTTGATATATATATATAATGAGAGTTTCTAAACACTCATTCATACAAAACTCTTTTTGACAACTTAGACAGTTCATCTCATTGATAAGACGGTTTCGATTAAAAAAGAAAAAATATATATATAATTTATACATTTTTCCTCAGAAAAGTTCTTTTCACCTTTTCCTATTTGAACCTTGAAGTTCGATAAAAAAAAGACAATAGTCTAGATTGTCAAAAAGTGTTATACAAGTCTAGCATCTCCTATTCTCTCTGTATATATATATATAGAGAGAGAGAGAAAAAAAATTAGTCCAAAGCACGCTCATCCATCCTCAAATATCCCAATCTTTCAATAGTTGAGATCAACGATCAAGATATTTAAACAAATTTTTTTTTTTTGCTTTTTAATTCAAGATATTTTATTTACATGCATTAAATATAAAGTATCAAAATTATAATAATATTTTTTATTTTTGATATTCAAATCTCTACTATTCATCTTACCCATAAAAGATATTTAAGTGGATGTGAGTATGGATGGGTGTGCATATTTACCATGCAATCAAACCAAGTCATCCGTCGTCAACCGTGTTGCCATCTTAAGCCATCTGTTTTAGTTGGGCGATAGCCAAAATTATGAGGGTATTCGATGGATGCTTTATGCGTGAGAGCATTTATTATGTGTTTGCTGCTATGATTGATATTGACAGCATTTACGTAAGGGCAACTTATGAGTAGGTAGATGAGTGGTCGGGTTGTAGATCTGAATCTGATCCAAATCTGAATCAGGAAACCCAATTAATAAGATGCAGTGCTGCTTGACTTCAGTTTTGGTATATTTAGTTCTTGCATCCTAATCCAATAATCAGAATCTAAAATCTGGATCCTTCAGACGTCCAACCCTGTGACCAAATATTCTACTCAACTAATTGGACTTGGACTTTTTCTACATCCAAGTCTCTGTCCAATTAAGTAAACAGCCATGAAATTGAAATTAGTAACACCTTAACGAACCCAAGTCTGGCCTCTCTCTCTCTTTGTCTCTCTCTGAAGATGAATCAACAATTCCAAGTGTTTTTCTTGCGTATTCTTGATCAACCAGCATTTATATATAGATGCTGGATGATTTGTTTGGGAAGTAGTAAGTCCCTTTCACATTTTTTTCACACCTGCACGAGTTGCGACCACGACTCAAACCGATGTCACATGGCCGTTCTTTGCATGAGCATGAACGCATTCAAGGACAAGTATAGCTAAATTCTAACTCAAATAAAATAGTAAACTTAAATATATCAAATATTCATAAGTCTAAATAATCTATTCAAAATGGTTCGGGCATAACCCTGAAAGTCAAAAATAATTATCTAGATAATCTAATTCTCATCTATACCGCACCATCTAAAAATGTAGCTTGGTCAATTGGCTACACAGTTTTATGCACTCTAGAGGTGCTAGCTTTAGGATAAACTATAAAATAATGAGTAAACTCCAACCCATCTCTTAGTAAGAAATTTATACACCATTTAAGAGAATTCGTACTAAAAGCATGCATATTTACTAATCATTTCATACCACGACTTTGGTCATCCTATCCACGATGATTAAACCACACTGACTCTAACGATAAAGTGTTTGGGAACCCAAGTGGAAACACTCAAGAGACCTACAAGTTTGTAGAGACTCATACAAACTACACAAGTACGGCTCATGTATTCACACATCATTATGTTTAAAAGCCAATTGCATCTTATCACATTCACAAGTTAATATCTAGATCCAAATATCTATATCCACACAATATTCAAATAACATTTTCATATCAACACATACAAATTAAATCACGCTCTTTATCAACCATGTCATAAATAACATTATATCAAAGCGTATCAAATAACCCATACTTTCAAATATCATTCAAGAAGCATCCATAAAACATTTACGCATTTAAATCATTCAAAATAAGAGAAAATCACTTTTAAGATGGTTCTATTAAAGAATGCATAATCTCTAATCTTCTGGAGTATCAAGATCCAATCCCCAAATCGTTGAGCAGCTATTATCACCACCCTCTAATCTTAATATTTAAACAATTGTAAATAATATTATTATTTAATTTTATTTAACTACAAGTCTAACACAACAAACTGGATCCAAATCGAATCCTAAATGACTCAAAACTTAATTTAGATCCAAATTGTTACCTAGATCTATTTTTTATCCAAACTAAACAGCACAATAGGTATATTGTGTTTCTAGTTCAACACAAAATGAGACCCAAACCTCAAACTGCTTAAATCTGTTTTGATTTTGACTCAAAACTTGTTTCAAGAACCAACTCAAATCCCAAATATGTTTCTGACATAAACAGAACTCAAAACCTGCTCAGACACAAAACCACTTCTCTAACACGAGACCCTAGGACATGACACGTATCCCCATCGTGACACGACACACATTGTATCAGACATGCATGCCCGATACGCCCTAACCCTAGCCAGTCATAGCTCATTTTCAACAGCGATTATGCCGGGTTTTTTTATGTCGACCAAGGTCAGCGGTGGTTACCAACCAACTGACCGGCTCTCCCCTTCCCATATGGACCATCAAGGGACGGTGGCAGTATTTTGGCCGAAAATTTTGAAACAAATGAAAGGGTTTTACGAACAGGAAAATTTTATGTTTTTCATCGATTTCACATTTCATTCAAGCAAATACATATTGTTTTGAATCTTCTAACCAAATACACCTAAAACCCTTTGATTTAAGCCAAATCCAACCCAAACAACATTGATTTCATCGAAAAAATAGATCAAACAAAAGATTCTTGAAAACGGCTTAAACAATCTTTTTTCTGTTGATTCTTCTTGTGTTTCTGCCCGTCCAACCCTTTTGAGTGATGTCTATCTTCAATACTGCTTTTTGAGTTTGATATGTACATGAATCGATCTTAAAATGGCGAGCATTGGAGTTTGGTGGGTTTTGTGGCAACCCAACTGGGCTTTCCAAAAGGGTCAGCGTGCGTTGATGGAATGTCTGTCTAATCGGGTCCGGATCAGGATATGGATCCTAACCCGACCCACAATATTATATCTTTTCATCTGAAAAAATTCTCCACATGAAAAAACTTAACTTTGATTAGAAAAAAGAATTGATCGGTAGTATTCCAAATGAATTGGCTTATTGGAAAAAACCCTTGTCCTTTGAAAGTGTGCTCTATTCTCTCTCTCTCTCTCTCTATGTGTGTGTGCCCGTGCATGCAAGTGTGCATGTGTCCCCACTCCCCAGCAGGAGTTAAGGTGAGTTGTATTTCCTGCTAGCTTTAAAATTTTTGTACTTAAAAAGAAAAAGAAACGCCATACTTGCAGCTGGCTGTAAAGTTATTCGCAGAAAATTAACAAGAAATGCCATGAATAGAATCTTGGCTGGATCTTTAAATGCCACAATATGTAAAGTATATCAAATTCACTGTTCATACCAGCTCGATGTAAGTTGATAACATCATATCTTTTTCTCTATAATTTCATTCTCTTAAGTTCTAAATTCCATTGAGGAGGGTTGCTCAGACTCCAACTTTGTCATCAATAAAACGCCGCTGTGCTTATGCTTCTTTAAAGGGGAAAATATTGGCTACAGTCCCCTGGTAAGACTATTTCGACTGATAAGACTTATCAATCTTTTTGAAGCCGTAATTTAGTTCTAAGCGTCTTTCCGATCAAGTGGTTTTCATGTAAAGAGGTAATTTTATCAATTACTGCATTTTCATGCATTTTAACCGTTCGATATTATTCATTCTCTGAAAATGTTAATAGGTTGAGTGTGTGAATGTGTGTGTAAATATAAAGAAACGATAAGTACTCCAAGAGTATATACTCCCAAGACATTAGTGATCAAATCGCTCTTGATAGAGGATTGGATGGTGGTGTATATATATCTATAGAGAGAGAGAGAGCTAATATTTGCATGTATGTCTCTCTCTATACATAATAGAGAGAGAGAGAGAAAAAAAAAAATTACAGTGAATGCTCAAATCTTATCCATGCTCATATCTACTTTATCATCTCAACCTTTTGATCTTTTGCATGAGCTCTAGAAGTGCCAAAGCAAAAAGCATTTAATGCAAATCTATGAAATACAATAAGCATAAAGGTATTTTTAATTCAAATTTTCACTATTAATCATGTTAATCAAATTATAAAGATGTTTCAGCATATTTGAGTACTGATGGGATTTGAGCATTTACCACTATATATACATACATGTATATATAATAGTAAATGTTTAACCTCCATACATGAACAAATTAACTTTATCATCTCAACATTTCGATCTCAAAGATTGCTAAGATGGATGGTTGAAGTGACAAAACAAAAAACATTTAATATGCATGATGCATTAAATATAAAGTAAAAAATATAATGATACTTTTAATTCAAATCTCTACTATTTATCATGTCAATTAAACCATAGAAATATTTGAATAGATTTGAGTGTGGATGGGATTTAAGCATTTACTCTCTCTATATATATTATAAAGAAATTAGCACCTGGTAGAGCAAATATTTAACCATGAGCTGCAATTGATATTTCAAATCTTAAGAACTTGGCTTTACGTCGATCTGCAACTGTAAAAATAGATACCATACCAAAAACAACATCGAAACCAAGCCTTGTTCCACCATTAATGGGGGTCGGCTACATAAATACTTTCTCGACATTGTGCGCAATTGTCACATGAGCATTCCACGTAAATAGTTGGATCAAATCTGGGGTCCAGATCTATGTATATTAAGCCAAAGCAGGTCCAATGTGCAAGGGTCCTACCGCGGAAGTGTTATGCAGGGCTAATTAAATGCAGAACCTCTCAATTAGCACACATTCGACTAGTCTTTGACAAATAAGATCAAGAAAAGGGAAAAGACGGGTCAAATAACGTGGGCTGAAAGAGAATATTATTCCCTCAGTGGTATCAAACTCGGTGAAGATATATATATATAGAGAGAGAGAGAGTGATTGGATCTCACCCACCTATTGTTTTTGAGTGAAATGAGTATAATAAAAATATCTTTTGTATTCTTCCAAAGTCCCTTAGAAAAAATAAAATTAAACTCATAATTCAAAAGCAATGACCGGACATCAGTGACATTATGAACATGATTCATTTTTCATATATATATATATATATATATATATATATATATGAGGGTGAGGAGAGAACTTAGAAAGATCTTGGCAAATAAACAAATTTCACAATTTAGATGGGTCACTGATGATTATAGCACCGTGAGTTATTGACCCAACAATATATGATTAGTTTTATTTATTGGTAGCTCTTAACTTTTTACCTCAGAAAGGAATCATCAAACTCATAGTGGGCCATATAGACGACAGTACAAACAGTCCACTCCTCGATCATTGAATGCTGCTTCACGTTGTGAAATGGATGAACTACACTTATATATACCAGCTGGGGGTAGGTTAATGGCAAGATATCATTCTTTCATTAATTTCCTTCCCATAAATGGCTTGATCATTTAATTCTGCTGCAAGTTGTAAAATAATGAACCGCACTTGTATATACCAGCTGGTGGTAGGTAAATGACATGATATATATATATATATATATTTGTTATGAGAGGAGGCTGAAGCCTAACACGTACACCCTCTGGTAGTCGAACTCCCCAGCAGAAACAACGGTACTAGAGCGCCCTGCCGTTACGCTTTGGGTTCACTCTTTCTATTATTTCATTTGCATCAATTCCAAGATCTATCCAAGAGTATTATTCTTCAGACTACCAATTTTGTTGCTGTTTTTCTTTGCCTTCTCCAAAGGTAAGATGGGGGCTGCAGTCAACTACGTTGGGGGTGCACTCATCTGCTACCCAACAAGCTCAGCCGGAGGAAAACTCGAACTCGATTCAATATTTTCGAGCATAGTTGTTTACAAGTTGGAGTTGAGCTCACCAATACTTGCCTAGAGCAGCTCGCAAGCCTAATCGAGCTTTATAAAATTTTAATTTAAAAGTGTTTAACGGTTTATGTAATTGGGTTGACTCACATTTACAAAGCACTCCTGTGTATTACACTTTGAGGTTAGAACTTCCCAAGCTCAACCTAACTCACGAGCTTGGTCAGGCTTGATCTTATTCAAGCTTGACGAACTCAATCTCAAGCTGAGCTCAATCATGCTTAAACAAACGTAGTTAACTTGATCTCAAGCTGAGCTCAATCATGCTTAAACCAACTTAGTTAACTGTAAGCATGACACAAGATCGAACTCTATAGAAATAAAGAATCCGTCTAATTGAGCCCACATAGTATAGGAATAGGCTTTTGTAGTTGTATCAGGTTGGTGAAACCACATCCATTTCACATTGTGAATAACATGATGCCGAATGGAAACAGATGGGAGAATGGGGAGAGTATTCCCCAACAAGATGGGATTCTCTACTTCACTTTTCTTCAAAGGCACCAATCGAAGAAGATGATTCCACCACTGCAGGTAAGAAAAGGGACATCTATGTAGAAGGCGCTTGACTAACCTTGAGCCAAGATGAAAGGTTATAAAGCTCTTGATCAAATCATCTTCGGCTTTCAAATAGTGCCTTGAAACTCTCCTTAGAAATCTTGAGAAACACAACGTGCTTGAAATTGCTAGACCACAAAGCACTCATCGAACTGGCTTGATCACCCACTCGAATAAATAGAGCCCCTTCCCTCAAACTCGAAGTGTCCGAAACCAAATATAACCATTACCAGTTTCACATTTTCACGCCAAGTTTACAAATCACATTCATGACCTCATTTTCAATGGTACATGTCAATGTACAACCAGAATATGATTTACTTACAAAACCATGCCAAAGAACAAAAATTGCCCAGGAAATGTACAGCAGAGAGCTGCCCAAGCCCATCGTGACTCCACCGTGAACTTCTCCACCATGTCGATCAATTCCATAAATAACGCATCGTGAACCTTCTAGATCAGGAATAACCGGCAAGAGAATCATCAAGTATGCTGCCCATGCTCTCAGGTCTCCATATTGCTCCCTGCCTCCTCAACCGTTGTCAAATCAGCCTCCGATGCCTACAATGATGAGCAAATAGGATCAACAGTGATAAAAGCTCAACATACAACAAATATAACAAGAAAGCAGGAGAGAAATTTGTCGATAATACATCAAAATATCAGACATGGTCTTAATCCATGGGATACCAGAGCATGTACCCAACAAAATGAAGAACTCGACTCATAAATGTGGTTAGTCCCGCCTAACTTCAACAGACAGACACCAACATGACCAAGAGGTACAAGACTGCTGTTGACTACATCCCTTAAGAGTAGGCTTTTTGCAGCCAGAGAAGCTTAAAGCTCAGCACAGGTTTGGCTCATACAACCTGGTTCTACACATATCTTGAGTCCTTGACTATGAGACAGAGTCCCTTACCTTAGAATACATAGTGTCTTCAAGCATCAAATCAACTTTCATATTCCCTGCCTCCTGTTCTCTCATATTATCCTGATAGATCCAAAAAATCAATCATAAATATGAAAAACCAGAGGAACAATTTTCTAATTGTGAAGTTCATGTTGCTGGGCCAACTAAAAGTATTGAACCCACAAAATGGTAACATCAGGATAATAAGAGACCATCTTATCATTTTGCAGTTGGTCCTTCCCAGAGAATCTGCTTGCAAATTGCAATAGCGAACCTTTCATCTTTAATGTTGTGGAAAAAATAAATTAAAATAACTTCAATGGTTATAGTGTTTTCTGTTGATTCCTCTCTTCTAAAGCAGAATCTAGGATGTCTTAGAAAGGTAAGCTATTAAATCTCGTCCCCCCAACTACTCTACAGCTTTTGTTAAGAAATTCATCTCTTTCTACAGACTTTTCCACTGATCTTTAAAGGAATAATACCTTAATTGCCTCATGCAAGTAGCCCAAGCAAACAGGGATTATGAAATAGGCAGATTTACCAATACAGTCTATGGGCATTAATCCATCTGGTATCAGAATATGTATGTAAACCAACTAAATCACCAAACTTCAACGGCTATGAATCCATCTAAATTCAACATGCATGCATCAATGTCATCTCTGAACCAACTCGTGCATACATTAAATGGGAAAACATTAGTAGCAATTATAACAAGGGTGTTGAACCATGACACGAAAACGAAGATGTCTACTGTCCCCGGTAGGTTGATCAGCATCTGAAGCAATGAATTAACGTTTGAGCAACAGAAGGGGAGGGTGTCAAGTAAAACATTTCTGCAGGAGTTTGCTCAACTAGTGAAATTTTCTTATTTTACCAGCAAAGTTTCACCGTCACCTCTCAAATATTATGCAAGATGCGGAAGCAATTCTAAATCCGGTTATCATCTTCCTTCAGTTCAAGAAAGTGGTGCCACTGCCACATACTGTTTTATTTTTTTATCTGATCCAAGCCACTGGATAACATAACTATCAAAGAAGAAAGACATTACGAAGCTATCAACATACCAAATCTTTAACATCAGTCTCCATTTTTACATATGGGCCACTATTTGATGCAGGCTTCCTGCAACAGAACTTCAGTATTAGCACAATTGCATTCAACAAACAAAAGAAACAAAGTGATGATCCATGGCTGAGATATACCGAATAGTTTCATCTACATGTTTTGATTCCCCATTTTCTGCATCAGAATCAGGATCCCACCTCTCATCTTTTATGTCATGATCATCATCTTCCTGCAAAGATTAGTCACTAACTTAAGTTCTACTACATAGGCAAAACCAACAGTCCAGAAAATTCTGATGCAATTGAAAGCATTCCCAAGATTGCATACCGTGCAAATACTACCAACCTCAGAGCAGACGAGCTTGGTGAACATATATTCATGAAAGGCACACCATAAGAGAAAACATGATGTTTGTACATAGTAGAAACTAGTTTGTTTGCAACCTCCTTTTCCATTTTATATCAAATAACAATTTGCATAGTGTACAAATAAGGGATATGAGAAAAACTAACCAGTAAAAACATTGTCATTTACGAGATCCCAAAAGTTAGTTCCTTAGAGATATATAAAATTGTCAAGGACATCTTTATACATAAAATGAGTTCATCGGAAGCTTTCTCCCATTCTTAACTATTTGCACTTTACCATCAAACTCACAGATAGAGCGGGAATTAGAAAGCAAATTTCATAATCTCTCATTAACTGTTAAAAAGTTGCTCTTCCAACTTCATCACATCCTAACCTTGATGAATATGAGCCAGGTATACAAATTGGGTCCAATGGTTTATCAATGTGTATAAATCGTGTTTTAGGAAAGTTATTATATCATGTGAGTCAATTATTTTATGGTAGGTTCTTTTTTCCATGAAAAGTACATAAACCACAATTTCTACTGACGTATTCAAAAGAATGAAGTCAAAGAGCCTCTTAAACATATGAAGGGTGGTAAATCGGTAGGACCAAACAATATTCTGACAAAGTTTGGAAAATCCTAGGAGAAACAAGAATCACTTGGCTCATTATTTAATGAAATATGGAGAAACCAAAAGATGCCTGAGGAATGGAGAGTGAGTACGCTTATACCCATATACATGAACAAGGGAGACATTCAGAATTATGCAAATTATCGGGGTATCAAGTTAATAAGACATACTATGAAATTATGGGAAAGAATTATTTAACGTAGGTTAAGACAAGTATCAAGTACAACAGAGAACCAATTTGGATTCATGCCTGACATATCTACTCTTGAAGCCATTTACCTTTTGAGACGTCTTATGGAAAATTTTATAGTAAAAAAGAAATACCTTCACATGATATTTATTGATCTAGAAAAAGCTTATGATAGGGTCCTGAGCGAGGTTCTTTGGAGAACCTTGGAAAAAAGAGGTATCCCATTGACATACATTAACCTTATAAGAGACATATACGATAGTGCAAAAACATGTGTGAGGACTCATGAAGGAATGACAGACTTCTTTCAAGTTAATATTGGGTTACATCAAGGATCAACTTTAAGTTCATACTTATTTATAATGGTGATTGATGAGTTAATAAAACATATTCAAGATGAAGTGCCTTGGTGTATGTTATTTGCATATAACATTGTGTTAGTGGAGGAGTCTATGGAAAAAGTTAATAGAAAATTGGAACCATGGTGAGAAACATTAGAAAGTAAAGGCTTTCGACTTAGTAAAACAAAGACAGAACATATGGAATGTAAGTTTGATCATTTGGTTACTTCAAAGGACATAGAAATTAAAATTGGCACCCATTGCATCCCCCCCAAAAAAAGTTTTAAATACCTAGGGTTAAATTTTTAGAGTGATGGAAGAATTGATGGAGATGTTACGCATAAAATTAAGGCTGGTTGGTTAAAATGGAGAGGTGCATAAGGCATTCTTTGTGATAAAAAGATACACTTAAAGTTAAAAGGTAAATATTATAGAGCAACAATTAGACCTGCCATGTTTTATAGTTATGAGTGTTGGGCAGTTAACCATCAACATGTACAAAAGATGTCTATGACAGAGATGAAGATGTTGAGATGGATGAGTGGTCATACAAGAAAAGACCGTATACATAATGAGGTTATTAGAAACAAATTAGAAGTGGCACCAATAGAGGATAAAATGAGAGAATATCGTTTAAGATGATTTGGACATATAGAAAGAAGATCAGAAGAAGAACCTTTAAGAAGGTATGAAAAACTAAATTTGGAAAGTATTAAAAGAGGTAGAGGACGACCACAAAAGTGTTGGAAAGAAATAATAAAGAATGATCTAGCTTATTGTGAGTTAATTGCTAACATGGCACATGAAAGGGCTATGTGGAAACAAAGAATCCATGTAGTCGACCACGTCTAGTATGGGAAAAGGATTAGTCGTTGTTGTTGTAAAAAATTATTGTATACCTTTAATTTGTGCAAAAGGATACCAAAAGGCAAGCTTAAAAGTATATGACAATACGGTCCTGGTCCACGCCCCAACCCTTGTGGACCGAGGAAAATGTGAGTTGGCTCGGGCCAGCCCACATATTATACAAGGTTGTAAAATGCTGGCTGGGCTGGGCCAGCCGGGGTCTGGGCTAAATCACAGGTTCAATGCATCGTGGAGTATCTACTATCTAGTTGGGGGTCTGTTCAAACCTAACCTTTCAATGAGAAAAGTAATATGTGAAGGCATTCCAATCACATACATACCTTGATACCCTCTGGTGTTAAAGTTGTGGGATTTCATGAAAAAGCATAAATGAAAGATTCACACGAACATGTTCAGAATATGGGGTCGACTGCTCTAATGGCAGCCGCAGCCTCTCTTGTTTTCTTATTCATAATCTTACCCTAATAACAAACTTAGGGCTTTATATACACACAGATCTAACTTAAAAGACCGAAACACCCCTAATTAGTGACTAATCCTACCCGATTCCCAATGGATCAGATTCTGATCCATTGGGATCCAAACTACTTAAAGCGTAAACTCAAATACAGAAATGTAACTTATGCAGAAACATAAACTAATCTTGATCTCCAACAAAAGTACAATGCCCTTACACAAAACATTGACAAGTCAAGAAATATCTATCAGGTAATATGATTCAAATTCATCAAGACCCACGAAAAATAGTCCAACTCATGGTTTAGCATCAATTTAGAGGTGATGAACGGATTGAAATTTTTAAACCTCAAAGTATATCAGTACTTACATCTGAAGTTTAGACTAAAACTGTTCCAACATATGAAAAAACAAAATATTTGACGAAATATGATATCATATTATAATTACAGTTGTTGAGAGTGGCCAAGAAAATGACTATGCTTGTGATGTTCAAGAAATAAGGAACTCTGGAATAGCTAAATGATAAATCAAAAGGTTTCGGTGCACCCAAGGAAAATCGCTTATAGACCAGATCTATAATAACATCAGGCCCTGCAGGCCAGGCTGTTTGGCCCACAAATTTCTGGCCTGGCTCTGCATTTCTCCAGGGCTGGCTCATTTGACATCTATACCTAAAACTCAAAAATATCATCAGAAAAGAAGTAGAAAATGGTGAAGATAACAATGATAGTTACAGTTTCGACTGAAGATGTGTTACTGAGAAATGGTCTAAGATTGATGATTTAATGCATGTTACTGGATGTTGTTCTTTCTTTTGCTGACAATATTTTTAAATATTTTTTTATTTAATACATACAGAAAAAAGAGTATCATACAAAGTCATACAATACAACATGATATATGTATATTGTTATCATGTACACTATGGGGTCCAATATGTTGTTTAAAAATAGTGAGCCACACTTCCAATCTGTTCAGTAGTTCACATAATGAAGGATAGAAGAATCCAAGGAAGAAAGAAATGGTGTTAGTGTATGGCAATGTCACCAACAAACCTCAGGCAGCTCTGTTTCTGGTGGCCTCTCATGAAACTGTACACTAGGTGCATGTCGAAGCTTTGATAGATTTTCTAGCAGCTTGGTTCTAGTGTCATCCAACAATTGCTTCGTATTCTTGTTCTCCATGTTACTTGGAGTAACATGAAGAGTATAATCTGGACCAAAGTATTCATAGTATTCATGCGTTGGCATTTTATCATCAACTTCAACACCGACTGCAACACCAGTCTGCTCAAAATCAAAGAAAACTACTTCAAGATTTCAAATAATAAGAACTGGCAAAACTCAAACTTCAAATGTCAAGCACATCAAAATCAATATTTCCATTCAAAATAGAAAAAATATAGAATCATACACTGTTATCTCTATCACTCTATAAAGATAATATGAATCTTATGCCTCATACACCAAATGAGCATTATTAGTATTTCTTCCCAAATGTGTTTAGAAAGAAAATAGAGTTCGTATATATATATATATATATATATATATATATATATATATATATATATATATATGTGAGTATTTATAGTAGGGTAATGTGATATTGTATTGTGCTCTGCAATTTATAGGACCGTATCGTGTTGTATCGCACGATACAGTACGATACGATCCATATCGTACGAGTCAATGTTAGATCGTTGGATATAAAACTCGAGAAACTCGGGTTTTTTCTAGTGTTTTGTTTGCTCTCAAACCCTTCATTATCCCAACCTTGCTCCCAAACGGTTTTTATATCTACCATCTACTCAATTTCGTGAAGAAAGAACATGTTTTTTATCTCAAACCCTTGAAAATCTATAGGGTTTTTCTCAAATCAATGGCATACTCCCTTTCTTTCATCTCTACTCCTTTGTAACCCGATTTTTTATTTATTGGAGTTTTCATAGATTCCAAGATTTCTAACCTTCATAAAGCCTTTTATTACTTATTGTGGTTTATCTTTGCTCAACTTGATGGCATCAAAACAAGGCGATCCAACATGGAAGTATAAAGTCTTTTATTACTTATTATGGTTTGTCTTTACTCAACCTTATGGCATAAAAATGAGGTGATTCAACATGAAAGGATTGCACTCCGGTGAACAAAGGAAATAGGCTTGTAATATGTTTTGTAACAAGGTGAAGCATAGAAGTATTTCTCGCATGAAACACTATCTTGTGGAAACTAAAAAGGAATGCAAGTGCTTGTCATCGAACGCCTAAAAGTGTAAAGTGTGAAATTCAACAAGTTTTGAAGCTCACATAAGAAATGAAGAGATTACGACATAAAGAGAGCAAAAATAAGTGGAGGATATATCTCAAGATGTTTCTCGAGAAGAAATTCATGTTATGGCTAGAGGTAAAGAGGTAGAGACAACTGGGAAGAGCAGGAGAAGATGAAATAAAGGAAAGAGTGTATGTTCTAGTGGTAGTAGTAGCGGGATTGGTTCTTGTTCCACTGCAAGAGCCCATGTTTCATCAATGGTTGCAAGGGTGGTAGAGGAGATGCTAGAGGCACTGGAATACATTCACGAGACAAAACTTTCACATTAGCGGTCGAAACCGAGGCCAGCAGAAAACCTCTCTTCTGTGAGAATTTCAACGCGCAAATGGAGTCGATTGAAGCAAATTGCGTTCTGCTTGCCATCAGAGGGTTGTAAACCTCACTTCAACTGAGGTTAGACCGTTTCTTTTGGTTGTGTCGAAGGCTTTAAGAATCCTCCATTTGTTTTACTACTTGATAAAATTGACACGAATCTCGAAAGATAATGAGACTCAAGTTGGATTCTTCACCACCTCGTTAGAAACTTGGATCTTTGTTCTCTGACAAAAACAGAGATTTTTGTTAAGGGTTTTGATTTGTGGAGAGAAATGGGGAATTGTAAAGCACCATAAGCAACGACAGTGATGATCGAACGATCGGGAGGGAAGGTACAGAGAATATATTGGTTCATGAGTGCAAACGAGGTGATGAAGGCGAACCCCGAACACTATGTGGTTGTGATCATCGCATCGATTCCGTCGAATCCTGAGACAAACACGCCTACCATCAAGCAATTGAAGCTTCTTCACCCGGAGGATACCATGATTGGCTAGCTTCAAAGAGGTTCTAAAGGAGTTATTCGGGAGGAAATAAGCCAAGTTGAGCAAGATAGTCTCCTTACAGAAGCTGACAAAGAGAGCGGGAAGGAGGTCGTCTGCGATTTGAGATGTTAACCAAAGTGAGTGTCTTGGTGTTCAACAGAAAGAGAGGTTGTCTCCCTGTGCAAGGCAAAGAGAGGGCACAAGGAGAGAGAGAGAGGGCTCCTGTCCTCTGTATTTCGCATAGAGACGAGAGACGGGGATGCGTTTATATGCAGTTGGGTTGTGGATCCGGTTGGATCCAAACTCGTTCCGTGTTAATTTTGAAAATTCACTTATTGTTATCTTGATAACCTTGTGTCTGATACAAGTATTTAAAATTAAACATAAAAAGAGTTTTGCCTTGAGTATTGACTATTCATTTGTTATATTTTGAGCATTTTGTGTGAATGATAAAAATTACATCAAAAGAATTCTTATTTTTTGAGACAAATATTTTATGTTAAAAAATTATTAGAAAATATTAAGTTGGTTATAAATCTTTTTATATACATTTAAAACCTTTTTTTTATCATCTTGGTAGGTTATCTTATTCTTGGAATCATAGATACACGTTTGAGAATGTGAGTTATTTAAGAGTCGTGGCATTTGATTGATTTTGATAGTTTTAGCTTAGCCTTAAAGCTTCTTTGATTTGGATGGTTCGAGTTTAGCCTTAAAACTTGTTTAATTTGAAATTTTGAATAGTTTGAGCTTAACCTTAAAACTTGTTTAAGTTCGAGTTTGTCATTAAAACTCGGGTTTGAGCTTAACCTTAAAGTTTGTTTGGTATACCAAGGCCTTTTTGTAATATCAAAAGTTTATGGTGATTCATGAAATTATTTGTTATATTTGACAATTCTACTTAGATGATCAATGTTTTTCATTAAAGAACTTCTTTAAAAAACATAGGTTTTCATTTTTCTAATTATGGGATCTTAATATTTTTATTAGGGATTAATTCTATAAGTTTTGTTGTAGGTATGTCCTAAGGTAGATCACAAAGGTTGAAGTTTCGGAAAAGATTTCTTCAGTTGAACATTCTCCTTTTAAAACAATCAATGTGGGTTCACACATGAAAGATTGAAACAAACTTTAAGTATACACATTGTAAGTTTGAGGAAGGGTGTTAAAATGTAATAGGGTTGAGCTAATAGGGCCTATGAGTTTCTGATGTAATCATGTCCTAATGGACCCAGGCCACTCGGGCCAAACCATCAGCACTAGGGCCACTTGGCACCAGGGTCACTGGAGCCATCGGAGGAGCCCCAACGGCTATTTTACTAACCATTGGGCTATCTTAAGCAACCATAATGTTGTTAGCTTTCTCTCCTATTTCTCTCCATAAATACTTATCTTATACAACAACTAAGGCTTTTCTTATACTAGATGGGGTCGGCTACATGAATTCTTTGTTTTCACAAAGCCCTATCATAATTTGTACGATCCATGATAAATAAGTCCGACAAAGTTTTACGCTGGCTGTCGGAAGCCTAACGCAACCCTTCTCCTTTATCCGAGCTAGGGACCATCAATATTGATCCCTTACATGGGCGGAGTTTCTATAAATACTTACCTTGTATTCAATAAATGTTAAGCCTTGTGTGGTTGATTGTATATATATATGTATTATCTCATTCTTCAATAAAATGAATACATGAATTTTACATGTTTTCTAATATCCTTTATGGGACAGTTGAGGTCTCCAACGACATGGCAAGACGAGGGAAGTCACAAAAGGGTCATCGCCGGTGGTGGCCATCATTGATCGCTACTGTCGGCAATTGTTGTTGCCAACGGTGGAAGAGGAACGTGAGGGAGAGAGCGAAGTGATACAAATTTCAAAAACCCTATAGGGTTTATGTTCATAAACACTTTAAATTGGATTGGGTCGATCCATATCCATTTGAATCGACTCTTTTGTATGCAAAACATAAATAGTGAACCGCTATAGCGGTCCGCAATAACGCTCGTAGTGGTGCTTATAGCAAAATGTTGGCCAATAAAATCCTAACATTATAACGGCCAAAGGGTCATTAAAACGTTATAATGCGCTATTAACTACTTAGGTATAGATACACTAAACTTGTCAAGGTTTGCTTCAAACATGTAGTTCGAGTGGATGCGAGAGGAATTTGAGTTTTTTTAATGCATTCACACAAATAAGAGAAACAGATTGGAGCATGCACGTTTTCTTGATTTGGTATATATTGCATCCAATACGAAGTTAAGGAAAAGGTAAAAAGATTTTTTTTTGTTATATATTTCTTATTCCCTATACTCATAATTCATAAGTAATGATATTTTCTAACTTCGAATTATATTGTATTCTTTCTTTTGTTTTCTTTCTAAACAAATGCAAAGAGATGCCAAAAAGGTAGTAAAGGTGCCATATGACACACTTAGCTACAAAAATATTGATATTCTTAATGATTGGGTCGAAGAAGAATAACCACATATTATTTTAGAGGATGCAAAATGGAGAGCAATAGTAGCACAAGAAGAGACTGGAGACGATAATGTAGAAGGCGAAGGATCAGAAGATCCAATTTTGGAGGAAGATGAGAGAGATGATGACAGCAATGACGGCGATGATGATGATGATGATGATGGCAGTGACCCTGGTTACAATGCTTACGACACATTTGTTGATTATGATTCATGTTTTGTAGAATGAAACAATGAAATTGAATTATTGTAGTTTATAAAGAGGCAATTAGTGGATTGAAAACCTCAAGCAGCCAGCAAGTGCAGATGCGTTTAAATTTACCGAGGTGACACCTCATATCTAGCTTTCCTTTTTCTTCTTTGAACTAGCTAAGTTGCTAATCTGACTACTAAAACGAGGGGTTGAAATATGCCATACAAGTTTACTGGTTGTTTATGTGATTATAGCAAATTTTCTTGCTGGTGCTTGTACAGTCTAGATTTTTAGCCATTCCAAGGTGTACATATTATGTTGTTACACTGCCTATTCTTGTGATCCTAGCAAGTAGACACTTCTACGGATTCGTCCCAGTTGGTTGTGAAGCCATAGAAGAGAAATATTTAGAAAAGGTAGTAGGCATATTGCTCATTCGTAAGGCAAAGCTTTTAACGTTTATGATTTTCACGAGTTGCTAATTAGTTCTTTTTTTAATTTCCTTCACATTTGACCTGGTAAGAGATCACCCTTTTATGGTTGGTCCCAAGCCCGGATAAAAGAGGAGGGTTGCGTTAGACTTTTGACAGCCAGCAAAAAACTTTATCAGACTTATTTACCATGAATTCTACAAATTATGATAGGAATTTGTTGAAACACCTTTTTTTTTGGATTTCTTGAATTTTTTATGAATTTTTCATTATTATTCAATGTTTTAACTATCGTTGTCATGCCATGCCAATGTTTTAACTGCTTATTAATTCGTAAGATGCACCACAATTATCATGTATCGATGCCCTGTACAATACAGGCACCTATTGCTAATTACAACATTGATTTACAGAAATCACAAACAATCTGCAAATATAACAGTCAGCGCATTCTAATTCAATATCTCTTAATATTTTCACAACAGTTGAAATATTCCCATAACTTAGCATAAGAGTACCTCATAGCACCAACACCGAGCAACATTACGGATTGTATATCCACCTCCACCAAGTAACAACAATGGAACGTTAAAGGATCTCATGTATTTGACACACTCTGCATGGCCTTTGATAGACAGGTTGAAGCAGCCTAAGCGATCACCAGACAAGGAGTCGGCACCACATTGGAGGACAACAGCTCCAGGTCGAAAAACTTCCATCACTTTCCCTATGATCGGTTTGAACAAGAATTGGTAGCTATCATCATCAATTCCATCATCCAGAGGTACGTTTAGAGAGTAGTATTTCCCTTTTCCAGTCCCGGTGTCACGAATATCACCTGTACCAGGAAAATAGTCCCCAAACTTATGAAAGGAAACTGTCATGACTCTGTCAGTCGTATAGAAGGCTTCTTCAACCCCATCACCATGATGGATGTCAATATCAACATACAGAACCCGCTGCAATTTGCAGATGAAGAGAAGATTTAAAAAATTGTCTTCGATAAAAGAAACAGAGAAGTTAGAACAACAACACGTTTTTTACAGTAAATACTAAAAAAAAAAGCACAATGTTGTCATGCATGGGAGAGCCATAATGACCACCAAGAAATTACTGTATAAGCAATGGGAACATTGGAAAGTATTAACATCAATAATGCTTTAATTGGGAAAACTTTAGAACAAAATCCAACCAATAGCAGAACCAAGTCTATACTTGCTCCTTTCTTAACAAAACGTAAAGAGATAGATCTTGGGAATAAAAAATACAAGAATGGAATGGAGATGTCAGATCACATATCACAAAAGCAACCTGCAGCATACGAATGTATAGGAGCATACACACGCATCCAGAGGCAGAATTATGCAGGTTAATAGGCCATCATATTTGGCGAATTGGCATGCATCTGTCAGCCTTTTAACATGAGATCAAAATCAATAAATAACTATGTCATTAACATAGCAAAATCCAGAAGCCTCACACTTCTTGGCATGATGCAGCCCACCAGCCCAATTGACAGCAATATCACATTGGGCCACTCTCCTCTTTCCGCTATCAGGACCAGATGGAAGAGAGTTACCACCAGTGTCCATGGGTAGATGCAGTCACAACTATTATTTGAGGAGTGATCTCTAAGGCCTCCAAAAAAAAGCAATGCACAGTTAGGGAAGTTAGATCAATATCCATAGACAATTAAAATAGGCATCATGTGCAGCTGGTCATCTCCAAGCAGTTCATGGAGCAAACCTTAAAATACATTTTCTTTTCCATATGAACCAGAGGTTGAATCAAATAAGAGTGAATACCCTTTACCACTGTTAAAAACCTATCCTACTCATTGTCAACAGGACTACAAATGATGAACTTTTAACAGATGCAGAATGTCTTGAAACCTCTTCCATCAAGCAGATTGACCTAAGACTTGGCAAAAAGAAGAGAGCACCAGAACCACAATGATGTGGCACTTGTTTGGCACAAGAATGCAATGTTCTGCACTCAAGATTAATAACATCTCAAGCAACCCATTCAGAGTTCTTATATAGTCCAAGAATTAATTCATCCAATACAAAGGACAAGCTCAAAGAAAGAAAATGGGTAATCAAAGATCATTGATTCATGGGGAAGACCAGTAAACTAAGAAAATATCATAATAGCAAGACATACACATCATCTTCAGTTGGTTGCAGCAAATCATAACCGAAGGTCTATACTTATGTAGCACTAGCTAGGTGCTTGGATCTCCAAAGAGGAAACTAATACTTGTGGAACATGCCTTACCTTGTTTAAGTGAAATTATCGAGACCTAAGTGTAAAGATAGTTTGGTTTTTTAATGAAATTAACAACTTCAACAACTTCAATCAAGAAAATGTAATGACTGGTCCTTACAACCAAACACTGATCTCAATAGTCATCTCTTAGGGAATTCCTGCATGTCAAAAAACTGTTTCTCCAAGAAATGCAAATCTCCAAAAGAATGCAAATTGTGCCCAATTATTAACAAATAAAAAAAACAAAAAATGCTATGTACTCCCCACTTCTGCAAGTACACTGATTGCTAGACTCATCTTTGACACTTTGCCAAATAAATTCAAGGTGCTGCAACCTCGATTCTTCCTTGCTATTTTTCAGCTTTATAATCAGATAAGAAACAGGCAGGCAGCATCACTTGCCTAAGCATGCTTAACTTTCGAGTTTGGATGGAATTCAGTGAATTAATGACAGAAACATTGCACCTCTTGAGACCCCACAAAGTTTTACATTGGCTATCAGCTACAGAATGCAACCCTCCTTCTTTATCGAGGCTTGGACCACCATGCAAAGGTGATTCCTTACATGGGCTCCCCAACAAATCATGCAAAAATCATCAAAACCATAAAACTGGTTTGGCACCTGACTGTAGGTTAGGAGTTCAATATTCAGGGTTTATAACTGCTAGGGTCTGTCTAACTCCAGGTTTCTTTGAAAAAACAACTCATCAAATTGAAATCAAGTTGTGGGTGTGCATGAGTGAGACTATGAGAGTCATGAGACAACTCATCATGTTGAAATCAAGCTGCGCATATGTGTGTGTGTGTGTGTGTGAGAGAGAGAGAGAGAAAGAGGACTCCCCATTATATTAAAAACAAATCTCTTAAGTACACAAAGAAGAGGATGCTAGGGTTTCAAGATATCAATTTCTAGTGTGAGGAGTTGCAATACACATGAGCAAAGGAGAGAGAGAGAGAGAGAGAGAGAGAGAGAGAGAGAGAGAGAGAACAGTACGAAAGTGTGAAGGGTAGATTTCTTTGAGAAAGAAAGGGAGGCGTTGTAGGGAGACAAGGGCTTTCCGGGACAGTAGGAACTGTGAACTCTAAAAAAAGGGGAGAAACTAGGAACAATGATGGCGTCTATATAAAGCACAGTAAAATGCAGGGACCATTCTAAGCATGTCCTGGGGAGGAAATCTTTCAGATAAATAAACGATATCTCTTCTTATGTTTGAATCATAAGAAGGAAAATTATGGTTCTCCACAAAAAAGAAAATAGATCTACCGCGACAAATACAGCAGTTCGTTCTCTACGATCAGATCACCACCATCAATCAGAAGACTGCTTCCCGTGGCTCCCCATCCATCCAGATGATCTCCCAACAGTCCTAAATCACAAACCACATATCTAAACAAGCTCACTAAAATAGAAATTCCTAAACTAGAAGAAGTTTTACTTAACACATACTTATTAGTAGAACATAACCTAAAACACAAAAACCATTAGTCATACAAATCTTAAAAATTCGACCAAACTAATACCATGAAAAGGGGTTACCACCGATGGATAGATAAATAGAGAGAGAGAGAGAGAGATCTAAACGAAGCATGAACTTTCTATTGAAAATAGCAAAAGGAAGAAGAGCTACTCTCGGAAGAAACAAAGGGGGAGAGAGAACATGGAAGAAGAAACTCACACGAGCTTCCTGTCAACTTGAAGAAATCCAGCCGCCAAAGGAAAGGAGAGAGAGGGGGGGCGGGAGAAGGAGAAGCAGAGCGAGGAAACCACAAGGTGGGCCTCCTCGGGAGAGAGAACACGAGCGAGGATATACATATATATAAGAGAGAGAGAGAGAGAGAGAGAGAGAGAGAGAGAGAGAACGGTCAAGATCTAAGGGTACGTATAGAGTTCTCTCATATATATATATATATATATATATATTAGCATATCTATGATAAGGATAGTGGTTATAGTGGTAAATGTTCAAATCTTAATCCTATCCTCTAAATGGAGGACTGAGATTGCCAGAATTTGAGGAATGGTTACCCCTCTTTATTGAAGTCGCTTCTCTTCCTAATGGAGATGATCCAGTTCTTTGGAAGCTCACACTGAATAGAAGCTTTATTGTTAAATCATGTTGTTTAAGCTTTCGCATCTCATTCTGCATGAACTCTTTTGTTTCTTACAATGGGGAGGCCAATGCCAACTTCATGCCAATTTGCCTCGAACTATTTGTGCTAACTATTTCAATATTCTTTTTCTAAAAAATATAACTTAAACGTAGTTGGGGGTTTGGCACAGTAATGAAAATAAACCAAGAAAATGAGCTTTTCATTTAATTTCATCAGATATTATTAATTACATAGAATGCCTAAAACTCTTGCTACATTGGAAACCCATAATTTTCAAAAGTAAGATAAAGTTCATGAGTTTATTATCATAATCGAAACAAGTTGATAGGATCTCTTTTTTACATCCACATGTTCCTCCCGGGTGTCAACATGAGGGCAAACAAAAAGGAAAGAGAGAGATGGGCTTTCTCTCGATTATGGCATCGCAGGCTTCTCCAGGCGGGCTATTAACTCAATGTTTTGCCCCCAGACCCACACAAATATCTTGCACCCTTGTGGCATGGCAGTAGGTCAAAATCGATTAGCAAGTAAAACTTCTTGGTGCTTTGAACTTCCCCATTGTCAAAGAATGGGTTTGGTGGTCATGAGGAGGTGTTTAAGCTAAAGAAGTTCTTAAGATCAGGTTCCCAATTGCCAAATGCAAAAGAAATAATGAAAAAAAACCTGCGGGTGGACGTCCAGCCTGTCTATAACTCTTGGGCACGGACAGTGATCTGATAGATAATAAAGAAGGAGAGTTCTTAGTTCAGTTTAGATATGGTTAGTTTGGACCGGCCTGGAGGTTCCAGTTGGAACTGAAAAGGAACTCGTGAAACTGGACAGGGAACCATGGACCACTAGGTTTGGTTACGGTTTCACCTTTCATGAAACCGGAACTGGTGGTCTGAACCGCATGGACCAGATCTTTTTCCTTAAAATTTTAATATTTTTTGTTGGTTCCAAGTTTTGCATTAACCGAAACCTGCGGTTAAGGTTTACTTAGAATTACAAATTTTAAAATGGCCCTGGAGGCAAACGAGGACCAAGCAGGGCTGGTCGGTTGGATATTAGATCAGGTCTAGTAAGATCCAATTACAACATTTCATACTTCAACAAACCATATACACATGTAATAAAAAAAACTATATATAGAGAGAGAGATTTGTGTGTACATACATGCATACATACATTTGTGTATATATAATGCAAAAAGCTATGCACGTATATATAATACATGTAATAGAAAACTATCCACATATATATAAATATGTAACGAAAAAAACTATACATATATTTATATATACATGGTGTAGGGTAGTTGGGCAGTTAATTATCAACATTTATAAAAGATGTCTGATAAAAATGAAGATGCCGAAATGGATGAGTAGTCATATAATAAAAGACCATATACATAATGAGGTTATTATAAACAAATTAGGAGTGACACCAATATATGACAAAACGAGGAGAAATCATTTAAGATGGTTTGGATATGTAAAAAGATAATCAAAGGAAGCTCCTATAAGGAAGTATGACAAACTAGAGTATGAAAATGTCAAAAGAAGAAGAAGAAGAATGCCATAAAAATATCATAAGGAAACAATAAATAATGATTTAACGTATGTTCACAAACTATATTCAAAGCCTCTACTCCTAACACTTATTTAACCATCATAATTCAGTCTTCATATCATTGTATATCCACAATACTATCGTTTAAATATTTCAACAACAACAACTAAGCCTTTTCCCATACTAGACGGGGTCGGCTACATGGATTCTTTGTTTCCACAGATCCCTATTGTGTGTCATGTTAGCAGTTACTCCCAATAAGCTAGATCATTCTTTATTGTTTCTTTCCAACACTTTTGTGGTCGTCCTCTACCTCTTTTAATACTTTTCAAATTTAGTTTTTCTAACCTTCTTACAGGTTCTTCTTTTGATCTTCTTTCTATATGTCCAAACCATCTTAAACGATGTTCTCTCACTTTATCCTCTATTAGTGCCACTCCTAATTTGTTTCTAATAACCTCATTATGTATACAGTCTTTTCTTGTATGACCACTCATCCATCTCAACATCTTCATTTCTGTCACAGACATCTTTTGTACATGTTGATGATTAACTGCCCAACACTCATAACCATAAAACATGGCAGGCCTAATTGCTGCTCTATAATATTTACCTTTTAATTTTAATGGTATCTTCTTATCACAAAGAATACCTGATGCTCCTCTCCATTTTAACCAACCAGCATTAATTCTATGCGTAACATCTCCATCAATTCTTCCGTCACTTTAAAAAATTGACCCTAGGTATTTAAAACTTTCCTTTTGGGGAATGCAATGTGTGCCAATTTTAATTTCTATGTCCTCTGAAGTAGCCAAATGATCAAACTTACATTCCATATATTCTGTCTTTGTTCTACTAAGTCGGAGGCCTTTGCTTTCTAATGTTTCTCTCCATAGTTTCAATTTTCTATTAACTTTTTCCTTAGACTCCTCCACTAATACAATGTCATCTGCAAATAACATACACCAAGGTACTTCATCTTGAATATGTTTTGTTAACTCATCCATCACCATTATAAATAAGTATAGACTTAAAGTTGATCCTCGATGTAACTCAATATTAACTTCAAAGAAGTCTGTCGTTCCTTCATGAGTCCTCACACATGTTTTTGCACCATCATACATGTCTCTTATAAGGTTAATATATGTCAATGGGATACCTCTTTTTTCCAAAGTTCTCCAAAGAACCTCCCTCGGTACCCTATCATAAGCTTTTTCTAGATCAATAAATATCATGTGAAGGTCTTTCTTTTTTGCTCTAAAATGTTCCATAAGACGTCTCAAAAGGTGAATCGCTTCAATAGTAGATCTGCCTGACATGAATCCAAATTGGTTCTCTATTGTACTTGATACTTGTCTTAACCTACATTCGATAATTCTTTCCCATAATTTTATAGTATGACTTATGAACTTGATACCTCGATAATTCGCACAATTTTGAATGCCTCCCTTGTTCTTATATATGGGTATAAGTGTACTTGCTCTCCATTCCTCGGGCATCTTTTGGTTTTTTCATATTTCATTAAATAGTCTTGTGAGCCAAGTGATTCCTATTTCTCCTAGTATTTTTCAAACTTCTATAGGAATATTATCTGGTCCTACCGATTTACCACCCTTCATATGTTTAAGAGCCTCTTTGACTTCATTCTTTTGAATACGTCGGCAGAAATTGTGGTTTATATACTTTTCTGACTTAGCTAAATCTCTTAAACTAATACTAACATCTTTATTTTCATTAAAAAGATTATAAAAATAGTTTTTCCATCTATTTCTTATATCATCATTTGCCACTAGAATTTTTTCATCCTCGTCTTTTATGCATCTAATATAATTAAGATCTTTAGTTTTCTTATCTCTAGCCCTAGCTATCCTAAAAATATCTCTTTCACCCTCTTTTGAGTTGAGTTTTTTATATAAGTCCTCCCAAATCTTAGCATTTGCTTCACTAACGGCTTTTTTTGCTTTCTTATAAGCTTCTAAAGTTTCACTAGTTTTCTTAGCATAATGTAATTTGTAGCATGCCCTCATTGCCTTGATTTTATTTTGTACTACTTCACTCCACCACCAAGCTTCTTTTTGTGCCGGTACACCTCCCTTAGATACCCCTAACACATCTTTCGCCACTTTCCTAATATGTATAGCCATATTGTTCCACATATCAGAGGGTGTGCCAACATAATTCCAAACATCTCCTTAAAGAACTTTCTGTTTAAATATATCTTCTTTCTCGCTTTTGAGGTTCCACCATTTAGTCCGAATAGCTCGATGCACTCTTTTCTTCTTTGTCCATTTTTTTATTTGTAAATCCATAACTAAAAGTCGATGTTGGGTGGTTAAGCTTTCTCCTGGAATTACCTTACAATCTTTACAACACGCTCTATCTTTTTTTCTACAAATAAAGTAATCAATTTGTGTTTGTGATAAGCCACTCTTATAAGTAATTAAATGTTCATCTCGTTTTTTGAAGATTGTATTGACTATAAAGAGATCAAATGACATAGCAAAATTTAAAATCTCCCTACCTTCCTCGTTTATATCCCCATAACCAAAGTTTCCATGAATCCCTTGATATCCTAATGCCTCTTTACCAACATGTCCATTTAAATCTCCTCCTAAACAAATCATCTCCTTTTGTGGAATCTTTTGAAACACCTTATCTAACTCTTCCCAAAAAACTGTCTTTATACTATCTTCTAGTCTTACTTGGGGTGCGTAAGCACTATTGTTTAAATATTTATTTATAATAATACCAACTATATTTCAAGTTTTTTCCTTTCCTTAGTATTATAATTTAAAAATATATTTTCAATCTCTTTTGCTTTTTCTCCAACCCACGTTGTCTCCTCTGAACATAGTTGAATGCATAGCAATAAAAGAAAAGATGAGTGTGGAAATATGAAAAGTTTGGCCAATAAACATTAAGACTCTAAGTGAGGCAGCGATTTTGCTAAAAAAGACATAAAGCAAAGTTCTTGCTATGTCCCATAATGCAAGCATGGCCAAAAAGAAAACAATAGTTAACTAAGAATCTAGTTAACTTACCCTATGTACCCTAAGTAGTATTAGAATATAGTATAAAGAAGGTATTTTGGTAGAAGTTAGATAAGTTAATTCAACAAATTCTATAAAGAAAGATGATTTGTTTGGAAGGAGACTTAAATAGACATGTAGTAAAGAAGCATTAGGATATAGAGGTGTTCATGAAAATCATGAACACAATCTTCATAAAAATGTATGAACATTTAATTAATAATTCGAAGAAAAAACTTAACTACTCAACATCGACTTTTTGTTATAGATTTTGTGGTAAAAAAGTGAACACAAAATAAAAGGGCGTATAGAGTTATTCGAGAGTAAATGGTAAAACCTCAAAAATGATAAAGAAGATATATTTAAAAAAAGTTTTTCAACGAAATACTTAGAATTACGTAGGTCTACCTTATGATATATAAAACAATATAGTTATGCATATTAGAAAAGTGACAAAAGATATATTAGTTCAATCTAAGAGATACATACCAATGCAAAAGAAAGCTCAGTGGTTGAGTGAAGTGTTGAAAGATAAAATTAAGGGAAAGAGGGCATGTTACAAATTGTATTATCATAAAAAGACTAGTGAAACTTGAGAGACTTATAAGAAAGAAACGAAAAAGGTCATTAGTAAATCAAAATATAAAATTTGAGAGAATTTATATAAGAACGAAACATTTTTTAAGATGGCTAAGGTTAGAGATAAGAAAACTAATGATCTTATTTTTGTTAGATGCATCAAAGATGAGGATAAAAAGATTTTAGTAGCAAATGATGATATAAAAAATAGATGGAAAAATGACTTCTATAAGTTTTTCAATAAAATAAATATATTAATATTAGTTTAGTAAAATTAATTAAATAAAAAAGTATATAAACCGTAATTTCTACCAACGCATTCAAAAGAATAAAATCAAAGAGGCTCTTAAACATATCAAGGTTAATAAATTTATAGGATCAAACAATATTCCTATAAAAATACGAAAAATCACAAGAGAGGCAGGGATCACTCGCCTCAAAGACTATTTAATGTAATATGGAGAAACCAAAAGATGCTTGGGGAATGAAGAGTGAGTACACTTATACCCATATACAAGAATAAGGGAGACATCCAAAATTATATGAATTATCGGGATATCAAGTTAATGAGCCATGGTATGAAATTATGATAAATAATTATTGAACGTAGGTTAAGACAAGTATCAAGTACAACATAGAACCAATTCGGATTTATACTAGGTAGATCTACCATTAAAGCGATTCACCTATTCAAACATCTTATGAAACATTTTAGAGCAAAAAAGAATAACCTTAACATGGTATTTATTGGTCTAGAAAAAGCTTAACATATATAAATCTTATAAAAGACATGTATGATGATGCGAATAACATGTGTAAGGACTTATAAAGGAATGACATACTTTTTTGAAGTTGATATTATGTTACATCATGGATCTACTCTAAGTCTATATTTATTTATATTGGTTATTGATGAGTTGATAAAACATATTTAAGATGAAGTACCTTGATAAATGTTATTTGTAGATGATATTGTATTAGTAGATGAGTCTAAGGAAAAAGTTGGAAATTGGAACTATGGAGAGAAACATTAGAAAGTACAAGTTTCTGACTCAATAGAACAAATACAAAGCATATGAAATATAAGTTTGATCATTTGGTTACTTCAGAGGATATAAAAAATAAGATTTACATACATTGCATCTCTTACCAAGAAAACTTTAAATATGTCAATTTTTGAGAGTGATGGAAAATTGATGGAGATATTATGCATATAATTAATGCAAGTTGGTTAAAATGGAGAGGACATGAGGTATTTTATTTGTCAAGAAGATATCATTAAAGTTTAAAGGTAAATATTGTAGAACAACAATTATATATGTTATGTTTATGTGATAGTTAATCATCAATATATACAAAAGATGTTTGTGACAAAAATAAAGATGTTGAGATGAATGAGCGGCTACAAAGGCCATATAAATAATGAGGTTATTAGAAACAAGTTTAGAGTGATACTAATAGAGGATAAAATGAGGAAAAATCATTTAAGATGATTTGGATATGTAAAAAAGCAACTAAATGAAGTATCAATAAGAAAGTAGGAAAAACTATATTATGAAATTGTTAAAAAGAAAAGACCACAAAAGTGTTGAATAAAACAATAAATAATGACCTAGCTTATGTCAAATTAACTACCAACATGAAATATGATAAGGCTTCATTGAAACAAAGAATTCATGTAGTCGACCCATCTAATATGAGAAAAGGCTTAGTTGTTGTTGTTGCTATGCATTCACCTGTCTCATTCTTTCAACGAACTTGTCAATTTTATAAGTGATAGTCTATCAACCCTTTCTCCCTTATGGCCCCAACTATATCAAAGTGTCAAATATTTCCAATTTTGAGTAGACATTTCACGTACTGCATTTTTGTTTTACTCAATCAAAGGTTCGCTGCTGTTGACGACTCCTTTTTCTCATTCACTAACATAACATTGTCCTTAAATGATGAGCACTGTCGATATACCATATCTTGGATATCTTTCATCGCCTCATTGATTAACCTTGAGTGAAAATGGGATTTTATGATGAATGAGAATTCATGGTAGTTTTCAGGCCAGTCTATTTTCTGAAATCTGGCGTGCATGATGAATTGGATGACAGAAACAATGTTTTGGACCAATGGCCTGAAAATACTGGGTTTTGTTTGTTCATCAAAGGCTCTCAATTTGGGCGTTTCCGACCAGCTACCAGTCAGAAATAATGTCTCTTCTTCAAAAGCTGACAATCTGGTCTCTCCGACCAGTCACCAGCCGGAAAATGGAAGAAATGCAACTCCTGGAATTGCTGGAAACAAGATTGTCGTTCCTCTGGAAACCAAGTCTCTAAACCAAGATTACCTGAAACAGAAATTCAAGCACCCAATATGATCATTTATGGTACAAAATCGCCTACACACACACACCCTTGCGTGACAAGAAGCATGCACTTTTATGCTTTGCTTTGACATTTTCACACCACTGTTGCAACAAGACAGAAAATCGGATACCGAGCATGATCATTTACAGTACAGAAGCATCCATGTAAGCAGAAAGTTCTGTTGATTTACAAGTCTGATTACATGCATAGAGACTGAAATGGATGTGAATATTATTTATTTGGCGTCATGGATCAACATGACCAGCCACTGCTTCATCACTTGAGGCATACTCGTCTTCACTCACTTCTTCATCGCTACTTTTCTCTTCAAGAACAATGCCTACATGCTCCGGCTTTGCATACTTTTCACAATATTCTGCAGAAAAACGATAATGCATGAAACGGGTACTGGCGGCTACAAAATTCGCAAATACACAATTCAACTTTGCAAGAACAGAGTAAGATTTTCGAGAAGGGCCCAATAAACCTTTCTTCTTAACTTCAAACATTCATAGTAAAATTCAAACGGTGACAAGAAAGGCATTCTTGTGTCCCTGTCAGTAGTCTTGCCGGAAGGAGAGGTTTCTGATACTTCATGCTGCTTGTGACATTTTCACCTTTGTCTAAGTGTTACAACTGGATCCAAAATTTAAATTGAAATGCAGGGATCAACAACATTTTTGGATACAAATCAATGAAGAATGATTTTCAGGGAAGACGTCTACATACATAGTGCTGGCTTCACAGATCATCTAATAAACATGCCAGAGCTCACAACTTCTCAAACTTTGGTGCAGAAAATATGGTTACTCCTTTGCCTCTCCTTTTTCAATCTATTCTCTAAATTAAAATAAGCTCCATCGGCTAGGAATAAGTCACCGTCAGTTGAGAGCTTTTGATTGGGTGAAAGATCTCAATTTTGAGGACAGTGAGAAGAGAAAAGGGACTTCACAAATGAATCTGATCCAAACTTTATATTATCAAAATGAAATAAACTAGCAAAGATTTATACCGACAAAATAGGCTGCTAATAACCAAATTTGATGCTGATTATGCAAGATAGGGTGGAGCATGGAACCTGCATATGCTATTGCATAAAGAAGGGCACATGTCGGAATCACATGCCAACAGAATCACTTATATGGTCATAGCAAATACTACAAGGAGAGTTTATTTTGAAGGTCAAACATCAAACAGTGGTGCTATCTAGCAAACACTGGTTTTCTTTTTGTTTGCTTGTCAAGAAAAGTTAAAAGTACTTAAAAAGGATCGTGTGCTGTTTCAACTGAGGATCATATAGCCCACATGTCATACGACCACTCATTATGGGGCCAACCTAACAATTTCCCCACTAGTGACCCAACAGCAGATTGTTGAGTAGAGGCTGTTCCTATTAAGCATTCATAATTTCAAGCTTCTCGTTTGGTAGGGTTACATCAATGACTAGGGGATGGGAGTTATATGTACAGAGTAAATTAACTTTTCTCAGAGATGTGAGGCATGTAGTAAACTTGAGGATAAATCTACATTCAGCAGAGGAATTACATGAAGATAGATATTACATCCTCTTGTGTCGAACTGAGTTGCAAGTTGTCAAAAGCAGCACAGCTCTCTCAGAAGACAAGATTGATAGTGTTATGGTGTGAAAGCCACATGTTAGGATTGATTTTAATGAAATGGGAGTTTATCCTTAACCAGAAAACTAAGTATGTGTTCCCTGAAGCTTCGAATTTTTCTACTAGAGACATGCTTTCTTCCCCCAAACACTATGAAGAAGTGTTTTCTTGAGATTTAACTGCTCCAGCTCTAAATCAAGACTTGTAACTAATCCCAATAATATGCTATCACCTTAACTACAACAGAATATTTTATCAGAGTTAAACCTTTTGCTGCCTGTAGCCCTTCACCGCTCATCTACTCTTGTACCATTTCCCTGATTTTCATTTTCCAACTTAGTAACTCATTTTCTTGGAACTTTGTGGAAATTCTAACAAATCATACGTATAACTATTATTAGCTAAATAATTCATCCCTCATGAATAGCTTGCATCCACCCATTCTGATGACTATCATCCTATATTTCATCAAAAACCCAGATTCACTACAATTTGCGAGCATAGTACACACATTAACAAGATATCTAGAGCAAGGAATATGAACTCTTTTTACTCTTCTCAGGAAAATAACTCTACATGAGAGAGTTGCTCCTCATTCAGCTCATATCTGTACTGACCCTGATCTTCAATAGAAAATCCATCTATATTCGCTCCTCCTCCAACTCATCTAATGACCGCTGATCAGATAAATAGAATGTTTTTGTCCATTGTGTTCTCTTTCGCTAGGTTGGTACATCTACAAACATAGGCAAGTCTTCTTTTAAAACTTTGGGCTCACGTAGTTCTCACTTATCAAAGACTTGTATTGTCTGATTCATCTCTGGAAGTCATGACAACTTCAGTAAACTGTATCGAGCTTAGGACCTCAAAACTATCCTTCTATCCACGTTATAACCCCATTGGGTTCCGGAGTCTATAGAGTAATCTTATGTTGAATACCTGCTGTATCAGCTTCCAAGCTTTATATACTACCATTATCCATGCCATCTTTTAAGACGTCTTCCTCTTTCCACACTTCATAAATATAAACAAAAAAGAACTTTGACAATATTATAATTGCATCCTTTCTAACATATGACATACCTTTTTATGAATCTATTTAAGAAAACAAAATACGAAGGGAGCTAGGGCTTGCATTAAGCTTCTTGTGTGAAGTGTTCTGACCTGTGCTTACGCCTCACAATTGCTGACTCAGATCAACTATTTCATAGTTTTTCTTTTCCCAGGGAATACCCTAAAGCACCCTTTGGTGTTGCAGACTCTATTTTGAAAATTGATCATCAATAGTGCAATTTAAACTGCAGCTGCCATGGACGTAAGAGAACAAGAGATCCCTCTCTGCAAACCATATCAATATTTTCTTATGGTTTATGTCATTGTTTCTGCATTTGATTATTTCATTCTTTGTTCTTCATTCCCAATAGATGTGCTTATAACAATAAAATCATCTACAGTTCACCACCAGTGGAGTAGGCCTATTGCCAAACTATATTATAAGAACTTGTATCCCAATGTGATTACATTCAATTAATTAATTTCTTATGTGAGACTCATATTAAATGGTACTAATGTATCCTTGATTTGGATCCCTGACCATAACAATAAAACCCATAAATTGACCCTTTCCTCTAAAGACCCTTTCCTAGAACATTTCCCCAAGAGGACAACAAGACTAGCGTTCTAAAATTTCATCCACAACAGCCACACTCCTCTTGAATGCCCGTGAAGATGGAAGATCAGCCCCCCTAATGATTTTATCTGCCTCATATATTTCTCTTCAGCATCATGCTTCTTTCCTAGAGCAAATTGCTTTCATATCTCCAATCAGCTTATTCACTTGATTTAAACCAGTGCGTTTGAATTTGCAATATTTGTTTACTAAGGAAAGACTGCTCAGCTGCCAACTGATAGCATCTGATAACGAGTTAGTATTGATCAGAGGTGTTCACGGTTGGTCAAGGCTTAGATTCCCTCTTGTGCTAGGTGGAGGAGCGCTTTGTGTGGAGGTGACCCCACTAAGGACGTTGAAGGTGGATGCTGTTGATCCTCTTACTTGTAGGTGGATTTCTGAGAGAGAGAGAGAGAGAGCCAACAAAATTTAACGATCCCTTAGGCCTCAATACAAGGCGCTTATGTACAAGACTGGTTGGATTTTCAATGGTAAAGCTAACTGACCCATATAACATACTCCATACGCCACATCCGGTGATGACCTATTTATTGATATGTTAACATTGGTTAACACCCTTGCGATGAGTAGGACACTAACCAACCACGTCCGGAGACAATAGAAGCAGTTAACACAACGTCTATGTTGCAACTTCCATAGTTTCGACAATTTTTCTGGTCACAGATGAAAGAATTTTGAGAACATGAGCCCTAAGAAGCTTGGTTTATCAACCTAAAGATTCCACAAACAGAATAATCAGTTTCGACATGGTAACTCTTGCAATTTCCAAAAAATGGAATTTATAAACATTACGAATTCAATAGCATGATGATGACTGTATCCAAAAGCTTGAGAAGTTCAGGTGAAACACAGCAAGTTGAGAAAAGTAGGACCATCCAGAGAGACCAAGTTAAATGAGGGGTATAGAAAGAGAGGTCGATTAAGACATGCACAAAAACTAAGTTCATAAAAATTCAAGACAAACCACTACAACAACAACAAAGCCTTTTCCCATACTAGATGGGGTCAGCTGCATGGATTCTTTGTTTCCATAGAGCTTGCCATGCTAACAGTTAACTCAAGACAAACTACCATATCAAATATCATCATCACTCATAACCATGGCATAACCATGAAAAGAATTGACTCACCAAGAAAGAGATCACATAAGCATCAAGATCACATAACCATGGCTAATAGTCATCACTCGTCATATTCAGATTCTTTTCCTGGGCATACATTTGCCTTTCTCAGCAGAAGATAGATGAAAGAGATCACATAAGCATCAAGAAAAAATTCCAAGCAAGAATAACTCATTTTCTACAGCATTGATTCTCAAGTTCTGTACATGCTCCTCAAATTTTTGAATATTAAGCTGAAATTAGAAATAATGAAGCCTGTATAAGAAATATTTGGCCTATGTCACACGGGTGCGGGTGCGGGTGCGGGTGCGGACACACGTGCAGGGGCGGGATACGGCAAATTTCAAAAATTTTGGGTGCGGCGACACGGCTAGGGTATATAATATTATATATAATATTCAAGCTACAACAAGTGAGACATCACTTAACATAAGTATATGACAATAGCAAGTACACAACTTTATATTAAAGCAAACCACATAAACTGTAAACAACTATTAATTTCATCATAATACACAAATCAATCTTCACTATCCGGACCCGTTTATCCAAAAAGACCCGAACTTCAAAATCAATACCAAATTTTGAAGCGTGGAATATCCACACAAAAGGAAGTAAAGAAGGTTCGCGTTGAGATATTTTTCTATGTTCATCGGCGGAGTTTCATGGGAGATGATGGAAGACAAGCTGAAGGAGCATTTTGGAAACTATGGTGACGTAACTCAGGTGGTCATCATGGGAGATAAAGGTCACGAGTCAACTAAGAGGCTTCGGTTTCATCGTTTTCATGGATTACTCCCTCTTTGATCGGGTTCTCCAGGATAAATACACCATAGACGGCAGAACCATGAGTTACAAAAAAAAAACAAAATTGCCATGCCGCACCGACACGTTGTTGGTGTTGTTGTTGCACCCGTGTCGAGGTCGACACTCCACCTCTTAGAAGCGTATGTGTGACTTAGTATTTGGCTAAGTTGGTAAAGGTAAATAATTTCATTTCAATCACAAACTGAATTTTCAAAGGCAATAAACCCATATTTATTGATATTTGCAAGTGGAAAAATGTGGGCCTTGTTAGGTGACAATGATGTGAAACAGTTTTTCTCACAATTCAAAATTTCAAAACCATTTGAAAGCACATATTTTTGAAATCTTCATTTTTTTCAGTTTCCATCATCAAATGTTTTACAATCCCGTGCTGTTTGGATGACAATGTGTTCCAAAGAAAATCGCTCTATAGATCTTTTAAATGAACTACAGTAACCGAAGATAGATTATGTTTAACTAACCTTTACTCCAACCATTTCTTCAAGTCTATCTCAAATCTTTTGTGTCATCCATAACTTTGCCTGCCTTGTTCTGTTTATACATTAAACTTCAATGCATTCTTATTTTGTCTAGCCGACCCCTTCTAGTATGGGAAAAGGCTTAGTTGTTGTTGCATTCTTATTTTGTCTCAATTTTATGCTAAAGTGAATCTGTATTCCAACTTTTCCGAATTAGATATGGTCATTTAACAATTCTTGTGATCGAAATCTGTTTACACTTTAACAATACACCCTTATTTCTATCCCCATCTAGGCAACTCAGTGTGCACTCATATCACTAAATGCCCTATTTAGAACCAATTGGAAGAGGATGAAGGTTCTTACTACTGATTGGGAGCATCTTTATCATGAATGTATGCACCGCCACTATGCCTAACACTGTTACAAGTATCGGTGCATATTGAACAAACAATCATTGATACATATCTTATATATTGAAAAATTGAAACAATTAAATGCTCATATCTATCACAGATGTGAAGAGTATAGACCTGTATCAAATGATACAGGCAGTGTCAATGTATTGGCCACATTGTATGATACGGCCAATACAGGGTTTGCAAACCCTTGCATTGGCTTGTATCATGTGATGTGTGTTGTATCCAGTATCCACAGTATCACATATTGGCCATACCGCATGTAAAGGGGCAATATTTCACGATTTGGTCGATACAAGATTTTTTTTCTTTTAAGTATATGATAAGATACATATTGGTCGTATCATGTCTTTGGTGATTCTGATACTCGGTTCTATAAGCAACTTTAAAATCGATGCCTAAGTATAAATTTGGAGAGGTTGGATGCCAATGAGTTCCTGTCTCTCAAACTACTCTGTGGGAATGACTTTGGAATAGGAATTACTAGCCTGCACTACAACAAGGCTGTCCACAGCATACTATTAGCTCAAGCCTTACAGTGAAGCCTCGTGGCACTTACCCATGAGGAATGCAGCTCCCTGAAACCCAATAAGTTGAAGAAAGGGAAGTAGTCAAAGCTGTTTCAGCAAAAATGCCTTTTGGACCTCCCTAACCACATTTTAGAAGTGTATATTTTAAAAACGTTGTCACCAAGCACCTTTTACAGGACATAATCCGTAAAACGAAGCATTGAAGCATAACCAGATGCCTATAAAAGCTCCCAACAAGGTCATCACGTCAGTTTATCTGGTATTTTACGGGTGTAATTTGCACGTGAATGTGTGTGCTTAATGTGTATGCATGTCTTCCTGTGTGTGAGAGAAAGAGAGTTGAATCTCTTCATCAACATAGCCCTCTGAATTACGTAAGCAATATGTCAGGCCTTTGCATAATCCTATGCCTTAAAAGTCTACACGATCATCTTACACATAACACCATAATGGTATATTTGTTTCATGCAGGTGATTTTCATATGGCATGGAATATGAAAACTTCATTTCAAAGCATCTTTTCATGCTTGTGACATGTCATGCAAAAGCGACAAACTTCAACAAGAACATAAAAGGGAGCACATACCATCAAATGACAAGAAGGCTCAAATTAGACAGCGCACCTTTAACTCTTTGCTCATAAGCAACTCGATCACGCATCATCAAAGCAGCAGCCTCTCCATTCAATGGATCCGAAGGATTAGGATACAAAAGAAGTTGTGGAAGGAATACCTCAAAAACATTGACAAGATCTGAAAGACAAATATGACAGAATGCATACAAAAAAATTAACTCTTTTCACCAGATTCTAGGATTGTTTTATAAGAGCACATAACAACAAAAGCAAAACATGGTTCAGCATAGGTTACCAAACATAGGACTCCAGGTCTGATTGATAACATCTAAGCACACAGAACCTGATCTGAAATTCAACATTACTAGTATAAGGTTCCACCCATATAGAGGTCACCGTAATATTCAAGCATCAACTACGTACATAGCATCTTTTAATTAGCTTATGAACAAGAACGATTATCTGGAGTTCAGAAGCTCACATTTCATCAACATTTGGATGGTATATCTTATTAATAAAGCCTATAGATGGAGATTTGTAAGGATAAGCATCCGGAAGTTCCACTCTGATTCTCCAAATTCCACCATAGTAAGGACCTGTCATTGGCAATGATCAACGTTCTGGCTTTTGCATATCAACTCACTGCAAACTATATCATAGTTATGCAGCAACTGAAAACAGAGACACTGGTGGCAGTCCCTCTCTGAAGATACACAAATTAACGTAACTTGAGGCAGCAGATGACTTGCACAGAGGCCATATGCAAACTCATTTTCAGTTCAAGACCTTTTGTGTACATTGCCAAAGCATGATCTACTAGATTGGGTTCTTCAGAAGGACTCAAGGAGAACACAAATATGATAAATTTTCACCGCTGTTTAGCAGCGTGAATTACAATATGGAAGAATCAAAAGGAGCTCCAATCACAAGACAATATTTTTGACAAAATTTTAAGTTGACTACAATTTCATGAACCAATCTTGTGAATGCCATGCGAGAACTCCATTTTGTTGCAGAATTTGGTGGAGAGAACTGGGAATTGTGTCCGTATTAACAGGGTAAGCATCAAAGGCAATCATGGAAAGAGACAAGCACTAATTATACTGAAAAACCGTTCATTATAAAGCCTCCGATTGAAAGATTTATTACGAGAGGCTCAAATTAAAAGAGACACTAATATAAACATACAGCAGAAAAAGTATGAACAAACGAACTGATAATTTTTCTTGAAATCTTTTCAAGAATTAATTTCCTTAATATATGGGATGGGCCTCCCAAAAAAAAGCAAGACTCATAGTCAATCAAAGTCCAATATGAACTCCTTTCCGCAAAGGAAATAACAGATGATCTAACCGGAAGTACAACAGAAACTTGGATGTTTTCTTGGTGGAGAAACCCACAAAGCACTCCTATTCTAGAAAGAGAAATAAACTAAGAAATATTGCATTTTCACGAAGAAAGTCCTTACTTTGAACCTATCAAAGTCAAATATTTCAGCAAAAGATAAAAAGTTTGATGAATATGGTGAAGGATCAGCACAATAAATCCATAAACTTAGGCAAGAGCTGAGAGGAGTTCAAAAAGACCCATCTAAAATTACTCCCCAAAAAAATCAAGCAACAAAAAAAAATGTAAAGGGTGGTAAACACTCACTCTCCTTTGGGCCATGGAAATCTACATAAAACTCTTGAATGTTATCATTGATCATCTCCACTTTGTAATCACTCATCATTCTACATCATTGGAAAAACCCAAGAAAATAGATATAAAGAAAAGCCCCCAATAAAAGAAAAGGAAAAGAGAGAAAATCATAAAAATCGAGAGATGGGTACAATTTCATCAGGTCCATCTCTCGGCGTTTGCTAGGAGAAGACATGGTTGCTCTTCCAAATTGCCCCCTCTTAGATTTTCTTATGAACAAAAACACCACAGAAGATAACAGAGAGTCCCAGAACCAGAAAAGCGACGAGAAAAGGAGAAAACGAGCTAAAGCTAAAACTTTGTTCAGATTCCGACAACGAACGAGAAAGGAAAGAAAACGAAGCCCTGCAGGAAAAAGTAAAGTGCTAACGTGTTAAATAGAAACCTTTTATCAGCTTACTCTTGCATTTGTTTAATAGTTCTTTCAGGTACCAAGATTTTGTAGACCTTTCTTTTACTGTGCTGCTTCCTTATTTCTGCTCTTTAAAATATAGCAACTTTTGCTTTAATTTTGCAATTTACATAACTAAGAACAGCTCTTGTTGTAAGTACTTTGATGTTTCTTTAGTGTTAATTTTGTTAACAACGTTTAACAGTTGATGGAGTCGTTACAACGGGGTTGAATAGATGTATGACTTCAAACAAGACCTTATGAGACACAAACTCTCCATACTGGACATACACTCGCAAGAAATAATAAGGCAGTCGAAAAGAAATTTTGGCTTTAAAACTCAGGAAGAGCTATCCTTAGATCTCGCCTGTTTTGAGTAAACCGGGATTGGCAATTCAAATCGCCAATTCCCATGGTACCCGTACCCGTCCCGTCCTAGGTTCCTCCTAATCCACCCCCGATCAAACCTGCACCCGTTTTCCACCTTTTGTTACAACTCGGTCCTGTCCAACTTCAACCTATAAATTATTAAGAAAAATGTTTAATATTATATATTATATATATAATATCAAATTGTTTAATGATATTTATAATATTAAACTAACTTCAAATGGGTACCATGGGAATGTCCAAATTACCATCCCTTCCCTCCTCTACTCTTTCAGGTCTGGTTCGACAACAAATTTTGAGTCTGATTTGGGGCTTAGCTTAATTTAATGTGAAAATATATGCATTGAAGATGAGGCTTTAGAACCATAATATGGTTTGGCACCACTAGTTCTTGGTTTCAACATCGATTTTCTTTCTGGTTCCAACCCGGTTTTGCATAATCTAGAAACCTACCCTAATTGAAGAGGTTCCTCGTTCGACTCTAGTTTTGGGTCTGGTTCACTCAATTTTGGTTCTAGTAGATTCAAAAGGTAATTGGATCTTCTTCGAACCAGCAGGTTGGATTCAAACAAGCCACCTCCCGTCTCAACCCTAGTCCCAAAATTTGAGTGTATCCATTACGAGTTCATAGGACACTTATGCAATGGAAAATACTTCTAAAATGCAACAAAAATTGTATCCCAAACATTAGCTCAACGGCAAGGCGCTCTAGCACCATTGCTGCTAGTGGAGAGTTCGACTCCTACATGGTGCATGTGTGGGTATGTGTGTTAGGCTTTGGCCTCTTCTTGTAACCCAAAAAGAATGCAACAAAATCAATAAGAACAAAGAAGTGCTTGTTTTTAGGCGGAATATCATACAACCATCTAGTAAATGTTCCATGAAAAATCATCTAAAAAGCTTGTCAAGAACCTACTCCCTTTCCTTAATCAAAATATAGCAGTGCACATATTTTGCACGAAGAACGTTTTACAGCAAACATTTTGTGAATGATCTTGAGTTCTTAACAACAACAAAAAAAAACTGCCTTTCCCTTTGGAAACCTGCCATACTGTGATGAGTTTTACAGAGTAATACTTATCGAACTTCCTGAGGATTTCTGCCCCATGTAGACAAAAAACATGAAGGCCTTGTTTTTGTGCTAGAGTTGATTGAAGTCGATTGAAGGTTTTTAACAAGGTCCTCAAATGTGTGTGTTTGTATGTATGTATGTTTGTGCGTGAGATGTTTATTTGAAGTTATGAAATGCATCAGATTTTGCATTAGTGAACAGTTAAATAAAATGAAACCTTAGTGATAGACCTTTTTCCTGCTTTTTTCAAAAACATCCCTGCAGTATTTTGAAAACTACCATGATATCCTTTAAATTGCTGAACTCTCTCTTCTCCTCCCACATCTTCCATCGCCCCACACACTTCATTCCAGCTACCCACATTCACACGCTCAACTCTGACAACTTCATTCCTTTTTTCTTGCAACCAGACAATACACAAACAACTCGTCTGGATCTCACAAAAAAATAAAAAGAAGTAAAGAATGAAAAAAAGAGAAAGGATGGGTTTAAAAAGGGAGGCATGACCAAAGTGCATCTCCGAAGATGTGGGTCTCCCTTATAAGAGAGAACCAAACGATCGGCTACTCGCAATTGCGGGCCAATGACTTCATACATCTAAAATATAATATAGAAAAAAGAAGCAAATCTATTGCATATCTAAAAACACTCAAAATCTCTGTATGAATCAAACTATTCATTCTTTTTCTCCTCCTCATTTTTGCTTATTCTTTTTCTGTTTTTTCTTCACCGGCGTGGTTCAAAATACTCATGTGTTTGTCCAACTGTGGGAGAAGATAATGATAAGAAAATATTGATCGTCGGAGTGAGAAGAAAGGAGCACCAAGAAACATTGGGAAGAGATGAGAGAGTGTTGGGGACAATTTTGATACTTTTGAAAAAGAGAGTATGAGGATAGTAAAAAGAGTGTCCAATAACCCCCTAGTAATTATGCCCCTAAGTTATTTTTGGCTCAATTTAATCCAATTATATTTTTACTAAAGGATCATTGTTGGTTAGCCTTTGCAGGAGATATCTATTGCTCAGATGGCTAGTTGGTCGACTCACAAGTTGAGGGTCGCGAGTTTGATAGCCGGTGCATGCATCTGGCTTTAGCCTCCCGGTCGTATAAAAGAAACAACTTAGAGAACCCTTTTCTTGCCATGCAAACAGAACGCTCACATTGTCATCCTCACTTCTCAGATTCTGCTAATTCTAGTAGACCTCTTAAACCTGTAGTTTTGGGTCGTCAAAGCTTTTCGTGTTATATTTTGCAAATTCTTGGATATTCAATTTTTCGTGTATATGTTCTTATTGTCCGTGTCTGCATAATGCAACCCTCAATGATAATCTACCTTGTGCTTTCTTTGGCCTTATACATCACATGATCCATTTATGTTCTATGTGCTTAAGAATTCGATTAGGGTTTCATATATCTGGTTGGAGCACTATACTAGGGATGGGAATCGGTCGGGTCAGGGATGGGTACCCTTGTACCTGCCCCATACCGGAACCTAAATTCCGTGTTTCATGGCTGCCTGTTATCCAACTGGGATGGTGGGTGTGGGTATGGAAATCCACACTTTGGATTAAAATCAAATTGTTCGTAAATCTAACATAATAATTGAAAAGTTTTAAGTGGCTGAAATTTTGAAAAGTCAACATTACACACACACACACACACACATATATATATATATATGTATGTATCTATATATGTACATATTTATATATTTATATACATTTATCTGGTTCAGGTCCGGTATGGGTTGGGTACTTCTTACCCCACATCAACCCCATACTCAGTCGTCGATGTTCCTGTTCCTCTAACCCTAACCCAATTAAACCGGGTAACTACACTGTTCATGTAGAATTGGGCGGGTACCCTTGGCTCGGGCCAAAATCGTCATCTCTACATTGTACATACTTTAGCAAACATTATCATAATGATTTAGAGCATATAAAAGCATACAATTTCGAAAACAGACCACAACTCGCTTGCTTTATGTGATCTGAAGCAAGAGAAATGATGCATACTAATATTCAATTTTCCGTATTTGGTGGAGGACCTAAACAAGACTTCAAGCAGTGATCTTTCGTTCAACTAGACATGGCTGGTTCCAATTACCCTGATATTTGGAACCGTAACCGGTTTCAAGGCGGTTCTAGTTTGAGCCCAATTTCATGAAAGGTATGACGGTTTGGACTGTCAGTTCCAGTTTCTTTAAAGATACTGGAACCAAACCGGGTAATCCACAGCTTAGGTCCGGTTTCTCGGTTCCAATTTCACTCAGTTCCTGATCCGGTTCAGTTTCCGTTGGAATCGTCCGGCTGATTCCAAACCAGAGATGTCTACATTCAACAAACTCATGGGGTGTGATTGATCACTCACAAAGAGGGCAGGTCCTCACACCTTAGGTTGAACTCTTTGAATGATTTAAAAACTAATGTAATAATATTTTGAAATCCAAGCTAGGTCTCTTTCCCTGTTCGCAAGCATTGAATAAACTGAAATTACTTCGATTCTCCTCACGTAGGCAGCATGTATCATAACTTAGCACCAAAAATACTCAAAGTGAGTGGCCAACCCTGTGATGCTTATGATTTGGAACAGCATTCCTCTGTATAGAACTATTCTGCCTCTAGCATTACTCTACAGAACTATTCTACCCTTCTAAGTTTCGATTTGTTCTCAAATAGAATGAATGACCAAAGATTATTAATGAAAATCCATCAAATGAAATACTTAATTGATCATTTAACCTCAAATTATTTTATTGCATTCATGTGTCTCTCCCATAGGGGAGACGCACGTGACATGCGTCTCTCCCACAAGAGAGATGCAAGAGACATGGATTTCGGAAGCCGGTTCGAGCGAAAGTAGGACTTGATATAAGTGGACCAGGAGAAAAAAATCTCTAGTTATTACATGAGATACATATGAGCAGTGGCTTCATCCTTCGAGGTGCGCTCTTGCTGCTGGATTCTTGAATGCCGAGCATTCATTTTATTTTAAATGAATGTAGCTGTTGGATGACCCACATGTATGTAGGTTATTGGATAATTTTTTTAGGCATCATACTCAACTTTAGGATGGGTAAAAGTTGAGAGATGGAGTTAAGGAATTGATTATCTTTTTATTTTATGTATATATTAGAAGTTGTTGGATGTACTAAGAAATTATAAAAAGTGGTGTTAACTTTTTGTATTTTTTTTTTTAAAATGTAAGTAAGATTTTCTTAAAGTACGAGAGAATTTTATTCTTTATCTGTCTCTCTTTAACTTCGCCCATGTAAGGGATCACCCTTGCATTGCCGGTCCCAAGCCCGGATAAAGGAGGAGGGTTGTGTTAGGCTTCCGACAGCCACCGTAAAACTTCGTCGGATTTTTACAACATGGATTACAAAAATTATGAGTATTGCTTTGGGGCATCCCCGCCTAACGATGTGCTGCAGAGCCCGAATGCAGTAAGAAGTAAGCAAGGGCCACTACATTTTCGCCCAAATGTAGTGAATCAATTGCAAGGAAGGTTCCTACATCATGGACGGGTGTGGGTAAAGAAGTTAGTCCCGCTACATTGCCGCCCGAATGTAGTGAAAAATTTTCAGAGAGGGTCTCCGCATTTTGATTATGGACGGATGCGGGGGGTAAGGAAGCTAGTCCTAGATAATAAGATTCGTATTGGTTCTTGGAATATCGGAACATTATCGGGTAAGCTAATGGAGGTGGTAGATACTATGATTCGGAGAAAGATTCATATTCTATGTTTAAAGAGACAAAATGGGTAGGAGAAAAAGCAAAGGAGATAGAGGATACAAGTTTTAAATTATGGTACTCAGGTAAAGAAAAGGCTCGAAATGGAGTTGGTATTATCATAAATAAAGATTTAAAGGAGAGTGTAGTAGACATACAACGATATGGTGACTGAATCATGACATTGAAATTAGTGTTAGGAGCAGAGGTTTTGAATATAGTTTGTGCTTACGTACCCCAAGTAGGACTAGAAGATAGTATAAAGACTGTCTTTTGGGAAGAGTTAGATAAGGTGTTTCAAAAGATTCCACAAAGGGAGATGATTTGTTTAGGAGGATATTTAAATGGACATGTCGGTAAAGAGGCATTAGGATATCAAGGGATTCATGGAAACTTTGGTTTTGGGGATATAAACGAGAAAGGTAGGGAGATTTTAAATTTTGCTATGTCATTTGATCTCTTTATAGTCAATACAATCTTCAAAAAACGAGATGAACATTTAATTACTTATAAGAGTGGCTTATCACAAACACAAATTGATTACTTTATTTGTAAAAAAAAGATAGAGCATGTTGTAAAGATTGTAAGGTAATTCTAGGAGAAAGCTTAACCACCCAACATCAACTTTTAGTTATGGATTTACAAATAAAAAAATGGACAAAGAAGAAAAGAGTGCTTCGAGCTATTCGGACTAAATGGTGGAACCTCAAAAGCGAGAAAGAAGATATATTTAAACAGAAAGTCCTTCAAGGAGATGTTTAGAATTATGTTGGCACACCCTGTGATATGTGGAACAATATGGCTATACATATTAGGAAAGTGGCGAAAGATGTGTTAGGGGTATCTAAGGGAGGTGTACCGGCACAAAAAGAAGCTTGGTGGTGGAATGAAGTAATACAAAATAAAATCAAGGTAAAGAGGGCATGTTACAAATTACATTATGCTAAGAAAACTAGTGAAACTTTAGAAGCTTATAAGAAAGCAAAGAAGGAAGCGAAAAAGGCCGTTAGTGAAGCAAAAGCTAAGATTTGGGATGACTTATATAAAAAAATCAACTCAAAAGAGGGTGAAAGAGATATTTTTAGGATAGCTAGGGCTAGAGATAAGAAAACTAAAGATCTTAATTATGTTAGATGCATAAAAGACGAGGATGAAAAAATTCTAGTGGCAAATGATGATATAAGAAATAGATGGAAAAGCTATTTTTATAATCTTTTTAATGAAAATAAAGATGTTAGTATTAGTTTAGGAGATTTAGCAAAGTCAAAAAAGTATATAAATCATAATTTCTACCGACGTATTCAAAAGAATGAAGTCAAAGAGGCTCTTAAACATATGAAGAGTGGTAAATCGGTAGGACCAGATAATATTCCTATAAAAGTTTAGAAAATACTAGGAGAAATAGGAATCACTTGCCTTACAAGACTATTTAATGAAATATGGAAAAACCAAAAGATGCCCGAGGAATGGAGAGCAAGTACACTTATACCCATATATAAGAACAAGGGAGACATTCAAAATTGTGCGAATTATCGAGGTATCAAGTTAATGAGTCATACTATGAAATTATGGGAAAGAATTATCGAACGTGGGTTAAGACAAGTATTAAGTACAACAGAGAACCAATTTGGATTCATGCCAGGCAGATCTACTATTGAAGCGATTCACCTTTTGAGACGTCTTATGGAACATTTTAGAGCAAAAATGAAAGACCTTCACATGATATTTATTGATTTAGAAAAAACTTATGATAGGGTACCGAGGGAGGTTCTTTGGAGAACTTTGGAAAAAAGAGGTATCCCATTGACATATATTAACCTTATAAGAGACATGTATGATGGTGCAAAAACATGTGTGAGAACTCATGAAAGAACGACAGACTTCTTTGAAGTTAATATTGGGTTGCATCAAGGATCAACTTTAAGTCCATACTTATTTATAATGGTGATGGATGAGTTAACAAAACATATTCAAGATGAAGTACCTTGGTGTATGTTATTTGCAGATGAGTGGAGGAGTCTAAGAAAAAAGTTAATAGAAAATTGAAACTATGGAGAGAAACATTAGAAAGCAAAAGCCTTTGACTTACTAGAACAAAGACAGAATATATGGAATGTAAGTTTGATCATTTGGCTACTTCAGAGGACATAGAAATTAAAATTGGCACACATTGCATTCCCTAAAAGGAAAGTTTTAAATACCTAGGGTCAATTTTTCAAAGTGATGGAAGAATTGATGGAGATGTTACACATAAAATTAATGATGGTTGGTTAAAATGGAGAGGAGCATCAGGTATTATTTGTGATAAGAAGATACCATTAAAATTAAAAGGTAAATATTATAAAGCAGCAATTAGTCCTACCATGTTTTATGGTTCTGAGTGTTGGGCAGTTAATCATCAATATGTACAAAAGATGTCTATGACAGAAATGAAGATGTTGAGATGGATGAGTGGTCATACAAGAAAAGACCATATACATAATAAGGTTATTAGAAACAAATTAGGAGTGACACCAATAGAGGATAAAATGAGAGAACATCGTTTAAGATGGTTTGGACATATAGAAAGAAGATCAAAAGAAGAACCTGTAAGAAGGTTAGAAAAACTAAATTTGAAAAGTATTAAAAGAGGTAGAGGACGACCACAAAAGTGTTGGAAAGAAACAATAAAGAATGATCTAGCTTATTGGGAGTTAACTGCTAACATGACACACGATAGGGATCTCTGGAAACAAAGAATCCATGTAGCTGACCCCGTCTAGTATGGGAAAAGGCTTAGTTGTTGTTGTTGTTTTCTGTCTCTCTTTCTTTTTCCTCTATCTCTTCCGGTACTTAGTACATAGGCTCTTGTCGCTGGATTATTCAATTTAGAGAATTTTAAATAGATGTTTAATTCCATTTCATATTCAAGAACCTAAAAGGGTGGGCGGTATGAAGGATCTTAAATTTATGGCCAACAACAATGGAGGTTGTTAATCATTTGCCTGACTTTTGAAGAACACATGCAAGTGATCTTAACCGGAGGTGTTCGAAAGTTGGAGGACTAAGAGCCAATTAATACCATTATGACGACAATAGATCAGAATTACAATGTCGAAATTTGTTTAAAAGCACTGAGAGGGGTAGCTCAATGGCAGGACATTGTGGCACCATTGTTGCTGGTGAGAAATCGACTCTAAGAGGGTGGCATCGCTACTGTTGGTGGGGAATTTGATTTTCAGAGGGTGAATGTGTGGGTTGGGTTGGAATTAATATTAATTAATGGTTGGGTTAATTCAATTCATCTACATTAATTATATTTAGTTCATAATTAGCATCCCTATATGCTCATTTGATGCATTTTTGATACACATGAAAGTCTTAAAGTATAAAAGTCACATGTGAGTGAGGAGCATGTCTACGATATGACCAAGAGACAAAAGTTTAGTCTCAAATTAATGGATGAAAGAAATACACATATCCTTTTATATAATTGATACTTCATGAACCTTGGTTCAAAGAGTTTGAGGAAGACATGGATGACCACACATGTGCACATGTATGTCGGGAGTGACTCTTGGTCAAATGGTTCCTACATGGGAACGATTATGAGATTGAAGATGTGTGTCGTTTGGATCAAATTCGAGATCTATCATTTTATTTATAAAATTGGGTTAGGAGAAGCCCTAATCAACAGTTGCTAGTGACACTCTCTCATCCTGTTTCTCTAAGGTATGTGCTCTTGTCATGTGTATTTTATCCTAAGAAAAAGGCAAAGCTACCCGTGCATACTCAATCAACGAGGCACTCATTTCTCCAAGGTAAGATCACAAGTATATCTCACACAAATAAGTTTCTTACTATATATTTATTTTGCTTTGTTTATTTCATGCACTATTTGTAATGACTTTTTTTGGATCTACGATTATTGATGAAATCAACATGTTTATGATTGTTGCATATTGTTTATCCATGCATGTAATCTTATGGTTTGTTCAAACAATCTTAGATAAATCAACGTATGTAGTAAACATTTTTTTATCTACTACTCTCCTACCTAAGGTTGACTTAACCTTGATGTTAGAAAAATTTGTCTATCCCCACTTTAAATGTGGCAATAACATATAAAATATGATTGATCATGTTAGGATTGCACACATTTATCGAGTCAGATTGTTCCTAACCCGATGATACTTACTTAGTTACAATACTTTCAAATTATCAATAATTTGATTTTTTTAACTAATTGTATATGACTAAATATTGTTTTTGCCATGTGTAAGTTGAGTAAATATACTAGTTGCTTATATAGAACTTATTTGAAAGTTGTAGACAAAGTACGTCTTGATTTTAATGGAACCATTTTCTTTGAGCGATATTATGGTAAACATCCTTCAATTCTTGAAGGATATAGTGATGCTAGCTCGATTGCGAAGAACTTTGAGAGTAATGGGTTACTAGATATGTGTTTTTTATAGGTAGTGGTGCTATTACTTTAAAATTGAAGAAAAAAATCATTTTGACTTATTATACCTTTGAGGCAAAATTGTGTGTTTTAGATGATATTAGATTAGAAGTTGAATGACTTAAGGGACTCATATATAGTTTACATATGGTGAAGAAGCCACTTTCTATAATTTTATGTATTGTGATAATAATACTAACATTGTTACAATCAAAAGCAACAGAGTCACATCAAAGTTAAACTTTAAGTTTATAAGGAGCTCTTATATCTAATGGGGTTATAACTGTTGATTGTGTTGGATCCAAAGATAATACAAATAATCCTTTGACTAAGCATTTAGTAGTAGTCCTAATCGAGAAATTTAGGTTGTGGATGATACTGAAACCTACGTGTTATTCACAAGCAATAACAACCCAACCTAACTGAGCGAAGATCCAACGAAATAAATTTAATGTAGTAATAAAAGGTTGTTGGTTGAATAGGATGACGCTTAATAATATATAATACTTTTAGCATTGGTGTGCTTGTATCCTATAAACCTAAAGTGTCATGACTGAAAGTTAGTAAGAGATTAATCTCTAAATGATATAAAGTCTTAGGACAATATACTAGTAGTACATCTTTGGAGATGTCCAATTAAATGATTGATATTGTGAAGTCGTAATGGGAGAATTGGGTTGTTACTTGTTATGATATATCATGTAAATAACCTTTATTAAGTTGTTACTAATAGATACCTTTACATCAAGGTTGAGATTCAAGATATATGTTCATCTAGTTTCTCTACGAATAATATTGGATAACTTATGTAACAATTCAAACATAAAGATACCATTATTGAAAGTATAATATGATGACTGATTTAGTAGAACACTTTATACTTTAGGACTTTGTGAGGATTATTGAAATTAATGTTAATTAATGGTTGAGTTAATTAAACTTATGTATATTAGTTACATTTAGTTCATAATTAATATCCCTGTATGTTAATTTGATGTATCTTTAATACACGCAAAAGTCCTAAAGTACAAAAGTCACATGTGAGTGAGGGACATGTACACGAAATGACCAAGAGACAAAAGTTTAATGTCATATTAATGGATGAAAGAAACACACATGTCTTTTTATATAATTGGTAGCTTATGAATCTTAGTTCAAAGAGCTTGGAGAGGACATGGATGATCACACGTGCACACACGCACGTTGGGGTTGGGTCTGGGTCAAATGGTTCCAACGGAGAAACGGTTATGAGATTAAAGAGGTGTATCGTTTGGATCAAATTCAGGATTTGAGATCTATCATTTTATTTATAAAATGAGGTTAGGAGAAGCCTTAATCAATATTTACTCATGACACTATCTCTCATCCCATCTCCCTTTACTTTGCATTTCTTCCTACTTTCCTTAATGTATTTGGCTTAGCACGACTGAGGATGGTCAAAGGCGGCATGAGTCAAGTACATACTCTTGCTATATGTGTGTTTTAGCTTAGAAGAAAGGCACAACCACCCGTTCATACCCAATTAGTTGGATGATTTCTCTAAGAAAAGTCCACAAGAGTGACTAAAACAAATAAGTTTATTATTATTTTTTTCTATTTTGCTTTGCTTATTTCTTGTATTGTTTGTAATGACTTTGTTTGGATCTATAACTATTGATGAAATGAGTATGTTTATGATTATTGCATATTATTTATTTATGCATGTAATCGTACGAAAAAAAGTTAGTAGATGAGTTTAAGAAAAAAGTTAATAGAAAATTAGAACTATGGACAGAAATATTAGAAAGTAAAGGCTTTCAACTTAGTAGAACAAAGAAATAATATATGGAATGTAAGTTTGATCATTTGGGTACCTAAGAGAAAATAAAAATTAAGATTGACACACATTGCATCCCTTATAAGAAAAGTTTTAATTACCTAAGATCAATTTTATAAAGTGATAGAAAAATTGATAGAGATGTTATACATATAATTAATATCGGTTGGTTACAATGGAGAAGAGAATCAATTATTTTGTGTGATAAGAAGATACCATTAAAGTTAAATGATATATATTACAAAGCATCAATTAGACCTACTATGTTTTATGTTTTGAGTGTTGGGCAGTTAATCATCAACATGTGTAAAAAAATGTCTGTAACAATAATAAAGATGTTGAAATGGATGAGTGGTCATACAAGGAAAGATCATATACATAATAAGATTATTAGAAAATAATTGAGAGTAGTACCAATACAGGAGACAATGAGAAAAAATGGTTAGAAAGATCAAAAGATGCTCCTGTAAAAAGATATGAAAAACTAGATTGTGAAAATATTAAAAGATGAAGAGGAGTATCACAAAAGTGTTGGAAAGAAACTATAAAGAATTATCTAGTTTATATTGAGTTAAATGTTAGCATGACATATAATAGGGCTATGTAGAAACAAAGAATCCATGTAGCCGATCCCATCTAGTACGGGAAAAGGCTTAGTAGTAGTTGTTGCATGCAATCCTACGGTTTGTTCAAATAGGTTGTGCGTTAGGCTTGGTCCTCCTCTTGTAACCAATGAAAAAAATATTGTCTAAAATATGAAGTCAGCTATTATAACTCATGCAGTTCGACGTATCAAAGAGATGGCCCATGTTTAGCTCACTCACAGCATCCTACAAATCCTCATCAAACGATAATGAGTAGGAACAAGTAAAAGCTCGAAAAGTATGAAAGAAAAAAGAACCGGAGGAAAATTCTACAACAGACCATCTTTGAAGTTCTTCAAGAGGAAGCCATGGAAGAGAAAAGGGAAAAGCTTTTTGCTCGTTGAAACCAAGTTACGACATCTTTAGCAAAGGAGGAAGGTGGTTAGAATGAGCCAGTCGTAATGACAGTTGATCCACAGATACGACGGAGCTTTCACTTTAAACCAAAAATAGGTTGCACACCTTCACCTTCCAAGTAAGAGCAAAGTGGAGGAGACATGTCACACAAGAGGAAAGCCAAGCTCACGCAGAAGCCTTTAAGGGGTGTTTGATTACACGGCAAAAACTATGGAACTAGTTCCAGCAATGGGCCTAGGGTTATACATATTCTACTTTTTACTTCACATCAAAACCAGTCTTTTATTATGACAAAAATTGTGACTAGCGTTATATATATATATATACATATATATATATATACATATATATACATATATATATATAGAGAGAGAGAGAGAGGCCTCGAAAGCATGTGACACCCCATCTCTGACCAAATTAATGCACTTTAATATGAACGGATCCAAATCCTGAAACAAATCCATGCTGGAAAACTGACTCGGGTATGAAACTCGTTCTATTCACAGTATAATGCGTGGTTCTGCTGATGTTATCCTTCGATTTCGTTCATGTTTCACACTTGCCAGTGTGCCCTGACCCGCAGCCCGGAACAAGCTGAGTAGTCAGGTTCATGATCGAGGACACGAGTTGGAGAGAATGAACACAGCATTATCAATTCGGGTTCGTTTACCATCCCTAGCTGTCCTATGAAGATCTTACAAACATTAAGAAGAAAAGTTGGAATGAAGGATCAAACAATTTTTTTGAAGGCAAGCAGGGTTAGACCAGGGCACAGCACGAAGCAGAACTGGCAATATAAGCCACAAAATGAAAATTCAACACTAACATCATCAAAAAGCCCACCAGCCATACATTGAGGCGACGTGTGGCGGCCGCCTCACCTGAAATTAAAAACACCACCGAAAAAGTTACAGGATACGACCAAATATATGCCTTACTATACATAGTTCACCCCACCCCAAATAAATTTCTAGATCCACGTCTGACTCCATGTATGTGTTTATAAAGAAAATGGAGTTTAGTACAAAAAGAATATGGAGTCTTGTTCGAGATGACCTGTTTTCGATATAAACATGAAGCGACACGGAAAGAACACAGCCAGAAACACCTAAAACACGCTCCTGGAAAAGTTTGTTTCCGTGTCCACGTGAAGTAACACAAACAAACTTGGTATTAGGGTTACAAATGCAACCAAGAACACGAAATAGACGCCCCTGGCCTGAAGGTGCAGAGCACCAGTTGTGGTGTTTGGTGCCGGATTGAGAAGGAACCGAAGAACAAGAATGGGAGGTTAAAGACTAACTGAAGTAGTTATCTAACATGTTGGGCATCCAGGATCCTCCTTTCGTAAGACTCTTCTGGCTCCCATTTAGGCCAAACAAGGTAACTAAGCACTTTTCACTCGTATTTTATGTTCAAACTGAACTATAGCCTACAAGCTTGTTCAAAATATAAAAAGGGATTGAAGACGTGTTCGAACCGTCGGTGCCGGTTCTGTTGAAGGAAGAACCATAACCGACGTGGGTTTGATTCAGTTTCAGGTCTGGTTTGTCAATTGTGGTTGTAGTCGGTTTGAAGACCGGTTCAGTTCTGGTTCAAACCGATGGATCGGTTTCAAACTGTCATGTCTAAGAATTTCCATTTTGATTAAAAACTCTTTCAGTCATATATCATTATAAATTATATTATTATTATTATTATTATTATTGTATAGTAAATTTCTAATAAACATCCTTCAATAGATATTGAGCTTTAAGAAAAATGACTTTGAAGGTAGAGATAAGTTTGGTGGTGCATTCCAATCAAACGGAATACAGAAAGTCATGTTTCTGACTTCCTTCATAGATGTTCAGCCATTTTTTTCTAGTCCCTGAAGCTTCTTTTTTAGTTTACAAATATATATAATGTGGGCGCAGATTTATAAATAAGAATACATACGCACAATCACATACATATGTATGTATATTCGTACATACATATGTATGTATATATATATATATATATATACATGTATATATATATATATATATATATATATATATATATACATGTATATATATATATGTTTGTGTGTGTGTATATATGTTTGCACTCCAAACCCTCTCTATGTCCGTTGAAAAAAGAGAACCCAAATCCATACCCACCCGATTGCCATCCAAAGCTTCAGTTGGAAGTCTCTGCATTCTTGAACCAGTAGACCCACATGGCTTGTCTTCTACGCCAATTATTGAAGAAATAATTGTTCTCTACCAAATATTCTCTCTCTCTCTCTCTCTCATACACATATATGTGTATATATATATATATATATATATGTGTGTGTGTGTGTGTGTGTGCACGTGCGTGTGCATGTGTATGAAAAGAGAGACGTTTGAATACCTGGATCCTGACTAGTAGGGGAATCTGCAAACATACAGATATGAGTGTCTTATACTAAAATCTGGTTTTAATTTGAATGAGTACTTTGCCTAACTCATTGCCGGCTCAAACTTGCGAAGGAGTTTAACATGGTTGTTATGTTTCAAAGAAGTTATCTTGAGGTTGGATAGCTATTAAAGTTTGATGGGGAGCCTAACTCACTCTCATAAATTTTCATTGATTCGGATAGAACACGACTGCAATTTTTCGAAGGATGACATGAAAATAAAAAAAATTAAATAAATAAATAAATAAATGTATATATATATATATATATATATAGAGAGAGAGAGAGAACAATAAAGATTCTCCTCTACCTCGAACCACATCATACGGTTGATCATTCTTTCTCTACTGATGGCAATGGGGTGAACAAACCAGGTACAGGTTCGGGTTCTCTTTACCCAATCGTTAATGGGGCAGGAACAAGGCATATGTACGTGTTTATATATATGTGTATAGGTCGGGTGTGGGTTGAGGCACTTTATCCCATACCTGAATCTAAAACTGATTGGGTCAGGTATTCCCCGTCCCATTCAGTCGGGTTGGAGCGAGGTTGCATGGGTCTGGTCAATATTGTCATCCCTATCTTTCTCCATTGTTTATTTCTAATAATAAAATGTTTAAAAACAAGTGAAGGGAAAGGGATTGAGAAATAACCACTTTTAAGGCTGTTCCTCCTTAATGTCATCTAAAACTTATGTTTTAAATTATTTCATTATTTATTTTTCCATCTCCGGCCATTTTTTGCAAGAAATTATGCAGCCAATTTTTAAGAAAATAGTGGAGTGAGCCCGTGCTTGCACATACATACGTATTTATGTATGCAATACATCCGTTTTAAGTAAAATACGGTTCTTCATACTAACTGTATCATAAAATTTGAATAAATTATTATATAAGGCAATTAACCTTGACGAGCTATTCATGTTGGGATCATTAGTTAATTTACAAATTGAATATGATATGTGCATGATGAGCTGAACCAAGGCCCGTCTTTCATGGCAGCCTACATGGAGGTGTTAGTGGGTCAGACAAACCCAGGCCCGATCTGATAATTGTGGGTAGACAGGCGGTATCTGATTAACAATTGGATCGGGATTTAGTTTTTAATTTTCACTTCCAAATCCTTAAACTACTGTGAACCTTATAAATAATGCGAACCGGATTAAGCTATTTTCATATAGAATACAATCCGTTATCCACATGAGTTACGGATACCAATATTGCCCGGATCCATGGGGACCTGACCCAGTCCAACTCGAACTGGTAGAGGCATACCGGGATTGACTAGTTCAGATTCGGGCATGGACACGTACAGTTAAGAAATATCCAAACCCTTAGCAACCCATCTTTAGCTTTAAGAATATATATATATATATATATGATGTTGACAAATTTATAATTTCACCACTTGACCTTAAAATTTCTACTTATTTTGATTAAATTTTGCAAATGATTTGCTGGTAATATAAAAGCATTTAAATTTTAGAGTTTTATTGAGACGAGAATTTAACTCCGTCAATGTAAAGGATCATCCTTGCATGGTTATTTCGAATCCTAGGTAGGGGAAGAGGAAGCCGCTGACAACCGGTACAAAATTTTGTTCGATCCTGCGACGCTTCAAGAGTGAATGCATTGGGTATCATCCAAACTCTTAAGCTAAGCATGCTTTGGTGAGAAAAATTCAAAGGCGAGTGGGGATCAAAAGCTTGAAGTTTGGGTATAAGTGAATACACGAAGACATGGTCAGTTCCGGTTTCAATTTGAAATCATCGGTTCTGGTTCTGGTTTCAAACTGTAAAATATCTAAATTATAAATTTGTCAAAAAGTAAAAAAATGATCGAACTGGCGGTTTGAATTATCAGTTCCACTCCTGGTTCCACAGAAGATGGATTAGAACCAAATTGCGGATCCCCAATTTTCATCCCAGTTCTAAGTCCGGTTTGACCGGTTCTGATACTGACCAGTTTCAATTCGAACCACCAGTCTAATTCCAAGTCCCCTACTCTCCCTTTTGCTATCCCTGAATAAGTCAGACCAAGATTTAATATTTTTGATATGTAAAACTACAGAAATAAAAAAAGATATGTTGAATTTGGATCCATTGAATATGATGGACCCAATTAGTAATTAATCGGATTTAATAGTACAGACCCAGATCCAGCTTGCGGGGGTCCCAGATCGTTCGTCGGATTGGTGTGAGCAGCGACGGGCAGAGACTGGGGACGTTGCTGCAGGACCCTCCTACCGGATATTTTATTAATGTTTTGACAAAGAAACTAAGCAAAATGTTTCTGAGCGTTAGCTCAACGGTAGGGCGCTTTATTGTCATTGCTGGATAGTGGGGAGTTCGACTTTCAGAAAGTATATGTGTGGTTGTGTGTATTAGGCTTGGGACTCGTTTTGTGACAAAAAAAAAAAACTAAATAAAGGGTGATAATCACGCAAGGCGGAGTCTCTTTCGTCGCTTTCCCTCCAATTTACTGCGAGGCGGACTTGACAGCTCGCCATTGACTAAAACACCCTTCTAAATGAATTGCTTTCCGATAGTACCATCGAGTAGCAGACTTGACAGCTCGCCATTGACTAAAACACCCTTCTATAAGGAATTGCTTTTCGATAGTGCCATCGAGTACCTAGTTGGGGGTTCTGAATTTAATCAACACTTGAAGAGTATGGAGATTGTTAGGATCACAATTTAGCTAAATACGATTTAAAATTAGCAAAGAGAAGCTAAAACTCTTAACAATGAACAACTAATAGGATTGATCATGGACTCATTACTATTACAATGGAAAGGCTGAAGTCCAACACACACATGATCAAGCTCGCCACTTGTGATGCGCGAGTTAGAGAGCCCTATCGGATGAGTTAATGATTTGGGTGCTAAACGTGATTACTATTATCACGCTTCTACTGACCCACTGAGACTAATCGGACTTGAGCGCGATGAAAGATATCGGCTTCAGGTGACCATGAAAAAAGGTCACCAGTTTGTTCAAACACGATCTACCCGAAATTGGAACTATGGGCATTAGCAGGTCGGCCATGGTGTTGTAGGTCTAGGTATTTTTTTTTTGGATTCAAGTAGTCATTCCCTACAAAGGAGATGTAAATCATAACTCAGTTCAAATGTAGGTACTGTTCAGGTCTTCTTGGGTGGACCCTGATAACTAAATTTATCCAGTCAGTAGCCAAGGCTCGACACAGAACTCATCCTGTTAACGGTTGACACCAAGTGGAATGAATGGCATGTAAGGTAATTGACTGCGGCATAAAAGAGTGTATAGTAATTTCCCTTTCAAATATTACAAGGTGGCTTCCCACTCAAGACGGCAAGAGACAGGAGCCAAATCCGTTTTCCGTCTTCCAGTCTGATTTTTTATTTTTCAAGAAGAAGAAACCCTGCTGTTGGGTTCTTGGAGAAAATTACCAAGAATCGTTTTTCTTCTTAAAGAGGAAGAAGAAGAGAAAAGAAGGGACGCCAGATCTTGATATCTTTTGGCCGGTAATTCGTTGATTATCAATCTCTACCTGTTAGTTTGACGACGATGCTGTCTTATTAAGACGGGTTTCTTCTGGATTGAAATTTATTATAGGAGAGATAGAGAGGGAGAAGATGCAGAGACGGAGCACGTCCGTTCAATCGTCGGGCAGCTACTGGAGTTGGAGTTCCACCAGGAGGAGGACGCCGGAGAGCCCAGAGTACTCGCAGAGTTCCTTCACTACCGTGTCCTCCACGGGAAGCCGGGGTTCCCGATGGAACCCCATCGGATGCTTCCTTGGAGCTCGATCTTCTGTGCCAAAAGATACTAACGAACAGTATAGTAAGAATTTTCCTCTTTATCCTCCTTTTATGCCACTCTCTATGTGATTTCTTATCAAATTTGGGATGATCTCCACCACATCCTTTTTTATCGCAAGTGATTTCCTCTAAACCTTCCTTTTTGGTTCCGCATAACTGTAAGCAGAAACAAACAGGATGGAAATAAAACTTTTGGTAAGAATGTACAGTCGTTATTCCACACCAACACGTCCTTCTTGAATCTGCGCGTTCCATACGGAAAATTTTCATTTTAAGCTGTGGATATTGGTAAGAGGGGCGTCTCTCCTAAGAGATTCTCCTGGAAAAGAGGCTTTGATTTTCGACAGGATCTTCTCTGATACGTATAATCTTTTACACTGGGTGTTTGATTTATTCCTCATTTCTCAGAAGCCACAAAGGAAATCCCAAAGGAACTGATTTAAATGTCAACTGTACTTTTGAAGCCTTTCCGTTTCCCCCCAAAAGTTAATGAAATTCGCCTATTATATATAATTTTGTTTATGATCTCAGTAACAAAATCTATTTTGTTAATTCTTGTGTATCATGTTCAATTGCATTTTAATTTGTTTAGGAAAACAAAGGTTTTGGGTCTATGAGTGAATTTCTCTCTTAACATTGTCAGCAGAATTAAGGGCAGTCAGTTCAGTTCCTGTTAGGCGCCTTATTCACCCGCAATAAGTGATTTCTCCGAATTATAAATAAAAATGGGGATCTTTTCAAATACTCTATAACTATTTTGGGTCAACTTTAATCGCCACCTGTCCTATTGAAGCCTTTTGTGTTCCCCCCAAAAGTTAATCAAGTTCACACTGTTAATAATAAACCTTGGTCTGTCTTTGCATCTTAACACTAATTTAGGCTTTAATGTTACTTTTCTCTCTCTCAGCCTTAGAATGAAATTCATTTTGCATATCTACTGTAGCCTTTGATAATTGAAAGAGCGAAAGAGTAAATCTAACTATCTAAGGTCTAATCAAGTTGCAAGTATCCCAAGGGTGATTAGTAAAAGGTGGATTTGCTCAACTTTGTGCTAGCTTTCAGGAGGAAAACAAAATATTTCACATCTCGCGGGTTTTGTGAAAATCAATATTTGCTAATAGTATGCATGTCCAATGAGTTAGTAAGTCCCATGTTGAGAATTCCGTTTTCCGGTAACTGGTATCAGTTGCATTAATTTAAATCATCTTACATGCAGTGTCACCGTATAATCCCAGGAGCGACGCAGGGAAGAGCCCTTCAGCATCAACTAAGAGCATCTATTCTCAATCTTACAATTCTACACAGAAAGAGTCTGGAGTTACGCAGTTTACAATGAGTGACATCTATAAAGCCACAAGAAACTTCTCTCCCTCTTGCAAGATTGGGCAAGGTGGTTTTGGCATAGTTTACAAAGGCAAGCTTGCTGATGGCCGAACTGTTGCTATCAAGCGTGCAAAGAAGGTAGGAAAGGAAAAAGAAAAGAAAACTGACCTTTAAAATTCAAGATTTAGTCGGACCCCTATTGGAGGAGTTTTGTGACTGAAACTGTGTCATTTTGTTATCAGGCGGTCTATGATAATCATTTGAGTGTAGAGTTCCAAAGTGAGGTCAAGATCCTCGCGAGAGTCGAACACTTAAATTTGGTCAGGTTTCTCGGTTATTTGGAGCAAGATGATGAAAGAATTATTGTTGTTGAGTATGTCCCGAGTGGCAACCTCAGAGACCATTTGGATGGTAAGCTCTTTTTCTTTGTTGTGCTCGGTTACCTGAATGAATTGCTGGTCAACACTCTTTCCTGTAGCAATTTGTCTATCTTAAAATACACTCCCGGATTTGCTCTCAAGTAACTGAGAGGAGTATACATATTTTCCACTTGCAAACAAATTACCTTTTGTACTTTTCTTGATTATTGTTAAGACCACATTGCTGATGCCTTTATTTGATTAATACAGGATTAAATGGAAATTTTCTTGACCTTGGTGCACGACTTGATGTGGCAGTTGATGTTGCCCATGCTGTAACATATCTTCATATGTATACTGGTTTGTATTCTAATATTTTACCTATTATCACCCACCCTTTCCTCTTTCTTGTGTTTCTTCTTTTTACCTTCTTTCTTGCTGCCTAATGGATACTGGATTAAACAGAAATCTTGATATTCTTAGAAAGGGGTATTACCCTTCCACGCAAATCCTAGGTCGTTGTTGGAACCCTTAATTTGTTACAAATGATTCTTCCTTCATCTTAGTTCTAGCTATTTCATTTCTTTTTTATTGCATGCTTTAGTTGAACTGATGTATTAAGAAAGATGTTTGATATATCAAGCTTTAGTACATTTTTAACTATCATAATCATTTGCTCGTTTTAATTTAAGATCCATGCTTTACTTTTGTATTTACTTTCTTACATTCAATTTTTACAAGCATTATAAGAACGCCCAAAACCTTTTGGACACGATGTATCTTGCATTTGATCGTCTTTAGTTGATCCACTTTGTGCATGAATTTGCTGAATCAGGGGTGAATCTGTGAGTTAAGTGAGTGATCAAGCTAAACTTCTAGCAGGTGAACCACTTTTGCCCATGATTACGTTAGTTCAAGGTTGGGTAAATTGGCTCCTAAACCAAACCACAAGCAATCATGTGCATACACATCAGTGGACCAAGTCTAAAGGCTTCCTGCGGGCAACAGGTTGTGCTGATTAATGCAAAAAACAATCCCCTTCATCCAAAAAACAAAAAAGGAACACCAAAAGTACGATCGGTTAACCTATGCCAGATACTGACACATAAGGCTCGAACTTCTTTGTCTGACTCACCACTTTTCACCAAAATTCCTTGCTAAAAGGTAGTCTAGTGCCATGTCATTAGGATGATTTCATAGAATATTACACGATTTATTACATTATTATTTGATAATAACTTATGGAAATTGATTTTTTTCTTTTAGAGCCACATCATGATGTTATTACTTATATAAGAAACTATAATTTATACTCGTTGCTCTCTCCCCACAATGATTCTGGAAGTTGACGTATTCCCACACTTGCACCTACACCCATGTCTTGCACCCTTGTGACATTGGAATAACAGCCTCCCTATATTTTTTTTAAAAAAGAAAGACAAAAAGAGACATGAACAACAAGAATACCTTCTTGAAATTTGATACTGTTTAAGGGGCTAGACAGATCGGTAGACACCCCATACTGAACTCCTAACCCACAGGATAAGAGCCAAACCATCAAAAGAACACACTCTTATCCATTCAGATCCTATATTTGCTGCAGAAGGTGATGGAAGGAAACTTCCAGTGATTGCAAAGATTACAGTTATCCAGTTGTGCTTGTGATCCGTTGTTTGGTAATTGAGCCCCGATGTTCTCTCTGTCTATTTTTTTCTGATGCAGATCATCCTATCATACACAGAGACATAAAATCATCGAATATTCTTCTCACAGAAAGCCTTCGAGCTAAAGTTTCTGATTTTGGCTTTGCTCGATTGGGTGCAACCAATATGGATGCTACCCATGTATCTACTCAAGTAAAGGGAACTGCCGGTTACCTCGATCCAGAGTATCTTAGGACGTATCAGCTAACGGATAAGAGCGATGTATATTCTTTTGGTGTACTGTTGGTTGAACTTATAACAGGGAGGCGCCCCATTGAATCTAAAAGGGACATCAAAGAAAGGATAACTGCACGATGGGTAAAGCTCTTTCTATTTTTTATTTTTCTTAATCTTTTCAACTTTAATCCTTATACAATGGCTCATAATTTAATGCAGCGGTCATGTATTTTAAAAGAGCATGAAAACAAATACTGCCTTTTCCTCAAGATTGGAACATTTGATATCCTTTCTTTACCTTTTAATTAGAGATATTAGTTCGTGGTCAAGAATTACGGGATCCAAAATTCTTGTGTAATGGATTTTCTTTTTGCGAAATGCAGGTAATGAAGTCATTCATTGAAGGAGATGCAATCATGATCTTGGATCCGAAACTGCAGCGAAATCCTGCGACTACCATAGCTTTAGAGAAGATATTAGAGTTGGCTCGCCAATGCTTGGCACCTTCGAGACACAGCAGGCCCAGTATGAGGAGATGTGGGGAGGTTCTGTGGAGTATACGCAAAGACTACAGAGAATTTTCGATGAATCCTAATCCTCCACCTGCTGAGCTTCCAAGGTCGTCAAGCAAAAATGAAGAAAACCAAGAAGAGATGTTCTCAGAAATTCTGGAGGCTCCGGAGAAGAAAACATGGACGAAGGAAGCCTGATGGCCTGAAATTCAATCAAGATTATACTGCAGCAACCGAAAATCGTGAATACAATCCATTGTTAGTTTACATACATACCAAAACTCCCTTGTGCATGTGTGTGCAAGTAGGTACTAAGAGATAGCTGCGAAGACCTCGCGATGAGTGGAGAAATGGGAAGAATGGAAGAAGAAATGCTAAATTTATAAGGAAAACGCAGCTAGCTCTCTTTGAAGGGTGAAAAGTATTGTTTGTTTTTTTAGCTTTCTTTGTTGGTAGTTTTACCTGAAACGATTTATGCCAAATTCAATTGATGGTGTGCATAGTAAAAGTTCATCCTTGTTTCTGCGGGGATAATGAACTAGAAGATATGTGGTTCCCCTCACAGACTAAGCATTTACATCAGTTTTCCTCACTCCATTGACTGTCCTGCTTCTCACACCTATTATCGGTCCACCTACAGTTACTGTAACTTGGGGGCAAGCAGGCTCAAGTTTTAATTGGGAAGGGGTGGCCAGCCCTCACTTGGAGTTCCATGCGGGCCCGCTCGCACAAACACCACCTTGGGAGTTCACTGCTTCACCTACATTGCCTACTATGGGCAGTTGTTTGTAGATTTGAACACTTGTTTGGTTCGTAACTGATGCTCAACCAGACTCTTCTAAAGGGTAGGCATTTCTTGGATCTCTCAAGTGAAGCAGTCTTTGTATTCCTGCAAAAGATTGTCGATTGCTTCATCCATTTCGCTAAATAGGTTCTTACCGGCATATGTATTTTTAGGTTCTCCTTTGCCTTTAGGACTAGCGGTAGGGCCAATTGCTTCCATTATTTTGACTGTTTGTGTGGTGGAACTGGTACTTTGGGTGTTAGTTTCATGATTGACGCAAACCAAGACTTGGAAGTACCAAAAAGGTAACGTTCTATGGAATCTAGATTTTTGCATAAAAAGAATAATGTAGTTGTGCCCCTCTTCTTTTGGTGCTCTTTTAGCTATTGGTTTGATTTTGGAATTAAGTAGCACCATTTTCGCGATATTTGCATGAACTCTGCGGACATCGGCTAAAACCAGGTTCACTCCTTGTTGGACTTTGTTACATGGGTCAAGGGTGGGAGCTTAGCATCCATCTACAAGGCTTCACTTGCTATCGTACTCTAATGTAGAGCTACTAGTAAGGTGAGGAGGCTTGTTTTGACAGCACATTGGTGAATTCAGAAGACCTGAGAGAATGTTTCGAGTGTTGTTAAGACTCGTCCACCCTTCTCTGTCTCTCTGTCTCTCTCTCTCTCGCATAAGCGCACACTCACACCACTCTTCTTCTCCTCCCTTTTTCTTTCTCCCGAAGGTCCAAAACTCCTCTTCCATCAGCTCCTTATGAAGAAAATGGACTCCGATTAATTATTAAAGAGCACAAGCAATGAGAGAAGAAAAAGATAAATATCTACGTGGTTGTCTTGAACGCTGATTATTGAAACCCTTGATTTTCTTTTGTTAATCGTGTCATGCTCATATTGACCCGAAGACGATCAGATCATGTTTGTTGTGCAGTGAATGGTAACACGCCTTCAAAAGCCGGTCGTGTTCGATTTCGGTCTGCTCACGAGCCGGAAATGACACTATCCGAACACAACCGATAACACCACCAGATGAAAGCCGAAGATTGTTCGGATCCACGTCCAGATCCACATGGGCCAGACCATGCGCATGCGAGGGGATTAATTTCCCATGTGTATGGCGGACAATCGTCTCTCTCTCTCTCCTCGGTGAGTGGCAATGCCCCTTCCAGTTATCCAAACACCGAGACTCCACCAATGGCGGCGTTGTCTATTCCCCTTCCATCCCGGGGGTGCCCTCCTTCCCCGCCGCCGAGAGACGGTTTCCCGCCCAATGAGGGTTAGGACATCGCAATTCCGAACCTTAGCTTCTCATATTCCTCCTTCATCGGAGATCGGACGAATCAGAGAAGCTCTTGTCTCCCGCGAGAAGACGGCCGTGGAAATAGCCGAGGAGTATTTGGATCGGCTGCGGAGAACGGAACCCCGGCTGCGTTGCTTCCTCCATGTTGCAGCCGAGGCCGCTCTCCGGGAAGCGGATAATCTCGACCGGGGGATCGCGAGGGGCGAGGAGATGGGTGAGCTCGCTGGTGTAGTAATTGCGGTGAAGGACAACTTGTGCACAACGGGGATGCCATCCACCGCAGGGTCGAGAATCCTCGAGGGCTATCACCCACCCTTTGATGCAACTGCGGTGAAGAGACTGCGGGAGCGCGGGGCCATCATTATCGGGAAGACGAACATGGACGAATTCGGGATGGGGAGTAGCACCGAAGCCTCTGCCTTTCAGGTTCTTCCTTTTCTCCTCTCCTGTTTCTACTTCAATTTATCTTCTTGTTATTTCAAGTCCAAGTGAATAAGGTGTAAGGAATGAGTCAGAGAATTGTATCATACTTCAGTACATGTCAATGGCGTTTCCTTTGCGCTCGCGCTTGTTCTGCAGTGGTTGGTTGAGTTATAGAGTCCACTGAGTAGATGATTTTTTGAAAAAGATGAACAGAGGTACAGATCAAATTGGAAGAGGATAACTTTTCATTGTTTCTTCCAACACTTGTAGTCTTCCTCTTCCTCTTTTAATATTTTCACAATCTAGTTTATACACCTTCTTACTTCTCACTGAAGCTTCCTTTAACCGTCTTTCCACATGTCCACTCATCTTAAATGATTTCCCCTCGTCTTATCATGTGGTGGTGCCACTCCCAATTTGTCAGTAATAACTTCATTACTGATGCGGTCTTAATTGATGTTTTCATATGAATCCAGTTTAGAGGTCAACTAGATAGAGAATGAGGAAGAGAAGAGAATCCTTGTTTAATCAAGCCTCACAATTTTTATTGAAAGAACCTCATAATCTTTATTGGGGGCTGATGTCCCATATTTATAGGATTCCGACTATATATAATTTACTCCCCAGGTGGACTCCTCAATAATTCTAAATTGAATAGACTCATACATTCAGAATTCTAGTGTAGGTACACTTTATTCAAGATAAACTTCTAAATAAATCATCAGCCTACTACTACAACTACAACTACAACTACAACTAAGCCTTTTGCCATACTAGATAGGGTCGGCTACATGGATTATTTGTTTTTTAGAATCTATGGTAAGTCAGACAAAGTTTTATGCTGGCTGTCAGAAGCCTAACACGACACTCCTCCTTTATCTGGGCTTGGGACCGGCCATGTAAGGGTGATCCCGTAAATAAATCATCAGCCTACTAAAGTATAATTTCTAAAGATTCTTTATTATACTACTGAACTAATTTAATATTTTCAAACATAATATACCAAAATGTATCTCCAGATCTAGACTTATGGATCCAGTTCTGCCAAGAATGCACCATTTTGCAAGTTGAAGTGCAACACAATCTGCTGGATATTGCTTTTGCAAATAAGTGTTCTATTACTGCATGAGTCAAAAATCACTTCAGCAATATGTTCTGATTTAGTGTGCAAGGACTTAACTGGTATTGCTTTTGCAAATAACTTTCTGCTAATGCATGAGTAAACATTGTCTTTGATTTGACTTTTGTATTGCTTTATTGGAAGTTTTCTTGTGCACTGCATATTTTCTGTTCATATATCATTCACATTACAGATCAACCTGTAGTACTCATATGAAGTTGCCTTCTCTTAGACATATCTACTTGATGTAGTTTAATCCCTTCTCTTCCTTCTTGATCCTGCTGTTTTTATGAAAGGCAACTCTGAACCCTTGGGATACATCTCGAGTTCCAGGAGGATCGTCAGGTGGATCTGCTGCTTCTGTTGCTGCAAGGCAATGTGTTGCATCTCTGGGAAGTGACACTGGTGGTAGCGTTAGACAACCTGCAGCTTTTTGTGGTGTTGTAGGGATAAAACCAACATATGGACGTGTTTCTCGCTTTGGTCTGATGGCATATGCATCATCACTGGATGTTGTTGGATGTTTTGGTTCATCAGTTGTTGACACTGCAATTCTTCTCCAGATGGTATCTGGTCACGACAAGATGGATGCAACAACTAGTAAGCATGTATGGATTCATGTATGCAATTTAAAATTTCCTTCCATTAGTATTTGATGCATCCGCCCTTAGATAACTTGTGTTCTTTTTATGTGAATTGTGGGCATCACTGAGAAAATGTTTGTAGGAGGGATTGAATGGGGCACATGAAAATCGTTAATGGATTAGAACCAAGCCTTATGAGGTTGGTGACATCCTTTCATGTTTTAGCAATCCCAGGCGTCAACCAAATTGATTGTCGATTCTGACGTATGAGCAGTTTATTGGCTAAAGTATATATACACACACACACACAATTTCCAATCATGGAGAATGCACTAACCTGGTATATATTTCTCTAATTCACCATGCATTAAAGTTAATGCTTTATGGCATCCTTCTAGCAATCTCAAGGCCAAGTTCCTTTGCAAGGGCAGTCTTCTTGCATAACTAAATGTTTAAACTTTGAAGTTCTTAAATAAATATTTAGTTTCAGTTGTGCCTGCTCACATGTTAGCAATATTGTCCTGCTGAATTATTTTGATTTTGGCAGCACAGTTTGCCATTTTGAGATTCTTATGTGGCCAAAAATATTTGAGCATTCCAATTCAACAAATTATGCATCAATGAAGCAGTAAACTTCATAATGTATGTGCAAATTTCAGGATGTCCCTCATTATGTATCTGAGCTCCCACCAGCAGTCACCTTAGAATCTAAACCACTGAAGGGATTGAGAGTGGGGGTGATTAGTGAGACATTAGGAGAGGGTGTAGATTTAAATGTGGTATCCTTAGTTCAGCGTGCAGCTTCTCACTTGGAAGATCTAGGAGCCGCAATAACAGAGGTATGCGGTTCCACATATCCAGTTTGCATGATCACCAAGTTTTCTAATTTAGATTTCGGAAACAGCAATGTAGCAAATTGTTGTACTTGTAACTTACTTGAACAAGTTGCAGGTATCACTGCCTTCTTTTGATCTTGGATTGCCAGCATATTATATATTGGCATCTTCTGAAGCATCTTCTAATTTGTCACGTTATGATGGTGTAAGGTGCTTGCAAACACTGCTTGAGATGTGCTTGTTCTCATCCACTGGGATATATTCTCTATTTCTATTAGCTACTAGATGCATATGAATCTGCTGTAATGATCTGACTGCTAAATAGGATTATGTTTTCAAAGACTGCTTTTCAAAATTGTGTATCATTCAATAATGGCAGATATGGGAGTCAAATTTCGGCTGATGAGCTCAACTCTTTCTATGGAAATTCGCGGGCCAATGGATTTGGTCCTGAGGTTTGTGATTTTCTGTTTATAGTTTGTCACTGATCATGCTTGATAATTGTTAAAGCGCCTGGTGGTCCTTTTCTATTATCCTATTATATATGTGTTCTCCAATAGTTGAAAAAGCAGGTTTGTCATGTTTCTCAGGTTAAAAGGCGAATTTTGATGGGGACATATGCTCTTTCAGCTGGATATTTTGATGCATATTACAAGCGTGCACAGAAGGTACCAACAGAATTATCTTGTTGTTATGATGAAATTACTGTAATTGATTGCCCTGGAATTAATTTTCTTTTATTTTACATACCTCGAAAAGAATCATCAATTCAGTACTGTTACAGGTGAGGACTCTGGTCCAGAAAAGCTTCAAGGGAGCATTAGATGAAAATGACATACTCATTTCACCAGCAGCTCCAACTGTTGCGTACAAGATAGGTAACGCCTTTTGGTTACATAGCAGTGTGGGATTTGTCATCTTATGCCAAACAGGAATTATGTATTATCTTTTGTAGGCGAAAAAGCAAACAACCCATTGGCAATGTATGCTGGCGACATCATGACTGTAAGTTGTAACAGGAATTTGCTTTAGTGTTTTGTTGTGGATGTTTTTGTCAGTATCCTGATTTCATTGCTGGCAATATTGTTGGTGTCTTTATGATGATACTTGTGCAAGTTGCCTGCCATGGTAGACAAACATTTAAAATTTAAAATTAAACTTTAAAAGCATGATTGAATACCTATTACATAGGCACATTTTACAATGTACAAACACCATATTGTTTCCTTCCATACTTCAACTTGTGGTGCTTCTTTGTATGCATTTGCAAAAAAGAAACTCCAATTTCTTTGGTAGCTGTTTACGGTGCATGTTTGCTTAGAAACCTGATTGTAAAATCTTTCACTCCACCACAAATCTAAGAAGAAAAATATGCCATTTCATGTTAGAAAAAAAAATAATAAGAGAGCTTAATCATAAAAATATAATCAAGTATAAAATATTCACATAGATAATAACAATCCCAATAAATTAGGAGCATTGTCATATATCTCCAACTCTTGATATATGAGATTTACTACATGCATGTATGGGACCTATTTGTTTATACTAAAAATGATGTCTCTGTTGATCAGACGGTCTTTCTCAAATCTATGAGAATACCGAAAGCAACATTTGGGTAATAAGCTGCAACTTGAATAAGCTGATGTACCTGGTGATTCCATGTGTACCTACAAGATTGTGGATGCTCTTCATAAGCTGCAACATGAAGAGACTGATGTACCTACTGATTCCATGTGTTGTCAGCGATTGTCCCTGCAAGATTATGAATGCTCTTGCCACACTTTAAATTATCTCTAAACCCTCCTTAACCTATCCGTGTTTTCTTAAAGATGTCATATAGATGATTCTCCTATCACCAATCGCAACCCTACACCAGGAGCGTTGTTATTCTCATTAGTTTTGTGCAGGAGTCCCAAAACTGACTCATAGAAACTCCATCTGAAATTCCCTGTACCTATTGGTTTCTCCTAATTCGTGGTAACATGAAACTTCACCATTCATGTAAACCTATCTCAAATAGACACTTCTACTAGGATGCCTTATCCGTTTTAGATACTTTGACATTCTACACTGTGCAATTGTCTTCTCCCATGTCCGACTTAGGAATCATCTGTTTTAAATACTTTTTAGTGCTATGCTACTAACTCAACATAAGCTAGATCATTATCCGTTTCAGATACTCTTTGCTTTCATACAACTTGATCTTGTGTCATGCTAATAAGTCAACATAAGCTAGATCTTTCTTTATTGTTGTCTTTCAACACTTTTGTGGTTTTCCTCTTCTTCTTTTAACATTCACAAGTAATTTCTTATACCTTCTTACCCGAGCTTTCATTGGTCACCTTTCCACTTGTCCAAACCATCTTAAAAGATTCTCTCATTTTATCATCTATTGATAATTTGATACTACTCCTAATTTGTTTTTGATAACCTCATTATATATATGGTTCTTTCTTGTATGATCACACACATCCATTCATTTCTTCACTATCCAACACTTAGAACTATATGGTATAGCGGGTCTAACTGCAGCTCTATAATATCTACCTTTCAACTTTAATGGTATCTTGTCATGTTCCAGATGCACCTCTCAATCTTAACCAATCTGCACTAATTTTATGCAAAACATCTCCATAAATTTTTCCATCGCTTTGAAAAATTGACTCTAGGTACTTGAAACTTTCCTTATGAAAGATGTAATTTTAGCCAATCTTAATTTTTATGTCATCTGAAGTAACAAAATAATCAAACTTGTATTTCATATATTATGTTTTTACTAAGACATTTAAGAATGTCGGGCTGATTCCTTTGTTGGTGAATTAAGTAATTAACTTATGAAAGCAATCATTTTAGTTTTACTGAAAATTATCAATTTCCCATAATGCTTTACACAAGTCACACTTATTTCTTGCTGGATCCCCCCACCCATGATTTTTGAAAATTGCCTTGTAGTGTATGTAACTGCACCTGCACCCTCATCCACACTTACACCCTATGTCACATGGGTTTGGGATACGGCAAATTTCAAAAAATTTGGGTGCGGCGACACTACTAAGGTATATAATATTATATATATTATATATTCAACTAATTCAAGCTAGAAGCCTAGAATGTGACATCAATTAACGTAAGTATATGACAACAACAGTAAATACACAACTTTATATTAAAGCAAAACAAGTAAAGAACTACCTATTTCAGAGTGATGGAAGAATTGATGGAGATGTTACACATAGAATTAATGCTAGTTGGTTAAAATGGAGAGGAGCATCAGGTATTCTTTGTGATAAGAAGATACCATTAAAATTAAAAGGTAAATATTATAGAGCAGCAATTAGGCCTGCCATGTTTTATGGTTCTGAGTGTTGGGCAGTTAATCATCAACATGTACAAAAGATGTCAGTGACAGAAATGAAGATGTTGAGATGGATGAGTGGTCATACAAGAAAAGACCGTATACATAATCAGGTTATTAGAAACAAATTAGGAGTGACACCAATAGATGATAAAATGAGAGAACATTGTTTAAGATGGTTTGGACATATAGAAAGAAGATCAAAAGAAGAACCAGTAAGAAGGTTAGAAAAACTAAATTTGGAAAGTATTAAAAGAGGTAGAGGACGATCACAAAAGTGTTGGAAAGAAACAATATAGAATGATCTAGCTTATTGGGAGTTAACTGCTAACATGGCACACGATAGGGATATGTTGAAACAAAGAATCCATGTAGCCGACCCCGTCTAGTATGGGAAAAGGCTTAGTTGTTGTTGTTGTACACAAATCAATCAAAAGAAAATCAGGATTTGCATATCAATAATTTTATCATAATATTATTTATCAACTATGAACAATATTAATGTTTGATAAAATTTGAATGGACATAAAACCAAGTCTTCATCACGACTACTTGATAGATTGTTCCTTTTGATATTGTGAATTTGAGAATATGTACTCCAATTTCTTTCACAACAAGAAGAAGTAGCAGGTTGAGATAATAATTTTGATGCAAGCTTTTAAAGAAGAGGCATCTCAAATCCATAACATGCCCACCAATCTAGTGGATCTTGATAATCCATTGTTTCCAGTTCTTCTAGTGAATCAAGTCTGGCACAAGAAAACTTTCCATATTCAGAATTTACTTGCCTAAGTAGGTATGAGTCACGATAAATCCTTCCCAAACACATTTGCCTATTCTTTGCTATTTCAGGATCTTGATTAGGAGGAAAACGCCCAATGCTCTCATGCAACCATTTCTTCCCATAATATCTTGGATTTAAAGAATGTGCTCAACAATGCAAGGGAGTGTTGCTTTTGTCTCATCTTGAAACTAATATAGAATGAATATGATCATAAAATGATGATGTCTCATGAAGTTCTTTTCTCTCGTGCTTCAAAATTATTGACTCAACTTTCAATCATGGTATCCCACATTTCATAAACTTTATGAAGCGTTGGTTCATCTTTATCAATTTCTTTCAACCTCTCCCACATAGGCTCTGCGAATTCAAGAAAATATGATACCTTGTCTCACCATAAATCATTAAGAATAATAGTCTTCACTGCTTGGGCCCTTGTTTGATCTTCAACCTTATTACCACGGTATGCATCCCAGCTTGGATTAGTAACCATATGAATCAATGATGTCTTTATTGTGTTGAAATCACAATCAAAGAAGCAAAACGTGTTTCTGCCATATCTTCAATCTATGAACATAATTCATATGCACGAAGATTATCTTTATCTTCTGATGGTTTACATATACGAGAAAGAACCAAATTTAAACTGAGCTACATAAGGTGTCCAAAAAATGTATGGATAATCACCTTCCAAACTTAACCCTGCACTTTTATAATTAGCCGCATTATTAGTGATTATTTGTACAATATTATCTGGTAACACTCTTAATAACTTCTACAAATAAATCTTTAAGTATCCTGCAATTTTAATTTCTCTAGATGCATCAACACACTTCAAAAATATTGGCCCACTAATTGAATTAGCAATTAAATTAATGAGTGGACGCCTTTGAATATCACTCCATCCATCAGAAACAATAGAAACACCATTAGTTTCCCATGAAAACTTCTTATGTTTTAAAAGTCTTCCAATATTGACCTTTTCTTCTTTAAGAATAACGGTTCACAATTTTTCAGAACTTGGAGGAACATAACCATGTAAATTACAATTAGCTAATGAAGTGATAAGATCTTTGTATTTCTTGCTACATTAAAAGGAAGTGAATTTGAAAAGAAAAATGTTCCAACCTTTCTATCCATCTCCTCCCTTCCAACTACATTAAATGATTTTTCAATTGCTCTTCCTCTAAAACCTTTAAATTCACTTTGCGTTAACTTTCTTTTCCTTTTTACATCTTCTTGGTATCCACCAAATAATGGAATATTTGTTCTTTTTTCACTCCTTTTGTTCTTTTTTCAAACTCATCTTCCTTTTTCATTAATTGTCTTCGTAAATCCTCATCTACATTCGGACATGCTCTTATACCATGTTTTGATAATTTTAAAAGATGTGCCTTCACTATGGTATATGATCCTGTAAAACTCATGTTGCAAAATTTATACATAAAATGTGTATTACCTCCACCACCTTTGTATAATTCTCTCTTTTGTATGTACATCCATAATGGTGCATCATCACGAGGTATTGAAGGTTTTGAAACTTTTGTTGTTGATCCTGAACTTGAAGGAACACTTCCATCAAAACTCCTAATAGGGCCAGTACCAATTGATACTCCTTTTTCTTTTCTATTGTCGGTCATTTTTTGGATCAACTCAATTCAAAATTTCACAATGTGATTCGAAAAACAAAATATAAAAAATAACAAATAAGAGATGGAGTTAGTCATAACATTCATATACCAGCAGAAGACTTAATAATACAATAAACAAAAACAGAATTTTGGAGTTGCAACTTGCAATCATCAAGAATTAGAGCAAAACAGTCACTAAATAACTATCAGAGGTCAGAACCTATCCACTTGAAGGCTGAAGAAGTTACAGATTGCTCTGCGGTCATTTCCATGAGGCAGAAATGTTTTTCCACAAAAAACTCCACATCTATATTGGCATTTTTGTCCATACATTCTAACAACACTTAGGGATTGTTCGTCTTTAAGCCAAACGATGGGAGCCTAATGCTCAATTTCATATGAAATGGAGTTCTTTTCGTCAAAGTACTGAAAGAAAATCTCCAAGGAAAGGAGGTGTATTTTGGGAAATAAGTGAGTGTTTCCATTTTCTTGAGAAAGATGAGCCAGACGCTTTCCTTAAAGTAGGCTCTTGGGTAACTGTACGCCTGAGGAACCCACCCACTTCACACTGTAAAAGGGTGGTGAGAAAGTTCTCACAAAAGCTGAAGCACGATAAGAACAAATCAAGTGCCATATATAAGGAAGAAATAGATGGGAGCAACAACTCGCTTATGTGATTCTGTTGTGTCCCTTATGCGTGTTTCTTTGTTATGGCACATTTTCCTGTTTTCCTTTTTTGTAATGAAATCTCTAGTGAAAGGAGTATACAATTGCACTTTTGGCAACGGCAAAATAACTCACTGATGATGGGCGGGGCGTGGTGGCGGGCCTGTTGCTGCTGTGCAAAGAGAGGGTTCCCGAGAGAGAGATGGAGAAGCCCTAATTTGCAAGGGCGGAGGAAGAAGGTGACTCATCGGCGATGCACTTGAGAGGGTTCTAGGGAGAGAGTCGGGTGTGGTTCAAAACAGAGAGGGGCTCACTGATGGCGGGTGGGCGTGGTGGCGGGCCTGGTGCTGCTGCGCAAAGAAAGGGTTCCCGAGAGAGCAATGCTGTCTGACGCGTATCGTATCGCGTATCGCTGGGCTCCACGATACGGGCGTATCATATCATATCGTATCGTACTTTAATATTAAAATAATACAAAAATTATTTAAAAAATAAAGAAAATTTAGTAAAATCTGAAAAAAAATTGGAAAAATCTGGTAATTGCTTTAAATTCATATAATGCAAAGTTTAGCATAGATTGAACATTCAACATTGAATAATTGCATCCAAAATTACATATTTTGAAGCAAAAAATGAAATACATTTACATTTTACATATTGTAAATTTGTATCCGTATCATTAACTAAATAATCTTCATCTTCTCCTTGATAAAGATTCAAAGTTTCTCATCACCTTCTGCTTTAAAATGAAAATCTTAATCTCCTTTATGATGTTGTTGCACTTCAAATTAATTCATGCAATGTCTTCGGTTAGGAGTGTATTTTCTTCGTTATCTTCAATAATCCACTCATCTAATATATCAAAATTAACAAACTGCTATCTTTGTACATGTAGTTGTCATATTTGCTAATTTTCATATGTGAGCAAAACAATGAGCTCAATTTCTTTGATTATTGACTCTATGACACCTCAGTGATGTGATATTATTACTTGATGATATCCCCTTTTTCTCTTACTAGAGACTAGCTTTTTAACTAATGCTTTAGCTTCATTTCTCACTTCACACACTGAGTTAAGCCACACGTTGATCATGGTCATGTTCAACTCAATGGAAGTCACGTAAGGTGAACCCTAAAATAGTGAAGTTGTGAAATGCCCACCCAATAAACCGAGACAACCAAATATTTTTAATTGTTTGTGATCTCATGAAATTAGAAACTGCTAGCAAAAATAGGCCTAAAAGTTGGCAATAGAAAGGGAAATGATTTTGTCATCATTTTTATTTATTCATAAATTATTCTTATTCAATAATTAAAATTATAAACCCAAATTACATGCATATCGGAGGATGCCTTGGAGGGAAGTGAAGAGAGGACAGAAACCTGAAAAAAAAATTGAAAAAAAATTCAAACTTTTTTTTTGGCGTATCGCCCGTATCGTACATACGATATGGCATGATAACCTGTATCTTACGATACATGTTACCGTATCGTACGATACGATGCAATACGGATAACACTGCGAGAGAGAGACGGAGCACACTTGAGAGGGTTCAGAACAGAAGTCAAGCCTTTTAAACCTAAAAATTGGACGTTTGTGACCTCAGACACGTTGACCACACTCATTTATTAGGTTGACACGTTGACATCGACAAAGTGTCGGTGTCGCACCCGTGTCAACCCCGACACCCCACCTCCTAGAGGTGTCTGTGTGGAACAGCTTACACCTGCACCCATATGACATAAATATGAACCAAACATATTCTTTAATGCTTGTCTTTGCTTTACAATAATACACAAGTGGATATAGTATGAATAAGTTTTGGCCACTAGTATATCTCCTCACCATATAATATAGATGAATATGGTGATGCCTTGGTGGCAAACTTTCATGTATCCTAAGTGTGAGGTCTATATGATAGGCAACACAAGGTGTGCAATAAAATGTCTAACAACTGTCAATCAAATCTATAACTATTTGGACGTTTTTTTTATGGTCCAACCTCCTCAACTACCTTACCAACATTGTTCTATCAAAATCTCTGCAGTGCAAAGTTCTCAGGATTAGTAAGAAATTTTAAGAACATAACATCCTTAGTGAAGTAGGTAAAGAAATTCAATAAAGTCATTCCTTGTCTACCTATAAATCCATCCATCATGTTCCTCAAATCAATGTAATATTGGTACTTTAACAATGGTTTTATCTGCCTTCTATTTATGATAGGAGGGCATTTTGTATCTTGGATCGATGTGGTAATGGCTCCACCATTGCTTGACAATAAAAGGAATCAACAACATTGAACGAATGCATGCATCATAAAAACCACATCCAAATTACAGGCTCTATCTACATGTTCAAATACTTCAATGGTGTGAATACTAGGAGCAAAAAGAAAATGAATACTAGGTGTAGGTCTTCAAGAATCTCCTTGTGTGCCTCTCCCTCTTTGACTGCCTGCTCCTTCTTCCATAACCCTTTTCCTCGTGCTTACTGCAACAAAGCAACTAGCTTTTGATCCGACACAAGAAATCATCATCATCTTTGTCAAAAAAACAACATACAATCAAGATAACACGAGATGAGAGAATTGAAGATGGAATTGGGTTTGCGGTCGGTAGGCCAGGAGCCGCCACACCCTCTCTCTCTCTTTCTTCTTTTCTTTCTACAAAAATCATTAAGATTCTGATAGGGTTTCTCCCTTTTAAATACCGGCATTACACTAATGAGAATTACCTAAATATCATTAATGAAACTAATTTACAACTACCTTTAAAAGTAAATACTTAAGAAAGTAAAGCAAAAACTATAAACTATAGAAAATAACTATGCACTGCTCCATGTTGTGAGCATTCTTCATGTATTCCAACACTCCTCAAGTTGGGTTAAATATTGATGTTATACTCAATTTGCCATATAATTTCAAGAATAGATTTTTGTTAAGAGCTTTAGTCAGCATATCAGCACATTGATCTTTAAACCTCACATGTTCAAGCTTGAATTCTGATGTGTTTACACTGTCTCTGATAAAATGAATCAATTTTAATATGTTTTGTTCTCCCGTGATACACTCGATTAGAGGTGATCAATATTGTTGCCTTGCTATCAAAATATCCTAGAATAGAGTCTTCTGTGAGATATCCAATTTCCATCAATAATGACTCCAACCACTTACCCTCACAAATGCTAGAAACAATGACCTTATATTCAACTTCAACTGTAAGCCTTGCCATAATTGATTGTTTCTTGCTTTTTCAAGAGACAATGTTGCCTCCCACTAAAGCCACATATCCTGAAGTGGATTTTCTATCATCTTTGTAACCTGTCCAATCTACATCCGTGTAGATTTCAATTTTAGAGCAGCCATTTGCTTTGTACATTATTCCATGTCCATGTGTACTCTTTAGACACATGAGAATATGAAATACTGCCTATACAATTCTTAGAGGGAGCTTGCATAAAATGGCTTTCAATGTTCACTGTGATATCAAGACATGTAATTGTTACATATATCAATTTACCAACTAACTTTTGGTATCTAACTGCATCAATTTTATCTTCTCTATTATCAACTTAACTTTTGATTTGTGGTATCTAACTGTATCAACTTTATCTTCTCTATTATCAACTTGAAACTTTTGATTTACATCCATAGGTGTGTAAATCGGCTTACATTCATGCATCTTAGTTTCTTGCAGTAGATCTAATATATATTTTCTTTGACTCAAAAAATATTGGTACCTGAATATGCCACTTCGATGCCAAGGAAGGAATGCAATTTACCAAGATTCTTAACGTCAAACAACCGATATAATTTAAGCTTTAATCTTTGTATTTCTTCCATATCGTCTCCTGTCTATTATATCATCAACATACACCAGCAACAATGTTAGTTTTTTTCCTCTTTTAATGAATAAAGTGTGGTCACTCACTTGTAGCACAAATCAATAATACTCTTGCTGAGCTTTTCAAAACACGCTCGGGGTGATTATTTCAGCTCATAAATTGCCTTTTTTAGTCTACAAACTTTATTTTATGAATTTTGATAACCAAGTGATAATTCCATATATATTTCCTCCTTAAGCTCCCTTGGAAGAATGCATTCTTCACGTCGAGTTGCCACATACTCCACCTTCTTTGAGCAACAATACTGAATATGACTCATATGGATGTAAGTTTAGCCATTGGCGCAAAAGTCTATTCATAGTCAATTCCATAGGATTGGCTGTACCCTCGAGCCACTAGTATGGCCTTATACCTCTCTAATGTCTTATCTGCCTTAAACTTGATGGTATACACCCACTTGCTAGTGACTACCTTTCTTTCTTCCGGTAAGTCACTGACAACCTATGCCTTGTTCTTCTCCAAAGCTTGCAATTTTGATTTCATTGTATCTACCCAATTTTATATTTCAATGCTTCCAAGAACTTCTTAGGAATTTGATAAGTTTCAACATTCAATATAAAATTATGATAGTTTAAAGATAACTCATCATATGACAAGAATTGAGAAATAGGATAGTTACTGCATAATCTTTTACCTTTCCTAAATGCAATAGGAATATCTAATTCCTTTTCATAATGCTCTTCCATAGTTTTAGCCTTTTCATCTGAGATAGGATCTCTCCCTTGATCCATGGGGTGTAAAGGAAGGCATCAAACAAGGACCCCATACATCATAATGAACTAACTCAAATGGGATAGACGACATGGACTCTCTACTAGGAAACGACACTCTATGGTGCTTAGCCATTTGACAAACATCACATTGAAGGACTAAGTCACCCAATCTTTCCAAATGAAATAACTCCCTAACTTTTGAAATTGGTAGATGTCCCAATCTACTATGCCATAACTTCAACCTCACTTGATCATACTGGAATAATCATCAATAAATGCAACAAAGTATTTTAAATTACCAAGGGAAGACATCAAACACGGACCCCATACATCATAGTGAACTAACTCAAATGTGATAGACGACATGGACTTAAATGTGACAAACATCACACTGAAGGACTAAGTCACCCAAACTTTCCAAATGAAGTAACTCCCTAACTTTTGAAATTGGTAGATGTCCCAATCTACTATGTCATAACTTCAACTTCTCTTTATTAGTAGTAGCTGCCAATACTCTTCTCTATGCATATAGCTGATTTCTTGGAAGTATATATGGCCCATTCCTTAGTTCATTACGACCAAAGGTTTTTTCCATCCTCGTACCTTAAAAAATACATCCGGTAGGAGTGAAAGTTACTAAACAATTGAAGTCTTGAGTCAAGGTGCTCACTGATAATAACTTGATTGGAAATTTAGGAATGCATATCACACAATTTAGTCTGAAATTCTCACTTGAATTACTCCTTTCCTTCTATCGGAATCCTTCCATCGGAACTAGGGAACCATCAACAACCTTAACATATTGTGGTATTGGTGTAGTTTCATACTTCATGAATTGATTTGTATCACATATCATATGATTTGTAGCACCAAAATCAATTACCCAAAAATCAGATTCAGTAAGAAAAGAGTTACCACTGATACTTTAAGAGGTAGGAATATTTATTTCACTTTTCTTGGAAGAGGTGGATGGTTGCTCACGCAGTCTTGACTAAATTTCAGCGAGTTTCCTTTTAATTCTACCATTTCATTGAGAGAGGAGAGTGCTTCTTTATGTTCGCTTCCATATGATTTCCGAAGTCTTTATAATTAGTTGGTCTACCTATGATTTCCCAGCATTGTTCACCATTGTGTCTTCTTTTCTGATAATGTGAGCACGGTAATTTATTTTTGTTGTCATGATTTTGGAAATACCTAACCCCTCTACCTCTAGTGGGGTTTCTTATCGCTGAAAATTATGCCCTCTTCCGGCAAATTCTATCTTTTCTGTTTGAGCTGCATCTCCTTTCTTGAGATTTCTCTTATCTTCTTTTCTCAATAGAAGAGAGTATAGAATCCCAACTGATGGTAGTTCCTCTTTACTTAGAACATTGAGTTTAATATGCTCATATTCAGGAGCTATGCCCCAAAGAAGATCGAACACTTTCTTGACTTCATTATCAGTTGTTCATTCTTTCACGCAGTGGCTGCACTTGTTTTCCACATTATGTTTTTATTCATTCTATAATTTATGCAATTCTCTATAGTATTCAGTCACCGATCTGTTTCCTTGACGATATTTTTGTATTTTCTCAAAAATGTCATATTCCTTTGCTATGTTTCTTTATCTTAAATAAGCTTCTTTTACGGTTACCCATATTTTTGCGGTTGTCTCCGTATACATAAACGTCTTGCTTATTGTTGGATTCATCGATTGAATCAATCAAGAACTCATAAGAGCATCTTCCTTTGTCCATCGTTCATAATCGATACTATCTTCACTAGGGCAGATCTGATTTTGATTTATATAGCCTAGTTTTCCTCTAGATTTCAGGATAAGTCCTATATATCTTGCCCATTCCCTGTAATTGCGCCCATCTAATCGAATATTTGTTACTTGTAAGGGCTCAATTTTCTGGTCACTTCTAAGAAAAGTAGCTGATACTTCTTCTTTCAGCCTGTTGGGAAAACATAATTTTCTTACGATCAATTGCTTAGGATTTTCCTCTTTGCTGCTACACACGATGAGGTGAAATAATCTTTTAAGGCTCTGATATCATGTCAGAAACATCATAGAATCAATATAACATGAGATAAGAGAATTAAAGATGGAATTGGCTTTGCAGTCGGTAGGGCCACGCACCCTCTCTCTCTTTCTTCCTTTCTTTATACAAAAACCGTGAAGATGCTGGTAGGGTTTTCCCTTTTTAAATACCAGCATTACACTAATGAGAATTACCTAAGTGCCATTAATGAAACTAATTTATAGCTACCTTTAAAAACAACTACTTAAGAAAGTAAAGCAGAAATTATAAACTACAGAAAATAACTATGCACTGCTGCCTGTTGTGAGCATTCTTCATGTCTTCTAACAGTCTTCGATCTCTCACATCACTGCCTCTTTTAGTCTCTCTTGTTTCCTCTTAATTATGCCTCTTATCAGCTGCTCATGCTGCCATTATGGGTTTAGCCAATTTTAGTTTTGCCTGTTCAAGGCCATTATTAGAGTGAGTTCTTACGAATGATGATTTAGTTGGGATTTTCTATCGCTAATGACTATCACAGAATTCACAAATAACTTTAGCCTACCCTATGCAAATGTGCACCATTGCTACGTTGGATTATTAGAACGTGACTCATGACTCAACTACTCCCTACATCTTTTCTCCACAAACCAAATGCTTAAAATGCAAAAAACCGATGATTTATACTTCAACATGATGTAAGTACCACCTTAAGATGTAAAATGCTTAAAATGACACTAAGTTTTTCCAGAAATGAGAAAAATCTCTTCCATGAGAAAATGTGGAGGAGAAGCAGAAGGGACGAACCTTACTTTCTCAAAAGCTGTTGTAACACTTTATTTGGATTTGCGATGGCCTTATGGGTCATATAGGATGAAACAACCAATGCTGCTATATTGTTTGATATCGTACGATACTGGTGAATGCACTAGTCTTTGGCTATACAGTATTCTGTTCTACAAACATTTCTTGAATGCATATCAACATGTATGATATGATATGATTGTTACGATAAACTACTAATAAAACTTGGTAGATCTGAAAAGCAAGTTGCATATGCAATTCCATGTGATAGATCATAGAACTATAATACATAGCAATGGCAAGAGTGACTCAACTCCAAGGCAACATCCTAATTGCCTTATAAGAGGCGTCTACATAAGCAACTAGATCTTGGTTTGTGGGTTGAAAGATGAGAGCTGCTTTCTGAAAGTTGGGCATCTTGTCTCCTTCCTTATTGTGGACAGTATTAGGAACCTAGCAAGCATCCCAAACAAAGTTACCCAACCAATTGGCTTACCTACTGCTGTCCGTCGGCATCAGCTTCTTTCTTTGGCGGGGTCAGGAATTGTACTTGCAATACAGGTCATAAACTTGGTGAGGCATCCAAGCATTTAGTTTTCAGAAGCTTTACATTGTTCTTTCAACTTTGATTTTGTAGCCCATGTTTGATGATCTAGTAGGATTTCATTTTGATGTAATGTGCCACAAGAAGTAAGCTTCAAATGGTTGGAGAGGAAACACCTTATTTGCAGGTTCAGTGGTGCATATGGGCCCAGTTTGTCGGTATAGGCTGTGTGCTGATGCCTTGTTCTTTTTCCATGTGTTTGTTTCGTTTAGCTTAAGTGGTTCTTTTGTATAATGCGGCTCTCAATTCACACCTTTGATCAGGTTAATGTGAATTTGGCTGGCTTGCCTGCTTTGGTCTTGCCGTGTGGACTTGTTGAGGTTGATGACGTGAGCCTCCCTGTAGGTCTTCAGATGATTGGTTCAGGATTTCATGAGGTAAGATCATTTGAAGCTTATGAAAAACAATTATATCTTTTTCTCAAAACGAGGTTGTTAGCATTGTGGTGTGAGCCATCAACGACTTTGTTGCTTGGTTATTACTAGCATGGTCACAAATGTCGGTCATCTTCGGTATTTATTGCTAAAATATCATAAAACTCAAATTTATTTCTTGTGTCTGTTTCACCATTGTTTATTAAAAAGTAAAAATAAATGCAGCACCCAGAGTGGTAGCTCAATGGAAGCGCGCCTTGGCGCTGATGCTGCTGGTGGGGAGTTCAACTCCCAGGGGTGCATGCATGTTAGGGTTTGGCCTCCTCTTGTAACCAAAAAGATTCAGAGAAAGGGGTAATTATGGACCACTTGATTGATTTTGCTCATCATTTTGCATATTCTGCAAGGACCCGGTCACCCATTTCTTTGGAACCTTGACAAGCTTGGAGGGCCTAGAGAGAGGAGTACCAGGTTTCTGGACCACCTGATAGAATTTATTTGGAGCCACAGGCCAGAAAGGACCATTGCTTGACATTGGTGGCTACATCTGAATTTAGAAGTAAAGACGATTATGCATACTCATAAGTGCGAGGGAGAATGATTTTAGGTCATGCTTATATTTAAAAAACAAACTTACCGGGAAATATAAACTGTAAATGTAGTCAACAATTGGATGTTTGTGGCCTGGACTGCGTGTTCCACACAGGAATCCTTGTGACTCATCAATCTCTTGTATGGGATTGACAAAAAGTTGGAATATCTTTTGGGTACATGGCATGGCTCCTACTGCCTGTTTGGCTGTATGTTTCTTATTTCAAGTAAGCCTTGGATGTTTTTGGTCATTTGGGGAACCTAACTCTCTCTTGTTGTAGGGAAAACTATTGAGAGTTGGACATATATTTGAGCAGACCCAGCAGAGCTCGCAACCTTTTCCACCCTTGCTGGCAGATGATTTAGTATGCTAGTTCCATGCAAATTCTTGAACTCAGAATTCTCAAGTCCCAAAAGGGATCGAAAATTAAGAACCCAGTGGAGGTGAATTACTTTGTAAGGATCCCTCAAGGAAATCTTTTAGTATCACTCTTTTCATCTCTTGAAGAGTGGCCGTTTCATTGATTCTAGCAGATTTTCTCTTGCATCTTATGGTTCCAGGAAAGGAAGAATGGAGTTGATGCTATTTTTGCAGCAAGACTTGTCTGATTCTCGAGCGAGAAGCTGTGTGGATTTTGAGGTTTCTGATATTTATTGGTATGACACCAATTGTGTCCAAGTAGCCGAGGAGTTTGAACTGCTCGCTTTGTGTAATCTTCACTTCCTTGCCTGTGTATCTGTTGCTAGCAATGTAAGATGCTTCTACTTGATTGAAGTGGAGGTCATGATTTCCGAGGACTGTGAAGGTGACTAGTGACCCTTTTTTTCTGTTCTTGATCCCATTGCCATGTTTGTCCAAACCATATCCGTGCTGTTTATGACCATACGGGTTTCTATCTCTTACCGGCCGAAGAAGCACTCTGGCTATAAGGTTGCTGCAGTGTAATTTATTTGGTCTTTCATTTCAATAAACTGAAAGTTCGGGATTTCTCCAGTAACTTCTATTGACGACTATTTTGTACTGGGGTAAGGTTTCCTTCAATAACTAATTCATTAGGAATTTGAACCGAGAAGCATGGTCAGGTTTACGAGCTCAGAATGGTGGGTCTTGGAAGTTTGTGATGCAATATCAACTGCTATTTCTTTACCGCTCTGCTTGCAAGTCAACTGCTAATTTAGTTATTAATAGAGGAGATAATCCACATTATATTAATTATTTCATTTAATGTTTGTAGAAATTGGAGTGTTAAACAATAAATAATGAACTTAAAGGTTGAGTTAAATGTTAGCATTGCACATGATCAAGCTTTATGGAAATAAAGAATCCATGTAATGGATCCCATCTAGTATGGGAAAAGGCTTAATTGTTATTGATAATTGGAGTGTTGTTGGGTACTATAACTATAAGCTGGATATGCACTTGCTGATCGAGTTTCATGCAACTCAAGCTTGGTTCATTTTGAGCTCTGGGCTGTCCAAGATTCGTTTATTCATACTTAATTGAGTTCAAGGCTCCTTGGCCATGCAGAAAGTTGTACACTTTAAGAACCATGATTTTATGGTTCTGAAAATGGACGTTTCCAATTACTTACCCCACTTTTTAGCCATGTCTCAACTCATCTCTTCCGTTTATTCTCAAACCTCTCCACCTTTCGGAAAGCCATTCCAAAAGGGTCCATATACAATATACAAATTTAAGCCTAACACATATGTATATTCTTTTGGTTACAAGAGGAGGCTGAAGCCTAACCCACACATGCACCCTCTGGGAGTCAAACTCCTACCACCAGGAACAGTGCTAGAGAGTCCTGCCATTGAACTAACGCTCTCTGCTACAATGAGGTATTTAATCAAATATTATATACATCGATTGCATTTGGCATTAAATAATTGTTCTCTAACATTTTACTACCCTTCATATGCTAGGAAAAACACTGGACTATGGGAGTCAAACCTCTCCACCTTTCGGAAAGCCATTCCAAAAGGGTCCATATACAATATACAAATTTAAGCCTAACACATATGTATATTCTTTTGGTTACAAGAGGAGGCTGAAGCCTAACCCACACATGCACCCTCTGGGAGTCAAACTCCTACCACCAGGAACAGTGCTAGAGAGTCCTGCCATTGAACTAACGCTCTCTGCTACAATGAGGTATTTAATCAAATATTATATACATCGATTGCATTTGGCATTAAATAATTGTTCTCTAACATTTTACTACCCTTCATATGCTAGGAAAAACACTGGACTATGTGATTGTGAAACATATCAAAGATCTTGTGTCGAAAATCAGCTGCAACAAGAAAAATCCTGCAAATTTCGGACCTTGCATATCCACAGTTATCGTAGTGATTCGAACAACTGATTTTGAATCAGTAAATGAATCGGAAGATAGATTTCATGAAAAACAGGTTAGAAGCACGAAAAGCTACAAAATCTAATTTTGAATTGCCTCGATATCATCATCTTTCTTCTATCTGGCGAGTTTCCGTTGTCTACCTCTATCGGCTTTGGAGGGCAACAACCTCACATCACTGCCAGGCCCGTCGTTCTTACTATTCCGCTTCGAGGCAGCCATCTTTTAGGTGCTCTGGCGGATATCTCCTGGTCATCGAATGGGTGATAGACCGCCTATCCGCTAAGTATATAATAAGCTATTCGTCTTCGCCGGCTGTGTTGGGTAGGACAGTTTTGAATACATTGGTAATTGCAGATGTGCATGGAGATTGACATCTCCATTGGGGAGTGCAAAGACCGTCACAGGAGGTCAAGGGGAAAAAGCCACTCACCATGGTTGGAACCTAAGGCGGCTCATTCAGGGCGAAGTCCAGGCCGCCGTGGAGCTGGTAGGCCGAATCACCCAAGCAAGCAACCTGATTGGCTATGACTACATTTGTCTCCAACACAACACGTTCCACGCTTTCAATCGCGTCCTCTCCAATGAAGGGCCTACCAGAGGAGCCAGCCCAGGCACCGGCTAATCCGACGCTGCTCCTTGCACTGATGAGCAAGCTACAGCAGCGGGACAGGCCGAAGACGCTAAAGGAGAAGGTGGCTCCTCACAAGTACCACGCCAGCCAACCATAAGTGATGGGTTGAGGAAGCCATACCATCGCCTAACAGTAGGCCCAAGAGCAAGCCGGATGCCAACCCAGCTCTTACAAGCTTCCAGGATTGATTCTTTCTTGAGAACCAGAGGCGGATCTACATTGAGGCGAGGTGGGGTGGCCGTGTTCCACTGGAAAACCAAAGAAAAAGTTATGGCTAAGATGCTTGCCTCACCTCGAATGGTCGAACAAGCTGCTTGCCTCAACAGAAAATTTTAGATCTGCCACTGTTGAGAACCAGGATATTGTGCAACCAGCTAGCCAACCAATGATAGCCACTAAATGCAGGTATGTGGCTGCGGAGAAGGTCATCGCCTCTTTGGCAATTGACTAAGATGGCACGAGTGACACAGCCGGCCTAGACCAGGGGTGGGCAATAATGCAGACTCTCTTGTTGGTCGTTGAAGAACCAGGCCAAGACGTGTTGCAGAAGAGTTAGAGACGGCTTGAATGGGCCAGTTGACTCAACCTCGGTAAATGGTGAAATGCGAAGCCTACTGCAGACGACGACTCTCTATGGACCGCAGCTGACGTGACAGACCTTTTCACTACAACAGCGGGTTTGTTAGCCATTCATCGGTGGACGACCCAATATAGAATCTATACAAGAATCGGTGGAACTGGCTGAGTAGATGAGTTTTAAAAGAGAAAAGGGAAAGCATATTCAACAAAAGCTCCAAATGGAAAATCAAATAATTGAGCAAGTCTTTGGACACTGACCAACATCAAACAAGAAATTAAACATTGTTGTATTTTCAGCCAAAAGAATAAAGATGGTTTATTTAACCACTTCAAAAATAGTTTTATGATAAAAATTTAACAACTTTATAATATTAACTGGAAATGAGAAAGAGCGAGAAATAACCAACGTTGATTGGTTCAAGTGGTTCGTCTCTTGCTCCCTCTTAAGCGAAGGTACAAGAGATGCCAGCACTGGAGACCATTTACCTGTATATATATATATATATATATATATATATATATATATATATATATATATATAGAGCCAGAAACACTTTGCAGCACTCATCATCATGCATTTCTTTTAAAAGATAAAAAACCACGTTCTATTACTACGCCTAACCATTTGAGCACTTGTGAGCAGAAAATTTACAGAACTGAGCAAAGAGCTTCAACTATACTTTCTCACTTTTGCAGACAAATCATGTGCATCGAAAATACCAATACGCTCTTCGGAATCATAAAGTCAAGAAACTATTCAAACTGAAACTCTGCATAGCATCTGTTCGACCTGCAGCTGATTTCATTGATACGGCAGGAAGTTGTTACGGGGCATTGTTGGGGCTTTTGGTTCCTATCATCTGTAAAATACTTATCTCAGAGAAACCCCCCTCGGGATTTTGGCATGATACATGCTGAAATTGAGCTCCAATTTTAACCTATATTTGGCTTTGGCTTACTACAGATATGACACCAACAGGAAATTGAATCCAACTGCCGATGTGACAGGCTAAACTTCCTCCAGCTAAGCCTGGTTCTAGTATGGATATCATTTAGCACGCCAAAACAAAAGTTACTTGCATCAACCAATAATGCAAATGATCGGCTTCTAAAAGCAGAATTCGGAATTCTACCAAATCACAACAAGACCATCCGTGGCGGAGGGCATGCACCATCAGTTCTAGAGTAGGTACTGTTTGCAAACCAAGAAGAGATGAGGCTAAATACGTTTGCAGGGGTACACTTTGTAAATGACTAACAAAGAAATGGATTATTGTACTTTTGCAATGTCAAGAAGTTTGATTACAATAGTATGTGGATAGACAAGCTGATATTGCTTGTAAGTCAACTAGGGAAAAACACATTAAAAGAAAACCAGAGAGAAGAACGGGGTTCACCGGACAACTTGCAGAATCATTAGATTATAGTAAACTTATTTCATACGAGCATTCTTCAACATCTTAATGAGAAACATATAACAGTATGTACATAACAATGAGAGGTGACCAGGTTATATATTTCATAACCAATGTGTCAGTCTACGTCTCCACTGTTCTCAGTTGATGGAGATTTAAATGGATCCCATCTCACAGATCCCAAGTTAGGTTCCGAGGTCAGATGTAAGGATGCATGGTCGAGATTGTATATAACTGACTATGGTTTATATACAATATGACCTACCCACTATTGGTTATATACCATATGACATGATCTCTTAAACAATATTGCATATTACATGAAAGTTTCAGACTTATGTCCTTTCAACCGCTGCAGCAGTTGAACTTTGAGACACCAATTTCTACTCGCGCTCTCCATTATCTTCAATGACAGGATTATTTTCTCATTGCTGGTGACACTACTTACAGAAACCGAGCAGAGGAAAAAAAAGGATGATGTATAGATGGTTATGTGCCAGAGACTGCAAAGAGGACAGGAAATAAAAGAGTGAAGGAAATGAATGAGATGCAGGTGTTCAGACTGATATTTACAGGTGAAAACTAAATAGAAGGGACAAAGAAAGAGTACCCATACCTGTGAAAAATCCAGTAGCTTTGATTAGACTCGAGAGTCCAGCATGTTGCTGCCATGGACAACAGAAAAAATCCCGCAAGCAAGAAAAGCCACCGAAACCGTTTCAATAATGTCTGAACCGTACCAAATAACCATTGCTTCAGATTTCCCCATCTGTGTCATATGTAACCCATAATTCAGTGGGGTTTAGGCCAACACCCAACAGTACTAACAATAATGCTGGGTAAAACTTCTACCATGGATTCTACAATAGGGCAACGTGAAAACAAAGAATCCATCTAGTATGGGAAAAGGCTTAGTTGTTGTTGTTGTTCATAAAGAGAAATGGCAGTTAAACCTCCTTGATTATTGAAGACGGTCACTATTACAAGTACGTTCATGCTGCTCTTCTAGGCCTGTAATTTAGCTCTCCGTCAGCCATAGTTCAGTTTGTAGTTCTATTTGCAAACATTCTATTGGATACAGGATCAGTGCATAGATTTCACCTCACGAGACAATAGGCTCACGATGTTCACTACTAATAGAGCACTCAGTAAACCATGTTTAGCAAAGAATCTTCAACTTTAACCCCATGAAATAGTAGCTGACACATGTAAATCATCATCCAGAGGTTGGTTTCGACTTTTGCTTCTAGTTTTACTTAATCAAGTTTATGCTTCCATATGTCCTGGAACTACGACACCAGCAGGATGGAACCATACAATACATGCAAACACACATGGGCATAAACGAGTATCTACTTATTTAATTAGGGTTAAAAAACAACCAAAATCAAGATTCCATCATTCCTGATTGGTTTTCTAGCAAAAATGGCCGCAACATCGAATTATAACTGTCGATATACTGAAATATGACCTTTAGATCGCTATCATTCAGCAATATTTTGGAAGTGTAAATTGTTTTCAGTAATTTGAAGTACCGTTGACTTCAAAAACTTTAAAATCCTTGGTATCAAAGATATCGCGGTTGAGCTCAATCTTTGAGTCATATTAGCATCTAACTCCAAAACAGCAAGATCATGCCACTTTCCAACATTTTAGCAGCCTTCGGCTCCCTTTTAAAGTGTTCACTATACAATTGTTCGCACCTTTTGACCAGGATTCCATCTTATAGTTAATTATTAGAACGTCCTACACGATGGTATACAACTCAGTATAGACATACATTCAAACATAAGCAAACATGAGCAACCCACCACCCACCCACCCACCCGCACACGTAGACATATATATATATATATATATATATATATATATATATATATATATATGAGAGAGAGAGAGCATCCCATCATCCAACAGACCAGAGGGTTCAGAACTCAAAACAACGTAAAGCAAGGAGACAAAGATCCATAGAAGAAGTTTCAAAGCAAAGGAAAAGAAGAAACGAGTTTAGAATAGACAATACACATATAGATACAGGGAGCTTCAAAAGTCGAAGAAAGTAAAGCACCTTCCTGAAGCGCCAAACAAAATCACTTAAAGTTTGTCGCGTAAGGCCTCAGTTGCGGAGGGCGGGAACCAACTCAACGTGGAGCAAGAAGTGAAAATCACACAAAGCTTCGAAAGCCAAAGAAAATATCTAAATTTAGCAGACGAGATGAATCCACGGAGAAGGAAACCCAACCACCTCTGAGATAGCGCCAATCGTACGGCCTGATTTGAATCTCCAGATAGTACACGCTCTAGATGGTGAACGTATTCTAATCGCCTTCCGCTCGGCTCCGGAAACGGAAGAAAAGGAAGAGAACGACGAGGAGACACCGGGCCGCCGGGACAGAGGCGCAGCGAGAGCCAGTGCTATTTCCTCCAGTGAGGATTCTGCGCATGGCCATAAGTTTTGGCAACCAACACTTGCCGGAATGGAGAGGGACGTCGGAGGTCGCCTGTCTCTCTCTCTCTCCCTCTCCCTCCGGCTGGGGAAACTAGGAAAGCAGTGGAGCTGTGAGGGATACCGAGATACGGGTTTGGACAGGATATCCAATACACCAGAATCACCTTCCTATAGACGGATCCATCTCTCGAGATGCAGATTTTGGATCCATCTCTGGAGATGCAGATTTTGGATCCAATTCCAAAATCCAAATCCACGAACCTCAAAGGCTATATGAAGCCGAACTCAAAGTCTGGTTCACATAAGAGTCCAACTTGGATATGGCTGGTTCTGAAACGGGAACCAGGACGAGGCCGGTTTCGGTTCAGATTACAATTCGAATCCTAAACGTTCAAACCCAAAAAATCATTAAAAAAAAAAATTGGAACCGGAACTGAACCGGCATGTCTTCTCTAAGAGCAACTCTCAATTATAAGCCAATTATGAAAATACTAGTAAGTCGGATTTGCTAATGCTTCATTTGGACCACCAGTGTGGAGTCATGGAAACAGGTCGCACCTGGGTCTGATTCAAGCCTGGACTCGGATGGAGAAAATGAGGTGTCTCTATTTGGATCTGAGTTAGGATCAGAAATTATAGTCATTTGCCAAGAAGAAACAAGTAGAAATAAGTGCAGAGTAGAGGTGTTCATGGAACCGCTAGAACTAAGATGTCTGGCGGTTTGGTTTCGTTTGGTTCGGTTTAAGAGAAAAAGAAACCTGGCAGTTTGGTTCACGGTTTAGTTTTAAAACCAAACCAAACCATTATATATATAATATAAAGTTAATACTAGATATAAATCTTTATAAGTTTACATACACACCTTATATACATATAAAATGTGAATGTATATATAGTTTATAAACTTATATGAATATAAATCTTGACAAATTTATAAGTTTATATATATATATATATGAGTTTTATAACCTCATATATATATATATAATGAATCCAAATATTCTAATCGCATAATACATTATATTTAGTTAAACCTTTAAATAAGTAGAATCATGATTCAAAACCAAATATGGTTTGATTCAGTTCTGGACGTAACACGGTTCAGACTAGTGGATTAGTTCTCATAGAGCTCATAACCAAACCATGAACACCCCTAATACATATAGCATTAGGTTAATTAAACCCATGTTTATTAATAACATTTAATTCATGTTGATATCCCAAATATACAATTGATGAATAATTGATATATGTGAGTCCTAAAGTATAAAAAGTCACACGTGAGAGACTTGTGTATGTGATAACTAATAGGAGACAAAGTTTAGTCATTGAAGAATGAGACAAATTCACATGTCCTTTTGTATAGTTGACCTTTACCTCATGAACCCTAATTTAGATTCTTGGTTCTTGCTCGTTATTAAAAAAGAAGAAGGGAGGTAATATATTTGAATCTTATTTATATTCTTTATCCATACCCGATTAAGTCTATTTGGCTTCAAGTTGGATCCGGTCCTAATTCTGATCAAATTGGTACGCTATCCAATTAAGCATGTTGGAATCTTTTTTAAAATCCTCTGTTTTCGATAATATTTTTCTTTTTCTTGACGTGCTCTTTACTTGGCCAAGGTAGAACGTTGCTTTGGTTTGGACTCAACTGTGTGCATGTGATGCATGCAGTGAACACAATAACGGAGAGAAAATTCAATTTTCTTTCCGTCGGTTTGAAACCGGTTCAGCAGTTTCAACTCAAACCAAACTTGTTTAGAAACGGCTAGAACTAGAAGATTTCACACCAAACCTAAAATGAGACCTAGAACCAAGAACCACTCAGTACGGTTTTGGTTATGGAACTAGAACCGGGATGCGACCAAAACTTACAATTTCAAACTTTTCATTTCATTACTTTTATAAATTTTTAGTTTTAATCCTTTTACAAAACTAATATGCACACACCTTTTTTACTATCCACACACTATTTTTACTGTGATTCTAATTTTGCTTATGATAAAATCTAAAAATTATCCTAATATTTCTGACCATACGGAACTCTCTCTATGGGTTCTCACCTTATTGTTGATCGTCTCGTATCGTTCTTCGAGAAACCCACGACTCGAAGCTTGATCTAATACACGATACTGAACCATCAACCTTCTCATCGCGCTTTGAATCCAACAAAAAAAGGAAAAAAAAAGAAGGAAGAAGAAGAGGAAAAAGAAGAGAAAAATGGAAAAGGAGACCGATTCGAAGAGGGTTTGAGTGATTTGGGGTATATGTTGTTCTTTTTCTTCTAATTGATTATGTTTTTTGGTTTCATTTTTCTTGTTCTCCATTTTTTTCTTTTCTTTTTCTTTGACAAGACTCGCAAGAGTATGAATGAATGAAATGTCGATAGTTAGAGTAAAGAGATATGGTGAGAGAGACTCTTGCTGGAATTGGGCAAGAGAGGAGAGAGAAAGTAGCAAGAGGAGAGATATGAACAAATGTAATCCACTTGCAACCCATAGTAGAACAACCAGAAGGCAAATCTACTAATTTTTAAGTATCATTAGAAAGAATTGATTGGATTTCATCATTAACGACTTCTTTCCAAAACTTAACCTTAGGTAAGGTCATAGTATGGTGAAAGATGATAGGACCATCCTCAACATTGAAAGTAACAAAGTCCCTTCCAAAGTCCTTTGATATCCTAGGTTATTTGCTTTTCCTTGTTTTGATTATTTTCTCAAAGTCGTTTGATTTGGAAACAACATAATAATTAGGATCACCTCATATTTGTCATCCTTTCCATATGATCGAAAATGAAACTAATAAGGTCAAAATATGTAGAATATACACTTTGAGAAACTCTATTTTTCATGAGAAACACATTCTCAAAGAATGTAAATCACTTAACTCAACTATTGTGTTTACATATATATATAATATAAACATCAGATCTAATGACCAAGAATTTATATGCATCTTATCTCCACTTAGCTTAAAAATATAACATCTACTATTTTAGGTCTCAATTTCTTTCTCTTGTATTCAGGGATGAATACTTTCGCAAGACATCTTCACACTTTGAGATATTTAATACTCATCTTTCGACCATTTCAAAGCTCAAAAAGACTACTTTCTTATGTTTATGAGGAACTCTATTCAAAATATGATAAGTCGTATTTAAAGTTTCTCCCCACATATAGGTAGATAACTCAGAATTATGAAGAGAAATATTAGAAAATAAAGGCTTCTGACTTAATAGAACAAAGACTGAATATATGGAATGCAAGTTTGATCATTTGGTTACTTGAGAGGACATAAAAATTAAAATTGGTACATATTGCATCCCTAAAAAAAAAGTTTTAAATACTTAGGGTCAATTTTTAAGAGTGATGAAAGAATTGATAGACATGTTACGCATAGAATTAATGAAGGTTGGTTAAAATAGAGAGGAGCATCAGGTATTTTTTATGACAAAAAAATATCATTAAAGTTAAAAGGTAAATATTAAAAGCAACAATTAGACTTGTCATGTTTTATGGTTCTGAGTGTTGGGAAATTAATCATCAATATATACAAAAGATGTCTATGGTATAAATGAAGATGTTGAGATGGATGAGTGGTCATACAAGGAAAGACTGTATACATAATGAGGTTATTAGAAACAAATTGGGACTGACACCAATAGAGGATAAAATGAGAGAATATTGTTTAAGATGGTTTGGACATATAAAAGGAAGATCAAAACAAGCGCCTATAAGAAGGTACAAAAAACTATATTTTAAAAGTATTAAAAGAGGTAGAGGACAACCACAAAAGTGTTGGAAAGAAACAATAAAGAATGATATAGCTTATTGTGAGTTAACTACTAACATGACACATAATAGGCTTTGTGAAAACAAATAACTTAAGTAAATATCACAAAGGCTTCTATTCTTCTGTTCAACTATTCCATTAGACCGAGGAGAGTACGAAACAGTAACCTCATGAACAATACTATGTTTCGACAACATACTTGAAAAAATATTTGAGATATACTCTCCTCCTCTATCATATCTTAATCATTTAATTACCTTGTCTGTTTGAGGTTGTGCTTTATTTCTAAATATTTAAAATTTTTCTAAAGCTTCATATTTACTTTTAAGTAAGTAAATATAATAGTTTCTACTGCAATTATTAATAAATATAATAAAATATCTTTTATTATCTATTGTAGTTATTCTATTGAATTCACAAATATCTGTGGATACCAAATCCAAAATCTCGGATTTTCTTTTTCATATGAAAAGGTTTTCATAGTTATTGTGCTTGCTCACATATACCACATTTGTGTTTTCTATTTATGATAGTCTTAGAGATAAAATTTAAATTCATCATTCTTTTTATAGAATCAAGGTTTACATGACTCAACCTACCATACCATTCATCAGATGATTCAACATTGTACAAATAAGAAGAGAAAGATGAAGAAGTAGAAGTAGATATTTTATTAACATTAAAATTCATACAAGAATCAATAATTGGTTCTACATGAATTTTAAACAAATCCTCTACATTACACAAATTGTCCTTTCCAAAGAAACACCTCTTACTAAGTTGTGTAATGATGACTTTATTACATTTGCAATCTAACCTCAATTACTTCCTAACTAAAGTAGGACTACTAAGGATATTTCGACGAATTGTTGGAATGTGTCTAACTCCCTCAAGAGTTAAAAACTTTATCGAAGAAAACTTCAAGCCCACACATGCCCTTCACCTTTGACTTCAATATTTGAATGATCCCCTAAAGTCACTTTTCGCCAAAAAACGGCTTGGTAAGATACAAATAGAAACTGGTCAGTGCAAACGTGAACATTAGCCCCAATGTCCACAATCCAATACTTTGACTTATAAATAGAAAGTAGATAAGATTTAAGGGATAGTTACCGTCACTAACAGGTGTAGTGATCATCACCATGTTGACGGTAGCTCATTCAACCTCCATAAGTTTCTTGGCTTTATTTGAGGGACAATCACTCACCCAATGTCCAACCTATCAACAAAGCCATTACAATTTATTCTTGGGTTTCTTTTGGATATTGGCTTTTGGTTTTTGTTTTGCTTGTTTTCTCTTAGGATCACTAGGATGTTTCTTTCCGATCGTTAGGTTGATCCTAGAGGTGTTATCTACAAGCATAACAAGTTTTTAATTTTTATGTTATTCCTCTATTGCCATTAGATCATCAAGGTTTATCTCACCCTTCATATACTTGAGATCTAGGCCGAAACCCTCTCAAAAGTTAAGAAAATTTTCAATAATATACATAACAATAAACTTGTCAGGAAAATCCATCTTGACCTCTTTAGAGCATGATATAAAAACTAAAACTTGTGAGCCTTTTTTATCACAATTTTTTTCTCTACCATTTAATAATTAAGAAACTTGGTCACAAAATACTTTTCAAGACCGATGTTATTTTATAACAAATAACATTTTCATTTATAACTCATGATTTTAAATTCACACTCACATGCTTACATATCAATCAATTATGATAATTACATATCATACTATGCCTAAACGAAGTCGCACGAGTCGTTTAACCCTCACTTCACATGACCTTGGCCACCCATCTATGATGGTCAAACCATGCCAACTTTCATGACAGATTGCTCGTGAACACATTCTATATTCGTCCCAAACCAGAATGCCTGAATGACGTAAAAAACTCTAAAAAACCACACAAATCACATAACTATGACTCATGTATTCACAAACCATTATGTTTTAAAACCAATTACAATTAATCATTCATAAGTTCATATCTGGATCCATATGTCTTCAATATTATATTTTCGATCCAAGGCAACCCACAAATCTTTTGCTATCATGGAAGGAAAAAAACTATATACATTAAATAAATATTTGACAATGCCGATAAAATCTAACAACAACACATAATATCCTTCTCTTTCCACTCAATGGTTCTATTCGAGCTTCAAGGATCAATATTATTGGATTGGAGAGAATATGACTCAAAACACAAATGCATCCCTAATATGGTTAACCAAATTTTCATATGTTGTTGCCAGCATTAAAAATGAGGGCTGACAAACTTTTTCGGCATTAAAGTCAATTCGACCTTAGGTCGGAGGGTAACAATCGTAGACATGTTTACTACGGTAAAATCTAATTTCTCTAAGATTGTTAGAAAATACTATAGACATATATGCATAATAAACCAATATACAACAAATGTAAATATGTCCCAAGTAAGCCATAAACAAGTCATACAAAAAACAAAAGAAAAGGAAAAATAAGAAACTTATCTTTGTGAGCCACTCTTTCAGACTTTTCTTAGAGAAATTAATGTTCCGCTATGAGTATGTACGGGTACCTACACATTTTTTTCAGGATAAAAAGCATATACAACTCGAAGATCACATACCTTGATTTGTACTGACCTCGAACACATCTCAATCGCCTATGGCTGGAGCAGAGAGGGACGAAACACCAACACAGGAACTAGAGCAATACCATGAGCAGAACCAAAATAAGGAGGCAGAAAGAGAGAGATGGAAAGCACTGTGTATTTAAGGAGGACCCCTAATCACCTATTTATAGGGTACGAGTGTGGATTATGGATTGTTGATATGATCCAAATAATACATTATTTTATTCTCAACTATTCCATATTATCCGAAATTGCCCCATCTCATTCGGAGTATGTCCTCCCCAATATCTTTGAACTAAGCTTCATGAGCTACTAACTATATAAAAGGACATGTGAGTTTGTCACATTCTTCAATATAGGACTAACTTTGCCTCCTCTTAGTCATCACATATACAAGTCCATCACATGTTACTTTTTACATTTTAGGACTTTTACATATATCAATTATGCATCAATTGATTATTTAAGGATATCAATATGAATTAAATGTCATTAATGCACACTAAATCCAACACTTACAACCTCCTTTTCGATTCTCCTTCTTCCTCTCTCCCTCCCTTCCTTTATCTCCCTCTAAGGAAAGAGTAAGGTGACAAATAAGGGACAAAAGTTTTGCAGTAATATAAGGACTCATTGTGCTCATAAGAGGTTTTTCTTTATGCTTACTCAGGGGCGTTTAGATAAGTTTATTTGAATGAGGAAGACCTTCAAGTGATCATTCCTATGCCTTCTTCATTGTCTAAATAGGAAGTTACAGTGAGCCTCTACCATAGTACCGATGGTTTTACCTATTTTTTTGGGGTTATTTATTGTTAATTGTAATGTAGGATTTTATGTATTTCACATTTTGAGATTCACTACTTAATAAAGTTTCTATTTATATATATATATATATATATATATATATATATATATAAGATTACTATTTACACTCTTTTTACTATTTATAAACTTTTTTAAAATATCAAAATTGTCCCTCAACGTTTTCTTTCTCCTCTTCACAACTAATTTTGGTATTCTATTCTCTTAATTTTGGTAATCGGTATTTTGTTCAATTTTTACTATCATTATCTTCTTTGCAGCCAAACAACACATACTCTTATGAACCTCGTCAGGAAAAAAAGAAAAAAAATTAAGAACAAGAAAAATGAAACAAAAAAACCAAATTAATGAGAGAAAGGAAAGAAAGAAAAACAAAGAAGAATCAAGAAATACATGAGTATATTTATACGATAATCATTTGAAATAGGGAGAGACACAACTCAACCACATCTCCCAAGTAGGATACCTACAACTTACCTGTGTCTCCTATTAACCGAGAGGCAAGATTAAGTTGCATCTGTTATCAAGAGAGACCCGCAATATAGGACACATTTCTCTTGTTAGGGAGAAGCGCATGTGCCATATCTCTAATCAAGAACAGAGCATCATTGTACGCAGATATTATGGTTGAAAACGAAATCAACACATCCAATAAATGACAAAAGATATACCAAATCAAAACATACCTATAAAAATCACTTAAACCCTATTCGAATCGGCCTCCTTTTTTTGTCTTCCTTCTTTTTCTTCTTTTTATTCCTTTTTAATTGGATCCAAAGCAGGGATGTTTAGGAGTTGGAGACCAAAATCCTCTCCACCCAGTTTCAAAACTCAACCCCTTTCTCTACCCTTATGTTTCCATGGGTCTCCACAGGAACCCATTGAGGGAAAGAGATCCGTTAAAACATACATTGAAGCACACTTTTCATTTGAAATAAAACCCTAATTTTTATGAAATATATATAAATTTGAGTATATTATTACAAATGAATATATGGGACAACAACAATGAGTTCATGCATTAAAAAAGAGGTGACACTTTTTTATTTATCATTTCACATAGTTTGTTTTATTTTCAGATGAGCTTAACTTCTTACAATGAATGGGAACAATGGTTAGAGTTGGGTTCGCAGGGTGGAGACCTGCTTATCTCCGATCCCTATCAAGGATCTCCTAGCACTTACGTCTCATCCTTGCTTCATTTCTATTCTCCCAATCCGCTCCGTTCAAAGCGAGTACCCATGGGGAGCCGAAGATCCCTCCTCATAAATATTCCTACGAATGAAGGATGAAGAGGTATTGTGTGCCGGATCGAGCTTCAACCTGTGGGTCATCACAGGAATAACGTGGGATGATCGACGTTGATGTGGAATCATGGAGAGAGAACATAGACGATTGATGATAGAGGGGTAATGTGAGAATTTTCAAAATTTAGTAGGAGCAAAATCAAAATCACAGTAAAAAGAAAGTGTAGATAGTAAAAAGGGTATGCATGTATCAATTATATATATATATATATATATATATATATATATATATATATATATATATATATATATATATATATATATATATATATATATATATATATATATATATATATTGGATCATGCTCACCACGGGCAGCCAACTCATATCCATTTGTTGTTTTTATGGTATGAGTATAATTTAGAAAAAACTTAAGGATTTTAAATACACATAAAGACAATAATATTGCATTCATTTCCCAAAAAGCAACAACCGAATATGAGTGAGCAATATCAGTGGTTGCATGATCCAATCTCTCTCTCTCTATATATATATAAATGCTATTGAAGACCATAGCATAATAACAAATCATTGCCAAACATCTCTTTTATGAGTATACATGATAACTTATAATTCTCGATGAATTCAACATTTTTTATATACATGTCACGGAGAAAGGTGCAAACGTTCAACTGAAAATCGACATGGTCATAGTGAATACCGCATGTATAATGTTAGAACTTTTGCCAGGCACTTCTCTCACCCGCACTCACAAGCTGTAGGTCGTGAGTTCCATTCGCATACCTGGCTTCGGCCTCCCGTTGTGACAAAAAAGAAGGAAACACATCGTGTCACCTTAAATCTATCTCGATCCACCAAATTGTTTCACTATTCAATCACTCCAAATATTCGGGTCAAGTTGTGTAGAAATTCTTCGTTTTATCGAGGAAGTGCCTGGAATTGGTGAATAATAAAAGGTACATTCAATCATCTAATGCCTCGTATCTTTTTTGCCTTCAAGTAAAACTGCACGCTTCCTATAGGTGTGCACGCAGGTTAGAGAGAGAGAGAGGGTGTGTGTAGTTTTGTTGATAGAGATACATTGGCCACATTGAGTACTTTTCCATTCCCCATGCTCGATACTGAAACCTTCTCTACTTTTGGGCCAGATGAATGAGCCCCAACGACCTTTAAGTCCATAAAATCTCCTCCTTGGTTACCTGCCTCGAGAATCGCCTCTCTCTCTCACACACACACGCAAGCACGCAAACATACACAAAAAAAAAAGAGAATGAAAGAGAGAAAGGATCATCAGTTCTTCTCTGCAGCCAGTTAATGACAACACAGTAATTAATGTTTGTATGCGTTTTAACTCTTTTCCAAGCTTCTTCTGTTTGATGCAGTAAAAATTGCAGCAGGTGGTCAGGAGGAGTAGTTCAAAGAGATGCCATGTTTGGCAATGTATGGACTAATGGCACGCATCGGAACGGTCTCCCATTTTGGGCTTTGAATGGATGACAAGATCCAACTTTGGTATTTTGGCAATATTCGTTTTTTCTAGCATGATCTCATAATTGAATTTTCCCTTCCCATTTTGGTGTAGGGATGATTAGAGATAGCGCACCTTGCAGGTCACAAGGTAACAAGTTAAATCGTGGAGTTGGTGCGACCACCAAAGCATTGGTGTGTATGTGTGCATACATACATACATACATATATATATATATATATATATATATATATATATATATATATATTATATATATATATATATACATGTATATATGGGAATCTAGCAACTCCCATTCTTTCTTTCTCTCTCTCTCTCTCTCTCTCTCTCTCTCTCCTATATGTGTGTCTTGTTAATGTATTCATTCTATTACCAATTTATCCTATCTTTTTAGGAAAATCTACTTCCTCCTTGTAGGTTATCTAGGTTCAACTCATTATCAGCGCCATGTTGATTAGTGACCTTAATCGAGTTGAACATGAACAATCTGTATTTGGATCGGCTTGACTGGTGAAACTAATGGGCTGATTGTCTCGTCGTAACAACAGATCATATAACTCATTTATCTTGTCCTTGTTTACATGCTCTTTTAGCCAATACAATGACATTCTTTTGAACATGACCTATATTGAATACGAACACGAGTCAAAACCAGCTCAAACACGAGCCAAATTAGCAAAAAAATAAAATTCAAACAAGTTTAAACTTGACCCATAATGAAACCATAAAAAGCTGGCCAACATGTTTATAATTGTGTTATTCTCTTCCTCTTTTTATTGAGGAGCAATACGATACTTTGCACACTCAATTCCCGTCGAGGATTTCCTCGATTCTCCCATCCACGACCCCAACATCCATTTTCACCCCTCAATCCTTCCCAATCAGGACAGTTTCCTACGGAAGTGAGGAATCCCGTCCCCATGAACATCCCTAGGTGCATGCATGTCTACATGTGTTAAGCTTTGGCCTCCCATTGTACCTAAACAAACATAGTTCGTAAGTATATGAACACAACCTAACTTATATAGGAAATGAGACAAACTCGAACTAATTCGTGTCCAAACCAATATGACACATAAAATAGTAGATTCCAGTAAAACAACTTATCGTGTCGTTTTATCTTGACCTGCTGAAACAGGACCCATGTGATCCTTTGCACACTCTTGTTGCTTTACTTATAGCATGTAATTAAATGGTGAAGGACACGAACTCAATCTATGTGTGTGCTGCTGAATCTTGGGCATTGATTGCGGACAGAGGGAATGTTTGGAGAATGTAAACTTAAGTCAGCAATAAAAGAGGGAAACGTTCTCAACTAAAAGAAGTCAATGCTTACTATTAAGATCTTACTAAGTTCGGACCAGGCACTTTGGTGCGGACTCTTGCCAGCCGTCCATTTCGTTTGCAGGATAAAGCAACAATAGATGTTCTATCATCTGGCATATTTTGTTTGTCATTAGCCAATTAATATTAGGAAACTTCAGATTCGGACCTTTGTCTTGCTCCAAATTACAAGTCAACTATCAAGTTTTCGTAATTTGAAATCCAAGCATAAGGTTTAGTCGTGAGTGTGAGCTTTGAGACAATGCTTTCAACTTATTAACTCTGTAATTTGATTCATCGCAGTTCAAATAGTTGGGAGCAAATTTAACTTTTTCTTTTATGGACGATCTAGTCATGATTTGGTTAGGTTTGGCTCTTATCCGGGGCTGTTCATGCATGCGTGTAACTTCTTTGTATAAATATATATATATATATAAATTTATATTTAAGAAACCAACAAAATTAGAGAACCACAAGAAACCTATCAGTTTCACGGTTTGATTGGCATGATATAAATAGTAAAGATTTAAATTGAAAAGATAATACCTTTGTATATTACATTTAATCATTAAATATTTTATATTTTATCACATCAACCATTCATCTCAAAGACGGAATGATTGTAATGTATTTCTTGTAGTTCTTTATTTTCGGGTTTCCTAAATATAGACCAATATATATAATTTGAGTATGGTTAAATTACATGGTTTGGACCATCGTAATTTACATTATGCAAGTTAATTTCAAACATAATATGCTGGTGATTATAGCGGTTCACCACCATACTAAACACACACATATATATACCCTCACACTTACCCACTCATTGTTTTTGGGTTACATAAGTATAATAAAAATACCTTTCATACTTTTTTAAAGACCTTTACAAATTTTGAAATTTTACTCATACTACCTACAAGCAATGGATGAATAAGTGATCTAATAAAAAAGTGCATGTTGGCCTAACTACGTTGATTATTGCATATCTACACATATGTAAAACCTATTATTTCCATATAAGTAAAGTAGGAATTATATGGTCCTCCGGAAGTATATATACTTCTAACAAATGCGCAATCTCATTGTCAATCAAGTGTGATGAGATGACGGTGTTTTAGGAGTATATACTTTTAGAAGGTTCTACCATTCTTATTAATAAAATAAGCAAGTTTCAGTTCACTTCCTTTTAACTCTATGCTGGGATAAACTCTGTCCGCTCTTGTTTATCGGCCCGAACCAGTTGGTAAGCTTGTATTAGAGGGCATTTCATTACTTAAAAGCATTTTGTTCAGGGAAATATTGCTGACTGACATGAAGGGTGATTGTAGATGTGTTTTTGCTACATGTATGGGTGAGCATTATTCGGCTATTTTCTGTTCAGTTTTACTACAACTTGGTTTGGTTTCGGTTTACAATTTAATAAAAGATCATATTTCTAAAGTTTCAAAACTAAATAACCATATATATATATATATACATATATATATAAACCGAATAATTGAACTAAACCAACCAAAATAATTCGATTCGGCTACCTATACAATTCTTTTGTTTTTTCGATTTTTAAGTTTAAAGCCGAACCGAACCGACCAATATACAACCCTAGTTACTTGCATCTACGTGAATAATTTCCAAAGAAGAGGCGGTTTTGCGGAATTTCGGAGGAAACGTATCCTTAAATGAAAATCTGCAACTACCTGCAAATTGAATCATTCGCTTGACTGAAGTTGAGTCACCCAAAAATGCCATGACTCAAGTATTTGTCAACACGTTTTCCAACTTGGTGACATCAGCTAGTAGTCAACATTTTCGTCAATATATACTTTTAGATCTAGTGATTTGACAGAAAAACTTGGATCAGAATCTATATTAGAAATATCTTAAAAACGAAGAACATAATCTTATAAATATTCATATTTACACATTATTCTTTATTAACAAGGGAGTACTACAAAAGCTTGCATCACGGCGAGTCGGCCTGACTTTCCACGGTTTCCGAAAAGTCTTTTTCGACGATCTAGATAGATGGTTTTATCTTTCAGCCATCGATCCTCCGGAAATCAAAAGAAGAAAAGGGTCCGAAACGGCAGGAGGCGGGCGTTTGTGATTCAGAAAAAATATATTGAAAGAGAGAGCCACCACACACAACCCCACACATCGATCTGAGTAGATAACAAGAGTTTAGACACACCCTTTGATTGATCAGCGTCGTGATTACTTGATGATGAAAAGACAGACTCTAGCTAGTTGGTGGATGGCATGTTTTCAAGCAATGCAGCCAATCATCATAACGTTTGCGATTGTGAAAGTACTGCATGTGTTAAGAAACTCTTACCATGGCGTCCCAACTTCAAATGCATCCCGGGCGCCCAGCTTCAACTCATGGCAGACATGGTTCTGATCATCGTAATGGATTAGCGACCATCAACGAGAGAGAGAGAGAGAGAGAGAGAGAGAGAGAGAGAGAGAGAGAGAGAGAGAGAGAGAGAGAGAGAGAGAGAGAGAGAGAGAGAGAGTACGGTGTTCATTACCAAGTACCATGAGCAATAAATCACAGAACTTCTTCCAGTGGAACTCCAGATACATGTATCATAATCATTGTAAAAACGTTCAGGAATATCCAACAGCGAAGCATAAGAATCAGTAGAAAAAGCTAAACAGAATCATCTTTCTTGCCCATGTCAGTTAAGCTGCATCAGTCATTCACTTGGATATTAAGCTTAAAGGAGAGAGAGAGTTCAATGTCCATTTCCAAGTACTACACGCAATAATCAACTCTAGTGGAACTTCAGACACTGCATGTGTCGTTATTATTGCAATAATCTCCAGGAATATCTAGCAGCGAAGCACAACGATCAGTACAAAAAGCTAAACTGAATCAGTTTTCTTGCCATGTCAGTTAAGCTGCTTTATGCATTCCTCGGATCTTTAGCTTCAACAAACAGCAGTATATGGTACTAATGTCCTTGACACATTTTCACATAAAATGAAGATCAGCTTGAGAGAGATAGAGAGGCATGTGCATTTCCATGATGAGATACAAAAAAACAAAGGAAAAGTTGCTGCTACACTAATTGAAATAAAGACATACATGCATCAGTATCATCACAATCATATCCTAATCACGAACTACCCAGTGGCAGGATGTCAACAGCAAAAGCACGCTAATTAACCTCCAAAGGCTAAAGCGAGAGTACGTTCTTATCTGAACTGTAACCAAGTCTTAGCTCCAAGTCTATGTCTAAACCAACTTCCAAATCTCTCTCTCTGAAACCTTCAGCTGCCCTTTCACTTTCTGAGCTCACAAACAGCGGAAGCGTTTCATCGCAACATTCCAGCCTCCTATTGTTCTTATTTTCGCTTTTCTCCTCTTCTCTTTCATGCATCTCTTCCACCTTCTCAAAATTAGTCATCGCTTTCAATCCATCTAAACTAAAATAGTTAGAGAACGCAGGATTGCTGAGAGCCCCAGTAGTTGGTGTCATGTTATCTTTGCAAAACCTGGTTGGAGATATAGCAGCCGCGGCAAGCGAAGACAAAGGGAAGGAACTTGGTTTTAAGATGGTGGTTGTCTGAGAAGATGGAATTTTAGGGTTTTCATGAAGCAAACCATCTTCATCACTAGGAGAAAGAGGAGAAAGGGATTGCCTGAGCCTTGCTCTATCTCTTCTATGCACATTCATGTGACCCCCAAGTGCCTGCGCGGACCGAAACTCCCTCCTGCAGAAACTGCAGGGGTATGACCTAGGCGGCCATGAAAACACTGCACCCAGTGAGCCCCATGAGTGATCATCTGCTGACCTCCTCAGCCATGGCGCCTTAGCGGTTTGCTCCATTATGCCCACTCTTCAGCCAGCAGAATTATGTTTTATATATGGTTGGCCATGATGGAGTGGATTCGGGATGGATCTCAGCAAAAACTGAACCAGACTTAAATGGATTCTTGCATAATTAGGTCCGGATTCCCATGATAAAGTTCAATACTGAATGTGACATGTTTAGCTAGCAAAATGTGATTGTATTTTACATGTAAACTATGCTTTGAAAGTTGAATTAAATGGGATGTTTGGGAGTCCAGACCTGTTCTAATTGTTGATTGAGTACTGGTTTTTTTTTGCCAAACTTGACTAAAGTTGGACTTGGAAGCTTAAACCTTGCCATTGACATGTCCCTATGTGGTTGGTCCTTTAAGACTACCAATCACTTTCTTTGGCTCCCTGACCTCATAATGAGCACAGCAGCATGCCCATCAAAACCCTAATCCCAAAATCGAAATTCCCATTTTAAGCCCCCCCCTGAAACTGGTTTCCTTGCCTCGTCTGTTTGTCACTTTTGATGAAATAGAGCTGCAACTTGAGGTGAATAATGGAGGGCATTGTTTAAAATAAAATTCGAGAGGGTGAAAAAATCTCTTGCTATATCTACTTGGTGTGTTGAGGGTATGGAGCCAAACTAGAGGCAACCCAGTTCGGGAAATGCCATTATTGAGTGGAATTAAATTCAATAAATACATAGCCAAAGTAAAGAGTATGTATGTACGAAACTATCATTCTGAATCTTCTTGTGCTTTTAGCTTGCTCGACCAGGAAAACATGGAAGATCTAAGCCTCATATAGAGCGCCTTGGCTAACATCAACAAAGCACATACGATATGAAGGATCCTAAGTTTCAAGTCATATTCATGCCTAGACAAGAAAAAGTTCAAAGCATGCTGTTTATAAGTTTATGAAAAGAAGCCTCCTTATAATGTGAACTCTGATCCTATCTCATCGTCCAGTCCTTGTTTATTACCTTAAGATGTTATATATATATATATATATATATATATACCTGTCTACTCCGGATGTTGCCCACTAATGCTCGATTATTGTTTTCAAGGAAAATGGGTATAATAACATTGTCTTTATTCTTTTTTGAAAACTCTTAAAATTATACTCATCCACCAAAAGACAATGGATAAGCATATCATAGGTGGATAAGATCTAGTTTTTCTATACACACACACACACACATATATATGAGAGTTGCTAGACTCTAGACGTATTTTTTGCTTTTTGAAAAATACTTTTTTTTTTAATTTGAACTATTTGATCAAAGAGATGGATGGTACACATTATCAAAAAGAGTCTAGCAACTCACATTCTCTCTATATGTATGTGTGTATGTATATGTATCCAATGCTTTATCAAGAAGAGTAGCAACTCCCATTCTCCCTATGTATGTATGTGTGTATTTGTGTATGTATCCAATGCTTTATTAGTAAATATATACAAATAAAAATGTATATATTTATGTGTTTACAGCAGCGAAATACGCCGTTGCCTTTAACTTGAGGAGTAAAATGTAGAAATCCGCACCGAATAGAGCTCAGGTGTTATTGTGGCGAGCAATAGCGTACATATCATACATTGTTGTAAAAATATTTTGGCATTTTAAAACAAAATCGCATATACGAGAACTTACAGTTTGATTCATGTGAGGAGCTGACCCATTAAGAGATCAAGAATCTGCAGATCCAACTGGATCTGTATCCAATGCTTTATCAGTAAAGGTGGCTAGGTGACAAACTCCATGAACAAGACGTGACCAAACGTTCCAACTTTGGCAGATGATCACTCATACTCGGTATTTGCATGCAATTTCTCCAATCTAAAACCATAAATCGGTTCATGAACTCGGACAACAGATATTATTATCAGGTCCTCAACTGTTAGAGAGAGAGAGAGCTTTAGTTCCACACATCTCAATTAATAAATTTTATATGGCAATCTTTCCGTAGTACATTTTATATGACAACATCAAACAGGTTCTTAACAGCTAGACAGAGAAGACACACACACAGAGCATCAGTGCAACACATCTCAATTAATAAATTTTATATGGCAATCTTTCTGTAGTACATTTTATATGGCAAAACATCAAAAGATAGACAGCCTACAAATCATTAAATTGTCCAAGAAATCAGTTCAAATATTTCGATCAAGTAGCTTATTTCATTTATCGACCATTTGACCATGCAAGCAACATGATGCTATCAGGCATCTCTTAGATTCTACCATGGAAATGGTAAAGAACAAATTTCACCAGTACTAGAGCATCGCACTTGGAAGTGGACGATGTACCAGCATCATATTCTTTCCAGTAATTAATTATAAGACACGAATCTGTGTGATGGACCAACTGAATTAGCTTCAGTTCTTTACACTTGGTTGTCTTTCATTGCTGCCTGTGCACACAGTAGGCAGCTTTCTTTGTACTGGTCTTGATTAATATAAGTTTTACTTTTTTCTTTGCACAGAAAAAGGAAGAAAAACTCCTCTCCAATATTTCTTTCTATGGTATCAGACGAATGCTTTCTTATGAGTAAGAAATTGCTTTTTGGTAGGATTAATATAATAAGGTTGTACTTCATTAATTTTCAAATACCATCACATCTCAAAAATCAATGGTCAGATACAAGTAAGCAAGATCAACTGTGGGCAAGATTCGGTTTTGATATATGTATATATGTATGATAAATACTAGTAATATTATAGGTTAGCATATATAAAAAAATCTTAACTATCAAATTTGAAAGATAATTGATTAAAAATTTGATTTTTTAGCTTTTTGATTGAAGTATACTTGCAAAAAGTACAAGTGTGTTTTGTGCTTTTTTAAATTCAAATATCCACTATCCTTCAGTTTGGATGGTTGATATTTATTTAGATATGTTAGTATTTAACATTATTAGCACATACAAAGTTTCTGATATATATATCAACAAATGTACCTGTACAGTAGGTGTGTCGACTAACATCGGATGTACCCGATCCAATTTCAAATCACATTAGTTGGATTTGGTACCTACAGCAATATCCAACTAACAGTGGGAAACGGTATGGTCTTCGATTTTGAGACTTGACTTATGTCCAGTACTGGATCCAGATCCGATTTTGAAAAAGTAAATGGTACGATGCTGAGGCTTGGTTGTATTATAAGAAAAAAAGACAACAGGCACACTTGAATAACCTTTTGCACACTGTACACCAGTAGACCATTTGACTCGTGTCAGAGAGCAATGAGGATTTTGTATCAGCAAATGCATACTTCAGTCAGTCATCACCCAAATGAGGATCTAGAAACACAACGTCGAGTGAGATTTAGGCACACTTGAACAACCATGAAGTTCTCTTGTAGTTACAGCTGACAAACTCTTTTCTGTAGTTACAATTAGCAAACTTACAAAAAAAGGGGTCAAAACTATCAGTTTTCAGTAAAAGTGAGAAGCTCATAGAGCGCAGGAATAGACATGCAAACTGATCTTCTTTGACGAAGTAATGCTAATCAGATGAGGACCGCGTCCAGATTGGTCAAGTTGAGTACTTCATCAGTTACAGAGCAGACCACTAGTTGCAGTTCCATAATTGACCCCTTTTTCACTTGGATGGTTGCATCTTTGATTGGGCAATGGAGATGTATCCGTCGCCCTTCCGATATATAGAAGAAGTTGGTGATGGAGCCTTTTTATGACAGGAAACTCCTGTAATCACAAAAAGCTTAAAAGATCATAGATATCGCTAAGAATATAGAGAAATATGGACATTAATGCGCTTGGACCATAAGCATAAGAAATAGGTCATTCGCTGATGGTCACCTTATGAATGCTGATAACAAAGTGTTACGACTACGAAATTGAGGTTCTTCCAAGAGCGCAAGCAACGATGACATTCACAAATCAAAGGTTGAGAAGCAGAGCAGTATTGTGTAATATACCAACTTACATTCATTATCTCCTGTAAGGAATTATCGATGAGAGAAAGAGGTAATGTCTCAATTACACCAGTGAAACCTCTGAAGCACAGATTGAGCAAGCTAAAGTTAGGCAAACGCAAAACTTTATACTTGTGCCATCAATATGAGAAAGGACCTTTCAGATTATAATAACACCTGATGTGAGTGCAGAGGAGAACATAACACCTAATAATGTGGCAACTTGGTAACCAAATAATGCACCCGCCCAATGAGAGGACGGTGAGACTCATTGAAGCTTACCAAATCACTCAATTTCCCAGTCAAGCTCAGTAGTCGCCAATCCAATAGAGGGTCACAGATGTATGAGAGCCCCTTGTTGTCTTGGAGTATTGACTCGAGTATTGACTCCACGGTCATAGTATTGACTCGAGTATGAGAGCCCCTTGTTGTCTTGGCTATCTGTGAAATATTTGACTTATTCTCAATTCATTAACATTTAAAGAGTTAACTGGCAGCAGTGGGCAAGAAAACAAATATATTGAACAGAAAGCAGAAAATCCAAATACTTTTACCACTTTGCAGAGTTCACTGCCAATCTCGATGGCAGTGGAGCAAGCCTCTACTACATTTCCAGCAGCCCACCCAATAACTTCTGGCTCCCTTGCCTTGAAGTTTGAGCAGAACTAAATAACGTAATAGAGTGAAAGAGTATAGGTTGCAGTAAATAATAAATTATGAGTTACCTGGCATAAAATCCCAATAACAGAAAGGGAGACTGCTCTCAGATTATCAATCATATCGTCTGTGCTCTCAAATATTATAATAGGAATGACAAAATCTGGTATACGTGCTGAAGTTTCAGAAGAAAGACAACAATCAGAAAGCCTACAAGAGGAATTTAGGGTGTGCATTGGATTGGAGTGAATTTGATGGAAAGAGAACTCAAGTTAAATTTCTAAACATGCTTGCGTGTTTGGATCCACTACTGATTTCTCAATTCTTCAAATTCTCTACTTAGATCACACCACAGGTGGGAATTCATATCCTCCCAAAGAAAAAAACATAACAAATAAGTGTTGAAACCATAATTTCCAAAAATTAGAGTGGCGATCTAAAGTGAATGAGTTCAACATTTCTTGTTATTTCAAATCTAAGGTGAATTCTTGAGAAGTTAACCGAACACACCAAAAGTAAAACAGTCTGAATGTCCCAACAATTCTTGGCATTTCAAATTCTAAGGTGAATTCTTGGTGATCGAAAATGTTGGAACATAAACATTGATCATTGAATCTTAAGGAAAGAGTCCAAACACTTTTGCGTAGATTCATAAGTGGTAGAGCAAGTGACTAACGTTGATAATGGTAGCGTTCAAGCTTCAGAGTAGCTTACATTGGACAAAGGCAAGCCTTGTTTCCTTGTTAGCAGCTACAGTCTGCAGTAACAAACACCATAACTATAACTTATAAGTTTCTGGTTCAACCAAAACCATGTATTCAGACTAAACTAATGGAAACTCAAAGAAACTAGGATCAATTGTCAGCACATTGCCAAATATCTAAAACAGAAAATTTCATAGAATCTGATAAGAAATACGAATCTGTTACATTCCCAACGTTCTATGTCAAAACAAATGAGAAAGAGACAACAACAACAACAAATGAGAAAGAGACAAGTTACCAAAAAGAAATGTAAAGGCATCAAATAGATTCCTCAAATCCTTGTGCTTGCATAAATTTTTTCTTCATTTCTTTCTTTTATATGTTTAGCAAAGACAGGCAATCTGAGCTGCACCATAAGCAATAAGTAAACAGAGTTTTGTACCTGAAACAGCGTGAGCACATTAGCTAGCCTCCTCGCGGCTCTGACGTTAAGACCCCCATTCATCATTTTCAGACTGGCACCAGTTAGATCCTTCCAAATTCAAGAAATTAAACATAATAAATACATTATAACTGCACCAGGAGATCAATGCGGCAATATGATCTGAATTAATTTAAAATGAAGAAAACTGTAACAAGATGAATGAAACAACAAGAACCCCGACCTCTCATAGTTCTCAGGATCTTCCTCCCGTCTCTGTTACAAATGAAGAGGAATATATATGGGACTCCTTGGTGACGTTTTCCCGAGGATTTGCTGAGGAGAAACCATCGGAAAAGATTGAAAAGAGAAGACCTCAAGAAGAAAATTGCTGAAGCATCTGAGCGCATTCTCTCTGATATCTTCCTCTTGAAGCTCCAAGATTACATCAGGAATTCCCATGGATTTCTTCATCCATTTCACCTTATGCTTTTTCCATACTGCCTTCTTCTTCTTTCCCTTCGGATCCGAGAGTTCTTCAGCAAGCGACAAGACAAGTATAAGACAAAAGAAACGCAAAACACAGCAGCATAGAAGTTTTGGAAGACACCCACCAAAGTAAAACAAAAAGGAAGAAACCTTGGTCTATCTTGGAGTCAAGAAGGAGGTTCAGTGTCCGATCTTCCCATAGATGAGGATCTTGCGACTCTCCCACGTACTCTTCTTCTTCAGAGGTCACCATATCTCTCTCTCTCTCTTCGTTCCTGAATCCAACTAAAGAGTCCTTTCTTTCTCCTCTCCTTGTGTCGATCTTGGTAACAATGGCGGGAGAGGGATTCTTTCTTGCTATGAATCTCACTACAACCGTCGCCGTGAGCTTTATTTCACGTTCATTCGGGTCCAACAAGGACCGACTCTGGACTTTGATCCATACCCGAACAGGATCCGGTTCAAAAAAACTTGGCACACGGTTTCAACCGTGGGAAATAGTGGCTCTTACTGGATTATGTGAAGAAATGAATAGAAAATCCAACCAAATCGCGCTTGGAAATCAAAATTTTAGGTGAACCTGCTGCGGAAATGAGGCATTGCAGTTCGTTGCTTTGGTGAGCCGGTTCTGGTGGGTGTAATCGAGCTGAGTCAAGTTCAAGTACAAGAAAGCTCCACTCGACTCGTTAAGAAAACGTCTTGCTCCAGATCCATTGAGATTCGATCTTGAGATCGAGCTCGAGTTATGTTCCAACAACTTGAGCTTGTCTCGCTAAGCTCGGTTGAGCTTTATTCAACCAAAGATTGACTTGTTTAAGCTTGGCTCAAGCAAAGAGTGTTCAAAACAAATAATATATATATATATATATATATATATATATATATATATATATATATATATTTATGAAACTCTGCATGTAATTGATCACTGGTCCCAAACCCGGATAAAAGAGGAGGGTTGCGTTAGGCTTCCGACAGCCAACGTAAAACTTTGCCATGACTTATCTACCATGGATTTTATAAATGATGATAGGGCTCTGTGAAAACAAAGAATCCATGTAGCCAATCTCATCCAGTATGAGAAAAGGCTTAGTTGTAGTTATGTATATATATATATATATGTGTGTGTGTGTGTATATAGAGAGAGCATAGTACATCTGCACATTCATTCATGCTTGAAATCACTTAAATATCTTCACCATTTGATCGTGATTATCAATGATGGAGAATTGAATTTTAAACACATTCAATGCACATGAACATTTGATGTGAAGTATAGAAATACTTTAAACTTTTTAAATTAAAATATCTATTGTTGATCATCATGATTGAGCAATAAACATCTTTAAGTGAATTCAAGAATGGATGAGTGTATGCATAACTATTCTCTCTCTCTCTCTCTCTCTCTCTCTCTCTCTCTCTTCTCTTCTCTCTCTCTCTCTCTCTCTCTCTCTCTATATATATATATATATATATATATATATATATATATATATATATATATAACTAGACTCTGATTTGAGTGCGATTTTAACTGTTGAATTTGCTAATCCAAAAAAAGGAAACTTGTCATATTAAGATAGCATTAGTCTTGTTAGTGTTGAAAATTGAGGAGATTTAGAGGTGGGAACCTCGATTTGTTGGTTGGGATTTTAAATTAGGATGATTTTGAAGGTCATAAGTTCGATGCCCTGTGTGTGTATCAGGCTCCAACCTCCCTTTATACCAGAAAACAAAGTATACTTATAAAAGAAAACAGTTGACAAGAATGTACCTCTCCTTGGATCCGGCACATTTGGGCATATATGGAAATGGATTTCTGTGGTGATTCCAATCTGAATGACTTTGAAGAAGAGCCGACAAAAAAATTATTTCATATTATACTAGTTATTATATTTTTTAATAAATTTGAAGCGAGCAAAATATACTAAATATAGCATGACCACATGTCTAAGTTTTTTAAAACTTTACACGAGAAATATATGCGTGCTCTAATGAGAAGTTCTGGTTATTAATTGCTTTATTTACCAGTTGGAGTACTAATTTGATAATCTCAAGGGACCTACAATACCATCTAAGGACTTGGGACATCACGCCCATATCCGGCCATATGGACAGAGCCATCCTCAAATAAATAAATAAATAAAAATATATATATATATATATATGACATAGCGATATGATCGATGGAGTGGATATATCTGACATTAAATTTGAATCTAATAATATGGATTTAGTAGCCAAAACCATATCCAAATAAACCTAAATTATTGATATTTTGGATCTAATTAGTTATTTTTGGTGTTGGCCTTTCTAGGAATCAGAATTTGAGTCCAACCTAAACATGTTCAGTTCCGGGTAGACCAGAACCGGTGGTTAAAAACCGGAAGTTCCAGTTTGCCTAAAACCATAAACTGGAGATTTGGGCTTGGTTCCCTGGTTTGTAACGACCAGCTCCATTTTGAACAAAAAACCAAATAAAGCTAAAAATGATAAAGAGAAGTTTAAAGGAAAAACAAAAAAGTTCTTACAAACTAGGACCATTACCGGTGGCTTCAACCACCTGTTTTGGTTCAGATTTGATGGGTGGAGGAACCATAACCGAACCAGGAACCTCTCAGGTTCAGTCACAGTTCTGGGTCCGGTTTCATGGTTTCAGGTCTGGCCGGTTGCAGGACCTGTTTGGTTCCGGTTCAAATCAATCGTGTCAAGTTTCATCACCTTAATGTCCAATTGTTTTGATTTGGCAGTCCACTACCCAGATATCTTAACTTCCTGACCTATATATTGCACAATTCTGTCATTTTTTTTGCCTCTTGACTTGAATCCCAAAAGTAAAAAATAACGAAGCTCTCTTCTTGTATGCTTCTCCTTCTCCATGTTATTCTACTACAACTGAGTTCATCATATGTTCCTCCCAAAGCCCATACCTGCAAGGCTGGCAGCTCAACACTCCCATTGATTAACATGGTCCGGCTTCTCTCGCGGTTGGAAGCCATGGTGGCCAACACCAGTTTCGCCACCGCCAGATATGGCAGTGGTGACTCAGCCATCTATGGCCTCCTGCAATGCCGAGGCGACTTCCTGCCGCTCGTCTGTGAGAAATGTGCCAGGGATGCTGTTAGGCAAGTCATGTCCCTGTGTGGAACCATGAGTCAGGCTAGGGTATGGTTCGACTTGTGCTATATTCGCTATGACACCACCAACTTCATCGGCAAATTAGATACCGATTACCCGGTGATCTATGTCCATAATGGCAGAATCTCGCGAAGGGCCTTCTGGAGGAAGACGGAGAGGCTAATGAGGAAGATGGGTTCAACAGCCATGGAGCCCCTTGGACGAGCCATGGGCACAGCCTGGGTTAGGTTCAATTCTTCACTGATTAATTATGCCAAGTGCTTGGCCACTGCAACCTCTCAATTTGAAGCTTGCTGTGAGGGAAGTGAAGGGGGTCTGATCAGCCATGGAAGCTGCATTGCTCGCTAAGAGATCTATCATTTCTACTATCCGTTGGTCGGAGGCGATCTGGAGTCGGTATCTACGTCTGCGGCGTACCACCAGAGACGTAGCATAACTGGACTCAACCCTCTAAACCAAGCATTATAGTGGAAACGAAGTACTTGGGTTTATCTTCTATGGTTGAAATGAGTATGTTCTTCTTTCCCTTAGGCTGGTTTAGCAAACTCTGGAGAATAGTATGAGTTCTACCATGGGAAATTAATTAGTTGACAATGAATTATGTATGATTCTAATAAACCAAATTATGACAGTGTTGTGTTCCTTTTCTTTGATCAATGTGGTATGTTACAGTTTGAATATAATTATTCGGTTGAGAGAAAAAAATCATGGTAAAAGCCTCTATTGGCCACAACTCTCAACCCGCATCCTTGTATTGTAAATATCGTAATACTTTCATGGACCTTGTAATACTTTCATGGACCTTATAATATGATATGATGCGATACGATACAACACGTTGTTCATATTTAGGTACTTGAATCCATATGATCAGCGCAGTTGTATTATTGTTTTTAGCATATCACGCTATATGACATAAAATACAACATTATATCATCCTAGTATAGTATCATATTGATGATTTCAAAAACTGTTTGGTCCTTTTTTCTATAATTTGTTATCTCCGTCAAATTGTAGATGCGTGGATGAATGTTGCTTTCTATGCTTTCAATTAAGTACTTATTTTTTCTAATTTTGTGATTTATGATATTTTTAATTTTCCAAAATATTCTTTATTAATGAACACTAAATATAACATTTAGTACCTTGTCATACAATATACCATTTCATACCTTCTAGCGCTGATGGAGTGAAAACCCACAAGAGAAGCCCAATCATATTAACAGGTGTTGCTGGTCTGTCCTTTTATATCAGCATTAAACTATGAAAAGGTGAATTGATGAGTTAATTTTCTCATCAAAGGCCTTCATTAGAGTATATAGGGATGGCAATAGGGCGAGTTAGAACAGGTATACCTATACTTGGCCCTGACCAAAACCTTAATAGGTGGCCATGGGCTTTGGTTTCTTTTCCCAAGCATATAATGTTAAGCCGAGAAACTGATCATTCTAGGCAGTTTCACTCACGGAAATGGCTTGATCAGCCATCTACCCGTTTCTCGTGGAGGTTGTTACGGAACAAATCCATAACAGGTTTTGTAACAGTCGGATAAGGGTTGTAGGACAAAAAGCCCAGCCTGGATATTCAGAAGGAGGAGCCAAATGTTGCTCTATAAATACAGAGTAACGCACAAAAGAATACATCTAAAAAAACAAGTAAAAGCCTCCTTGAGAAATCTGATTGTGAAAACCGTGAAAAACTCATTCTTCTTTGCTTACCTAGATAGCTTACTAGAAGGAAAACTGCTGCGATCTGAAAGCTAAAGGAGCAAAAGAAGGATCAGACGTTTGTCGTAATATCAAGATAGTCCAACAGATAACATGATGGCTATGGAGAAAAAATGAGCCATATATATATGTGTGTGTGTGTGTGTGCTCTTTATGTTCATACCCAAACCCAAACCCGAACCTGACCGAGTCGGGTATTCCACACTCCATTCGAGATGTGTCGGGTCAAGTCAATGTTGTCATCCCTAAGACCACATTAAGACATCTTTTTTTTCATGTCTATTGGTTTTATATAGACTTTTCGCTAATAACCTCATTATAGATCCGGTCTTTGTGTGTATTAATCACACATTCACAATGAATCTTAATTTACTTCACTTTTTTTTTTTAATGTCCTAACAATCAAACACTCAATCTTAGTCTTCTTGCCCATAGAAAATGGCATATCTCACGATATCATCATCTTTAGTCTTCTTGCCCATTGAAAATATCGATTATTTACTGGAGCTCTTTTTCTAATATTTTAGTAAATCAGCGTTACCCATAGTTTGTCTTGGTTGGGCTCGTTCGTGTTCCTTGGATTAGAAGATTTTGAGGGTAACAATAGTCTTGCACGGTGTTGCTGCGACCTGTATATTATAACTGGTGGTTGTAACCGTGGGCTTTATGGGTGAGTTGGAACTCACGTGATAACCTAATATGGTAAACTGTGGACTAAGGTTGTAGCCAACGGATCCAACCGTGCGGTACACTTTTTTTTGGTTACCCCAATCAGGGTGACGAGGGTGACCCAAACTCCTAAACCATTGACAATCTTTCCTTTTTCTTTTTTACAAGAAAAAGCCGAAACCTAACACCCACACATATACACTATTGGAATCGAACTCCCTACCAGCAGCAATGATGCTAGATCGTTCTGCCGTTGAGCTAACGCTCTGGGTGCATCTCACAAGAAACACTTTATCATCCCTTTGTTGCTGCCCGGACACGATTTCATGTCCGAGTCCTTGTGTCTCAGCAATGAAGTCGTACCTATGAAGCACAAGATGGTAAGATCGACTCGTTGACTCAATGGGGTTGGTGCCAAAATAAGCTCTAATTCGAAGGAGTTCGGATGACTAATTTTGTTTTCTGTTCACAAAGTTGGCTCAGCGTGCTGCTGGTGGAGAGTTCGACTCCCACAAGGTGCATGTGTAGGTGTGTGTTTTACGCTTTGGTCTCTTATTGTAAAAAAAAATAGTTTGGTTACAATATATGCAATTATTTATAGCATTTGTGCTTCTGCCAACAATTTGCATTTAATTACAATATTTAATGTAGGAACATTCTTTTTCTATCAAAAAGAATCAGGAGGTGGTATCCGAGTGTATATTTAATGTAAGAACATTCTTGCCAGAGCTTTCTTTCATTGCCTTTTCACATATTCAAACAATCTTAAATGATTTTCTTTCATTTTTATCATTTATTAGTGTCACTCTTGACATTAAGTTTAATTAAAAAATATTATTATTGTTACTTAAACAAATTTGTAATTACTCCTTTAAACTCTTTGCATATATTTTTAAGTAAGTACTAAATGGTAACAATGGATTCTCTTAGATATTTTGTAGTAAATTTATCATTTTATCAAGCAGGGTTGCAACATCCTGGTCACCCTGAACAACTAAAACCAACAACAATACTATTGGTATCTTGACTAACACAGTCTATGTGCATGGGTGTATCACTTCATGCACATCTTACATAACACTAAGAGTTAGTTTTAAATCAAATTCTTATGAGTTCTACGTACAATTATGATATTATATTTTGATAATAATTCATAACAACTATATTTTAATTATTCTATGCTATGATACCAATTTATCACACCTGCACAGATTGTGACTACGACTCGACCCAAATCGATGCTACGATCACTTCTTACGTGAGTGTAAATGTAAGTGGTAATCAAAGAAAGCATAGCCAGATTCTAATTTAAATAAAATGTTAAATTTAAATATCTCAATATTTATAAGTCTAAATAATTCAGAGAAAATAGTGCGGGACTCACCGAACATAACCTCGAATACCAAAATAATTATCAAGATCAACTAACTCTCATCTAAGTCATAGCATCTTAAAAATGTAGCTCGACCAAATTAAAAGTGAAAGTTTTATGGTAAACTATAAAATGATAGGGTGAGCTTCGACCCATAACTCAACAGAAAAGTTATATACTTTTAAATAAAATTCATAATAAAAGCATACATGTTTTTATAATTATTTTATAACAAATAACATTTTCATTTATAACTCATGATTTTAAATTCACACTCACATGCTTACATATCAATCAATTATGATAATTACATATCATACTATGCCTAAACGAAGTCGCACGAGTCGTTTAACCCTCGCTTCACATGACCTTGGCCACCCATCTATGATGGTCAAACCATGCCAACTTTCATGACAGATTGCTCGTGAACACATTCTATATTCGTCCCAAGCCAGAATGCCTGAATGACGTAAAAAACTCTAAAAAACCACACAAATCACATAACTATGACTCATGTATTCTCAAACCATTATGTTTTAAAACCAATTACAATTAATCATTCACAAGTTCATATCTGGATCCATATGTATCCAAATCCATATTCATGCTATATTCAAATACCATTTTATACTAACATATGCATATCAAAACATGTTCTTTATCAACTAAGCCATAAACAAGTTCACTTCAAAAGCATATCAAATAACTCATAACTTCAAACATCATTTAAGAATCATTAATAAACTATTTAATAATAATACACATTTAAATCCATTCAAAACAATGAAAATAATCTCTATCATGGTTCTATTAAAGAATGTATAACTTCATATTAGAAGAAGTACCAAGATCTAAACTCCAAATTGTTGGGTGCTTTTATTATCATCAAATCCTTCAATTTTAATCTCTAAACAATAAAAAATAAAATTTATTTAACTATGAGTTTAACATAACAAATTGGATCCAAATCACATCTCAAACAACAATAAAATGACCCAAAGTTCAACTTGGATCCAATTAAGTTGTCATAGATCCAAACTTTCACCTAGATCTATATCCGATCAAAATTGGATAACACAATAGGTATTATAAGTTCCTGGGTTAACACAAAACCTTATCTCAACTTGAAGCTATTTAAATGGGTTATGTATCTGACCCAAAACATGTTTTAAGATCTAGACCCAAACACAACCCATAACCTGATTTTGACACAGAACTATTAGTGTGACATATGACACAAAGACACGACTGGGCACAATGTCGTTTTGTGGCACATCAAACAAGACGTGATACAATATAGAAACAAGACACACCCAAAAGGAGTCGTTTCCCTTGGTTTTTCGACATCGTCGTCATTTTCTGGGGACGATCAAGGTTGACAGTGGTCCTCAACCGACTGTTTACCTCCCCTCTTTTGACTTAGCCCAACATCAGCCGTCAGTGATGGTGTCTTGGTCAGAAAATCCTAGCAACTCGGTTGAAGAAAAAATCTAATGATTCAATGCATTTTTTGGCACCATTCGATAACCAAACCACTCAAAATCAACCTAGCTAGTAGTGCATACGAGAACCTCTCTAACCCAAGGTAGAACTCTTTTTCATTGAAAAATCATGTAAACTGAAAGCAAAAAATACATGAAAAACATACCATTTTTCAAACCATTTCTCGTCGTTTCACCTTACTTTGAATCCATGTTGTATGGATACGGGTATGATACCGGTACCTAGTACAGGTACCGGTACGAGGTATGCAATTTTTTAAAAAACTAAGGTATGGGTATGCCACTATTAAAAAACATAATAAAAAATAAATTTATATATACATGACATGAGTGTATGTATCACAGAGAGAGGGAGGGAGAGAGTACTTGGTTCAAAATTTTCACCATCAAGAGTGACTTTAGGTTCCTATAAATTTCATAGGCATCAAATTGCAAGTTAAAACATAATTGAGCATAGAACAGGAACAAACTTCCACCAACAGCTTGAACAGGTTTTATCAAAACACAATTGCACGAACATGCAAACAACAACAAAGCATTCACTACAAAAACATGCAGAAAATTCCAAATGAGTTTAGTTACGCAACCTATTCTTGAACCTCATAACACAAGGATAGCCAAGATGCCGATCATGATCATGTGAAAGATCTTCTTTCAGAACATCATATGTTGTCGAAACAATGTTAGCACTTGCAAGCTCATCCATATCAACAAATAAAGCATAGGAAGAAGAGTTCTTTACTCCTTCATATACATAAGTTCGTAGGTAACCAACCCTTGCCCTTGTGTGACAATATAGGTAAAGAATACAATCAAATTTCTCATTGGCAGAACTTTAAAGGAAGTTCTCCACATAGATCTATATGAATGATGTAGCAACTAAGATCCAAAATATTTCACAAAAAGAGTTTGACAAATTTTATAAATACCTAAACATAACAAAAGAGCATCAATTTCCAGTCTAATCTTTAATATAATAGGAGGCACAATTCCCATTTGCCTTTTTGCTAGCTATTTGAAGAAGAACATGGTAGTACATGGATGGCAATCAAGAAAACCATATCTGCATATAATCCAAAAATCTAACCTGCATGGTGTTTGCTTTAGTGCAAAAGAAATTCATACATTGAATTAGTGAATTATTCATAAGACACATTGAATTAGTGCAATCTTCCTACATATGACATCAACTCAAATAAACTCGTATTACATAATTCACTAAATACATACCTCCATTTTGTTTTGTTCTCAAAGGATCTTTCAAAGGATCTTGAAAGCTTGGACAAACAAAGTACCTCAAAGCCGAGTAGGTGAATATATAATTGCGCCTCCAAACAAAATGGCTAACAGAATGAGAAGGGACCAAGAAGAACAGTACTATAGAGAATCAACTCAAAACAACAGCTGAAAAATAGTTCACCAACATAGACTCTTTGTAGCAAATTTATGCAAGAAAATTAAACATTAGTATCATCTTACAAGGAGAATGAACAGAATTAGCTTTGTAGAAGCCCAAAGACCCCAAACAAATGCATTAAGTTTCATATTCTAAACACAATATCTTTGAATCTAAATATATTAACTTTCAAACACCAACATCAAACAAAATGTCTAACAGAATGAGAAGGGACCAAGAAGAACAGTACTATAGAGAATCAACTTAGAACAACAGCTGAAAAATAGTTCACCAACATAGACTCTTTGTAGCAAATTTATGCAAGGAAAATTAAACATTAGTATCATCTTATAAGGAGAATGAACAGAATCGGCTCTGTAGAAGCCCAAAGACCCCAAACAAATGCATTAAGTTTCATATTCTAAACACAATATCTTTGAATCTAAATATATTAACTTTCAAACACCAACATCCCACATTTTTGTCTCACCTTACATGCAATCCTTACTATTTCTTGAAAGAAAGCGAAGGTTTGTATGAACAAAAACCAAATCTTTACTTCTTTTAGGCTTTAACTTATTTCTTCTATAAAAATGGATGAAGGAATATGTACTCTAATTTCTTTAACAACATGAAGACAAGCATGATTGCGAAAGAAGCTTTAAAGTGATCATTTGAAGCTTAGGAATTGATGATCCATTAATAACCCACCATTCCTTTGGAGATAAGCTCCATCTATTTTTCAAGCAATTGAATTGTCAAAGTTCTTCTTCATTGCTTGAGAATTTGACAAATTATTTTGTCACTTCTAACTTTTCTTTTGAATCTTAAAAGAACATTCGAAGACATTTATTCCTTCCTTAACAAATTTCATTATCTTTGTGTAGGGAAATTCTATTAGAAATTTCTTCAATCCATTGCCTTGTATAATACCTACAAAATAAAAAACAAAAATATCAAGTATCAACATAATAATCAAACAAAAATAACTAAAGAAAATTTAAATCATAAAACTTAAAAGAGTTTACCTCAGATTTAGAGAATGCGCCAAAAAATGAAATGGTGTGTAACTTTTGGTCCATCTATCAATGATAATATCATACACTACTTTGTAGAAGATGGAATATTCATTCAACTCTTTGCCTTAATGTTGATAAATAATTGCCTTTATTTGCTCAATCATAGTCTTATTTCTTATAAACCAAATGAAAGACCGACTTATCATTATCACATAGTCGAAGCATATCATAAATAGACTTTGTGAAGTTTAAATTATAATCAATCTTATCCCACTAAGTGTCATTCAAGATTATATCTTTTACAACTACAGTCTTTGAAACATCATCATCTCTATAATGAGACCACTGGTCACTCATAACCATTCTTTCAAGATCATGCTTGATGATTATTATCCTTTTTAACATAATAATCGTCGAAGCAAATCTTGTTTCATCAATAGCAAGTAACTTTAGATGCACAAACTGGTTATACATTGCTAATCTCATAGAATGATTTATAATAAAGTTTTTAATAGCAATGATATCATCAACAATATCTGTTATCTAATAACACTCATTATAAGGAACTTCATTATTTATAGAGTTCTTAGGCTGACAAAATATTTTTCAAAGCAAGGTTTAATGTATGCACTACACATGGTGTCCAAAAAATATTAGGATAAATTGATTCAATAATCATCACAGCTGATTTACAAACATGTGCATTATCTTTATAACTTGCACAATATTTTGAGATCTAATCTCATTAATAACTTTCATAATTTCATCCACAATAAAGTTCTTATCTTTCACCTTACCAGAGTAATCAATAGATCTTAAAAACATAGGACCTGCGTATGAAATAACCATAAAGTTAATCAAAGGTCTTCTTTGTACATTAGTCCATCCATCTGTAACTATGCTTACTTTCTTTTCTGGCCAATTATCTTTGATATGTTGAAGCAATCTCATTAAATGAGCTTTATCTTTCTGCAATAGTGTAGTCCTGATAGCATTGTAATTAGGTGGAGTAAAACCCGAAATTGAGGTGTTAGAAGTATATTTGAATACACTAATATAGTAAAGGTTTCTAGCTATATTAAAAGACAAACCTGTAGAGTAAAATAATCTTGTTATTTCACATGTCAAGTGATCCCTTGCTTTATTGGTAAATGCTTTCGCCAATTGGCTTTCATCTACTTTTTTTCTCTTACTTCCATCAAACGATTTAAATGTAGGTGTATTTAAACTTTTAGTTCCAGTAGGTAAAGAAACTTTCAATTGTCTAACTTTTTCATGTGCTTCTCTCTCAATTTGTCTCATCTGTAAAATATATTGATCAGTAATACCAGAACAAACAACTATGTCATTTCCTTTTTCCTTTAATAAGTAACACTTTACTCTAAAATAAAAACCTTTGTAAATTAAACCACAATAGTTACACCGTCAACTTACATTTCTACCTCCTGTCTTTTTATCTTGGAACAAGGATACATATGCCCAAAGCAGGCAACCTTTTTCGAGTCTTACAAATGCAAATTTACTAGTAATAGAAGCATACGAAGTACTACCAGTAGCAGACATATTAGACATCTGAAAATAAATAATATTTAACTATCAATAAATAAAAATAGATTCACAAGTATTAAGCAAAAAGAGATTCAAGTAATAGTGTTTGCATCATAAAAAAGAGGGAGTACCAAGTAAAAGTACCTACCAATAAAAAACAAAATACTAAAAGTTTGACAAATTATGTGCATTGTCCAGCAACTGAACTAAAATGACAGCTAAAAGACTATTTCAGTTTGCTACATCTAGGTTACTCCCTCACGCCATCTGAAAAAGGAAAAACAAATTTTAAATGCACATAAATAGATACCCTAGATTTTGCACTCAATCAATTTTGCACTCAAGCACTCAATGAATTTTGCAGCGACGAAGGCAGAAACCAGGACGTATCCCTCGTTTGCATATATGCGTTCTCCATTGAGGTATCTCACCAAAGAATCTATGAGATAAGAACCAACATAAGATGCACAATTATATCCCAAGCACAAAATTGCAATCCACAGTATCTCCTTCCGTACATATAAAAACAATGCCTTCACCAATTTGGTTATTCCTAATGTCTCTATACTCGAGCTATCCTCTATTCTATCTCTAAAGTTCTAAACGAAGGAAAAAAAAATTGGCACTATCATTTTCATCTAGTTGTGGGACGTCGTCCAGATCCAATGCTTTCTTGTTGCCAATTGAAAGGTTCTCTGCTTGTTACTTAAGATTAGAGTAGGTGTGAAATTTAAATAACATTAAAATAAGAAATCTATAGAATAGGGAGACCGTATCTGAGGAATGCTACTCTTTCTGTCATTCAACAATTAGTGAATTGTATGGTTTGTGTTTACGGAATGATGCATTTGCTCCAAGCATGCTAGAAATAACTCCGAAAGGAGTTAAAACTTTGTGCTAGGAAAAGGTCATTTTATTCTTTTGAAAATTGTATCTTCGTCCATGAACACATGCATAAATACTCTTAATGCCCTATGTAACGTTTCTATCAAACTCTCATTCTAGTGTTGGATCTGTGCTGACAATGGTGTTCTGAACAAGGTAGTGTCTCTCATGTGGACATTTTCATTTTATTCATCTTATGAGCAGATGAATTATAGGGTATTGTTGAGCTCAAAAAGCATAGAAAACTTGTTACATCTGGTTGTGTGACGTCCTCAAGAAAAAAGGATCACCTTTGTAACGGGTGATCGTTGGTATGCTTCAGGCCAAACCATTAGCTAGTCAAAAATTTGTGTCTAGAAAATGAGCAAGAAAGAAGAGAGATTGGTGTGGAGCAATTCAAGTGAAAGAAAGACCTCGACCTTTGTGTCTAAATTGAGTTTTTAAGAGATGGATCTCAAAAAGAACCCATCTAAGAAAAAGTGAATCGAAGGGAGACGCAAAGCGATTGGAGAGGAAAAGGAATCGCTGGCTTTATCCAGCCCTCTTTAGAGAGGGAGAGAAGGGGAGGAAATCAAGCTGAGAGAGATGCACCTGAGAAGAAGATTTATCGGGCCTCGCCGAAAATCAAGTAGGCCCATCATTCGCCGATTGCAGGAAGGATATTAGTGCACCTAAGAATAAGAAGAGAGAGATGCAAAGCTATTTATACTTTATTTTCAAATCGGGTTGAACCATATCTGTATGGGTCAACTCAATCCATTTAGTACCCAATACCGGTATGTGACGTACCTAAACTTGGGTACACGTACTGGTATACGCACATGCATACCAGTATGCCATTCGTGGTAAGAGTACGCACCAAATATACCCATACGCATACCCGTACTAGGTACATACCGGATATGAGTAGTCACCCAAAATGACATTCCCATGCAACATAGCTTTGAATCAACCAAGATCGTGAAAGCACAAACACCTTCACTACCATGTCAATATGTTCAGAAATCGCCTTTAAATTAGATGGAATCTGTCTATGAAAATGGCAAGTTTCTATTTTTTTTGGCAAGTTACTGACTCCATCAACGCCCAAGACTCGCAGACAAACAGCTGGTCTGGGTCCAATTCACCCAACAATATTACAGAACCAAACCATTTCACATCTAGAACTGAACCAAACCACCGTTTTGGTTCGGTTCTAATGATTTGATTCGGTTCAAGTGATTCCTTAAACACCCATAAAAGAACCCCACTCCCATGCATGACGTAATGAGCGGAGCAAGGCAAGACAGAGAAGACAAGCAATTCGGGCGGGTAGGGCTAGGGGTTTAAGGTAAACCTACCCCACCCTGATATGCATATATATTGTGTTTATTTAAAATCTATGTCCATAACGTTTTGATTTTACATGTATATATTTTATATAAATATAATATATATCCGTACACAGATATTCACTTGTAACTTAATAATATGAAATACAATAGAGTTAAACTTTATGTTTTATGTAAAATATATGGTATTAACTGAATTCTCTTTTTAAAAATACTTTTGTAGGTTGAAGTTGTGTGTGACCAGTTTTACCATTGCGGGTATAGGGTTTGATGCCCAAGACTCGCAGGGCGAGGTCTAATAAAAGGTTCCGAGAGCAGGTGGGATGAAAACCCGACCCACCCTACCCGATTTCCATCCCTAGATTCAAATTGGACATGGCGAAACTTGGATATTGGTTAGAAACTGAATTTGCCCAAAACTGCGATTTGTGTTTTCCATTATCATTTTGCATCTGTTTTATTGCTTTGAACATAGAATGATAGAAGTGGCTCAACACAGTTTTACTTGACACTCACTGTCCAATTGGATCCTTCTTCTAGACCTGAATTGGGATCCAATTCTTGAACAAGCTGTCAAACGTGAATTTTATACCATGGATCTGATTTTGGGATTGGGTGCTGGCCCAATGTCAACTTTATACCTTGTTATGGTTGTAGCCCCAGTACACCCTAATGTCTAACGAACACACACACACACACACACACATATATATATATATATATATATATATATATATATATATATATATATAGAGAGAGAGAGAGAGAGAGAGAGAGAGAGCATAGTCCATTTATTCTCTCATTCATTCTTAAATCCACTTAAACATTTCCATCGTTCGATCGACATGATTAGGAGGAAGATATCATAGTCCATGCATACTCCCATCCTTGCGTAAATCCATTTAAACATTTCTACTATTCGATAACAATAGAGGTTTGTACTTCAAAAGGATTTAATTTATGCCAAATAAGAAAAATATAACATCACTTTTCACTTTTAAAATATCATGTCAATTGAACAATGAAATTCTTTGAGTGGATTTGAGTATAGATTGTGTGTGCATATGCCAATTTCTCTCTCTCTCTCTCCCTCTCTCTCTCTATTATATTATATATATTGGTTTGTTGTTCATATCTAACATATGTCCACCATTTACTTTGGAGATGAGTATAATAAAGATGTCTTTTATATTAATTGTCATCCTTACTGAGAACCACGAGTCATGGATCCCGAAGCTCTGTAACGTCTCAAGTCTATGAGTTTGTCAACCGTTGGATTGAAGCCAACAAACAAATAAATGTAGATCAGATGATTGCACTAATTTGTTTTCTTTGAGAAGGGGAATTTGATTAATAAAAAATCAACTCTATCTAGATCAGATGCAGCTGAATCTTATTTATTGGGACCAAACCCAGAATTTGATTAATAATTGAACGGGATTTAGTTCTTTTGTTTCCAGACATATCTCAATCCGACTAAGTGTGAATTTTTTGGATTTATTTTGGCTCCCACAACTGACTCCTATCCATTTGCTTGAAACCAATTAAGTCGGATTCAGGATCCACTTTCACTGAGTATACTTAATTGGTATGCCACTACGAGTTCTGGATTAACTATTGGATCGGATTCTGTTTGAGTTTTTGGATATATCAGAACCATTGCCACTGTACGGTTTACACAAGTAAATGGATAGTAATTGAGGGCATGTTCGGTTCCGGTTAGCGAAGAACCTGCTGGTTCCAGTTTCATAACTTTTGGTTCTGGGTTGATTCCCGTTTGAGGCTTAAACCACCCGAAACTTATAGAACTATTATCATTTTTGAAATTTTAAAAATAAAAATGGAGCTGATAGTTTGGTACCGTAGTTCTAATTTCGGTCCTGTTACGGTTCCATGAAAGGTGGAATGGAAACTGAACCGAGTGGTACCCAGTTCTGGATCCTGTTGGTTCTCTTGGTCAAGGTGGAACCGACCATGTCTGATAGAGAAGCTATTAAAGTTAAGGGCATATCTGTTGTTTGGTGATAACTTCGGAGGCACACGCATCTTTTCTCATTCGTTTACTGAATTTCCACTGTACCCTCCTAAGGTCTCTTCTTCTTCCCCACGAATCCAACAACGAAGACCGAGAGTTTGATTCACCTTCGCAGCTCCGGCAGAGACGGCAGAAGATCCCTCTGCTGTCCCCATCGCATCTGGACGTCACAGAGGGGATGAACAACAGTCTCTTCACTGCATCCCATCCAATCGTCAGGTTCTCTCTCTCACTCTCTCTCACACACACACACATTTTATTTGCCCAAGTTCAAGTCCGTCTTGCAACATATTTTTCTTCGCCCATATTTTGAACTCTTCGACTTTTGGACGGGATCCGATCTGGAATCGTCCAGGCAAGTTGGGAACCCGCGTGGATCTTCTCCTTTGATTTCGCTTTCTTGTCAACAGCCCTCTTTTCTGCTTTTCAATTGAACGAGATCCCCTGATGCACTTCCTAAAATATGCGGTTTCAGATTCTTTAAACTATCAAAACAAAAAAATTCTTCGTAGATGCGGCTTTGAATTAGAATTATGCCGTCAAAGCAGAGATTTGATCATGCGTCATATGTAAACAGTTAACTTACAAAAGATAGTTCATTTTTTCACAAACAAACAACTGATAAAAGATAGTTCATTTTTTCACAAATTTTTTTTTGTTATTTTTTATGTATCCAAATTACTTTATATGATTTTTTCTTATTTTATCATGTGTTGATATCATTCTTAATTTGTTTCTTGTGACCTCGTTACAAACAAGGTTTTTTGTGTCACGCATTGATCTCAATTCTTTACTTTTTGTCATTTATACATGTAACTGCTCAATACTTACAACCATATAATATAGCAAGATTAATTGCTACTTCTTAAATTTAAATGACTTTTTTTAAAAGTATGTTCATCTTCAAATTTATGTTTCTTTTTGTTGCTAGCGATTCGAACCGGCTCCACAGTAAGACTCATCCGATTCTGTGAACGCTTTGGGAAAGAATTTGATGACCTTGACTTGAAACGGCAAAAGGTTTTCGTCGTAATTTTGAGACGCACAAGTAAAGAGGCGTTGACTGCTTTTGCGCTGTTCTTGGACGGTGGAAGGAGAATTTTGTCATTCCCGTTTCTGCCCACCCCACTTCGTACTCACCTAGAAACGTTCGCCACCGAAGACATCTTTTATATGCCTTCACGAGAAACAGAGAAAGAGGCAAGCGCACTAATCTGAACTTTATCGTTCTACTCTCGCCATAGGATTCGGGATGGCCGGTCACTCCTCCGGTAGATCGGCTCGCCGGTTGTCCAGCCTACGGCTCTCTTGGTTATGCGCTGTGTGGGCTCTTCTCGTAGCCGTCCTATTCATCACAGGTTGCGGCCCGATTCTCCGGCGAGCCAATTCTCTTGGACGACGATGCGCAACGGGAAACATCGGTCGCTTCCCCTCGGAGAAGCTGCGGATCGCCATGGTGAGCTGCTCGACGTCAACAACTCCACCATCGGTGAAGGCCGCACGGGATTTCCAAGGATTGATGGAGATGGTGACGCCCAACAAGCAGAGGTATGCAATATTGCAGATGACATGGACACGGTGTTTTTCTTGCCGTGTCTTACTTCTGTCAAGTCGTGTCATTGCAATACAGGGTACAAAGATGGCTCATCACGTGTCCGTTTTATGCAGATATGCGAAGATGGGAGGGTATGAGTTCATAGACGCGAGTGAGGAGTTGGACATGAGTAGGCCTCCTAGCTGGAGCAAGATCTTGGCGGTCCAACGTCATTTGCACAAATATGACTGGGTTTTCTGGAATGACGCTGTAAGAGTTTTCTTTTCTTTTCTTTTATTTTCTTGCAAGTTATTTTGCCTTCATTTTTCTGTGCATCTTTCTCATTTTTATGATTATCAAGATATATTTTAATTGTGGCTACGGCTGGTAAATGAGCCGACCAGACCCAACACGAGCTGTTCATGGCTCATCCGCCAACTCAAGATCTCGTGTGCTTGTGTGTGCGTTATTGTGTTAGGCTTGTTGGCTTGTTTTACCCGAAAAAAAATTCAATTTCACCGAACTACCTTATGAAATATTAGTTTGATATTTTGTGACTTAAATTCTATACAATAAAAATGAGACTTATGGTTTTCACCGTTAATAAAAAAGGACTTTTACTAACGTTAGTTTCTATTAAGGTGACGTCTATATAGATATATTGACATGGCATATTAATTATATTAAATATTTACATATTTAATATATATTTATATCAATATTATGGATACAATTATTATTTTAAAAGTAACTGCATATTAGTTAATATTAATTAATATTCAATAGATATTACTTAATATATATTAAAATGAAAAAATTTACATAATTATTGATGTATTTACTAAAATATTAACAATTAATATCATATCATATTAAATTTAGTTTTTAATTAATACTTTAATATAAACTAACATAACATCGAATGTGGCGGTTACATGATAGCTTGTTATCAAACATAAGCTCATAAAAATTATTTTCTTTTATTAACAATGAAATCCTCAAGTCCCGATTTTATTATGTGAGAAATTTAGGTATCAAAGCATCGAACCAATAGAGAATAGTATCGTGGATTTTTCTCTATTCTTACCTAAATGAGTTTATAGGAGACAAGCCAGACCAAGTATAAAGTATTCTCCAGTTTGTAACAAACACGAACTGAGTTAGTCGGGCTGGAAACGAGCTTCTTGATAAAGTTAAATGCATAAGTTTTAAATTTTCACCTATTATAAAATTTTCTCATCGTATGGGAAGATTTGATTATTTACCTGAGGCCCACCGGTTACGCTAGTTAATATGGTTTTCTGGTATAATGTAAATGAAAACCATATATTCTTAACTAAATGAACTTAGGTGTTTTTCTATATCAATTTCAGGATTCACTGGTGATGAACTTTGGCATTTCGTTGGTAAGAATTCTCCCGCTAATTCATTTTTCTATAATTTCTTTTCATTTTAGTTTGTCTTGTTTCTTTGAGATTAAAACTTGACCCGGTTCTGATTTTATGCCCTGACCCAAATCCAATTGAATGTTTAGGTTCGTGAGTAAACAGTCTATTTGGCCCATTTATAGGTCCAGCTCTTGGGTGGTTTGTACAAGCTGTGGAGATGTAACGCATCGGACTGTTAGTTAAACCAATCCTCAAATATCATTTTGAAAATTCCAAGGTCTAGAATAGGAATTTTATAAGGTTTGGCTCGCACCCTTAGTATTGCTGAATCTGATTTAGTTGCATTTATTGTGATCCAACCCTCACTGGATTAGCGAAACTCGAATCTGGATCAGAAACTGAATTTGCCCTAAACTACGAAATGTGTCTTACTACCTTTTACATCTGTTTTAGCGATTTGAACATAAAATGACAGAAGTGGCTCAACACAGTTTTACACGTCACTCACATCCAATCTGATCCTTCATCTGGGCCTGAATTTGGATCCAATTTTTGTTCAAGCTCCCAATATGATTTTCATAGTATGAATCTGATTCTGGGACTGGCCTTTGCAATGTCAATTTTATACCTCGGTGGTGTTGTCGCCTTAGTACACCTTATATATATATATATATATATATATATATATATATATATATATATATATATATATATATAGAGAGAGAGAGAGAGAGAGAGAGAGAGAGAGAGAGAGAGTGGGAGTTGTTATACATTATTTGGTATTGTTTCATTTCGTATCGTTTGACTATCACCACTTTTTGTACCATGGTGGTACTGAAGTCACTTGTCCTATATTGCATTTAATACATTATGTACATAAAATGTCATAGATTTTAGTTGATATTTATAAGTGACTCAATATGGGTTGTTAGTGCGATATGGTTTGAGAGGTTATCTAGCAACTTTCAGTTTCTTCTTCTCTCTCTTTATATATATGTATATATATATTATATATGTATATATATATAAGGATCAATAGAAAATTTTGAGAGTGTATACTCTTAAACCATGACGGTCCGACCATCCTTGACGGACAATCAAGATGGTGCCAACAAGGTACCATCGTCACATAGGCGACTCCACTACCATGTGACCGAAGAACACCATATCGGCATCGTCTCTATTATGTATATAGTCTTCGATAGCATTATACTCTTGAAAAACTACAGTCTGATTGTCTTTGAGAGTAAAGGACCAGTATCTAATTGTCTTTGATAGAGAACCGGGACCAACCAGTGCACCATTCTTGTCACATGGTGGCTCTCATGTGATCAGGGTGACACCCACTTGGCGCTGTTCCCCGGGTGATCAAATGGTGGTCATGTACATTTGGGTGGACTCAATCATTATATATATATATATATGTGTGTGTGTGTGTGTGTGTGTGTGTGTGAGAGAGAGAGAGAGAGAGAGAGAGAGAGAGAGCAGATTTGCTACGTGTACCCCCTTCGGTAATAAATTCACGAGCTTCACGTAAAAGGTTCTTCAAAATTTCTACTTAAGAAAGTTGCTCGCACAGGGCTTGGCGAGTAGACCCTGCAAGAATTTATGCAACAACTTTTAAGGAAGTCGTGTCAGGTGTTTGCAAGTGATCTCATACCTATATATTGACAAGCGAAATAAGGAGCTGAATCCAGCTAGTATATTGATACGGTTTCAGATACCTATTCCATACTACGTCGGGTTGAAGTAGGACACATCCAATACATAATGTGGTCGCTATCACAAATTCAAAGTGCCCCACTTACTGCAACGAGTTATAACGTTGTTTCTCACTTTTAATCCTTTGCATGTTCTCTGGATGGGAAATTTTCAGGAAGAAGTGTTAGCGGATACGATTGGAGACGATGATTCGGAGGACTTACCTGATTTGATTCTAACAACTGATGTTAACGGAGTTAATGCAGGTAATTAAATATTTTGTTCTGTGCTATAAAATTGTTAGATATCGCTTTACTATTCTCTCTCTCTCTCTCTCTCTCTCTCTCTCTCTCTCTCTCTCTGTGCTATAAAATTGTTCTGTGTAGACTTATATATTTAATTATTTATATATATATATATATAGAGAGAGAGAGAGGTGTAGACTTATACGCATAATTTTGAATTGTGCCTAATCGTGCATAATTCCACATTTCAATTGTTCCACCACTTCAACCACCAATCACTACTTTCTACCACCTTTTACTACTATTTCACCTTGTAAAACGATCTTCCAGCAATCAAAACCTACACCACGGTCAAAGCCAACTAGAAAGCCTATATATAACTTGGTATATGCTAACACACTTATATGTTAGCATCTCCAAACAAATCTCAACCATCTTGCATAATTGATGGTTAAAATTTGAATTTGAGCATGTGAACTTTATTCACATTAACATTTTTTTCTTTATGTACGCACATCTTCATATATGAAACAATATGACTAAGCATATTAGGAAAGTAGAAAAAAATATGTTAGGTAAATCTAAGAGAAGTGTACCGGTACAAAAGGAAGCTTGGTGGTGGAGTGAAGTGGTGAAAGATAAAATCAAGGTAAGGAGGGCATATTACAAATTGTATTATGCCAGAAACACTAATGAAACTTAGAGAGACTTATAGAAAAGGAAAGAAAGAAGCAAAGAAAATCCTTTTCAAGAGTAAAACAAAGTTAAAATTTAGGAGAATTTATATAAAAAGCTCAACTGAAAAGAAGGTGAAATAGATATTTTTAGGATAGTTAAAGCAAAAGATAAGAAAACTAAGGATATTATTTTTGTTAGATGCATTAAAGATGATGATAAAAAGATTCTAGTAGAAAGTAATGATATGAAAAATAGATGAAAAGATTATTTTCATAAGTTTTTTAACGAAAATATAAGTATTAATATTAGCTTAAGAAAGCTAACCAAATCAAAAGAGTATACAAATCATAATTTTTATTGCCATATTCAAAAGAATGAAGTTAAATAAGCTCTTAAACTTATGAGGATTGGTAAATATGTTGGATCATATAATATTCTTATAGAAATATGGAAAATGCTACGAGAGATGGGTATTATTTGGCTTATAAGATTATTTAATGAAATATGAAAAAATAAAAGATGCTTGAGAAATAGAAAAAGAATACAATTGTACCTATATATAAGAATAAGTGAGACATTAAGAAATATGTAAATTCTTGATATCAAGTTAATAAGCTATACTATGAAATTATGGAAAAAAATTATTAAACATAGATTAAGACAAATATCGAGTACAACAAAGAACCAATTTGGATTAATGTTATAAAGATCTACTATTAAAACATCTTATGAAACATTTTAGAGCAAAAAAACCTTTACATAATATTTATTGATCTAAAAAACTTACAATAAGGTATCAAGAGACATTCTTTCAAAAACTTTCAAAAAAAGAGGTATTTCTTTGGCATACATTTAAGATAAATGTATGATAGTACACAAAAATGTGTTAGGACCCATAAAACAATGATAGATTGCTTTGAGGTTAATATTGGATTACATCAGAGATAAACTTTAAGTTCATATTTATTTATATTAGTTATTGATGAGCTAACAAAATATATTAAAGATGAAGTCGCTTGGTGTATGTTATTCATAGATGACATTGTATTAGTTTATGAGTCTAAGGAAAAAGTTGATAGGAAATTAGAATTATGAAGAAAAATATTAAAAAGGAAAAGTTTTTAACTTAGTAGAACAAAAACAATATATGGAATGCATGTTTGATCATTTTGTTACTTCAAATTACATAAAAATTAAGATTCTCATACATTGCATCTTTTGTAAGGAAAGTTTTAAATACCTATTTTTAGTTTTTTAGAGTGATGAAAAAATTGACGGAAAATGTTGAGATGGATGAATGATCGTACAAGGAAATATCATATACATAATGGTGCTATTAGAAATAAATTGAGAGTGATACCAATAGATGACAAAATAAAGAAAAATCATTTAAGATTTTTTAAACACGTAGAAAGATGATCAAAGGAAGCTCCGATAAAAAAGTACGAGAAACTAGATTGTGAAAATATTAAAAAAGAAAGAAGAAGACCACAAAAGTGTTGGAAGAAAACAATAAACCATGATTGAGATACATTGAATTAATAGGCTAGCGAGTATGAAAACAAAGAATCCATGTAGCCAACACATCTCTTATGGAAAAATGTTTGAATTTAAATTTCAATCATATATCAATCAAAATGAATGACCGACATCTTTTTGGATATGCTAGCATATAGCATGTTCTCTAAATTCAGTCAGCTAACGCAATGAATGGGCCAGGATGTCAGTTCGGTGGTTTTCTTATTTCCAATGCATCCTCACATCGCACACGCTGTCCTCACATAATCTAAAACTTTGCATTTTCTTTCTATTGTCTTTTGCTTCTTTTGATTCGTAAGCTGTGGTTAGTCACCGTAATGGACCTAAAAACTTTTTGGGACGAGGCGAAGTTCTACTGGGTGAAATGCAGGTGAGGCTGTTCATATGAACTTTCAAAGGAATTGGACGATCTGTATAGATCTTTTTGGGTTATTGAAATTCGGGTGCGGAGGCTGCCTGGCCTCGCCCACACAAGGTTAGACAGACTCCTATCATCTCTCCATGCACCGGGTATTGATGTCTTGACCTGCAACTCAAAGGTTCATTTGATTTGACCTCCTTGCCTGGAGAGCCTGCAAATTGTGCAGCTTTTAGAATTGGAAGAAAATAGCTTTAAGTGGTCATTCCACCTTCCCGATTCATGTTCAAGGGTCTTAGTTCGTATTAAAAGCCTTAAGAAATGCATCGACTCGGGCACCATTTGCAATTGATCACCTGGATAGCGGGTCAACTCACAAGTTGAAGGTAATGGGTTCAATGCTCAGAACTTGCATCTAGCTTGAGCCTCCCATCGTACCAAGAAAAAGCCTTACACATTCATTGACTCAAATAGTCAAACTTTCTGAAAAGCATGATTTCATTGAGTCAACTGGTTGGTGCAAAGCTTTGTGTATACATTCGGCAGCAAGGTTGTTACATTGTGTCTATTGTGGCCTTGTGCTCCCGTAAGCACCCTCACGTGAGGCTTTTCATGCATAGGCCACTGGTAAGTGCGCGAGATCTTCTTTGTGGATTTTGCTCGCAAACAGAGGTTAAAAGAATTGGCTAATTAGAATTGAATTGATTTAGCGCTGTTTTCTTGTTGAATTCGCTAAATAGAATTGAATTGATTCAGGACTGAATTTTGATCGACGTTGTTTGGAATCAATTGTTTTGTTCTACAAAGAATTTGGAAACTTCTGTGTGTGCATGTATGTGAGTGTCTGCATGCGAACCAGGATGCCGGTTTAAACCAGTGCAAACCTTTGCCATCTTGAGCTTATTCTTTGTTCTATCATGCAGGGATGTTCTTGATACGCAACACCATTTGGAGCCAATATTTTCTTGATACCTGGTGGAACCAAACCTCCTTCATCCGCGAGTTCGGGCTAACCAAGAGCGGCGACAACGATGCCCTCAAACATTTGGTCAGCAGTTTCTCCCCAGAAGAACTCCGAGAACATGTTAGGATCGCCAGGATGCAGTGCCTCTTCAATTCCTACCCTTGGTTTCCTTCCCTCAAAACCATCCTGAGGTTGATAAAGTTCCCCCGAGCTACTTGGCAAGGTAAAAGAAACTGCCCGTTTTAATCTCTTAGTTAGCACATGGCCGTTTTCCGGTTAACGGCTCCAGAATTTCGATGATTTTACAGGTGCGTACTCCGACGGCGACTTCATGGTGCATTTAGCAGGGTTGGATGACAAGAAAAAGTGGGCAAGGAGATATCTTGCTGGTGAGTCAAGGGAAGAAGTGGGATTATTACAAGCACAATAGAGGATGAGGGAATGCCAACCCCATATACATTTTATAGTTTTACAGGTTGCCCTCCAAAGAAAAATGTATGTTATATTAAAATGTAGGAAATAGCTTCCCTTGTTTCTGCAGTTTGGTGGCCAATCAAATAGTTGTACTAGTGATTGGAGCCATACCACAGAACTATCAGAAATCTTTGTAAATCTGAAGTCGCCATCTATCTATTTATAAAGTCAACATCTATCTATCCATCTCTGTGTGTGTGAGAGAGAGAAATTAAAGTGTCTTTTACTGTAATACAAGCTTGAATCAGGAGCCTTTGATGTCTGTGCATGCGACAAGGTACATGGCCTGACACAATATAACTTCAGAAGCCAATTTAACATGAAATTCGGAAAATCAAAAGAAAATCTGTAGACCAGGATTGAGTTCTATTTTAGGCATTCGTGCGGACTTCATGTTGCAGCAGGAATATCTTCAGGGTAATGCCCCGGTAGACGCGAGTGGCATGCTTACCATTCGATGATGGAGCTTTCTGTGGCACATATTTGATCAAGAGCATTTGACAATTGTGACTGAAATTCTATTAATGAGCTCAAGAGGTCAAAGGAGTACGTCTACTATTACCTAATTCCGATGGTTGTTGAATCTATTCCCACTGTTAAATGAAACCAAAAAAGATAATTCTCACTGTCTCAATAGTAGGAAAAAAAATATCAAAAACTTTTTTGTCAAAATAATATTTTTCTAACTTTTTTGTAAACTTCTTTCATGTAAAGGATCACCCCTTGCATGGCCGGTCTCAAGTCCGGATAAAAGAGGAGGATTGCGTTAGGTTTTTGACAGTAAGTATAAAACTTTGTCGGATTTAACATGGATTCTATAAAAAAAAACAAAGAAATCATATAGCCGACACCATCTAGTTTGAGAAAAGGCTTAGTTATAATAACCTTTTTCCAACTGTTTTGATAGTTGGAGTCTGCTCGTTTAGTAATGCCTCGATGCACGCAAATGGCATGCGCACCAGTTGATCGTTTCCTCAAAAGGATTGGAAGAAAACCTCACACATGATATCACATTGTTTTGGTCAAATAGGTATACAACACATGATCAAGCACAATGACAACAAAGAATTCGTGTTAGCAACACCACTAAGTGTGCGAAAAGGACTTGTTTTCATTCGTGGTTGGTTCGTAAAATCAATATTTTGTGTTGAATCACTTGATCCATATAATTTCTCGGTAACAAATTAATACATTTTAAACATGTGTGAGAGCTGCACCGACAGCAATAGCTCAATGGCAAGGCACTCTAGCACTGTTGCTGGTGGTGGGGAGTTTGACTACCAGAGGACCATAGGGTACGTACGAATGTGTGTGTTAGGCTTCGACCTCCTCTTGTAACAAAAAAAATGTGTGAGAAGTGGCCTATCTAGGAATTTATTTTCAGGTGGGGCAAAAAATAAGGTATATAAAAATAATGTTTAAGCTAAAAAAATAGGGAAAAAACAGATGTAACCAAATCTGTGTATATTCGACAACGGAAAAAATAACAAATTCATATCATAAAGTATATGAGAAAGAAATTCATGATTAAGAATAAGGCTAAACCAAATATATAATTAAAGAATCATGAGTTAAATATTACAATTATCGAACCCCTACTTAGCCGAACACATATATGACATAGTACATAACTGTCCAACAAATATAAATATTTCAATATGCGTTAATACTCTAAGAATTCTAGGTAATCGGTTCTGTTGTCGAGGTGAAAATTAAGAATAAGACTAATATTGTGATTATAAACCAGAACCATGTCTGGTCATCCAGTTTAAAGGAGCTAGATGGAACCGTGAAAAGTAGTTTGGGTCAGCAATCTGCACCAAACGAGGCACTACATACACCGATTTTAAAAGATAAAATATACAACCTTGTTGAACAAGATTATTATTAACGATGCATGAGGCATAAACTATATATCATGAGCAAGAGATATAAATTAATCCTAAAATTTAATATGCATACAATCAATGGAACCCAATTTAAATGCAAAATCAGGATAGAATCAAATCCTTATCCGACATGAATCTATGCAAAATAAAAACTATCAAAGCCCTAATTTTATACCGTCCATACTATTACCTATTACCTAAAACTGAAAAGAGAAAAATTGATTAACATACCTAATTCTATAAGAAGATGTCTGTTACTAATTTCCATTTTCGAATCTGATGATGCTGAAGGTGAAGAGCAGAGATCAGAGTGATTTCAGAGAGAAGAGACGTGAGCAGGAGCAGCACGACCAAACAGAAACGCCACCAACTACTACTCAAAACCCTAATTTTGGTTACAGGATCAAAATCCAGTTTCAAATCTAATTACTGGATATTTGATCCTATATAACTAATAAAAATTTTACTTATGTAGTTAAATGACATAAATGAAGATGTTGAAATGGATAAGTGGTCATACAAGAAAATACTGTATACATAATGAGGTTATTAGAAACAAATTAAGAGTGACACTAATAGAGAATAAAATGAGAGAATATCGTTTAAGATGGTTTGGACATATAAAAAGAAGATCAAAAGAAGCACCTGTTAGGAGGTATGAAAAACTAGATTTTGAAAGTATTAAAAGAGGTAAAGGACGACCACAAAAGTATTGGAAAGAAACAATAAAGAATGATCTAGCTTATTGTGAGTTAAGTGCTAAAATGGCACGTGATAGGACTATGTGGAAACAAAGAATCCATGTAGTTGATCCCGTCTAGTATGGGAAAAGGCTTAGTTGTTGTTTGTTTGTTTGGTAGCTACTTTTATTTTCTGAAATTCGGATGGGGCGGTCGCTCCACCTTAGCTCAATGTGGATCCTTCGTTGTGTGTGAGATAGGACTAGAGAATCAAAATCCGCATCTATGGCTCTCAACTGGGGAGCACTTTGGCCTTACGGCCCAGAAAACCAATACTTTCCCATCCTTCTCCAACACAAATCTGATGTTATTACCCAAAACAGGTATCCGAATCACATCTCACTAGGATCCACATTTGATCCAGGTTCCTATTTGACAATCCGTATCCAATACCCACATGAGATGTATGGCCAAATCCAGATCCACGTCTAAATGCATCTATTACAAGTGAGATGGTATTAGTAAATAAAATATCTAAACATAATAATTGATGCATCAAGATTCCATTGAAATAATGTCTAAGCTCAGCCGATAGACCTACCACATGGGCCTACGGTGAATATGTACGGTCTCAGCATTTGGAATATTGTAATTTTGCTTTCTATCGAGAAAAGCAAAGATGAGGCTGTTCCTATTCAAGAAAAGTAAGCAGTTTTGTCCACGTAGGGGCTGACTAGGTTTAAGCTTAGTATGATCTTTTGTTTCTTTCTCCAACTATAGTGGTTTCTTAGATGAATATATATATATATATATATATATATATATATATATATATATATATATATATATATATATATATATATATATAACATGATAAATTTGTATCCTCGTTTATGCTTAAATATCCTTAAAGAATTCAACAATTTGATCATTGAAATCAATGGTGAAGATTTCTATTAAAAAATATTATAATACTTTTTGCTAAATGCACTTGATACTAATTTTTTTTGCTTTAAGGATTTTACATGTTAAAGATTGAATAATTGAGATCTTTAAAGAGATTTGAGCCTTGAGCGTAAGGATGAACTTGAATGGATGTACTGGGCATTCCCAAAAACCAGTGATTTGATTCCTTAGGTTAAGGTCCTGTTAAAGAGATGTACAGTGTGTGCATGCGCACGCGTGCCCCTTAGGTCAAGGCCCTAATCAGACTCCCTCAAAGTCATTTATATTGATTGATCTTGATAAGGCATATTTTATTCTAAGGATGTGCACAGACACTTTAATTGTTCCGAATTGGTGATTGAAACTTCTGGGGTGGGATTATATATATTTTGCTCGGATTCTCAGGTGCATATCGATCATCTGCTTCTGTATCATGTACCTTGTCCGGATCTCTCTATGTCTGTGTGTGTCCTGAGAAAATTGCAATCCCAAAACCAGATTTTGACTGAAGAGACATCAACCATGAGTTTTATTTTAGGTTGAATTGTCCGGTGGACGTGGTTACACAGTTGGCTTCTTCTATTTGGTGAGAGAGAGAGAGATGAACCAATGTATGATAGCATTAGCACATACAACAACCACGAAGATGATTATATATATATGCGCTAAACTTCGATACTTGTTATAACATTCATGTCAATCAAGATCATTTAATTGAAAAGATCAATGTTTTAAATTAAAAATAAAATATATATAACTTGTACTTTGATAATTTGCTTTCTAAAAGGCAAGAATAGCATGTAACAACTCCCACTCCTCTATATAAACGTGTCATTTTGTTGGCCTGACAAGTGCATTCTAAAATGCCTGAATAGCACATGACATGCTTCTGTTATGAGCTTTGTGGTCGGTGAGGGCTGACCCACATACACTTGATCCATGCATGAACCAGTCCGCAAAGCACATGGAATTGTTTTCGTGCGAAAAAGTGTCCTATCTTACTGTTTGCGAACCCGGAATCCATCTCTTTCGAGAGAGGAATTCAAAAACGTGGAAGAGATCTCATGCAGCCCCAGAGTGACCCAACACAAGTCGAGGCCTAAAGCGAAAATTAGACTTCATGTAGTAATTTAAAATTTTGGGGTCTAGAAAATCGATACTATAATGAATTCAAGTTTTTAGGACTTAAGAAATAAAAGAAAATTTCTCGAGGATTAAAGCCGTTGCTTTAGGGTGTGTTTGATTAGTGGTGCAAGGTCATTCGTACTAAAACTGCATGCCTAAACCTATATAGCATGGTTTTATAGAATCATAGTTTTGCGTTTGATTTACGAATGACATTGACACTTGGGTTTTAGTACGAGGTCACATAACGACGTGAGAAAGAAGAAAGCTCTTGGGTTTATATGTAAAGCCCATTGATCTAATTCTTATAACCTACCTCCTTCTTAGAATCAACCTTTTCCAGTCAAATTGGGTTTGTGGAACCATAATTTTATATTAACAAGTTTCGCATTTGATGCACAATGAAACTTTGAATTGAAAGTAACACAAATCAATGTTTCACTTTTTTTCAAACAAATCAAACACACCCTTAGGGCCGTTATTACGAGCCCTATTAGATCGATGGTGGATCTACATTGAGGCGAGTTGCAGCATGTTTGACATGCATGTAGCATGAAAAGCTTTGTTTATATGTACAAGGATCTTCCATCTTAAAGTGTTTATGATGGTGCTGGCGAGTCTATGCTAAAGTATTCATTGATAAGGATGGCGACTGAACCGGGCTGGGTCGGGTTCATTGACATGGTGGATGGGACCCCTAAGTGGGCTCACGCCCACATGGTTTTGACATACTCGGAGCCTTGCGTGTCAGCCGTAGAATGCAAAGTTCTCTTACACACATTTTTCAGTTTTAGATTTGTTGTTCATAAATATATTTGTCCCCCAAGATATCATTTGATCTTTAAAACTGTTAACCTCGTTTCTTGATGCTCACATGTACGCTGGCCCAGTTGTCTTACCAAGTCAAACAAGTCACCTGTCACGAATTTATATACATATGTCGTTATCTAGAGGAAAGCTGGATCTTACCTATTAGTGGTATGAGTATAATTTACAATTATAAAAAAGTTTTTAAAATGTAGAACTTTGTTACAAAAGTAGATATCAATGGGATTGTATTGTTTACATATATTATGTTCATATAAACATAATGCATGCAAATATATAAATATAGAAAAATTGAGAGTCGTGAGTTACCATCTCATCCCATACTCTACTTAAGGATTTGTATTGTTTGTGCGATCTCACACACGATGCAAATCAAGTCGTCCATCAATACCGATACGAGGATTTGTGGATTAAATACAACATAAAATAAGTGTATTGATCACTAACGTTTGATTGATTGTACAGATGATGATGTTGATTTAACAATGTCTAGCATGAGAGGTTGCTATGAGCTCCCACTCTCTCTCTCTCTCTCTCTCTCTCTCTATATATATATATATATATATATATATATATATATATATATACAAAAGTACCTTAAGGTTAATCTATTTTTTATTTTAATCCCTTGTGGCTTAAAATGTTTTGTGTGCTACCTTATAGTTTTCACTATTAATTAAATTAGTGACAAATTACTGACACTTACTTTAACTTGATACGACACATCATGTTCCACATCAACTTATAATAGTTAATTAAGTTGAAACATTATCCACCACATTATCACCTATCACTCAACTATCATGTTAGCTTATATTTAATATTATACTTAAATATTAAATAATATTATAATTTAATACTAATGAATATTAAAAATTATAATATGTTAATAGTACTATATTATATTAAATTTTAATTTAATATTTAATAATGATATAGACGTTGAGTCTGCGTTCATATTACTCGGGTCACGTGAAACTCCCTTTCACATCATCTTTGAGTGATGCCGTTAGTGAGTTTGAACTAACTTGATAAACAAAACTACATAATATCACAACTCATATTTTAAATCACAGAGGTGAAATTGATAAACGGTCAAAACTCATGATATTATTTGAAGTTATATACGTATATATACACATATACATATATATATATACACATATACATATATATATATATATATATATACACTTATGTATCTCTCTCTATTACATATTCTTAAGAAATGATTATTCCCATGTTGCTGCCTAAAGTTGTCAATTGATTCATGAAATTCAAATCTAGATCTCTTGTTGTATGGCGAGCTCATCTAAATCGCAAGATCTTAAGTATGAAAAAAAGACTTAGTTGTTGTCGCTGTTGTCTTAGACGTAACAATAAAACGGGTTTAGCACCCTACTCGAACCAACCTACTTTCATAAAACCGGTAAAGGGCGTAGAAGTAGCTCCTACCTACCGGACAGGTCTCAGGGTCCAAAATGAATGCCTGATCATACATGACTTCTACGGCCCCGGCCCAGGTTGCTTTGACGTTTATATACTTTCTTTTTTCTAAAAAAACCTAAGTAGCTCCTTTTCAAAATAAAAAAAAGAATACAATAGTTATCCATAACTAATACAACTACTTATATATATATATATATAAGAAAACCAGATCTTGTTGACATATTCACTCATGTTTATCTATTGCTTTTAGGTAGCATTGTTATAATTTAAATTTTTTAAGAGATTTTAAAAATGTATAAAAATTATTATTACTAAACTAATATCTCACAAAAACAATGAATGAGCAACATAAGGGTAAACAAGATCCAATCTCTCTCTCTCTCTCTCTCTCTCTCTCTCTCTATATATATATATATATATATATATATATATATATATATATATATATATATATATATATATATATATATATATATATATGTGTGTGTGTGTGTGTGTGTTTTAAGTTAAATAAAATTCAGTAATTACTACTGAACATTGTTCAATGGCAAGTTATTCGTTCTTTTTCTTTATTAAAAAAGTCAGAGCTCTTACATGTAAGGGCAACTCTTTTCGCTGTAAATAAAGGGTTTTTTTATTTCGAAAACAAGAGAACGCATAATGCCACGTGACAAGCGTGAGTGTGGGAAGTTCTTGGGTGTCAAAATCAATGTTGGAATGGTTATTCCAGAAGTCTGTTCACGTCAAGCCAGGAGAGAGAATAGTGTGTGCGGAGAGGTACATGAAAACGAAGCAAGATCGGCCAGTGTGGAGGAGGTACGGGAAACTGCGCCGGACTAGATTCTCTTCATCTTTGTTGATTCCCTCCAAGTGCACACGCTCACCAAGTAAAAAACCAACCACTTTTTTATTTTATCTCTTACACCCACTGTAATTAATTCGTCTTACATAGTTGAGAGAGAGAAACCGGAGACGGTTTTGTTCCTTCAATCCTGGAAGGCACACAGAGAGAGAGAGAGAGAAGCGCAACCCGCCTCGCCCAAAACGAGCAGAAAAGCAAAGGGCTTCTATTGTGCTATCTTGCTTCGTTGGAAGTCTTTTAACTGGATCATTGCCGCTTGATGAGGTGTAGGCTTAAGGAAGTAGTGGTTTCTACGTTTCCATGGAAGTTATGGCTTTGCGGGTGAGCTTTGTTTCTGCAGGTTCTTGTTGGTTCTATTGAGGATTCAACCATTCTGAAGGACCTACAATTTCCTATCAAAATATTCGTATTCTTTTGCTTTTTGGTTCTCTTTCTTCCTCTCATTCTAGGGGATTAAAAGTTTGCATTGATTTCTCAACTATGAATCCCTAACCATTTTCGGATTATGTCAAATTTCGTGTTCTCCCTCCACCCTTCATGGCTTTTCGGTTGGCATATATGTGTAGGGCTTACGAGAAACTTTGGTTTTCCAGTGCATGTAAAGGTTTTTCAGTTTTTGCTTCTCTGTGCCTAAAATTTAGGAGATTAGGTGGGAAGTTAGATTCGTCTTCCTGATTTCTTGGATTTTGGGCTGGATTGATCTCCTCTCTGATTGTAGCGATCTGTTAGAACTTCAGAAAACTCTCTCTCTCTCTCTCTCCAAAAGTTGATCTGAACATCCTAACCTCCTCCCTCCAATCTAAACGGAACAAACAACCCAAACCTTGATCGCAACCAAGCGTTTTCCAATATCCTGAGGGTGGATAAAAGTTTTTAGTCGTGAAAGCAGAGCTAGTTTAGTTTGATGACACCTTTTCTTTGTCAGCATATTGACCAAAAACCTTTAAACATAAGCAAGCTCTCTAACCGTAGGTAAGTCCATCCAGCTGGTGCAACCCAAGGACTTCTCATTGAGGTTGACCATTTCGGTACCATTCAATCACGCTTAAGCTTTGGAACTGTGATGGGTCCCTTGCCACACTCTATGGTAAAATATCTCCAAAAAAATTCAAGCTGGTTGTTGGCTACCTAAGACAGGTCGAAATTCTGAATGGGAATCAAGAATATTAGAGCAAATCATGAGCATTTGACCATGGAATTGCTATTGACACTTTGAAGTTTGGATGTTTTAAGTTTTCTCGATCTTCTTGGCTTAGTAATTGCAGTCTCTTCTATGACAAGTCCCATGACAATCTCTCATTTAATAAAAATTGGGACCTTATCTTGAATGTGTGAGAGATTTCTCCTTGCTCATATTGCATGAGAAGAATGTTGAACCGAGACTGTCAGTAATTAGAGCGTTGGTGGTCATTAGTATTCAATTTGTTGTTTCTTCTCATTTTTATTGGTTTGGTTTAGGACGCTTTCATGTTGATAGGGATTTACATACGTTACTCAGTTAATATAAGATCAACTTCCATTCTCAATATACCATGTCGGCGAAGTGAAGATGAGGTCTTTTGCCATGAGAACAGTCGAGACCTATATATGATACTTCATAAAATGGAGATCATAACTCTCATAGTTATCAATTCTGTTTTACTTGGCTTGGAAATTCACAACATTGTTCCTGTGAAATATCATTGTTTCCTCTGCTTTCTTCACTTCAATTGGAATACATTCTGAATCTGGAACCTGTTCTTATTTCACAGATTTTTGGATATCTAGAATATAGAATTCAGATGGAAAGCAGAGGCTTACATGTTCATTTGGCTCCACTACGACTTAAGTTCTCAAATTGATGCAATGTTAATTCTAGGGCAGGGCCTTTTATTGATTTCTGTCCTTTTGTCTGTCTCCGTGGCCCATGGGGAGTTTCCTAGTTGCAATTGTGATGATGATGGCTTGTGGGGCATTGAGAGCCTCCTCCAATGCCAGAAAGTGAGTGATTTCCTCATTGCTGTGGCATATTTCTCAATCCCTCTTGAGCTTCTTTACTTCATAAGTTGTTCATATATAATCCCGTTTAAATGGGTCATTGTTCAGTTTGGAGCTTTCATAGTCCTTTGTGGTCTCACCCATTTACTGACTGTATGGACCTATGTTCCACATTCTTTTCATCTCATGCTAGAGCTTGCCATTTTCAAATTCCTTACTGCACTGGTGTCCTGGGCCACTGCCATTACTCTGTTTACTCTTATTCATCAACTATTAAGAGTGAAGGTTCGAGAAGTTTTTCTGAAGCAGAAAGCCCAGGAGCTTGACAGGGAGGCGGGCATGATGAAGAAACTGGAAGAAACAAGTTGGCATGTTCGGATGCTCACACAGGAGATCAGGAAATCACTTGATAGGCACACCATCTTGCACACTACTCTCATTGAGCTCTCAAAGACTTTGCTACTCCAAAATTGTGCTGTATGGGCCAATAAATTTGATGTATGAATACAAAAATCGTAATTTAAAGTTTTCTATCCCAATTACCAACCAAGATATTGAATACATCTGGGCGTCAAAGGGTGCAAAGGTCTTATCACTCGATTCAGCACTTGCATCAGCCAGCAGTTGTGGGTTGGTTACTGATGGAGGGGTTGCTGCCATCAGGATGCCAATGTTGAGAGTTTCTAATTTCTCGGGTGGGACCCCTGAACATGTTGAGGCTTGCTATGCGATTCTTGTTTTGGTTTTACCAGGTGAAAAACTACAAGTTTGGAATGATCAAGAGTTGGAGATTGTGGAGGTTGTTGCTGTAGCTGTTGCTCTCTCTCATGCTGCAGTTTTAGAGGAATCACAGTTGATGAGAGAGGAGCTAGAGGCACAAAATCATGCACTGCAGCTGGCAAGGAGAAATGCAATGATGGCCAGCCAAGCAAGGATTTCATTTCAGAAGGTGATGAGTCATGGTATGAGGAGGCCTATGTATACTATCTCTGGCTTGCTGTCAGTAATTAAGTTTGAGAATCTAGATACCGATCAGAGATTAGTTGTGGATATGATGGTGAAGACAGGTAATGTCCTTTCCAAGTTGATCAATGATGTGATTGAGATCTCAAATGCTGACTATGGAGGCTTATCCCTTGAGCTGCACTCTTTTCAGCTGCATCTGATGATCAAAGAAGTGGCAGCTTTAACGAAGTGTCTATGTTCTTGCAAAGGGTTTGGTTTTGAAGTTGAGGTTGGCTGATTTGTCTCAGATCGTGTGATTGGTGATGAGAAAAGAATTTTTCAAGTGATTCTGCATATGGTGGAAAGCATGTTAAGTTGCAGACATGAAGATGGCTTGACTTCATTTTGTGCCTGTGTTGAGGATGAGAGTGAATCAAACCAAGAATCAAGATGATCAAAACCATGGAAGCCAGTTTCACTCTCCAATGGTTATGTATACGTGAAATTTGAATTTAGAGTTAAAAGTAGAGTGAGCAATGAGTTGAGCTCTAACTCCAGTCAGTTGACGAAGAAACTTAGTAGTGAAGGGCCACGTGAGGGATTGGGGTTCACTATGTGTAAAAAGCTTGTTCAGGTATGACCTGCCAATCTTTGGCTCTACTGTCTTTCTTTTCTTTCATCTTTCTTTACTCAATTTAAAATGTGGGACTTGGATGTTTACAAGTGCACCGTGAAATGTAGTTTTCAAAGAAAAAAATTGTACGTTCACCTCATTAGATAGCCTAAATTATTCCTGTTAATAGTAGCAAGCATAAATCCAATGAGTTTCATTGAGAAGGGTATAATTCTTTCAATATTTTGCCTCCATTCCTGAGGATTTCACTTTATATTCTTATGATATTGTATGATATCATAAGCTTAACATGATTTCCATGGTTTGACATGTCTACGGTTGTGCAACGTCATATATTTAGCTGCTATGCAATTCTTGCCATTTCTTTTGGTGTGGGTGTGCTTGTGCATGTGTGGTGGATGTGTGCGTGTCTTCTGTGATTGTTTGCATCTGGACATGTTAAGGTACGTTGCCTTTCATAATTGATTTTAACATTGTACCATATGAATGAGTCCATCATCCACCACTACAAATATCAGAAGAAAAGGAACAAGGATCCTCAACTTGATCTACCTTTTTCTGTCGTGAAAAGTCTGCATTCTTCTGCTTAATGTTTACTATGTAACGATGATCACCTGGTTCATCTTTAACCCTTCTCCTACAAAGACCAAATTTATTTAGGACAAGCAACAACTCATTGAATTTGATTGAATAAAACTTTGTACCACACATGTGTGGAATGATGTCTGTAGCATTTAAGCCCTGTGTGGGAATCATGTTTTGGGGAGATGTTGGTACCAAATACAGTTGCGTTGCTTGTGGATTTGGCATTTCAAGTTTTCCATTTCAACTACATCCTATAGAGAACATTTTTTCGGAATTGTCATGCAACTACATGCTGTGCTTTCTACTAATTACTGGGATTTAATGCTATTAAGTGCGTGCTTGTAAAGGGTTTTGCCACAGGTCCAAGTAGCTAATGGATATGATTAGTGCTTTATTTACCAAATCCTTAACTTTACTACATCCAGAATTCAGTTTTTCACTGCAATCTCTGTCTCCCATACAGAGTCTTAAAGGAAGAGTACATAGTAATACTGTCCTCATCTTCAATCTCCTATAAGAAGAGGATGGTATGAAATTTCAGTGTCTCATAGCCTGCTATTCAACGAAAAAATTCCCAGTTCTATGGACAAACCCAACGTTATACTTCATGTTTATGTTCTATCTCTTTTTCTCCTCCTGTCATGCAGAGGATGCAGGGTAACATATGGTTAGTTTCAGACAGAGGAGGTCCAGCGGAGTGCATGACCCTGATGCTCAAGCTACGTTTGCAGCAATCAGCAGTGTTGCCACGGGAGCCTGATTCCTCTAATCATCTGACTCATTCCATCCTTCAAGGGCTGAATATTCTTGTTGCTGATATCGATAGTGCGAATCGAACAGCCACACAAAAGATGCTAGAGAAATTAGGATGCCGAGTCTCTGCTGTTGCATCAGGTTTTGATCGTCTTAATGCTCTCAGCTGTCTCAGTGACCCTTGGGACCCTTTTCGGGTTGTGATTTTGGACATCTACATGCCAGGAATGAATGGATTTGAAGTCTCTCTTCGAATCAGGAAAACAAGTGGCTTGTGGCCGATGATCGTTGCCCTGACTGTGAGTGCCGACGACAACATAAATGAGAGATGCCTGCAGGTTGGTATTAATGGGGTTATAAGAAAACCAGTCTTGCTGGAATCCATGGCTGAAGAGCTCACGAGAATCATCCCTCAGGGTGTTCCAGTTGCTTAATTCAGACAGGTCCTACCGATCCTTTCATTCTGCAAGTCGAGAAGCCAGTAGTATTGGACTGCCATTTTTTGTTGGATACCGGCTACATTATTGGGGGCTCTGTGCTGCCTGAGACAGTTAAGAGAAGCAGGAACAAGAACAGGAAGCGTGCCTAGATATTATAAGGAATCTAGTGATCATCCAAAGAAAATTTATCTTTGCCATGTGTAAGTCCTTTTTGTTGAAGCTCAGTTGATTACAAATCTTAAGTACATCAATTGAATGCATCTAACGAAAGTATTATATTAGTGTTGGCTTTAAGAGAATCAAGGCTGCAACTAATATTCTCAGAAGAGATGTGAGTTGACGCGTTTGTTAGCATTCCCGAGTTCGAAAGTGGTGGATGTGAACCTTAATCTGATGAGTCCAACCTTGTTGATGTATGTGGTGTATCTCAGAGGCGTGGAGTTCTACATTGAGATACTCCAAGCCTGAAAAGGGAATTTTCAGAGTTGTCAATATGAGAGAAGAATGTATCTGATCAAGTGCTGTTTTTCTGTGTATATATATAGAGGGAGAGAGGTTCATACGCACGTCAATCCATACTTAAATTTCAACGGTAACGGTTTGATTTGACTGTGAGATCAAATGGTTAAGATCTTTGGAGTATAGATTCATTTACACATAAATTAATCTCTCTCTCTCTCTCTCTCTCTCTCTCTCTCTCTCTCTCTCTCTCTCTCTATATATATATATATATATATATATATATATATATATATATATATATATATATATATATATATATATATTTATATCCTAGTCATTGAAAACAATTGCTTTGGAAGGGCAATCGAACGGTGGTGAGAGATTTGGGTTGCAATAGGGTTGAATCGAGACCAACCCAAACCTAAGCTGAATTGTCTGACGAGAAAATGAGTTGGACCCAAGTCAGCCTGTTTTCTGACCGAATGTGAAGTGGCCGGATCGAAAAACCTGGTTTGCCACCTCTATTCATACATAACATACAAACCCGTGAAGCAAGTATTAACAAGTACACCCACTCAAACTACGGTATGGATAGACATCGTGAGTTTGGAACCGGTTTGATGGTTCGAACCAGAATCAAATTGATGAACCAAAATGGAGAATTCTTTGGTTCCATTACGATTCATGGTTTTCAAAAACTGGACGGTTACAAATTGTGGCTTCTTTAAATATATTTTCAAAAATCTTTATCTAACTCAATGCCACGATGCTTCTTATCATTGCAGTTGGTGAAAAGTTTAACTTTGAGAAAAAAGTTTTAAATATTATTTCAGAAACATTTTATCATATAGAGGCGAACACTTGATATTGATTCACCTGATGACTGTGGGCGGTTCTGAGATAGTTATAAAACGAAACTGGAACAGGAACCGAAACTTGGAAACCTGCCCATGCGTGTTGACGCCTCTCAGCCTCTGTACGTGCTGACCATTTGCTCAAATGCAGGAGCAGTGTGTGCAATACTTCAAGCACTCTGGCCACGTTAAGATTAAGGCCTCGGCAAGCGGACATTGTCCCATCTACTGAAGTCTTGCAGAGTTACGTAAAACTTGTCAAGTATGCACACTGTTCCGTACACACTTGTCAGGTAATGCGAAGGCCTTGGTCCGCACACACTGTCCGATTCAAGTCTTGCAGAGTGAGGTCACTCACGCATGTCCTATATTGTTGCATGCGCACTGTAATGCATTGCTAAAAGAGTATAAGAACAAGGCCGCCTTGGTATGCGCACATCGTCTCATCTACTGTGCTATTCAAGTCTCGCTGCATGAGGTAAAACTTGTCATGAATTCATGAGGACTGCATACGTGTAAGGCGATGCTAAAAGAGCTTACGCACCGTATTTCCTATTTCTATTTATTAAAGCTTGTTATGTGTCATATGGTAGCTAATTTACAAAGAAATAACTGAAAAACAATTGATGGGCGAATGAAGGTGGCTGATGAATAAAAAATAAAAAAATTCCAATCTTGGGGAACCACACAAACTTCAGAAGCTGTTTGCGTGGCGAACAGGTTGTTTGTCACGTACTTGCCATGATGATACATGTCTCCTTCTCTGTGCTTAGAACACAGTCAGGCAAAGGTAAGGCTAATTCCTGGGAGACTGTTTGTTGCATGTTTGAGTGTGTGGAAGCAGTCATCTGTCCTGCGATCGTCTGGTTGAGGTGTTTGTTTGAGGTAAGGTTTTGGTGCTCTTGTGATTTGCAGGAAAAATGGCGGAGCGGAGGGAGTTCAAGGTGTCCTCGGAGATAGAGAAGTTCCTGTGTGAGAAGCTCGTGGATCAGAGCTTGCCTATATCCGAAAGGTTCAGAGCGCTCTTCTCTCTCAGCAATCTCAGGGGCCCCGCCGTTCGCCAGGCTCTCGTTGGAGGTTTTACCTCTCCCTCCCTCTCTCTCTCTTTGTCACACACACGCACACACGTTTTTTTCTCATTCCCAGTAGACCAATAAAATTTTCTTACATGACAAATTCTATTAGGAACAAGTGTTACTTGATATGAGAAGAAAGAATCAGTGCGAGTACTTTCGTATGGTCAGTTTACCAGCCCCTACTTTTGTTCTCTCTCTCTCTCTCTCTCTCTCTCTCTCTCTCTCTCTCTTAAGAACACACAGAAACACACACGTTTGTTTCTCATTCCCCAGTAGATCAGTAGATTCTTTTACATGACAAATTCTATTGCGATCAAGTGTTACTTTATTTGTAAAGCAAAAATCAGTACAAGGACTTTCGGGTTGTAACAGCCCCTTCTTTTGTAGTGCGTCTCTCTCTCTCTCATATATATATTATATATATACGCACTTATGTATGTACATACGTGCGTGTTTATGTAAAATATGTACGCACGTGTGTGTACGCGCATGTTCCCAACATGGGATCTAGAAATCTCATCAAGGTGGCCAAGTTGAAGTTCGTCTGAACACCTTATGAACTTCGATTGATATGTGCATGTTGATGGAGAACTGAAATGCTGGGCATGGAACCACTAGCAGCTTAAGGTCCATATTTATCCATCTTGAAAGACATGGATAGAGACCGGTGTGATTGACGTAGATCAATTCTACGATATGAATCACAAGCAGGGACAAGTATTTTTTATTGGTAAATTGGACTAATTTGTTGTGAAAGCATTGGTTTTTCCTTTACTGAGAAGTAGCATTTAAGCGGTTTGATGCAAGTTCATGGTTAGATCTTTCTTGTGTATATTGATCTTTATTAACACTATCTTTCTTTGCTCTTTTTGATTTCCTGCAGCAATCAGGGATTCATCAAACCTCCTCGCTCATGAGGCTGCATTTGCACTGGGTCAGATGCAAGACCCAGAAGCTGTTCCTGCTCTTGAGGAGGTTCTTGAAGATCTTTCTGTTCATCCCACAGTGCGACATATGGTACTTCTTCTGTAAACCTTGTTCTTAGATATTATGCTTGCAGATAGTTAAGATCCTTATATGTATAATTCAATAATTAAACTGGTTTCTGGCTTTATGTTTTAGAGCGGGATTCATGTTGATGATTCGAATAAGTGGAGAATTTATAGTAAACAACCTCCAATGATATTGCTCAAATATGTATCCCATGGCTGCACTTAAGTTGCTTTTCCTTCCAAATATTGTTTATTTTCACACTTAGGGGAGCTTATGTTTATGGGGTGAGTGGAGCCATGTGACACCTGACTTGTGTAGCTAACTCAAACTCCGTCTGTTCAAAATTTCAAGACTTGATTTTATCCAGCTCAAAGTCTGTAATGGCCACCTTTGTTCCTACTTCTATGCAATTGAACACAATCTAAGTGCTGTCACAAAATTATGTGAGATTTACATTCAGTGATATAAATGTTTAAATGTTAAGCGTGAAAAGTATATAATTAGGTGAATGCAAGAATAGTAGAGGTGGTTATATTTGCAGGTTTATCCAAATGATAGGTGCTGTTTGAAAGCTCTGACATTAAAGCGGCCAAATTCTAATTTTCCCCATAGCTTGAACACGATTTTCTGTTTAAATAAGCGAACTTAATGGTGCGCAGGCAGCTGAAGCCCTTGGTGTAATTGGTTTAGAACGTAGCATTCCAACCCTGCAAAGAAGGTTAGCTTCTGACCCTGCAGAGGAAGTTTGCCAAACATGTGAGATTGCACTGAGACGAATAGAAGAAGCAAGCAAGGGCAGAAGTGCTGAGTCCTCTTCAATAGTTGCATCTCCATTTCTGTCAGTTGATCCTGCACTACCCTCAACTCGAAGTTATTCTGTTGACCAGCTGAGGTACTGCACTATGAAATGGAAAGGCATCCCTTGACTTTTGTTTCTGTAACCTAACAATGCTTCGATTTTCTTCCGACTCAGGAAAGTACTTTTGGATGAGGACGAACACTTATACGAACGTTATGCTGCTCTCTTCAGTCTCCGAAATCATGGATCTCAAGAATCGATTGATGCTATCATCGCTGCTTTGCATGCTAAAAATTGTCTTCTACGGCATGAGGTCTGACTGTCGCCGTATTTTGAATAAGTAAACATTATAAGAGTTTGATTTCTGGAGTTGTTGGAATCATATCATATTTGGTAGAATTTGGAGGTTTGTCATGTCGTGAGGTTTGATATCTCATAAGTTTTACAAAGTTTTGATCTTACAAGGTTGGTCATTCATTATGGTGAAAGGTTTGTAGGAAGGTTGTGCTATACGGAAAGCTTGCTATGTGAAAATTATTATTAATTTGTTTTGTGGAAGGCCTCTAAACTTGTAATAATAATTAAGAAAAGGGAAAACCTCAAGACTTTTAATGGAGTTTATTGTTTTATGAGAATCTCTTCCTCTTCGGTGTGATTTTTGGCATTTGATGCCTGACACTCTACTGGTTTCAAAATTATTAAATATACAGGTTGTCTTAGATATATTAGGATACCCAGAATTTGGTGCATTTAGGACAGTTTCGGACACGTTTAATTCTTAATTCTAGTATTGCCAATTTCTACTTATACTGTTATTAGGGCAGGGTGTTAAATCCTATGGCTTTTTTAAAGATAGGGTGGAATACAATGGTCCTAAGGAGAATGGGGACCTTCATGGTCTTCGTATTGCAGACAATTCGATTATAATTATTTGCTTTCAAGGTGCATGTTTGGTGTTATGAGTTGAAATGATTATTCATCATTGCTTTTATTCCACTGTTCGTCATTCAAGGTTATGTGATCAGTTAGTTAACAAAAGCGCAGCAGCACGTTTCCAACTATTCATAACTTTCATGTGCATTCGTCGATCAAGCGGCATCTTTGTTCCTTTATGCTTGGTTGCAGACATCATTTATCATAAAACGCCAAGTTTCTTGTGAAACTTTCTCAGTATGGACTGCTAGCATCTTTACTAATGTACAAACTCAACCCTTTAAACCGTTGCACACGCAGCTTGATGGACTCATTTATTATTCGACCAAGTCTCTTTATCATGCGTTAGACATAAGTTTCTTGGAAAACACACAACATTCGAATGTATTCCACATATAGGAAAACGAATCAAATGCAGTTCGAGCTTAATATCGTTTTTGTGTTATGGTTATCAAGTTATTGCTCGCGTGAAACCTAACCATAACTCTATTAAACCATATTCAACTCATACACCTACTGTCTGCGTCCATATTTATTTTAAAGAAGTATCCTTCCGTGGGCTATCTCTTGTGATTAATTTGTTGTCATAGTCTGAGAAACTTTCATGTGACTATTATTTAATTGTTTTTCCTTTCTGATATTTATTGAAATAAATTGGTGTTTTCTGTAAAGTTTTAAATCATACGTTATTCATTTTCCAGATTGCATATGTACTGGGACAACTGCAGAGCAAAGCTGCTTCTGCTGCGTTATCAGCATTGATTAAAGATCTTAATGAGCATCCAATGGTGAGGCGTGAAGCTGCTGAAGCCCTTGGCTCTATTGCAGGTACTCGGTGGAAACCAGTATTAATTGAAATATGCTTTTCCAATGGGCCAGTCCATGGAGCCCGAGTCTTGCAAGTTCTGCTGATGCAAACACCCCCTAAAGGCAAAATATGCTAGTAGTAGGAGAAGTCAGGGAAGCCCATACTAGATAGAAAATTGCAACATCCTAAGTATTAGTTAAGAGGGGATCTCTTTTATTAACTAAGAGTTGAATGGTGCATTGTTGGCTCGAAAAATCAGCTTGAAGACGGTTTCCTCAGCCAGCAAGTTCTCATCTACAATGTGCCCTTAGTGGCCTCTTAGTGCTATATATATATATATATATATATATATGTATATGTGTGTGTGTGTGTGTGTGTGTGTATGGAGAGAGAGAGAGAGAGAGAGAGAAAAAAATAGCATAATCCATGCACACACCTCACCCCATCCATGCTAAACTCAACTTTTATCATCTACAAGTTCGATCTGAGATGACGAATTGAGGTTATACAAAAGCTTGCTTTAATGTACATGGTGCATGTGCATTAGATGGAAAGTATGGAAGGTACAATGATACTTTTCACTTTTTTATCTTGCGAATCTAACGGTGAGTGAAGATGTCTAAGTGGATTTGAGCATGGATTGATGCTCATTTACCACTTCTTCTCTCTCTCTCTCTCTCTCTATATATATATATATATATATATATGTGTGTGTGTGTGTGTGTGTGTGTGGAGAGAGAGAGAGAGAGAGAGAGAGAGAGAGAGAGAGAGAGAGAGAGAGAGAGAGAGAGAGAGAAAGAGCATAATCCATGCACACACCTCACCCCATCCATGCTAAACTCAACTTTTATCATCTACAAGTTCGATCTGAGATGACGAATTGAGGTTATACAAAAGCTTGCTTTAATGTACATGGTGCATGTGCAGATGGAAAGTATGGAAGGTACAATGATACTTTTCACTTTTTTATCTTGCGAATCTAACGGTGAGTGAAGATGTCTAAGTGGATTTGAGCATGGATTGATGCTCATTTACCACTTCTTCTCTCTCTCTCTATATATATATATATATATGTGTGTGTGTGTGTGTGTGTGTGTGTGTGTGCTGGTGATGCAGTTGACAGGACTGGAAAATGTAGGTGTCCTTTTCAGTTGCTTAACTAATACCATGTTGATCCAAGATTATCCAGATAATTCTATATCCTTGCCCTTGGCATTCCCAGTTTTCTTCTTTGGTGATGCTCTACAACTGAAGGATGAGTCTCATCCTGATTCATCCTTCAGTTGTAGAATCACCGGAGAGCGAGTAATCCACATGAATTATTCCTAAGGTGATTATCAGCACACTTGTTTCCACAACAGTGAGGTTTCCAATCATGTGTCTAGAATATCTAGGACTCAGGCAAACCTTAAAGCAGTCATCTATAATGACCTTGGAGAGATTTTATATATCAAAATGGTGGTTATGTCTGATTCCAGCTGAAAGCATTTTAACTTATGCGCTTGATCGAATTGTAGATTATGAAAGTGTTAAGCTTCTTGAGGAGTTCACAAGGGATCCTGAGCCCATCGTGTCACAGAGCTGTGAAGTTGCACTCAGCATGCTAGAGTTTGAAAGATCTGGAAAGTCTTTTGAGGTAAATTATGATAGACCAATAGCGGAAATCTAAATATTCCAGTAACTAATAGAAATTTGATTAAAAAGTCGTTCTTTTGCCTTCAGTATTACTACATGCAGGCGCCAGAAGTAATATAGGGAGTTGATGCCTCGGTCTCGCAAGTCGCATCATCATGAACGCGTCTACCATATGGGAGGGGGAGGGTCGCAGTGGTGATTCTGAATGTTTTGGCTTTTTGTTCTGGCTTTTGTGTGTTTCGAGACTTCTAATGCAGAAAGACCTAGTTTGTGAGGTATGCAGTTGACTATATACCAACTTGGACCCAACATTTTGATATTACGTGGTTTCTATGATTATCATCCACTATTATGTTTATATTTCATACAAGGATTACAAAAACAACTCTGATTTGACTCATGTGGATTATACTTCGAATGAGAGGAACGAAACTTTTGTTGAATCAGGTGATCTAGTATAAGTATTGAGAACGTCCATGTTGGAGTTGTTTGGCCAGTTTAGCGACACATATCATCTGAAAGTCTCTGCCTCTCTCTCTCTCTCTCTCTGACTCTAATAAGTTGTCGAGGATGCGTGGGAGTCTTATTTTAATTTTCTATATATATCAAATGAGAGAGAGGTGAAAAGGCCACCAAGCGAACTCCCTGGCGTGTTCCCTGTCTATGCTGTCAGTTACAGTTGGTAGAGAGGGAGACAGATGTGAAAAGGCCACCAAGCGAATTCTCTGGCCCGTTCGTTGTCTTGTGCTATCGGTTCCAGTTGATCAGCGCTAGGTTTTCTGATGACCTGAAATGCGGCGATTCAGGTCATTTCCTGGATGCTTCTGAGAATGATTCAATTAGAAATCCTATTCTAAGTTCTGTGAGGGATCAAACCATGAGCAGTGGTAGTTTGTCTATAGCTGGTTGGCTGATGGAAGTTTGTATCCCAATTAGTCGTGCTAGACGATTCTTGTTGAGCGGATTGGATGTAAGCATGTCTCCATTGTTTACAATAGAGAAGGGTAGTCTTCTGTTATCCTTGATGTTGAATCTGATAGCGAGGTAATTTTATTCCTTAGCTTGCTTGATGAACGAGGAAAAGAAAAAGCCCGAATGGAGAACGTCAACGAATACATGTTCATAGTGACAGGAAATTCATCAGATGCTTCTGAGATGCCAACCTCCGCTTAGAATCCGTCACTTGGTTCTTTTCCACCTGGAATTATTTTGATGAGATTGCATATGCTGAGGGCCCTTAAATGATCTCACACTATAAAATGTTGATAAATCTGGTCAACCATGCTCTAAGTTCTTAGCTAGGTTGGTTTTCTTTAAGCTTCACGTGTTCGGGTTTGAGAAGCTTGATTTGGTGTGGACATTTCGGTTTTGTCACTGAAATCCATTGTTTCCTGCTCACAGGCGGCTTATAACCTTCACCTATCGGCAACCCTTGCCATGAAATTGCAGACCACTGTGTGAGCTAGCTGCGGCTGCACATACAAGGCCTACTTTGATTATCATCGTTTTGAAAAGAACACAGAAGCTTTTTTCCAATTGCTTCATATAAACCCTTATTTGCACGCACAGCCACTACAGTTTCAAATCGTTGTTCATTTTCATTTTGGTTTGTGGATTGGGTACACCTTCAACTAGCCATTCACTTCTCAATTAATTTTGAACCGCTAGGCCGATTCCGGTCCTAGCCAGTTCCTTGCTCGGTTCAGTTTCAGTTGGAACTATCAGGTAGGTTTCATGCTGGCCATGTCTAATTTGATCAAAGCGATCGTGGGAACACAGCGGCAACAATGAAAATATAAAACCATGCAGTAAACACTACGATCGATCGATATTGGTTATGCAAAATATGTCTGCAAGCTGTTACATAGCATATGCAAAACAAAAGTACTAGAGCAGAAGGGGTGTTGATGAAATATAACTCGGACCAAGATCCGGGAATGCGAATCCTCTTGTAATAAGCTACAACAGTTTTTCATATCCTATAAAGGTTTAGGTTTGCCTATTCTTTTAAAATGTTTATCTTTTTTACATGAGACATTTTTCAGGTCGAAGCTAACCCTTACGTCCTTTATGTAGAAGTTGAGCAAACCAAATTCACAGTAATCTCACCTCCCTTAAGAAATTTACCTGATCTGTTCTCCATTTTAGAACCTACCATCTTCAGAAAGCCATTTGGGCTTCCGAGAAAGGAACTAGTCAACAAGTCTTTTTGTGTTTTGACCAATAAAATTTGTCAAAAACTTTCTTATTATGAATATATATATATGTGTGTGTGTGTGTGTGTGTGTGTGTGTGTGTGTGCTTCAAGAGATCTTAGGATCTTTGTAACTGTTACAAGCCAAATACAATTTTAGTACACTATATATGGAGTCCTTATGTTGGTGGACCATGATTAAATGCAATCGAGCACTCCAGAATTCACCCGTTTGAATTTTTATTTCTAAGATGTATTACTTTAATACCTTGGTCTCATAAGCCCATGGGGACAACTAACATAGCACAGCCACTATAACAAAACACGGAAGGAGAGGAATGGCTATGACCCTTAACTGAGATGGAAGAGAGGGGGATAAGAAATATGTGATTGCATACAAAGAAGTTGAAGTGAAACTATAACGAGGCTTGCAATGGTGAAGTTGAACTTCCCTCCCATACCTTCCTTGGTGGTGTCACAGATTATGTGATTTGTTGTAGTGAGCACGACTGTTCAATTAACAATGAAGTTTTAACGTCATGAAGGCATCCAGCTTCCAACCATTGTTGTCGTTGGTGACCAATCAAGTGGAAAATCAAGCGTCCTGGGATCTCTCTGGCATTAGCCTCCCTCGCGGACGCAACGATCATACTTCTAATCTCATTTATAAACAGAAACCATGCAGAATCTTGTTCATATCACGTGCGGACAAGCTTGACCTAATCTCATTTATCAAATTCACATTAGGAATACTGCAGAAGGTGCCCATTAGATCACGTAATTGGTACATAACTCTTTTAGCGTTGAAACATCATACATCTACCCAAAATCAGACATGCTACTTCAAGACCTTATCATCCATTAAAAGGTCGTAAATTACATGTTAGAGATTTCAACCAAGATTCGGAGGCTTCTCAGAGAGCTTTTATTGAGAAGATGTAAAATATTGAATAGTGAACTTTCTAAAAGAGGGAGAGGATCTCCACTAAAGTATTATAAAGCATGAGTTCATGACTTTTTTATTAATTGGAGCTAAATGCTAATGTGACACAAGATCGAACGCATTGGTGACTTAGAATCCATGTAGCCAACGCTCATGAAACAACGTCATTTTGGTTAAGGAAGAATTTATGTCAATCATCTCCAGCGGAAGTGCTTAGCGGAGCTTGACTTTGTGGGAAGAGCTAGTCATATCATACCTGACTTGTGTGGCTGACTCAAGCTCTACACTGTTGTACAAGACTCTTAAGCGTTTTCAAAACTTTGATTCCCAACATCTGGAATTGTCATCCCTTGTCCCGGACGCTGTCCAAAACTAATTTGCCGTGAAATTGACATTCAATGGCTTAAATTTGAAAAGTTAGGCGTCTACAAAAGCGACAGAGGCGGTTGTATGTGCAGTGCTATCGAAAAGTCTGACATTAAATCGGCTAATTTTGAATTTCCTATAGTTTAGACATTTGTTTTCTTTCTTTAACCAAAACTTGGCATTCTGAGTGAATTTAATGACACAGGCGGCTGAAGCCCCTGGTGCAACGTAGCATTAATCCAACCTTGAGAACAAGATTAGCTTCTGATCCTGCAGAGGAAGTTCGCCAAGCATGTGAAATCGAACTAAGACGAATAGAAGATTCAAGCAAGGGCAGAATTGCTGAGACTTCTTCAAGAGTTGCATGCATCGCGATTTTTGTCAGTTGATCCTGCACTACCATTATCTCCAAGTTCTTCCGTAGACCAGCTGAGGTTCTGCACTATGAAGTGGAGTTCATCCCTTTTTAATTTTGTTAACCTTTTACATGTTAGAAATGAAAGATCAGATATAAGGAAGAGCGGAATAGATTCTCATGAAACACTGCTTCCGTATCATGTTCGCTAATTCAACATTTCTTTTGTTCAAACGAGGTTTTGATTTTCTTGCCTCCATAAAATACTTTTGGATGAAGGGAAACGCTTATACGAACGTTATGCTTCTCTGTTTGCTCTCCCAAATCACGGACGGCAAGAAGCTGCTGATGCCACCGTGTGTGTGTCTATGAAGCTTCTTGGGGAAAGATGGAACTGAATGTATTTTACATCGTCAAAATGGGACACCTTGAAATGGCACGAATATCCCCTTGTTTGATGGAATGTGGGCGGGGGGTGTGTGCTGACAGATTTCAAATGCAGTTTCAGCTTGTATGAGTAGCGATATGGTTATCAAAATCATTGCTTGCATGCAGGCAGAGGTTAGCTCATCTATCTCGGCTACCCCCAAGAGCAAAAAGGATCATTGCTTGTATCTTTATTGAACCATATTCAAACCACGCTGTCATTCATGTTTCTCTATGTTTATTTTAAAGAAGTATCTTGTTATGGAGATAAGTTGTGAAACTTTATGTAAGGGATCACGACCGGTCTCAAGCCCGCATAAAGGAGGAGGGTTGCGTTAGGTTTTCGAGAGTCAATGTAAAACTTTGTCAGATTTTTAAACCATGGATTACACAAATTATAAGCATTGCGTGGCGTTGAGACATCCCCTCTTAACAACGTGCTTCAGAACTCAAATGCAATAAAAAGTAAGCAAGGACCACTACATTTTCGTCCGAATGTAGTAACTCAATTGCATAGAGGGTCCCCATATCATGGACGGGTGTGGGTAAAGAAGTTAGTCATGTTATATTGTCGCTCGAATGTAGTAAATAAATTAGAGATAAATATAGATGAATGCAAGGGTAAGGAAGCTATAGAGGTGGTAAATACTATGATTCGGAGAAAGATTTATATCATATGTTTATAGGAGACAAAGTAGGTTGGAAAAAAAACAAAGGAGATTAAAGATACACGTTTTAAATTATGGTACTCAAGTAAGGACAAGGCTCGAAACGGAGTTGGTATTAAATGATAGCGTAATAGACATACAATAATATGATGACCGAATCATGATGTTGAAATTCGTGTTACGAGCAGAGATTTTAAATATAGTTTGTGCTTATGTACTCCAAGTAGGACTAGAAGATAGTATAAAGATGGCTTTTTGGAATGAGTTAAATAAGGTGATTCAAAGAATTTTATAAAGGGAAATGATTTGTTTAGGAGACTTCAATGGACATGTAAGTAAAGAGGCATTAGGATATCAAGGTATTCATAGAAACTTTGGTTTTGAGAATATAAATGAGGAAGTTAGGAAGATTTTAAATTTTGCTATGGCATTTGATCTCTTTATAGTCAATACAATCTTAAAAAAATGAGATGAACATTTAATTACTTATAAGAGTGGCTTATTATAAACATAAATTGATTATTTTATTTATAGGAAAAAAGATAGAGGGTATTATAAAGATTACAAGGTAATTCAAAGAGAAAACTTAATCACCCAACATCGACTTTTAGTTATGGATTTATAGGTAAAAAAGTGAACAAAGAAGAAAAGAGTACATCGAGTTATTCAGACTAAATGATGGAACCTCAAAAGCGATAAATAAGTTATATTTAAACAAAAAGTCCTTCAAGTAGATGTTTGGAAGTATGTTGGTACACCTTCTCATATATAAAACAATATGGCTATACATATTAGGAAAGTGATGAAAGATGTGTTAGGTGAATCTAAGGAAGGTGTAATGACACAAAAAGAAGCTTGATGGTGTAGTGAAGTAGTGCAAAAAAAGAGAGGGCATGTTACAAATTATATTATGCTAAGAAAACTAGTGAAACTTTAGAGGCTTATAATAAAGCGAAAAAAAAAAGCGAAAAAGGCTGTCAATGAAGCAAAAACTAAAATTTGAGAGGATTTATATAAAAAACTCAACGCAAAAAGGGTGAAAGAGATATTTTAGGATACCTAGGGCTAAAGATAAGAAAACTAAGAATCTTAATTTTGTTAGATTCATCAAATACGAGGATAAAAAAAATTTAGTGGCAAATAATGATATAAAAAATAGATGAAAAAATATTTTTATAAGTTTTTTAATAAAAATAAAGATGTTAGTATTATCTTATGAGAGTTAGTCAAATCAGAAAAGTATATAAACCATAATTTCTATTGACGTATTCAAAAGAATGAAGTCAAAGAGGCTCTTAAACATACGAAGGGTGATAAATCGGTAGGACAAGACAATATTCCTATATAAGTTTGGAAAATCCTATTAGAAACAAGAATTACTTGGCTCACACGGCTATTTAATGAAATATGAAGAAACCAAAAGATGCCCGAGGAATGGAGAGTGAGTACACTTATACCCATATACAATAACAAGGGAGACATTAAGAATTGTATGAATTATGGAGGTATCAAGTTAATGAGTCATACTATGAGATTATGAGAAAGAATTATCGAACGGACATTAAGGCAAGTATCGAGTACAACATAGAACCAATTTGAATTCATGCCAGGCAGATCTAGTATTGAAGCGATTCACCTTTTGAGACATCTTATGGAACATTTTAGAGTAAAAAAGAAAGACCTTCACATGATATTTATTGATTTAGAAAAAACTTACGATATGGTACCGAGAGGGGTTCTTTGGAGAACCTTGGAAAATAGAGGTATCCCATTGACATACATAAACCTTATAAGAGACATGTATGATGGTACAAAAACGTGTGTGACGACTCATGAAAGAATGACAGAATTCTTTGAAGTTAATATTGGGTTACATCAAAGATCAACTTTAAGTTCATACTTATTTATAATGGTGATTTATGAGTTAACAAAACATATTCAAGATGAAGTACTTTGGTGTAAGTTATTTGCATATGACACTGTGTTAGTGGAGGAGTCTAAAGTAAAAGTTAATAGAAAATTGGAACTATGGAGAGAAACATTAGAAAGTAAAAACTTCCGACTTAGTAGAACAAAGACTGGATATATAGAATGTAAGTTTGATCATGTGGTTAGTTCAGAGGACATAAAAATTAAAAATGACACACATTACATCCTCCAAAAGGAAAGTTTTAAATACCTTTAGATTGAGAGAAGAATTTTGATGCAGATGTTATGAATAAAATTAATTCTAGTTGATTAAAATAGAGAGGAGATCAGGTATTCTTTGTGATAATAAGATACCATTAAAGGTAAAAGGTAAATATTATAGAGCAACAATTAGACCTATCTTGTTTTATGGTTATATGTGTTGGACAATTAATCATCAACAAGTACAAAAGATGTATGTAACAGAAATGAAGATGTTGAGATGGATAAGTGGTGATATAAGAAAAGACCATATACATAATGAGGTTATTAGAAACAAATTAGGAGTGTCACTAATAGACGATAAAATGAGAGAATACCGTTTAAGATGGTTTGGATATATAGAAAGAAGATCAAAAGAAGAACCAATAAGAAGGTATGAAAAATTAGATTTTGAAAGTATTAAAAGAGGTAGACGATGACTACAAAAGTGTTGAAAAAAACAATAAAGAATGATCTAGCTTATTTTGAGTTAACTAATAACAACTGACCCCACTCCGTCTAGTATGAGAAAAGGCTTAGTTGTTGTTGTTCATATTGAAATAAATGGGAGTTTTCTAGCCTTAATACAAGTTGGAACGGTAGATTAATTACTTTTCATATATGCATTGCATTGGTCGTCCACCGAGTCTCAGGCCGAGTTCCGCTACAGAAAACACCCGCTAAAGGTAAAAGATGCTAGCACTATGAGACATCGAAGTCTGATAATCCATGCAAGATAAAAGATTAGAAATCGATCCTCCAGTGTCAGTTCGGCAGCGAACTTTTCATTTTAGAGAATAGAATGGTTGATTACGATCAATGAGCAGCACATAATGATCTTTTCCTTAGCAAGCTATAAGTGTTGACCTACAATGATCTCTTAGCCTCTAATTGTTGCTTTACAAAACGTCTTCGAGATGCAACTCGTAAGTGATAAATATAACTTTTCGCCAACCAATTTGATACCAAAATTCCAAGATTATCCAGATAATTCTATATACATGCCCGTTTGTTGTAGAGCCGGCGAACGCGTATCTTTGGCCGTGGCCTCAGATTCACTTCCCCATCGACTGGAAGGTGGTAAAGCAAACGTTCTGGGCACCCCATTTCCCTAAGCCATGCTGGATTAACTGCGTCCAACAGCTATGAATTGGCTCGTCTGCGGCGACTACTGCATCGACCACTGCATTCTTTATGCAGTCGGCTTCCCTCCATTTACTAAAATGAAACATGATCCCCTGCCCAACCCCCGTCCTACAAAACTCAAAGTTAATTAGTATTAATTTTGATTTATTATATATATATATATATATATATATATATATATATATATATATATATATTTATATATATATATATATATATATATATATATGCATGCTTAGGAGGAGGCACCATCTATCACCCAAAACAACTCTCTTTCTTGTCTATCTGCATGTTCTTCCTTCTTGTTGCTTATTTGAATAAAAAAAGGATCTAAAGAAGATTGTTTTGAATCCCTATAGATGTATTCTTCTCCTTTTATGTAAAAAAGAAAGAAAGTATGGCATTCTTTTTTCTTTTCCTCCTTAACAAGCCAAATGCATGAATATGCTGATGTGTTGTGGTCATTCTTGGCAATTCAGCACAGGTAACGGTTGTATTAGTCATTCAGACCGTTACCTGAATCTTGGATTGGGAAGAACCATAACAGTCGAATGTTACCGGGATTTGCGATAACGTTCTGGATAATAACGCTCCAGATGAAGGAAGCCGCAAGAGGAAAAACCAGAAAAAGGGGGAGCATGTGCTGCTCTATATAAACAGAGCAGCGCACACAACAAAAATATACACAGAGATTACAAAAATCGAACAACACAGAAGAAACCTTCTCCTGGAAGAAACCCTACATGGAAACCTCAAACATTATCTCAAAAATCATACTTCGCATCAAACGCACCAGGCAGAACATCAACTTACAAAAAACCAAAACCAAGCAGGAAGAGGAAGTCGACCGGATAATCCATCACTGGTATCAGATCCTGGTTCTTGACCCTGCAAAAAAAAAACTCAGGTATGCATTTATTTCAAAAAAAAAGGAAAGAGAGAGGGAGAGACAAAAATCAGCAAAAGCCGTAAACGGTCGAAAATCGACAGAAGCCTGAATGGCCTGAAATCGACAAAAGTTGTGAACGGCCAAAAGTCGGCAGAAGCCTCAACGGCTTAAAATCGGCAAAAGCCGTGAACAGCCGAAAGTCGACAGAAGTTTGAACGACTTGAAATCAACAAAAACTGAGAACTACCGAAAGTCGACAAAAGTCTGAACGGCTATAAATCGGCAAAAGTCATATAAGGTCACCGCAGGACGCAGCCACAAGAGGCCGCAATAGAGGGCCAAGGAGCGAAGCACCTCGTCGGCTCTCACCCTAACTCAATCTCTCAAACCCTCTCTTCCCCCATTCTCTTTGCTCCTGTTTTTATAGGACGAAAATTGCTACGCGATTTTAGAAAAACCGCAGGCCGAAACCAACGGTTTTTCGAAATCGCTCGGGCAGCGGATTGAAAAGTTCGTTCTGCCTCGACTGGTTTTCAATTATTGCTAAACTGTCACTGAATAAAATTATGAAAATATCCAGATATTTTCAAGTAAAAAGACCATTATGCCCTTATTGAGCGAAAAGTTTGTTTTATTCTTCAACAATTTATGAAAATTACAATATATCAAGGTTGTTGTTTTACATTAATGCCCTTCCCGGTTTAAACTATTACAATTCTGCCATTTAGTCAAAAGACAGGTTTGCCCCTATACTTTTGAAAGAATTACAAATTCAGGCTGAGGGTTAAAATTATAGTTTTAACCCCGATCAGTTGCGAATTTTACAGAAATACCAAAGAGTAATTTTACAAGTCTTTTCTTAGGTTTTTTCAAAAATTTCAAAAGTGCACAAATAGTTAAAATTATTGTTTTATCCCTAGTATTATTTGAAATTTCTAAAGGCATAAATTTCTTTGGGAAAAATTATAAGTTTGTCCCAAGTAGTTGATAAAATATTTTTAGACTGTTTTTATGATATTATGCATCATCTTAACATGCTCCTTGCTATGTGTGGTTGTTGCTTTATGATTATTTCCTTTTTAGACCGTCTAATTGTTAAAATTGTCAAACACAAAAAATGAGTTCAAGAATTTGTGTGTCTGAATTAGTAAAACTGAGAAATTAAATGGTCTTAACTTCCAAACATGGAATAAGAGAATCCCACTAGCTCTAACACTTAAAGGTGTTGAGTATGTGCTGAAAGAAACTATGTGTTCGCAGCCTCCAAACGTAACTGAGCAACAAGTAGAGATGTATAAAACATTTCTAAGGACAGTAATGTTAACCTACATGGAGGATGACTTAGTGAGGGTCTTCGAAGAACACGAGACCGCCAAAGAGCTGTTTGATTTAATGACAACTAAGTATGACAACTACCAAATTACATGTGCAGTTGCTACTACAAAAGTAAAACTCTTTCAAAATGAGAGAATGAGATAATATAGTAGAACATGTGAACTACATGTTAGTAATGGCTAGGGACTTAGCCGTGGCAAAGTCAGTAATCCCAGAACCGATGCAGATATCAACCATATTAAACAATCTACCCCATCATGGAACATGGTCACTACTACCCTCAAATTAGGGTCAGAGATTAACCTTTCTGAATTGCCCCTGAAAATCGCAATAGAGTAAGAACACATGAACAAGAACAAGAAAGAAAATTTGCTAGTGGCCCAAGATGTGAGAAAATTATCCAACTTTGACTTATTGCCTAGATTTGAGGAAAATATTTTCAACAAGTGTGAAGCTTGTATATAAGGAATGACGACAAGAAAAGTTTTTCCCAAAGATTGAACAAGAGCAACAACCCTATTGGAGGTCATTCACATGGATTTATGTGGACCATTTAGGGTAAGATTACATCATAGAAAGGTTTATTTTATAACCTTTATCGATGATTACTCTAGATATATGTATTTATATTTTTTAGCACATAAATTTGAGGCACTAGATGCTTTTAAAGAATATAAGCAAGAAGTAGAAAACCTAATAGAGCATTCAATAAAAGTCTTAAGATTAGATAAAGGTGGTGAATATACCTCTGCAAAATTTCTTGAATTCTGTAAAGACTTTGGCATTGCAAAGCAAAATACGATGCCCAAAACACCTCAACAAAATGGTGTAGTTGAGAGATACAACAGAACCTTACTGAATATGCATTTTTTGAGGTCGTTGAAGATCTTCCTAAAACTACCGAAACCTTAAGTGAACATAAAAGGCCAAGAGTCACTTTGTCTTACTTAAAGGATTATCACACTTATCTTGCAGAAGAAGTGTGCATAAATTTCTTACTTAAAGGATTATCACACTTATCAGCAAGCTATGAACTCATCAGAAGCATCAGACTAGGAGAAAGTCATGGATGAGAAACCAAGTTTGAGAATTGGTTGATTTCTCAAAAGGAAGAAAAGTCATAGGTTGTAAATGGGTTTTGAAAAAGAAATATAAGATCGATGGTACAATCGAAAAGTTTAAAGCAAGGTTGGTTGCAAAGAGTTTTTCGCAAAAAGAGGGGATAGATTATGTTGAGACATATTCTCTAGTTACGAAATTTGTATCTATACATATAATCGTAGTGATATCTGCATACTATGATTTGGATTTACATCAGTTAGATGTAAAGACAACTTTTCTAAACAGAGATTTAGAAGAAATCATATACATGCAGCAACTCAAAGGATTTGTGGTTGAAAGCCAAGAAGATAAAGTATATAGGTTGAGAAAATCCCTATACGGCCTGAAACAGTCACCTCGCAAATGGTATTTGACTTTTCAAAGTGTCATTATAGAACTTGGGTTTGTGGCTTATAAACTTGATCACTGTGTATATGTTTGGAATAGTGAGAGCCACTTTGTCATCTTATCATTATATGTAGATGACATATTGTTGACTAGAAAAGACAACAAGATGATTATCAAAACTAAGTCATGGTTGAACTCCAAGTTTAAAATGAAGGATATGGGAGAAGCATCCTATATCTTTAGAATAAAGATCTCTCGAGATAGAGAATCTAGACTCTTATGCTTAAGTCAAGAGAGAGATATTGACTATATCCTCAAGAAGTTTAAAATAGGTGAATACAAGTTTGTTGATACACTTGTTGCAAAAGGGGTAAAATTAAGTAAGGCTAATTGTCCCGGTGAAGGAGATGATAAGCCTAATGTTCCTTATGCACAAGTTATGAGTAGTTTGATGTATGTTATGTTGTGTATAAGACTTGATATCAGTTTTTTTGTTGGCCTTGTAAGTATATATCAAAGTAATCCTGGTTTGCAGTCATCTTCGCTCTCAGCAAAGCCAGCATCTGAGTATCATACCACTTTTAGTTCATCTCCTTGAAAACACAGTTTCAAGTCTTTTGTTCCTTTCAGATATCTTAAACCTCGGGGCAAATATTCTTATTTGGAGGTGGTGTTGTTTCTTGGGTATGTAAGAAACAAGGTTGTGTAGCATTGCATACACAGGAAGTTGAGTATGTAGCTTGTTATATGGTTGCAACAAGTGTTGTTTGGATAAGCCGCTTCATACAAGATTTGAAGTTGGAAATAACCGACGAACCAGTTGTTATTTACTGTGATAACAATACAACAATTACTCTTATAAAGAGTGGAGTTGATTACTCAAAAAGCAAGCATATAATGGTGAAATATACTATGTTCATGATATGGTTATGAGAAAGAAAATATTCATCTCATATATGCCAACAAATGATATGTTGGCAGACCCCTTGACAAAAGGCATAACAGAGGAACTTTTCTCAAAACATGTTACAAACATGAGTTTGAGGTATGTTTGATTCTTGTGTAGGGAAATAACCACACAACGGATAAAAGTGTTGTATAGGTAAACAACCATACAACGGATAGATTGTTGTGAAGAAAAATAACCACACAACGGGTATTGATTGCAGTAGCAATTGTAAAAAGACAGTACTAGGTAAAACCTGCAAAAGTGGGAGAAAACCAGTATGTCTGTACACTTGGCTCGAATGGCCAAGTGGGAGATGATGTTTTGTGATCATTCTCGGCAATCCAGCAAAGGTAATGATTGGATTGGTCATTCAGACCGTTACCTGAATCTTGGATTGGAAAAAATCATAACAGTCGGACGTTAACGGGATTTGCGGTAACATTCTGGATAATAACGCTCTATATGAGGAAAGCCAGAGGAGGAAAAACCGAGAAAAGGGGGAGCATGCACTGCTCTATATAAACAGAGCAGCACACACAACAAAAATATACACAGAGATTACAAAAATTGAAAAACACAGAGGAAACCTTCTCCCAGAAGAAACCCTGCGTGGAAACCTCAAACATTATCCCAAAAACCATACTCCGCTGCAAATACACCATGCAGAACGTCAACTTACAAAAAATGGAACCAGGCAGGAAGAGGAAGTCAACCGGATAATCCATCATATACAAGTTGAAATTGAAAGCAAGTTCCCAAGTTTTTGGAGCCATTGAAAAAGAAGGTATAGGCCACTGTCTAGCGTTTATCACCGGGTGGGTCATCATTTGAGCATAGGCCCTTGCAAAACGCTCCCACTGTAAAACTGTGGGCTATTCGTCTCACCCACAATAAAAATTCAAGATCGGCCACAAACCCAATGAAGGAGCAACTGACGTTCAAAGAGCTACTGACAGCACCGAAGATCTGTTCAAAGTTTATGATCTCCATCTAAAAAAATTTTAGTTGATGATTGATGTTTAATCGGAGGACAGTAAAATCTATTCACTGGGTCGGATCGAGAAGGTACTCATGTGTCAGGTAAAACAAGCACCTCATTGTTCTCTCATAAAGGAATACTTGATGCTCATGAATCAAAGACATTGGCCAAATTGCTTCATGCTACCTTTCCCGTCAAGATGCAGTCTATCACAGGCACCCAAAACTATATCTTATGTAGTCTCTAAAATATATATATATAGAGAGAGAGAGAGAGAGAGACCATGCAAACACTCACTCATGCTTAAACTTTATTAAATATTTCAATAGTTGATCTTAAGGATCAGATAGTTGAAATCTTTAAAGCACAAGGTAAAATAGCAAGTTTGAGGTGCCTATAAAAGTATCAAGGTATTTTTTTATTTTTAAAATTTGAATTTTAAATGTTGATCTCATTAATCTAATAATTGAGATTTTAAAAAGGTTTAACATGATGCACACATTTACCGATTTCTCTCTCTCTCTCTCTCTCTCTCTCTCTCTCTCTCTCTCTCTCTCTATATATATATATATATATATATATATATATATATTATATAACTTATATAATTGTATTTAGCTGAAAGCAAGCAAGTTGTGGATTTTTCATGCTGAGATATGTCTCCGGTTTCATTAAAGGGGCATTCATTTCCATTCCCATGAAACAGATGGGCCCCACACTCATAGAGTAGCTCACCTGGCATGCCCCACTCACGGGTGTGCATGCCCCACTTTGCCCAAAAAAAAAAGAGTCCCTTATTTTTTGAGGAGAGTCGTTGTGACCAGATCCTGTACCGGGATGCAGGAGAAAGATGTATCAAAGAAAGCATGATCTTGCACCTAACAATTTTCTCATTTGTCCTCTTGAGCGAGAATGCGTGAATACTTGTGTCTTCTTTTTGAGAATGCGCTGTCATATGCGCGAGATATGATACTGTAAATATAATTTTCCTCTCAAGTTTAGTTTAAAGAAGGTTGTCTTATATATATATATATATAGAGAGAGAGAGAGAGACCATTCTCCATGTGCACACTCATTCATATTGAAATGCATCATGCAAAAAGTACTACACATTCATTCGTCTTCAAATCTATTTAAAAATTTAATAATTTGACCATTGAAATTAACGATTGAGCTCTTTAAGAAAAAAACAAAATAGTATCAAATACATTAAATGCACCCTACAAAATATATAATAGTATTTATTTTTAATTCAAAATTCAACCGTTATCTCAATAATCAAATAGTTGAGATCTTTAGGGATGCTTAAGCACAAATGAGCACATATTTACTATGTTTCTCCTCCCTCTCTGTCGCTATATATATATATATATATATATATATATATATATATATATATATATATATATATATATATATATATATATATATATATATAGTGTGTGTGTGTGTGTGTGATGCAAGATTATATGTTATCCAAGAAGAAGCTAGCATGTAACATGTGAATCTGTGAGTGGAGATGCATATTATGATAATACTGAAACGGATAAACAGATTTAATGAGATTTAAAAGGGTTGCTTTTTAATTTAGATTGTTTTCTCCAAAAACTTGCTCCAACAAAATGCAGTTCTAGGCTAATGTTTATGGTAATGCGCAAACAGTAGGCCAACCAGAATGATAATTCCAAACAAATAGAACCAAATTGTGATCTGGATCCAATTTGAAATTACAAATTGGACATAAATTGTCTATTTGAACTTAATAAATGAGTTCAGTTATTAAGCGATTATCAAAAGAAGAACCTATAAGAAGATATGAAAAACTAGATTTTGAAAGTATTAAAAGAGGTAGAGAACGACCACAAAAGTGTTGGAAAGAAACAATAAAGAATGATCTAGCTTATTGTGAGTTAACTGCTAACATGGCACATGATAGGGATGTGGGGAAACTAAAAATCTATGTAGCCGACCTCATCTAGTATGGGAAAAGGCTTAGTTATTGTTGTTGTAGTTATTAAGCTATCACATTGTAAGTTGGTATGTATGAATACCATATTCATAAAGCGTAATTTTCTAATAAAGGAAAGTGAACAGTTGATGCTTGATGGTAGACATGTCCAGTTTGGGGTAAACTGGAACCGGTGGTTCCAAAATGTCGGTTTTGGGTTTCCTGAAACAGTAACTGAACCGATTGGAGGCGGGGTCCGATTATGGCTTTTGAACCATCGGATCCGGTTTGATAACCAACTTTTGCATATAAATGTTTAAATTATTATATATATTTAATAAATAATGGTTTGAAACTATGGGTTCCGGTTTCGAAACGGTTTTTAAAATACGTGAACTGTAACAGAACCAAGAGGTCCTCGGTTCAAGTTATGGTTCTGTTACCGGAACCGACAGGCCTGAACCGGCGATGTCTGCCTCATGGTACGTGAGACTTGACCCAAGTAACAACTTTTCTCTTTCTTTCAACTACCCCGCCCCTCAAACTCAATTGTGTCTCATACTTGCGTTATCCAATGGAGTGGATATGCATCCGGGTCGTCGTCTTTTTTTACCTGAAGATAATAAGGTTGCATTCATGAGACATCCCATATTCCAACTTCAATCTTAATAAACTTCTTAAAACTCAAAGTTTTTTGGGATTAGAAATTCAAATCATTTGTAAATTTAATTGAATGAAAAAATGTAAGGTTAAGTGGTTGAAATTTTGAAATTTTAGCACCATATATACATATCCACGTGCGTGTACACACACATATATAATGTCTTTTGGTATATAATCTTGTATAAATATTTTCATCGTTAGATTTTTTAGATGAACGGTTGAGGTGATAAAACAAAACCACTTGATAGAGATATTGCATTAATTACAAAGTATAAAAAATAAAATAGTACTTTTAATTCAAATCTCTACCATTGATCATGTCAATAGAATAATGAAAATATTTATGTAAAATTATGCAATGAAAAACATTATGCATTTAACACTATCTACAAGCGCTCCCACACACACACACACACACACACATATATATATATATATATATATATATATATATATATATATATATATATATAGAGAGAGAGAGAGAGAGAAAGACACACACACACACACACATATATATATATATATATGCTCGTAGATTTATATAATTAAGGTTGGGTTTGGGTTGGTTACTTCTTATCCCGTACCCGTTTGAAGATGTTTCCCTTTAACCAAACTCAAACCCTATCAAACCGGCCAATCCCCATAATATATGTCTTGGGTCAATATTGCCATCCCTATTTGTTTCAATTAAGAGATACCGAAAAGCATGCACATGCTTCGCATACATGTTTGACATTATTGCCTGCAAATCTTTTAACATTGATAAAAAACTAATATTTTGAAATCTTAACATATGAAAATGTCTACATGTCCTCTCATAGCTTGTACGACACTCCACTAAGATAATCGAATCTTTGTTAGTTGCAAAGATTTGGTTTATATGTTTTTAAAAGTAACATTGTTCTCACAATGCCATAAAAATTTAGCCTTCGCTAATTCCTTGTCAAAATAATAACAAAAAAAAATCATGGTGAACAATTCGCAGGCACAGTTACAAAGGAAAGGCAAGTTGATCATCTCCCTCTACCTGTTTCTCATTGTTATGGGGAGATTAGCAAGGAAAGAGGTGAGATCCAACCGGTCACAATCAAATCATGGAGTTAGAACAGTGGAGGTTCCCCAAATTATTTTTGGGTGGGACGGACTTCACGTCTGGGTGGGGCGGGTTTTAAAAATTTGTGATTTTTTCTTTATTTTTAATACAAAGTATTAATTTTCAAAATTTAAGATGAGATGACTGCCCTAGTCCATCACAATGAATGTGTCCCCCACGGAATTAGAGCCATAGCTTCTTTGGGAATGATGTATTTTTTTTTCGTTCACTCTCCCAGTGTTTGTTATGTATCCTTCTCAATTTTTGAGCGTCAATAATTATACATGTAGACCTCCTCAAGAGCAGTTTCGGATTCCGAACCGTCAGAGTTTCAAAGTGGTTTTGGTTTGAGTTTCAGAACTGTCCTGAAATCGATTAAATTTTTAAAAAAATAGGACAACCATGGGAGTCGAACTCATGCCTGACTCAATAATTATCATTGTCTACCACTAAGTCAGGTCTCAACTTGTGTTAAAATATGAGCATTACTACGTACACACCCTTTTTACTATCCCCATGTCCCCAATTTAAATAAATACCAAAATTACTTTTCATATAAATACTCTTTTCTCTCGTTTCATTCTAACATTTCTCTCCTCTCACCCAATTTATCATCTTTCACTCTTCTCTTACATTTGATCAAAAGACCCAACAAGCAATTTCTAAGACTCTACATTTTGAACATGTATCAATCAAACCATTGAACACTGGCAGTGTGCATTTTCCCCTGATTGCAAAAGCATGCAAGGACCTACACAACGTTAAAGATGAAGTATGGCAAATGGCTGGAAGCAAGTTTAACAAGCTCACACATTTAGCCTCAGCACCCTCACTTTGCATCCTCCTAAACAAAGCCAAGGCTTCTGTAGAGTCGGCATCCGAGCATAACCTGATATAATCGCAACATCTCTCCGGCATCCTATCAATCACTTGCCGCGCAACCCTGATCGTGCCAAATCTGCAATACATAGCCACCAGTGCGGTTGCTATGAACACATGAGAAAATGAGCCTCTTGTGAGAAACTCATGGTGAAGTGAACCACCGATCCGTCTATCGCCGCCGATCACGGTGCACGCCTTCAAAACAAATGTAAACGTGTACTTATCGGGCTCCATGTGCCACCAGACACCAATTTTCCGAACACTTCGAATGCTTCCACGATGACGCGAGGGCGGCTCTCTCAATAGGAGAGACGTGACTCGGGCGCATTTCTTATGAGATTTTCAATTCGAGTTAAAAGTAACAGTTAAAAATTAATTTAAAAAAGTAAAAAACATATAAACCAAATCAAAAGCATAAATCGACAAATATCCTTTGAATCAACCATTTTCATCATCTTTTTTTATTTGTTTATTTTTTAACGGATTTTGATTCGTTCTTAAATTAAAAATGGTTGTAGAACGAATAATAGGTCGTTAGAATGAGTGGGGAAGGAAAGAATGAATGGAACCGTCAGACAAAGGGCTGAAAAGAGGCTCACACAAGAGGAGAGAGAATGTTCCTGTTACGGTTGAGAGACATTTCCATAATTATTGAAAATGATCAAAAATATTTTGAAAAAAATAAGTAAAAAGGGTGTGCCAGTATCAATCCTAAAATATATGTAATATATATTGTATTCATAAGCTGTTTAAAACCGTGAGTTTTGGTTCTCATTCTGGATTCATTCCTGAAAACTGGGAACCGTACAGTTTTGAAACCGATTCAACCGGTTTCGGTTACGGGCAATTTTGAAGCCGAGTCGGTTCGGATTCAAACTGCCGATGCAGTTTTGAATCGGCCATGTCTATATTAGTACGTGGAATTCGAAGATCCCCGCAGGAACTTGCTTTCTATTTCAACTTATAATATAAACTAATCATACACTTGGCTTGTCGGTAAAGGAAAAAAAAGAATGCCATACTGTCTTTCATTTTCCATTTTTTACTGAAAAAACATACATAAGAAAGATCCATTCTTTATTCAAAGCAGTAAGAAGGAGAAAGAGCATGCCGATAGACATGAAATTGAGATGTTTTGGGTGATAGATGGTGCATCCTTCTGAGTATATATATATATATATATATATATATATATATATATATATATATATATATATATATATATATATATATATAATCAGAATTAATACTAATTAATTTTTTAGTTTTGCAGGAACGGGGTTGGGCAGGGGATCATGTCTCACTTTAGCAAATGAAGGAAAACCGACTGCGTAAGGATTGCAGTGGTCGATGCAGTAGTCGCCGCAGACGAGCCAATTCATAGCCATGTCGTTCTTTTTCATCCATGCCCACACCTGTTGAACGCAGTTAATCCAGCATGGTTTAGGGAAATGGGGAGGCCAACGAGGTGGCCAGAACGTTTGCTTTACCACCTTCCAGTCGATGGGGAAGTGAATCTGAGGCCACGGCCAAAGATATGCGTTCGCCGGCTCTGCGGCAAAAACTAGTGCCAGAATCACCGCCACCACCGCTGCCTTGGAAGAACCCATGATCGATCGACCGGTTTCCTCCTCTTTGGGCTTCCTATTCTTGAGCAGCTGTGGCGTGCCCTTAGCTTCCCTCGAGGAACTCCTTTTATAGGCCCCTCCCTCCCTTCTTCCTTGATATCTTTTTCTTTGTTATTAGTTAATTAATTATTTAATTACTTAGATCGCCGTTACTTTGCATTAATTGCTTCTTTCAAGTAATTGATTAAAGGAGGATTTATTTCATTGAGAAACTCTTGAAGCGTTCAGTAGCACATGTTCATCACCAGAACTGTTGTTTTGATTTCTTAACGTAATTGATGGCACTGAAACCTGCAAAACTCGTGAACCCATAATATTGGGGCAGAGATTTTAGTGTACTTTAGCTAGACTTAGCTGCAACTGCTATGACTAATATACAAATAGCTCCGATGTACTTTGTTCCGTTTTATATATCATCCTTCCTCTATTGCTTGTTAGCATATCTCTCTCTATATATATATAAATATCATCCTTACTGTATTACTTACCTTCTATGTACTTTGTTTCTCACTCTCTCTCTAAACTAAGTTTCCGCAGCTAAGCCTCTTCAGGAGTTCATAGGGTTCTGGAGCCCTATCGTCTCGCAGAGCTCTGAATTAGTTTCACCAGCGTGCTAGAGTTTGAAAGATCTGGCAAGCCTTTTAAGGTAAACTGTGATACCTCGATCCTGAAAATCTGAAAGCTAAAGGTTTATATATTCAGAGAAAATTGATCCATTAATGCATGCACGCGGGCAAGTCATGAACGCATCAATGTCGCTGGTTATGAATGTTTTGGCTATATATATATTAGGGATAAAAGAATTAGATCCTCCAAATTTAAGAACAAAAGCAAATGCATGAGTACGCGAACTACTGTGTGCTATAAAATGAACTCAAGTTGCCAAGGTGAAATTCGCTAAGGCTTATTTGGCCTTGAAGCCAAGCACCCGTCCCGGATCGGCCTATTGGCTTGCATGACGTCAGTTTGGCCGTTAAAATAATTCAAATTTCAATACTTTGCTCAAAAATAAAACAGCAAAAATGTTTATCCAAAATTATACATAAAAAAAACATTATACATTTAAAACTCACTTTGTGAAGACTCATCCTTAATATATATATATATATATATAGTTACGTAAACTGAATTATTCCTACGCTCGACGAGAGAGTGGGTGACAACATTTTCCAATCTGTTCTCAGGTGTTCTCTTTTGGCTGTAATGATGCTGAGACCTATTTGCATAAAAGCTAGTGTTGTTAGGTTTCCAAAGGGACATGCGGGATCTCTGCTTTTGACGTTCTGGAATCGCCGAAAGAACGTCTAATGCTACGTAGCCCATCTTCACGGACGGTTTTCAGCCGTCGGAGGAGTTACCAAACAACAGCTTCCGTCAAGAGCAAGCAACCGACAATTCACAAGGGTCAAAAAGCGTGCTACCGTTACATTTGGTGTAAAAGAATACGTTATTTGCATGTTTCACCTTCTCGTGTGATGCCGGTGTATTTTAATATGAGAAACACGATAGATGTGATCTTTATGAAAACTTCACAAGTGACTTGTCAGTTTTCTCACATGATGTTTATGTGGCGTTTTGCCGGTTTCCTTCTTATGTTAACCTTCCGTTCTTCATCTTGCCAGTTTCTTTCTCCTATCGACCTCTCAATTTCATGAACGTGTTAAACAACACAAAAAAGTACGTGGTTTTTGTTTGAGGTTTCTTTTCATTGGGGTTTTTTTGGGAAGACTTTGGGTTTTGGTGTATTTCAATATTCGTTCTTGCCTATGATGCTCTCTATTTATAGAGAAGAGTATGCTCCTTCCTTCTCGGATTATCTCACTGGGCTTTCCTCTTCTGAAGCCCCTTTATTCGGACTGTTATTGTTTCATTTGGTAATTGTTCGGCGATTTCAGCCTTTATGGCCGTTCAGTCATCATTTCTATATCTCGTCTAAAGATAATGGCTAGATGGCCAGTTCAACTGTTTCTGTTTTGGGTTGTCGAGAATGGCTATTGTCTTACATCTCTCACTTGGTCATTCGAGCCAAGTGAACTGACATACTGGTTTTCTTCCCACTTTTGCCATTATCATTTCATGATTGCTATTGCAATCACTACTCATTGTGTATTTATTTTCTGTCAAACATATCTCAAACCCATGTTTGCAATATGTGTTGAGAAAAGCTTCTTTGTTATGCCTTTAGTAAAGGGGACTGCCAACATATCACTTGTTGGCATGTATGAGATGGATATTTCCTTTATCATAACTATATCATGAATATAGTGGTATTTAACAATTATATACTTGCTCTTTGAGTTATCAACTCTACTCTTGATAAGAGTAATTGTTGTGTTGTTGTCAGCAATTAACTCGTCGGCTATTTTCAGCTTCAAATCTAGTATCAAGCGGCTTATTCAGACACCACTCATTGTAGCCATACAACAAGCCACATACTCAGCTTCCTATATATGCAATGTTGCATAACCCTATTTCTTACATGCCCAAGAAACAACAACACCTCCAAATAAGAATATTTGTCTCGAGGTAGATTTGTTGTTATCTTTACTCCCAGCAAAATCAGCATTTGAGTATCCTACCACTTTTAGTTTATCAGCTTGAAAACACAGTTTCAAGTCTCTTATTCCTTTCAGATATCTTAAAATCTTTTTTACATCTATCCAATGTTGTCATCCAGTATTATTTTGATATATGCTCACAAGATCAACAGCAAAGCTAATATGAGGTCTTGTACACAACATAGCATACATCAAGCTACCTACAGCTTGTACATAAGGAACATTAGGCTTATCGTCTCCTTCACAAAGACAATCAACCTTACTTAGTTTGACCCCTTTTGCAATCGGTATAACAGCAGACTTGCATTCACTCATTTTGAACTTCTCGAGGATATAGTCAATATATCTTTCCTGTCTTAGGCATAAGAGTTTAGATTCTCTATATCGAGAGGTCTTTATACCTAGGATATAGGATGATTCTCTCATATCCTTCATTTCGAATCTTGAGTTTAACCATGACTTGGTTTTGACAATCATCTCATTGTCATTCCCAGTCAACAATATGTCATCTACATATAGTGATAAGATGACAAGTGGCTCCCAGTGTTCCAAACATATACACAGTGATCACGTTCATTAGCCACAAACCCAAATTCTATAATGACATTTTGAAAAATCAAATACCATTGGCGAGGTGACTATTTCAGGCCATATAGGGATTTTCTCAACCTATATACTCTATCTTGTTGGCCTTTAGCTATATATCCTTCACGTTGGTGCATGTATATGATTTCATCTAAATTTCTGTTTAAAAAACTATCTTTACATCTAACTGATGTAAGTCCAAATCATAATATGCAGATATTGCCAGAATAATCCTTGTGGATGTAAATTTCATAATTGGAGAATATGTCTCAACATAATTTATCTTCTTTTTTTGCGAAAAACCCTTTCACCAACCTCGATTTAAACTTGCGATTGAACTATGAACCTTATATTTCTTTTTTAGAACTCATTTACAACCTATGACTTTACTTTCTTTTGGCAAATCAGTTAATTCTTAGACTTGATTTTTCTCAATTGATTCAATTTCCTCATCCACAGCTTTCCTCCAATTTGTTATTTTCAATGAGTTCATAACTTGTTCATAGGTTAAGTTATCAGTCAACTCATCTAAATCCACCGAATTACATACTTCTTATACAAGATAAGTGTGATAATCCTTTAAATAGGACAGTGTGGCCCTAAGCCTTTTATCTCCACTAAATTTTTTGTTGTTTCAGGAAGATCTTCTATGGGTTTATATGATGATTGATCTAGGTCTACTAGATTGTTTGTAAATTCATCATTATTTTCCAGAATATCATTATTAGTATCTTGTAAGAATTCAACATCTTTGCTCTCTATCAGTCCATGGTCCTTATGACAAAACTGATATCCTTTTTAACCTTTAGGATATCGGATGAATATATATCTCAAAGACCTACTGTCTAGCTTATCTCTAGATTGATCAAGGATCTTTACATGTGCAATAGAACCCTATCTCCTGAGATGACTTAGGTTGGGTCTTCTTCCAAACCACATCTCATATGGTGGAGTGAATACAACCTTACATGGTACTCTATTGACTATGTATATTGTTGTACTTACTGCTTCTCCTCAAAATATTCTTAGTAGAGAGGCATCAATTAACATTGACCTTGTCATATTTAATAAGGTTTTATTATATCTTTTAGCTACACCATTCTGTTGAGGTATCTTAGATATTGTATTTTACTTTACAATAATACCAAAGTCTTTATAGAAGTTCGGAAATTCTACAGAGGTATATTCACCACTTCTATTTGATCTTAAGACTTTGATTGAATGCCCAGTTGATTTTCAACTTTAAGTGATCATCGATAAATTTATTGATACATATATCTTCAAAAGGGTTGTTGCCCTTGTTGACTCAAAGTCTTGGGTATATTCTTCAAAAGCTTCAAGTGACTCAAATTTATATGTTAGGAGATATGAATACGTATATATCGAGTAATCATCGATAAATGTTATGAAATAAATTATTCATAATGTGACATTACTATGAATGATCTACATAAATCTGTATGAATGACCTCCAACAAGGTTGTTTCTCTTGTTGACTCTTTGGGAAAAACTTTCCTTATCATTTTTTCTTGTATACAAGTTTCACACTTGTTGAAAGTATTTTCCTCAAATCTTGGTGGTAAGTTAAAGTTGGATAATTTCCTCAACTTTTCCAGACTTATATGTTCGAGGCGTTTATATCATATATTCACAACATAAAAGGCACAGTTAATATAAGCAAAAAAGATTTTTATTTTCATTGTCATTCAGTTTGAACAATCTATATTTTACATCAAATTCTTAAGAGAATAATATTCTCCCATGTTACACCACAATCACCTTGCTATGAATAAACCTTATTTCAAATCCTTTCTTTACTAAGGCAGGGACCAAAACCATATTGCGCCTTATAGATGGCATAATCAATACTTCAGTCAGTACAACCGGTGTGACTTGTACAAAAATTCTAAAGGATTCAGTACCAAGAACATTTGAGAAAATATTATTTCCCATGTACACCCGATATTGTCCTGGTTTGTATTCTTTTAAATCTATTGCCCCTTTCTTGGTCTTCGAGATATGTCTAGTAGCTCTAAAGTTAATCTATCAACTAGTTATCAGGCGGTCTATATAGAGACATTTTAATATCACGCATATTATATCTTGCTTCTCTGATTATTCGCATTGTGGGTTGTTTTCTCCACCTTTCCTATTGTGACAATTTCTTTTATAGTGTCTCATCTTTCCATAACTGAAACACTTAACCCGAGAAGCGGTTTCTTGCATTTTCTTAAAAAATTGATCACCCTATTTTATTCTCTCCAAACCTTTTATTTGGTTTATTTTTCTTTTGGTTGAGATTGGAGCTAAACCTTATCTCATCTTGTACTACTAACAATTTTTTTTTTTTTTTACTCATGTTCTTGTTCTATTTCTACTTTTAGAGGTAATTCAAAAAGGTTGATTTCTAACCCTAATCTAAGGGTAGTGGTAACCATGTTCCATGTCAGGAAAAAACTGTTTAGTATTGTTGATGTCTGCGTTGGTTCCGAGATGACTGATTTTGCCACAACTAAATCTCTAGTTATTAGTAACATATGGTTTACATGTTTTACTACATTATCCTCTTCTTTCATTTTGAAGGAATTATATTTCTCTAGTAGCAACTAGACATGCACCTTGGCAGTTGTATCATACTTGGTTGTTATAGAATCAAACAACTCTTTGACAGTCTTGTATTCTTCGAAGACCCTTATCAAGTCATACTTTATGTATGTCAATAAGATTGTTCTTACTATTTTGTCATCCTATAGAAATGTTTTATACATTTTTATCTTTTGGTCAGTTGCGTCTGGTGGTGGCGGATGCAAAGTTTCCTTTAAGACATACTCTACAAACTTAAGTATTAAAATAAGCGGATTTCTTCTATTCCATGTTTGACTTTTCAGTTTTTTTCAATTTCAATACACATATTTTATATTTCATTTTTATGTGTTTTGTAATTATAACAATTAGATGATCTAAAAGGGAAACATTTAAAAAACAACAAAATACACATATCATGAAACTTGTTAGTACGATGCAAAATATCACAAAAATGAGTTGAAAATAGCTCATTTCTAATATATAGAAGCAAACTGGGATAAATTTATAATTTTCTTAAAAAGCATCTGCCTTTAATAATTTTCTAAAATATCAGGGGTAAAATAGTAATTTATTTGTCTGACCACTATTTTAATTTTCAAAAAAGGCTAAGGAAATAAAGTAAAATTAGTTTTTGGTATTTCTATAAAATTTGTAACTGATCGGGGGTAAATTTAGAATTTTGCCCCATAGTCTAAATTTGTAATTTTCGCAAAAGGATAGGGACAAATGTATCTTTTGACACAGTGACAATACTATAATAAACTTAATCGAGAAGGGTAATAATGTAAATCAATATCCCAATATTTCATAATTTTTCATAAATTATCGGAGGGTAAAACTGACTTTTCACCTAAGGGCAAAGCAATCTTTTTACCCAACAATATTTGGATATTTTCATCATTTTGTCTAGTGACAGTCTGTAAATTTTAAAATTAGTCAGGGCATAATGAACTTTTCAGTTCGCTGCTCGAGGAGGTTTCTTGGAAGCCACTGGTTTTCGCCTACGGTTTTTAGACGCTTTAAAAGCGTAGAGGCGAGAGAGAGCAGAAAAATGACAAAGAGAGAGAGAGGGTGGTTTCTATCGTTCCACCTCCTAGCCCATGGTCGCCCACGGCCACCTGCGGCCTTCTGTCGCCTCTCCTACTGCAACCGTCCTTTGGCCTCCTAGTTGAGGACTTTTGTAGCCACAACAACCTTCTTCGATCATCTACTTGTCTTGCAGCTGACCTCTGGCCTCTTGGTTGAGGTTCTGTCGACTGTTTTCTAACCTATTCTTATTTACAGCCAACCTCTAGCCTCTAGTCGAGGTTCTACCAGGTGTTATCTTTCTTTTTTCAGCCTGTTTTCTACTATGTCTTAACTTAAGCAAGTTTCTCTCTCTTGTCTCGACTCAAGCGGAGGTCTCTCTGCCCTGTCTCGACTTATAAGGAGTTTTCCTCTCCTTTGTATATATATTTATAAACTAATATGTACCTTTTTGTAAGGTCAAAAATAATGCTCTGATACCAAATGTGCATTTTATCGGCTGACTCCTTGCCGATTTACTTGTTCTGTTAACCTCTAGTTCTTTATCTTGTCGGTTTCTAGTTCCTGTCGACCTCTTGGTTTCCTGAACGTGTTTCTCAAGTACACTTGTAATGAAAGAAGACAAAAAGGTATATGGTTTTTGTTTGAGGTTTCCTCTCAGTGGGGTTTCATTGGGAAGACTTTGGGTTTCGGTGTATTTCGATATTCATTGTTGCTTGTGTTAATCTCTATTTACAGAGCAGCGCGTGCTCCTTCCTTCTTGGATTATCCCACTGGGCTTTACTCTTCTGCAACCCCTTTATCCAAACTATTACCGTTTCATTTGGTAACTATCTGGCGATTTCGGCCTTTATGGCCGTTACGATCATCCTTTCTGCATCTCCTCCACAGATAATAGTTAGATGGCTAGTTTAGCCGTTTCTGTGTTGAGTTTGCGAGAGTGGGCATTGCCTTATAATTTATTGATCTCTTGCATCTCTTTCTTTTTCTCAGTTATATCTGGGAGGCTGAAGGTGGTGTGTGTTCATCTTTGTGAGTAGTCCCAGTGACGTGGGCTCATGCTATTTAGTGTGATCTCTTGCATCTTTTGACAAACAAAACTTAGGAAAGAGAAGTATGAACATAGCGGTCGGTGTGGCTATAAGGACCACTCTACACGAATATTAAACATACTTCATTCTCTGAATTCAGTTTCTCTTTTTCTTTTTTTTGTTACAATAAGATAAAGAAGTAGAAGCTTCACATACGTGTGCCTAAACATGGCTGGTTTTGATAACATAAGTCGAACTAAGGCCCAGTTGGTTTCTGTTTGAGTTTAAAATTGTCTATTTTCATTCTACTTTCATGAAAGGTAAAACTAGAATCAAGCCCAGTGATTCTTTGTTCTAGATTCGATTTCACTTTGCCATTGATAGAGAGAAAAGCGGACGAAAAGAGAGATGGGCAATGATAAGCAAGCCCCAACGAATTCCCACAACAGGAGAGAGAGAAGATAGAGAAAGGTAAGAATGGTGAGTGTTAAGTAAATAAGAGCATTGTGTGAAAGAAAGTGCGTCCTTAGTAATTTAGAGTGCATTTAGTAACTATAAAAAAATGAAATATTGCACAAAAGCATTAACTAAATAGTAGAGGACTCCAATACCATTGTTGTTGGTGGGAAATTCAAACTTCGAGTGGATACAAGCAGGTGTGTATGCTAGGCTTCAACCTCCTCTTGTTAAAAAAAAGTAAAATGTTGTAAATGCATAGAAAAATTTAAAAGTTATAAAATTTAACAATAACGTGTTCAAATTTCTTAGGGATTAAAGTGATTGCTTTGCTATAGTAGTGTGTTGGCCAAAGGATCATTATAATGGGTTGTACTGTACATGGCTGGTTTGAAAGTAGACCAACACCTTTATCTAAAAACCAAACTAGGTCAGGAATGAGGTTTGGCCAAACCGAAATTGGAACCAAACCGGGAACCTCTGGTTACATTTTTACTTTCTATGGAACCAGAAGTAGAATTGACAGTTCAAACTGTAGGTTTGGTCTTCTTTTAGATTTTTTAAATATTTTTATCATTTTAAGTGGTTTGCAAATTAGCCTTATCCTTGTTCGATTACGATTCCTTATACTCGAAGAGCCAAAAGAACCAGATTAGAGATCACCTTACATTTTTTTCTACAAAAGATACAAAGACATAAAGGGATGCTTCACAAAGTAGCATACAACTAAGAACAATGCAACAAATAAATAAAGATACTGTAGATGTGAAAATTTTATCCTGAAGCCTATGTAGAGACTTGAAATAAACTTCTCACTCTACTTCGTTCTTGCACGAGCGTGCCAGCTAGTTTCACCAAAACTAGCAAAGTTATAATTTCGACTTCGTGAGGTGATTGTGGTTAAGTGGGATCTTTTTGTCTTAGGCCTTCTTGAATCGATACTCAAGGGTCAGCATAAACGCTTTGAGGATTTAATTTGTACTGGGTCTAGTATTTCGGTGTACAGAGTTCCAATTTCTATGAATTTAGTCTTGTTGAAAATATATGAATATCAACTTTCCAGTGAGACTAGTTTCATTAAATTTGGTTCACTGCAAACAAAGTTATGAGAAGATTATCTAACCTCTATTATAAGAAAAATAGACTCTATAGAACTGACTTTAAATTTTGCTGATCTTTCTCTATTTTATTTACGATGTTAAACGACCCTAAAATTCTTCAAAATTTTATTACAGGTGGGCTTGTGTGTAGATTTGATGCAAATTTTAGATCATTCGGAGCAACGATTCAGAAATAAAAAATATAACAACAGACAAATGCAAGATGTTGGAAAACAGAGTTTCAATTTTTACAGCATACATGAATGTATTCATCCGAAATTAAAAGCAACCCTCAACTAAATTAAAGTAAATGACTGAATGGAAATGAATGTAAATACATATTTAGCTTAAGTATAGAGGAAATTAAGAGATATAAAAGTGTATAGAATATAGAGAGGTAAAGAAACATGAAATCAAATAAGTAGAATGCATAATGCATAAATATAAACGAAATGAAATGGGTAACATTTCTACTCTATTACAACATGAGAGAGACTAAAGTTCCATTAATATAACCCCTTTCAAATTGAATATGAGGAAGAAAGAATTAAAATCATCAAAAGAGGAAGAAAACACACTTACAGTTCCTCCAATGGCTCACGACTCCAAGGAAGGGGACCTTCCCTTCTTGCCTTTTTCTCTCACTCTCTCTCTTCTCTCTTTGTCTCTCTCTTTGCAACACCTACTCTCTCTCTTGGACCATTTATACACTCCCTTTAATGCTGGAGATGAGTCCCCAAGGCCTCTATTTATAGGCCAAGGGAGGGCTGTTGCTAGAGGCTTCCATAATGTGGATCGAGTGGAGCCTCTTTGGCCTAAGTTTGGATCCATTTGTGGGGCTGGTTCACATGGCATCACGTGGCCCTTTGTGGTCCCCTTTGGTGAGTCCATCCAACTCCTATGTGGGCTGGGTCATGGTGGAACCAAGGTGAGTTCGGCCTACTTTGACTTAGCCCTTTGATTTGGTTCAATCCAATGTATGTTCGGCCCAACTTGGCCAAGGTGTGTCAGGGTCATGGCATTCTCGGTGAGGATGGTTCAAGATAATTCGGTAAAGGTTATCCAATGTAGTTTAATCAGGCAAGTTTTTTAGGCTTGATTTGAATTTGGTTTGAATTTCAAAGATTTTTGGTAAATTTGACATTTAGCAATATTTTTGGGTTTGGTTCCCAATGCCTCATTTCTATTTGTTTCTTTGAAGAAAATTGTTTGAAACTATCATTTCTTTAAATGAGATCATTTGAACAAGGAAAATGCTACCAATTTGGGCTTGAGGGCAAAGTAGTTATTTTTTGGCTCTTTGTCAAAATGAGATTTTTTTGAGAGGGGTGTCATTTACCCTTATTTTGAGGCTTCCACGAAATTTTGGTGCAAAAATGAGTTCGTTTAAGGTGTCTTTATTTGAAAACCTTTAAAAGACCCAAAAACCGTAAATTTTTCTTGAAAAGGAAAATTTTCTAAAATCAAATTATTGATTTTTTTTGGGTGTCTACATATACCTCAAAGTAAATGCTATACAATTTTACATGATAACAAAAGAAAAAACATTGATGACCACCGATGACCTTGTAAGGCGAGACTTAGTAGCTAACAACCTAAAGAAAATGTTTTAGCTTCATTCTTAGACATTAAAACTTGTCTAGAAACCTTAGCAAGCAGGGGGAAAAAAGAATTTCCCACGTACAAAAATTGCTCCCCAACTACTTAGCCTCCAATTGAAAGGTGAAGAGACATGAGATTGCCTTAATTTGTAGGGATTTATATGTGCAGTTTCATTAGAAAAATCATTCTAGTTTGAGAATTCAACTCGAGTATATTTTGAGTGTGTATACTTTTACTGATGTATTTAAAAGAAGGAAGTCAAAGAGGATCTTAACTTATGAAATTTAGTAAATCTAATGGACCACACAATATTCTTATAGAAGTATGAAATCACTTTGCTTATAAAATTATTTAGAAAAATATGAAGAAACTAAAAGATGCTTGAGAAATTGAGAAAGAACACCGTTATAACTATACACAAAACAAGAAAAAAATTCAAAATTATTCAAATTGTCATGATATCAAGTTAATGTCATTCAATAAAATTATGAAAAAGAATTATTGAACAAAGTTTTAGAAATTATCAAATATAACAGATGACCAATTTGGATTCATTCAAGAGAGATTGTTAAGATTATTCATTTATTAAGATGTCTTATGAAATATTTTAGAGAAAAAACCTGGTGTTTATTGATTTAAATTTTTTTACTATAAAATATCAAGAGATATTCTTTTAGAAACCTTAAAAAAGAAAAATATCTTATTAACATACATCAATCTTATAAAAAGTAATCCAACTTTCTTTTATTGAGTTAATTGGTAACATTGTACATCATCGAGGTATATGAAATAAAAAAAATGTTGTTGAGTAAATTATTACGTATATAAGTTGATTCTTAGATTTTATATTCAACAAAACCAACTACATTCTTTTCTCCATTCATGAAAATTTAGGTGACATTTTGGCTTATGGGTCATCAATCTGTCGGAACTGCCTAAAATTTCAGACACTTTTCGTTCATATCAGTTAGCGCCCTTCGCTTAAATCAAAGTGCCACCAATTACTTCGTATTTAAAAGGGGCGGAGTTTTTCTCAGTAGAAAGGGGGGGCGGTTGCTATCACCGCTGGTAAATAACTATCATCCTCAAAAACTTTCTATTGTTCATTAACGGATAAGTGGACCTTTTCCCGTTTGGTAATCAAGAAAGGGACAAGTTTGTCCCCCCAAGGGTGAAAACCCTAAAAGAGTAAAGGGGGAGAGTGCTCGCCTATCGCGACGGAAACACCCCTCTCTCTTTTTGTGTCGCTGCTTCTCTTCTCCCTCCATTTTCTGTGGAACGGTGCTATCCACATACCTCCTTTGAGCTGTACATCTGAAAATTTGAGCACCCATTTCAAAGGTTGGTGCTAAGATCTTCTACTTGCTTTTCTTCTCATTTTTGCTGCTCTTTCTGTGGTTTTCATTTAGTTATGCCCTTTAATTCCCTGATCGTTCGGGTGTATGGATTCGGGGAGAGAAGGACGGTTTTGGGTACAACTTCGCTTTCTGAATTTTCTTTTCTCTCCTTTTGCTTTTGATCGTAACTGATTTAATCGTGAGAGCTTTTTGTGATTCTGAAAGTTGGTACTGTAGCTTTCTGTTTTTGTTCTCTCTCTCTCTCTCTCTCTCACACACACGCACACATTACTTGTGCATGTTTGACAGAATGATGCATAGTTGTATTTACGACAGAAATGAGCAGGCATAGTCGATTCGTTATGATCTATGATGTGAAAGTAGGTCGGAGTCTTTGCTTTTGGTGACGTTTTGATTTTCTTCTTCACTTTTGTGTTGACCTGAATGTAAGTTCCTATTATGTTGCTTAGCCCCTTCCCCTGCAAGCTTTAGTGCAGCTGCTCATGCGCTTTTACAGTTGATAGAGTTTCTTATGCTTTTTTGGCTTTATACAAATGCTAAACATAACAGTTCAATTCCTGTAGTCTAATGGTCCAGAGGAAGCATATCCCGAGACGACGATCTATGAGCGCCGCAGCATGCAGCACTCAGGAGCCCGGATACCAGGGTAGGGTTACTAGAGCACGATCCCATGCCAATGCATCAAGTCATAGTGAGGAATGTTCCTTGCCTAGTGTCGTACCACAGAAGGACTCTTCACCTTCACCAAATTTACAAAGAAATAGTCGCTTGATGAAATCAAAGAGCACTCAAGGTGCTAGAAAATTCAATTTTGTGAATGGGAGCTTGACGTATCAAACTCCTGCTGAAGGGCATTTTGAGGAATGTTCCTTTCCTGATGTTGCACCGGAGCCAGGTTCTTTACCTTCCCCAAATGCAGAAGGAAGTGAGGAGGCGATGAACTCCAGAAAAGTTGGTGGTTCTAGAAAGACGAAATTTGTGAATGGAAACTTGATGTATCCAAATCCTGCTGAAGGTAATGTTGAGGAATATTCCTTGCCTGATGTTGCACTAGAGCCAGGTTCTTCACTTTCCCCAAATGCAGAAAGAAGCGAGGGGTTGATGAACCCAAAAAACATTGGAGGTTCTACAAAGACCGGAAACTTGACATACCAAAAAACTACTGTAGATCCAACTTACGTGTGGCGGACTAGTAATCATTCATATGGCCAAGGTGAGGAAACAGGTGGTTACGACAATGATTTCACTATGCAAGTGACTAAGCATAATGGTATCGGCAGTAACGATGACCAAGTGCTGTCAGTTGATGCTGATGGCAAAGATTGCGCTAATGACGATGATTCCTCGAGGGGTGATGCCAATAGTGATAATTTTTCTGATGCTGATGTTGTTAATTCCTTGATGGGTGGTGCTGATAGTGATAATTGTGCATATGGCAATGCTAAGGATTCAGTGATTTGTTCTGCTATATGCCAAGAGCCCTCAACAGCAACTGAAAGGGTAACCATTTGCTAACTTTCTGTATAGTGGACTATAACATAGTGATCATCTGTTGTGTAGGTCAAGTTTGTGAGCCACTCATAGAGGCTATCATTCTAAAGATTTCTACTAATAATACTGTAACATTTCTTTTATTGCAAGGATGTTGTTGTTTCTTTATAACTTTTGGAGTTCAAAAATGGTTACCGGAGTATTTTTTCATGTGGTTAACATATTCTCTAGATTCAACTAAGTGATTTTCAAGGAGGTGAATGGGGGGAGCTTGCCAGTCACTTCCGATGGTACTTTTTTAGTGTCACTTTTATTGTTAAATATTACCTAAGAAATGCTTTTCTAATCGCTGCTTCAAGTTCAAATTATACTACAAGTCAGGCTGACCTGGATAGGCATGGGCCAGCCCATCTGTTTAAGGAACTGGGTTTGTGCATGATGAACAACTTAGGTTCTATTCAGTTCAGAGCTCATTAAAGAGAATATATCCGGTTAACTTGTAAAAATATCATACAGTGTAGATTCAAAATTTGTTAGAATTTCCCGACTTGAATTGTGATCTGTTAGGCCATGATGCTTGAGGTGGTGGGATTGAATTCTGAATTAAGCATTGGAACTGCCTCAACAGACTCGAGCAAACCTTGGGCTTCATTCTAGCTGCTTTCAAATATGAAAAGTGACTGGGTTGAGAGGCATTCATTCTCAATTTTTGTTTTCATAGCAGGGTTCAAAGCCTCTGCCTTTTTCACTCACCTTTTTTGTGAGGTTAGAACAAGATCAATTAGGTGATCATGAGTATACTTTTATTCTTCTCCCACTCAATGTTCTCCCTACCGTCTCACATCCAGAGTCTTCTTCCTCTCTAGATTAGTTTCAACAAAGATTATGATGAGCTAAGTAAGATATTGCAGTCTAGCTATTTCGCTGTCTTGATCACCTTTTGCTTCACAAAGTAATCCAAATCCACACAAGCATTTTCTGTGTTTGTTTCCTCATTTTACAATTTGTTACTTCCAGATCCTTCTTCATAGGCTAAAATCTTGAACTAATGATGATGACTGCTGCATTCGAAAAACATCTCGATGTCTTGAATTTGATTCATTGTTCAATTGGTGAAAGGTGTACCTAAGATTATGGTTCTCACTATCTTTTTTTGCTTGGTTTTCTCAAGGATTTTTCGTTCCATTATTGATCTTTCTAAGAAAATTGTCAGATGATTTAAGCATATTCAAATATAATGACACAAAGAAAAGGGCATGAAACAACAAATGTTAATGCTAGTTTTCTTTCAAGAATATGACTACTAAACTAATAAAAGTTATTTAACATAATATAAAAGTAAAAACAGGAAATATATACTTAAAAGCGTATAGAATAATTAGAAAAATATTAAATATTCCTATATTCTACACTTCTGCAACACTTTGAGAGTGTCATGTTATCTTGCAGACTGAATAAGCTATCATGATATTCTCGAATTGTAGTTGACAATGGTTCTTTTGCCAAAAGTTCATTTTCGCTACGTTCTTTACCAGACTGTGTTGCTTTGAGTGCGTAGTTATACATGCACAGACACTTGCGCACCTATATATACACAAATATCATTATTGTTGATGGTGACTATGACTGAAACCTAGCTTTATCTTCTTGTTGTCCAAAATTCTTTGTCCTTATTACACTCTGTGTGTGTGTGTGTGTATATATATATATATATATGAGAGAGAGAGAGAGAGAACATGTTAGAGTCACCGCTGGTTGCCTTTTAGTAAACTGATCCATTGGATGCTAAGTTTTTGGATGATGTTATACATGTGGTGGTTGGTTGCCTCGTTTTCAGTTCCTATTGTGATATATTTTTTGGTTAAGGGTCAGAGGATCCCAATTTACTATGATCTTTATTACTTGTGCTAAAAAGAAAATTAGTTTTTATAGCGAAAATTTCACAAAAGTACGGTTTTAGTATTCTATTTTGACACTTTAGGACCTAAACTTTTTGTGCAATAGAACCAAGACATGAGGTTTTCACCATTAATAAAAAAAGGACCTCCCTCATAACGAAGCTGACTTTTGCTAACATGGCGCCACATGGACATGTTGGCATAGTACTTCCATGCCAGCTTATATAAAATATGAATATATTTACTATCATATAATATAAATACATGTAAATTAATTATATCATTAGCATTAAAATAATAATATAATATTAATTAATAATGAGTGAGATTAATTAAATAATATAAATATTAGTTACTACATATTAAATAAAAAATTGCTTTCTATCATTTTAAGGACTTGAGTTTCAAAAACTCGTCACTTTAGTATTATATCATCGAGTATCACATGGTTGTCTTATGCTAATACTTGTAATTTTATTTTTTCTATTACACCTCTAGCAAGTATCACTATTGCATGTAACCAGTCAAGCTTCATTTGCAAATTAAGTAGTCTCGAACACTATATTGTGATTTCTGGTGAAATGCATCTGGGTGCCTATATCTATTGGATATCATTCATGTTTGTACACGAAGATCTAATTAACTGTCCATGATAGATGACTGTTGTCCATTGGTGCTTTAGGCAATGGAAATAATGGTTTTTCTTTACTTTTTAATGTTTTTGAATGTCAATACTTTCTTGATGTTTGCAAATTGTAGAGAGTTGAAGCTCAAAACTATCTCAAAAACCTCGCTTTTGCTATCAAGCCTAATAAAATATAACTCAGGGGGTTGTAACATGAATGCAGCATATAGTTCCTCTATAAATGTTTGCATCTGTGTATCCACATTCGTAAAACAATATCTTCAAATTTAACAACAATCAGATGTCTCTTATATGCAGACGGCCGAGGAGGTGATTAATGCCATCTATAATATCGTTAATAGCTTCGAGGAATCTCAACAAAATCAACCCCAATCATCAGGCAAACAAACTGAGACGTCTTTATCAACTCAAAACTTGCAGTTCCATTCTAAAGGTTGAATTAGGCGCTCTCACATTTTCAAAACATATTTCTGGGCTTCTTCATGCTTTGAATGTTTGTTGTCTTCTTTATGACTGACAGACTTTGGAATTCAACAAAGAAGGAAGCGGGGACCTACTCGAGCGCTGGATGTACTCATGTTACCAAAAGGCAAAAGGATTAAAATAATGTGCAATGACTATGGGGAAGCAATTGGTGAAAATGCAAGTAAATTGTCAAGCTTCCTGGGTACACTAGCACGTAATGGGCACATTGCACCTATAAATTATAAAGATTGGAGAATGATGCCAGAGACATGTAAAGAGAAGATGTGGAATTGTATTCTGGTATTGCAGGAATTCTTCCTTTATGTTTTTCACATTCTTTTCCTTATTATGCGGTTAGCGAGGCATGTAAGTTTCATGTGATGCAGGAAAAGTTTGAATATGATAAACATATGAACCGTTGGGTCATGGTGTCTCTGTCATCAAAATGGAAAAATTGGAAGTCAACACTCAAGAAAGAACGTTATGACAAACATGAGACCGATGAACAGCGATTGGCTGACCTTGAAGAACGGGTTTTGCCAGATCAATGGGCAGAGCTTGTACACTTTTGGAGCTCTGAAGAGGGGAAGGTACGTTTTGGGAATTTTGATATTTGAAAAGATAAGTTTGTAGCATAGACTGCACGCTTAGAAATATAAGCATGTCACCCTTTCACATTTAGAACCGGAGCAATCGAAACAAGGTCAATCGTGCGAAACAAGTTTGTATTCACACAACAGGCACAAAGAGTTTTGCACGGATAAGGGAGGAAGAGGTACCAACTGGCACCCATTTTTGTTAACTTTCCATGTAATTTTGTTTCTACAAATGGTCAAATGAAGCTGTAGTCACTTGTTTTTGCATTTTACCATCAAAATAGAGAGCTCAAACACAAGATGGATCAGATCCCAGCAGAGTTGAGTTTTTCATAAAGACACATAAGAAGAAGAATGGAGAAATTGTGAATGCTAGGTCAAGGGAAATAATAGTAAGCTCATGGCTCTGAGTTTCCTTCTCTTTTCAGTTAAAATTTCAGTAAGGATCATAGATGTTTATGAAATAATATTAGCTTATATGTAGGCTGAGTTCAACAATATTTTGTCTGAGCTTCCAGTCGAGTCGCAGAACAAAGATATCCAAGATAACATCTTTTCCCAAGTTATGGGAGAAGATCGGCATGGCCCTAAGAAAAACTACCTACCTGGTCCTGTCCCTTCTGATTCTCGTAGTCCAGACCCAATACCAAGCAGGGCTGAATCTTCAAGGGAAGCGTCTAGGTCTGCCATAAGGGCAGCAATTGCTGAACAAAAGACAAGTATTCTACAGAGGCAGATGGAGGAAATGTGGCAGGAGAACCACCAATTGCGGGAAGAGAATGAGAAGATGAAACAGCAGCTACAGAAAATGGTAGATATCTTGAGGGGCACCGAATGAGGCGGTTGAGGTGCTTAAGAGGTAACCTTGGGGATATGTATATTTCTAATATCAAATAACTAGACATTGTATATTTTATGTTTTTTCAATTTGTGGTATGAGATGCTGACTTGGATAGTTGTGGTTACTGAGTACAATATCAATCCATATTGACATTCTTGGATATTTGTATTATGTGGGTAGGCACCTTTTTTTGTTTTCAATTGTACTCACCATCAAACTCCATTTCTTTGGTTTCTCTATGCTTTCGTTACTGATTTTCTATTCTTACCGACTTATAGTACACTGTTATAAGTCCAAAATTCCTTCTATATTTCATTTGTTATTATGTCCTCTTATGAATGCACTTCTATTTTCCTTGAACAATCCTCTGGTATAAAATATTGAAAGATATGCGTTTGACTTCAAAAGTACAGTTTTAGTGGTGAAAACTGTAAGAAAACGTCTGAGCATATGAATGATGTTATGCTAAAGTACATCAATGCAATTCCTCACTCCAATATCATTTCAACCCAAAACTGAGCTCATGAACGAAGCCCAAATCCACAGATAATCCACCCAGTAGCTAAACCTTCCAATACGTTAATAATCAATTTTACACATCAGTAGAAGATGCTGAGACACTATAATTTATATACAACAAAAATAGGAAGCTATAAACAAAATAGTGTACCTTAAGAGACAAACACTAAGCCGACGTAAAATTTGAAGTGAATAATGATACATAATAGCTTATATCAATAGACAACTAGGAACGTAGAAAAAAATATCCGTAATAGACTAGAGCCGTGTGGTCACAAATGAGATCGTTGTAACAAAATAATCATTTAATCTACAATGTGTAAACTGTAAACACTAAACAATTAAGAAATGCAAATATATACAACATTAAGATATTCATTGCAAGATCCATAACCATGATTCTTGGCATAATGAATCATACCATAAGTCTACGAGATAAAGTTATTAAAGGAAGGCTAAGACAAGTGTCTAATACACCAGAATACCAATTTGAAAATATTCACTTTTTATCAAGTCTAGTAGAACACTTTAGGGCTCAGAGAGGGACATCTAGAAAGGTCTTATGACAAGGTAGCAGGAGAAAGTCTTTGCAGAACTTTCGAGAAAAACCAGTTCGAAGTACCATATATGTTTAGGTGCATTCATGCTCGAAACATCGCACACCTTAAGACCTGACAGTTTTATGCTGGTTGTTGACTACCTAATGCAACCCTCTTCCTTTATTCAAGCTTGGAACCAGCCATGCAAGGGTTATCCCTTACATGGGCGAGTTAATAATGCCTCAAAAGTGTTCGAAGGAAATCATAAAACTTGATTTCCCTTTCTTGGAGATAAATGCTACTCTGGGACAAGATCGAGCACAGTTATGATTAAGAACAGTCAATCTCACTTAATGTGGGACAAATTTAGATTTAGTTTAGCTAAAATCAATGATATGTGATTCACCTGTCCTTAAAAAATAACTACGTAAAATACTCAATCTGATGTTATTTTATGTTGCCTATTTTTTATGTCGTATCTTGTGAATGTGCATATGAAGTTAGTGTATTACTTTGAGTCAATGAAGTGAATGAACCAGCATGCACAAGAAAGAAGATAACAAATCAAAGAGGATAAAGAACATCCATACTGATGATAACGACAAATATAGCAGACCTGGCAGTTGATATAGCAGGTATAGTGGACAAAATTGCAGAAAAATTGGTTGACCGCCAAATGGTATTAACCTTATTGCTGAGGTCCTGCTAGAAACACTGTATCCTGCTATTGATAGCTAAGTCTGGGATTAGCTTTTTTTGTGGATTTCTTATTAGGGTGTATGGGAGGGAGCCAAACAAACCTTGGCCTGTGAAAATTTATTCTGATTCAAATTGAGTGAGGTCGAATGCTGTTGGAAACGTGTTTGCGCAGCGGAAAAATACAAAATATCAACACGATAAGGAGGAAAAATATGAAGATCGGAGGAGGGGGCAGGGTCGCCCCCCCCCTCTTTCTCTTTCTTTCTTAATCCCAGCAAGTTCAACCCTAATTACAACCTATCAGCCCTTATATAAGGAGCTGTAAAATGTGTAAAATATAAAATGACCAAAATACCCCCTAGTACACAAAATTACCAAAATGCCCTTATGACTTCGAACAATTACAATAATACTCTAAACATCAATTTTAGTGTCCTAAGACATTATATGTACTAAAAATGACTCTAAACTCATATTCTTCAACACCCCCCCTCAAGTTGAGAGTGAGATACTTCGAACTCCAAACTTGCCAAAAATCTTCATCTGTTTGCAACATTCTTCATCTGTCTTCATCACTAGTTTAATCTTCAACAACTTCTTTGGCTGCAATATATTCAACTCAGCCTTTCTGGCTGATCATATCAAGCAGCATCTTTGGCTGCAATATAAACTTAGCCTTCCTGGCTAATCATCTCAAGCAACATCTCTGGTTGCAACATCAACTCAGCTATCATGGCTGATCATCTCAAGCAGCATCTCTGGCTGCAATATAAACTTAGCCTTCCTGGCTAATCATCTTAAGCAGCATCTCTGGTTGCAACATCAACTCAACCATCCTGGTTGATAATCTCAAGCAGCATCTCTGGCTGCAACATCAACTCAACTCTCCTGACTGATCATCTCAAGCAGCATCTATGGCTGTAACATCAACTCAGCCTTCATTGCTGATCATCTCAAGCAGCATCTATGGCTGCAACATCAACTCAGCCTTCATTGTTGATCATCTCAAGGAGCATCTATGGCTGCATCATTACCTCTGCCTTCCTGGCTGAACATCATCATGACTTTCTTCATCACACGTGCACTAGTAATTTCTTCGAGCTTCTGTAAAACAACTTGAACAATTAAGAACACATGGGTAACACCCGACCCTTCTATGGGTGTCGATTGCTCCCCCTCTCTTTCTTCTTCTCTATAAAGTGATTTGACAGCTACACTTAAAAATCATGTTTCTTCTGTTCTTGAGAAAGCTGATCTTTTGTGATAGGAGGTACTACTTCACCATACACACTTCACACAGCTTTTTCTATGCCCCTTCACATGGTGGCTGCAACCGGTGTATTGGTTGGGTGCCTTCTCTCTACCACTCAAATAGCAGAATACAAACATCTGCTGATACTAGTCGGTCTGCGCCCCTTCACATGGTGACTGCAACCGCTTTTACAGCCCTCTTGGTTGTTTACTTCAGCAACCCAAGTTCTTTAACTTTCATGATTCTTGGTGATACTGCCACATTCTATATCAACAAATTCCTCCGGCCTCTTCAATGATTTAATTTTTCATGCATATGTAGTGGAAAAAGACTGATTTTCTATATTTTTCTAAATTTTTTTAGCCCCTTAGCTATCCATTTTCCAAGCAATCTTCTTTGCTGCAACACTTAGCCTACCTGGCTTTTCAATTTAGCCTTCATGACTGTCTTTTTCAACATCTTTCATAGCTGTAAATTTCTGCAACTTCAATGGCTGCAAATATAATCATTTTGGCAATCCTCATGACTGCAATAAGCTCTTCTAGGCTGCAGTCATACTCATCTGCAGTTCATCTGTTTTTGCCATTTTTCTTCCATGGACCTCATTCTTGTTTCATATTCTGCCTTAGCAACGATAACATGTCTAAGTTTTGATAGAACTGAACTTGAAATAATAAATAAAATTACTCACGGCCACCAGGTCTGCCTATTGCGTATCCATATTCAAATCATGATCTTCAATATGTCTCAATCCACTATTAAATTTTGGTCTTGCATATGACACCATCCAACGTGTTCTTGAACAACATGGCGACGGTCACCTTGAATAGGGGTCAACCATCCTGCAACCTTCTTTGCTTCATCAAAAACTACATCTCCAATTAGGTGATAACCCATCTTCTTACTTGGATCATTGACAACATTTGTTTCAACGTCAATGACTGCAACACCTGGTTTAAGCCAGTTCCCTTTGATCATTGTTGTATGCCCTGCAGCAGTTATGACAATATCATTTTCACGAACAATGCTTTCTGGATCACGAGTTGTCACTGTCACATAAGCTTTGAGAAGCGTTAAAGCCACTAGCAGCCCAACTATGTTACTGCATCCAACAACACCCGCTCTTTTGTTTTTATGGAGACTCCGCTCCTAGATAGCAATTCAAGGACAAAATACGTCAATTCAAGGCATCTTTTTGGGGTGCCTGGTTGAAATAATGGTTCTCTGCCTTTCATTGCAAGTTTGCCAATATTTAAGGGATGAAACCCATCAACATCCTTCTCAATACTAATTTCGCTCAAGACTTTCTCCTCATTTATATGTTTAGGCAAGAGAAGCTGGACAAGTATTCCATGGACATCAGGATTAGAATTGCTCCGATGAACTTTTGCAATTAGCTCTTCTTTGGATATGTAGGCTTTCTTCCCAACTTCTGCTCCAGATCTTGAGCAAAATCATCAAAAATAGCAATGAAATCACTCTATTGCATCTACACACGTAACAGGTAAATGCAAATCACGATTGAAAGTTGACTCGTTCCTGCTCTTTGTACCTCAATAAACCATTGTCAACAAAAAAAACACAGTGAAGCCTCTCTCCTATGGCTTTATGGACAAGAGTAGCAGCCACGGTTGAATCAACCCCACCTGACAGTGCACAAATAACGTGATCTTCAGGTACCCTTCTGTTGATCAGATGCCATCACCCTACACTCAGGTCTGCATTGCATCTAAGAAATGAATTGTTTCTTTCTTTCACTGAGAAGTAGATTCGCCTATAAGAATTGCTTCATTTACTATTGCACTTCCTGCTAGCAAAAACATATAAAAAATGGCATTGTCTACGTGGCATGCACAGATTATTCCACGTGGCATGTACACAGATAACTGTTCAACTGTTCTTGATATGGAGTAGACTTATATGGAAATTGAGCAGTGAATTTATCTATCGCAGGATTTTTAGGATAGGGTGACCTTTCTTTTTCAGCACAACCCATAAAATCTGGGATAGACGATATTCTTTATCCAGATGATGGGCAGTTGTTGATGATTTCTTTCCTAAAATCATGGGTCACTTTTTATCTTATCCTTTCCACCAAATTAGTAGAAAACTAAGTTTCCATAATTATCTTCCTGGTTTACTTTCTCATACAATCAGAAAAGAAAGTTTCCATAATAACTACCTTCTGGTTTACTTTCCACAAAATCAGGAAATATAATCTGTAACTTCCATTTCTAGATTTTTTTTTTCAAAAGAAATGTTACACAAATGGAAAATGGTTCAGAATCTTCAGATGCTAATGGAGCCGAAGCACTGAAAAATGTTCAGGCAAACCACACATTCTTTCGTAAACCAGCTGATGACAGAGAATTATTGCCTCCAAAAACTGTATTTCAAGGTGAAGTGAAGATCCTCTATCTAGCAATGGCACTCACAAGTGCAACAGATGCTTTTTTTCTTGGTCATCATGAATCACCAATAATCTCCACAAGAACAGATTCCTTGCTTGAAATGGTGGAAACGGCTTCTGTCCCTAATAACAATCTCTCTCTCAAAAAACTTTTGAAATAAGCTTTGATGCAGTCAAATACTTGCTCTGCAGAATCCAGTACTCCACATTTTGTATATCAATCAATGACGTCCCAAGAACAACAGTTATTGGGTATCTGTTTCTATCAATATAAGCATGGATACGTTACCTCATTAAGACTGAAATTCTCCAGTTGCATTTTGTGAAAGAGGCCAACTGCTTCATTTGAATCGTCCTCTTTTGATAAAACCATCAATCATTATATTTCAAGACACCACATCTCTCGCGTGCGTGCATTTTTAGTGCAAGTGCGGACCTGCATTTCTTCATCATAAGAATGAGAAATCAGTTTCGGCTTCCTACCTGAAAGCTGTATAACATCGTATTTACAATGGCTGAGGACATCTTTGATCATATTTGTGTCTAAGCAGCAGCCATCTTTCCACCCGAAATATTGCCACGATCGCCGCTGTTAGGCTCTGATACCATGTTGGAAACGTATTTGCGCAGCGAAAAAATACAAAATATCAACACGATATGGAGGAAAAATATGAAGATCGGAGGAGGGGGCGGCCCTCCAATGGAGGCCGCCCCCCTCTTTCTCTTTCTTTCTTAATCCCAGCAAGTTCAACCCTAATTACAACCTATCAGCCCTTATATAAGGAGCTGTAAAATGTGTAAAATATAAAATAACCAAAATACCCCCTAGTACACAAAATTACCAAAATGCCTTCATGACTTCGAACAATTACAATAATACTCTAAACATCAATTTTAGTGTCCTAAGACATTATATGTACTAAAAATGACTTTAAACTCATATTCTTCAACAAATGCATCTTGAGCTTGATTCGGATTGGTCTAGGCTAACTGAAGTTGAGCTTGACTCTACTGAGCTCAAGCCACTCCTAAACAAGAGCAGACTTTTTTCTCCCTAATATTCAAACCATTGGAAGGCAAGGGATAGGATTTGGACCGAGAGTTTCTACTTCGCATGGTAGCTATAAAGTCACCTATATACGAGTGAAGCTTAATAAAAGCCAAGCTTGACTTGTTGGTAGATGTCCTTAAGTGATCTTTCTCGAGCTTTAATAGCACTAACATGTCTTTTATGATTGGCCCAAGGATTGAATATGCTATGAAGCTTCGACTCATTTAGTTGTACGGATGGTTTGAAGTTCACTTTAACTGGATATAAACATGGGCCTACTTCGAATAACATTGGGTTTGTGTCCACCTCTAATCACTTGTTCTGTTCCCACTAATCTTTCAATCAAGGTTCAGAATCTTGTGAAAGTGGAGGTGATTTGAGATGTCATTATTAGGTGTAATTGTGTCATTATAATTAATCTAAGTCAAAACTATTATAATATAGTTCGTTGATGTTCCACATTCATCATGTTTTACTTCATTCTTTCATATAGTGTAGAATATTTAAATTTTGTACTAAATACCTTACGTTGCCTTTAAGCATGCACACAGGTAGAATGTAAGCAAAATGAACAATTATCTATGGATAAAGATTAATGACAAAAATGATTTTGTTTGCAAAGATTGTATTTTTGGTAAAACACATCATGCACCATTTAGCGAAATAACCTTTATAACAAAAAAGGCCTTCGAATTAGTATACTTCGATGTTTGGGGATCCACCCCCATAACCTCAAAGGGAGTGACCTATTATGTTATCTTTGTAGATGATTTTACTTGATATACTTGTATATATTTTTCTGAAACACAAATCATAAGTTTTTAAATATTTTTTGATCTTTCACAATATGATCAAAACTCCGCCCATGTAAGGGATCACCCTTGCATTGCCGGTCCCAAGCCCGGATAAAGGAGGAGGGTTGTGTTAGGCTTCCGACAGCCAGCGTAAAACCTCGTCGGATTTTTACAACATGGATTACAAAAATTATGAGCATTGCTTTGGGGTGTCTCCGCCTAGCGACGTGCTGCAGAGCCCGAATACAGTAAGAAGTAAGCAAGGGCCACTACATTTTCGCCCGAATGTAGTGAATCAATTGCAGAGAGGGTTCCCACATCATGGACGGGTGTGGGTAAAGAAGTTAGTCCCGCTACATTGTCGCCCGAATGTAGTGAAAAAATTTCAGAGAGGGTCTTCGCATTTTGATTATGGACCGATGCGGGGGGGTAAGGAAGCTAGTCCTAGATAATAAGATTCGTATTGGTTCTTGGAATATCGGAACATTATCGGGTAAACTAATGGAGGTGGTAGATACTATGATTCGGAGAAAGATTCATATTCTATGTCTACAAGTTGGAGAAAAAGCAAAGGAGATAGAAGATACAGGTTTTAAGATATGGTGACCGAATCATGACGTTGAAATTAGTGTTAGGAGCAGAGGTTTTGAATATAGTTTGTGCTTACGCACCCCAAGTAGGACTAGAAGATAGTATAAAGACAGTTTTTTGGGAAGAGTTAGATAAGGTGTTTCAAAAGATTCCACAAAGGGAGATGATTTGTTTAGGAGGAGATTTAAATGGACATGTCGGTAAAGAGGCATTAGGATATCAAGGGATTCATGGAAACTTTGGTTTTGGGGATATAAACGAGGAAGGTAGGGAGATTTTAAATTTTGCTATGTCATTTGACCTCTTTATAGTCAATACAATCTTCAAAAAACGAGATGAACATTTAATTACTTATAAGAGTGGCTTATCACAAACACAAATTGATTACTTTATTTGTAGAAAAAAAGATAGAGAGGTAATTCCAGGAGAAAGCTTAACCACCTAACATCGACTTTTAGTTATGGATTTACAAATAAAAAAATGGACAAAGAAGAAAAGAGTGCATCGAGCTATTCGGACTAAATGGTGGAACCTCAAAAGCGAGAAAGAAGATATATTTAAACATAAAGTCCTTCAAGGAGATGTTTGGAATTATGTTGGCACACCCTGTGATATGTGGAACAATGTGGCTATACATATTAGGAAAGTGGCGAAAGATGTGTTAGGGGTATCTAAGGGAGGTGTACCGACACAAAAAGAAGCTTGGTGGTGGAGTGAAGTAGTACAAAATAAAAACAAGGTAAAGAAGGCATGCTACAAATTACATTATGCTAAGAAAACTAGTGAAACTTTAGAAGCTTATAAGAAAGCAAAGAAGGAAACGAAAAAGGCCGTTAGTGAAGCAAAAGCTAAGATTTGGGATGACTTATATAAAAAACTCAACTCAAAAGAGGGTGAAAGAGATATTTTTAGGATAGCTAGGGCTAGAGATAAGAAAACTAAAGATCTTAATTATGTTAGATGTATAAAAGACGAGGATGAAAAAATTCTAGTGGCAAATGATGATATAAGAAATAGATGGAAAAACTATTTTTATAATCTTTTTAATGAAAATAAAGATGTTAGTATTAGTTTAGGAGATTTAGCCAAGTCAGAAAAGTATATAAATCACAATTTCTACAGACGTATTCAAAAGAATGAAGTCAAAGAGGCTCTTAAACATATGAAGAGTGGTAAATCGGTAGGACCATATAATATTCCTATAGAAGTTTGGAAAATACTAGGAGAAATAGGAATCACTTGGCTCACAAGACTATTTAATGAAATATGAAAAAACCAAAAGATGCCCGAGGAATGGAGAGCAAGTACACTTATATCCATATATAAGAACAAGGGAGACATTCAAAATTGCGCGAATTATCGAGGTATCAAGTTAATGAGTCATACTATGAAATTATGGGAAAGAATTATCGAACGTAGGTTAAGACAAGTATCAAGTACAATACAGAACCAATTTGGATTTATGCCAGGCAGATCTACTATTGAAGCAATTCACCTTTTGAGATGTCTTATGGAACATTTTAGAGAAAAAAAAAGACCTTCACATGATATTTATTAATCTAGAAAAAGCTTATGATAGGGTACCAAGGGAGGTTCTTTGGAGAACTTTGGAAAAAAGAGGCATCCCATTGACATATATTAACCTTATAAGAGACATGTATGATGGTGCAAAAACATGTGTGAGGACTCATGAAGGAACGACAGACTTCTTTGAAGTTAATATTGGGTTACATCAAGGATCAACTTTAAGTCCATACTTATTTATAATGGTGATGGATGAGTTAACAAAACATATTCAAGATGAAGTACCTTGGTGTATGTTATTTGCAGATGACATTGTATTAGTGGAGGAGTCTAAGGAAAAAATTAATAGAAAATTGGAACTATGGAGAGAAACATTAGAAAGCAGAGGCCTCCGACTTAGTAGAACAAAGACACAATATATGGAATGTAAGTTTGATCATTTGGCTACTTCAGAGGACATAGAAATTAAAATTGGCACACATTGCATTCCCCAAAAGGAAAGTTTTAAATACCTAGGGTCAATTTTTCAAAGTGATGGAGATGTTACACATAGAATTAATGCTGGTTGGTTAAAATGGAGAGGAGCATCAAGTATTCTTTGTGATAAAAAGATACCATTAAAATTAAAAGGTAAATATTATAGAGCAGCAATTAGGCCTGCCATGTTTTATGGTTCTGAGTGTTGGGCAGTTAATCATCAACATGTACAAAAGATGTCAGTGACAAAAATGAAGATGTTGAGATGGATGAGTGGTCATATAAGAAAAGACCGTATACATAATGAGGTTATTTGAAACAAATTAAGAGTGGCACCAATAGAGGATAAAATGAGAGAACATCGTTTAAGATGGTTTGGACATATAGAAAGAAGATCAAAAGAAGAACCTGTAAGAAGGTTAGAAAAACTAAATTTGGAAAGTATTAAAAGAGGTAGAGGACGACCACAAAAGTGTTGGAAAGAAACAATAAAGAATGATCTAGCATATTGGGAGTTAACTGCTAACATGGCACACGATAGGGATATGTGGAAACAAAGAATCCATGTAGCCGACCCCGTCTAGTATGGGAAAAGGCTTAGTTGTTGTTGTTGTCGTCACAATATGATCAAAACTTAATTTGAAACTAATATCAAAATCTTAAGAACCGACTTTGGGGGTGAATATTTGTCAAATAACTTCAAAAACTATCTTGAAGAACATGGACTTTGAAATAAAAAATCTTGTATAAAAACTCTTCAACAAAATGGTTTAGCCAAAAGAAAACATGGACATATTATTGAAACTACTAAAACTTTATTGTTAGCTTCTCAAATACTTGTAAGTCGAAGCCGCTTTAACTTTCGTATATTTGATAAACAGGATGCCATCAACCAAACTAGAAAGTTGTTCTCTCTTTGAAAAGTTGTATTTAAGTGAATCTAGTTATGATCAATTGAAAGTTTTTGGATATAAGTGTTATATTTATATGAATAAGAATGATAAGTTGGGTTCCAAGGTCTATCTTTCTTGGGTATGATATTGATAAAAAAGGGTATAGATATTAGTATTATCCGTATCGATATGAAGGGCACTGTATCGTAAAAGTTCATTTATCGTGTTGTATCATGCGATATGGGCCGTATCGCACGATACGACACATATCGCCCGTATCGTACGATACGGGCGATACTCCCAGAGACCCATATAAAGGGTCCCTGATTGAACAGAAACCTGCATTTTTTATATTTTTGGAGCTCCCCAAGCTTTCCTATCGTGGTTCTCCTCTTCCTTGGGGTTCAAGAGTCCAAAAATATGCTCTATGGTGTCCGTGTAAGTCTCATAACTCGGATTTTTGTATATTTTTAGTGTTTTTCTTTGTATTTGTTATTTTTTTGTGTTATTTATATTTTTCTTTTTTTAAATAACAAAATATGAAGTTATTAAGTATGTGGATATGATTTTTATTGCATTCATGAAGTGGGAGACACTCTATTTGAGTGTTATTTAAAAATTAGAGATTTACGAAGTGCTTTTATTTTCATGTTTTTGATTGAATTAAAATGCTCAATTGAGATGGTAGGAAGGGGTGTTAGAAACTCCCATTCTCGGTTTGATGATCCGGCATGGCAGTCGGGTACACCAGTTGAGGGTTTCAAATTGAAGATAAGATGTTTATTTTATGAGAGGGTGGTTAGTGATGGAATTTCACGGTTGAAACACCACCTAGCATGGACTATGAAACAAGTTACTCCTTGCACGGACATAGTTAGAAGTTTGTAATAAGGCATTAAATGACAATGTCTTCAGATGATTGAGAGTATAGAAGAGAGGAGACAACAAAAGGATGATTTAGGGCAGTTTAAGGAAGATAATGATGCTATTGGATTCACTGATAGTATTCTTTCAGATGCCAGAATATAGATTGGTAATAGCAGGTCACGACCACTAAATAGGAGAGAGAGGGTTGCTAAAGACTTTGGAAGTGGTAAAAAAGAAAGCTGAAGAAAGAGTAGAGGAAGAGCTGCTTTTAGCCTACATTTATTTTTTCCTCCTACCACTACACTTGGTGCTCAACATGGAATGACTTCAGAACAACTGCATGATCAAGCAAACCTTGTAGTGGGAGATGGTTTTATGATGCATGCATTCCATTTAATGCAACAAATAGTTTTTATTTTCAAGCAATGGCAGATATAATTGCTAATATTGGTTCAGGATACAAGATGTCCTCCTATCAAAAATTGATAGGGAAGATCTTATATAAGACCGTCCTTGAAGTGTAAGAATATTGTTTGACTTTGAGAGAGTAATGGAAGGAGACAGGAGGCACTATGATGGCAGATGGATGGACAGATAGGTGAGAAAGGACTTTGCTAAACTTTCTTTTCTACTGTTCTAAAGAACCTATATTTTTGAGATCTCTAGACATGTTAGAGGAGAGTCACACTGTAAAGATCCTACGACAAGAGTTTGATAAGGTGATATGTAAGGTTGGGATAGAGAATGTAGTCCAATTGATTATAAATAATGCAACTACAAAGCAGTTGGGAAGGAGTTAACTGATACTTATGGGACTTTCTATTGGACACCATACGCAACCCATTGTTTAGGTCTCATCCTGGAGGAAATTGGTGAGATGGATGAGATAAAGGCAGTAACTAAGTGTTGCCAAGATATCAACAAATTCATTTACAACCATGCATTTGTATTGTATATGATGAGGAGATATGCAAATAGTATATAGCTTCTTCGTACAGCTGCAACTTGGTTTGCAACTAACTTTTTATCTGTATAGAGTATTGTAAAATAGAAGCAAGCATTTGAAGAGAATGTTCTCCTCGGATGAGTGACAACAATTTTCAGAGTTGCCTCAAAATAGATAAAACAGAAAGTTGAATGAGATTTTCGAGACAGTCTTTAGGAGTACATTTTGGAATGTATGTGTTAGATTGTTGAAGATTAAATGTCCTTTGATGAAGGTTTTGAGATTAGCTGATAGCAAGGAGAAACCATTTATGGGCTACCTTTATGAAGCCATGCATAGGGCAAAAGAAGCAATTAGAAATAATTTTAATGGAAAAAAAGGGATTATGTGTCTGTGTGGAAAATTATATATAATAGATGGAATAAACAATTGCATCAGGCTACTCATGCAACAGCATATTATCTAAACTCATCATTCAGATACTTAGAAAGCTTCAAAAGGGGCGGTGAGGTTAATCGAGACATCATTGATTGTATAGACATATTAGTCCCTAATGAGAGTACAACAAATGCTATACATCGAGAGATGAAGATATATGATAATGCTCTTCACTTGATGGGTTTGCCTATAGCAATTCACACCGCACTACTATGCGTCCAAGTAAATTGTTTATCTTCATATTTAAGTTTCTTAAATCAATATATCTTATATTATTGTAGATTATGTCCCAAATGTTTGTCTTTTTCTATAGATGTTTGGTGGAATAGGTTTGGAAGTGATTTGCCAAACCTTAGGGATTTTGCAGTCGGATTTCTTAGTCAAACCTATAGTGTAACGGGTTGTAAAAGGAATTGGAGTGTCTTTGAATACACCCATACAAAAAAGCGCAATAGGTTGGAACATAAGCGGTTTAATGACTTAGCTTTTATTATTTGTAACATGCGGCTTCGCGAAAGGTAATCTTGTATTAGTTAATACTTAAAGATTCAATTCAATATATTGGTTGACTTCAATTGTTAATATTATTTACTAATTGCTTATGTTTCTTTCTTATAGGCAATTGAAAAAAGTAAATAGAGAAGAAAATCAATTTAATCCAATAAGTTTGGATAATTTTGATATATTAGAAGACTGGATTATAGAAGATAGTGAAGAAAATGCCCTCCTAACTGAAGAAGACATTGCATGGATTAATTTGAAAGGAGCGCAACAACATTATCAAGGAGATGAAGATTTTGATTTTCAAGTAAAGATGGTGATGATGATGATGATGATGATCTTCAATAAGGAGAAGACGAAGATTATTTAGTTGGTGATCCTAATTACAATATGTAAAATATAAATATATTTTATTTTTTGCTTCAAAATATGTAAATTTGGATGTAATTGTTCAATGTTGAATGCTCAATATGTACTAAACTTTGAATTACACGAGTTCAAAGCAATTACCAGATTTTTTCTAATTTTTCTTGATTTTTTAGATTTTTCCTATTTTTTCTCATTTTTAAAATATATATTTTTTATTTTTTTAATATTAAAGTATGATACGATACGTTACGCTATGATATGCCCGTATCGTGGAGCCTAGCGATACGCGATATGATACGTGTCAGACAACACTCATAGATATTATAACCCAAAATAGGGTAGACCTTAAGTGTCTAGAGATGTCAAATTTATTGAAGATGAATGTTATTATGGAGATGAGTTACAAATCACCCAAGATAGTTATACGTTTTTGGATGAAATCTCGGATGAAAGGTTAAATGACAAAGAGGAAAGTATGGTCCATCTAGAGAATGAACCTAGAAATCCCGAAACTAGAAAAGAAATCATAAGACCTTTTGAAAATAGAGAAAACGATAATGCTCGTAGCAAAAGAATCATAAAATAACAACTACGGCTTTTCCCATACTAGACGGGGTCGGCTACATGGATTCTTTGTTTCCACAAATCTCTATCGTGTGCCATGTTAGCAGTTAACTCCCAATAAGCTAGATCATTCTTTATTGTTTCTTTCCAACACTTTTGTGGTCGTCCTCTATCTCTTTTAATACTTTCCAAATTTAGTTTTTCTTCTTACAGGTTCTTCTTTTGATCTTTTTTTTATATGTCCAAACCATCTTAAACGATGTTCTCTCATTTTATCCTCTATTGGTACCACAACTAATTTGTTTCTAATAACCTCATTATGTATACTGTCTTTTCTTGTATGACCACTCATCCATCTCAACATCTTCATTTCTGTCACTGACATCTTTTGTACATGTTGATGATTAACTGCCCAACACTCAGAACCATAAAACATGGCAGGCCTAACTGCTGCTCTATAATATTTACCTTTTAATTTTAGTGGTATATTCTTATCACAAAGAATATCGGATGCTCCTCTCCATTTTAACCAACCAGCATTATATCTATGTGTAACATCTCCATCAATTCTTCCATCACTCTGAAAAATTGACCCTAGATATTTAAAACTTTCCTTTTGGAGAATGCAATGTGTGCCAATTTTAATTTCTATGTCCTCTGAAGTAACCAAATGATCAAACTTACATTCCATATATTCTGTCTTTGTTCTACTAAGTCGGAGGCCTTTGCTTTCTAATGTTTTTCTCCATAGTTCCAATTTTCTATTAACTTTTTCCTTAGACTCTTCCACTAATACAATGTCATCTGCAAATAACATACACCAAGGTACTTCATCTTGAATATGTTTTGTTAACTCATCCATCACCATTATAAATAAGTATGGACTTAAAGTTGATCCTTGATGTAACCCAATATTAACTTCAAAGAAGTATGACGTTCCTTCATGAGTCCTCACACATGTTTTTGCACCATCATACATGTCTCTTATAAGATTAATATATGTCAACGGGATACCTCTTTTTTCCAAAGTTCTTCAAAGAACCTCCCTTGGTACTCTATCATAAGTTTTTTCTAGATCAATAAATATCATGTGTAGGTTTTTCTTTTTTGCTCTAAAATGTTTCATAGGACATCTCAAAAGGTGAATCGCTTCAATAGTAGATCTGCCTAGCATGAATCCAAATTGGTTATCTGTTGTACTTGATACTTGTCTTAACCTACGTTTGATAATTCTTTCCCATAATTTCATAGTATGACTCATTAACTTGATACCTCGATAATTCACACAATTTTGAATGTCTCCCTTGTTCTTATATATGGGTATAAGTGTACTTGCTTTCCATTCCTCAGGCATCTTTTGGTTTTTCCATATTTCATTAAATAGTCTTGTGAGCCAAGTGATTCCTATTTCTCCTAGTATTTTCCAAACTTATTATTTGGTCCTACCGATTTACCACCCTTCATATGTTTAAGAGCCTCTTTGACTTCATTCTTTTGAATACGTCGGTAGAAATTGTGGTTTATATACTTTTATGACTTGGCTAAATCTCCTAAACTAATACTAACATCTTTATTTTCATTAAGAAGATTATAAAAATAGTTTTTCCATCTATTTCTTATATCATCATTTGCCACTATAATTTTTTCATCCTTGTCTTTTATGCATCTAACATAATTAAGATCTTTAGTTTTCTTTTTTCTAGCCCTAGCTATCCTAAAAACATCTATTTCACCCTCTTTTGAGTTAAGTTCTTTATATAAGTCCTCCCAAATCTTAGCTTTTGCTTCACTAACAGCCTTTTTTGCTTCATTCTTTGCTTTCTTATAAGCTTCTAAAGTTTCACTAGTTTTCTTAGCATAATGTAATTTGTAACATGCCCTCTTTGCCTTGATTTTATTTTGTACTACTTCACTCCACCACCAAGCTTCTTTTTGTGCCGGTACACCTCCCTTAGATACCCCTAACACATCTTTCGCCACTTTCCTAATATGTATAGCCATATTGTTCCACATATCACAGGGTGTGCCAACATAATTCCAAACATCTCCTTGAAGGACTTTTTGTTTAAATATATCTTCTTTCTCGCTTTTGAGGTTCCACCATTTAGTCCGAATAGCTCGATGCACTCTTTTCTTCTTTGTTCATTTTTTTATTTGTAAGTACACTAAAAGTCGATGTTGGGTGGTTAAGCTTTCTCCTGTAATTACCTTACAATCTTTACAACACGCTCTATCTTTTTTCCTACAAATAAAGTAATCAATTTTTGTTTGTGATAAGCCACTCTTATAAGTAATTAAATGTTCATCTCGTTTTTTGAAGATCGTATTCACTATAAAGAGATCAAATGCCATAGCAAAATTTAAAATCTCCCTACCTTCCTCGTTTATATCTCCAAAACCAAAGTTTCCATGAATCCCTTGATATCCTAATGCCTCTTTACCAACATGTCCATTCAAATCTCCTCCTAAACAAATCATCTCCCTTTGTGAAATCTTTTGAAACACCTTATCTAACTCTTCCCAAAAAGCTGTCTTTATACTATCTTCTAGTCCTACTTGGGGTGCGTAAGCACAAACTATATTCAAAACCTCTTCTCCTAAGACTAATTTCAATGTCATGATACGGTCATCATATGTATGTCTACTACACTCTCCTTTAAATCTTTATTTATGATAATACCAACTCCGTTTCGAACCTTTTCTTTACCCGAGTACCATAATTTAAAACTTATATCCTCTATCTCCTTTGCTTTTTCCCTAACCCATTTTGTCTCTTGTAAACATAGAATATGAATCTTTCTCTGAATCATAGTATCTACCACCTCCATTAGCTTACTTAATAATATTCCAATATTCCAATATTCCCCTAAAAAATTTGTGTCTTATTGAACATTTCAACCAAAATATAGAAACCATATAGCAATCATATCGAGTATCCTTGAACCAAATCATTATGACGAAGCAAAAAATAAATTAGAATGGTGAAAAGCTATGAGTGATGAATTAGAAGCTTTAGAAAGGAATAGTACTTGGAACATTCTTTCGAAACCAAAAGAAAAGAAAATTATTGGTTGTTGATGGGTCTATAAGGTCAAAACTCATAGTGATGGATTTATTTAAAGGTACAAAGCAAGACTTATAGTTAAGGAGTATTTTCAAGAATATTGAATTGATTATGTGGAAACTTTTGTTCCTTGCTCGTATGACTATTATTCGTAAATTAATTTCTATTTGTGCAATTAAAGAATGGGATATATATCAATTGGTTGTTAAAAATATATTTTTAAATGATAATCTTAGTGAAGATATTTATATGGCTCCTCCTTCGTGATTCAATGCTCAAAGTAATTATGTCCTTAAACCATTGTTATTCGACGTGTATCGTATCGTTTATTGTTTTGGTCAACGATATGCTCGTATTGTATTGTATCGTAATGTATCATATTTTAATATTAAAAAATAGTAAAAATCTTTAAAAAATAAAAAAATAGAAAAAATCTAATAATTACAAAGAATTCATATAATACAAAGTTTAGTACATATTGATCATTCACCATTCAATAATTGAAAAAAGTTTACATATTTTGAAGCAAAAAATGAAATACATTTACATATTGTAATTAGGGTATCAACTAAATAATCTTCATCTTCTCCTTGTTGAAGATCCTCACCACCTTTTGCTTCTGCTTCAAAATCTTCATCTCCTTTATGATGTTGTTGTGTAGCTTGTGCTCCTTTAAAATTAATCTTTGCAAGTCTTCCTTTACACCAAGGTTTGGTGATTTGACTTGTCGAAGATCTTACAAAATCATTTGTATTTGAGTTTGTGGACATTGGCGAGATTTTGGTGCTTCTTTCACACGATCAAGGTTCACAACATAAAAATTGTCAACAATACAACATGCAACCAACATATCGGACCCGAATAAGGTGCAATGAACCTGAAAGCAATAAATGATGTACTAGCTAGGGGCACAACCCATCATGGAAACGACAGCCTTGGCCTCCTACATCAACTTGATGCTTTCATTAAGCTGTTTCCTCTTCTTTGCAGTTGAGGCTGGGTCGTCCAGCATCTCTCTGATGCCTTGCAGGAGGTCCTTCTCTAGAACCTGAATCATGATATCTGTGAACTTGCTCTTCACCATTCTCTTCATGCTGTAGTTGATGTGAAGGGCCAAATTATCAACTATCCTTAGTTTATCTGTTTTCCAGTAAGCAATCAGCCTCGTCCTCTCCTCAAAGGCTTTCTCAGGAAGTGAATCAGAGTACTTCTTGAAGTGTCCAATTCCGACACTCCCATAACCTCTGATGATAACTTCTGCATCATCCCTTGTTTGTTTCTTTTGTTTGGATGCTTTAATGAAGCTCTTGCATTCAAGCATGAACTCTGCTTGCTTGTTGGTGTAGTCAGGATTGTGTATATAATCTGTGTGCTTCTCAATCTCTACCATCTCCTTCATTGGTTCAACCGACTATATTCTCATCTTGGCAATGAAATTTGTGTAAGCACTTAGGATCTACACCTGCATCTGTGGGTAGAGAGTAAAGTGCAGTGTCAGCACCTTGTGCACCACACCTTCTACATAGTCCCAAATCCCTCTCACAAACTCAACGATCAAGTTGGCGATGCTTCTTACTCTCTTCTGCAACAACCCATTGAAGACTGAGAGGTGGAGGTAGCTCTGCGACGAGGTGCCTTGCGAGTTCTGCAGGGAATATATCTCATCAAGCAGAAACTTTGATGACAGAACACCTTCATTTGGGCACATGGTCTCCAGTTTCACAGCAAAGACTTTGAAGCATGTTCAGCAAGCGTTTTGTGCAGTGCAATGAGGTATCATCTGTTGTAAAATAATCTTTATTGAAGGAGAATCAACAGAGTACAATGAATTGAGTTACTTCCAGCAGTCAGCCAGCATCTGCCTCACCACACAGCTGCTGGTTTCTTCTCTCATTAGGTTTTCTTAAACAAGGATTATATAGTGTTGTTCCAACTTAGAAGACAAAATTACTCTTATACATTAGAAGTAATCACACATAACATATAAAAGACCCGAGACCTGATAACTCTTTGACACTCCCCCTCAAGTTGGGAGAAAGATGTTTATAACTCCCAACTTGCTAAGGATATTCATGAGATTTGATTTGTTGATAGCCTTTGTAAGGAAATCAACATGTTCTTTTGATGAAATGTAGATGAGTTGAAACTCCTCCGATCCAATTTTCTCGCATATGAAGTGACAAGTTATCTCAATATGCTTTGTTTTTTAATGAAAAACAGATTGAAAACAATATGTATACATGCTTTACTATCACAATAAAGAGAAATAGTATTTTCCGTCTTTATATCCAACTCAACTCAACCATGAGAGACTTCAACCATAGTCCCTCGCACATTCCTTGTGCAATTGCTCGATATTTTGCCTCTACACTGGATCTAGCCACTACCGCTTATTTCTTACTCTTCCATGAAACAACATTACCACTAATCATAGTGACGTAGCCTAAAGAAGGCTTTCTATCATCAAGTGAGCCAGCCCAATCAACATCCGTAAATACTTCATTGTCAAGATGTCCTCCGTTAGCATACAATATTTCATGACTTGGGGAGCTGTTCATATGTATCACACTCGTATCATAATGTATTGTACACGACACTTCGATATGGGTATTGTATAGTATAATACACCCCGTATCGCATGATACACTATACTACAATACGGGATGATTATTTTTATTTTTGTGATTTATAATTTTTTATTATTTTAATATACCATATCATATGGTATGTTACGATTATCGCGTATCAGTACCCTATACTATACAGGCATCGATACGCTAATTACAACATTAGTTTCACTATCCTTGCATTCCTTCATTTTCTTATCCTTTAGCAGGTCCATTGTGTGCTTTCTTTGTGTTAGAAATACCTTTGCCTAGAAAGTAGTGTAGTATGCACAAATACTTCAAGTCAAACAATTGATGTAATTTTGCCTTGAATAGTGTGATTTCCTCTATATCATCACCTCTATAATAATATCATCAATATAAACTATTAGTAGAGATATCCCTTTAACCCTTTTCATAAACAATGTATAATTATTGGTACTTTTGTGATATCCTAGGTTAGTGATACCATCACTAAATTTTTAAACCACGCTTTGAGAGATTGTTTCGTACCATAAATACCTTTGTTTAGTTTGCATACTTTTGATCTCCTCCTTTTTGTTGTTATACTTTGGAGGTAATTCCATATATACTTCTTCGTTTAGTGTAGTGTTCATTGCAAAAAAAACATTCTTCACATTTACCTACCACACATCTCACCTTTTATATATTGCTAGGCTTATGATAACACTAATAGTAGTTAATTTTGTAACTGGAGCAGTTAATTTTGTAACTGGAGTAAAGGTCTCAATCTAGTCTAACCCGTATGATTGGTTGTACCCCTTTGCTACTAACATTGCCTTATAACGTTCCAAGCTCCCATCAACTTCGAATTTTACAGTAGAGATCCATTTACAACCAAACTCCACCCATGTAAGGGATCACCCTTGCATGACCAATCTCAAACCCAAATTAAGGAGGGTTGCATTAGGCTTTCGATAGCTAGCGTAAAACTTTATCGAACTTACCATGGATTCTAAAAAAATAAAGAATCCATGTAGTTGACCCTATATAGTATGGACCCATTTACAAGCAATCTGTTTTCTTCCTTATGGTAGGTTAACAATTTTCCACATATGATTCTCTAGAGCTTTGTAATTCGCATGCCATGGGAACTCGCTGTTTTCTGGTGAATCTGACAGTCGTAAGATTTGCGGCACAAATTGAAGATCATCAAATGTCTGTTATTTACGGTGTGGTCCTATCCTTACTCAGGACCAATCGGGAACAGCGGATGACTGCCTATCAAGAAAATGTAATCTATGATGTATCGGTGGCTAATTGTTCTTCCAATGAGATAACTAAGATGATCTGTCTTTACTGCATATCATTAGCTTGGTTACAGAAGAAAGAAATGCCGAACTGTTGAATTGCATATCATCTGTTCCTTGTCATGGAAAATTGATCTTCCCATGCAATGTCAACCCCATCTTGATCCGTCCCAGTGGTTTTTATTTTCTATTTGAAGATCATTGCTTTATGTGATTTTATGTGCTTAGGACCGCTTTAAACGTTGACTCCATGGCCTTTTCCAAGCTTCCTCTGATAAATTTAGCCAACTAGTTTCATGATTCAGGTTCTTGTCTCTCCAAAAAGAAAAGAATGGTTCCGGTTCTTAGCTAATTTAATTTTCTTAAATAAAAAAATTTCAAATTTGCAGTGCTTTCGGTATGAAAAGCTTCATTTCTTGTTGATTTTTTACCATTTTATGATTGAGTTGTGTTAGGTGCACACGGAGAACTATCTTGGACGTCTGTTGAATTCAAATGAGACCCTTGTGACCTACTTGCATTTGTTCTTTCAAGGAGGCCTGAACCGGACCTGTTCATCACCCTTTTTGCGAAGTTGCTAGTCATGGGGTGAGCCATGACTGCAAATGTGAGATATACTTGCTCTAAACGCTGTTGTGACGTCTGAACCTAATTCCTACAAACAGTGAGAATTGAACCGTCACATGAAGCCTCTCATAGATATTTTACATACCCTGGGGTGTGAAGTTCCAGGGTAACTAAAAGTGTATCAAAAATCCAAAGAGGCCTGGATCATCTGGCTATGAGGTTGGCCAGTCTTAGGTCATGACCTCGATAGCGAGGTTACCCATCTGGTTTGAGTCTTACCTGATCCCAAGTTTTTAAGCAAAAGGAAAGGTTTCCAAATTTTTTCTCCAATTTGCAAGAAGTTTAGAATGTTCGTCATTAAAATTATATATAGGAGAGCAAGTCATGTTATACAGATATGGTGTAGCAGTTATAGTGAAGGATAACCACAAAGTAGGAATACAATGAAAGGAGATTGGAGACTTTGAACTAAGTGATGGCCCGCAAGAAATTCGCAGTGGAGCGTGTCTAAAAGCAGGTCCACCTCCACCCAGAGCGTTAGCTTAACAGCAGGGTGCTCTAGCTCCATTGCTGCTGGTGGGGAGTTTGACTCTGAGAAGGTGCATGTGTGGTTGTGGATGGTGGGTGATTGGCTTGGGCCTCCTCTTTGTAACCAAAGAACAAAAAAAGGTCCACCATGAGGGCATGTGATGATGGTATTCAGCCGAAAAAGTGCACGGCGCATGGGTTAGACGGTGGCACTTTAAAGGGTTGTTAGGAGTTGACTAACCCAGTATGCATCTGTTAGGGGTCTGTTCTTACTCAGTATTGACAAAAAAGAAGAAAAGAAAAGATTATACAACAACAACTAAACCTTTTCTCATACTAGATGGGGTTGGCTACACAGATTCTTTATTTCCACATAGCCCTATCATGTGCCATGTTAGCAACTAATTCACAATAAGCTAGACCATTCTTTGTTGTTTTTTTCTAACACTTTTGTGGTCATCCTATACCACTTTTAATACTTTCAAATTTTAGTTTTTTATACCTTCTTAAAAGTTCTTCTTTTTATCTTCTTTTTATATGTCCAAACCATCCTAAACGATATCCTCTCATTTTATCTTTTCATAGTGTCACTCCTAACTTGTTTCTAATAACCTCATTATGTATACGGTCTTTTCTTCTATGACCACTCATTTATCTCAACATCTTCAATTCTGTCACACACATCTTTTGTACATGTTGATGATTAGCTGCCCAACACTCAGAACCATAAGACATGGCAGGTCTAATTGCTGCTCTATAATATTTAACTTTTAACTTTAATGATATCTTCTTATCACAAAGAACACCTTATGCTCCAATCCATTTTAACCAACTAGCATTAATTCTATGCGTAACATCTCCATCAATTCTTCCGTTACTCTGAAAAATTGACCCCAGGTATTTAAAACTTCTCTTTTGGGGATGCAATGTGTGCCAATTTTAATTTCTATGTCCTCTGAAGTAACCAAATGATCAAACTTACATTCCATATATTTTATCTTTATTCTACTAAGTTTTAGGCCTTTGCCTTCTAATGTTTCTCTCCATAGTTCCAATTTTTTATTAACTTTTTCCTTAGACTCCTCTACTAACACAATGTCATATACAAATAACATACACCAAGATACTTCATCTTGAATATGTTTTGTTAACTCATCAATCACCATTATAAATAAGTATAGACTTAAAGTTGATCCTTAATGTAACTCAATATTAACTTCAAAGAAGTCTGTCATTCATTTATGAGTCCTCACACATATTTTTGCACCATCATACATGTCTCTTATAAGGTTTATGTATGTTAATAGGATACCTTTTTTTTTCAAGGTTCTCCAAAGAACCTCCTTCGGTACTCTATCGTAAACTTTTTATAGATCAATAAATATCATGTAAAGGTCTTTCTTTTTTCTTCTAAAATATTTCATATGACGTCTCAAAAGGTAAATTGCTTCAACAGTAGATTTGCCTGACATGAATCCAAATTGCTTCTCTATTTTACTTGATACTTGTTTAAACCTACATTTGATAATTTTTTCCCACAATTTCATAGTATGGCTCATTAACTTGATGCCTCGATAATTCGCACAATTTTGAATGTTGCCCTTGTTCATATATATAGGTATAAGTGTACTCGCTCTCCATTCCTCGAGCATCTTTTGGTTTTTCCATATTTCATTAAATAGTCCTATGAGCCAAGTGATTCCTATTTCTTCTATGATTTTCCAAACTTTTATAGTAATATTGTCTTATCCAACCAATTTACCACCCTTCATATGTTTAAGAGTTTCTTTGATTTCATTCTTTTGAATACGTCAAGAGAAGTTATAGTTTATATACTTTTCTGATTTGGCTAACTCTCCTAAGCTAATGTTAACATCTTTATTTTTATTAAAAAGCTTATAAAAATAGTTTTTCCATCTATTTCTTATATTATCATTTGCCATTAGAATTTTTTCATCCTCTTCTTTGATGCATTTAACAAAATTAAGATCTTTAGTTTTCTTATCCCTAGCCCCCCGACGTAGTGCACGCGGCCCACGAGGCATCTATCCTAAAAATATCTCTTTCACCCTCTTTTGAGTTGAGTTTTTTTATATAAATTCTCCCAAATTTTAGCTTTTGCTTCATTCATAGCCTTTTTTGCTTCCTTCTTTGCTTTCTTATAAGCCTCTAAAGTTTCACTAGTTTTCTTAGTATAATGTAATTTGTAATATGCCCTCTTTGCCTTGATTTTATTTTACACTACTTCACTCCGCCACGAAGCTTCTTTTTATGCCGGTACACCTCCCTTAGATTCACCTAACACATATTTCACCACTTTCTTAATATATATAGCCATATTGTTTCACATATCACAAGGTGTACCAACATAATTCCAAGCATCTCCTTGAGGGACTTTCTATTTAAATATATCTTCTTTCTCGCTTTTGGGGTTCTACAATTTAGTCTAAATAGCTTGATGCACTCTTTTCTTCTTTGTCTATTTTTTTATTTGTAAATCTATAACTAAAAGTCGATGTTGGGTGGTTAATCTTTCTCCTAGAATTACCTTGCAATCTTTACAACACTTATCTTTTTTTCTACAAATAAAGTAATCAATTTGTGTTTGTGATAAGCCACTCTTGTAAGTAATTAAATGTTCATCTCGTTTTTCAAAGATTGTATTGACTATAAAGAGATCAAATGCCATAGCAAAATTTAAAATCTCCCTACCTTCCACATTTATATCCCCAAAACCAAGTTTTCATGAATATACTGATATCCTAATGCCTCTTTACCGACATGTCCATTTAAGTCTCCTCCTAAACAAATCATCTCTCTTTGTAGAATTCTTTAAATCACCTTATCTAACTCTTCAAAAAAAATTGTCTTTATACTATCTTTTAGTCCTACTTGAGGTGCGTAAGTATAAAGTATATTCAAAACCTCTACTCTTAACACTAATTACAACATCATAATTTAGTCACCATATCATTGTATGTCTACTACACTATCCTTTAAATCTTTATTTATCATAATACCAACTCCGTTTCAAGCCTTTTCCTTACGTGAGTGCCATAATTTAAAACTTGTATCCTCAATCTCCTTTGCTTTTTCTCCAACCCACTTTATCTCTTGTAAGCATAGAATATGAATATTTCTCTGAATCATAGTATCTACCATCTCCATTATCTTACTGGACAATGTTCCGATATTCCAAGAACCAATACTAATCTTATTACCTCAGACTAGCTTCTTTACCCCCTGTATTCGTCTATATTGAAAATACGGAGACCCTCTTTATAATTTATTCACTACATCGATGTTGGGTGGTTAAGCTTTCTCCTATAATTACTTTGCAATCTTTACAACACTCTATCTTTTTTTCTAAAAAAAAAGTAATCAATTTGTGTTTGTGATAAGCCACTCTTGTAAGTAATTAAATGTTCATCTCGTTTTTCAAAGATTGTATTGACTATAAAGAGATCAAATGCCATAGCAAAATTTAAAATCTCCCTACCTTCCTCATTTATATCCCCAAAACCAAGTTTTCATGAATACGCTGATATCCTAATGCCTCTTTACCGACATGTCCATTTAAGTCTCCTCCTAAACAAATCATCTCTCTTTGTAGAATTCTTTAAATCACCTTATCTAACTCTTCAAAAAAAGTTGTCTTTATACTATCTTTTAGTCCTACTTGGGGTGCGTAATTATAAACTATATTCAAAACCTCTACTCCTAACACTAATTTCAACATCATAATTCAGTCATCATATCATTGTATGTCTACTACACTATCCTTTAAATCTTTATTTATCATAATACCAACTCCGTTTCAAGCCTTTTCCTTACGTGAGTGCCATAATTTAAAACTTGTATCCTCAATCTGCTTTGTTTTTTCTCCAACCCACTTTGTCTCTTGTAAGCATAGAATATGAATATTTCTCTAAATCATAGTATCTACCATCTCCATTATCTTACTGGACAATGTTCCGATATTCCAAGAACCAATACTAATCTTATTACCTCGAACTAGCTTCTTTACCCCCTGTATTCGTGTATATTAAAAATACGAAGACCCTTTGTGTAATTTATTCACTACATTCAGGCATCAAATATAGCAGGACTAACTTCTTTACTCGTACCCATATTTGATGTGCGAACCCTCTCTGCAATTGATTCACTACATCTGAGAAAAAATGTAGTGGCCCTTGCTTACTTTTCACTACATTCAAACTCTATAGCATGTCGCTAGGTGGGGATGCCCCAACACAATGCTCATAATTTGTGTAATCCATGGTACTAAAATCTGACAAAGTTTTACGTTGACTATCGGAAGCCTAACTCCTCCTTTATTCAGGCTTGTGATCGATCATGCAAGGGTGATTCGTTGAATGGGCAGAGCTTGAAAGAAAAGATTATAATGACTCAGTAATTTTGTCATCATTGCACTGCCATCGAATCTCGTATGTTCAATTTATTGTTCTCATAACTTGGAAAATGGGTTCAGCGAAGGTGGCATCTAGATAAAAGGGGAGGGTGTGTTTGCCCACGCACAAGCAACATCCCTGGTAGTTTGTCTTGCAGATTGGCCTCGATGTGGAGCTTTGCTTGTTCTCTTGAGAAGTATGTAAACCTTTGAGCCAAAATGGGCAAACAACAGATTGACTCTTTGATAAGAACGTCAGAATTCCAAAACCTCTACATGTATTGGGAAATTCCTACAATAGATATTGGAAAAGAAGTACCTAGTTCGTTTGAATTTAAGCAGCTCATCCATCCTCTCATCATCTGTTGCTCCCTCGCCAAGCATATATATATATATATATATATATATATATATATATATATATATATATACACACATGCCCCCCCACAAGTTGAAATTCCCAACAGCAAGGACATCAGAGAGCACTGCCAGTCAAGCTAGCGCTCTGGGTGCTGACAGCCTATATTTGATCACCACTCCCTGATATATATGGGAGGGACGTCTAAGCTAGAATAAATTCTTGAGGTAGCAGTTAATCCAAAACCCTGTTGTAATGAGCAATCTGTTCGTGTGCTTAAGCTAGAAACTAAAAGCGTCATCCGACAATGTAAGCAAATATCAAAGAGATGGCTACAAAAATCGTAAGCAGTCGTGCTTTCCACACAATAAAACATCATACTTTGGAAAACATCGCCTGTAAAGAATTTGCATCCACAATAAAAACACTTTACAATCTTTTGGCTCTCTTAGTAGTTATACTCAATATTTGAAGTGTGACCTGACAACGCAGTCTTACATAAACAGAAGGAACAACTCAGATGTTAACGCGAGATAGTTTAATATGCATTACACAGGGTAACCGGTGTTGAATTAAGCTGATGCGGCACCCCTATAAAAATGGCCATACATTTCCAGTTTCTACCGCAGGCTGACATTCTCGTGCTTTCAATTGCACGGCACGTATGTGACTGCATATGGGTATCTGCTTCAATCATGCAAAGGCTTCACGCTGCATTGTTGGAAGTACTAATTCTGGTTCGGATTCACCAAGTCGTGCGAAATACTGGTCCACCATATCTTTTGATACTGTATCCAAAGATGGAGGATCCCACTGCATTTTGATCATGACAGTTGGAAATACTTAAAGGCTTTATCATTCAAGAGAAGTTATGTTCATGTATTTGTTCAAACTAGTTGTCATTGACTTCTTACCTTTGGTAAATAATCCTTGTCAAGCAGTTGAGCACGAATTCCCTATTTGAATATCATGACAAACCTTAGCACACGTGGTCAAGTTAAAGACACTTATCTAAGAAAGTGGGACAAACCTCAGAAAAGTCACTTGAGATCCTCTGCGACACACCATTAAGGGACATACGGTATTCACGCTTTAGGCATTGATCAAGAGACTGATATCTACCCTGGCGGATCTACCAAAACAAGCCACAGTTGAGTGCAAAATGCCGGGAGAAAAGTTAATCAAACAGAAAAGATTGAACTTGTTAAGCCCAACTTAAATCTGTTGATGAGACAACTAGAGAAGCTGCTTCTTCACTAATAGGTAATTCCTGCTTCGTCATGTAATAAAGCAAGAAAGTCACATGTATATCACTACCAAATAACCTACCCAACAAGGAGCCTGTCCTTTTAATAACCGAGCAGAATAAAAAAAACGCTATAGAACTTTCGCAAATCAATGGGTTCAACAAGCTTAAATGGAAAATAAGAACTAGACAAGAAAACGCAAATGACTTACAGATCTCAAGGAAACCTTCAAACTTAAGGGTGAAGCCTCCTTTAACTTCTTAAGAGTTGAAGAACAAAAGTCATCAGAGGAGACATCAATCTCGTTTTCCTGCATTGATGCTAAATTAATGGATCCGCTGAAAAACCCTGAATACAAGTGAAACCCTTCGTGCGGAATTGTAACCAATGGTCAAACAGAACTGGTAGCCTATATTCTGGACGATTGAGTGTGACCCATATTTCAGCTCAACAACAACGACGAATATAGGAATGTGAATCATCCTTGAGAATTTTATATCTTTTACCATACTAATCTGACAAAAGAAAATAGAAACTAATTCAAGAAATAATCCCTGTTAATCCCCAACATGGATTTCAAGCTTACCAGAGCCTCTATTATTTCTTCAACAGTATCTTTGGCAAAGAATTTGTCGACCAGGTCAATCCTGCATGTGCAAGGAGAAAAGGATCAATTAATAAGGACCAAGGAGAAAACTATTTCTGGGAGTGGAACTTACAGCAAAGGTAAAAGACTATGAACTCAGAGAGAGAGAGAGAGACTGTAGGGGCTTATTTTGTACAACAGAAAGAACAAGAGGCTTCTGCAACAACAACAACTAATCCTTTTTCCATACTAGACGGGGTCAGTACATGGATTCTTTGTTTCCACAGAGCCCTATCATGTGCCATATTAGCAGTTAACTCACAATAAGCTAGATCATTCTTTGTTGTTTCTTTTCAACGCTTTTGTGGTCGTCCTCTACCTCTTTTAATACTTTCAAAATTTAGTTTTTCATACCTTCTTAAAGGTTCTTCTTTTGATCTTCTTTCTATATGTCCAAACCACCTTAAACGATATTCTCTCATTTTATCTTCTATCGGTGTCACACATAATTTATTTTTAATAACCTCATTATGTATACGGTCTTTTCTTGTATGACCACTCATCCATCTCAACATCTTCATTTTTGTCACTGACATCTTTTGTACATGTTGATGATTAACAACCCAACACTGAGAACCATAAAACATGGTAAGTCTAATTGTTGCTCTATAATATTTACCTTTTAAATTTAATGGTATATTTTTATCATAAAAATACTTGATGATCCTCCTCATTTTAACCAACAACAACAACAACAACTAAGCCTTTTTCCATACTAGACGGGGTCTCCCCATTTTAACTAACCAGCATTAATTCTATGCATAACATCTCCATAAATTCTTCCATCACTCTGAAAAATTGACCCTAGGTATTTAAAACTTTTCTTTTGGGGATGCAACGTGTGCCAATTTTAATTTTTATGTCCTCTGAAGTAACCAAATGATCAAACTTACATTCCATATATTCTGTTTTTGTTCTACTAAGTTGGAAGCCTTTACTTTTAATATTTCTCTCCATAGTTCCAATTTTCTCCACTAACACAATGTCATCTACTTCATCTTGAATATGTTTTGTTAACTCATCAATAACCATTATAAATAAGTATGGACTTAAAGTTGATCCTTGATGTAACCCAATATTAACTTCAAAGAAGTCTGTCATTCCTTCACGAGTCCTCACACATGTTTTTGCACCATCGTACATGTCTCTTATAAGGTTTATGTATGTCAATGAGATACCTCTATTTTTCAAGGTTCTCCAAAGAACCTCACTCGGTACCCTATCGTAAGCTTTTTCTAGATCAATAAATATCATGTGAAGGTCTTTTTTTTTCTATTGTACTCGATACTTGTCTCCAAATTGGTTCTCTGTTGTACTTGATACTTGTCTTAACCTACGTTCAATAATTCTTTCTCACAATTTCATACTATGGCTCATTAACTTGATACCTCGATAATTCGCACAATTCTAAATGTCTCCCTTGTTCTTATATATGGGTATAAGTATACTCGCTCTCTATTCATCGGGTATCTTATGGTTTCTCCATATTTCATTAAATAGTCTTGTGTGCAAAGTGATTTCTATTTCTCTGCAAACTTGTATAAGAATATTATCTGGTCCTACCGATTTATCACCCTTCACATGTTTAAGAGCCTCTTTGACTTCATTCTTTTGAATACGTCGGTAGAAATTGTGGTTTGTATACTTTTCTGATTTGGCTAACTCTCCTAAGCTAATACTAACATCTTTATTTTCATTAAAAAGCTTATAAAAATAGTTTTTCCATCTAACTAGAATTTTTTCATCCTCGTTTTTTATGCATTTAATAGAATTAAGATCTTTAGTTTTCTTATCTCTAGCTCTAACTATGCTAAAAATATCTCTTTCACCATCTTTTTAGTTGAGTTTTTTTATATAAATCCTCCCAAATTTTAGTTTTTGTTTTAGTGATGGCCTTTTTCGCTTCCTTTGCTTTCTTATAAGCCTCTAAAGTTTCACAAGTTTTCTTAGCATAATGTAATTAGTAACATGCCCTCTTTGCCTTGATTTTATTTTGCACTACTTCACTCCACCACCGAGCTTCTTTACACCTCCCTTAAATTCACCTAATACATCTTTCGCCACTTTCCTAATATGTATAGTCATGTGAACAATCATACGGAAGCAACTTACCTGTGAATAATACTACCCTTTTCAGGATAATCAATGTCACCATAATGCTGAAGAGATGTATCTATAACTGATGGATCATCAGTGAGTAATTTGCCTAGACGATCTTCAATCCAATTTAGACGCTGCAGGAAAAAGATCATCAACATATACCGTGGAAAGCAATATAAAGACAGGAAAGCAACAAATATGGAAAATGGCACACACTTCACTAAGGGAGTAATGGGTAGCAAGGCCACATGCTAGCATCTCCACTCCATTGAGTTTATCTCCAGTCAGGGCCAAGTATTCCCCTAGAAAAGTATGATAAATATCAAGCCCAGTTTATGTGGAAATGTTAATATATCAAAACATGCTGCATATAAAACACAATACAACATGACAGTATTTATTGCAACAACTTCCAATAACAAAGATGCATATGGAAATGCAGAATTCATCAATCATTGTGTATGAGGATTATTAAGTACATGCACAAGTATGCGAGTTATTAAGTAAAAGGCTGTGAGAGGAAAGGAACCCTGCAACACTGGAAGCTAACAATTCTCCCCGTTCCTAGAGCTTTTGTATAGACTAACAAATTTTATTAGTGCCAACATAATTTGCTCCAAAGGGTTACAAGAAAAGAAGAAGAAACAGAAGGGCATTGTCACAATAAGTGGCCGAGCTAAACTAAAAATCCAGCCACCACAAGGTAACTGCAATAAAGACTTCAGCTTGATGCAATCGATGATGGACCTCACGTGGTGACTCCCCGCCCTTGGCACCCAGCTAGTCAGCTCCAAACAAACATGTCCGCAAGGCAGAAAGGATCCAAGCCACCTCCACTTTCATTTGTGGGGTCGTTCCCAAAAGCAGGACTGGATAACCCGGGCCTGCATCGGGCCCTCATCATGAGGTCACAGCAATTCCATAACAGAAATGGAGGATAGAGCACCCATTAACCAAAACAAATATAGTCTTTGTCCAACAAAGGGAAGCCCAAAGTCACATCTTTATCATGCATCATGAGTCATGACCTTTGCGTGCAACATTGACCAAGCACGCACTCGCTCTGGGTGAAGGGACAAGTCACAACTACATACAGTTTTTACTACGAATGGTTGAACAGAGAGCTGGCAGAGGAAAGCATAAGATGAGGCTACTGTGAACCATGAAAACCTCTCTCAAGATACATTCCCAACAAACTTTGTTGGCCTGAGGTGGGAGTTGCACCTTAGGTTGTTGATTGAGCAGACAACAGTCCTGCAAACTCATCATACCTATGGCGTAAACCTCCTTTTTGGACATGATTACCTCAGCTTTCCACTTTTCTATGTCAATGTATAATGTTATGGATGACAGTGATTCTGAAATATCTGAAAGGATCCCAACACATCCTAAGTTGAGTTGAAGGATAGTTTGATCCTACAGTGATCACTTACGCACACAACCTTCCATAGAAATGGAATAAGTTTATACATTAGGACTAAAAGGAGAAAACACGAGTGACATACCCAAATAGCCAGGCAAACGTGAGAGGTAAAATGAAGCGCCAGCATCAGGGTGGAATCCAATTTGAGCTTCTGGGGTAGCGAAAACCTGTAATTAAATAACAAGCGGTCATATAAGGAATGTGAAGAAGTGTACTTGAGAAAGTCATTGTCACTCAAATAAGAAACGGATAATGCTACCAGGAAAGCAAGTTATGCTATCAAAATTGAATAGCAGGAAGTGAATGTTTGACAACAATAAAGTGTTGGCTGGGATGTAGAGTATTTAACCACACGCCACTCATTAAAAACAAGAATAACAAAAATATAAAATAAACTCTAAAAACAACGACAAACATATATTGGCACATTTCCTAGATGTAAATCCATGTAAACAGCATAACTCATGACACTGAAAATTAAAATGAAAAAGTACAGAGAAACAAAATCAAATATTATATGAATAGAGAACTAGGTATGTTGTCTCTGGGGCTATGTCACACATACACATCTAGGAGGTTAAGTGTCGGTACCGACACTGGTATGACACTGACACTGACACTGACACCTTGTCAGTGCAGCACCGACATGGTATCATGCAGCTTCAATACGGTCAACATGTCAAAGGCACTTTTTGGGTGTGGTCAAGGTGTCGAAGGCCAGAAACATCCTACTTTTCATTTGTGCAGATTAGGTTAAAAGCAGCCTGCGTCATTCCAACCCACAGCTCCTTCTTCGACTACCTCCAGTGAGCCTCACCTGTGACTGCAGCTTTCACTTCCGGTGACTGGTAAGTTTTTCCATCATTTCTCTCCCTTTGGTTAGCATGCTCTCTAACTCCGTCTACTTGGCTCTAGTTGTAGGCCTTTCGCTTTGGGCCTCAATCCTCGTTCTTGGGACTTAGGACTGTGTTTGTAATCCTTTATTCTCTATATGTTCAGATTCCACCTTCTTCTCATCGTCATCCATTCTCCTTGTTGAGTGATTGTCTTTCGAACACTTCCTAAAGCGCATTTCTGTAATACCTTTTCCTACTCCTGATCTACCATCTTCATTGAGCCGCTTCAATAAGGTATTACACTAGCCTTCTCAATAGCCTTACAAGCTACGTTGGAGGAGAAGAAAAAACCATGCTCTGCCACTCCTTGCAAACCATCCTTCCCATAGTCTTCGTAAGAACTAACAGTATGCTTTTGATTTCATGCTATTATAATGGGTAAGTTTCTGCTTAATGGGTAAGTTCCCTATCTTCATTGCTTAGAGCAAAACTCTACTTTAACAATATCCTCATGGGTTGAAGGATTTTACTATTGGGTCTGCCTGCGTAGCCGGAATACCACTATACCAAGAAAGAAAAGATGCATAAAATATAAATACAGTTGTTCAATCAGTTGATAATGTTGTTTCTGTTTTTAATATACATTATTGTTAATACTGTTTGTGTTTTTCAATCATATTTTGATTTGAGTTGAACCTAAAAAATAGCCGACAAAAGAAAAGGAAAAGAAATATCAATTGGGAGTTCAGGTGATAGTGTTTGTGTTCAAAGTATTAGCCGTTTCCCTTTAAGTTTAGGATCATCAATACGTTCAATTTCAACAGTATTAACCGTTTTCCTTTAAGTTCAGGATCATCAATACCTTCAATTTCAATACCTCATGATGATGTACCATTATGGATGCACATAAAAAGGGGACAATCATACAAAGGTGGTGGAGGTAATAATATGTAAATTTTGCAACATGAGTTTTATAGGATCTTATACTAGTGAAGGCTCATCTTTTGAAATTATCAAAGCATGATATAAGAGAATGCCCGAATGTGGATGAGACTTTGAGAAGACAATTAGTAAAAACATATGAGGATTATGAAAATAAGAACAAAAGTAGTGACAAAGGAACAAATGTTTCATTATTTGGTGGATACTAAGAAGATGCAGAAAAGAAAAGAAAGATAATACAAAGTGACTTCAAATAAAGTTTTAGATGAGCAATTGAAAAATCATTTAATGTAGTTGGAAGGGAATATATGGATAGAAAGGTTGGAAGATTTTTTTCTCAAGTTCACTTCCTTTTAGCGTAGCAAGAAATCCATATTGAAAGATCTCGTCACTTCGCTGGCTAATTGTAATTTGAATGGTTATGTTCCTCCAAGTTCTTAAAAATTGTGAATCATGATTCTTAAATAAGAAAAAACTAATATTGAAAGACTTTTAGAGCATAAGAAGTTTTCATGAGAAACTAATGGTGTTTCTGATGGACGGAGTGATAATCAAAGGCGTTCACTCATAAATTTTATTGCTTATTCAATTAGTGGTCCTATATTTTTGAAGTTTGTTGATGCATCTGGAGAAATTAAAACGTTACTTGATTTGATCATAAAGTTATTAAGAGTGTTTGACCAGATAATATTATACAAATAATCACTGATAATGCAACTAATTATAAAAGTGTAAGATTAAGTTTAAAAGTGATTATCCACACATTTTTTGGACACCCTGTATAGTTCATAGTTTAAATTTAGCTTTCTTGTATACGTAAGCCATCAGAAGATAAAGAATAATCCTCGTGCATATGAATTGTGTTCATGGATTGAAGATATGGCAGTATATTGTATAAAGATAATAAATTTTGTAATGAATCACCATTTTATTACATCCATATTCAACAAACATTTTGGTTTAAAGTTGTTGAAGGTTGCAATGACATATTTTGCTTCTTTAGCTGTGATGGTAAAAAGATTCAAGACATTTAAGATATCATTGGTTCAGATGGTTACCGATTTGAGCTGGGATTTATACCATTGATAACAATGTTGAAGATCACGCAAGGGCCCAAGCAGTGAAGGTTATTATTCTTAATGATTTATGGTGGGACAAGATATCATATTTTCTTGAATTCATAGGGCATATTTGGGAGATGTTGAGAGAAGTTGATAAAGATGAACCGATGTTTCATAAAGTTCATGAAATGGGAGATACCATGATTGAAAAAGTTGAGTCAATAATTTTGAAGCACGAGAAAAAAAATATGAGACATCGTTTTATGATCATATTTATTTTATATTAGTTTCAATATGGGACAAAAGCAACACTCTCTTGCATTGTTTAACACATTCTTTAAATCCAAGATATTATGGAAAGAAATGGTTGCACGAGAAAAGTGGGCCTACTCCTAATCAAGATAATGAAATTTCAAAGAATAGGCAAATGTGTTTGAAAAAGATTTATCGTGAGTCATACTTAATTAAATAAGTAAATTCTCAATATGAAAAGTTTTATTGTGCCAAACAAGTAAATTATGAATATGGCATGTTATGGATTTGAAATGTCTCTTCTTCAAAAGCTTGCATCAAAATTACTATCTCAACCTACAACTTAATCTTGTTGTGAAAGAAATTGGTGTACATATTCTCAAATTCACAATATCAGAAGGAATAATCTCTCAAATAATCGTGTTAAAGACCTCGTTTATGTTCATTCAAATATGAGATTGGTTTCACGATCTAATGTCGAGTATAAGTAACTAAGTATTTTATTGCTTTCAAAATTGTTTTCTTTTTTATTAATCAGGGTGATTCATTTTCATCTTTTTTGTTATTTATTTGGATATATTGCAGTGAAGGAGCATCAAATATTGGGATATAAATCAGGAGAAATATGATTTAGATGATAGTCAAGATTTGCATACCCTTAAATTTTTAATATGAAACTCACTGATCCTGTCCTATAGTCTCTTGAGTTGATAGTCAAGATTTATGATTTCTAAGGTCTCATTTTATTTATCAAACATTAAGATTTCCTTTTCATCTGACTTATGTTTAAAATTATGATAAAATTAGTAGTTTACTTATTTTGCTTTAATATAAAGTTATGTAATTACTATTATCATATACTTATGTTAATTGATGTCTCACTTGCTCTTGTTTAAATATTATATATAATATTATATACTTTAGCCGTGTCCTCCTACCCAATATTTTTGAAATTTGCCATATCCCACACCCGCACCCGTGTGACATAGCTCTGGGGTATCCTTATTTACAAGCTCAAAAAAGAAATATACATATTATGAAAGAAAGGGAAGTTTTGCACGTTAAATTGAACTTTATATATGACCACTTATTAACAATATTTTCATCTTTTAAGTTAGAAAGTCTCTTATATAAAATGTTTTTTGCTATAATCGTAGATTATGTTTTTTAAAGAGAAAAAAATAAGAGTTGTAGCAACCGACATCCATAAGAGGGTCGAGACAACCTTATTTCTTCTTCGTTCACTACTTAATAAAGATTGTTTATTGCTTAATCTCGCATATCTCGAACATGGTATCATAGCAATAAGAGGCGTGAAGCAGCCAACCGTTGCCGCCAAGTCCTGTTCCATCCACAGTATAGTTATCGCAGATCGCTGTCTTCGATTGTAACCACTAGACTGCTTAAAATCAACAAATCTTCAAGGCATCAGCCTAAGTATGTTTTTATAACCCTAATCATGATCAAAAAGGTTTGAAGAAGAGATAATAGTAGACCGAATTACCCAAACGGATAAGAGTGAGACTTTTCTCATAACCAACATCAAACTTGATGAAAAATATTATCTTAACTAGTCCAGATCCATCCAACTTGGTGTTAGGGCAAAGGGTAAGACTAAATACCTAATTGGGAAAAGGAGGATGCATTAGTTGCAGCCTGGTTAATCAACTCAATGATGCCAAATGTAGGGCATTCCTTTCTATACTTGAAAACTGCCCATGAAATTTGGGAGACAACAAAAGAAACATACTCAATAAAGAAAAATGTGGCAAAAGAGTATGAACTCTTAGAGAAAAAAGAAAATTCAGAAATGTAAACAAGGGACAAAAACTATCAGTGAATACTATATTGAGTTAGAGAATTTTGGGATGAGCTAGAATATTTTGCAATGGTACAATGTAAAGAGTGTTAAAGAACGAAGAAATGAATTCGAAAAAAGAAAAGTATTTGATCTATTGCATGGTATCTCCTCATACTATGAAAATGTAAAGGTTAATATTCTTGCAAGCGAAGAAATTCCTATACTTTGAGACCGTCTACACCCTATTGATTAGAGAAGAGGATAGACAATCTACACTTAGAGACAATCTACACCTTATTAATTTAAAAAACAATATTTGTGTGAAGGGGTTATAATTAGGCCACTAGAGGTAGAGGAGGAACCATACTCAGTGGAAATAGTGCTGCAGAAGGAAGAGATATATTTAAAAAGTATACATTGTGGGAAGTCTAGACATGACAGAGAATAGTGTTGAGAATTAGTTGGTAAGCCTAACTATACGAAAAACAAAGTTTTTATTAAAGAAACTCAAGAAACAGGACTAGATAATACAAGTGAGGCAATCAACATGATAATGAAGCGCTTAGAAGGCATAAAGAGAAGGTTCACAGAGACATAAGCATCATCATCGATATCCTCATTAAAATATCATGCAACCATGGTGACAACACACGGTGACAAGCATGAACAAGTGGTAATCTTTCTCATTTATCCTTAAATAGATATTGGGTCATTGATTTAGGTGCACCAGAGCATATGGTGAGATCTAAAGAAGGGTTACTTGAATAAATAGTCAAACAACATGGTTAGAATTGTCAATAATTCGTTTATCTCAGTAACTAGAAAAGAAAAATTGTGGACATCATTAGGACTTCTTGATCCAGTGTTATATATACCTACAATTTCGATGTTGGGGGCCCCACCCGATTACTATTGTTACTGGACATAAATATTTCGTTTCATTCATTCATTGATGATTACTCTCGATTTACAATCATTTATTTAATAAAATCAAAGGATAAAGTTGTTACAATATTTTTTCTATTTCATAAATTTATTGAGAAACAATTTCAAGCATAAGTTAGAGTTATCAGATCACATAATGGGGGCAAATTTACTTCATGGATATTCAAGAATTATCTTTCATCACATGGAATTCTTCACCAAATGTTATGTGTATTTTCCTTAACAAAATGGAGTAACAGAACGTAAGAATCAGCATATACTAGAAACAATGTGTACCTTAATGATTGGGAGCAAATCGCCAAAATATCTTTGGGGTGATATAGTACTTACTTCTATTTATCTTATAAATCGTTCTCCATCATCAACCCTTGAAGGGAAGGTACCTCTGGAGTTGTTATTTTCAAGCGAAAAACTCTTTCATATTACTCCTAGAGTGTTTCGATTGTATGTTATGTGCATGTGCATCTCAATAGTAGAGATAAATTGGACCTAAGGGCAGTAAAATGTGTATTTATTGGATATTCACCTTTTCAAAAAGGATATCGATGTTATGACCCCTGTACCAAGAAGTTCTTTGTTTCTAGAAATGTTATATTTCATGAGAATACACATTATTACAGTAGTGAGGGAGATCTAGAGCAAGGTATAAGACAGGGGAGCCACTTCTCCCATTACTATCTGAAGAAGTCGACGAAGATCTTAAAGAATGAGAGAACAAAGATAATAGCAAAGAAAAGACTAAAAAAGCAACTCCAAATCAGGTCTACACAAGAGGAATAAGAGAAATTTCTAGCAGACATAACAGAATCACAAGAAAACTCTAACTATGCTAACCAACTCCTCCGGTACCTACATTGCTAAATGATCTTAACCTACCAATCGCGATAAGGAAAGAAAAAAGGAAATGTATTTATCCTATTAGTAATTGTATTGATGATGGAGAAGTGTCAACCAGCTATAAATCATTTGTGGCAAATGCTAATGCAGTAGTAATTCCAAAAGCTTGGTAGGACATAACTTATCAAAGGAATGACAACTTGCTATGAAAGAAGAAATTGATGCACTAAACAAGAATAACACCTGAGAAATTATATCATTATCGAAAGTGAGAGAAGTTGTAGGATGTAAATGGGTTTATACTGTAAAGTACAAAGCATATGGAGAAATTGATAGATACAAAGTCAGACTTGTGACAAAGAGATATAGTCAATCCTATGGGATAAAATATAATCAAACATTTGTCCCACTAACAAAGATGACTTCTATACGTGTCCTTATAAGCTTCACAACAAACAAAGGATGGAAAATGTGGCAACTGGATGTAAAAAATACCTTTCTCCAGGGAAACCTCATTAAAGAAGTGTACATGGGCTGAAACATCAGTATGGACTTGATAAAGTGTTCATGCCGAAGAAAGCTTTATATAGACTGAAGCAATCATCACGGGCTTGGTTTGAACATTTCAGTGAAAGAATCATTGAACTCAAGTATACCAAAAGTCAAAATGACCATACAATTTTTATAAAAAGGGGGAATGAAATATCCCAAATAATTATGTATGTAGATGATATTATTGTGACAAGAGATATGAAGAGAAATCCAAATTTTGAAGGATCGGTTGCATCAATTATTTGACTTGAAAGACTTGGGTTTACTTCATTATTTTCTAAGGATTAAAGTATTGAGATAAAAAGGTATCTTCCTTATTCAACGAAAATATGTAATGAATTTACTAAAAGAAATAGATATGATAGGATCAAAACCATGTGATATTCTCATTGATATCAATCAATATTGGGAATAAATATTGGTAAGAATAAATAATGGTAAGGAGATAAACGATGCTAGAAGATATCAAAGACCTATGGGCAAATTGATATATTTGACAATCACAAGGCCCGACATAACATATGTTGTTAGAATCCTTAGTAGATTTATGCATGCCCCAAAACAACATATTCAAGATTTTAAGATATTTGAAGAACACCTCCGAAAATGGTATCTTGTACTCTAATCATGGGTACAATGACTTGGAATTGTATACATATGCTGATGGAAAAGGATCTATAGATGACAAAAAGTCTACAACAAGGTATGTGGCATTATTTGGAGGAATATAGTCTCTTGGAAAAGTAAAAAGCTGATTTCATTGATTATTGAACTACAAGTTGAAGTTACTCTTCCAATACCACTATATATATATATATATATATATAGATAGATAGATAGATAGATAGATAATAAGGCTGCAATACAAATAGCTAAAATCTTGTTCAACATGCGAGAACAAAGCATATAGAGGTGGACTGCCACTTTATTAGAGAAAAAATATCAAACAATATATTAAGTGAGAGAAAAAATATCAAACAGTATACTAAGTGTACAGTATGTGACATCAGAAAATCAAGTTGTTGATACCCTAACTAAGGCAGTACCTACGAGTACATTGGACCGATTGTGTAACAAGTTGGGAGTCGTAAACATATTTGACCCAACTTGAAGGGGAGTGTGAAAGAAAGTGAAGTTATGCACGTTAAATTGAACTTTATATGTGATATTTGGGGTATTTTTGTCTTTTAAGTTAGAAAGTGTCTTATATTAAATGTTTTTTGCTATAATCGTAGATTAGGTTTTCTAAAGATAAAACAACCAGAGTTGTTGCTGCCGACACCTATAAGAAGGTCGAGCCTTCTCCGTTCACTATTCAATAAAGATTGTTTATTGCTTAATCTCGCATATCTCAAGCACATAGAACATATGTATGTACATAATACACACACGTATAACCATAAACAAGATTGCACTATTCAAGAAATCATTTAATCAATGATTAAGAATTGCACATATACATGATCATAAACATTATATCAGTTGTACAGACACAAATGTTCACCAATCTAACTTTTAAAATCAACTCAAGCTTGATCGTTCCAGAAATGTGCTTAATAAGATGCACATAAATTTACAGTGTTTTATTATATCAGATGAAAAAGTTAATTGTTATGTACATGGAGAAGATGAAAAAGAGGGAAGAACGGAAAGGAAAGAAAAGATATGAAATGAAAAACAAGAAGCGGAAGAAGATAAAGACATATAGGGTTAATATAGTGGACTTAGCAGCATATCACACGCTCACCCACCAAAAAGCTCCTGGTTAGTGGCAGAAGTAAGATATAAACACTATACCAGATATGCCACCTACTATATTCGACATTGGCGATTAAAGAAGCAACATAAACGTGCAAGATAGAAAGGCTCACTTCGGCTGGAAATTTCCCAAACAGACTTCGCAGCACACTGTTATATTTTCTTGTGGCATTGTTCATGTAGAATATCATTTATTGTTAGTCATTGCAAAAGAAAAGAGAGAAACAAGGGAAGCTAATACTCCATTCATAATGTTTGCAACCTTCTCCAGCTGAAAAATGCTACTCACAAGGTGATGCAATGATTTCTCACAACTTAAATGGAAAACAGAAAAAAGTATAAAATAAATTAGGACACATCAAAGCATATTATAAGAAGAAAGCTAAAGCCACTTATGGTGAAAATTTTGGATAGCCAAGCGTAACTACTTGAAACTCTACAGTTGTTTTGCCAAAGGTAGTCCCTTTGAAAGAAGGAACTCTTTCAATTTTTTTTCCTTTTAAGTATAATGGTTCCAGGTTAATGACATGATTCATTTTAGAAGGGAATTAACAATTGCTTCATATTCATGGGGTACAAACCATGAAAAAACGAGATATTAACCATCACCATATGGAAAAGGGAATCTAAATTAGTTGACACTCCAGTGCATTGGCTTTTAAGTTTAAACAGAGTAACAGAGTAACGCATTAATGAGTGAAAGGGACCCAACAAAAACAAGCAATAAGGATGAAACCTTCCTTTCAAACACCAGGCATAAGAACTTAACATACTGTTTTGTTTGTTGCTATACGAAACATTCCTGGCAAAGAAATTCCTGCACCACCTCCGATTGTAATGCCATCTAACAAAGCCACCTGCTCAGGAAAAAGATTAAGCTGTGGTTGTCGAAGAAGGTGAAAAGAAATAACTGCACTGCAAGAACATCGTAGTCAATTAACTGGGAAGTCGTCTTTACTATAAACAGGTAGCTACTGTAGGGAAGAAACCACATAAACGGAGAGAACACGTGTAAAAGAATAAACAGTTATCTTACCTGGATACTACTACTACAACTAAGCCTTTTCCCATTCTAGATGGGGTCGGCTACATGGATTCTTTGTTTTTGTAGAGTCTACGATACAACAACAACAACTAAGCTTTTTCCCATACTAGACGGGGTCGGCTACATGGATTCTTTGTTTCCACAGATCCCTATCGTGTGCTATGTTAGCAGTTAACTCACAATAAGCTAGATCATTCTTTATTGTTTCTTTACAACACATTTGTGGTCGTCCTCTACCTCCTTTAGTACTTTTAAAATTTAGTTTTTCATACCTTCTTAAAGGTTCTTCTTTTGATCTTCTTTCTATATGTCCAAACCATCTTAAACGATATTCTCTCATTTTACCCTCTATTGGTATCACTCCTAATTTGTTTCTAATAACCTCATTATGTATACGGTCTTTTCTTCTATGACCACTCATCCATCTCAACATCTTCATTTCTGTCACAAACATCTTTTGTACATGTTGATGATTAACTGCCCAACATTCATAACTATAAAACATGGCAGGCCTAATTGTTGCTCTATAATATTTACCTTTTAACTTTAATGGCATCTTCTTATCACAAAGAATACCTGATGCTCCTCTCCATTTTAACTAACCAGCATTAATTCTAATGCGCAACATCTCCATCAAATCTTCCATCACTTTGAAAAATTGACCCTAGGTATTTATAACTTTTCTTTTGGGGATGCAATGTGCGCCAATTTTAATTTCTATGTCCTCTGAAGTAACCAAATGATCAAACTTACATTCCATATATTTTGTCTTTGTTCTACTAAGTCGGAGGCCTTTGCTTTCTAACGTTTCTCTCCATAGTTCCAATTTTCTATTAACTTTTTCTTTAGACTCCTCCACTAACACAATGGCATCTGCAAATAACATACACCAAGGTACTTCATCTTGAATATGTTTTGTTAACTCATCAATCACCATTACAAATAAGTATGGACTTAAAGTTGATCATTGATGTAACCCAATATTAACTTCAAAGAAGTCTGTCATTCCTTCATGAGTCCTAACACATGTTTTTGCACCATCGTATATGTCTTTTATAAGGTTAATGTATGTCAATGAGATATCTCTTTTTTCTAAAGTTCTCCGAATAACCTCCCTTGGTACCCTATCATAAGTTTTTTCTAGATCAATAAATATCATGTGAAGGTCTTTCTTTTTTGTTTTAAAATGTTCCATAAGACATCTCAAAAGGTGAATCGCTTCGACAGTAGATCTACCTGGCATGAATCCAAATTGGTTCTCAGTTGTACTCGATACTTGTCTTAACCTATGTTCGATAATTCTTTCTCACAATTTCATAGTATGGCTCATTAATTTGATACCTCGATAATTCGCACAATTCTGAATGCCTCCCTTGTTCTTATCTATGGGTATAAGTGTACTTGCTTTCCATTCATCGGGTATCTTTTGGTTTCTCCATATTTCATTAAATAGTCTTGTGAGCAAAGTGATTTCTATTTCTCCTAGTATTTTGCAAACTTGTATAGGAATATTATCTGGTCCTACCGATTTACCACCCTTCATATGTTTAACAGCCTCTTTGACTTCATTCTTTTGAATACGTCGGTAGAAATTGTGGTTTGTATACTTTTCTGATTTGGCTAACTCTCCTAAGCTAATACTAACATCTTTATTTTCATTAAAAACCTTATAAAAATAGTTTTCCATCTATTTCTTATATCATCATTTGCCACTAGAATATTTTCATCCTGTCTTTGATGCATCTAACATAATTAAGATCTTTAGTTTTCTTTTCTCTAGCCCTAACTATCCTAAAAATATCTCTTTTACCCTCTTTTGAGTTGAGTTTTTTATATAAATCCTTCCAAATTTTAGCTTTTGCTTCACTCACAACCTTTTCGCTTCCTTCTTTGCTTTCTTATAAGCCTCTAAAGTTTCACTAGTTTTCTTACCACAATGTAATTTGTAACATGACCTCTTCGCCTTGATTTTATTTTGCACTACTTCACTCCACCACCAAGCTTCTTTTTGTGCCGGTACACCTCCCTTTGATACACCTAACACATCTTTCGCCACTTTTCTAATATGTATAGCCATATTGTTCCACGTATCACACGGTGTACCAACATAATTCCAAACATCTCCTTGAAGGACTTTCTGTTTAAATATATCTTCTTTCTCGCTTTTGAGGTTCCACCATTTAGTCTGAATAGCTCGATGCACTCTTTTCTTCTTTGTCTATTTTTTATTTGTAAATCGATAACTAAAAGTTGATGTTGAGTGGTTAAACTTTCTCCTGAAATTACCTTGCAATCTTTACAACACACTATCTTTTTTTCTACAAATAAAGTAATCAATTTGTGTTTGTGATAAGCCACTCTTATAAATAATTAAATGTTCATCTCATTTTTTTGAAGATTGTATTGACTATAAAGAGATCAAATGCCATAGCAAAATTTAAAATCTCCCTACCTTCCTCATTTATATCCCCAAAACCAAAGTTTTCATGAATACTTTGATATCCTAATGCCTTTTTACCGACATGTCCATTTAAGTCTCCTCATAAATAAATCACCTCCCTTTGTGGAATCTTTTGAACCACCTTATCTAACTCTTTCCAAAAAGATGTCTTTATACTATCTTCTAATCCTACTTGGGGTGCGTAAGCACAAACTATATTCAAAACCTCTGCTCCTAACACTAATTTCAACGTCATGATTCGGTCACCATATCGTTGTAGAGTCTACGATAAGTCCAACAAAGTTTTACACTGGCTGTCGGAAGCCTAATGCAACCCTCCTCCTTTATCCATGCTTGGGACCGGTCATACAAGGGTGATCCCTTACATGGGCAGAGTTATTATTCTTACCTAGATACATCCAAAAATACAAGTATCGAAGTGGAAAGATTGTAACTATTCCTCATGCAAACTTCAAAGGATGCACAAGTCCTTGTCACGTTATGACCTTTTATGAGTTCAAGCAGAAATCTGTTATCTTTGGTTTTAGTATTCAAATATCCTGTCTACATTAGATAATATACCCCAACAGTAGCTTACTGAATGGGAAACACATAAAATAGTTGTTCTAGGTGAGACACATGAAATCATTTGAATGGAGTTTCCAGCCACATCACCATGCTCTGGATCAGTTTCGCAATTCAATGAGAGCATTTTTCATGAAATAAGTGCCATTAAGCATGGATTGAGAGTTTAGCATTGCCCGACTACATTCTTGGTGTGCAGACAGTCCCTTGTCAGTAAGGTGATAGAACAAAAATGAAGAACAACCTCTTCAAAATTTTCAAATGGCTGTCACCTAAAGGTGATAAAACATGGATTAGTCAATATTAGTAAATCTACAAGAAAATATGTTAAATTACCTATGGCAAAAAGGTGTTCATTTGCCAATAGGATATCATGATCAAACAACAACAACTAAGCCTTTTCCCATACTAGACGGGGTCGGCTACATGGATTCTTTGTTTCCACAGATCCCTATCGTGTGTCATGTTAGCAGCTAACTCACAATAAGCTAGACCATTCTAAAGATTGCATTAAGACACAAGAACTAAGTATTGGAAATTAAGCAAGCAACAAAGTCTCTTTCAGAACATCTCAAAGGAGCCGCATGGGATACCAATTGAAATGTGATCAGTTGCCATAATGACTTGTATTAGAAGAGTGCCCAGAAAGTGTTACTGTACACTTAAAGATTCTGAATTTTCAGAGCAAGACATAGGTCCCACATGTGGTATTCATTGACTTGGGAAGATGTATGATTTGTTTCAGAAGATATTCTTTAAAGAAAATATATGAAAAGGATCATCTAGTATGTAATGTAAAGGACATGTATAAGATCCCCTTTGAGGTTACTGGTCAATTCGGTAATATATCATTCAAGGGTCACCACGGAGCCCATATATCCTTCTTTTGACTATGAATGCTGTTGTGTAAAGCACACGATATGATGTGGAAGCATATGCACAATCACAATCAGTTTACACAAAACATAGAATAGAAGAGGAAAGAACACAAGGAGTTACATGGTTCGGCAAAGATGTGCCTGCTCTGCTACACGAGCAAGACCAGGAAGAATACTTTTCACCATAATAAAGAAGAGTGGCATATAATCAATGACCTTGTAGAATCTCTTAAACTCTCATAATCCTAAACCCAATAATTATCCGTATCGCACCATCAATGTATCGTATCATCAGCATGATGTATCACACGATAGAACCCCATGTTTTTGTAGGGTTTCTGTCTTCCGACTGCTTCAAGGCGACTTCAAGCCTAGGTGAGGCATCTCCAACAGTTTTCAAGGGTCTTCAACGCCACGATCACTTCAATAGTGACAACACCGATGATATGGTGGTTATAGGATAGCTTTTTTTTGCTTTTTCACTGTGTATTTGATATTTTCTTGTATTATTTGTTTTTCTTTTTTAAATGACAATATATGAAGTGTGTGAATATCTTTCATTGTATTTGTGAAGTGGGAGGCGCTCTATAATAGTCTATTTCGGTGATTTAGTGGTTTATGAAGTGAACATTGGGGATTTATGAAGTGCATTATTTTCAGGTTTATTAAGATTGAAGTGTTAAATTAATACAACAGAAAGAGGTGTTATGGACTCCCAATCTGAGTTTGATGATCCGGTATGATAGTGGGATATTGTAGTTGAGGGAAACACATTGAAAATCAAATATGTTTTTTGTGAAAAGGTAAGTAGTGGTAGAATTTCTCGTTTGAAACATCACCTAACACATAAACTAGGAAAGAGGTTGCTCATTGCACGAGAAAAGTTAGAAGAGTATCAAAAGTTATTAAATGCCAATGTCTACAGATGATTGAAAGTATAATTGAGAAGAGACAAGAGAAAAAAGATACAAGGATGTTTGAAGAAGAGGACGTTGGACTGTGGTGGTGGTGGTGGTGGTGATAATAGTATCCCTTCTGATGTTAGGACAGAGATTGCTAGTAGTAGTTCTCGATAACCAACAAGTGAAAAGTGGGTTGTTGAAGAGGTTGAAAGTGGTAGAAAAGGAAGGGCTAAAAAAATATTTTATTATGACATACAGTAATATTTTCCTCCTAGTACTACACATGGTGCTCAACCTAAAATTCGTGTTGCTATGGCTTCAGAGCAATTGTATGAGTAGGAAGATCTTGCAGTGGAGAGATGGTTTTATGATGCATGCATTCCCTTAACGCAGTAAATTCTTTTCATTTTCAAGCAATAGCAGATATCACTGCTAACATTGATCTAGAGTATAAGATGTCATCTTATCAAAAGTTGAGAAGGAAACTATTATATAAGACTATTCTTGAAGTCATGGAATATTGTTTGACTTTTAGAGAGTCATGAAACATGACGTGATACACTATAATGGTAGACGGATGAACAGATAGGTGAGGAAGGACTTTGTTAAAATTCATTATCTATTATCCTAAAAGACTTACGTTTTTGAGATCCTCGGACATGTTAGAGGAACAACATACTACAAAGATTCTAAGAGCTAACTATAAAGCTGCTAGAAAGGAGTTAGTTGATACTTATAAGACTTTTTAGTAGACAATATGTGCAGCTTATTGTCTAGATCTCGTCCTGAAAGATATTGAAGAAATGGATGAGATGAAGGCAGCAATTCAGTGTTGTCAAGATATTACAAAATTTATTTATAACAATGCTTTTGTATTATATATGATGAAGAGATACACAGATAGTGCAGAGCTCTTTCATATAGTTGTTACTCACTTTACAACTAATTTCTTATCAGTATAGAGTATTTGTAATAAAAACAAGTCTTGAAGAGAATGTTTTTCTCATATGAGTGGCAATAGTTTGCAGAGTTGTCTAACAATCTTTAAGAGTATATTTTGGAGCTCGTGTTTTAAACTATTAAGGATCATATATCCTTTAGTCAAAGTTTTGAGATTGGCTTATAGCGAGGATAAGTCATCTATGGGTTATCTTTATGAAGTCATGGATAGGGCTAAAGAAGCTATTAGAAGCAATTTTAATGGAAGAAAAAGAAATAGAGATTATGTATTCATGTGGAATATTATTGAAAATATTTGGAACAAACAGTTGTATCGACTTATTTATGCAACAGCTTACTACCTAAATCCAACATTTAGATATTCTACAAGTTTTAAAAGGAACAGTAAGGTTAATATAGGTATCATTGATTGTATAGACATATTGGTTCCTAATGAGAGTAGAGCAGATGTTATACATCGAGAGATAGAGATCTACGATAATGCTCTTCACTTGATGAGCTTGCTTGTAGTCATTTGCAATCGTAATAATATGCATCAATGTAAACTCTTTATCTTAATATTTAGTTTATTACATCTTATATTTATTGTAGAATAACTATTTAAGTTTGTCCTTTTCTATTATATGTTTGATGGAATAGGTTTGAAAGTGATTGTCCAAACCTTAGAGATTTTGCAATAAGAGTTCTTAGTGAAACTTCTAATGCAACTGGTTGTTAAAGGAATTAGAGTGTTTTTTAATATATCCATACAAAAAAGCATAACAGGTTGTAATATAAGCAACTCAATGACCTAGTTTTCATCGGTTGCAACATGCGGCTCTAACAAAAGTAATAAAGGATTAGTTATTAATTAAGTATTCAATTCAATGTTTTATTTTATTTAATTATTAATGTTATTTACTTATCTTTCTTGCAGGCAATTAACAAAGTTAAATAGGGAGAAGAACTAATTTGATTCAAAAAATATAGATAATTTTGATATCTTAGAGAAGTGGATTATAGAAGATAGTGAAGCAAATACTCTCCTAATTGAAGAAGACCTTCAATGGATTCATTTGGAAGGAATGCAACAACATAAGGGGATGATGATTTTGATTTTGAAGCTGAAAGTGGTAATGATCTTGAACAAGGAGGAAAAGATGAAGATTATTTAGTTGATTCTGATTATAATATGTAAATGTAATTCTTTTTTCAATTATTAAAGTTATAATTTTGCTAAAGATATAATGCTTAAATGCTTTATACATTGAAAATTGAATGGTGATTGATGAATATGTACTCAATTTAAACATTATATGAATTGTTTTTAATTTGAATGATTTTTCCTGAATTTTTGTAATTTTTTTCAATTTTTTAGTATTAAAAAATGATATGGGACGATACGATATGTATTATGGACCAAAATGATACACGATATGATACGCATCAAGCAACACTGCCTAAACCCCAAGTGACATAACTTCCACTTGCCCCTCTTCGAAAATAGCAAGAGATAACTACAAAAGGAAAGACCTCCGTGACCAACACATATCTCTAGTTATGTCCATTTCAAAATGCACCTTGAGCTTTTGAGTTGGGTCACTTTTATGTCAAGACGAATTCAAGCCACATCAACAATGCATTGGTGAAACATATTCAATATGAGGTACCTAACAATGCATTAGTGAAGCACATTTGATATGAAGTACTTTTATTTGTAAATGACATTGTTTTGATGGATGAGGCGACGAAAGTAGTCAATAGACAGCTTAAACTTCGAAAATAAATTTTTGGGATGGCTTAACAAAGTAGAGTAAATGCCTCGTTTCATGAAATGCAAGTTCAATATAATAACAGATAATATAGAAGTAGAGTTGAAATCTAATTATAAAAAAAGACTATACCTTTATTTATGTCTGCAATTCAGTGAGGTGAAGAAGGAGATGAATAAATAATTGAAAGTGGGTTTGATAAAATGGAATATCCATTAGGTGTTTTCTATGATGAGAAGAAATTGCTAAAATTGAAATGCAATAATGTATATAAAGCAACAGTAATACAAACTAATATTATATGGTCTCAAGTTGGACGGTCAAATGGATGATAACGTAGATGTATTGCCAAACAAAGGAAGAAATAACCTTCGCGATAAGACTGCCAAGGAATAATCCAGTTTCATACAATAAAAGACAAAATAAGAGAGACATAAACAAGGTGGTCTAGAAATTTGGAGAGATGGTTGAATGAAACCTTAGTGTGACGATGTTAACAATCAACTAGGCTGCTTTAAGATATTGAGAGTAGGGTATAGCAATCATTCTAAATCACGAGCAATCTGCATTAGAAACAATGACACTCACATGTGGCTTCATGTATGTCCCCAGGAGGTATATGAATCGATACAACCTGTCAAAGAATTCCTTACATGCATCCAAGTTCCCTACATAAAATAAGCTAAGGTTGAAAGTTGAATAATGCCTTACAAAGAAGAGTGGAGACAACAAGAACAAGAAACAATGATATACAACTAAAGTAACGACACAGACACTGCAAATATAAGAGACTAAGAATACCCTTTGAAGAAAATAGCAAAATGAGTGAAGCAGGCTGTAAAGCAAAATTTCAGGAACATAGACCTTAGAAGAAAATCAACAACAACTAAGCCTTTTCCCATACTAGACGGGGTCGGCTACATGGATTCTTTGTTTCCACAGAGCTCTATCATGTGCCATGTTAGCAGTTAACTCACAATAAGCTAGATCATTCTTTATTGTTTCTTTCCAACACTTTTGTGGTCGTCATCTACCTCTTTTAATACTTTCGAAATTTAGTTTTTCATACCTTCTTACAGGTTCTTCCTCTGATCTCCTTTCTATATGTCCAAACCATCTTAAATGATATTCTCTCATTTTACCCTCTATTGGTGTCACTCCTAATTTGTTTCTAATAACCTCATTATGTATACGGTCTTTTCTTCTATGACCACTCATCCATCTCAACATCTTCATTTTTGTCACAGACATCTTTTGTACATATTGATCGTTAACTGCCCAACACTCATAACCATAAAACATAGCACGTCTAATTGTTGCTCTATAATATTTACCTTTTAACTTTAATAATATCTTCTTATCACAAAGAATACATGATGCTCCTCTCCATTTAAACCAACTAGAATTAATTTTATGCGTAACATCTCTATCAATTCTTCCATCACTCTGAAAAATTGATCCTAGGGATGCAATGTGTGCTAATTTTAATTTTTATGTCCTCTGAAGTAACCAAATGATCAAACTTACATTCCATATATTCTGTCTTTGTTCTACTAAGTCGGAGGCCTTTGCTTTCTAATGCTTCTCCCCATAGTTCCAATTTTCTATTACCTTTTTCCTTAAACTCTTCCACTAACACAATGTCATCTACAAATAACATACACCAAAGCACTTCATCTTGAATATGTTTTGTTAACTTATCAATCACCATTAAAAATAAGTATGGACTTAAAGTTGATCTTTTATGTAACCCAAATATTAACTTAAAAGAAGTTCGTCATTCCCTAATGAGTCCTCACACATGTTTTTGCACCATCGTACATGTCTCTTATAAGGTTAATGTATGTCAATGAGATACCTCTTTTTTCCAACGTTCTTCAAAGAACCTCCCTCGGTACTCTATCGTAAGCTTTTTCCAGATCAATAAATATCATGTGAAGGTCTTTTTTTTTCTTCTAAAATGTTCCATAAGATGTCTCAAAAGGTGAATCGCTTCAATAGTAGATTTGCTTGGCATGAATCCAAATTGGTTCTCTGTTATACTTGATACTTGTCTTAACCTACGTTCGATAATTCTTTCTTATAATTTCATAGTATGGCTTATTAACTTGATACCTCGATAATTCACACAATTTTGAATGTCTCCCTTATTCTTATATATGGGTATAAGTGTACTCACTCTCCATTCCTCGGGCATCTTTCGGTTTCTCCATATTTCATTAAATAGTCTTGTGAGCAAAGTGATTCCTATTTCTCCTAGTATTTTCTAAACTTCTAAAGGGATATTGTCTAGTCCTACCAATTTACTACCCTTCATATGTTTAAGAGCTTCTTTGACTTCATTCTTTTGAATACATCGGTAGAAATTATGGTTTATATACTTTTCTGATTTGACTAACTCTCCTAAGCTAATAATAACATCTTTATTTTCATTAAAAAACTTATAAAAATAGTTTTTCCATCTATTTCTTATATCATCATTTGCCACTAGAAGTTTTTCATCCTCGTTTTTTTATGCATCTCACAGAATTAAGATCTTTAGTTTTCTTATCTCTAGCCCTAACTATCCTAAAAATATCTCTTTCACCCTCTTTTGAGTTGAGTTTTTTTATATAAATCCTTCCAAATTTTATCTTTTGCTTTACTGACGGCCTTTTCGCTTCCTTCTTTGCTTTTTTATAAGCCTCTAAAGTTTCACTAGTTTTCTTAGCATAATGTAATTTGTAACATCCCCTCTTTGCCTTGATTTTATTTTGCACTACTTCACTCCACCACCAAGCTTCTTTTTATGCCGGTACACCTCCCTTCGATACACCTAACACATCTTTTGCCACTTTCCTAATATATATAACCATATTGTTCCACATATCACACGATGTACCAACATAATTCCAAACATCTCCTTGAAGGACTTTCTGTTTAAATATCTTCTTTCTCGCTTTTGAGGTTCCACCATTTAGTCTGAATATCTCGATGCACTTTTTTCTTTTTTGTCTATTTTTTATTTGTAAATCGATAACTAAAAGTCGATGTTGAGTGGTTAAACTTTCTCCTGGAATTACCTTGCAATCTTTACAACATGCTCTATCTTTTTTTCTACAAATAAAGTAATCAAGTTTGTGTTTGTGATGAGCCACTCTTATAAGGAACTAAATGTTCATCTCGTTTTTTGAAGATTGTATTGACTATAAAGAGATCAAATGCCATAGCAAAATTTAAAATCTCCTTACCTTCCTCATTTATATCCCCAAAACCAAAGTTTTCATAAATACCTTGATATCCGAATGCCTCTTTACCGATATGCCCATTTAAATCTCCTCCTAAACAAATCATCTCCCTTTATGGAATCCTTTGAATCACCTTATCTAACTCTTCCCAAAAAGTTGTCTTTACACTATCTTCTAGGCCTATTTGGGGTGTGTAAGCACAAACTATATTCAAAACCTCTATTCCTAACACTAATTTTAACATCTTGATTTGGTCACCATATCGTTGTATATCTACTACACTATCCTTTAAATCTTTATTTATGATAATACCAACTCCTTTTCGAGTCTTTTCCTTACCTGAGTACCATAATTTAAAACTTGTATCCTCAATCAACTTTGATTTTTCTCCAACCTACTTTTTCTCTTATAAACATAGGATATGAATCTTTCTCCGAATCATAGTATCTACACCTCCATTAGTTTACCGAACAATGTTTCGATATTCCAAGAACCAATACGAATCTTATTATCTAGGACTAGCTTCCTTAACCCCCACATCCGTCCATATTGAAAATGCGGAGACCCTCTCTGTAAATTATTCACTACATTCAGGTGACAATGTAGCGGGACTAACTTCTTTACCCACACCCGTCCATGATGTAGGAACCCTCTATGCAATTGATTCACTATATTCGGGTGAAAATATAGTAGCCCTTGCTTACTTATCACTGCATTCGGGCTCTACAGCGCGTCGCTAGGCGAAAACACTCTAAAGCAATGCTCATAATTTGTGTAATCCATGGTATAAAAATCCAACAAAGTTTTACGCTAGCTGTCGGAAGCCTAACACAATCCTCTTCCTTTATCCGGGCTTGGGACCGGCAATGCAAAAGTGATCCCTTACATGGGCAGAGTTAGACCTGAGAAGAAAATCACTAAGAGAAAATGTATACTTGAAAGTTGTCGATCAAATTGTAACATGGTTTTATACTGCTGACAATAGACACACATATAACATCTTTTTCTGATTGCACCATTGTACAAAATGCCAAGTGCAAAGTTGAAAGAAGTTTTGTTCACCAATGCCACTGGATTGTTAAAGAAGTTTCTTCAAGGGACATATTCAAAAAAGTTATTAGTTTTTCTTTTCAATTTGTGACTGTGATATATAAATTCTAATAAAACAAGAAAAAATAAGAGATGTATTTTCAAAAGTAAAACTATTGTGATTGTATTTTGTAAAAATAGGAAGTTTTTCATGAATGGCCTTAGAATTTCATACTTCTCAAAAGAATTGGTGATAATATCCAAGTTGAAGCCCTATTCACAAGAAAACAACTGAAGTTCAAAATTCCTAATTCTGAACAAATGTATTAGTCATTATTTATTTCATTAAAGTTAAATGCCTGAAAGTTAAAAACTACTCAGTGAAGTAACTCTTTTGTGGAGAAAGAAAATTTATTATTCATTATTTCTTTCATTAAAGTTAAATGGCTGAAAGTTAAAAACTACTCAAAGAAAATGGCATCAGTTAGATAAGACCAATATTCAAGTCAACAGTAGAAGATAAGCATTGCATGATGAAACAAAGGCAATTGAGCATGGAGTAAAAGAACAACATGTTGACATTCAATTTTTGAATACTCCGCAATCTGTACCAACTCCAATAGATAATAAACTGAAAAAACGTGATAGCAATTATTGTAAGTATGGATACACAACCCCTATCTCAAAGGCCTGCTGACTGATATGATGTGCTATGCATATGATACATATCATAACATTTGTAACTAAAACATTAAAAGAAACCCCAAAATATGCTGCCTTTAGATACAACATGGTCTGATACGCACCCATGTTTTACATGCCCTCATTTCTTATGATGCAGTTGTGATTTCTGATATGCTTCAGTATCATATCAGAAATGTCCTACAGTACGCTGCATATTGCATGATACACATCCCTAAGTACAAACTAGTTGACAATTAACATGTGTCACAAGAACGAGTAAGAAAAACTTAATAAAAGAAGTTACAATTAAGTTGCAATAAACAGCAATATGCATCATCGAATGCCCATAATAATGAAACAAGGCTTAAAATTGATACCTTCCTTCATGAATTGATGAAGCCTCAAAACATCTCCTCCAGCAGAAAATGCCCTTCCACTACCCTTTATATATACTCAAAAAGCAGTCACATCAATACTTCAAAAATGGAGATTGCATCATAGTTTACAATCATTGGTGAACATAGACAAACATGTACAGAACCGCCAAGAAAGAAACATGAATCATCATCAAAGACCCAAAAAGGGAACAATGAATACCTTCATCACAACAAAACCAATATCAGGGTTGTCTTCCCAAGCCTCGTACAATTTCTTCAGCCGAGTAGCCTGAAGAATACCAACCAACTCTTATGACATCGTTGTCATGCATAATCCGAAAAGGGAGATACTTGAAAGCACCTAACTTCTTCAACGTGAATTCCAAGGAACAATGAACTTTTTCATGGCAAAACACGTATCTAAGCATGACGAACAATAAAAAAATAAAATTTTTAAAAAAATAAAAGAAAGAAAACGGAAGTGTGTCTATATTACCATGGATGTAGTGAGGGCATTGAGAGAGGAAGGCTTATTGAGAACTGCTGTACGAGCATAAGCCCTTCCCTCAACCAAAACCTGAAAAGCACCCACTGTGATTAGAATCGTGCAGAGAGAGAGAGAGAAAGAGAGAGAGAGAGAGAGAGGTCCACTTGGTCATCCAGATTTTCATGCTTCGTTTTAAGGGGGAGAGCCGAGAGGCTTCGCCTGCATTGAGAAAAGAGAGTAGGCAGCTTCCTGATTGAACCAATGCAACGTTGCATTTTCTCTCTCTCTCTCTCTCTCTCTCTCTCTTTCTCTCTCTCTCTCTCTCTCTCTCTCTCTCTCGTGCTGGTAGGTGATCGCCGCTGGTTCTCTTGTGCAAAGTGCAGACTTGCGGCGTTAACGGGTCGAACCTGGGTCCGCATAGGTTAAGCAGACATGTGTTAGAGTCAGGGGGTTAGAAGCAGACCCAGATTTGAATCTCATCGGCTCAAAATAATTGTTGGGTCTACAAGAAAATGTGCCATGCTGAATGAATTCTGGTGGAAACCATAAACCGCACCAAGATCATACCCGAGAAAATAATTTCTTAAAATTTTTACATTGGAAGTTTGTTGATCCCACCCTAAATAGGTAGAGAAAGTGCACGGTTGTTTGGCTTAGATCCAAATCAGTCAGATTTTGGTAATATAATTGCAGGCTTAAATTCACCTGAGTTTGTAATCGTCGTTATGAGAAATCATGATTATGTGTTTGATTTACGAAAAAAATTAATGCTTAAAATTTCGTGCAATGTGAAGTAGCAAATGAGAGAATGAGGAGCTTGGTTTTCATGTAAAGCTCGAGTCTAGTTCATGTGAACCCACCTCTTCCCTGGTGTTGATAATTTTTTACTCAATTGAGCTCGTGGAACATTAGTTCTACATTAACGAGCCTACATTACCAACATATTTCACGTTTGATGCACAACGAAAATAAGGTCCCATAATCTTACCAATGTTTCTATTCCTCTATTCATCAGTCACAATGATTTACATTTTGACAAAACCTCATACATTGTGCATGGCTCTATTTAAATGATCCAATCAAAACATGATCTATTTCTGACGTGGCCAAACTATCCTATTTTCCAGACAAAACAAGGAACCAAAGGAGTCATAAACCTGAGTTCTTTAGTTTGTGCACTTTAGGGAATATATACATTTTCATAGAAGGGAGAGATTCTTGAGATCTATATTGGATTATGCACTTATGTGTATTAAATGACATTAAATCTTGTACCGATGTTGATAAACGGTTTAATTTATATCATTTATATGATTGCACAAACAACATGTATCGTCTAATAGAGTGACATGAGAATGTGTCTAGCAACTCCCTGATTTTCTATATATATTTCATGCTTGCCAAGTCTATGTTGAGATTGCTTCTTTTTCATCTAAAATAATTTTCTTTTCAAAATATTATCATAAAGTTTCTTGGAGTATTAAATGACATTGATCTTTGTGTCAATATTGATAGATGGTTCGATCTGTGTCATTTGTATGATCACATGGACGACACTGATTGTTTAATAAAGTGTGGCATGGGAGAGTGGTTAACAACTCTCGGTTTTCCTATAGAGGGAGAGAGAGACTGAGAGATTTCATGCTTGCCAAGTCTATGTTCATATTGCTTTTTTTTCATTTAAAATAATTTCCTTTTTAAAAGGTTGTCCTAGAGCTTCTCTTTGGGTACATTTAGATATGTTTTTTTTTATCTTGAATTCCTATGTGATGCGTCGTCTACCCCTGAGATGTGAGAAAAATTATATATATTTTGTCGATAAATACTCCTTATATGAGGGTTCTTCATGTATGAGAGGGAGACATTCTTACAGGTCTCTTCTTGATTTACCTTGAAAGGTTTCTTTTTTGTTAGAATAGTTGTGGAGTATCAAACTCACAACCTTCCAACTTGTGAGTCAACCCCTTATTCAGGTGAGTCATTGCTCTTTTGTGAGATTTATCTTGAAAGGTTTTAGCACTTGATTTTCTATGTGGTGCAACCTAAAAATTTGCAAGGTCTTTATCTGCTTTAACTTAGGTTATACCCTGCTTAACCACCTCCATGCACCCAAGCTAGCATATGAGTCTTAGGGGGGTGTTTGATTATGAGGTTGTGCGTCATTGCAAGCCTTCTATTCTATGATGGCCTATCCTTGGGGTTGGCTGTTGGTTTGCCTCATAATCTAGTAAAAGCACAATCTTTACATTTGATTACAAGGTGAATTAAGTCTATAATTATAGTTTTATAGGCCATGCTTTATAATCAAACACCTCCCTAAGAAAACTCTTTTAAATAGTAAAAAAAAGATGTAAATTTTTTATACTGACTCATGAATAATTCCCTCCCATGACGCCATTTTTCATAGTTAAAACTCCACCCCGCAGCAAGGTAGGGCAGGGCGTAATAAGAAAGAGATGTGGATTGGAGCCAGGCCTAGTTTGAGGTGAACCTACTTAAACCACTTTGGAGTACATATATATACATACATCTATATACATAGAAGAGTTAGGATTCTCTATTCTTGTCAGAATCTCATTCAGTGTGCCGCAAGCCATCTCCTTCATGAGAGAGGTGTGAGGCTTGCGAGTCAGTGACCGGAGGCAACAAATGGCATTTCGCGAGGATCACTTAGTGCAACCTCTTCGTGCTCTCTCTGATCATCTGATAGATCCTTAAGGAGGTCGTTGCTTCTCTCCTTGAGAAGATCTTGCATAGTATTTTGAAGTTTTTGTTTCTCCAAACAAGTACAACAAGAGAGAGTCACAGATTCTGTTATGTAATGTGTAATGAACACCACCTTAAGATCGGTTGTTCTTGATGTTGTAATGAAGACAATCACTAATGTGCAACAACTCAAGACGAACCTGTTGGTCTCTAGGAAATTTCTGCAGAAGTTTGTATTGAGATGAGACTGAAATCACGATTTTGTCCACAGTAAAGGATTGTGAAGAATATGCGCAAGAACTCTAAGGCATGACGAAGCACTTTCCTTTAAGTTGATTTCGCCACCGCTGGAAACATAGAACCAGAGAACCAGGTAATGAAGTCACAACCAATTAGCCTTGCACGAACACAATCGGCTTCCGATGAAACAGTGATGCTCAATGTGTTGGAGTCCAACTCTTATAGGTAGCACAGTTTTTGAGTTGGTGGCACTCGAGGGATCATTTAAAAGAAGGTTAAGATAACACTATTTTTTAAATCATGATAAATACTTATCTTTAGGTTTATTTATCATCATCGGTATCAAATAAATGAATATAAGGAATCTCGGCAAACACCTTAAGAATACAAGGAAGACCTCCAATTCGTCTTTCACAAACGCAACAGAGTCGTAGACAAATTGGCAAAGAAAAAATTATGATATTACAAACCCAATTAGTGCTACAATTGGACTTGTAAGCTCTCCCTAAAAACTAAGTTGAAAAGGACTCACACAATGAGAGAAAAGTTAGATGGATTTTGTTTACAATAACATTATATAGACACCGTGAAAATGTAACTCATGATATATTAATAATAACCATAATTGTTACTCAAGAAGGTGATTCTTAACGTCATAACATGGATGCTAAGTACTCAAGAGTTACATCTATTTTATGTGTTGTATTACTAACGAGCACATTATTACTCAAGTAAATGGGTCTTTATGCCAAAATATGACTGAAAATTTCTGAAGAGTTACAACTACTATATGTGCTACTAATGAAAAACTTATCACTTAAAAAGTACCTCATAATACCACAACATAACTCCAAAAGACTCAAGAGTTACAACTATTATATGTGCTACTAATGAGTATAATAATTACTTAAGAAAGTGGTTATTAATGCTACAAAAATGGCTGAAAATACTAATGAGTTTTAGCTACAACATGTGCTACTTATAAGCACAATTATCACTTAGGTAATTGACTATTCATTGTTAGAGTCCGGCGAGGCTCTATCTCTTGTTCGTTTTGATGATCTCAACAATAACTTACCATGGTCTTCAGTTGCGCAATAGATGAAACAGAAGAAGACAAAGAGTAGAAGGTGTTTCAGGTATGATTTACAGTTTCCACACAAGTTGTTTTTCGTAGGGAGGTTTTTCTTTCGATTTTGATGTATTTTCTATGTGTGTGCTGTTCTGTATTTATAGAGCAGCGCCTACTCCTCCTCCCGGATATCCACGTTGGGCTTTCCGTTTTTTGAGCCCTTGTTCGATCGATTACAAATCTCATCCGTAACACACCGGTTGTTACGGATTAGCTCCGTGACCGCCTCCACGAGAAACAATTGGATGGCCAATCCAGTCATTCCTGTGGTGAAACTTATGAGAATGGTCATCTCTCGGCTTTACATCTCTCACTTGGCCATTTGAGCCAAATGATCTAACACACTGGTTTTCCTCCCACTTTTGTGATGTTTTTCAAGTAATGTCATTTATGATTGTTGTTGCAATTATTACCTGTTGTGTAGTTTTTTTACCTACACAACAATCAAACATATCTCAAACCCATGTTTGTAACATGTTTTGAGAGAAAAGATCCTTTGTTATGCCTTTAGTTAAGTGGTCTACCAACATATTTTGAGTTGGCATGTATGAGATGAATATTTCCTTTCTCATAACTATATCATGAACATAGTGGTATTTCACTATTATATGCTTGCATTTAGAGTTGCAAGCTTCACTCTTGATTAGAGTAATTGCTCCATTATTGTCACAGTAAATGACAACTAGCTCGTCGATTATGTTCAACTTCAAATCTCCTATGAAGCACCTTATACAGACAACACTCATTGCAACCATACATCAAGCTACATACTCAACTTTCTGTATATGCAACGCTATACAACCCTGTTTCTTACATGCCCATAAAATAGTTCTACCTATAAATAAAAATATTTGTCTTGAATTTAATTTGTTGTCATCTTTGCTCCTAGCAAAGTCAACATCTTAGTATCCTACTACTTTTAGTTCATTTGGTTGAAAATATAATTTTAAGTCTTTTATTCTTTTGAGATATCTTAGAATCCTCTTCACAGTTATCTAATGATGTCATCTAGGATTACTTTGATATCTGCTTATAAGACCAATAATAAAGTTGATATAAGGTCTTGTACATAGCATAACATATATCAAGTTGCCCACATCTTGTGTATAAGGAACGTTAGGCTTATCATCTCATTCACCAGAATAATCAGCCTTGAGAAGTTTTACCCCTTTCGCAACAGGTGTGGGAGCATACTTTCATTCACCTATTTTAAACTTCTTAAGGATGTAATCAATATATCTCTCCTGACTAAGGCATAGAAGATTAGATTCTCTATCTAAAGAAATCTTTATACCCAAGATATAGAATGCTTCCTCATATTCTTCATTTTAAACCTTGAGTTTATCCATAATGTGGTTTTGACAATCATTTTATTGTCATTCTCAGTCAATAATATGTCATCTATGTATAATGATAAGATGACAAAGTGATTCTCATTGTTCCATACATATACATAATGATCAAACTCATTTGCCCTCAGCAGTAGTGCTGCCTTACGTAGCAATAGCACTGGTTCAAAAATTTGGTCACGTAGATTGATTACTCTGTACGAATTTACAATGGCTCTTCCGAGACCCAGACCTTTTATCATGACTTATGCTCGTTGTAGAATGAAAGATTTGCTCCCTCCATCGGACGAGATTGTAAGGTGTAAGAAATCATCAGGAGCTCCCAAGCACACATATTATCTATAAATGGATAATAGAAGGCTTGTTATTCAACAATATAACATACCTTATATGCACATGTTAAACAAAACAATATCAACAAACTTCACAAACCCAAACTCAATAATGGCATTATGAAAAGTCAAATACCATTGACGAGATAACTGTTTTAGGCTATATAGGAATTTTTTCAACTTATATACTTTATATTCTTGGCCTTAAACTATGTATCCTTTTGCCTAATGCATATATATGATTTCATCTAAATTTCTATTTAAAAAACAATTTTTATATTTACCTGATGTAAATCTAAATCATAATATGCTGATATCGTCAAGATTATTCTCATGAATACAAATTTTGCAACAGAGGAATATGTCTAATATAATCTATCCCTTCATTTTATGAGAATCCCTTTTCAACCAACCTTGCTTTAAACTTATTGATTGTTCCATCAACTTTATATTTGTTTTCAAAACCTATTTGTAGCATATAACTTTTCTTCATTTTGACAAATCAGTCAACTCTTAGACTTGTTTTTTCTTAATGGATTTAATTTTCTCATAATGTCTTTCTCCTAGTCTGTTGCTTCATATGAGTTAATAGCTTGTTAATAAATCAAGTTATCAGTCAACTAATATAAATTTATCGAATTGCATACTTCTTGTGCAAGATAAGTGTGATAATCATTTAAGTAGAATGGTGCGGCCCTATGTCCACTTAAAGTTTTGGTTGATTAAGGAAGATCTTCTATGGGTTCAAATGATGATTGATCTAGATCTACTAGATCGTCACTATTTTCATCATTATTCTCAAGGATGTTATTCTTAGTATATTTTAAGAATTCAACATCTCTGCTCTCTATCAATCCATGATCCTTATGATAAAAACGATATCCCTTTGAGCCTTTAGGATATCCGAATAATATACATTTGAACGACATGTTATCTAAATTATCTCCAAACTGATTAAGGATTTTCACATGAGCAATGGATCCCCACCTCTTAAGATAACTTATGTTGGGTTTTCTTCCAAACCATATCTCACATGGTATAGTGAACACAACTTTACATGGAACTCTATTGGTATGTATATTGTTGTACTTATTGCTTTTCTTCAAAATATCTTTGATAGAAATGCATCTATTAACATTGACATTATCATATTTAGTAAGATTATGTTGTATCTTTAAACTACATCATTTTATTGAGGTGTCTTAGGCATTATATTTTGTTTCGAAATATCAAAGTCTTTACAAAATTTTAAAAATTCCATAGAGGTGTATACTCACCACCTCTATCTGATCTCAAGACTTTGATTATATGCCTTAGTTGATTTTAAACTTCTTTTTTATATTACCTTAGGTTTATGTACTAAGATATATATATATATATACACACACACACACTTGAGTAATCATCGATAAAGGTCATGAAATATACCTTTTCTTAATGTGATCTTACTCTAAAGGGTCTACATAAATAAGTGGAATAACTTTCAACAGGGTTGCTGTCCTTGTTATTTTTTTGAAAAAAAATTCTTGTCATTTTTTCTTGTATATAGATTTCAAACTTGCTCAAAGTGTTTTCCTCAAATTTTGGCAATAAGTCAAAGTTGAATAATTTTCTTAACTTTTCAAACTTATATGCCCTAGGCATTTATGCTATATATTCACATCAACATTTAATGTACAATCAATATAAGTAGAAGAACTTTCAATTTCATTGATATTCAGTTAGAACAATCCATGTTCTACATTAAATTCTCTATAGAAAACACTCTTCCATGGTTCCCCACAATCACTTTCTCAATAACAAATCTGACCTCAAAACCCTTCTTCACTAAGTCAGACTGAAACTATATTGCACCTTATAGATAACACAATCAATACATCAGCTAGTACAACTAGTGTACCTTGTACATAAATTCTAAAGGACTCAGTTTGAAGAACATTTGAGAAAGTGTTATTTCTAATGTATATCAGATGTTCTCCTAGTTTATATTAATTTAGATCCATTATTCTTTTCTTGCTCTTTGATATGTGTCTCATCACTCTATAATCAATCCACCAACAAGTCACCGGGCGATCCATGTATTAGCATTATAATATTGTCAAGATTATATGATGCTTATTCAATTATTCACGTTGTTGATTGTTTTCACCATTTTTCTTATTGCAACAATCCTTCTTATAATGTCTCATTTTTCTACAACTGAAACATTTAAAGTGAGAAGTGATTTCCTGTATTTTCTTAAAAGATTGACTATCCTCTTTGTTATTTTTGTCAAACCTTTTGTTTGGTTTATTTTTTCTCTAGTTGACTTTGAAGTTAGATCCTATCTAATCTTTTACTATTATTATTTTTTTTTCTATTTTTGTTTATATATTCTTATAAACAAGATAGTCCCAAGTAAGCAAGGGTCACTACATTTTCGCCCGAATGTAGTGAATCAATTGCAGAGAGGGTTCCCACATCATGGACGGGTGTGGGCAAAGAAGTTAGTCCCGCTACATTGCCGACCGAATATAGTGAAAAATTTTCAGAGAGGGTCTCCGTATTTTGATTATGGACGGATGTAGGGGGTAAGGAAGCTAGTCCTAGATAATAAGATTCGTATTGGTTCTTGGAATATCGGAACATTATCGAGTAAGCTAATGGAGGTGGTAGATACTATGATTCGGAGAAAGATTCATATTCTATGTTTACAAGAGACAAAATGGCTTGGAGAAAAAGCAAAGGAGATAGAGGATACAGGTTTTAAATTATGGTACTCAGGTAAAGAAAAGGCCCGAAACGGAGTTGGTATTATCATAAATAAAGATTTAAAGGAGAGTGTAGTAGACGTACAACGATATGGTGACCGAATCATGATATTGAAATTAGTGTTTGGAGCAGAGGTTTTGAATATAGTTTGTACTTACGCAACCCAAGTAGGACTAGAAGATAGTATAAAGACAGTTTTTTGGGAAGAGTTAGATAAGGTATTTCAAAAGATTCCACACAGGGAGATGATTTGTTTAGGAGGAGATTTAAATGGACATGTCGGTAAAGAGGCATTAGGATATCAAGGGATTCATGGAAACTTTGGTTATGGGGATATAAACGAGGAAGGTAGGGAGATTTTAAATTTTGCTATGGCATTTGATCTCTTTATAGTCAATACAATCTTCAAAAAATGAGATGAACATTTAATTACTTATAAGAGTGGCTTATCACAAACACAAATTGATTACTTTATTTGTAGAAAAAAAGATAGAGCGTGTTATAAAGATTGTAAGGTAATTCCAGGAGAAAGCTTAACCACCCAACATCGACTTTTAGTTATGGATTTACAAATAAAAAAATGGACAAAGAAGAAAAGAGTGCATCGAGCTATTCGGACTAAATGGTGGAACCTCAAAAGCGAGAAAAAAGATATATTTAAACAGAAAGTCCTTCAAGGAGATGTTTGGAATTATGTTGGCACACCCTCTAATATGTGGAACAATATGACTATACATATTAGGAAAGTGGCGAAAGATGTGTTAGGGGTATCTAAGGGAGGTGTACTGGCACAAAAAGAAGCTTGGTGGTGGAGTGAAGTAGTACAAAATAAAATCAAGGCAAAGAGGGCATGTTACAAATTACATTATGCTAAGAAAACTAGTGAAACTTTAGAAGCTTATAAGAAAGCAAAGAAGGAAGCAAAAAAGGCCGTTAGTGAAGCAAAAGCTAAGATTTGGGAGGACTTATATAAAAAACTCAACTCAAAAGAGGGTGAAAGAGATATTTTTAGGATAGCTAGGGCTAGAGATAAGAAAACTAAAGATCTTAATTATGTTAGATGCATAAAAGACGAGGATGAAAAAATTCTAGTGGCAAATGATGATATAAGAAATAGATGGAAAAACTATTTTTATAATCTTTTTAATGAAAATAAAGATGTTAGTATTAGTTTAGGAGATTTATCCAAGTTAGAAAAGTATATAAACCACAATTTCTACCGACGTATTCAAAAGAATGAAGTCAAAGAGGCTCTTAAACATATGAAGAGTGGTAAATCGGTAGGACCAGATAATATTCCTATAGAAGTTTGGAAAATACTAGAAGAAATAGGAATCACTTAGCTCACAAGACTATTTAATGAAATATGGAAAAACCAAAAGATGCCCGAGGAATGGAGAGCAAGTACACTTATACCCGTATATAAGAACAAGGGAGACATTCAAAATTGTGCGAATTATCGAGGTATCAAGTTAATGAGTCATACTATGAAATTATGGAAAAGAATTATCGAACATAGGTTAAGACAAGTATCAAGTACAACAAAGAACCAATTTGAATTTATGCCAAGTAGATCTACTATTGAAGCGATTCACCTTTTGAGACGTCTTATCGAACATTTTAGAGCAAAAAAAAAAGACCTTCACATGATATTTATTGATCTAGAAAAAGCTTATGATAGGGTACCGAGGGAGGTTCTTTGGAGAACTTTGGAAAAAAGAGGTATCCCATTGACATATATTAACCTTATAAGAGACATGTATGATGGTGCAAAAACATGTGTGAGGACTCATGAAGGAACGACAAACTTCTTTGAAGTTAATATTGGGTTACATCAAGGATCAACTTTAAGTCCATACTTATTTATAATGGTGATGGATGAGTTAACAAAACATATTCAAGATGAAGTACCTTGGTGTATGTTATTTGCTGATGACATTGTATTAGTGGAGGAGTCTAAGGAAAAAGTTAATAGAAAATTGGAACTATGGAGAGAAACATTAGAAAACAAAGGCCTCCGACTTAGTAGAACAAAGACAGAATATATAGAATGTAAGTTTGATCATTTGGCTACTTCAGAGGACATAGAAATTAAAATTGGCACACATTGAATTCCCCAAAAGGAAAGTTTCAAATACCTAGGGTCAATTTTTCAAAGTGATGGAAAAATTGATGGAGATGTTACACATAAAATTAATGCTGGTTGGTTAAAATGGAGAGGAGCATCAGGTATTCTTTGTGATAAGAAGATACCATTAAAATTAAAAGGTAAATATTATAGAGCAGCAATTAGGCCTGCCATGTTTTATGGTTCTGAGTGTTGGGCAGTTAATCATCAACATGTACAAAAAATGTCTGTGACAGAAATGAAGGAGTGGCACCAATAGAGGATAAAATGAGAGAACATCGTTTAAGATGGTTTGGACATATAGAAAGAAGATCAAAAGAAGAACCTGTAAGAAGGTTAGAAAAACTAAATTTGGAAAGTATTAAAAGAGGTAGAGGACGACCACAAAAGTGTTGGAAAGAAACAATAAAGAATGATCTAGCTTATTGGGAGTTAACTGCTAACATGGCGCATGATAGGGATCTGTGGAAACAAAGAATCCATGTAGCCGACCCCGTCTAGTATGGGAAAAGGCTTAGTTGTTGTTGTTGTTTGTAATTGCTAATTTAAGGGATAATTTAAATAGTTTTTTTCAAGTCCTAGTCTAAGAGCAATAGTGACCATATTATAAGATGGAGAAGACTATTAAGTATTGTAAATATTTGCATCGATTTTGTGATGACTTATTTGGCTACACCTAAATCTCTTTTCATTATAAGCATATAGTTCACATGTTACCCTTCTTTTATTTTATAGGAGTTATAACCTTTGAATATGTAATTTAAGTGTAGTATCATATTTAGCTATTATTGAGTCAAACATCTTTTTTGCGATCTCATATTCTTCAGACCCTAATCAGATCATCCTCTATATATGTTAACATGATTGTTCTTACTATCGTGTAATCTTTTGTAAATGTTTTATACATTTCCTTTTGTTGCTCTGTGGTGTTAGAGGTAGCAGACACATTGTTTTCTTTTAATACATACTTTACACTTTCAAGTATAAGAGCCAACGAGATTTTTTTGTTTCACGTTTGAAAATTTGTACAGTTTAATTTTTATGTTTTTGCTAGTTCAGATACACATATTCTTGAATTCATTTTTATGTATTTGACAAAATTGACAATTAGACAGTCTAATAGAAAAATATATACCAAGCAACAAACAAAATATATCAAATATTTAACTAACAGAATATATAATATTCAATTACTAAATTGAAAATAACTCATGATACTTAAAACCAATTTTATGCAAATTTTAAGTACCATTATTAAGTTTTAATAACTTGATTCTATTTTAGAATCAAATTGGGAACAAATTTGTAATTTTTTCTAAAAATTATTGCCACTGATAATTTCTCCAAACAAAGGTAAACCAATAATTTTACGTGTCTATTCATTTTTGTAATTTTTAAAAAGATGAGGAACAAAATAGTAAAATTGATATCTAGTTTTTTTGTAAAAGTAATTGATCGGGGGTAATTCTATAATTTTTTTCCTCAGTTCGAATTTTTAAATTTTTAAAAAGACAAGGGCAACCTTATCTTTTAATGTAGTGGTAGAATTGTGTACCTTTTACCGGATAAGGGCAGAAAGGTAACTTTTCTTTTAGGTATTCCGTAACTTTTATAAACAGTTTGAGGACAATACTACCTTTTCACCCATTTGAGGGTAAAACTATCTTTTTACTTAAAAATATTTGGATATTTTTATAAATTTTTCCTTTGACAACTTGTAGTTTATGAAACCGGCTATGAGTAGAACGAACTTTTTAGTCCATCGCTCGAGGCAATTTTTTAGAAACCGTTGGTTTTCACACATGTTTTTCTGAAACTGCTGAGCGGTTATGCAGAGGATATAAAAGGGAAGAGAGAGGGGGAGAGAGACAGCGTTGTGAGAGGGGTGGGAGGCTCCTACCTCTCCTTCGTCTAGCTTGGGCTCTCTCGCCGACTGGCCTGAGTTTTGCCTTCAGTTGACCTAGGTTCTTCATTCGGGTGACCTTGGTTTTCCCTTCGCCTCGCCTGGGTTTTCCTGTTTCAGATCGATAGCCTGGACTTTGTGTTTTTTTTCTAGTTTGACGGTCTTGGCCTGGCCTCTGTTTCTCTTTTGCTAGTTCAATCTCTTCTCTTTTATCTCAGTTGTTTGGTCAATTTGATTTTCCAACTATCTCAGGCCACAAATTGTAGTTTCCGACAACCTTTTATGATGAAAAGAGGGTGCTCTTTCTCAGATTTCTTTCTTTTTTTATGTATTATTTTCTCTTAAAACACTAATTTCCATACCCTTTTTACAAGAAAAATAAGGTCCTCATACCAATGTTGGAGTACGGCGAGGCTCTGTCTGTTGTTCACTTCAATGATCTCAATAGCAACTTACCACGGTCTTTAATTGTGCAGCCTATGAAACGAAAGAAGGCAAAGAGAAGAAGGTGTTTCAGGTATGATTTATGGTTTCCACACCACCTGTTTTTCGCATGGAGTTTTTTCTTTCAATTTTGGTGTGTTTTTTGTGTGTGCTTTGCTTTGTATTTATAGAGCAATACATGCTCCTCCTCTTGGGTATCTAGGGTGGACTTCCCATTTTTTGAGCCCTTATCCAGTTGGTTATAGAGCTCATGTGTAACAAACCGACTATGATGGAATAGCTTCGTAACCGCCTCAATGAGAAACGGCTGGATGACCAATCTAGGTGTTCTCATGAAACTGTCAAGAATGGTCATCTCTCTGCTTTACATTGACTGCACCCATAACCTTCATCAAATATATATTTTTGTATTTTAAAAATATACCCAATAGAATGGGTGTATGCTACTCCTGCGCGCTCTCAAGAGAACAAACAAGAGTTTAGAAAAATGTGACAGGAAGGAAAAGAGGTTAAGGCGATGAACGGGAGATTGATCTTTGTTGCTGTTTAAAACGCCCCTTTTATAGCCTCTATTTCACTGAACAGATGTGACTGTTCAGTTGCAGAAAAATTAACATTCACTATTCTAGTGAATAGGTACCCTTTCAGTTGGTTATTTTCAAACATCTAGTTGACGTCAACTGAGGAGTATTGTGCTTTTCAAAAAAGTGTCGTGGCTCTTTAAGCCACCCAAGAAGATGTTGAAGTCTCTTAGTAAAGAGTGGAAAGACCAACCTTCCAAACCCTGAACAGTTGCGTCTTTCACAGCTATTTCACTAGGATATGTTCAGCATAAGGCACCTTGGTCATGCCTCTTGAAGGACCAGTTCATATACTCTTCATCGTCATTCATTTACTTTTTAAAAATTCACTCACAGATCTCATGAAATGCTTTTTTCATCATTTTTCTTGCTTTTGGTTTATAGTTTCCCAATTCTCATGCTTACCCTGTGTCTTCTTCTTTTGCACAGTTCATGTATTTGGTTTGTTTTTTCTTCTTCCCTTGTCCCTTGCATTGTCCAAGGCAAATAGCCGCTTTTGTGCATATTACTACATGGGATACTTTTTAACTGACCCATTATGTATAATGTAGCTTTTTTAAGAGAGGTAGTATATTATTATGTGTGACTGATAGATACTCTTTGAGGATTTGTTCATATTTGTGTTGATATATGCATCTACTTATGTTCTTGTTCAAAGAACACATGTAACCGATCCATCTAGTATGGAAAAAGGCTTAGTTGTTGTTGTTGTATTGGAAGAGATCGCTTTGAGCATTGAGCCACTGCGAGACCGGGTGGGTGTGAGGCATGGACCTTGAGATCTAGCAGGTAGATTTAGGTGAAGCCCCAACCCGCCCCATTACCATCTCTAATCCTTTATGTAGGAGATTACTAACTGCTGGGGGCAATCTAGTCCTTCAGGTGGTTTGTGTCAAGAAATCGAGTGTTCATGTGATAAACATGTTAAGCCAAAGAAGACTCTAAACGGTGTTCGTGTCACTCAGACCAACACAATCACAACTTGTTCTACTTCGTGTCAACACGAACCCAATTCTACTTCTGTCAACACAATGCATGACTGTATTTATTGTATTAAGCGTATTTCATACATCAATTGGAGAAAGAAAGTAACCATGACAAGCCTATAAAGAACCAACAAAATCGAGCACTAACCTCATTTGCCTGACACTTTTGGTTAGGTAATATTTCCAGAAACTTTAGACAAACACTATTATTCATGAGGCTTGGATCACTAGTGATCGCCTCTCAGCAATCGGGAGGCGAATTTCTTCGCAGGCCTTGATGCAAACGAATCACCTGTCACACTGTAGGTATACAAGATCATTGACATCATTAGATAAATGGATGTTGATCATGGATTCTAAAGCCAAATATCAAATCTGCTCCCCAGCCAAAAGGATCCCATTTTGAATTGTTTTCAGTCTCTCACTAGCAGTGGATTTGCTAGAAATATATACATATATATATACATAAATATATATAAATATGAATCAATCTACCTTTAACACATGCATACCCTTTTCTTTTGGTCGGTGTTAGTATCATTTATAAACTCATAAGTATTTAAAAAAATAAAAATAAATGATGAACATGAGTATACACATTTTAGAGTTGTTGTTGGATCTAGTATATATATGTTTCCTAGATGATGCCCACCTCTAATATACTCTCACTCATACCTACCTATTGCTTTTGAGTGGTAGAGGTGTACCTTAAAATACTAAAAAAGATAAAAAAACAATGTTATTATCATCAATGGGGGGCAAGATCCAATAACTATATATATAGAGAGAGAGAGAGGAGAGGAGTTACTATACAATATTTGGTTATAGTCATTGCTAGACTATAACTATCAATCGAAGTGATAAAACTACCAATTCCAAATGCTATCGGATCTTCGTGTTGATGTTGACATGAAGATCGATTTGTGTTGGATATGTGATCACACAAATGACACTCATCATCTAGTAAAGTCTAGCAGCTTCCAATCTCTCTCTCTAGAGAGAGGGAGATGTTGAAAGTAATTCAGTTGCTTTACTTTACACAACAATCAATCACATATCGAGTAAAAGATGCGAGTGGTGATTCCAACGATCTAAGTGGAAACACACACTGGTTAGGAAGAACGACACTTAGCCACCCAATTGAACTATTAGTGATGAGTCCAGATCTGACTACAGTGATAAACCACTAGCCGTTAACCTCGACAAGAGACCATTGCCGTCACCATCAGCGACCATGACCACCACCATCTCCCGGACCTTCAAACGAATTATTGAATACTACCCATCACAACTCATATGGTGTCCATCTTATTGAACTTCTCTTGTGACCTTTAAATGATTAGGAAACTGAACAATTTGCCTTGATTGTTCGTGACCCCTTTTGCCTTTCTTAGCTTCTGCAGAATGTCAATGTCCCCGTCAAGGATGACAGCTTCCTTAAACTTGTCTCCTTTTGTTTCTAGCAAAGAAAGTTTCTTGAATCAAAAGTTCTCATGAAGTTACAAAGCAGTTAACAGTATCGTCAAGTATGAGAACAAAATTTGCACAAGAAGCAATGGCTCACCTAGTTAGTGGATCGAATCACAAGTTCAAGATCATGAGTTCGATAACTAGTCTTCATGTAAAGCATCCTAGTTAAGTTTTTCACCACCATCCATTCATCTTCAATAATAGATTAGTTTTTCATGTCTAATCTCACAAGAAAAGACCATATACATAATGAGGTTATTAGAAACAAACTTGAGAGTATTACTAATGTATTAATAAAATAAAATAAATGTTTAAGATGGTTTGAACATAAACAAAGATGACCGAAGAAAGATTCAGTAAGAATATATGAGAAACTAGATAATGAAAATATTAAAAGAGAAAGAAGTTCACAAAAATGTTGGAAGAAAATAATAAAGAATGATCCTAGTTTATGTTGAGCTAATTGTTAATATGAAACATGACCGAGCTCTATGAAAACAAAGAATCCATGTGCTGAACTTATATAGTATGGAAAAAGGCTTAGTTGCTGTTATTGTTGTATTTTGTATTCAAAATCAAATTAACATAAAAAATGTCATATAACATACACAGAAGAAACCAAATATCGATATGGATGTATTTAAAACAACAATGTGCTATGATCGAGTTCAAATGATTCTTTTGTAAGACCAATTGATCCTTCATCAAATGTGGTTCCAATTTGATAGTAGAAACCGAGTTTAATTTGGCAATTTTGTTTTAATGCAATGAGGTGGCAGAAGGTATACCCCTGGGTATCAAACTCATGATCTTCAATTTGAGGATTGGCCTCCTAGCCAGGTGAGCTAGTGCTTTTTATGCTAATTCGTCATTTGATAGTGAACAAGGAAGGTTCTTTAATTGACAAGGGATTGATGTAGTTCTATGCCATCTCCTGATGCTTCAATCAATAATAAGACAAACCCAACAGGTCTGGTCCTAAAAACTCATGAAGATTATGAAGATAAATGCATATTACTATTAAATAATAACTTGTATGTTGTTTTATAGTATTCTACATTTAGGAGACCTTTTTTTTTTTGTTACAAGAGTAGGCCCAAGCCTAACACACACATACCCCCACATACACACTCTGGGAGTCGAACTCCCCACCAACAGCAACGGTGTTAGAGTGTCCTGCTGTTGAGCTAACACTCTCAGTGCAATTGAAGAGACTTTAGAAGTGTAATTCATTCAAGTTACTCAGTCATAACCAAAGCTCATTGAATTCTAGTCAAGACCATATTCTTTATAATATCCAACATCTCTCCATATGTGATGGGAGTTCTTGGCTTTTGCATATAGAGAAAAAACTCAATTTGTGTTAACAAAACAATCAACTATCACATTGTACAAATTGAATTCATAGATTAGGTGCCTCAACCCGAAGTGCGGAAACCGACCTAGCCCGAAGACCCAAAAAATTAGGTGAAGAACTGCACCAAGTTGTCCCAGTTAATGTAATTGATCAGCACAAAATTAGATGGCAATACAAAATAGATCTCTTGCTGCTTGACTCTAAAACTAATGAAGCTTCACCGACGATGCAAACCATAATGGAGGGTTTGAGAAGAAGAGATTAAACAAAGAACCCACTTCAACAAATAGTGATTCAAACTTCCATTGAAGCACAACAAAAGGCAAGCATTAGACCTTGAATTAGGTTTTTGAGAGCTCAATCTCACCTGTATCAGGTAATTTATTGCATATACAGTATATTCTAGCTATATGATCTTTTATGCAGGTAGGGAGATATGGAGCCCATGTAAACAGAGCCACAAAATTGTCTCTTACTGGCACTGCATGCATGCTTGGGCATATATATATAATGCAAAGTTTGGTGAGTGGTGCTAAATAAAACATTTGAAAATAAATCTTAGTAAACTCAATCATACATATGATAAGGGATCTTATATTGTTTTGACCAGTCAACTTTTGTCACCATGCAAAAGAGGGGTCAATTCATCATAAGGTGACAAATTTGACCCTCTCATTAGCTTTTGACCAGGAAGGTTCAATTGGTTAGCTTCACCCTACAGTTTTATTTCTCGAAATTGGGGACCACCCAGTTTGGTTCCAGTTCTTCCTTTTATAGAACTAAAACTAGAACCAAACAGTTTTTTAAAATATTTTTTTATAAAACCAGAACTAGAACTAACTGATCCGAACTGAAAAGGGAACATGCTTGGATCCTAGTTCTGTTCCAATTCATGGATCCGAGTAAACCAAAACCAGCCATGTCTAATGTCACGTTTCTAAGAATGCAATTCTCCCTCCCTCTTTCTCTCTCTTTAACACGCGCAAATGCACACTCACACACAGCTTTTACTTTCTTTTTGTCCCATTCTTCATTGAACTTTGTCTAAGTTTGTATGATAACTTACAATGGAGAGTGTTCTTATACATGCAGCCGAAGTTGTGCATCAATGCAAAGAAAGAAATACATTAAAAAACACTCAAATGGAGTTCGGATGATATACAACTAATATTTGCTATTTTCTCCTCTAAGGCTCTCAGAAACGAAATCTTCTAAGCGAGTCACTAAGTATATAATTTCCAGAGAACGGTTGCTAGTAGAAAATGAAACCTGTTTGCCACAAAGTAGACCAATCCAAATTAAAAAATCACTACAATAGTGAACTATGCCTCACATTCTAGCGTATATAAAGCGAGCCCTCACTTCAACTAAGCGTGGCCAAGTCACAAGAGCCAAGATGACGGGCTTTGGGTCCCCCTGTGGTGCATGCAAGTTCTTGAGAAGGAAGTGTGTCAAAGGCTGTCTTCGCACCATACTTCTGCAATGAGCAAGGTGCTGCACACTTTGCAGCCATACACAAGGTCTTTGGTGCTAGCAACATCTCTAAGCTCCTCGCGCAGATTCCGATCTCTGGCCGGTCGGAGGCAACAGTCACGATAACATATGAAGCCCAGGCTCGACTCCGGGATCCGGTCTATGGCTGTGTAGCTCAAATCTTTGCTTTACAAGAAGAGGTTTACTAACTTATACCCACTTTCTTTTTTTCTTTTTTTGTTAAAGGAGAGTCGAAGAAGCCTAACACACACCCATACATTCACCTTCGAGAAGTTGAACTCCCCACCACCAGCAATGATGCTTGAGCGCCCTGCCGTCAGTGCTATACCTACATTCTTCTGTTCATGAACATCCTCACGTTGGCCTTTTTATACGTATTTTAAAATCTAAAGTCTTTTTTCTCGAACAATGTGCCGATTGATATAAAAACCAAGCCTTCTTCTATACTAAGTGGAGTTACCTACATCGATTTTTAGTTGGCACACAAACCTTAATGTTATACAATACTAGCATCTAACTTTACAAAAGAAAGATGATTGTTTTTATTGGTTCCTTCCAACACTAGTTTTTTTTCCTCCACGTTAAGTCAATGACTTCTTCTTTGGATTAAGTACGCAGGTTTGGAAGCCCCAAAGACACTGACTAATCCGGTTGTAGGTAGGTCCGCCTACTGTGGGGGTAAAGCTCTCCCAGTGCTGGTTTTCTCCATTTGCAAAACTCGAACTCGAACTCGAACTCGAACTCAAACTGGAGACCCTGCTTAAAGGGAATCACGTCACACCACTTGAACCCCCATATTTGTCTTTGTTAGTTTTGGTCCATGATTTTCAAACCAATTGTCATTTATGTAAGTTTTGCAGGTTGCAAATTTACACGCACAGATAGTGAGCCTCAAGGCTCAAGTAACCCAAGATAGCTTCAGTTACTCCAAAGGATTGCCTTTCAACTCACACGATCAAAGTATCATGGACAACTTGGAAGCCCTTAGAATGACTCAGTCAATTTCAAAGCCCAAAGAATGTTGTGGGTCCTACCAAGGGACCCAGACATGACATGGAAAGTTTCTCCACAAGCATGAACGGGGGAGGCATTACAGTACTGTGAAATGATGCAAATGAATACCACTGAGATGGACGGTTGGGAGGAACTACATCATTGCTTGCCTATTTAAGATCTTCAGAATACGTGAAACGCATTGCTGTCAATGGCCAGATTTGCCATCCACATTTGGAGACTTGAGTCATATATATATGAAACTTTAATCTATGTATTTTTGGTGTCGACAATATTTACTAAGCGAGGAGAGCTGTTGCTCGCCTCGCTAGGGGGTTGATTCATAAGTTGAAGGTCATGAGTCCCATATCCCATGCATGCATCTGGCTTCGACCTTCCTATTGTACCTGAAAAGAAGGTTTTAATATGAGAGCTTGCGAAAATAAGAGATATAAATTTTACATAGAACACAAGGCTGAACTTTCACATACATGTATTGAGCCTGTCTTGTTCAACACTACATGTAAACTATCTCTTCATTCATAAACAGCATAGTACACTCAGGGCGATAGCCCGCCAGGTAGGGCTCTCGACTCACTTGAAAGCTGACCAAAAGTTCGATTCCCATGGTTCGCATACCCGCCTTTCACCTCTCAACAACAACAACTACAATGGAACGATAGCGCATTTTCTAGCACTAACGAAGTGGGCTACATGATTCTTGGTCATTCTCAAATTACTATTTTGACAAACAGATCGGAGTAAGCCCAATCTCCAATCCAAAACCAATTGACACGCAACTCCCACTTAAAATGGATCGTATGAGTTTGGCGGATGTTCAACAAACCGGTATATTAGTGCCTCATAAGTTGGCCAGCCACAGTTTCTTAGGTTTGGATATCTACCAAACCAAATCCATTAAGAAATAGGACTCTCACTGCAGTCAGGTGATCGGTTTTGGATATGGACCGCAGTTTCAACAAGACCCAAATCATCTCAAGAACTGGATGGAACTGAGATCGAGGTAACTGGACCCAAAACCAGAACCGAACCAAGGAACTCCTTAGTTCGGTTACAGTTCCACTTTCCAGAAAACTGAACCGGCATGATAACCGAAATAAGTGATTCGAAGTCAACAGTTCCAAACCATACATTGCTTCCGGTTGTAAAATCCTCCTTTACATGTTTTTTTTTATTATATAATCGGACCCGTAACCAGACCCAGAACGGGGCCCGGTTAGGTTCCGGTTCCAGGTTTGTGTGGAACCGGTGGAACCGGAACCGGTTTACATTGACGGCCCCACGTAAAATACTTTCTTCGAAGCGCTACCGACCGTCATAAAAGGTGTTGACCTTTATTTCTTCTCACTCCCGTTCATTCGACTCGTTCACTCCATCGAACGCGATCTTCAGAGCCGGGGGTCTCTTCCCACCTGCCAGATTACTCTCATTCATCCACTAGCCATTGTCCGTGCTTCTCAGGCAAGCCATGGCTTTGGTTTCAGCTTCTCGCCGCCTTTCCTTGACGTCATCTCGTCTGCTACGCGGGAGCGCCGATAGATTCATCGGCATTCGGCTGATGTCGTCTTTCAGAGAGGAAAAAGACACATTTGGTCCGATTCTCGTCCCCGCTGACAAGTTCGTAAATCTTCATCCCTTTCAGTTCTCATTGCTTCTTTTTAGTGGATTGGATGAATGCATCAATCATCATTCCGATCGAATGTGGTTTAGCCGCGTCTGCGTGTCCTGATGCAATTCCCTTGTTGGTTGCTATCAATCTGCATTCACTGTGTGACTCGAATGGGTAATCCGTTTGTTTTCTCCATTAAAACGACTGTGCGATCAAAATGAAGGACAAAATTACAAGGTAATGCGATTTACGGAAGAAAGAAGAAAATGACTGTTAATAATAGGGTGGGAACTAAAATCGTCTTTTTATAGCTTTGCTACACTGCAACATGATCAAAACAATTCTAATGGGTAAGTTGCTAATTGTTATTATCTCCACTTTTAAGATGAAAAGTTCATCGCATTTATATCACTATTGCGTTGATTTTACATTCTCTAAATGAGTAACGAATAGTTTTGGTTTTACAATAAAGTGCGGTGAAGCTTACCATTTATATTGCTTTTACTCGAAGTCAGTGTTGTCTCAAACAGTGTTGTCTCAAACGTATCATATCGTAAAGCATTTCGCTCCGTGACGTGGGCGTATCGTAGCGAATCGTATTGTACTTTAATATTAAAAAAATAAGAAAAAATATTAAAAAATAAAAAAAAAATAGTAAAAAAAAATCAGAAAAATTTAGAAAAAATCTGGTAATTGTAAAGAATTCATATAATGCAAAGTTGAGTACATATTAATAATTTTATCATGATTCACCATTGAACAATTGAATAAAATTTACATATTTTGAAGCAAAAAATAAAATACATTTACATTTACATATTGTAATCAAGATCATCAACTAAATAATCTTCTTCTCCATGCTGAAGATCATCATCATCACCTTCTGCTTCAAAATCAAAATCTTCATTGTTGTTGCGTTCCTTCCAAATTAATATATGCAATGTCTTCTTCAGTTAAGAAGGTATTTTCTTCGCTATCTTCTATAATCCAGTCTTCTAATATATCAAAATTATCGAAACTTATTAGATCAAATGGACTTTCTTCTCTATTTATCTTTTTCAATTGCCTACAAGAAAGAAATATAAGTAATTAGTAAATAACATTAACAATTGAAGTCAAACAACATATTGAATTGAATCTTTAAGTACTAACTAATACAAGATTACCTTTCATGAAGCCACATGTTACAACGAATAAAAACTAAGTCATTCAGTCGCTTATGTTCCAACCTGTTGAGCTTTTTTGTATGGATGTGTTCAAAGACACTCCAATTCCTTTCACAACCCGTTGCACTATAGGTTTGACTCAAAACTCGTACTGCAAATATATAAGGTTTGGACAATTACTTACAAACTTATTCCACCAAATATTTATAGAAAAATGTAAACATTAGAAACTTAATTCACAATAATATAAGATTTAAGAAACTTAAATACAAAGATACACAATTTACCTATGTGCATATTAGTACAGTTGTAAATTGCTACAGGCAAACCCATTAAGTGAAGAGCATTATCATAAATCTCCATCTATCAATTTATAGCATATGCTCTACTCTCATGAGGGACTAATCTATCTATACAATTAATGATACCTCGATTAATCTCACCATCCCTTTTGAAGCTTGCTGAATACATGAATGTTGGGTTTAGATAATATGCAACTGCATAAATTGGTTGATGCAATTGTTTATTTCATCTATTATCTATGATTTTTTTACACGACACATAATTTCTCTTTTTTCTATTAAAATTATTTTTAATAGCTTCTTTTGTCCTATCCATGGCTTCATAAAATCTCAAAACCTTTACTAAAAGACATGTAATCCTTAACAGTCTAACACATGCATTCCAAAATATACTCTTCAAGACTATCTTTAACATCTCATTTAATTTTCTATTTCTTCTATTTTGAGGCAACTTTACAAATTGTTGCACTCATTTAAGGAGAACATTATCTTTAATGCTTGCTTCTGTCTCACAAGACCTTGTACAAATAAGAAGTTAGTTACAAACCGAGTTGCAGCTTTATGAAGAAGCTTTGTACCATCTGTATATATCCTCATCATATACAACAAATGCATGGTTGTAGATGAATTTGGTGATATATTGGCAACACTCAGTTGCTGCCTTTATCTCATCCATCTCACCAATATCCTTAATGATGAGATCTAAACAATGGGTTGCGCATGGTGTCTAATAGAAAGTCCCATAAGCATAAGCTAACTCCTTCCCAACTACTTTGTAATTAGTTGCATTATCTATAATCAATTGGACTATATTTTGTAGCCCAACCTCGCATATCACCTTATCAAATTCTTTCTTAGGATCTTTGTAGTATGCCTCTCTTTTGATATGTCTAGAGATCTCAAAAACATAAGTCCTTTAGGATAATAGAAAAGAAAGTTTAACAAGGTCATTCCTCGCCTATTCATCTATCCGTTTGTCATGATAGTACATCCTTTCTCCTTCCATGACTCTCTCAAAGTCGAATAATATTTTTGCACTTTAATGACAGTATTATCTAATATATTTCCTCTCAAATTCTGATAAGAGAGTATCTTGTATCTTAGACCAGTGTTAGCAATTGCATCTGTCATTGCTTGAAAATGAAAATTATTTGCAGTATTAAATGGAATACATGCATCATAAAACATCTTTCCACTGCAAGTTCTACCTAATTATGCAGTTGTTCTGAAGCTATAACAGCACAAATTACAGGTTGAGCATCAGGTTTAGTGGTAGGAGAAAAAAATGAATGTATGCTAGAAACAACTCTTCCTCTACTCTTTCCTTAGCTTCCTCTTCTACCACTTCCAAAGTCTTCAGCAACCCTCTTTCTCCTTTTTGTTGGTCGTGAACTCCTACTACCAATCTCTGTTATGACATCTAAAGGAATACTATCAATGAATATAATATCATCATCATCTTCCTTAAACTGCCCTAAATCAACATTTTGTTGTCTCATCTCTTGTATACTCTCAATCATTTGAATATATTGTCATTTAATGCATTCTGACAAACTTCTAACTCTTCTTCGATAAGGAGTAACTTCTTTTCTAGTCATTCCTTAGCTTCCTCTTCTACCACTTCCAAAGTCTTCAGCAACCCTCTTTCTCCTTTTTGTTGGTCATGAACTCCTACTACCAATCTCTGTTATGACATCTAAAGGAATACTATCAATGTGTTTCAACCATAAAATTCCACCACTAACCACCCTCTCATAAAATAAACATCTTATATTCAATCTGAAACCCTCAACTGGTGTACCTCATTGTCATGCCGGATCATCGGACCGAGAATGAGAGACACCCCTTCTTGCCATCTCAATTAAGCACTTTAATTCAATAAAAAACCTAGAAATGAAAGTACTTCGTAAATCTTTAATCTTCAAATAACACTCAAATAGAGTGTCTCACACTTTATGAATGCAATAAAAATCATATCGACACACTTAATAACTTCATATTTTGCCATTCAAAAAAAGAAAATACAAATAATACAAAAAAATAACAAGTAAAAAGAAAAAAATAAAGAAAAATACTAAAAATATACCAAAGTCCGAGTTAGGAGGCTTGCATGAACAATATAGAATAGGTTTTTAGAGCCTTGAACACTAAGGAGGGAGAGAACCACAGTAGGAAAGCTTGGGGAGCTCTGAAAAAACCATAGAAACCTGCAAAACTAAAGGTTTTCGTTCTAGGTGTATTGTATTTTAGAGGATATTGTATTTGAGCACGTTTTTGCATTCTTTTGAAATTTTGACAAAGTATCTCCTTGCTTGAAGACAATTCTAGGTGTTGGGTATTTATAACAACAAGCATATCAACAACTATAACTTTTATTCGTCATTTAAAAATAGAATCAAAACTTATAAAAAATAAATCAACCTTAAGAAAAAAAAATACACTCTAAAATGACATTCACAATTGTCTCAAATACAATATGTTTGTACTTCTCTAAAAAGAATTCACTATAATCTCCCCTTTCCCAAAGGCAATTCTAGCTCACAAGAGAAATACAGTACATATATATCATCTAAAAAAAATGAATACAAATATCTTTAAGTATCTTTTAAATCCACAATAACTTCGAGGATAAACCAATTACAACAAGTTCATAACAAAATAAATTACAACAACTTTAAGGAAAAAATAAGGTCCTTCCAAAAAATATCAATCATTATATCATGTGAAGCCTTCATCTCTAATTGATATGCTCCCTACATCAAACCCTTCAATAGAAAAGTTAGTAATAAAGAAGAAAAAGTCACCATTATAGGAGAACAAACGAAAGTAGCACAACAAAGAGAAATACAAGTACACCACTCTTGAAAAGTAAGAAAACGCAAGCCTCGTGAACTAACTGAGTAAACCAAAACCCTATATATATATATATATATATATATATATATATATATATATATATGAAAATTGAGAGTTGTTAGACACTCAACCATACCAAAGTTACTAGACAATTCGTGTCGCCCATGCAATCACATGGACATCGATTTGGTTCTATCATAACTAAATCGGTTTAGTAATTTTGATAGTTCCGTTATTCAGTGTGGCTTTGGTTCCCAAAGGTCCAAAACCAAAAGAACCGAATAACAGATTGAAGTACAAATTTGGTTTCGGCCTCCTCTTGTAACAATTTGTTTTTGTTTTAGTACAAATTTGGTTCGGTTCGGTTCGATTATTCATTGAGTTCGATCAGGATTCGGTTTTAAAAGTTAGATTCGTCTCGGTTTTCGGGTTATTTGATCCGGTTCGGTTATTGAACTGAAACGATAGATGCTCAACCCCTAATTGCGCTTGTTCTAATACAGGTCAACAAAGCGTCAAAAAGAGTACGAAAGGTCAACAATGTATTGTGATACCCTTTTTGTCCGTGAAGAAATAATGTAGGGTCATTTATGTTAAATCTTCTCGCTTACAAACCCTACCTCAAATTCCTTACCCCATCTTCAAAACCCTCGCTAAACCCTGATTGCCCACTTGCGCTTCCTGTTTCAGACTTCTTCGCTCTTTCTACAGGTACAGGTACCTCTCTCTCTCTCTCTCTCTCTGAGGCACAATATCGAAGGCTTGGTGGGTTCTCCACTTAACCGCCGAGCTCAAAATTTGTGCGAAATTGAAAGATTTCTCATCCTTTTATGAATCCCTCTACTAGATGATATTTTTCTTCGATCTTAGAGGTTTCTTGTTGAATGAGGAAAGACAGTTTTACATTCTTTCTGTTGATGTCCCGTGCAAGTGCTGGATATGTGCGATATGGGAAAGCGAAATCCGGGATTTGCCATGTTTTTCATTTCTCCGAGAATGGGAACCGCCGGTTCCGATTTCAACGTTGGGCTCATGCTGTATCAGGATCTTTTTATTGCAGGGCCTGGCCTTGAATCGGTGATGGCGAACCCGAAGGTGTTCTTTGATATCCTGATTGCGAAGGGGAAGGCCGGAAGGCTAGTGATGGAGCTGTTTGCGGACGTGACGCCGCGGACGGCGGAGAATTTCCGGTGCCTGTGCACCGGCGAGAAGGGGATCGGCCGGTCTGGAAAGGTACTCCACTACAAGGGATCCGTTTTTCACCGGATCATACCCGGGTTCATGTGTCAGGGTGGTGACTTTACTCGGGGCAATGGGACTGGTGGCGAGTCCATATATGGATCCAAATTCGATGACGAGAACTTTCTGAAGAAGCATGTTGGGCCGGGAGTTCTATCGATGGCGAATGCAGGGCCGAACACTAACGGGTCGCAGTTCTTCATCTGCACGGCCAAGACGCCATGGCTCGACGGCAAGCACGTCGTCTTTGGCCATGTTGTTGAAGGTTATGAAGTAGTTCAGGCCATGGAGAAGGTCGGTAGCGAAAGTGGGTCCACTTCGTCGACGGTCTTGATTGAAGATTGTGGGCAGATCTCTTAGGATCGTCGATGTTGCACTCTTTTCCCCCCACTGTTCAAGCAAACAAGAGAAGTCTGTATGAATGCAAAATATGCCCCTCTTGCATGCCGTGTTGATGCAAATGCAACACTTTGACTCGTTTTATTGATGCAAATGCTAAACTTTGACTCGTTTTATTAATGCAGATGCAACACTTTGGCTCGTTCTATTATGGTTTTTAGCATATAATATAATCAAAATGCAACTTTATTCTTTTCCTTTCCTGGTACGACCGGGAGGCTGAAACCAGATAGATGCCGCGAGTATAGAACTGATGACCCTCAACTTGGGAGGCAACCACCTAGTCAGGTGAGCTTGTGATGTTACTGAATTAAAATACAATGTGTTCAATTGTTGCTTGTGTGTAGAAGAAGAATTTGACATTGTTGATATACATTGTGCATACGAGGCCTCGCCAAATTGATGAGGGTTAAGGCTAGATTTATGTGTTGAATTTGTTTAGAATTCTTATTAGTTATCTCACTTATGGAAAAGAAAATCCTTTCAGATTTCTAAGATGATTTGGATAAAAAGAAGCTTAGGGTCGGAAAGCAAGTATGAGAAAGTAGAATGTGAAAATCTTAAAACAAGCAAAAATAGTGATGTAGTTGTTGAGTTCAGTGTGAGCTTGGCACATAATGAGTTTTATGAAAACATTGTGGCCGACCCCTGGGAAAAAAGGCTTTAGCCGTTGTTGTTTGCAAAGGCTTAATAACCTTGTTGAAGAGATTTGTTCTTCAGTCCCAGCTTTCTTCCTCTTACCAGTAAAGTGTGTATTCAAAGCATTAAGTGCCCACCATCAAGCAAATAGGTGGCGGCTTAAGAAGTTATCCTCTCTTTCTTTTTCCAATCTTTGTATTGGAAGTCTTCCGTTTTTTGTTTCTGTGTTCCTGCTATATTTCTCCCCCACAAGGGAGTTTGAGTGTTAAACAAGAAGGGTACATCGTGTACAATGTACCGGGTTCATGTTGACACAGCTTGTCCTTGTTCGTATTCACATAAAAGAGATGAAACAAGACCTGTATCTGAATTGTCACCCTAAATGGGGGCAAGTTTGACTGTGGTTTACGCTTGTTGGCATCGTACAAGGTGCATTTGATTCGGTTGATTTGGGGTGTCAGGTCTTGGTATAGACTCAGATGTGCTTATAAATATGGTTCCATATAAGTGGTATTGAAGCATGAGTTTGTGTGTGAAGCTCTTATGTTCAGTTTTTATGGTCCAATTTAGTTTTTTACTCAAATTAGACCTATAGCGTTATTGCTCGATGCCAACAAGGGATTGCCAAAGTTTTTTATTCAAATTGGACTTATAAAACCAATTGTCCATTGGCATATAATGAACATGTGGAGCCTACACATTTGAAGAGTTAAGCTGAAGAAATACTGAATTTGTTGGGAATCATCATGCATCCATACAACCAATCTCCTCTGACCTGATGGAATAAAGTCACATTGGTCACTTGGAGTGCACCTATGCAAATAAGATACTCTTACAAAAACATGTTGGTAAGTATGACTTATGTATGCAGAAAATATTAGCTACCACATAGGCAATCACCGAGCTTTATCTTCTTGGTTTACTGCTCTCTTGAGAAAGCCATCACTACCCTTTAGAAACTGTTCATATGTATGAACTAGCACCACCCTTGAGGCCATCGATTCTGAGGGTCCATCCTAGGGATCCTGATCCATTTTCTTGCTTGACATGAACCCAATACCTCTGTGTTCTCCCTCTTTCTCAGTTGCGGGATCTCATCCTGACTAGGCAGCAGAAAGAGATCTTTGATAGACTTGACTGCATCGACCTTCTCGTACGAGATCTAGAGGGACTCCGGTGGCAAGTTTTGGGACAGAAGGGGTGAAGCACCTCCCCAGCCGTTTGAAGGTATGCAAGGTTGTTGAGGGGCCAGCCTTGGGATCTTGGGTCCGAGAGAGGGAAAGCAAGAGCCTTGAGCAGTAAGAGACTCGTGAGTCTTTTGTTCATGATACAGAGAACTGATTTATTTCATGCTTTCTTCCATCTCTCTCTCTCGTGTGAGCTGGTAAGGATATCAACATCCATCTCCATATTTATAATAAGTGCACAAGATCGATGACTGAAAGAAATACAATTATTATAAATCAAGCTTTGCTTTAGAAGAGTGAATTGCTTCTCGAATGCAGGAAAAGCTCAAGTCGATTGTTGTAGACATGATCCATTTGGAGTATCATGGGAGACTGTTGGCGCCGAAAATCGAATCGACTTTGACTGAACGCAGATACAAAGACTGATCTTGGATCTAGAGAAAGTTGATTATGATCACTTGCGTTCAGCATAAGATAAACGAGACTTTTCTTCTAACCAAAGTGCTTGGAAAACATTATCGAGAGAAAGATAGTTCATACATTAAGGAGTATCCAAGATAGTCAAATATCCTTAAAAGAACAAAAAAGAGACGTGACAACAATAGGTAAGCCTTTTTTCTCGTATTAGATGGGATCGACTACATGGATTCTTTGATTTCATAGAGTTCAATGACGTGTCACGCTAGCAGTTAACTCAAGATAAGCTAGATCATTTTCTATTGTTTCTTTTCAATACTTTTATGATATTCCTCTTCTTCTTTTAGTATTTTTACAATCTCATTTCTTATATTTTCTTAATGAATCTTCTTTTGGTTGCCTCTTTTTACATGTCCAAACCATCTGAAACGATTTTCTCTTACTTTATAATCTATTGATGCCGCTCTTAATTTGTTTCTAATAACCTTATTGTGTATATGGTCTTTCATTGTATAACCACTCATCCATCTCACATCACACGACGGAATAAGATATTAAGAAAATATTTTGTTTAATATTTGCTGTTCTGTAGAAGAATATTGGAACTAAGGCTGAAAAGATTTGTTATCCATATTATATCTAGGTTTTAAATAAGATGAAAACAACAAAAGGTAGGTTTAAAGATCTTTCCGTCAAGTATGTATATTAGTAAAGGCAAAACTGTTGTAAATTTTGTATACCATCTTTAAACATTAAGCAGGTTTTTCACCAAAGAGCATAAGGCTGCTTAGGGATCCTAATTGCGAAAATAGACGAGACCAAGTCATCCCAAATGATCTTCCTCCAAGTGGAAGAAAGAATGGTTGCATTTTGTTTGAACAAGCCAATATACTTCAGAGGATTCAGAGTTAGATGCAACCATTGAATAATGACTCAGAATACAATTGTTAATCATATCTTGTTTTGGTTATGATAAACCGCCTAAGCGGGTCGGATGATCATATTTTAAAACTATGTAACTTGATACATTTTTAACGAGAAGTCCTGGTCTTTGATACAAATCACAAAGCCTTGAATGGTGGCCGATAGTGGCTGCTAAGCATAATTAACCACCATACATGGTCCTAAAGACTGCTAAACATTATGTTCATTAAACTTATCTTTGCATATCAGCATAATTTTTTTTGACCATTTCTGGTTATCAGAACCATCAACATGCAGAGTGTTAGTTCAACGGTAGGGCACTCTGGTGCCATTGCTGCTTCTATGGAGTGCGACTCTCAAGGGGTGCATGCGTGTGCGTGTTAGGCTTCGGCCTCCTCTTGTAAAAAAAAAACTTGTACAAAATATTTGTCATCAATTTGAATGGGAGTTTATGCATAGCCGCTTAAGTTACCATAAATTTACATTTTTTTTTTAATCCCCCTCTGTTTTTGAACTTTTTTTCATGCTACCTTGTGTTTCGTATGCTTGTACTGTTAAGTATGCTCTATGTTAAGCAGCGTACTCAACTATTTAGGTATGATTGTAACGTTAAGAAGTTTAGTCAAGTACGTTGGCGATTAATTGAATTTATCATAAAAATGGTACGAGACTTATATAAATAACGCAACCTTCTTTTTAACGAAAATAGAACTTCCTTGTATGAAGCACAATGAGCAATAGCTCACCTGGTTAGGGAGTCGCCTCACAATTTGAAGGCCATGAGTTCCATCCCTGGGGCGTGCATCTAGCTCCAGACTCCCCATTGTACCCAAAAAGAAAAGGTTTAGTGAAAACCATCTCGCACATATTACTTAGTACTTCATCCAGGGTTTTATTCATTAAAATAGGACAACAATGGAAGGGAAGATCGACATATTGCGACTGCAGCTTTTAAGATGCCATGATGCAATCCCATTGAAACTTGAAATGCTTTTAATCCGGCTACTTCTACAGCGATTCCCTTGCCTGTTCGAATGCCAAATATTTTTGACCCTGTATCCGGCAGGTTCGAGATAAGTACTCAACATTATATATATATATATATATATATATATATATATATATATATATATATATATATATATATATATATATATATATATATATATATATATATATGTGTGTGTGTGTGTGTGTGTGTGTGTGTGTGTGTGTGAGTGTGTGTGTATATATATGTATGTATTTATGCATGTATATGTGTGTGACATTGAACTTCCAAAATCTATATAACCTATCATCAAAATTAGATTTAAGATTTTAATCAAATATATCTTTAATATTAAAATGTTACCAGGGTCGGAATTCAAGTATGGGGCCAGGAATAAGTATACCCATCTTGGATGTGTGCCATTGCCATCCTAGCCAATGTCACTTAGTGTTGGAAAAATGCTTAGTTTTAGTGTTGGAGTAACGAAGTTTAATTGACAGTAATTCATTTTATCCATTTTAAAATTAAACAGCCAGATATTTTTGAGATAAACAAAATTTAATCTACTGACTTTTCCCCTTCAAAACTTCGAGGTTATGGCGTGGATGTCTAATTGGTATATATAGAAAATGTAATTCCAAGGTAGGAAATTTAAACAGAATTATGAAGAATTGAGAATTGAACCTATTACTGTTAAAGTGAATTTCAAACATGAGCGTTCAAGGTAAATGGTAAAAGTGTGACATGAATTTCTTTTCCTTTAAATCTGCACCTATCAACGTACCCATTTATAGCAAGAATCTTAGTTTAGGTTTTTCTTCAGTTTCAAGTAATGAGAGTGCATCAAGCTTGCTCAGTGAATTCCGAAACAAACAACCTTCTCATAATCTTGTAATACACTCTTAAACATCAGTGGATCTTCTTCATTTTTCTCATCTTCCTTGCACAGAAGCTTCAACTTTTCGATGGAAAAACTGAGGACAAAAGAAAAGTAGCCAACCAAGCTGTTTGAGTTTTGATCTGGCTTGGATTTGTCATATGAAGAATTTCCTTTTGTATTTATCTCTTGTCGAAGGGATGTGCATAGGAGTTAGGGTTTTATTTTACCATGGAGAGATTCTAGGTCATTGTATTGGACGCCACTCTTCTTATCACAGTGGCAAATCTTCCTGTTAGTCTTGTTTGGTTAGGCATCTCTCTGGCCGAACTACGTAAAACCATTGTTTTTCTCTTTCTTTTTTTTGTTTGTGCATCATTTTCTGGGAATCAAATTTCATGATCGTGAGCGTGTGCTTCCACATCGGATTGTTTTTGTGCACAATATTAAGCCAAGGAGAAAGCAAATCAACAATCCCGGAGCTGTAAGTAGTAAGTAATTCAAGTAAAAGAACGGTCATGGGAGCTGCAATAAAGCAGGTGAGGCTACAAACGGACCCGTCGAGGAAGGCTGCAGCCGCATCCATATTGGAATCAATAGATTTACATTGATTAGTTCATCACCGAGTTGAAGGGTCTGTGCCGGAACAAGCAGTCCACTACCAATATGCGTTCAAGCCCATGCCACGATGACCAAAATAAAGATCATGTAAGGCAGTGGCCATTCTCGGCAACTCCAGCATAAAAACGGTTGAACGGGTCATTGAGTCATTATCTGTGGTCGGGATATGAAAAGAATGTGGTCGGGATATGAAAAGAATGACCGTAACGGCTATAAAGGTCGAAACTGCCATACGGTTGCCAAATGAAACGGTAAATGTATGGATAAAGGGGTTCCAAAAGAGCAAAACCCAGTAGGATAATCCGGGAAGGATGGAGCTCGCGTTGCTCTATAAATAGAGAGTAGCGCAAGCAAAAGATCATCGAAATCCACCGAAACCCACAATCTTCTCAGGAAAACCCCACTGAAAGAAACCTTAAACAAAACCACATACCTTTTTCTGTTCTTTCGCTACAGGCATACCTCAAAAACACGTTTAGGAAACCAGAAGGTCTACAAAAACAAGAAATCGGCAAGATCAAGAACCGGATGTCAATAGAAGAAAGAAACCAGCAAAGAGTCGACCAAAAACATAACATTTGGTATCAGAGCAAAGTTTTTGACCCTACAAACAAGTACGGGTTAGTTTATAGAAAAAATATATATACATGAGAGAAAAACTTCTTGCAAGTCGAGACAGGCCATAATAACCTACTTAAGTCAAGACAAATCAGAAAATAGGTTGAAAGAAGAAAGATAGTAGCCGGTAAAACCTTGGCCAGAGGCCAAAGGTTGATGATAAGACAAGCAGACATCCGAAGAAGGCCATTATGGCTGCGAGAGTCCTCTTCCAGGAGGTCAGAGAATGGCTACAACAAGAGAGGTGATAGAAGGCCGCGAGTGGCCACGGCCCAGGAGACGGAACGACGAAAACTGCTCTCTCTCCTTTACGCTTTTAAAGCCCCTCAAAACCGCTCTCGGTTTTGAAAAACCACCGGCAGGCAATGGATTGAAAAGTCCATTCTATCTTGATCGATTTTTAAAATTTACAGATTGTCACTGGACAAAACTACGAAAATTTCCAAATGTTTTCAGGTAAAAAGACAGTTTTGCCATTACTTAGGCGAAATATCAATTTCACCCTCCGGTAGTTTATGAAAATTACCAAATATCGAGATATTGATTTACATTACTGTCCTTCTCGATTAAGTTTATTACAATACTGTCACTATGTCAAAAGACAAATTAGTCCCTATCCTTTTGAAAAAATTATAGATTCGGACTATAGGATAAAATTACAAATTTACTCCCAATCAGTTACGAATTTTATACAAATACCAAAAACTAATTTTACTATTTGTCCTTAACCTTTTTCTAAAAATTATAAAAGTATGCATAAAGTTAAAATTATTGTTTTATCCCTAGTATTTTGAAAAATTATCAAAGGCAAATATTTTTTGAGAAAATTACGAATTTATCCAAGTTTGCTTCTATATATATTTGAAATGAGTTATTTTAAGCTCATATTTGTAATATTCTTAGTCGTGCTAACCATATTCATGCTATATGTGTTTTGTTGCTTGTTAAATGTTTCCTTTTTAGACCGTCTAATTGTTATAATTGTCAAACACATAAAAATGAACTCTATAATATGTGTGTCCAAACTAGAAAAAATCGAAAAGTTCGGCCTGAACTTCTAAAGATGAAAGAGAAGAACTCGCTTCCTCTAACACTTGAAGGTGTTGAGTATGTCTTAAAGAAAATTGTGCGTCCACCACCACCAAACGTAACTGAGCAATAGATATAAATGTATAAAATATTTCTAAAGGACAATATAATAGCAAGAACTATCATATTGACATACATGGAGGATGACTTGATCAAGGTTTTCGAAGAATTTAAAATCGCCAAAGAGTTGTTCAATTCTATAACAGTCAAATATGATACAACTGCTAAGCTGCATGTTCAATTGCTACTACAAAAATGCAATTCCTTCAAAATGAAAGAAGGGATAACGTAGTAGAAAATATAAACCATATGTTGGTAATGACTAGGGACCTAGTTGTGGCAAAATCAATCATCCCGAAATCGATGCAAATATCAACAATATTAAATAGTCTTCCCCCATCATGAAATATGGTCACTACTGCCCTCAGATTAGGGTCAGAAATCAACATTTAAGAATTGTCTCTGAAAGCAGCAATAGAGCAAGAACATATGAATAAAAACAAGAAAGAAAATTTGATAGTAGTAAAAGATGAGATAAGGTCTCTAGACCCAACCAAAGAAGAAATAAACCAAACAAAAAGTTTGGGAAGAATAACAAAAAGGGTGATCAATTTTTTAAGAAAACGTAGGAAACCGCTTCTCGAGTCAAGTGTTTTAGCAGTGGAAAGATGGGATACTACAAAAAGAATTGCCACAACAGGAAATGTGGAGGAAATAACCCACAACGCAGATAATTAGAGAAGCATGACATAATTTGCGTGATATCCGAATGTCTTTACATGGACCGCCCGGTTACTGGTTGGTGGATTGACTCTAGATCTACTAAATACATCTCAAAGATCAAGAAAGGGGCAATAGATCTAAAGGAGTACAAACCAAGAAAATATTGATTGTACATGGGAAATAATACTTTCTTACATGTTTTGGGTATTGGCTCATTTAAAATTTTTGTAAGACATACCGGTTGTACTTACTGATGTATTGATTGTGTCATCTATAAGGCGCAATCTCATTTCAGTCCCTTCCTTACTAAAGAATGGTTTTAAAGTCAAGTTTATTCCTCACAAGGTGATTGTGGGAAAACATGAGAGAATATTATGGTATAAACACCTCGGGCATATAAGTCTGAAAAAGTTGAAGAAATTATCCAACTTTGACTTACTACTTAGATTTGAGAAAAATACTTTTAACAAGTGCGAAACTTATATATTAGGAAAAATGATAAAAAATATTTTCTTAAAGAGTCAATAAGGGCAACAACCTTATTGGAAGTCATTGACATGAATTTATATAGACTATTTAGAGTAAGGTCAAATCATGAAAACGTTTATTTTATAACCTAATGATTACTCGAGATATATGTATTTATATCTCCTAGAACATAAATTTGAGGCACTTGAAGCTTTTAAAGAATATAAATATGAAGTTGAAAATCAATTGGGGCATCCAATGAAAGTCTTAAGATGAGATAAAGGTGGTTAATATACCTCTACAAAATTTTTATAATTATATAAAGACTTTGGTATTGCAAAGCAAAATACAATGCCCAAGACACCTCAACAGAATGGTGTAGCTGAAAGATATAACAGAACCTTATTAAATATGACAAGGTCAATGTTAATTAATGCATCTCTATCAATGATATTTTAAAGAGAAGCAGTAAGTACAACAGTATACATATTCAATAGAGTACCATGTAATGTTGTATTCACTACACCATATGAGATGTGGTTTGGAAAAAAACCCAAGCTAGGTCATCTTAGGAGGTGAAGATCTATTGCACATGTAAATATCCTTGATCAATCTAGAGATAAGCTAGATAATAGGTCCTTCAGGTGTATATTTATCAGATATCCTAAAGATTCAAAGGGATATCAGTTTTATCATAAGGACCATAGATTGATAGAGAGCAGAGATGTTGAATTCTTAAAAGATACTAAGAATGACATCTTGAAAAATAATGATAAACATAATGACAATCTATTAGACCTATATCAATCATCATTTGAACTTATAAATGACCTTCATGAAACAACTGAAACCTTAAGTGGACATAAAAGGCTTACGGTCACTCTGTCCTACTTAAAAGATTATCACACTTATCTTGTATAAGAAGTGTTTAATTCGATGAATTTGGATGAGTTGACTGATAATTTGACTTATCAACAAGCTATGAACTCATCGAAAGTAATAGACTGAGAGAAAGCCATGGGTGGGGAAATTGAATTCATTGAGAAAAACAAAGTATAAGAATTGACTAATTTGCTAAAAGGAAGGAAAGTTATAGGTTGTAAATGAGTTCTAAAAAAGAAATATAAGGTCGATGGTTTAATCGACAAGTTTAAAGCGAGGTTGGTTGCAAATAGTTTTTGATAAAAAGAGGGGATATATTATGTTGAGACATATTTTCTAGTTGTTAAATTTGCATTCATAACGATAATCTTGACAATATTTGCATATTATGATTTGGACTTACATTAGTTAGATGTAAAGACAGTTTTTCTAAATAGAGATTTAGATGAAATCATATACATGCAGTAGCTCGAAAGATATATAGTTGAAGGCCAAGAAGATAAAGTATATAGGTTGAGAAAATCCCCCTATATGACCTGAAAAAGTCATCTCGCCAATAGTATTTGACTTTTCAAAATGTCATTATAGAACTTGGGTTTGTGGCTAATGAACTTGATCATTGTGTATATATCTAGAACAGTAGGAGCCACTTTATCATCTTATCATTATATGTAGATGACATATTATTAACTGAGAATGACAATGAGATGATTGACAAAACAAGTCATGATTAAACTCAAGGTTCGAAATGAAGGATATAGGGGAAGTTATGAGAGATATATTGACTATATCCTCAAGAAGTTTAAAATAAATGAATGTAAGTCTATTGTTACACCCGTTGCAAAAGGGGTCAAAATAAGTAAAATTGATTGTTCTGATGAAGGAGACAATAAGCCTAAAGTTTATTATGTACAAGTTATAGGTAGCTTGATGTATGTTATGCTGTGTACAAGACCTGATATCAGCTTTGTTGTTGGTCTTATAAGTAGATATCAAAGTAATCCTAGATAACATTATTGGGTAGTTGTAAAAAGGATTTTAAGATATCTGAAAGAAATAAGAGACTTGAAACTGTATTTTTAAGCAGATGAGCTGAAAGTAGTAGGATACTCAAATGCTAACTTTGTTGGGAGCAAAGATGACAACAAATCTACCTCGGAGTAAATATTATTATTTGGAGGTGGTGTTGTTTCTTGGGCATATAAGAAATAGGGTTATGTAGCATTGCATACAAAAGAAGCTGAGTATGTGGCTTATTGTATGGTTAGAATGAGTGTCGTCTGAATAAACCGTTTCATATGAGATTCGAAGCTTGAAATAGCTGACGAGCCTATTGTCATTTATTGTGACAACAACGCAACAATTACTCTTATTAAGAGTGGAGCTGATAGCTCTAAAAGCAAACATATAATGGTTAAATATCACTATGTTCATGATATGATTATGAGAAAGGAAATATCCATTTCATACGTGCTAATAAGTGATATGTTGGTAGCCCCCTTGACTAAAGGCATAAAAGAGGAGTTTTTCTCAAAACATGTTGCGAACATAAGTTTGAGATATGTTTGACGGTTGTGTAGGTAAATAACCATATAATAGTTAGTAATTGCACTAACAATCATGAAATGACATTATTAGGAAAACCCCATAAAAGTGAGAAAAATCAGTATGTCAGTTCACTTGTTTCGAATGGTCAAGTGGGAGATTAAGACAGTGGTCATTCTCAACAACCGCAGTACAAAAATGGTTGGACTGATAATGCAACCGTTATTTGTGGTAAGGATATGGAAAGAACGGTCGTAACGGCCGAAACTGTCGGACGGTTACCAAATAAAACGGTAACAGTTAAGATAAAGTGGTTTCAGAAGAGAAAAGCCCAGTGAGATAATTCGTAATACACCGAAACCCACAATCCTTACAAGAAAACCCCACTCAAAGGAAACCTCAAACAAAACTACTTACTTTTTCTTTTATGTTCTTTCACTGCACAGGTACCTAAGAAACATGTTGAGAAAACCGAAAGGTCGACATAAGCAAGAAATCAGCAAAATCAAAATCAACAACTGGTGGTCAAAACGGCAATGAGTCGACCGGAAACGCAACAGATGAGAGATAAAATGACAAAAACAACTTCTCTAAAAGAGGACTATCTGTGTGCGTGTGCGTGCTTATGTAAAACAAAACGCTCATCGTCCGAAAGCAATTGATAAACAGTCAAAATTCGATCATGCCTTGCCTTCATCAAAAGATAAGATTAAAGGAAAGTCACACTCTGAAACTGCCATGGTCATGAAATAGCTATCCCTTATCTTTCTCTCCAAAGAAAAATAAAAATGCTCACCCTTTTGATATTACATCAAAGTTGAATGAAATCACCGAGTCCTTTCAAGGAGTACAAGACGCTGCTTTATTTTGTTCTATATATGACTAACACATCAGGCCAATTATATGACGAGGTCGCTGATTTAGTACTCTCATATGCAAACTAATACCAACCTTGAGGCCACCTGCCTTTGGGATCCATCTTAGGAATTCTGATCCACTTCTTAGGATGGCTTGCTCCCGTTTCTTCTGTCTTTCCCTTCTTTCCTGCAAATAGCCGCAATAAGTACGGTTTTTCAGCTTCAGCTGTCTTCTCCTCTTCTGCAAGCTTGGGGGCTACAGAGTCCTCGGCTTGCTCGGCCTCAGCGACTTTATCTTTATCAACTTTTATGGGCTCTGGTTGAATGTTGTTGGCGAGAAGATTGGAGATGCCTTCCAATAAGTTGTTTAAAGGCAAGGAAGACGGGTGTTCGGAGTCAAGGATGACCGGTTTCATTTGGTTATTAGGTGGCATTGAGGGGAGGAATGCGTTTTGTAATGCAGAGGACTCCTCCTGTGAGAGAAGGAAAGGGTTTTGTGTTACATGGGATTGCTCATCTACCGAGGGGAGGAGGAAGGGGTTGTGTGATGCATGAGACTCCTCTACTGAGGGGAGCAGGAACGGGTTCTGTGGTGAATGGAAGTCCTCTATTGACGGCAGAAGGAAGGGGTTCTGCTGTGCAGGAGACTCCTCTTTCTGTTGTTTCATCTCTCTCTCTCTCTAGCTATGTGTGTATGTGACCTATGGGAAGTTCTTGAGGATTTACGGTATTTATAATGAATAGAATTGAACATGCATGATGAGAAAGCCTGGATTTTGAAGAAAACTGAAAGGGAATGTACTTGAGTGAACAAATTTTAGTTGCAGGGAACATGCTGCGTGGATCTGGATACCGATGAACTTTATTGACTTGACTACCTAGAAGATCCCTTAAAGTAGTGCTCTTGACGAAGAAGGATTTTTAACATTTGAATGTGTGAAGTGGTCTTTTATCATAAATGATAAATTGGTTCACTGCCGCAACCCCAACACAGATACACACACTCACACAAGAAGTTATTCTTTTACGTGGTCGTGTATTTTGATAAATAAACCGTGAGTACCGATTCTTAGGTTTTAAGGCATGCCAAATTCATTAATTAGTTGGTTACGCAAGTAGCTAAAGATGGTGGACTTCATCTCGTGGGGTCTCTTTCTATATAAGAAAACTGATAGTTGCTAGAAACTCTCTTACCTATCAAGCCGTCAACATCGACACGAGAGTCTGTAATACACATGGCTACATTAATATTTTGATCATTATCATCCCTATCATACGATAAGAAACTATCCTGTTGCTCTCCCTTTCTCTCTCTTTAGAGAAAGTGAGAGTTGCTTGACAACCTTATATTGTTTAATCATCACCATCCTTAGTGTTATCAATTTAATGATGTTGATCAAGAAACTCATCTCGTATTACATTTAGTGCACTCATATATATTAAATGATATCGATTCTCGTATTTATATTTATCATACAAACGACAAATATTATCTCGTACGAGAAAATGAGTGACAACTCTCAATTTTCATATATATATATATATATATATATATATATATATATATATATATATATATATATATATATCTTCTCTCATAAAATACAAGAATTTGACCATGTTTTCCTTTTTTTTCTTTCTTTTTGAATTCAAAAGGTAATAATACATCATTCTGTATCATCGTTACATCTTGTGTAGTAGCCTCTCGGATATGTATCAATCAGACATCTTGTGTTATGGCTTCTTGAATCTTAGCTAGTAAAAAAATGCGCCACTCCTGATCTATAAGAACAAAGAAACGATAAGAAAGGCATTGCTTGTTAGTTAGAACCAGACCTTATTCCAAGTTGACGTATTCAATGGCATTAGTCACTTCGGGACACTACAGGAGATGGCAGTTGGCCGTTTTAGTTGCAGACGTTTTCAAGTGCCCCATTTTTTACGACGTGTGCAAATTCTTTTACTCGACGAGGAAGAGCCATGTATGAGAGGATTGACAATAGTCTTAAGGGACGATGAATTGATTAATGGAGACCACCTCAGTTGGATTGGGTCAAAGAAGATATCGATAGGATATCTCGAGGCCACCTTGCGATTGCAGGCAGTAGCAGTAGCAGATGTAAGCCATTGATGGTCGAGAACTGGCGGTCTCTGCTACTGCCAAAATCGGAAACAGGAACAGAACCGCACTACAGTTATGTTCGTTTTGGGTCCGGTTACGACGTTACTGGTCCAGGGTCTGATTATGAACGCAGTTCCGGTTTAAGGTACGGGTTAGATTTAGTTTCAAAAAGTTCTCTCCCTCTCCTGTTTAGTTTCAAAGCGTCCTCTTTCTCCATTTCCTACTCTCCCACACTATGACAGTGGGAGAAGAGAAGTAGCACACCTAAAGGACAAATGCCCTCGAATTTCTCAACAACTGCAATGGTAATGGTAGAGAGCACTTTACCGTTAAGCTACCAATAAGGTTGAGATAACGAGTGTTGAAAAAGATATATAAAACTTATGTAATCAAGGTTTTGAACCGTCAACTTTGGTTTCGATTTCAAACCGGTTTTAGAACACCATTAATTGTAACAATTACGGTTCTGGAGCCTGTTCGACCAGTTTTAATTACGCTGGTAATACGGTTCGGGTTCAAACTGTTAGGCCGAACCGATCATGTCTAGTTGCACCAACAATTCAACTGGTGAAACCTAATCGATCCAATTGGAAAGAGAGATTGATGTTATGAGCAAACGGGGTATTACTCAATTTGCAAAGCACGCAACATCAACTTGGAAACGAGAGGTAAAAAATGAGGAGTATTTATAAGAGAGACGAAGAGAGATGCTTTGTCACGAGAACACTATGGTTTGTAAACGCAACAAAGAAGCAGGTGATGATGCAAGCCCTCGCTTGTGAAACCGGATTGGATTGGCCGGTCAGACCGGTTTAACAGGATGCTGGATCGCGTGATCCGGCACGGCCTACATGTTTGATTGGCCTGAAAAAAAAATCGGCATCTGACCCGCGGATCGGTCGATTGAATAGGTCCATCCGGAGCTGCTGAACTAGCCGGTGAGATAATTTTAGGTTATAGGTCTTAGAGTACGTGATATACATTCCAAGAACTTGATGAAAAATAGTATTGAAGTTTCTATACGTTGATTCTTACAATTTTTTTGAGGTTTTTATAGGTTTTTGTTGAAAGGAAAAAGCAGTCACATCTCCCAAATAAGAGATCCGTGACTAACTGCATCTCCTATCAACAAAGGCTCGCGCTTAAACACGTATCTCTCATAGAAGAGATATGCTTGTGCCTCGTGTCGAGAATTACTGATATTTTCTCAATACGATTTCGACCGAAAACAAAATTAATATTAAATAAACAATAAAAAATATACCAAATCAACTTACTTGAGAAAATCACCTATTCATCTTCAAATCAGCCAATTTCTTTTTCTATGTTTCCCTCTTCCTCTTCTTCTTTCTTCTGTTTGCTTCTTCTGCTTTTTCTGCCAGATCCAAAGGATTGTGGAACAAGGGAGGGCAATATATCATACATTCAAGTCAAGTTTTAAATCATGAGTCGCCGGAGAAATGATGTGAAATATAGACGATCAGGTGAAAATACGGACGGAGAGATTTAGTGATCGAAAGGTGTCGTGAAAATTTCTTAGAGTGAACAAATGCCTAACCAATTGAACCAACCAAGCGTTGGTGATGGTAATATCTTTTATTGTGTTATCTTAGAGTGAATGACATGAAATCTCTTTATGAATTCAGACAGAGATTTCTGTACCCTTTTCTATAGAACCGATATGGGTCGATCCAATTTGCCTTGGTGCAGAAAGTCGACCTGTAGAAGTTCGCCTTGAACAGTTGAACTCTTGAGAAGTTCGGCTCCTAACATTGATAAATCCTTTACAGGTGACCAATCACGACCCAAGGAAATGGAGCTGCTCAATAATGAATGAATATGGCTAAGGGAATGTTGGGAGATCAAGTGCCAGAGAGAGAGAGAGAGAGAGAGTTTTTACAACCATGGTCATAAACTACAAAAAAAGAAAATTACAATCTTAATTCCGATCCTTTATTTAGCATCTAAATTCTAATTATGGTAAACTCAAAATATGGATACTGTGATGCTTCACGTTACAGCCCCCCCCTCTCTAGAAGGAAACGAAACCCTCATCCATTGTATGTTACAGCAGCGTTGCAGGAAATCATCAAGTCCCTTCAGGGAAGAAAATGAAGCACAGTTTTTATTTAGCTCTGTACATGACTAACACTAGAGACGGAATTTTCGTCAAGATAAACTAAAACCAACCTTCAGGACTCCGACCCTTTGGATCCATCTTTGGAAACCTGATCCACTTGTTACGCTTGCTTGCATCTGCCTTTTCCCTATTCCCTGCAAATAGCCTCAAGAAATACGATATCCGATGTTTAGTTGTCTTCCCCTCATCTTCTGCAGGCTTAGGGGCCACGGAGTCCTCGCCTTGCTCGATGTCATCTAGTTTATCGGTTACGGAATCTGATGGATCGTGGTTGGCTACAAGATCGGAGATGCCTTCCGAGAAGGCGTTTAAGGTCATGGAAGAAGGCTGCTGGGGATCGAGGATGACTGGTTCCATTTGGTTGTTGGGTGCTACTGATGGGAAGAATGCTTCTCTCAGTGCAGAGGGTTCTTCTTCAGGGAAGGAATGGCTTTTCCGGTAAAGAGGAATTCCCCTACTGAGGGGGCAATGATGGGGTCCTGTTGTGAATGGAACTCCTCTACTGAAGGTAGCAGAAACGGGTACTGCTGTGCAGGAGACTCCCCTCTCTCTGCGTGATCTTTGGGGAATTCCCGAGGATTTAGTGCATTTATAACGAATAGAAGTGTACATGCAAATGAGAAAGCTAGATTTCGAAGACAATTTGGAAGAATGATTTACATTGGAGATCGAATTTTAGTTGCAGGTGACATGCTGCATCTGGATACCGATGAACTTTATTGACTTTGACTACCTAGAGAAACTCGTACTCCATCTCTCGAGTAGTATTATTGAAGAAGAAAGATGGCTGAAGCTTGAATTTGAATAATACTGGATGGGTTTGGAAGTAGCTCTCATCCCAAACGAGAATTTAGGTCACACACAGGCCCTTCACACCGGCATGTTTGCACTATTTGCAAAACTCATGGCCTTTCTCGGATAAGAAAACAAAATCCTCATTGATTGTGATGATTATATATCAGGTTTCTACGTGTTCTGGAACATGTACCTAAGTTTCCAAAGGACGCAAGTACCACAAGATGGCAGACATGATCTTATATAATACGGTACAAGTCTTTGCACACACACACACAATATATATATATATAGTGAGCAAGTGGGAGGAAACGAACCACCATGACCACCAGCAAGAAAGGACCTAGCTATTTTTTTCTCCTCCGTAGATAAATAAATTAGCCATGGAATTATCCATCAATATTTGATATATATATATTGTTAAATTTTAACATATTTAATTTTATAATAAGATGACGTGCATCAATTATCTTAAATATCATGATATACACTTGACACTGAAAACTTCCGAAGTTGTTGATAAGATCAAAATGTCTTGCTGGATCCCTAATTTATAACCAAATGTGAATGCATATGCTTTTTCAACTTGTCCTTGAAACTTTCATATATGGTTCTGAAAGTGAACTTCTCCAATTTCATAGAGTTGTGTATATTTCAGCGAGCTGTCTCTATCATATAACAACAACAACTATGCCTTGTCTTTTACGATACTAGATGGTGTTGGCTAACAAGTTAGCTGCCTTTACTTTTTAACCTGATGTCGATCTAGTTCTCTTTATGTAAGTTAATGAAGTACCACACACCCATACTGTCACGTTTTATTTCTTATAAATGCAGCCCATCAGTTATTACAAATCATATATCTCTAGCTTACAGAAATCCATTTCCAATATGATATTGTACATGTCATTTGGTTTGAAAGTTCATGTTCACCTTGTTCGTGCATCATAGATTTGAATGTGGTAAGTTGACGGAGTGAACTAGAGAGCACGATGATAGAACTCCTGATGCTAATTATTGATTTTATTTTTTTGTTACGCTTCTTTATCATTTATTTTCTTGTTTTACAAGCTCCTGATGCTTATGGAGCGTCATGAAAAGCGTCATGAAATGTGCTAAAAGTCTGTATCTTCTTCCCTCTTACCTTTCAGAATTTAGAATCCAACTAAATCGGCTCTTCTACCTAATCTATCAATTAGCTGAACTAGTTAATATTTCTTTATCAACAAACAGGGTGTAGAAAGTATACTTGTGCGTTCAGGATTTGGTGATTGGGATGTTCAAGGAAAATTTCTTGGAGCAAAATATGCTCGTGAAAGGAGAGACCTGTGCTGAGGTATTGATTCATATTGTAAACCATGGTTATTGACACTATAACGGCCAACGACTAAGGAGTAGCTTTTGGGACCTTGATCTTTTTAAGTATGTCCTCCATCATCTTTATGTATGTAGATGAGTATTTTATTAGTTCAAGTATGGGCATATCATGGATATATGGAGTTGTGTCTCAGCTTCTCCAGGTCATATTCAAGTAATCATTCTTTTTCCTCATCTTGGGTTGGTGTCTAAGATCTAGGAGGTTGAATCTTAGTGGGCTTTTGTCTAATAGCTCTAAGAGGGTTCTTGAGATGTCCATGTGGGAACGAGAGGAAGATGAAGGACCTTGGCTGCGAGGAGCCAGTCATCGTAATGTGGTAACGAGACTATGAGGTCCTTGAGTTGCATCAATAGGGAAACTCCTAGGGACTTGGATGACTACATGAATTTGCCTTCTAACGAGTTCATGGAGGGAAATAGTCCATACTGATGTGGTCTTAGGGTGAGAGTTGCACCAGTAAGGGGACTCCTAGGGTTTACTTTCTAGCGAGTTCATCAGAAGAAATGGTCAAAACGTGAATATCCAGGTTTGGAAGAGATTGGCTAGCTGTCCATTCGAGATCCACGCAGCATTCGTCGTTTCTAATGTGGCGCCCAATTTAAAATGAGGTGTCCAAGATGAATACAAATTTTGTCATGTAAGTTCGTATTGCACTAGGTAGCAGTTCGTGACGTTTTGCATCAAGGGCCACCACGGCTAACGTCTGTTAATAGCAAGCCATACAGGGTACAAGTTCAAACAAAGAGTGGATGCTATAAGGAGCCACATAGGAGTAATTGCTCTCTTCTCGGCATGTAACCACACATCGAGAAGACGCAAGAAGACATTATCAAAACCAATGACCAATGAATTATTGTAACCATTAGGGTCAAGCATTGATGGAGATTTGAACCTCTCGTGCAGGATCCTCACTCCGAGTCCTCGGTCATGCAGTCAAGAGTGGAAGGACCGAAGGAAGACTGACACAACAATAACATAATAACATAGGAAGAAGGAGGTGAGATGGATACACGGTTACCTTTAGACGGATTTCCATGAATCTTTCTATTCTATTGTCACTATTTTTCAGTCTATTCGCTACAATATTCATAATAAAAAACTTCCATTAAACCGACTTCACCTTTCCTGTCTTTCTCATTATGAACTCTCTATTACAAGCCTTTGTTTTTATCTATGACATATAAGCTTTAATCTTATCTTTAGATAATGTGTCTATGAAATCTGGGAATATGGCATCTCTTCTCATTTTCCATGAATTTATTGTCAAGAATGGCTAAATCCAGCATTACATCTCTCACTTTGCCATTTGAGCTAAACTTTATGACACATTGGTTTTACCTCCTACTTTTTGTGGGTTTTCTCAAGTCATGCCAGCTATGATTGTAAGTATAATTGCAATCGATACATGTATATTTTTTTCGTATACAACACGTTATTTCCTACACAACAATAAATCATCATATAATTTAATATGCTTTAAACAAATCTCAAACCCATGTTTATAATATACTTTGAGAAAAGAACCCCTGTTATACCTTTGGTCAAGGGGTTAACCAACATATCATTAGTTGACATATATAGATATCTCATTTATTTTAACCATATCATAAATATAGTGATATTTAACCATTATATACTTGATTCGGAAGCTATCAACTCCACTTTTAGTCAGAGTAATTGATGTATTGTTGTCACAATAAATGACAATTGACTCATTGGCTATATACAACTTCAAATCACGTATAAAGAAGATTATCCAAACGACACTTGTTATAGCTATACAATAAGCAACATACTCAGCTTCTTCTATATGCAATGCTACACAATTTTGTTCCTTGCCAGCCTAACATATGCTTCCAACATTACTTGATGTGAAATATATATGTAATTTCATTGCAAGTGTAAATTATAAGTTCAATATACTTTTGTTTACGCGTTGTGCATGAAACTCTTTACTGTTGTATCTTATGTGTACATAGTAGCACTTCTTAGCATATTATGTAACAATATATGGATTAAAAAAACTACCTTGTATGACATATATCATATTAAGGTGATTCCTTTGTTGGAAATAACCGTAGACATACATGCATAATAAAATAATATGCAATAAATGTAAATATGCCTCAATCATAAACAATTGCATATCCAAAATAAGTCATAATCAAGTTGTATGGAAAACAAAAGCAAAAGCAAAATCAGAAACTTAACTGTGCGATTCTCCCATGCAGACTTTCTTTAGAGAAATTATCGTCCCGCTATCACTACGTATGGGTATTTGTGCCTTCCTCCCATGATAAAACGCACACATAACTCGAAGATCTCATAACTGGCTTCGACTCGACCTCAAATACACCTCAGTTGCCTATGACTGGAGCAGAAAAGAGACTATCCATGAGCAAAGAAACTGAAACAGCACCACGGGCAGAGAGAAAGAACCAGAAGACGGGAAGAGAGAGATGGAAAGGAAAACTATATGTTTAGGGAGGACTCCTAATCACCTATTTTATAAGTGTATGTAGATAATGGATCATAGATCCGATCCAAACGATGCACCACTTTATCCTTAATCGTCCCGTCTTATCCGGAACTGTCCCACCTTATCTGGAATTGTCTCATCTTATCCGTATCCATGATCAAAAGTTTTTCATGCAAAAAGATAAATTAAGACTTAAACCACAAGCCACAACTAAAGCACGAACCGGTGCACGCATGTGTGGTATAGCATGTCTTTCCTAGGCTCTTTGAACTAAGGTTCATGAGCTACAAAATATATAAAAAGACATGCGGGTTTGTTATATCAATCAATATGGGACTAAACATTATCTCCTCTTGGTCATCTTATGCACAAGTCTCTCATATGTTACTTTTTACACTTTAAGACTTTCATACACATATTATTTATTTAGTTAAGGATAAAAACATGCATTAAATGCACATTAAATCCAACATCCTTTTGCATTGTCTACTTATAAGTCATCATATCATGTTGCCATCTCTGCAAGATCATCTCTATAAGGTATTTCTTCTGCTTTCCCTTCTTGATTATTCTCATTGATCGTAATAATATTGAATTATCTAATGTATAGCTTGCTAGGTTGGGTATTGTTAATTTTGATTTAATGAAAAGAATCATGAATTTAAATCTTATCCTAAGATTGACATAGATAAAACACAAATTTGGTATTTGTGTACAAACAAAGCAACCTATGAAACATTTCCATAAGATTGATAGAAAATCCAAAATTTTAGATTTGGTGCATACTGACATTTTCCATTCAATTGAATGACAACTAGGAATAAAAAAGATATTTTATTATGTTTATTGATAATTGCATTATATATTGTTATAGTTACTTGCTAAAAGTAAAGGTGAAGCTTTCGAAAAATTTTAAATTTTTATAATGAAGCACGAACACAAAGTGATAAGTACTTAAACAATTAAGGTATGATAGGAGAAGAGAGTATACATTAAATCTATTTCAAGAATATTATCGAAACAACGGTATTATTCACGAAGTTATTGTTTTGTATTTACCTTAGTCTAATGTGATAGCTAAACTGAAAATAGAACCTTGTGTGATAAAATTAATATTTTAATTAAAAGTTTTAGGTTAGCTACTTAAATATGGGGAAGCTTTTAATACAACTTACCATATTTTGAATAAAGTTTACCATAAGCATAAACAAAACAATCCCTTTTAATTTTGGAAGAGTTGAAATATCAATCTTAAATATCTCAAAGTTGGAGAGTATCTTGTAAAACTATTCATTTCTAAATATAAGAGAAAGAAATTATGACATAAAACTATAAATATCATATTTTGTAGGTTACGTGGAGACAAACTATGTATACATATTCTTAGTTATATGATTTGACGTACTTGGCATAAATATCAACACAATTATTGAGCTTTGTGATACTACGTTCTTTGAGAATGTGTGTCCTATGAAAATTGGAGTTCTTCAAATTATATCTTCTAAAAAATTTTACCCTATTAGTGGTTCTATTTTTTATCATGTAGAAAGGATGACAAATGTGGAGGATGACCCTAATTTTGTTATTTCCAAATCAAAAGATTCTGAGAAAATAATTGAATCAAGGAGAAGTGAATGACCTAAGATATCTAAAGACTTTGGAAGTCACTTTGTGACCCCTCAATGTTGAGGATAGTCCTATTACCTTCCAATAGGCTATGACCTCACCTCAGATTAAGTTTTACAAGGAGATCCTTAATAATGAAATTCAATCAATTCTTTTTAATGCTATATGGGGATTGGTGGATTTGCCTCCTAATTGCTATAGTGTGGGTTAAATGAATTTTTAAGAAGAAACTTAATATATATAAAATAATCAATAAGTACAAGGTTAGGTTATGTGTCAAGGGATATACACAAACAAAAGGAATAGATTATTTCAATACTTATTCTCCTGTTTACTGAATGACCATAATATGAGTGATTATAATATTGGTTTCTATATATGATCTCACAATCCATCAAAAGGATATAAAGACTACTTTCCTATATGGTAACCTTTATGAGAAATTTTATATGAATTAGACAAAGGTATTTGTGACTCGTGAGAATGAGTCTAAAGTGTATAAAATTGTTAAATCATTATATAGTTTGAAACAAACCCCTAAACAATGGTATGAAAAGTTTGATTGTGTCATATTATCCTTTGCTTTTATTTCTAATGAGTTTAGTAAGTGTGTCTACTGCAAATCAATCAATAATGCATTCATCATTTTGTGTCTTTATGTACATAATATTTTATTGTTTGGTTGCAATATGAGAATAGTAAATGAGACTAAATCATTTTTCTATAGTAGGTTTGAGATGAAAAATATGGGTATAGCTGATGTGATTTTAGGACTTAAAATCATAAGGTCTAATGATAGTATAGTAATCTTTTAGTCTCACTATGTTGAGAAAGTTTTACAGAGATTTGGATATACAAACTTTAAACTTATTAAGACCTATAAAAATGAGAGTGATATTCCTATGTCTCAATTATAATACTCTTAGATTATCAGTAGTTTGATTTATCTAACCAATTGTATATGACTGAATATTATTTTTGTTATGTATAAGTTGAGTAGATACATGAATTGTCCAAATAAAACCTATTGGGAGGCTCTAAACAATGTATTTCACTATTTGATGAGAACTATTTCTCTTGCACTGTATTATGGTAAACATCATTCTATTCTTAAAAGGATTTAGTTATTCTAGTTGAATTCTCAAGAACTCTATGAGTAATGGGGTCACTAGATATGTGTTTCTTATAGGTGGTGGCACTATCACTTATAAATCAAGTAAAACTGTCATTGGATGACAGTGGTGGATGGTGGTGGATGGCTCAGTGGGTAGTGTTTGATCGTTCAGTTATGATGGATTGGGTGGTTGAGGTTCAAAAATGACATTTTTGGTGTATGAAACCGATGTCTGGCTTGGGTTGACATATTGGGTCGGATCTGGTCTTGCTGTGTTGTGTTAGTTGACATGGACAGGGACCGAACATGGCTAGCGTCCTTTAAGACAGATCTAAGTTGGGTTTCGATATTTTGGAAATTAAGATTCATTTAAATAAATAGTACGGATTGAGATCTTTTAATTGGATCCAAATAAAACTAAAAAGATTTAAATTGAGTTTTTTGGGGCCATTTCGGTGCCATTCCAAATAAAACTAAAAATATTATGTGATTATCATGATTTAAGAATTAAATCAAAGTGATTTAAAAAGAGAAACATTGTGGAAGTTTGATTCACATAGAAGCTACAGAGAAGCGTTCGGAAGAGGATGAGAGGATCAAGCAGCCTTCGAAAGCATGCAGTATAGTTATAAATAACACTGGTCCTTATATCAACAATAAACTTGCATTATATAGGTATGATTGATTATGCATGCATGTTTATATTAATGATATTGATTTGAACTATGATATAGATTTTCAGCTATTATAAGATGTATGATTCACAACATGCATGACAGACATTTACCTATGAGTATGGTTATTGTTGCTCATACCGGAGACTCTAGAGGTTGTAGCATTGAGGATAGTGCACTAGCATGTGTCATACTGGTATCTCTGTATTGTTAAAGATGCATTGTTAGCTCCATTACTTTTATGCTTGATGTTAAAGTTTTATTATTTCATTTGATGTATAACTCTTAAGCTATTGGTATTATGATCAAACTTTAAAAGTATCAATAGTATCATACTATTTTAAATAGCACTATTATGTTACAAAATCAATTAATCAAGTATGTGAAGAACTTTTAAATAAAAAATTTTAAAATAACAATATTAATGAGTAAATAAGCCATTAGAACTCATACAAGTGTGCCTTACCCCGAAAAAAAATCCTGGTCCGCCACTGTATTCCATAATTGAATCCTTATCATGTAAGGCAGTTTCTTTTGGAGAGAATTTATTCTCATCTAGAACGAAGAACCTAGATCAATTTGGAGGTGGTGAGAGAGAGAGAGGGTTTCATCTAGTACATGGCCGTTGTATACTTGTGCTCAAAGGGTACACAAATACTTCCAAATCCATCTTAACTGTCATTCGAAAAATGTTTTGAAGCTTACAATTTAAGCACACAAAACAAATAGAGGATCAACTTGATTTGTCGTTTAGATCTTTCTCAGACCATATATGTTCTCTTTGCTCAATGAAGTTCTTGAAATGCCACCCATAGATACACAATGGCAGTATCTCATAGCGGAAACTAGTTTCCAGGGTCGTCTTCATCGTGTTTCCATGCGAATTGTTAAAGAACTAATTTTTGAAAAGCAGTGCTGGTGCTTCGTAACTAGTTGAACAGTTAGTGCTGGTATTGTTGAAGTAATGTGTGTAAGTGTTTTCATTGTTTGATAGGATTGAGTTAGGCTTCCGACTGCTAGTGTAGAACTTTCACGGATTTACTATCATTAGCCAATAACCAAAATCTGACAGACCAATTAAGTAGGAAGAAGATTTGGAACAGTTGTGGCAAGATCCATACAGCTTCCAAAAATGAATTCAAGCAGCTTGAAACATGGGAAATCAGGTTCAAATTTGGCTAGTCTTCGTGGCAAACCAAATGATTCATTGGATGATATGTGAACACAGATGAAGATAATTGTTTCACATACGACTGTGGAGATCAGTCCTGAGGTAGTGCGCAGTGGAAGTCAAACTCCCCAAGTTCATCAGAGAGTTCAATCCAGTCGATTATCAAGTTATTGCAAAGTTGAGACACTGGAAGTGTCATCAACACAATCTGATTGAAAGCGAAGGATCATATGAATTTGCTTTGCATGGATGCATAAATATTTTATCTCAAAAGAGAGTATTCTGGTGGTGTTTGGTATATATTATGTTTTGCTGGTTCGTTGCAAAGCTTTTCAAGAAGGTGCTTAACCTTTCAAGAAATACACAAATAGCTCTGTTGTGCCCTCTCATATACGTGAATATAGTGAATGGCACATGAGCTTTCTGTTTACTTAAAATTGAGCACAACTTTCTTAGTGTTTCACTTCCGGAAACTATAGGGAAGAATATGCATAAGAGAGAAATAAAAGCGACTTAAATAAATGAAGCAGTCAATTAGCTGTTACTTCTTAAGGGCAACGGTGGCCATCTAAAAGTTTTGATACTTTTGGGTGGATCAGACCAAATGTTCATGGTTAGAAGGAGCTGAAGAGGAGATTTCTTGCAATGCGCCTGTAAATGCATCTTCCTTTTTAGGGTTCCTTCAACTTGAGCATTTTGACAAGCTAATTTCTAAACATGCAAACAAACACAAGCTTTATTGGCATCGTGTAAAACTTGTGTTACTTGGATTTGCCACTTTGACGGTATCTTAAGAAATAAGGACAAACACAGCTTAGAAGCACGGCCCTCACCTCCACATATAAATACTTCTTCTCTTCACCTTTTTTTAAGTCTTAATATACAGATAATTTTCGACACCTAGACACGTATGCAAGTGCACAGAACTTTTTTTAATAGATAATTTTTTAAATTGGGTCCGCTTGTGAACTGGTATATTATAAGCGAGTCATCTGCAGGTTCAGTTGATCTAGGCAAACAAAATGACCAAAAAGAATTAAAAGCACTTATGTTCTATGAGCTTTCTATCTTGAAACTATTGTACCGTCATAAATACACCCTTTTTAGCCCTGAAGATTTGTGCAGTGCAAAGGGACCTCGGTGCCCGTGGGGCGTCCACTGCACTCCTACTAATGTCAACACAGAAATGCATTAGCCCTGAAGATTTCTGCAGTGCAAAGGGACCTCGGTGCTGTCGAGGATCCATCCCTGTGGGTGTCATGGCTATGAATGAAGACCACCACCAGCATAATCCTATGAAGTAGCGCAGAATTTTAGGTCAGCTCCAATATCACAAGTCCATGGCAGTTCTCCAAGTTAGCAGAGAAAGAAAATGGAGGCGTGGTGCAATTGTTCATGTTTCTTTAGAACTTGGTTGAATTTATATCAGCAACAGTTCACGTAGAACGATCAATATTGTAGAATTTATGTACAAAAGAATAATAACTCTTCCCTTGAAGAGCTATGAAGCAGCAGCGCTTAAAAGGAGGGCACAACCAAACGAGGGATTCATGCTAATGATTTTGAAAAGGATCCAGTCATCCAAGACAGAAGAACCCCAAACTACGTATAACCTAACAGGATGATCGCAGATATATTAACACAATTCATCGCTGCCAGTAGGTTCAAGTATTGTATGAGAGTTACTAGCGTAGATATCACCAAAAGGGAGACTGAATGCTCCATCTGGATCATGATCATCATCAGCAAAAGTCGAGAACAAGTTGCGAGAATTTTGCAGATTCGAGCTCCGATCCTGCTCTTCTCCACTCCTATCAGAGAAACTGTGATGCTGATTATCTAAATTATGGTCAAACATTGGGGGTTCTAGAAAGCTATTCTGGACCGCATGTGATCTAGGACCTGACCGAGCCCACCAATGGCTTTCTGTGGCATGTCTAGGTTGACCAATGTCCCCATGCTGAATCAAGCTATCCCGGAATATGGTGCTTGAGGTAGAGGCTTGCAAGCCACCCTTATGGCGGTCTTCTGCGGACATTCCCCACCTCTCTTGCTGTCTCAGTTCATGGTCATTGTCGATCCAATAATCTCCTCTATGCCCCAGATGCATATCTTGAGGAGTGAGCAGTCCAGTCTCTACATCGATAGGATGAAGACATCTCTCTTTGTAATAACAGTCAAGCACGTATCCATGATTGGGATGATCAATATTAATAAACCAGGGTGAATGCTGCTGCACCCATGGAAATGGAGATACTGATCTTGGTAAGACCAACCTACGCAGCCCACCTCTATGTGCATCATCCCAAACGCCCAAATTATGGTTTTGTGGCCAAGCTTGATGCAGTGAATAACTTGGGAGGATATCCTGGTTTTGCATATTTAGCACAAAATTTTCAAGAGTTGACAGAAAACGCTTACCCAGGGGATTGGGTTCCCAGGAAGGATAGCATCCCTTGAAGCTGTTGGTTGACACACAGAATGTACCAATTATGAACTACAGATGACTGAAAAGAAAGCAGACAAAACGTCCCTAAAACCAACTAGAAGCACAGAGAAAACAACACGCAGTTAGCAAGAAACCTGATTGCTGGGTTGTACCAGCGATGTACTTTGAGAATTTTTTTCATATAGAATAATGAGGATGGCTAATCAATTGGAATATTCATAATCTAAAATAATTTGGGTAGTTCGTTTGGCCCTCACATATTCTATTGGATTTCCTGAAGATAACGGTATTATGAGGCACAATTTTGGTAGGTTACTTCACTGTTGAGAAATGCTTTTTAACCCAAAACTCCTTTAAAAACATGGAACTTTTAAGAATTCAAAACTTTAAGAAGGTAGTTGCTAACAGTTAACAACTACCAATGGTTCCAGTCTGCAACTAAATGCTTGAGGTGAACACTAGAAGAGCCAGGCGCATACCTTAGAAAAGACTTCTCCATTTTTCCTTGAGAGCTCTGTTTTCCTTGGGGTGCATTGATCGGTGATCCATACTTGATGTTTCCATGGCTTTCGAAGTCAAAGACGCTAAAGCTACAAAAATATGATGTGTGAATAAGTGAACAGATTTAAACCAAAATGATATTCTGTGTATCTTACCAACAAGTTTATGATAAAGGTTTTACGGAACCAACCTACAAACATGGCCAACACCTTCAACGTGAATGGTGAAATCCGAAATAAATTGCAGAATATCATCAATTCGCTGAACAACAGATAAGTAATCAATCTTTGCAGTGACAGAATTCAACTCTGAAGAACTGACACAACCAGAATATTCATCAGGGGATATGATTAGAAAATATACCTTGGGAACAAAGAAGAAGAGCAAGCATGGAGTCAGGAAAATCGATACCATCTCCTCCAATAACATCATCAGAGTGTACTGCACTATCAAGGAGAAATATATCATAAGCAGCAAGAAATGTGTTGAAGCATGTGCAATCTATGTCATGGAGGTACTTGTGTACTTGTGCATGTACATATGCAGCATGGAGGCATGTACACATATGGAACCCCCAAATTGACTTCCAAGTGAAATATAATTTTCACATGCCGAGCAGATGAACATAACATTCTCGCTAGTTCTACAAACAAAGCCAGATGCACATTTTGTGCACACGATACACCGGTCAATGGGTTGATAAACCTTTGCCCATGGAAAACATGACATAAGTAGATCAGAATGTGGGCCTCAATGGAAAAATAAAGCCATTCTAATCCTGTCTCTTGCAGGTCTCTCAAGAGAAAAACTATTCCAAAGAATAACAACTAAGCCTTTTCCCATGCTAGATGGGGTCGGCTACATGGATTCTTTGTTTCCATAGAGTTCAATCATGTGCCATGGTAACAATTAACTTAACATAAACTAGATCATTCTTTATTGTTTTCTTCCAACACTTTTGTAATCTTCCTCTTTCTCTTAACATTTTTACAATGTAATTTATCATACCTTCTTACCCGAGCTTTCATTCGTCGTCTTTCTATGCGTCCAAGTCATCTTAAATGATTTTCCTTATGTCACTCTCAATTTGTTTCTAATAATCTCATTATGTATACGGCCTTTCCTGGTATGATACTCATCCATCTCAACATCTTCATTTTTGCCACTGATATCTCTTGTTTATGTTGATAATTAATTGTTCGCCCTTCCAATAAGCAGCCGATTGGATTCAAATTAGATGAGCAAGGGTCGGGGTTGGGGTCAAGGAGCAACGAGTTGGGGTTGGGGTGTTTTGGGTTATATCGTATGCTAAGTAGTTAATAGCGCGCTATAGCATTTTAGCAGTCCTTAGAACGCTATAGCGCTTGAAGTTTATCGGCCGACCCCAAAACCCGTTATAAGCACTGCTATGACCCAGTGTTGTCCGTATCGTGCGATACGTATCGTATCGTGGGCCACCACGATACGATACGGGCCCCCGTATCGCAGGTGCGGGCGTATCGCCCGTATCGTACGATACGGGCGATACGCCCTGGGACCCTTATAAAGGGTCCCAGCCCGAGGGAAACCCGCGATTTTTCGCGGGTTTCCTCTCTCTTTTTGAGTTCTTCAAGCTCCCTAAGAGTCGGTTTTCGCCTCCTTGGTGTTCAAAGCTCTAAAATCGTGCCCTACGGTGTCCGTCCAAGCCTCCAAACTCGGATTTAGGTATATTTTTAATGTTTTTTTCCTTTTTTTCCTTTATATTTATTGTTTTTTGTGTTATTTCGGGTTTTTTTTTTGAATGACAAAATATGAAGTTATTAAGTGTGTGTATACGATTTTTATTGCATTCATGAAGTGGGAGACACTCGATTTGAGTGTTATTTGAAGATTGGGGGATTTACGAAGTGCTTTTATTTTCAGGTTTTTTTTTTGAATTAAAGTACTCCATTGAGATGGCAGGAAGGGGTGGTAGAGACTCTCATTCAAAGTCTGATGATCCGGCATGGCAGTGGGGTATACCAGTTGAGGGTTCAAGGTTAAAAATCAGATGTTTATTTTGTGAAAAGGTGGTTAGTGGTGGAATTTCAAGGTTGAAACACCACCTAGCAGGAACCAGGAAAGAAGTTGCTCCATGCACAGGCAGAGTTAGAAGTGTGCCAGAAGGTATTAAATGGCAATGCTTGCAGATGATTGAGAGCATACAGGAAAGGAGACAACAAAAGGATGATTTCCAGATGTGTGAAGAAGTTGATGATGCTACTGCCACTGGAGTTGGATTCACTGATAGTTTGCCTTCAGATGCTAGAACAGATATTGGTAGTAGCAGTTCGCGAGCACCTAGCAGAGGAAAGAGGGTTGCATCTGAAGACTTTGGAGGTGGCAGAAGAGGAAGTTCAGGAAGGAGTAGAGGAAGAGCTTCTTCTTCTAGCATATATTCGTTCTTTCCTCCTTCCACTACACCTGGTGCTCAGCCAGGAATTCGTGCTGCTATGGCTTCAGAACAACTGCACGATCAAGCAGACCTTGCAGTGGGCAGATGGTTTTATGATACATGCATTCCATTTAATGCAGCAAACAGTTTTCATTTTCAAGCAATGGCAGATGCAATTGCTAACATTGGTCCAGGATACAGAATGCCCTCTTATCAGAAGTTGAGAGGGAACATATTAGATCAGACCGTGATTGAAGTGCAGCAATACTGTTCGACTTTGAGACAATCGTGGAAGGAAACAGGATGCACTATCATGGCAGATGGATGGACCGATAGGCGAGGAAGGACATTGCTAAACTTTCTTGTATATTGTCCTAAAGGACTCATGTTTTTGAGATCTCTAGATATGTCAGAGGAGAGGCACACTGCAGAGATCCTACGAGAGGAATTTGATAAGGTTATACAAGAGGTTGGGCTAGAAAATGTAGTCCAATTGATTACAGATAATACAGCTAACTACAAAGCAGCCGGAAAGGAGTTAGCTGATATTTATGGGACTTTCTACTGGACACCATGTGCAGCCCATTGTTTAGATCTCATCCTCGAGGACATCGGTGAGATGGATGAAATAAAGGCAGCAACTGAGTGTTGCCAAGATATTACAAAATTTATTTACAACCATGCATTTGTTTTATGTATGATGAGGAGATACACAGAAGGTGCAGAGCTTCTTCGCACAGCTGCAACTCGGTTTGCAACAAACTTCTTATCTGTACAGAGTATTGTGAGACAGAAGCAAGCTTTAAAGAGAATGTTCTCCTCAGATGAGTGGCAACAATTTGCAGAGTTGCCACAAAACAGAAGGAACAGAAAGTTAAATGAGATTGCAGAAACGGTTTTTAGAAGTTCATTTTGGAATGCATGTATCAGATTATTGAAAATTACTTGTCCTTTAGTGAAAGTTTTGAGATTGGCTGACAGCGAGGAGAAACCATCTATGGGCTACCTTTATGAATCCATGGACAGGGCAAAAGAAGTAATCAGAAATAACTTTAATGGAAAAAAAAGAGATTATGTGCCCGTGTGGAAAATAATTGATAGTAGATGGAATAAACAATTGCATCAGCCTATTCATGCAGCAGCCTACTATCTAAACCCATCATTGAGGTACTCAGCAACCTTCAAAAGGGACGGTGAGGTTAATCGAGGAATCATTGAATGCATCGACAGATTAGTCCCTGATGAGAGCATAGTAGATGCGATACATCGAGAGATGGAGATATATGATAATGCTCTTCACTTGATGGGTTTGCCTGTTGCAATTCGCAACCGCTCTACGATGCGTCCAGGTACATTGTTTATTTTCATATTTAAGTTGCATCTTACATTACTGTGGATTATTATGTCTCTAATGTTTATATTTTTTTTACAGATGTTTGGTGGAACAGGTTTGGAAGTGATTGTCCAAACCTTAGAGATTTTGCAGTTAGAGTCTTAAGCCAAACCTGTAGTGCAACAGGTTGTGAAAGAAATTGGAGTGTTTTTGAACACATCCATACAAAAAAGCGCAACAGGTTGGAACACAAAAGGCTTAATGATTTGGTTTATATTCGTTGTAACATGCACCTTCGTGAAAGGTAATGTTGTATTACTTTCAAATTTTCAATTCGATATTATTTAACTTCAGTTTTCAATTGTTAATATTACTTACTAATTGTTTATCTTTGTTTGTGTCGTAGGCAATTAAAAAAAGTAAATAGAGAAGAAAGTCAGTTCGATCCAATAAGTTTGGATAATTTTGATATATTAGAAGATTGGGTTATGGAAGACACTGAAGAAAATGCCCTCCTAACAGAAGAAGACGTTGCCTGGATTAATTTGGAAGGAGCGCAACAACATTATGGAGATGAAGAATTTGATTTTGAAGAAGAAGGTGTGGGCGTGGCTGATGATGATGAGGATCTGCAACAAGGAGAAGATGAAGATTATTTAGTTGATGATCCTGATTACAATTTGTAAAATGTAACATTATATGTAACTGTAGTGTACTGTAAAGTGTAAACTATGTCTGTATTTTATTTTTTGGATTCAAAATATATAAATTTGGATGCAATTGTTCAATGTTGAATGCTCAATCTGTACTAAACTTACATTATATGAATTTAAAGCAATTATCAGATTTTTCCTGATTTTTTCTTGATTTTTTTCGATTTTTTACTATTTTTTATTAATTTTTAATTATTTTTACATTATTTTAATATTAAAGTACGATACGATACGATACGATACGATACGATACGCCCGTATCGTGGAGCCCAGCGATACACGATACGATACGCGTCAGACAACACTGCTATGACCACTATTGTGGATGGCTATAGTGGTTCGCTAACTTATAGTTTGCATACAAGTGGATCGATCCAAATGGATATGGATAGACCCAATCCAATTTAAAGGATTTATAAGAAAAAATAACAGCAACCCTCAGGTTTTTACCGCCTCTCTTTTTCGTTCCTCTTCCACCGTTTCCTCAATAGCGACCAGCAATGGTCACCGTCGGTGACGACCATAAGTCTCTCTCTCTTCTTTATGTGGCTTCCTTTAGAGACCTCCATTGTTGCGCAAAGGAGTGAGTTGTGCCTCTCTTTATGTTTCTTCCTCCCTATGTGTGTTTGTAACGTATGGACTACATAGGCCACCAATGGTCTCTCTTAGGTTGCATTGTTGGCTTCTATTGTTGCTTGCTTCTTGTGTCCATATGAGATTTTGTATGAACTCTAATTATGTGCAACATAGTAATGGCTTAAGACTCACCTTTGTTGTTATTGTTTCATATGGTAATTTAGTTGAACGTTTTGATTGATGAGAATCCAGCTTTATGCACATTGTATAGTGTTGGTTTCACGCTTGCGTTGGGTTGCAAAGTACATTAAATGCAACATAAGTAGTTCGAACTAAGTGGATTTGTTTTGCAATTATTTGCATTTGTACATACAACATAAGTAGTTAAATGCAACACATTGTACAGTGGATTAAGGTTCTTCTGATCTTTTATTTTCCAATTCTTCTTATCAATCTTGAATCAATGATTTGCATTTACAGTTTAAGGGATTATCGATGAGAAATAGTTATTACTTAGAATTAAACTATATCACCCTTGCATGGTTAGTCCCAAGCCTAGATAAAGGAAGAGGGTTGCGTTAGGCTTCCGACAGCCAGCGTAAAACTTTATTGGACTTATTTATCATGGATTCTACAAATTATGACAGAGACATGTGGAAACAAAGAATAAGGCTTAGTTGTTTTTTCTTGTTGTTTTTTAATTTAAGTTTACCAATTCAATAAGCATATGCCACATGACATTTATTGTTTGTTTTCTTAACATTTGTTTATTTAGTTTGATTCATATTTATGTATGTGGTGGTTATGTGTTTCTTGATATTTCTTAGAAATTAAAGAATTTATTATATATATTAATTGTAAATGAGAGTCTACCGCTAAATTTTTTAAAATATTATATTTTTCTTTGTTTATGTAATTTATTTTTTCATTTATTTATGTAAACCAAGGAGCATGTGACCACAAGGGCCAACCCCAAAGGGGCCAACCACAATGACTACTAGCCGTTGGGGGCGGCTGGCTGGCCCACTTTTCCAACAGCTTCTCACTCTCCTCTCTCTTATTCTCTCTTCTATAAAAGCTCATCTAATGTATCTGTTAACCCTTTAGTGACTAATCAATAATATTTTTCATTATGATTTATGTGTCATTGTTAAACTTATGTGATTTTAGCCTTTTCTAAGGTATTGTGATAGATTATTGTTGGTGATTATTCGTTGATCGTCCGTTGTCACATTGAAGCATCGTCTTCGTTACATGGTATCAGAGTCATTCGTAATCGTGAGAACGGTGATCATCATCTCAGGAAGTGTACCAATAGCACTCTTGGCTTTATTATAAATTTATCGCTTTATTTCTTTTTCTCCTTGACATATGGATGATAAATGAGGTTTAATTTTCGTTTAAAACCCTCGAACTATAAAACATGACCCAATCTATGGAAAATTACCTATAATTTAAAAAATTATGGAGATATGTAAGTGGTTCGAAGGTAGAACCTTCTATTAATGTCACTCTTCAAAAATAAGAATATGAAGGAGGTCATGGAACGGTTGTATGGGTGCTCATGAATAATATAAATGAACACACTAGGGATACCTTGGCTGATTTTACTAATGGTAGAGAGTCATGAGAATATTTTAAAAAATCTCATGTTTAAAGTGATATTGCTCATAGAATGGTATTAAGAGATAAATTGATATCCCTTAGACAAGGAGATAAAGAGGTAAACGAATTTTTTGGTGAATATTCTAATATATAGAATATATAAAAAGAAATGTACACAATGTATTAGTGAGATGTACACAATGTATTAGTGAGAGACAATGAGAATTTTGTGTATTAATTTCTAAGAAGTCTTTAAGAAAAATTTGAAAGGGTAAGATCGTCTCTTATTCATCGAAAATCATTTTCCACCAAAAAACATATTCTTACTAACCTTCAAATGACAAAAACAAAAATGAATAAAACTATACTTCAAAAGGACACCGTCCTAACTACGTCAAAACCCATAGCAAACATGAAGGCTTATCGCTCTCCTCATTTCAAAAACGAAGGATTGAGTGGTTATAAATTGAAAAGGAATATGACATTGGTAGAAGAATAAACTTCATCCTCTATTCTTACACTTGAAGAGAAAGTGAATAGACTTGAAGCTCAAATAAAGGAGAAAACAACGATCGGTGCGGTTAGCTCTTCTTCAACCAATGAAATCCAAGGTACGATCTCTTGATTCTTGATTCGGGTGCTTCATTTCATATGACTTTAATGAAAAAAATTTAATCATGTGTATATTGTGGATGGAACAAAATTAAATGTTGATAAGATTGGTGATTTGCAAAATAAAAACTTTGAAGTTTTCAAGATTATTGTTGTTCCAAAATTAATTATAAACTTACTTTCTATATCTAAAATTTCGGATAAGAATTATGTTATAACTTTTTCATCTACGGGATGTATTGTATTTGATCGCCTCTCGAAGAAGGTGACTGACTGTGGCCATAAGAAAGGCGGACTTTATATCATAAAGTGTTAATGTTTTGTCAAATGATGATCTTCTATGGTACAAAAAATTATTACATCTTAACATTTAAAAGTTGTACCAGTGTCCTCTTAAAATAAATAATATTAAAAAAAATTCTTGCAAAGTATATGTACTTTACAAAATACAACATCTACCCTTTTCAAACAAAATGAACATTATCACAAAACCCTTTAAAATAGTTCATTCGGATGTATGGAGAACGACACCTGTTTTGTCTAAAGTAGAAATTTCCTACTATGTCATTTTCATAGATGATTTCACTAGATATACAAGGGTATATCTTTTAAAAGTCAAATTTGATGTTTTTCAAAATTTTGTTATATTTCATAATCTTGTGAAAAATCAATTTGATTCTAAAATCAAGATTTTTATATCGGTCTCAAGAGGAGAGTTTATGTCTAAGGAGTTTAAAAATCGTCTCGATAAATTCGAAATTGTGCATCAAACCTCTTGCACTAAAACTCCTCAACAAAATAACATTTCAGAACGTAAACATCGACATATTTTGGAAACCATAAGAACCTTGCTATTATCTAGGGATGTTCTTAAGAATTTTTGGGCAGAAGCTTTCATGACCGATGTTTACTTAATTAATCGAATATCATATTCAATTTTACAAAACCTGTTTCCTGTAGAAAAGCTTTTTAAAATTTCTTTGAACTATTTTTTACTATGTATTTTTGGATATAAGTGTGTTGTTTATAATGACAAAGATGATAAACTTTCTTCTCATGCCATAAAATATGTATTCTTAGGGTATGAGATAAATAAATAAAGGATATATATGTTATGATTATAAAAATGACAAGCTCTATTTATCAAGAGATGTCAAATTCTTCGAAAATGAATATGTTTTCAAGGACATGAATGATGTTAGTTGTAGTGATGATTCTTCTTATTCCTTTTTTAACGATATTCTAGGGGAAGACGTGATATATATAGAAAACGAGCTTGATGAATATATGATTTCAAGACATTTTGTTACCCCCTTTGATCAATTTTATATCAGGAGAACTCTTAATGTTAATTCATCTATACCTCGAAGGTCCAGCCGTAATTCTAGACCTCTTGAACTATTCGCTTCCTATGATAGCTTTTTACCAAGACATGGAGCCCAAGTAACTAGTATTTCAGCTATAAAATAACAGAGAACTTTTAAGGAAGCACAAGTATAAGAGACTGGATTCATGCTATGAATGAAGAATTAGATGCCTTACTTGGGATGATGTGTCTAGACCATAAAACAAAAAGACAATAGGTTGTAGGTGGGTCTATAAAATTAAAACTAATGATGACGGTTCCTTAGACCGATATAAAGCTAAATTAGTTACCAAAGGTCACTCACACAAATATGGGATTGATTATGAGAAAACCTTTGTTCCTGTAGCTCGAATGACAACTGTCATAACCCTTATATTGTTGCCACTCATAAATGGACTCTTAATAAGATATGAATGTGAAGAATGCTTGGTTGAAGGAAAAAGTTTATATGAAACCTCCTCCCGGTGTTTCTCATGGTTCTCGGGTATGTTTCATAAGCTCAAGAAAGCTCTTATATGGTCTCAAACAAGCACCTCGTGCTTGGTTTGAGAAGTTTTCTCGATGTGATTTGTTCCCTTGGATTTGCTTCTAGTAGTCATGATTCTCGCTTCTTTGTTAAGTGTACCGGCCACACAGTAAGTATCATTCTTTCTTTATATGTCGATGATATGATTATGAGGTAATCAACCAAAAGATGCGACTTATTGATGAAGAGCTATTAAGTGATCCTACTCCTTACAGGTAGATGGTTGGGGCACTCACTTATCTCACCATAACACATCCAAATATTGTTATAAGTCAGTTTCAACATTCCTATACCTCAATGCATATGAGGATTGTCATGAGGATTGTTCGATATATTCGACAAACCTCAACCAAGGGAGTATTTTTATCCTCTTCTTCTTTACTTCAGTTAATTGCATATATTGATTGTTGATTCGGGTGGTGAAGTAAATAACAAGCACTCCAATGTTATTGTATTTTCCTTGATAACTCTCTTAAATAATGGAAATGCAAGAAACAACAAAAGGTGTCTCTTTACTCTGTTGAAGTTGAGTATCGTGTAGTAGTCAATACAACCACTGAATTAACTTGGCTAAGACGACTACTTCACGACTTGGGAGTGACATTAGAAGCCCCTCCAACCATGTACTACGACAACAAAAGTGTAATGTATATAGCCAACAACCACACATTTCATAATCAGATCAAACATATCGAGATGGATTGTCATTATGTTCGTGAAAAACAACTATACGGCAATTTGACTCTATAATTTGTCAAATCTAAATATCAACTTACTAATGTCTTCACCAAATCACTACCCGCTCCACGATTTCAGTTTTTGGTTAGCAAACTTTCGGTCATGGTATTGTCAGTTTGAGGGAGGTACTAAAATATTGTATTTTTCCTTTGTTTATGTAATTTATTTATGTAAACCAAGGCCAAGGCCATTCAGCCCTAGTATGTGACTACAAGGGCCAGCCCCAAAGGGGTCAGCCACAACGGCTAGTAGCAAGCCCCCTTTCTAGCAGCTTTTTACTCTCCTCTCTCTTATTCTCTCTTATATAAAAGCTCTTCTAATGTACATATCAAGTTAAGCCTTTTGTGTCTAATCAATAATATTTTTCATTGTAATTTATGTGTCATTGTTGCACTTGTGCGATTTTAGCCTCTTCTAAGGCATTGTGATTGATTCTTGTTGACGATTGTTCGTTGATCTTCCACCGCCACAAATGAATCATCGTTTTCGTTACAAAATCCGCTATATCTCCGCTACCGCTATATTAGGGTCAACCATTAACAGTCCGCTAACCGCTATTGATAACATAGATAGTAGGTATATATATGTGAGGATGAATTGTTTTGGAGCCAGCCCAAGCCTAGATTGAACCAATGGCTCAAGTTAAGGAGTGCATAATGGTGTTTTCGTAATATGCTTAACACATCACTTTCATGTGACAACCTAGGAATCAGTGTGGTAGGTGTTGTTTCTTGGAAAAGTTGTCAACACCGCAAATTTGAAGAACCATTATTCATTCTCGTCCAAGTCAGCTAACCAACCACTAGTAGGCGAGGCAGAGCTTCGGGAGCTCTCAGTTTGTTTGCCTGATCTTCAAGAGCTCTGACAACTTGGTCGCATATGGGAGGTGCTGTGATTGACACGGCAAATTCAGAAAAACCACACTAGGGTTGCCTAACCTTGGCCCCATCCTAATACTGGGAGTGTGGGACACATGGAGGAGGATGGTCAGTATATGAGAAGCAGCATTCTGCATGGCTAGATTGGGCCAATGGCACCATTTCAGGGAGTGTGGAATGGCTTCATTTGGGGTTGTGCTGAATGGTGATATGCATCACACATTAACTTCTTTCATCTGACAAAACCTTGGATGAAAGTGCGGTAGGTGTTATCTTATGAGTTCTTCATCACTGAAAATCAGAAAGCACCACCATGTTAATTTACACAAAGGAAGCTACCCAGTGATGGTGCGGTGGGGCTGAGTTCTGGGAAGCTCTCTGACATCCTTGTGTTTAGTGGAAGGTGCAGTGGTTGACACCGGAAGTTCTGAAAGACCATGCTAGGGTTGCCTAACCGGGACCCCTTCCTAATACTGGGAGTGTGGGACACATGGAGGAGGGAAGTATATGACAAGCAGCATGCAGCATTCCCCTACTACTTCTGACCTTTGGGAAGTCAGAAGTAGCATATGTTTAGCTGGGTGGTTATATTACCGGGCAACTACTTCTTAGAGTTGTCTTCTAAGGAAGCGGTCTGTGCGGGCATGTATAATATATTGGCTTCCCAGCACCAACTTGTATCAACAAGAAAGCCACAACACCCGCACGCAATGCAACATGAAGGTGTCACACAAAACATTCTGAGCTTGGGAGGGTATGAACACTTGTAAGTGTTTTCCTGACAAGTTTTCTTTATTTTCTAGTCAAGATAAAACTTACAACCTTCTTACCTTCCCAGTTCAGAACAAGTATGTGCGCTGCTATTCCTTCCCTCACTCGAGATAAGTAGTTGTTGTGTGGTCCAGACTCTTGTAGCTCACCGGAGGTTGTGCACAGTTAGATCCCCTCACAAACTAGCATCAGAGGTATGTTGGGAGTGGCAGAAGCACAGTGAGGTGTGAGGGCATAGGCCCTCCCACCCTGCTACTCCTGTGCTTCTTTCGTGTTGAAAATGGATCGGCTGACTTAATGGTAACTATCATTTATTGCCAACCCAACTCCTTCTAAACTCCCAAAGGTAAGGAGTGTGTGTTTTAGTGGGGTGTTGTCCCCGAAGGAGCAGTGGAGGGATAGCTCAGAGGTTGGAGGGTGTGGCCTGGAGGTTGTAAGGTGTTGTTGCATAGTTGTGCTTGTCAACCCAACTCCTCCTTACCTCCCGAAGGTAAAAAGGGGTTGTGTTGTTGTTGTGTGGGTTGTTGTGGGTAACACTGAAAACCATAAAACATAGTGGGTTTGATTGTTGCTTTATAATATTTACCTTTAAGCTTTACTGATATCTTCTTGTCACACGGAATACCTAATGTACTTTTTCATTTTAATCAACATATGTATGACATGTCCATCAATTTTTCCATTGCTATGAAAAACTAACCGTATGTATTTAAAACTTTCCCTACGAGGAATGTGATATGTGCAAATCTTAATTTATGTCATACAAAGTAACCAAATGATCAAACTTGTATTCTATATATTTTGTCTTTGTTCTACTAAGTCGAAAACCTTTACTTTCTAATATTTCAATCCATAGTTATAATTTCCTATTAAGTTTTTCCATAAACTCATCCACTAATACAATGTCATCCGCAAATAACACGCAAAGGTACTTCATCTTGAATATATTTTGTTAACTCATCAATCACAAATATAAATAAATTTGGACTTAAAGTTGATCCTTGATGTAATCTAATATTAAATTCAAAAAAATCTGGTATTTCTTCGTAAGTCATCACACATGTTTGTGCACTATCATGAGATTGATGTATGTGAAGAGGATACCTCTCTTTTCTAAGATTCTCCAAAGAATATCTCTTCACATTATATTGTAAGCTTTTTTTAGATAAATACATACCATATGATGGTTCTTTTTTAGCTCTAAAATGTATGATAAGACGTCTCATTAGGTGAATAGCCTCGATAGTAGATCTCTTTGGCATGAAACCAAATTAATTCTCTGTATTCGATACGTATATCAACCTATGTTAAATAATTCTTTCTCATACTTGCATAGTATGACTCACCAACTTGATACATCGATAATTTGCACCATTCTAAATATCTCTTTTGTTCTTATATATGAGTATAATTATACTCATCCTCCATTCCTTGATATCTTTTAGTTATTTATATTTCATTAAATAACCCGATAAGCCAAGTAATACTCATATCTCTTAGGATTTTTCATACTTTTACAGAAATGTTGTCTCGTCCTACTCATTTACCAACCTTTGTCAGTTTAAGTTAAGTGCCTCTATGACTTTGTCCATATGAATACGTTAATAAAAATTACAGTTTATATATTCTTGTGATTTGGTTAACTCTCTTAAGCTAATACTAGAACCTATATTTTCATTAAGAAGCTTAGGAAAATAATGTTTTCATCTACTTTTAGTGTGATCATTTACCACTAAAATCTTCTCAAAAGTAGGATCCTTAGTTTTCTTATCTCTAGCCTTAATTATCCTAAAAATATCTCTTTTACCTTCTTTTGAATTTAGCTTTCTATATAAATCCTCTAAAGTTTGGGCTTTTGCTTCAGTTTTAATGACCTTTTTAAGAGAAAAATATTCATCCATTTTAGGCATGAACAAAAACGACATACCAAGAGAATAATCTAACAATAAGATGAGTAAGCAGCAGGCAACAACTATTACCTGAAAGAGAGTTTCAAACTCAACCCGGATGCCATTAGTGTTCTCTTTGCCCCGCCACTTCTTTGGCATATAATGATTGTGTTGAACTACATTAGATAGTGCACCCTCAGGGTCATGAACCTGATGATCATTTGTCACAGCAGCCCGACTAATTGCTGTCACAGCTCCACATATAGCAGCATACCAAATCAAGTTTCTACCGAAGATCTGAGACGTTAGCATAATATTGAGACGTCAAAAAGAAAAACTTTAAGAAACAAAATCACCTTAAAGCTAAACACTGTGCAGCGAAGTGGTGAGATCCTTATATATACAGACAAGGGGAAACCACTCAGATACTACCTATAAATTAGCCCTATACCCACCCTTTTTAAGTGACAATATTCACATAAGTACTTTCCCTGGTGGATTTCACTGAAAACAATGACGCAATAGGTGCATAATACACCACTAGTTTGTACCAAGCTTGCCTGCGGAAAAACATTTGTGAAGTTTGGCACCTAAGTAAGATAGAAGTGGCCATTATGACATGGTATTCATTTCTTTTTTTCGAAATCCGAATGATTAGAATTTCAGTCACATAAACACCTAAGTGAAGTCACATTTTTAAGGTACTTATTTTCTCTACATCTATATGCACAAGCTCTGATGTCATCCCATATGCTGGAAAAGGAAAAATATTACTCAAAGGCATTTAATATGGTTTAACGGATTACAAAAAAATATGGTTTAACAGTGGTTCCTATCAAATATGTTTATTGTTTATTTAAAAACTATTGTATTTGCTGGTATAACCCATTCCTGCACTGTCTTCTATTTTCCAGCCAGAAACGAGTGTAACTCAGGAACCATTTGGTTAGGATAGCATGAAGTAACCATATAGCGATCTTATTGTAACCTTCAAGAGGGACTTACAGCTAAGAAGAAAAAGAGAAAAGGTGATGGGAAAGAATCAAATAAAATTGGAGGTAACACATACATGAGCTTCTAGCAGGGATTCGTCCAGGAAAGCAAGAAAGATAAAAGTAGCAGTAAGACCACTAGCCACATAAGCCACAAATTTGGCAATCAAAGACAATATAGGTGATGCAAACTGCTTCAAATAATGTGCTGCATGGCCCACACTGGCATTTATCCTCTGCTTAAACAAATGGTCAACCTAGGAACAAGAAGCAAAAACATAGTTCAATCAAAATCATCCAGATATGTAAAACGAAGTGAATATCAGCAAAGATACTTGTAGTCAGTTTCTCGTACACACATGAGCACATAGACATGGACACATGCACATATGGGCCATCAAGTAAGCATGCTTTAAAAGTAACAACTTGGCCTTGTAACAAATAAGTATGCGTTGGTTCTGTAATATATGAAAAGATGCGTGTGAGCATATTTGCACCAGTGTTGTATCAGTCTGTATGGTACGACACAGGCTGATATGCGTTGTGCCAACAGAAAAATTGACACAATACAGGAGCAGTATTGGACGCATTTTACGATATGGCCCTGCTGGAACCCAAATGTCCAATTCTAGCATGTTTTGGCAAGAGCCATACCTTTTAAAGCTCTTATCTCTTCATCTATGGTAGTTTAGGAGATTTTGTTGGGTTTCTAGCGGATCAGAGCTTTTATTAGCCATGTTTGAGATTGTAACTTATTCACTTCTTCTTTAATGATATAACTTTTATAAGTTACATGACATACGCTATCATGTGAGTTTTGATGTTTGAGAACTTGCCTTGTTTGTTTTGATTTGGTAATGGACCGATGGTTATATTTATCATTATTATCAGTTAGTTAATGTTTATTTGTTTGTTTATATAATGCTTTGTATGATTATTATCAGCTAATATAGTTTCTTATACTGTTAACTTATTAAATAAATGATATACTATAGTTTTGAATCTTTGATTAGTACCAACCTTTGCCCTACTTATTTTGATTCTTCACATTTATGTAGATTTTTCCTAAGTTTATCTGATTTCTTATTTTTTGATATACTATAGCTTTGTATGATACAATCTAGTTTATTCACATTAGTATCAACCTGTCATCTATTGGGGTGGCACTAATAGATGACAAAATGAGGGAGAATCATTTAATTAAGATTGTTTGGGCACGTAGAAAGATGACCAAAGAAACTTCAGCAAGAAGGTATGAGAAACTAGATTGTGAAAATGATAAAAGACAAAGAGGAAGACCACAAAAGTGTTGGAAGGAAACAATAATGCATGATTTAGCTTATGTTGAGTTAACAGTTAGCATGGCACATGATAGAGATTTATGGAAACAAAGAATCCATGTAGCCGACTCCATCTAGTATGGGAAAAGGCTTAGTTATTGTTATAAAAAAAATTAAAAATTATAGAATACGGCCAATACGTTACAATATGTATCAACTATCAACTGTATCACATCATGACCAATTATGATAAGTGTTACAATAGGCTCCTCACAAGGGCGATTTATACATGTTTACTAGTGTGCTTGCCGCCATTTGTGCATGTGTATTTGTGTGTGTGTGTGTGCTTGCACGTGTGAGAGAGAGAGAGAGAGGTCAAAATCTATTCACACCTATGAATTTTCAGAAAGGGAGATTCATGCCCTGCACTGTAAGACTATGCAACTGGGAGACTTCTAGAAGGCAACCATGGCCATGTTGACATGCAAACATGCTAGGAAGGGTGCAGTCGAAAATGACATGTAGACATGACGATGATCAAAAACATGTAGAAATTGGCGTGAACAACTTTCATGGAACCCATTTCTGTAAACAAGAATCGTGTAAGCTTTTGTTCTTGCTTGTTTGACATTTTGTAATGAATTTTATGATACCATTCTTCTTTTGGAAAATGAAAAAAAGAAGAGAGGAATAGCGTTTATAACTTTTTGGTTCTTGCAATTAAGTTGAGCTTTGAGAATCATATACATTTTGTGTGAAGTGTCTAATGTATACATATGGGAAATATCACGTACACTCAAGTTCTCAAATTCATCCGGCTATTTATTTTTAGCACCGCATGTTTTCTTTGAAAACATAGCCATATAAATGAACTAAGAATGACTTAACCTCATAATGGACCACTTTACACTAGAAAAACTAAGCAGTTCATTTTCAAATCCTTTCCAAATTCAATCTATTTGCTGGAAAAAAAAATGTAGATAAGGTTTCAGTGTGGAGATCACAAACAGTGCATAGACACTTCTGCCAGGATTTCTTGACATGTGAACTTCTTCTGTATCTGACTCAGCACTAACTATTTCAGATATATTTCAACTAACAGTTCTAACTTAAATATAGTTTAGTGCTATGTCCTAAGACACGTCATAGAATATCAAATAGTTATTACTTTATTAGTAAATAATAACTTATGAACATTGAGTTTTTCTTCCAGCTTTGAGATATTAATAGTTCTATAAAAGATATTATTATTTAGATTTTTATATTGTCATATCACTGCATCTGTGATTTCTGAAATTGTATGTTCAGTATATGCACCCAGACCCGTGTCTGGCACCTGCAATCGCAGTCACATTCTTGTGACTTAATACATCAGATATGCCAATAACGCACTCTAAGGCATGTATACTAGATAGCATTGCATTTGAGAGCACATAACACACACATACGTGTGTATTGTCTTTGAAGTTCTTGTATTCATACTCCCCACATCTAAGCTCAACGATTTCGACTCTTTAGTGAGCGCACACACACAGACACAATTATCTTGAGAAGAATGTGAAAGAACATTTGGGCAAACAACATTTCTCTTTTCAAAAGCACTCATCTCACACATCCCAACTTCACCGAGTAAGTCCAAGTTTTACATTCCATAAATGATAGGAGGTTACATACAACCCAAGCAATAGGTGTCCTAATAGGGATTTGGTGGGCTTTCATGCCTCAAACACATGCGCACATGCAAAGACTCACAGACATAAGTTTCCAGATGTGCATGGTTGTTTTATGATTCTTGAGGAACCACATAACAAAACCAATTTTAATAATAGAAAACTGCAGCATGATCATGTGCAATAAAATTTTTCACTCATATTGAACTGTAGGGTAACAGCATATGGAACGATGCTGATGTATGATTCAGATCTGCCAGCTGTATTCCTAACACAGTGGCATGTCATTCGATCTAAATCCCAGAAGAAATTCCCTCAGCTTGGTAAATAAAAGGGAAATGAGGATGGGAGTCAGAAAGAGATTCTCATACCTACACGATATGATCTTTGAAGCCAATATTTATACACAAAATCCACCTAATTACATAGGTATCTCTCAACTTCAGGATAGAAAATATGCTTCCCTCGATTTAGTAATTGAGAAAACTGTCATGTTTGATATCATATCCAACAAGTAGAAAAACAAAGTGCACTAGCCTACGTTGCATGGATACGGGTACAGTACCTGGACACGGGTATGAGGTGCATACATTTCAAAAAAATCTAAGGTACATGTACGTCACTATTAAAAAATATAAGAAAAAGATAAATTTATGCGAATGAATATAACTGTGATACCAACTAACAAGTATAATTTATCATAACAAAAAAGCAGCACATTTACACAAAAGCAAGCAATGGGCATCTAAACACTTTAAGAGAGACAATTTCACCTTCTATTTTCTAAGCTCCACCACCGACAAAATATAAAAGGGGGGCCCTAAGGGACCATCATCGAGCATTAAGAATCAGAAGTTCCAATAAAAGAAGATGAGAAAAGAACACGCAACCTAAAGGCTAAAGCCAGCAATGCACCGGAAATTGCAACTTGTTCACTGGGGAATGGGGATTCAACCATCAGTAGGACTAATTTGAAATTGCAACTAGCTCACTCCACTAACCGTAATTTGTCACGGAGAGATTGCAGAAACAAAAGTCAGAAATGCACCGGAAACAAGGATGTTCAAAAGAATCAGCAGATTCAGCACTGATGTTCTTAAGAAGGCAATAGAAAGGGAAAAGAAACGTGGAAGAATCACAAGCAATAGCATGTGTGAGTGTAAGATTATCAAGTGAAGTTTAGTTCACACTACCATGTTTAATCAATGGCCGCCGGTCCCCACCAATGAATGTTCGTTCGTTGAACGCTGCTGGAGATGAGCACAGAGTGCTAGAGAGAGAACACAACATCCAGCCACAGAACCAATTAAGGGTTTTGCAACCCTTATTTGGAAATTTGGATCAGATATGGGTCAATCTGATCCACACTACCGGATACGGGTACTTAACGTACATTGGAAGTTGTTGTAAAGTTGTTGTAAATATCTGATCCACACTACCCAAATACGGGTACACATACCCAAATAAGCATGGGTATACGTATATTGGAAGTTGTTGTAAAGTTCACGTATTGGTATGCATACACGCATACCGGATACGGGTACATGACCTACTTGCACGTACCTGTGCATCATAGGTACTAGCAAAAAGAATTAACTCTCATTTTACAAATATAATAGACTTATATTTTCTAATTTCTTGTGCAAGAAGAAAATAAATTCTGACAAACAAGTCCACTACAACTTAATTTTGCAATTAGAACCAAAAGTACCTCATTATATTCTCGGAAAATCCACTTTGACAAGTTTGACCACTTTCTAGATGATGCCATGCTTGGATGATTATACAGCTGCTCAGCATGCCTCAGAAAGAAATAGACCAACACAAAAATAACAAGGAATGGGGACATAAGAAGCATCCCAAGTCCCACAGCCATAAGCCTTTTCCTCAATAAAGAAGGGTTACTAATGAAGTCCCTTCGAATAGAGAAGTTCCTGGAGAAAATAATAGGTTTTAGTGCAGCGTTAAGGCTATAAATTTTGAAGGCTGAGATAGGAGGCTAAACACAGTAAAAAGATGGTAAATAAAACCCTATACAGTAATGTGCAATCGCAGTATTAATATCAACATGTAAACTGCAAACGCTGATAGTGAGGGTTTTACATGTCCATGATATGTAAAAACAAAATGACTGCATAGTAATGGTGCTTTCACGCCAAGAAACCAATCAATCATCAATTCAGGACTTAAACCACACATGAGCATTAAAAGTTAGCGTTACTGAGAAGAAAATAATGGGAGCCTGTATCATATTCAGAATGATACAGGAACCTGATCAAGATAGAATATTATTTAGAGGTTAGAGCAACCCATAGCACATGATCGAAGAAGACGGGGGAACCGACTTATTAAATGTCAAGTTTCCATCACCCATACCTGTCAAACATGCTCTGTAGTATACACCATTTTAAAGTCCATTCAAGGCTTGTTGTCAGAATCAAATGACATTTTTTTCCATCTTGTCCACATTTTACAGCAGGACCAGCCCCAGGGACCCATCTGGGTATAGGCAGAGCAAGGACACCTTTATTGATCATGGCAATCAAGTAATTATCCTTACGCATAATCCGCATAATTACATCATGCGCAGACAGATCCTTCACAACACAGAGTTGCTGCAAGCTTTGAAACTGAATAACCTTCTCCAGGATTGCAGGCCATGATGTTGTTTGGATTTCCTTGTCTGTAATTTGGAGACTACAAGAAAACATAAGCAGAAGGTCAGACCAACAAGGTATCAATGACGTTCATGCTTCACTACTGAGAAGAAGCTCAATATACCTGTTATAATAGAAATCGCGAATTTTAAGTGTTTCATTCAACTGAGCAAAAAATCGTAAGAAGCAGAACATCCAGTAGACAGTAAATAATGCCAAATACACAAGTACTATTCCTCTGAAAAATGTGAATGGAACTAAAGGATGCTTATGAAGAGCTTCACGTGCAAGATCACAAGGCTTGATCCCAGATTCAACAGCATCTATTCCACACTTGGCTTTTCGTAAACCGTTCCAATCAACAAATAGGAGCATAAATCCGGAAAAGAATATAGTAAATGCAAGACATAGTAGCTCAACAATCCACTTTGTGATGATGCACCATATCCCCTTCTCACAGTAGTAACTATATAAGTGTTCAAAGAAAAGATCCAGATCAGCAATCGGTTCAGGCTTCAAAGTTTCACAATTGAGAAGACTAGAAGGGCTCTCGCTCCCAGAACTAGGCAGCCTCTGGTAGTCAGACAACTCAATTTCAGGTGGCACATCATGTAGCAATTGAGTATGTAAAGATGATTCACTCCTCCACCATTTCAGTTTTAATATGTTAAGAGCATTGCGACCATTCCGGCCACCAAACATTTTCCTTATATGCTCACACCATGCTACCTTGGTGTTTCCGTTGACCAATGCCTCTGGAAGAAAAAAAGCACAATCTTTAGTGCCAAGAGAATGGGAAACAATATGTTTGATGAAACAAGAAGCAGGAAAGATAACAAGGGCAGAAAAGTGAGAATAAATTTGACTATATTTTACCCCAACAATCCAAGAATGAATACGCACATACACATTTCAGCAACTATAGTTAAAGTGGTGCTAAAATTTGGAATTTTAAAGTTTTTCAGCCTAAAGAAAAATTAGGTCTTAGAGCTAAAATTTGGAGGAATAAAATAACAGATCTTGCACTCAGGTTTCCTAATAATATAAAGTGGAAGCCCATTCTCCTTCTGCATTCACATCCAATCAAGAAGGATGATTTCCAATCAGGTAAGCAACCAATGCTTAAGGCCCTATCATCAAATAAGTCAACTTGATAGACATGAAAACCATAAATAGATATCCTAAAAGCATGAAAATACAACCCCAAACATGTTTCCTTTACGCTTTGAAATGGAACTGCAACAGGGAGCAATTCCAAACCTCACCAGATTCAGGTAAAAAACAATTAAGAAAGGCCAATTGCATACAGCAATGTTATTGTGGAATAAAGAGAATGCCTCTATTGACTTTGATTTTCGAAGCTTGATTTGAAATTGCTGAGGGATGCAACTTGGAAGAACGGCACTCAGAATTTCCATTTGATGGGTGAAGCAAACATGACTTTATGGTGGAGATGGCATGAAGTCTATGTTGATAATAAGGTCGAAATACAGATTGTCATCTTCACAACGAAGAATCTCAAAAGCTTCATAACCTTTAGCTGATTCCTCACTCAAACTCTATCCCACTCTACTTACATTCATCCTAGCAGCCCATCAGGGATGAGTGAAAGAAAGTTTCTTCAACAACTAAGATATTCACAAAAAGTTAACTAAGCACCCTATTTCTTTAGAATAAATTTTGTTCGATGAAATCTTTGGAGTAGAAAAAAGTGCAGACTGACAAAATTTTCTCTAACATTATCAAAGCTTAACCCCTGCCATCCAATAAACTAAAAAAATGTGAGACCATGGGTGGCACCTTAGACTGTTTTCTGCCTTGGAGAAGTTCTAACCATCACAGAGAACTCATGATATGCACACACCCACATATAGAGACAGAGAGAGAACTTTTGGAAGGGAGAGAGAAGGGCAGCAATCATACAGGTAATTGACATAGCACAAGAATCGTATGTCATAATTTAAGTCATCTTTGTATTGAATGGCTAATCCACAAATCCTTACCACACTCAGGCATCAATTTAACCTTGGGATGATCTCAGACATTTTTGCAGAAGAGCAAAATACGACAATGTATGAAGAAGGTATAGCAGCATCTGTCAAAGTTCATAGAAGAAAATTTGGGTTCATTAAATACATAGACCCATGGGGTAAGGTGAAGCAACAACGAGAAAACAAGCTCCAAGATAATCTTCTGAATCCACACTGGAACTGATGGCCCAGCATGGCGTTAATGCAGTAGAAATTCGGAAGAAACTTAAACACAGGGCATATATTATTCTGGGTCATGTTTTACCCACAAGTTCCATAAGTATACAAGAATGATTTTTTAATGCTGCATAAATGAATTCCTGATTAGCAAAGCAGGCAACTTAGAACGATTTCAATCAAAGGTATGTGCACATGCAGTTTAATGTAGGAAACCTACAAAATTTCAATTTGCTAACAGTAATCACCAAAATAAACATGCAGATCTTTTATTCCTTCTTTTCTCTTCCACTTTTCCGATAAACATAGGGACAACCCCAATGCCATCCAATGAGATGCAGAAACAAATCCTAACAGCGGTTAAGGGGATGTAAGGGAAAGGTCCAAGTAATTGTAGAGGCATAGAAATTAATCCAAAGGTAAGAGAGCTGGATTAATACTAAATAAGGTAACAAAGCAGAACAAAGAACCATTACCAACCCTAACCTCAAAAACTAAATTAAGAATGCCAAATTTTGTATTGCAACAAAAGAAAGAACGCACAATTACGAAAGAACACATAATTTCTCCGTTTTAAACAGCTCAACTGAAAAAGGAAACGAATTTTCCTCTTCTCCTGAACCAAAACATAATCTTCAAAGAACGGAAAGGACGAAAGCATGTAAATCAACGATCATAGACATATGAGCACCAATCAAGCGGAAACGAAATAATAAGAAGAAATTGATGAATAATCATCATCACTCCATCATCGAATAAGCAGATAACAGGTATCCTCGAGGCCTCAACGATCAAATCAAACATCGACCACAACAGAATCTGAAAAACACCAACTTAGAAAAAGGGCAAAACAATTTGGTCCATTTCGCGGACGAAAAACGGCAGACACAGAAAAGGGCCAACGCTGACTCTTTCCCTCCACGCGGAGAGAGAAAGAGGAGGACAGGGATAGAAGGAGGGAGAAAGAGAGATACCGGTGATCGAGGAGAGGCGCCTGTCGCCGGAGTTGAGGAGAATGTGAGGCGTTGGTGTGCCGTGGCGATGTTTTACGGCTTTTTCTTTTCTGGAAGGAAGAAAAAAAGAAAAGAAAAGACGGAGAAGGAAAGGAGTGTTCCCATATCAGCTTACATTTGGACCAAGCCTTCGTTGCGTTGATACAAACCCCTTCCCCTTACGTAATCAAACTTGATCTCCAAAACTGGGTTAAAAACCCGATTTCTTGGTTTCGCTAAACTTGGATACAGGCTCCATGATTGATACGAATATCAAAAAGAAAGTTTTAACACATACGATCAATTTTTCAGAATCATGAAACAATTTATGGAGATGTTACGGATATAAAAAAAATGTTAGTTAAAACGGAGAAGAGCATTAGGTATTATTTGTGATAAGAAGATATCATTAAAAGGTAAATATTATAGAGCAACAATTAAGTTGAGGGATTAATCATCAACATATACAAAAGATGTTTGTGGTACAAATGAAGATATTGAAATAGATGAGTGGTCATATAAGGAAAAACCGTATCCGTAATTACGTTATTAGAAACAAATTGTAAGTGGCACCAATAGAGAATAAAATGAGAGAATATCATTTAAGATGGGTTGAATATATATAAAATATCAAAAGAAACGCTTGTAAGAAAGTATGAAAAACTATTTTTTAAAAGTATTAAAAGAGGTGGACGGTCACAAAAGTGTTGGAAAGAAACAATAAAGAATGATCTAGTTTATGTTGAGTTAAGTGCTAACGTGTTACGTGATAAGGCTCTTTGGAAACAAAGAATCCATGTAGCTGAACTCGGTTTGTTTCGTAGAAACTTGTTAATGGCACTTTCTTTTTATTCTTTATGAAAGCTATGCCCTCCTCAACAGGGTTAAATCCTACCCTAGAAATCTTCTAGATGCACCATTGAGGCTTGCATTGACTCTAATCTAGCTTGAAGCTGGAAAGCTAATTTGGGTTTTAAGTAAAGATAATTCCAATTCGAATGCGTGGGAACTTTAGTCTATTTTAGAGTCACGGCAAGATTGCCTTCACAATAAAATTATTAGAAAGAGCGGCACCATGACCGCTAGATCAATTAGTAGGGTTGTCTGACCTTGCTTTTCTGCTGGTGGGGAGTTCGACTCCTAGGGGGTGCATGTGTGTGTAATAGGCTTGGGCTATTGCAAATCGCATATTCTGATTCTCTTGGAAGTAGGAACTGAAAGAAATCGAGGATCGAGCCGGTTTTGGTTTTGGTTTTGGTTTGGAATCATCAATTCGAATTCTTGTTCCAATTTATGAGAAGCTTAGCACAAACATGAGAGAGAATGTCATGTGCCTTCATAAGCTTACTTGGGTCAACCTCATCCACGAGAAACTTCACCCAAAGCTCGTTTGAAGGAAGAGAGCGGCATTGAACGTTGAGAGAGAGAGAGGAGTAGGCATGGGACAACTTATCTCTTGACGTGGGCTATATTTTTTAAGCCAAAACAGACCTATGAAATTATAATTCCATGGGCTTGTGGGGTTTCTCATTTTATTCATGTTGTGGACTTGTTACCATCGTTCATAAAATGAGGAGTTAGACCCACGTTGAATCCCGAATCAAATAAAAAAATAATTTTTTTCTTTTAATCCTAAACTCCACATAATAAGGGATCATCCTTGCATGGCCGATCTCAAGCAGTTGTAGAAACAAAGAATCCATGTAGCCAACTCCATCTAGTATGAGAAAAGGCTTAGTAGTAGTTGTTGTTGTTTTCTTTTAACCCTAACACACCAAACCACACCCATGCAACCCCGGGATTTGGGCTCACCCCAGCGAGGAGCTGGGAACGAGGAAGCCCTGCAAGATGAGCTAAGGCTATGCATCCACAACTGTTTTCACCCTTTTATCTGCCTCTGATCATGAGTGTTTGCTCGTATGAAAATATTTTGTTGTGCAAAATGAGGTCGGCTCTATCTACTATAGAGGTGTGTACGAGTCAACTTGGTTGAGATCTGAGCAAAGTTCGGCTACGCCCACTTTGATAGAGTGAAGCTGGGCTCAGATCGACGCAAGTCCAATGATGAAGTCCCACTTCAGGGTGATACTGTCAGCCTTATGAAAAACAAAAGCAATCTTGAACTTTTTCGTACTTGTGAGGCGAAACTTTGCAGATCATAGTGGGAACTCGTGGTATCTTGGGGCCTGGTATAAACTCTATACTTATACATATCATTATATATATATATATATATATATATATATATATATATATATATATATATATATATATATATATATATATATATATATATATATATATAAGAGTCTTACATGCATAATCCATCTTCAACATCTTCACATTTCAACATATGTACAATAAATAAAAAGTGATTAAAATTTATATGTCGATATAAAAAAGATTGAATGATAGAAATGTTCACGTAAAATCATATACTAAGATACATTATGCAGCTAAGATGTTATCTATGTATATATCACCAAAATAACTAATGATTGTTTTCATTCATTATGAAAGCTGAGCATTTTTTGAGTATGGGTCTTCTTCGAACCAATTTAATGACATCCCTGCTTATATTCAAAAGACCCAATAAATGTTATAAAAAAACCGCCTTGACTCATTAGTGGATAGTGTTTTATCGTTGAGTCATGCCTCAACATGTGTCAATATATGTATAAAAATGATATAAATTGTATTAATGAGCGGTTTAAAACCGTCAATTCTGATTCCAGTTTCGGGTTAGTTCTTGAAAATTATGAATCATAACCAAGCCGGGTCATAATCCTGAGACCGGTTACCAACGGGTCCGATTCAATTCGGTTCTGCTGGCCATGTCCAGGTCATCGTGTCATAACATTTGCAGTAACCGCTTATTAGAAAAATTCAACATGCAGAGAACTTGTTTCTAAAACTAATTGCAATTGTAGTTGGCATAGAATCTCATGAACTTAACCAAATCTGATTGGATGTTAATGGCATTCCAATATTGATTGTTCAGAAATGATCCTCTGATCGTGCTTTTTGTTTTGAAGCAAAAGCAAAACTACCTTTGATACTGGAAACAAGAGAGAGAGAGAGAGAGAGAGATCCTGGTTTTCCGATAATGGACATTGAAGAAAGGGGGTAAGGGCGGAAATAAAGGGACTAAGAATCTTTTCCGGGTTGGATTTGATCAATTTATCCCGCCGGTTCGTGTCGTGGATCGTTCTAGTGAGCAGAAAAAGCGTGGTTTTGAGTCGAGAACATATAAAACTTCACTAACTATTTATTAAAAAAATCCAACATGCAGAGAACATGTTTCAACAATTTATTGCATTGGTAGTTGGCGTAGAACCTCATGAACTTGAACGAATTTGATTGGATGTTAATGGGATTCCAGTACTGATTGTTCAGAGATGACCCTTTGATCACGCCTTTTGTTTTGAAGCATATGCAACCTACTTTGATACTAGAGAGAGAGAGAGAGAGAGAGAGAGAGAGATTTTAATAGTTTCACCGCAATAGTCGACACCTTAGTTTTCCGATAATGGAATGTGAAGCTAGGGGTAAGGGCGGAAACGAAGAATCTATTCCGGACTGGATTTGATCAATTTATCCCGCCGTTTTTTGTCGTGGGTCGTTCTCGTGAGCAGAAAAAGAGTGGTTTCGAGTCGAGAAGTGAAAAGAAGGTGAGGAGTGTGGGAAATGGACTCTGCCTTGCTCGACGATATCATCAAGCGGCTGCTGGAAGTGCGCGGGGCGAAGCCGGGAAAACTGACGTCGCTTTCGGAGGAACAGATCCTTCAACTCTGCTTTTTCTCAAAGGTCGTTTTCGCGGAACAGCCGATCTTGTTAGAGCTGAAAGCACCCATCAAAATTTGTGGTCAGTTTCTCCTTGTTTAGACATTCAAATTTCATGAAACAAATCGGAAAAGAAAAAAGAATTTTATTGTACATTGTTGGTGACTTGATTGCTATTCCTTTTTCAAATTATTGTCTTGTGCGTTGGCTTCTCTGTTGGGGGAAATGCATAATTTTTCTTTGCAAAAAAGATCCTTTTTTTCTTTGGTTGAATTTGGAATTCTTTTGATATTGGATCCTTTGATGTTAGGGTGAAGTCTTTTGAGAGAAGGAACTTTACCTTTTACTGTTCTTTTTTTGGATTGGATGAGGAGATACGAGGACAGAGAGGAAAACTATGGAGTACGGCAGTATCAAACTCCAAACATTTTCTTACACGTTTAGGTGCTAAAGGTTTAAGATGGTTGGGCATATAAACTGGAGCCGGCTTTACTTCTTAATATCGGGATTCTATGCATTTTAATATCGTACTAACTTATAACAATAATATTGTTTAACAAATAATCAATATGAAGCAACAACACACCCAAATTATGTGTCAAAGTTTGAGGGGAAGCATGGAGCTCGAGCTCTGCTTTCCTATAGAGCTCATCATTCTATGAGCTTTAACTTCACGTAAAGGAGAAAAGGGAGAGAAAAGAGAAAAAAGAGGTTAGGATATGGAGGATTTATTGACATATTGAAAAGTGGGCTTAAAAGGTTTTTTTTAGGTCATCTAGATTTAAGTCAGGATGTACCAACATAAGTTTGCAGCTACCTAGTTATATATACAATATGTGCTGATGTTTTGGTTTGATTCCAACTTTCGAACTGTGAAACAAATTACAATTTTTTCCTTTTTTGAATTGAATCGAACTGAACTGCAAAGCAAAGATAATCTAATTAAACCATTGTTTGGTTTGGTTTAATTAGTTTGGTTCGGTTTAACCCGTTCCTAGAAAGCACCTACCAGTATCCATATAGGTTGATTTATCCAAAAAGCCAAAAATGATATGTATATGCTATGAGATTGAGACTCTTAGTCTTACGAGTTGTAACTTTTCTGTTTTCAGACATTGTGATTGTTGGTAGAGCTATTTGTTACCTAAAATTTATACGTTAAAACTTAAGTAGACCTAGACATGGCCAATTTGAAACCGACAGAACCGGCAGTAACCATAACCGGTCCTGGAACTGGGAACCCCAGTGTGATTATGGTCCATTGTTTCCGGAAATCGGTCTGGCAGCTCCAAACTGCTGCGAACTATGGTTTAACTGTTTTCTCTAAAACCCTTTACCAGAACTGGCAGCTCCCTTCTATCATAGTTGGTAGGGAGTTCGACTACTAGGGGACACATTGCTTTTGTTTTTCAACTTGAGGTATCAATTTGATGACTCATAGTATGAAATTACACATAATCAATTTAGATTCATGTTAAGGAATTCTATTGTTGAAGCTATTTACATGTTGAGATATTTTATAAAATATTTTAGAGTAAATAGCTATTCTTTGAAGAACCTTAGAAAAAAAGATATTCCATTGATGTACATCAATCTTATAATATATATATATATATATATATATATATATATATGTATGTATGTATGTATGTATGTATGTATGATGCACTCTATAAGAAATGCAAATTTCTTTGAAGTTAATATTGGGTTACATCAAGGATCAATTTTAAATATATATTTATTTACCTTAATTATTGACGAGTTAATAAAGTATATTCAAGATAAAGTACCTTAGTGTATATTATTTATAGATGACATTGTACTACCACATGAGTCTATGGTAAACATTAATAAGAAATTGGAACAATGGATAAAATTACTAGAAAGTAAAGACTTACCACTTAGTAGAATAAAAACAAAATAAATGGATTGTAGGCTTCACCATTCAATTATTTCAAATGCTAGGAATTAAAATTGGCACTCATTGCATCCCTTGGAAGGAAGTTTTAAATACATAAGGTCATATTTTAGAAAGACGACACATGAAATTAATAAAGTTGGTTAAAATAAAAAATGTATTAGGTACTTTATATGACAAGAATATACCATTACAGTTGAAACCTAAATATTATAGAACTATGTTATCAATAGTTGTTAGTGGGTTGTTAGTGGTAGACCTTGATATAGTAGTAGTGGGAATATAGCGGATTTAGCGGTACACTTTTATATATAATTAAAAAATTATATATATAATAGATTCTCTAATTTCTAAGAAATATCAAGAAACATAACCACTTCTTTCATAAATATGAATCAAAGTAATTAAACAAATTAAACAAATTCTAATTCTAATTTCTAAGGAAACAAACAATAAATTTCATGTAGGGCATATGCATATTGAATTGTTAACCTTAAATGAAAACAAAACATAAATGTAACAAATTATTCTAAGATTAAGCAAAAAAAATTAAAAGAAACAAATATATAATTACTTATCTACTCAAGTACAGTGAACATGGTATCGCCAAGCTTGACCCGTCTCTTACTCTTCAAAGCCTATATGAACATTACATGTTTTGCTCCAAAATTGTCCACAATGAGCAGTAAACATGAAAAAAAGTTCACATGTACTAATCAGTGAATGGGCTGCTGCAAGCGCATCCAACATAGCAAAGAGGTGAAAGTTCTTACTACAAGGCACCTGAGTTTAATCCTCATACATAATACATTCATACATTCATACACACATACAATATATGTATATGTATATGTGTGTGCATTTGCATCTATATATAGACACAGCGCTTCTATGTGTACACCCATGCTTGTGGGTGCTCTTATCTGTAGAATGTGTTTCCATATTATCATAACACTGAATGTAATGCTTTTAATTCCAATATTTAAGGATTATAATAGTCTTAGCAATTTTGGCTCATCAAACTTAGTATAGAAAAAGTGTAACCAGTCAATTATGATGTTTTAAAAGATTTCAAGGTATCTTGAACCTTGTTTCATTCTTATGCGCCTCTTGATGATTAACCTTCGAGTCCATGTTACATGAAAGGAATCTGAGTTCGAGAACCTCATCCGTACCCTTGTGAGGGTGGGCCATATCAGTTGAAAGGTTGTCTAGTGGGGTACATAGCCAAAATCAAATTTCTATGTAAAATTGGTGGATAGTCAAAAGCATCGATACATAAAATTTAAACGTAAAACAATAAGTTTTTATAAAGAAATATTGCTTCTAGAATATTTATATATCTGTGTAAATGAACACAAAATCATAATAAGCCTAAAATCAGGGCTAAACATCAAGCACACATGCTGATGAAAGAGAAGAGAGAGAAGGCAGAGTCGGGGGTTCCATGTCTCCATGTTGTTCTTTCATACTTTCAGTCGTGAAAAGACACGCATGTCCTGCGCCCATGTCCATGTCCAACCTACCACCACCTATCTTAAACTCTTTTTAGTGCTGCTATATCACTAAAAGATTTCATGCATATTGATTGATTATTACTCTATTAGTGAATTCATAACTTGTGAAAACAACAATATGGATTGATTCACGTATTGGCATTTTCTAATAGCCAATAATTTTATGAGATTATCAATTATATATAATAATATACACAAAATATGCATATATACAGCAGTGTCACTGCATCTATGATTTTTGAAACTTGCTGTTCCTTGCACCCACATATTACACCCATGTCCACACCGGCACCCATGTGACATAGTTACACATGCCACTTTTGATTTTAACTGCCAGCCTCCTGCTGGCACGATTCAGGTGAGACATTTTCACTATTCTGAATATCTGCTGAGGCTTTTATGGTGGTCGAGTAAACGAGGGAAAGTGCAATTACTTTTTTGAGTATGGTGGATGATGGGAAGCACGATATTTTCTGGTCTACAGTGAAAGCCCTTATGGTTCTTTATCTGTTTCCCTGTTTTCATGTTTGACACTCTGTCACCGATCATGAGAGGACACTGGAATATCTGCCATCGAACTCTCACTTTCGTTTTTGCCTAACGTTGATCGGTTTATGCACTTCAGGTGATATGCATGGTCAATATTCTGATCTCCTGAGGCTCTTTAAACATGGTGGTTGGCCTCCCCAAGTCAAGTACCTATTTTTGGGGGATTATGTTGATCGAGGTGACCAAAGCTTGGAAACGATATGTCTTCTTCTTGCATATAAAATCAAGTATCCTGAAAACTTCTTCCTTTTGAGGGGTAACCATGAGTCTGCTGATATTAACGAAGAAAATGGATTTTATGCTGAATGTGAGAAGATATTTAATGTGAAGTTATGGAAAGTTTTCAATGGTTGTTTTAACTACCTCCCTGTGGCAGCTCTAATTGATGAAAAGATACTCTGCATGCATGGTGGTCTTTCTCCTCATCTGAACAACTTTGACCAGATTAGGCATATAACTATATAAGCCGTCCAACTGATGTCCCAGAGGCTGGTTTGCTGTGCGACCTTTTGTGGTCTGATCCAAGTAAGGATGTCCTGGGATGGGGAAGGAATTGTAGAGGTATCTCTTACACCTTTGCCCCTGACAAGGTCTCCGAGTTTCTGCAGAAGCATGATCTAGATCTTATCTGTCGTGCGCACCAGGTTATACATCACTTAGTTTTCTGTAATGCACCTGAAACGTTTGTCGGTAAATATAACATTTACATGCCTGCAGGTTGCGATGGATGGATATGATTTTTTTGCTGGCAAGCAGCTTGTAACAATATTCTCGGCACCAAATTATCGTGGTACATGGGATAATGATGGTGCTATGATGAGCGTGGATGAAACTCTGGTGTGTTCTTTCCAGATTCTGAAGCCTGCAGAATCGAAAACAAAGTACCCCTGACGAAATCCAACTGGGGTACAAGTACAATTGACATTGTTTGCAGGGATATGCAGTTATCGAGCTAGGGCTATTCTGTGATTGCTTTTAAGGTGGCAACTGCTGATTTTCTAACGTCAAATGCCTTCATTTGTCCTCTCTTTAGTTTAAGATGTAGACTTGCTGTTTCCCTTTCCTTTGATTTTGTTTTCTTTCATTTATTGTGTTTATTTATCAATGGAGCATGCCCTTTAACTTGGTTCTTTATGATTTCCAACCAAAATCAAGCCAGACCAGGAGTCGGCTAAAACCAGGGATGACCCAGTTCGCTTCGTGAAACGAAAACCGGCGGTTCAAAACCATCGGTTTCTTCTTTTCACATTCTTTTCAATTTTGATTTTTTAATAATTTGTTGGGTTCCATATCGTTAAGACTCAAATTGGAATCAAAACCGGCTCAGCTCTGGTTGGTGGCAAACTGGAACTGTCCATATAGAGAGAGAAAGAGAAATTAGTACATGTGCACATGGATATACGCTTAAACATTCTCAAAGATTTAAAGATTTCAATAATTTGATCTTAAAGATTGATCATTAGATGTTAAGTAAAAAAGTAACTTGTATCAAGTACATTTATTGATGTTTAAGTCAAAAAATAACTTGTATCAAGTATATTTATTGCACTTGGTACAAGTATCAAGGTACTTTTTTGTTTTTGAGCTTTGAATTTCAGTTATCGATCTCGTGTATCTAATGATTGAGATTTAAAATGTTTAACCATTGGTTCATGTACGCATGAATTATTCTCTCTCTCTTTCTCTCTCTCTCTCTCTATATATATATATATATATATAAATATAATACTCAAGGGTTTGAACTTGCAATTAAATGTGTGGGATGATTGATCTTTAAAAGAGCTAGTTGATAAAAATAAACTATATTATGTACCAGCGGTTATATTTATTTTTTGTAGATAACTTTGATGTTTTCTATGTCAACGCTCAGTTGAAAGCATTTTTGTAAACCTTATTGGAAAGATTTTACACAATCGTATGAAGATATTCGAAACAAGGTATTGTACATCAATTATGACGAGAAGATTATGAATAGATCTTATGAAGGCATAACAAGGACAATTATGAAGGGTATTTTTGAAAATTATTTTGTTATAATGCATAAGCTTTATATTCTGTTGTACAATTTTGATGAACAATTTTTAAAAAACACATTGGCTTTCCTTTTTTGTGTTATTGGATATTGCCTCTAGTACTGCAGATTTCCAGATCTGCTGCTAAGGATGGTTTGTACCAGACCAGCTTCCAGAAATCATGAACCGTAATGGAGTGAAGAGTCCTCGCTTCTGGTTAGAGTTCCAAAACCAGTTCTGGTTATATATATATATATATATATATATATATATATATATATATATATATATAACGGTGGATCTATATTGTGACAGGGCGGGGCAATCGCCCCACCTGAAATTATGAAAAATTGTATTTTTGTACTGAAACTTCAAAAAAATTGAAACCTTTTAAAGATCGGCCCACCTGAATCTGAAGTCTGCCCCACCCAAAATAAGTTTCCTTATCCGCCACTGTATGCATATATATATGTGTGTGATTTTACATAATATATGATATTTCATAGAAATTCAAAGAAAAACTTAGTTTCCGATAGATAGATAGATATACACCGTATTTGTGCTTGAATTTTGCTTGTAATTTACAAAAGATATGATTTTATAAAAGTTTAAAGACAGTTTTTTGACAACTTAATACTCATTAATGAAGTGCTACTGAAAGATAATGTCTAATACAACCATATTCTTTAAGTTCTTGCTTTGAAGTTTAATTTTTTAAAGTTTATATCACAAAAGGTAGTAGAGATAATATGATTTAGTTACGTGTTTGGTATATAATTTTTTTTATGTATTATGAAATTATAGTTCAGTTGGCCTAAGGTTTAATACTTTACTTTTAACATTAAATTATTCTCCTTGTCTTGCTTTACTTTATTTTTCACTTTGCACCGTATACTTGTTTTCCTTTCAAAAACTGTCTTGCATCATGTTTCTGGCAATTTTGAGCATTTGCATTCTTGCTTAATCGTTTTGGTAAATCTTGGTCAGGTTTAGTGCCGGTGGTGATTCCATATATGGTTTCGGTTAATGTTGAGGTTTTACAATAAAAATAGATAATATATTGAAATTAGAAAACTAATAAAAAAGCCTTTGAACAGTCGGTTCTGGTTTCAATTTGGATCTCCTCTAGGTGGAACCACAGCTGAACCGTTGTAATCCCCATCCCGATTCGGTTCACTTTCTGGTTCTGCCTGTTCCGGTTCCCGCTGGTTCCAGGGCCAGTTGGCTTCCGGGTCAACCTGCTGAGACGGGTTGGAGCTGCACTGCTGTAAGTATATGAAGAGTTTACTTAGATATCGTAATTGGGAAAAGTTAGACCGTTTTATGAGAGGATCTTCAACAACTTAAAGCCATGGAAAAACAAGAAAAAGGTGTTGCTCCTTGTGATGGGGCAATAATAGTCTTGAATATACACACACACACATATATATATATATATAAGACTCATATATGTTAGCACCTTTAGTTGCTATCAAATCTCAATTATTTATCTTTTTTATACACATGGTTGAGATTTGAATCTATAAAGTAAAAAAGATATGTGTACATTTTGTAGGTACACTTTATTCACACAAATGCTTTTGTTTTTAAATTTTAAATATATGCAAACTCTACTAGACCAACTGTCTCGATCATATGAACGAAACAGATTGATATGCTCGTCAACATTGATACAATGATCCATACCATTTAATGCATATGAGTGATTAAATGTGACATGAGATGAGTACCTTGATCACTACTATTAGATAACGATGATCAAGCAATGTTTAGTGTGAGAGACTCTTTAGTAACTCCCACACTCTCTCTCTCTCTCTCTCTCTCTCTCTCTCTCTTATATATATAGAAAGAGAGAGAGTGAGAAAGAGATAAAAAAGAGTCCTAAACTAGAGATGTCAAAATGGCCTAGCTCAAGGGGCCAACCCTGCTCATTCCTGAAAAAATGTAGGGTTGGGCTTGAAAATCTCGACCCATATTAGAAGCAGGGCCAAATGGCTCGGCCCACTGGCCCTGGAAGCTGATGCATATCTAATTAAAATCCAAATTTAACTATAATAAAAAATTATGTATATATATACACATACATATAATAAAAAACTTTATATATGTGTATACATACACATTCGTATATCTCTATATACATATAATAGAAAAAAACTATATATATGTATATGTAATTGAAAAAGCTATATATAGTATATATATGTATCTATATAAATATACATATATATGTATATATACATGCAATAAAAATAATTATTTAATTATTTTTATATTTATTTATATGGGTTGGGCTAGTATTTTTGGAGGCATGGCCTGGCCCATATTTTTCTCAGCTCATTAGGGTCAGGGTCGACGTGTATTGACATCTCTAGTATTTGGATGAATAATCTTGCATAAACACTTTGAAATTTTGATTTTTTAGATCAATTGTGAATATTTAAATAAAAAATACTATTGTATTTTGGTACTTTAAAAATTATTAGACTTTCTTTCGAACTTTTTGTTATCGAAACTTGCATATTCTCCCTCGTCTGTACCTAAGGTGAGTGTAAAGTATCGTGAAAGAGGTTTGCTTGCGAACTTTTTGTAATCGAAACTTGCATATTCTCCTTCGTCTGTACTTATGGTGAGTGTAAAGTATCGTGAAAGAGGTTTTTGCCGATAACTTTATAGAAGAAAGGTGTTGGTCACGAGTTTTGTTTGATTAGAGAAAAAATTCCTTTCTAGAGAGTTGAAACGAATTCAAGTAATTCTTGGAAGGTCATGTAATAAGTGAAATTTATCATGTGGTTGGCAAAATGCAAATACCTCCACGGGTGGAAAGGTGTAGAACAATGCATTCAGAGAGAGAGAGAGAGAGAGAGTTCATTTGTAAAAGCGCACCGACCGACGCAAAAGCAATTTGCAAGTTTTTTCTTGTCTCTGATTATAATGGGGAGGCCGAAGCCAAATATGCACGCCCCCGAAGTCGAACTCTGCACCCTGCATCTGCTGGAGTCGACTGCCTGGCTGAGTGTGTAAGCTAAAGTTGGCAGCCATTAAGCATGTTTCAGATGCTTGCACAGCGTTTATCTTTTTCAGTAAGCCTAATTTTTATTTTCCGTGGTGGTAGTAAATGAGATCAGGGGCATGGCCAGGGATAAGCATGAGGCGTAGGAATTGGGAGCCGGATTCACGGCCCCCAAAATGAAGCACTGTTGCAATTCAAGGCCCCTGTCCCATAGTCTGCAGTTTCATACCTTTCAACGCAAAAATCCTGTTCCCGGCCCTCCCGATCCTACGATAAATCCATGGTCTGACGTACATAGCTTAAAGCAGGGTTCCTTTTGGTTTGATTTTATGATGCAGTTTTAATATATGTAGATATAAGAGAGAGTATAGTTCATGTGTACGCCCATTTATATTTAAATCCACTTAAAAATTTCTACCATTTAATCAACATCTCCATCATTATTCATATAGATAAAATGATCAATAATTCTATCATTGATTATACCAATAAAAAATAGAAATCTTTGAGCAGATTAATCTTGAATATGTGTGCATATACTAATTTCTCTCTTTCTCTCTCTTTATATGTAAATGTATGAGCAACCTTTGACACATGTAAGTTCATGCATTCTCCTCTCTTTTATGAAGACGAGTCTAAAAAGTTGTCCTTCATATCCATCTTAAACGGTCTTATAACAATTATGAAGGTTATTCATGTTCTAAAAAAGTAAGGGAATGCATGCATATATATGCCACACAGTATATATATATACACACACACACGCAGAAAATCAATTCATTTATACGTACCTAAAGCTCCAGGCGCCCGAAAAGCTGGAGTGTAATGAGGCCCATCGCCAATAGCAAATGCAGCAGTAAAGTAGCTTTTAAAATAATTTTGGAAACAATACTTTTACGTCTTTATTTTAGAATATCTCAGTGGACACTCGTGATCGATGCACCACATACACTCAAGACGTCATACAAGATCTTTCTGATATTCATCCATCAGAACCGACAAAGATCCTTCCATTCTATATTGATTTTGTAGCGTATTAAAGTTAAGAAAGCAAGCAATGCTTACCTTTCTCGATGCAATTTTTTCAAAAGAAGGATCGTCAAATCAGCCACCACTCTCCTAATTAGTGCTCATGATCATTCCGGAACGCTTTATTGGTATTTAAATTTTTCACATGACGACCATTACAAAAATAATGATTTCTGTTGTCCCCAAGATGGAAAAAGGTTTGAAATATCTCCTGCTTAATGCAATCTGATCTCCAATCCAGATTCGGATAACAATGTGATCACATCAGGAAATTCCGAAGTGCTTTAGATTCGGATCAAAACGTGAGTGGAATTCTTGTAGCAAAATCATTATTTTCTCTTACAGACAAATATATACATGCAAATACGTATGTATGCACGCAATTACGTGCGTGCACCCCCTCCACACACACACACACACACACATATATATATAATCAGATCATCCCTATTCTCTACCTTTAACATTGAATCCTTGTGCACACTTTTTACTTTTGTTGAGACATGCATACCTTTTGCTTTTCAGAAACATAAATGTAGAATAGGGGTTTAAAAAAAGTTGTTAGGGATTTAAAAAGCATGAATAATTTTGTTATATTTAAAAAGTAAAGTATGGGCACGAATAACTAACTAGTGCAAGAAGGGGCATGATCCCATCTGCGTGTATGTGCACGCGCTTACACACGTATGACTTGCATTTTCCTTTGCTGAGGGGGTCGAACATTGTAACTATCTTGAAGAGTGGAATCAGCCTCTGTCAAGTTAAAAAGGTACGTGTTATTTTGAGAGGGTCGCTCACATTGTCCACGGATAAGGAAATATTGCCAATTGTGAGAGAACATAAACTTCTTGAATTCCACAAGCCTGGAGTGGAAAACATGCCCAACTCATTCAAACATGTCCTAGATTGGCCAACAAAACAGATGGCAGAGCCACAGAAAGGAGAGTCTGTTACCGGAAGTGCTACAATATTTAGTTGGAGACCCAGCGTTTGCAGACTTAGATCGATAGCAAGCTCATGGTACGAGACTTCAGCTTGCATATTTCTTGAGATATGTTGCAATATTGGCTATTCTAATCCTAATGTTTGAACTTGTCTCAAACATGTCCTCGATGTTGAAATTCATTGAAAACTACGCTCCATCGATCTTACTGAATTGAGCTACTGTTTGAAAACCCTAATTGTTATCCACGACTTGAGTGAAGTTCCTCAATGAGCATGAAGATCCGCACTGAGGATTGATGGCCACTATCATCTTGACAATAGAGTAGAGATCCAGCAGTGAACTTTCTAAGAATGTCCAATCGAATATCCGTGACAATGTCATTGCAACGGTCGTTGCGACATCAGGAGGAAGAGGCCATTGACAATGAAGGATGCAGGGAGCACCTAAAAAAAGAAACAGGTATCTTTGAAATTCCCAATCAAAGAATGTGCCATAGAGTAGAATTGTTCAGTGTGGTAATGTCGAGGAAATTACTTGCAGAAAACTTAATCTCGGGTTCAAAATTGCCTTTATCTGAGGCACAAAATGGCATATTATCCCGACTCAAATTTCTCCAAGTAGCAGCCACAAAAGGGTTTCTAGGCATTCTTAATAGCCTTGAAGTTAGGTTTGAAGGTAGAGCTATCGAATGCTCTATGCCTTCACTGTTTTTAAGTATGAACCCACATTTATTTACTTGCCCATGTAAAACGATATATTTTACCACAACGTACGATTTTTTTTTTTTTTTTTTTGGGCTTATGGCCCTTGGAACAGAAACCGATTTTTGTTTTGTTTTGTTACAAGTGAAGGCTGAAGCCCAACACACACTCACACACGCACCTTCTAGGAGTGCTACTCTCACACCAGCAACAACAGTGCTAGAGCGTCTTGCAGTCGAGCGAATGTTCTCGGTGCTTTTTCTTGGTCTACTAAATCCCAACTTACAAGAGGAGGGCAAAGCCTAAGCCGATATTTTCTTTTTTTGTCACTGATACAGTTATTTGCTCCATATAATACAATACATGATACATGTAAATGAAATGGCTTGCCAAATCATATCATTCTTTCTCTTCATAAAAACATACATTTTCTTCCAACAATAGAGAAACTCAACTTCACTACAACAGAAAAAGCCCTATTTCAAGGAACTAAGTTCTTGATGTTTTAACTACTCCATAAGGTCTGCACGGAAGTATCACAAGACAACCATTAAAATACTTTCCTTTTGCACAAAGAGCAATAATAAACAAAATTCCTGCCTTTTCCGGATCAATACTGATGGATCTACAGTGAGCCCAGTTGGGGCCTCCATCCAAGCTTTATACAGAAAAGAGTAGGGAATAGAAAGACACATGCAGGATCCATACCGACGAGGGTCCTCATTTCGTATGCTTTCACAGACTAGATATTGATGGCATCATGAAATTACGATCTAAAGGTTCTGTAATTCGAACTAGGGAACGATTCCCAGTATATATCCTTGGAAACATTCTCCAATTCGACATAGCATGCAGGATCTAGATTCTTTAAAAGCCATCAGCTGTTGTCTCACATGTTTGAGAATTAACATCCTGCAATATGTCGGTTTCACGCACTAAATTCTTTAGAGATAAAGGAGATTTCACACACACACACACACACACACGGGGAGAGAGAGGAAGGGAAACAGATTTATTTATTTCTACATTCCAACTGGAGGCAAACACAAGTAGCTGCGCAGTTCCATACGTCGTACCATACATCGATTGCATTTACTTATTCAGTAGAACGGTCTTCCTGTATTCAGGCTCCTTCTTGTGATGGTTTGACCTACCAAATAAACAAAAACAAAGTTAGGGAATTAGATAGTTTATTTTGAAAGTCATATTTATAATCAGAATATGTTGGAAAAAAAAAGAATCAGGTAATGATTACCCATACCCATAGTACTGCCCTTCTATTGAGAAATGGACTAGTCTCCATGAAGGGGTTCTTTGTTCTTGTCTAGGGGAGGGTGGTAACCGTTAGGAGGGTCGTAAGGTTTGTAATGAGAGTGAAGGGACCCTACATTTTTGTCTTCTGGAGGGTGGTGGCCCCTAGGAGGGTAGTAGTAGGGTGGCTGATAGTGAAGGGACCCTTCATTTTTGTCTTGTGGGGGGTGGTGACCCCTAGGAGGGTAATAATACGGTGGCTTATAATGAAGGGATCCCTTGTCTATGTCTTCTGGAGGATGGTGAGGCCCGTGATGTCGTCCGAAAAGAAGGGAAGCTTCATTTTCGTCTTTCGGAGGATGGTGAGGGCGGTGATGCCTTCCAAAGAAAAGGGAAGCTTCATTTTCGTCTTTTGGAGGATGGTGGTAGCCTTTAGGAGGGTAGTGACCCGTCGGAGGATAGTACCCTCCAGGAGGGTGGTAATAAGGTTGATGGTGATCAAGGGACGAGTCTAAGTTAGGGTCGTTTGCAGAAGCATCCAGTACAATAAGGAATACCACTCCCAAGACAAGGAAGCAAGGTTTGAGGACCATTATGTTGGCACTCGTACTCTGTCTTGTTCTTCATATCAGTCTGTGACGGGTATTTATAATGAGGAAGAGCCTTGTCCAAATAGGCGAGATTGTTTGCTTCAAGTGAAAAAGTTTGCTAGATGAGCGGGGCAGATGCAATTGCAGTTTAAATATTATTCAGTGAAGCATGAACTTGGATTGTGTACTATTTGCATACTGCTTTCTGGATATGGGCTAAGCACTCAGCACTTGTGTTGCTTTTATAAAGAAAGAAGAGCACTTCCGGATCAAAGATCAAGAAGAAAAAAATAAAGAAAAACTTTATATATATAAGATAATAATAAGAAAGAAGAGCCTTGGACGTCTTACATGAATAAACATTGTAGATTTCATTCGATTTCTATGTTTACTGCAAACAGGGTCTCCGTAGGTACACAGATTTTTTTTCTTTTGGTTACAATATGAGGCTGAAGCCTAACACACACACTCTCATGCGTGCATATCCCAGTATTCTAACTCGCCACCTGCGAGTGGGTGTGAGAGACCCTACAGGGTGAGCTAACGCTCTGGGTGCAGACTTTTGGATTTTCACTTACGAGGCCATTTTCATGACAGAACTTTTCATGTGGAACTGTTACTTCGGGTGCCAGATCCATAAATGCGGGAAACGAAGAACCTGAAGCATTACAAAATTCCATAGTCTATAGGATCCATATTTCAAACATAGACTGGAAAAGGAGGAGTAGCGCCCTCTTTTTTCTTGGTTCACATTTACCTGTAGGACAGATTCAGAACCAAGTGGTAGCGTTTGAGCTTGCAACAGAAACACACTTCTACAACGATGGAACTTTTTCCCCAGGAACCAAAGCTCCTGGCCTAAGAGTTCCACATGCTCTGTAAACGACGCAAGGCTCTCAAGGGCCATCTCCGGAACTACCTTCCATGGCTTGTCTAGCTATAAGTTCTATTACATTGCCCTCCCAGCGCAGGACTCTCAAGCAAACACACAAATCACTGGCATCTCATTATTCAGGAAATATCCCAATACATGTGTACTCTTTACGCATTAGACTTTTGGCAATGTCCTGATCTTTATGACAGTGAGTGCAAGACTTTCTTCTCGCCCAATTGCTACGTGCTACATTTAACAATTACATACAATTTTCAATTACAGTGGGTTGGACCCTACCAATATACCCACAAAAAGTAATCGACAGTCAGAACTCAGACAAAATTGAAATAGAGCTCAACAAAACTAAGCATGGATATTCATAAATGTGTACGCTCAGACTGCCAATCACAGCCACAATCTTAATTGATTCTTACAAGAGATGATATCAGGACCCGTTTCTACTAGTACCCTCAAAGTATGTGGACTGCATATCTGATTCCAACACGATTGCAGGCACAATTAGTTGGATTTGGCTTAAAAACTGTCTTATCAATAAAAAGGTTCGATGTGGACTTAGAAAATGCAGATATATCGAATAAGCAATCTAAGATCCCATGCATATTCACAGAAGTTATATTGTATTTTTGCATGCATGCTTTTATTCATCTTGTAACTGTGTCTGAGTCAAATTAATTGGGTCAATTAACGCCATATCTAACGGGCATTTCAGCTACTACATCCACAGTTCTCTCCAGCACATAGCACCAGAGAATGATAGTTTTAGTGCCTACAAAGGGTGAACTGCTGACACAAAGAGAAGTAGCTCACCTGGCTAGGAGGTCAACTCACAAGACGGTGGTCATGAGTTCAATATGCAGGGGATGCCATTGGCATCGGCCTCCCCATTGAAACGAAAAGGTAAATTGCTTTATGACCATCACAGGCACGAATACAATTGGAGCCATCTGGTTTGGTAAATCAAAGTCTATGTTTCATTTTCGGAAGACTATGTCCCACCATTTAGAATCAATATTGCCGTCCAGTGAAAGCAAAATGTATTAGAATACAGCACTTCCGCAGCACTCGTCACCCGCATCTGAGCCACCCAAATGGCTACAAAGAAAGGATCAGAGCCACCCAAAATGCCAAAGTTTGCCAGGTTCCATCACCAGCATGACCGTTAATTTCTTGATTTCAAGTACCTGTTTGCGGCATTATGCCATTACAGTTTCTTTAATACGGTCCCATTTTGTGTTGGAAACTAAGCAATATTCCTGCATGAACTTTAATGGAAGGGATGGCTCTAGTTCTACGTGGAAAGGCGACCTAAAACTACAAGCAAATTTAATTGCCCCATCCCTGGCTTCGAGCCAAATTTTAATCATATGGATGTCTAGCGGCGTATGAAGAATGAACGCCGCAAGCTTGCTGATCAAAATTAGATAACCCATCACATCTCATCATACAAATTAATCCACAATTGAGAACTTGCAACGTGTAGCAGCCGGATTGACAAAAGAATATGCTCTGCATGTGAGGAATGTGAGCCTCAAAGTCCTAAATTAACTGGCAGTCTAGCCACTGTGTCAAGGAAGCACAAGATCATCAATAAATAATTTCTATAACAGAAAAGGACTTAGGTTGATGGATGAGAATCAAGGAGACCATGCTTTTGAATGATCAGTTAAGGTCCTTGTCTGCCTAAACCGATATTTACAACATACACAAGAAGCTGAACTAGGTTGGTTATAAGTGGAACAGAGAATACACACTTAAGTACAGTCGGCAAAACAAACGCAACAAGGTTAACTTCTTCCAAGTTCTGCATCTTTGATTTTTAGAGTGACTGCTGAAATGAGTTGCACTAAAGATGTTAGTGGCAATCATAAGAGTGCTAGATTGCTAACCATGGGAAAAAAAAGGAATGCAAGATTACTCAAAAACATCACGATAATGTGCAAACACAATGGCGCCAAATAAATCCTTGGAACCATGCAACTAAAAGGCCAAGAACAACGGAAGCCGGAATATCTTGCTTTAAAGCTTTCATATTGTTCCTTGAGATTTAATCCTGGAGCAAAGCTTCACAACTTTCAAGCTCAAGAGTTATTTTGTGGCGAAATTCCAGATGTAACTCCTCACAGAAAAGAGGGCACCTCATCAAAATGAAATAGAATCTGCTAAGCTTGCAGTAATCTGCCATAATAATTTACTTGGGAATTGGAATGCTCCCTTATGCGGTCCCAACATTTCATTGTAATATCCCCTGTGAGTACATTATGACAATTAGAAGGCTTTTGCACCTGCTCCCAGATTAATGAGTTTCTGCCAATTGAACGAATTGAGAGAACACCACAGGAACTGGAGTCTTTTAGAAGTGTGGAAGCACCTTCATGAACTCTCACTCTCAGGCATTGGAACCCAAGAAAGGCTGCAGATTAAATACAACAACAACAACAACTAACCCTTTTCCCATACTAGACGGGGTCGGCTATAAAGGCTGCAGGTTAAATGATGGTGGAAATTACGAGAATGAATCAGGAAAAGACAAAAGGTAGAAACAAATAGGACAACCAAGAAGACACGCATGTGTGTGTTGCACAATCATGGACATCTAATGGTACGAGCTAAGCTAACGCAAAATCTATATAGTACAATATAGCGCCGTATGCCAATTTGCTGCCACGCATTTCATGTCCAGGTAAGAGATTTTCCAATGCATAAATCAGAAACATACCCAGCACTGCCATATCTAGAGGTTATCGTCAACCTGCCAAACACGGCAACAATTTCCTTCACATTTGCTTCCTAATTGATATTATCTACATAACTTGTATCATAGAAACACGTTTCAGATACATGGATTATATAGTATAAGCATGTCCTGTACGAGTACAACCAGCAGTATAAGCATGTCCTGTACAGTATAAAATCATGTTATCATGTCAAAACAAAAGGACCACCGTGCGATCACGTAAGCCAAATATAACTCGATATGTGAGTCTTGGATAAAGGATAAAGAAAAGCTGTAGAATACATATACAAGTGCGCACACATACACATCCGTGCATACACAGTTTCTTATTGAAAGAGCATGCATAATGTGACAGAATCATGCCTCGCAACAAAAAGGTGAAGACTATTAATATCCGATAGGACGTTATGGATCCAACAAGCCCCCTTATCCACTGATACAAAAGACTCGAGAAAAGGGGGACTGAGACAATTTAGTTTGTTTGCTTCTGCTCCCCTCCCTCCCAGACAAGCGCACACACAAACACACGTCCAGGAACCCCAGTATCAGCCGTCTCTTGACCCTTCTTCTCTATGAAAAGAGTACATAAAAACCGATCTGTCTCAATTTCACCAAGCTCAGACTTGTGGCTTTGTTGTTCAGTAACATATGAAGGCTTTGAGATAAATCACTGTCACAAACCCAACAGCATTAATTGCCTCCTCATCTGTTTAAAGTCCTGCTAGTTTACATGCCTAAACGCCCAAAACGATTAAGCAAGAACGGAGAGCAGAAGCAAGAAACAAAGTATGCTCAGAATTGCCAGAAGCAGGATGCGAGATAGTTTTTGAAAGGAAAGAAAAACTATACAATGCAAAGTGAAAGAGTAAAGCAAGAATTTTTTTTAATGTAAAAGCAAAGTTTCAAACCATAGGCTAACTGAGTGATAATTTCTGAATATATGGAAATCTTATAATACCAATCATGCAACTAAATCATATAATCTCTAGATTCTCCACTACCTCTTGTGATATAAACTTTATAAATATAACCTACAAAGCGGGAAATTGAAGAATATTGTTGTGTTAGCTGTTATCACTCAGTAGCACATAATCAATGAATATCAAGTCGTAACACCTAATTTTGTCTTTAAATTTTTATGAAATGTCATCTGTTATATAAAATTGCACGCATCATTTTTTATATCTATTTGTCAGAGACTAAGTTTGCATTTGAATTTTTATGAAATGTCATCTGCTATATATAATATTACAGGCACAATTTGTAAAAAGATTCATGTTATCTGTGTGTGCATGTGCATGTGTGTGTGTGGGTGTGTGCACATATGTGTATGCGTATCTGTGCACATCACCAAAACCATGGGCGTATCCTGCACCTGCATCCATGTGAAATAGCTGGTTATGATTTGCATTTATTTGCTTAGTTTTCTACTTGTTTCTGCATCTACCTCTCAGAGAATTCTAAGTAGTTTATTGTCATTGGGAAAAGTTCATATATAAGAAGAAGAAAAATCGCATGTTATATCATGGGATTGTCATGATCTTGCACCAAACACAGTCGGATCCTTCACTTCTATCAGGCACTTTCAATTTTCAGAGGATTGCAAGATCATAAGAGCTTAGCATTCAACTCAAGATCTTGACAACCATGGCAATCTCATCTTCAACAATTTGAAGAATATCGAGCTGAGGACATGTTAATGGAAGCAATAATGTGAAGTAACATAGTCCCTGACAACTGAAAAGTTTCTCTTGCCCTTTTAGGAGTTGATCATTTATTTAAACCATGACTGGCAGATAATACCATTTTCGTTACTTCACTATGTTAAGAAATTTTATTATTCTACTTGGATGAATATGTTGAAGACAACATTATCTAGGAGGTGCTGAGTGACTTAAGCGCATAGAAGACACAATTGGAGTTTTTATTTATTAAGGGCAATCTTGTCCTTTAAGATGTAAAATCCATTATATAAGGACTTAATCCAGTATAATAGGTTAGGGTGTTCTAGAATAAAAGAGAGAAAGAAAAGGAGTGCGGCCCTCCAAGGGAGGACCAACCCTCTATTCTCCATTGTTTTCCCCTACTATTCTCCTTTGTCTAATCGTGCAATTCCCAACATGGTATCAAAGCCATAAACCACAAAAACATGTGGTTTTGGTGGTGATCTCAGTAGTAGAGAGGTGGATCTTATCAAGTTGAAAGTGGTATTGGAAGCAGGTGACTCATCCAAAGAACTACCAGTTGTTATTTTGTAGAAATCAGGTTCTTGGACAAACTTAGTGAGTTCAAGTTTGTATGCATGGTGTGTAGTGGTCGAGCACTGAATTGCATTGGAATCTGCCAGTATCTGCTCTTGGATTCTAGAGGAAGGAACCCACATTTAAGTCCGGCTGAAAATCAAAGTGAAAGTTGTTCAGTTGCCGGAAAATTCAGTTCCAGGCGAAAATTCCGGCCAGTTTTGATTCACTCAATCCAACGATTTATAGAGCGATTTATTGCTTTTATCCTGCTCTATCCACCGAAAAACAGAAATGGTCTTAGGAGCGTTTGACATTTCGTTGCTGTTTGGTGGAGAAATTTGACGTGGAAGGCCCAATATCAAGTGTCGTGTCTTGGTTGAAGCTGGTTGCAGCGGGTTCAGTTCAAGCAATCATTTTTCCTTCCAATTCAGGTCGCAAAGCTCGTGGTTAGCAAGCTGGGGATGATGGGTGGGTTGCCTCCATGGATTTAGACGAGCCACCATCGATTGTCTCGCCAACTTGGTCCGGTTCAGCTGAAGATCACCTTTTCCTGATTTTGTGCGGTAGTTTGAAAAGGAGATTCATCGAATCTCCTGTGTGAAAAAAGATGGATAAGAATTACTTTCCTGGATTTTTTTGAAGCCAATCTATTCAGCCAAAAGGGAAAATAATTTGAATTCATCTTTAAATTTCGAATTTCAAGAATCCAAGAAAAGTTGATCCTAGATAGAGAAGAACAGATTGCCATCTCAAAAGGCAGATCTTCCAAGATTTTAGGAAGACCAACAGAAAGTAAAATTGAATTTTGGAACTGGAATTCAAATTCGAAATCCAGATAATAACAACTTCCATGATTCTCGGAGGAGGATCTTATGAAAAAGAAAAGAGATTTCGAGTTTGAATCTCTTCAAAATTTTTGGAATGACAATTTGAATTTGAATTGAAGTTGGAAGGGATATGATCGGTTATGTTCGAGGAATATTGCAGCCAAACCGAGTTGTTGCTGTGGATTGCAAGGATGCGATCCAAACACAGCTGCGGGTGACTCATGGAGTGTACCGTACCTAGTTAGTTTGAGTGGGCTAGGGTGATCGGATTGGTCTGAAATTTTAGGTTGTTACCTAACATATTGGTGATGTTCATTGTGTCTTATGACAAATAGAAATGTTGCCTGTTTGTCTACGAGAATGGTCGAAATTCGGGAGTCTGCAGTGTGAGTGCAGAATTTTTTGTAGTCATTTTCAGTTGGGTGCAACCTAGTTAGTTTGTGTCATCTTGAACAATGGGATAGCCTTGGTGCTTCATGGAGTCGTTGGTTGGATCAAGTAGATCCATGGGGAGTGCTTGTATTGAGCGGAGAATCTGTAGTGTCAGCGGAAAACTAGCGGCAGTAGTGGACTGCTGCGCCAAAACTTCCCCAACTGGTAGGGGATGTTCTGCAGTGAATTTGTTGTGGACAAAGGACATCCCCAGACGGCCCTTGATGTTGAGAAGCCCCTCAAGTGTGAAGGGACTGTTGCTGCAAGGAGAGGTTCGTATTAGAGGCTGCGTAGACCGAGTTGCTGCATGATGTGAACGAGATGCAAGAGAGTAGTTATGTGTTTTTAAGCTATACAAATAGGAGGCTGCTAATGTGTGCCGCCAGGAAGGCTGATGAAAGTTTGCAATTAGGAAAACTGCTGAATGTGTATAGCCAAAAGGGTTGCTGATTTTGTGCAGCCAGGAAGGCTGCTGAATATGTGTAGCTAGGAGGGTTACCAAATGTGTGCAGCTAAGAAGGTTGTTGAAAGTGTGCAGCCAGGAGGAATGATGAAAGTGTGCATCCACTAAGGTTGCTGAAAATATGTACAACTAGAAACGTTGATGAAAGTGTGTAGCCAGTAAAGTTGATGAAAATGTGTACAACCAATGAAAGTATGTAGCCAATTGGTTGCTAAAAATGTGTATAGTAAAAATGTGGCTCATGAAAGTATGCAGTCAGTAAGGCTTATGAAAATGTGTATAGCGAAGAAAGCTCATGAAAGTGTACAACCAAAAAGGCTGCTGAAAATGTGTTCAGACAGAAAGGTTGATGAATGTGTGTAGACAAGATGGCTGCTGAACGTGAGAATATTACTTTGGCAGTGTTGATAGAAAGGATAATAGTGTTGCTACCTAGTCACAATATGAAGAGAAAAAATGGTAGTCGTAGAGAGTCTGCCACTGTGAGTATGGTGAAGCAAAACCGATTGTTGGAAGTAACTCAATTTTTTCACAATGAGAGTTGGAGTATGTACTCTTAGAAGATCAAGTTGCTTATGGGTTTATTAACTAGTTTTTGACAAGTTAGGAGTTACAAGTATCTCAACCCAACTTGAGGGAGTGTTGAAGACAACATTAGTTAGGAGGTGCCGAGTGACTTAAGCGCATAGAAGACACAACTAAAGTTGTTTTCTTTATTAAGAGCAATCTTGTCTTTTAAGATGTAAAGTCCATTATATAAGGACTTAATCCGGTGTAATAAGTTAGGGTGTTATGGAATAAAAGAGCGAGAAAAGGAGGGTGGCCCTCCAATGGAGGGTCAACCCTCCGTTCTCCACTACTGTTCTCCTTTGTCTAATCATGCAATTCTCAACAGAATCTTCAAGAGCATTTATGAAATCAGCATCCAAAATTAAACCAAAGAAACTTCAACCTGATTTTGAAATGACATTGCTAGTTCTACCTAATGGTGTTTCATACTTTTCAAACATAAAATTTACCTTAACTGTTGCTAGGACCATCTTAGTCTTCCCTCCCTATTTTAGATAAATCCATTTGATTCTTTGCAATTAAAGATGAGAAAACATTCTTTAACAAGAAACAGGGTTACAATAATGACAAGGCTCAAAAAATGCTAACTAACTAACTATATATATATATATATATATATATATATATATATATATATATATATACACACACCCACACATTTTAGTTAGCCATTCGTGGTGATAGATATTAGGTACTGAAATTATTAGAAAAGACAACAGCATATGGTGCCCCCATGGCACATAAAATTTTCTCTTTTCCAAGGTGAGCTCATTTTTAAGTCTCCTCCTTCGCATTGCTTTTAAGAGGGAGGCTTTATAATAGAGATCCTGCAATGCCTTAAGAGGCCTTTTATGATTGGATATCGTAAAAGTAATCCTCCTAACAGAACCTACATGTTCTCCCATGCATGGTAAATTCATCTTAATCATGTATGCATCCATTAATATGTGGCTTGATGATACTACTTAAGAAAAGTCATTATTGACCTTTTATTCTAGACCGTTTCAGTGTATTGCATGGCCATCAGACTGAGACTGACCTGCATAGCAATAGGATTGAGTTAAGGACTGTTTTAATTAGAAACATTAGCTATACTACGTTTATGCAGTGTCAAATATGCAAATTTCTTTAAGGGGTGAATTACAAAGCGTTTCTGAATCGGTGCTAAGGGCATAGTACTCACCATGCAAAATCACTTGACACTATGTGGTTGATGCAATGAATTAACCTGTTGGTTGAGGATCCATTGGAATATAGTGTCCACTTTGCACGACCTACTTAATTTTAGTGATCACCTCAAATACATTACTTTAGAAAAAATCATTTTCAAGAACCAAATTCAGAGATACCATCAAGTTCAAAATTTGAAGCCAGTAACAACAACTAAGCCTTTTTCCATACTAGATGGGTCGGCTACATGGATTCTTTATTTCTATACTAACACTTAACTCAACATAAGCTAAATCATTCTTTATTGTCCGTCCAACACCCAAAACCATATAACATAGCAGGCCTAATTGCTGCTCTATAACATATAATGTTTCCCTTTTAAAATTTAAAGCCAGCACTAGGTGAAAACATGTATGGGAAATTATCTGGACATTTTTCTAACAGGTTGTGGTGCTTCTCTTATGTCAAACTAGGCATCAAAGTATAAATCTACCATAGTCTGGTTTTAGTCTATTGACAAAACTGGTTTCAGATAATTATAATCAGCAGCATCACCATTCATGGAAAAAGAAAATTGACCTCATTAGAAGAATGCTGTCTGTAATTGAAAACCATCACAACAGCTCCACATCAACGTACTTGAAGGAGGTGACCATGTTTATAACAACCAAGAATCCCGTGATTTTCATGTTGCTATAAATTACATTACTTAGAAATTTGAAACTAAATAGCCAACGGAAGAGCTTTTGCTGAAAAACAGAAATGTAATACGTGGTAAGATGATTCCGTTCTCTGTGTTGTCATGTTTGGCTTGTTTATAGTGAAAATATGATGGGCAGGGAGCATTTTATCATGACATGCTCTAAGCAAATTACTTAACATAAAGCAAGCTGCATTAAGCATCTTTAATAAGCTACCTCAGAAATTGCAAAGAAACAAGTTGAAGGACATGCTTCGGATAATTAAACACAAAATCAAAGGAAAGGAAAAACAAAACATAGAGCTTAACGTGATTGTAGAGGATTCAAAATGCAAATCTAACATCTCAAATTGACGTGACAACAAATAAAGTCATTTAACGTTAGAAAATCAGCAGTTGCCACCTTTAAAGCAATCATAGCACTAGCCTGATAACTGCATATCCATGCAAACAATGTCAAGTTTACCTTTACCCCAGTTGAATTTCCAAAAGGGTACTTTGTTTTCTTTTCTGCAGGCTTCAGAATCTGGAAAGAGCACATAAGAGTTTCATCCACGCTCATCATAGCACCAGCATTATCAAATTCACCACAATAATTTGGTGCTGAGAATACTGTTACAAGCTGTCTGTCAGCAAAAAATTCATATCCATCCTCCACAACCTGCAGACATGTAAAACTTGTATTTTCAGACAAAGGTTTTCACGTGAATTAAAGAAAACTAAGTGATAGATATAACCTGGTGTGCACGACAAATAAGATCTAGATCATGTTTCTAGAAGAAAGCTCTGAGACCTTATCAGCACCAAATGTATATGATGCTCCCTGTCATTCATTCCCCATCCTTGAACATCTTTGCTTAGGTCAGACCAAGGGGGGAGGAGATCACAGAACAAACCAGTATCAAGGAACATCAGTGAGGCCGCATGGAGATTTCTTATCTGATCCAAATTATGTAAGTCAGGCGAGAGAGTCTCCCCATTTACCTTTACACAAAATCTTTTCATCAATAAGAATTTTGCCACAGGCAACAATTGAAAGCAGTCTGTAAATATCTTCCATGGCCTTTTATTACAGACCTTCTCTTACTTGCTCATCATGAAATCCATATAACATCTAGGTTTTATAGAAGCACATTCATGGTTTTCCCTCAACAGGAAAAAAAGTTCTCAGGATATTTTATTTTATAAGCAAGGAGAAAGGCATATTCGTTTCTAAACTCTGCTTCCCTCATTCGACACTTAATCCCTAAAAAACAAGTAGTTGGCCTCAGGAGGTAATCCACCATATTCAAAAAGCCAACAAAGATCCAGAATATTGACCATGGATATCACCTGAAGTGCATAAACTGAGGTTAAGCGGAACAAAAAATACAAAAGTGCAACAGCACATAGTGTTAAAGTTATTCCAGTGTTTTCTCATGACTGATGATTGTGAGAATGGAAAACAAGAAGATAGAGAACCAAATAATCGACCATAAGGGCTTTTACTGTAGACCAAGAAATATTGTGCTCTCCATCATCTACCATAGTCAGAAAAGAGTTGCAAAACCTCATTTACTCAACCACCATAAAAGTCTCAACAGATAAGAATAGTGATAATGAATCACCTGAACTGTGCAGGCAGGAGGTTAGCAAGAAAGAAATCAAAAGTGGCACAAGTGCGTTAATATGAGGGATACGGCAAGTTTCAAAAATCATGAGTGCAGTGACACTGCTATATATAGACATTATGTGCTGAAATCAACTGTACAATTGAATCATGAGTATATTAGTGATAGCGGGTGACAGAAAACAAAAACAGATCTATCGATTTGATAAATCTGTCAAGTTGAGAATTGAATCAAGAGTATATTAGTGACAGCGGGTGACAGGAAAAACTGATCGGTCGATTTGATAATTAAATCAACGTGTGACATCAGTGAAGTTTATTGGCAGCAGCCGTGATTGACTGAAATCATTAGTACCATAATCAATAGCAACCTGCAAAAGAAAGAAAGTATTAGAGAGATCGAGATAATCTTCTGCTGAACATATACAGAGATATTTGAAAAACGTTGCAGATACAACAAAACTGATTGAGTATCAAGTATACAAGATATTAGTGAAAATATGTGTGCAACTACTATCATCAATCAAGGTATTTGACAGAAACAATCAAATTTTTAATACTTGTAGATCAAGATGGATGAAAGATTGAAAGAAGAATCCATGTCAGCCACATATGGACATGATCAAAAGGTCGAACCATTCCAAATCACAAACATTCGTCTAGATGAAAGAAATTATAGAGAATGGGCTTGGTCTATTGAGCTTGTATTACGATCCGGAGGAAAAGTCTCCATTATCACACAAGATCCACCACCTCTAGAAGGAAGCAGTGTAGACTATTAACGGTGGGTCAAAGATAATGCTCTTGTAAGTTCATGGCTAATCCAATCCATAAATCCATCAATCAGTAAGACTTTTATGTATATGGAATCAGCTGCTGAAATTTGAACTGAAGTGGAAGAGGCTTACTCTACACAGAAGAATATAGCAAAAGAATATGAGATCATTGAAAGGATAAGAAAGTGTCGCCAAGGAACCAGATCAATAAGTGAGTACTATGGAGAATTGTGCGAACTCTGGAATGAACAAAGACATATTGTGGAAAATAAATGTAGTCATTGAGTAAAAGAGAGAACAACTGAATGAGAGATTCGAACTGTTATGGGGAGTTTCATCAGATTATGAATCTATCAAGTTAAATATTCTAAGCAAGGAAGAACTTCCGTCACTTGGCACAATATATTCACTTTTACTAAGGAAAGAATATCGAAAAAATTTAGAGAAAGGTGAACATATACAAACTGACAGATCTGCATTTATTGGTAGAGGACATAATCACTATTAGAGAGGAAGAGATTCTATCAGAGGTAGAGGAAAAGTCAGAAACCAAAATTATGATGATAAGAGCAAACTACTGTGTATCCATTGTGGAAAGAAACGACACACACGGGAGTCTTGTTGGAAAATTAATGGAAAACCTCGTGAATATAGAGATTATAGCAAAAAATACACTGAATATAAAGATTATGGTAGTCATGTGGCAACTACATCTGAAAAGAAAGCAGAGATGAATCTTATGAAATGGCAGAGTTAAGAAACATATTGAAAAAATTGAAACACGTTTACGGGATCAACCTTCAACCTCTTCATCAAAGATAGAATCAAGTCCACTTTTTATAGCATTAGTGATAATTATTCTCTTAAAGATTCTATTTCATCTTCTAATTAGATAATCGATTCAGGGGCTACCGATCATATGGTAGGAAACAAGACTAATCTCATGTAGTATGAAGTAACATCAATTCCTCAGTATGTAAAAGTCGTAAATGGTTCCTTGATTTCTATGGAAGGAAAAGGAGCAATTCAGAGGGATAATCTCAAACTTAACTCAGTGATATATATTTCAAAATTTCCAGTAAATCTACTTTCAGTAAGTTCTTTGGTTAGAGATATGAATTGTACAGTTACATTCTCTTCGTATGGTTGCGTTTTTCAGGATTTGAGGACGGGAAGAATCTTTGGATGTGGTGAATTACGCAATGGATTATACATACTATTTGGAGATTAGATTTTAAAGCAGAAAAGAGCTTTGGCAGCAATTACTACTCAAGAAGAAATAAAAATTTAGCATAGTAGATTAGGACATTTGCCTGTTTCAAAAATAAGAGAGTTTGAATCATTTTCAACTCCTAGTGATATGACAATTCAATGTGAGTCGTGTCAACTGGGAAACACACCCGTAGTCCGTTTCCTCTGACAAGTGTGTCATTTAGCTACGTCTCCTCATTTTAAGTGGGCATTCTTATATTTAGGTCCTAGTCGTACAGTCTACTTTTGGCTCAAGTACTTTGTTACTTTTATTGATGACTATTTCTACAGATGTACTTTGTTATTTTTAATGAAAAATAGATCAAATGCTTTCAATTTTTCAAGTACCTTTTATCATGAAATAAAAACTCAGCTCCATGTTCCAATTCGTATTTCATGTGCGTAAAGGACAATGCCCGTGAAGTTTTTATCTCATAATTTTCAAACTTTATGGCATCTAACCCTAATTCTTCACCAAACATCTTGCTGCCTATACCTCACAACAAAACGGGGTTGGCCGAGCTAGGCCGAAAAATAGTACATCTTATTGAAACCACCTTTCGACCCTTTTGCATCATGGTCGTGTTCCTCCGTTTTGGGGCATTATGCGGTTCTCACCGCTTGCTATTTGATTAATAACTCGTATGCCCCTTTCCGTGCTTGATAACCGGTACCTCATTCGTTTTGTTCCCTCACCAACCCTCTATTCTCTTCCACCTCATGTCTTCGAATCGATGTTTTGATCCATGATGTTACTCCAGTCTTGACAAACCGTTTGCTCGCTCCATAAAATGTGTTTTTCTTGGTTACCATCGGTCTCAAAAGGGTTATCTGTGTTTTTCACCCACTCTTAAGCTGCTATCTGTCTCCGCCGATGCTCACATTCTTCGAGTCTCAAGCTTGCTTTCTTCGGTCTCCCGACCGCCACTCTTACACCCATTACCGAGGTCCTCTTTACTTTTCCTCCTCTTGTCCCAGCCTTCACCCCTTGCTCCATCATCACCTTCTCCCGTTGGTACCCTGGTTCCTACTACTCGCCCCCATCCAGGTCTATCATCGCCGGCCACGCCCACCGCCACCACCATCGAGGTTGTAAAGGTTACGCGAGGCCCCGTATGGACTCTCTTCCGCCCTCCACCTCCTTTACCAGCCCGCTTCGCCTCCCGCACTCGACCTTCCCATTACTCTTCGAAAAGGTATACGATCCACTCGTAACCCTTCTCCTCACTACGTTACTCTAAGTTACTCATCGTCTCTTCATTACATTATGCTTGTCTTTCCACCTTGTCTTCGTGTCTATTCCCAAATCTCTAGGTGAAGCTTTATCCCATCCTGTGGGTGGCCACAGCTGAATGATCGACGGAAACGTGTCAAGTACTCGTCAGAGTGTGTTGGTACTTGGGAACTTGCTTCCTCTTCCTCCCGGAGAAGTCCGTTGTAGGTTGCGGTGGATTTATACGGCCAAGGTTGGCCCCCGATGGTACTCTTGATCGCCTAAAGGCCTCGTCCCTCGTGGCAAAAGTGGTATACCCGCATATTTGGTTTGAATTACATGGGACACTCCTTTTCACCGCGGGCAAAGATGGCTTCGTTCTGGGCTTTTCCTATCTAGCGGCCGCTATTCGCCACATCGGCTCCCTTCATCACCGGATATCAAGAATGCTTTTTCTCCATGGTGTGATCTCGGAAGAAGAAGTCTATATGAAAGCAACCTCCGTGGCTCATGCTGTCTTCGGGGGAGTCTTCTGGCCTCGTTTGTCGCCTACACAAGTCTTTGCATGGTCTCAAACAATCTCCTACTTGGCTTACGGGAGATTCAGATACTATTGTTCAAATAGCTCATGGTATGACTCGAAGCTGAGGCCGATCACTCTGCCTTCTATCGCCATACAATCCGAGGTCAGATATCTATTTGATTGCATACGTGGAACTACATTGTTATACAGTAAGCAATCACCAAGGTATAACTTAGATAAAATAAGCATCTCTCATCATTTTCAGCACCAAAGATCTTGGCAAACTTCGTTATTTCTCGGGAATTGAAGTGGCACAATACCAAGGATGGCATAGTTATCTCACAAAGGAAGTATGCTATGGATATTCTTGAAGAAACAGACTATTGAATGCAAAGTCGCTGACACTCCTATGGATTCCAATGTTAAACTTTTTACTGTGATCAGAGGGAGCCACTGCACTCCAGGAAGATATAGACGATTGGTTAGAAAACTTAACTATCTTACCGTTAATTCGTCCGTGATATCTCCTTTGCGGTGAGTGTAGTAAGCCAATTTCTAAACTCACCTTGTGAAGGACATCGGGATGCGTTGACTCGTATCCTCGTATATATTAAGGAGCTCCAAGAAAAGGCATTGTCTATGAAGACAAAGGACACACTCGATTGTTGGGATACTTCAGATGCCGATCAAGGTGTTCTCTTACCGATAGGAGATCCACTTCTCGGGTTATCAGTGTATCCATTGGGTAACTGACATTCAAGAGTAAGAAAACAAAATGTGATTGCAAGATCAAGTGCTCCGAAGCAGAATATCGAGTCATGGCCTCACCACAGAGCTCATTTGATTAAAACAGCTTTCTTAAAGAGCTTCGCATTTGGAAACGTTATGCAAATGACTCTTATTTGTGATAAACCAAGTCAGACCGCACTGCATATCGCTTCCAATCCAAAGTGTTTCATGAGAGGGGACTAAACACATTGAGATAGACTGTCACTTTATAACATGTGAAATTAGGACATCAATGTGCAGACATGTTGACTAAAGCAATTACTAGAGGTCTACCTCAGAGATTGTGCAACAAGTTGGGTGTAACATCTATCTTTCACCCAACTTGAGGGGGAGTATTGGAATGTGGCGTTTAATTGTGTATCATTGTATCGGGTTGTGTGTGTGTTTATTGTGTGCGTTTAAATGTGTAATGTTTCAGGTTTGGACCCAATGGATCTGGCCAGATCCATTGGAAATCGTCTAGTGTTTAGGGGTATTTTAGTCCTTTGAGTTAGTATAGGATTAGTATAAGTATCTGGTATGTAATTAGGGTTGTGTAAGTGAAATCAGACGGCCGCCCAGTAAAGGGGTTGATTCTGTCAAAAGTTCAAGCATGATATGAATGCAATATTTCTTCGATTCTTGTCAATGAAATATGATGAATGAAAACAACAGATGAGTTAAAAAGGAAGATGTGATGAATCCAGAAAAAATGGTTGTCTTTGGGAAAGATCATAATCAACCAGGTAGAGGAAGAGGAGGTTATGGTAATCGTAGTAGAGGTCGTGACTTTCATTCCAATGATTAGAAAGAAAAACTTAGATGTTCTCGTTGTAGTAAAAGTTATTATACTAAAAACAATTTTTGGATTTAATTGGTAAGCCTTATATCATCAAGAATAAAACATACTATACCAATACCTTGGAGAAATCTTAAGAGAATGTTGATATGAGCACCATAACTAAGTTGTGGAAATGCATAGAAGGGTTAGAGTCATGACTTAGAACAAACTTTCCCTTCAGAGTCTCACGCCATGATGGTTCATACCTCATTTATGGTGATTGATAATCCTGTTGAAGAATATGAGTTTAGAGTCAGTTTTAGTAAATTTGATGTTTTGGTACTATTGTAATTGTCCGAAGTCGTAAGGGCATTTTGGGTAATTTTCTGTACTAAGGGTATTTTGGTCATTTTATATTTTACAACTCTTATATAAAGGCTGATAGGTTGTATTAGGGTTTGTGAGTCTGAGATTAAGAAAGAGAGAGAAAGAGGGGGGCAACCTCCATTAGAGGTCCACTCCCTCCTCCAATCTCCATTTTTTCCTCTTTTATCTTGTGTTGATATTTTGTACTATTGATTATCATCTGTGCAACCACGTTTTCCAACTTGGTATCAGAGACTTCGATTGTTAAAAAAAAAAAAAGGTGGTTATGAACACGTTTCTCTCTTTGTGGTCTTGGTCGTGCTCCCTAGGGTTGCTGTCTGCGTTTTGCAAGTTTCCTTTCTAATGGAAGGAGGAAAATCGAAGGTTGTTGTTGTTAACGATCCATTCATCAACACATATTACATGATCTACATGTTCAAGTATGACAGTGTTCACGGACGCTTGCAGACTCTTCGTTTCAGCACACACACACCAAGTACAGTGAAAGAGATGCTACTGAGAATGGGAATGCAGAGCGTGATATCAAGATGGTATTTCCCCCCCTTTTTCTCATTCAGGTTTCTGTCCTACACATGCACAGGCGACGAGTTCTATTATTGTATTCAATAAGAAGATCATAGAATGCACCAGAAATGGAGACAACACGGAAATTCCTTGATGAGATGCCTGAAAGAACCATCGTAACTTGGAACTCAATGCTTGCGGGTTATGCAAAACCTGGACACCTGGTAGCTGCATGTGAAGTGTTCAATAAAATTCCTCAGCCGAATATCTTTTCTTGGAACACAATGATGTCTTGCTACATTCAAAATGGCTATCTACAACTCGCATTTGGGATCTTTAATAGGATGCAAGTGAAGGACATAACATCTTGGAATACCATGCTCTCGGGTTTCTGTCAAAGTTAGAGAATGGAGGATGTTGTGCATTGTTTGAGGCAATGCCAATGAGAAATGTGGTTACATGGAATGCCATGCTCACGGGTTATTTGCAGAGTGGTGATTTGGAGAAGGCTGCGAGTTTTTTTTTCCAATCAGATTCCCGAGAAAAATGTCGTTCCTTGGACTGCCATGATTAGCGATTATATGCAGCATGGTCGAGTTGAAGATGCAATTCAACTTTTTGGTAAAGTGGTTCATCCTAATTTAATTACGTTGAACGCCATGATGGCTGGATATGTACGGAATGGTCAGGCTGAGGATGCATTGAAGCTATTCCGTTTGATGATAGAGCAATGAAAGCTGCCCTCAACCCCAGACGTCTGAGCATCTTGCTGCTGTTGGGGTGAAAACATTAGTTGAATTTCATATTTTTTGTTGCCTGTTCTCTTCTTGATATGTATGCAAAAGTGGGTCATATTGATGATGCTCAAAAAGTGGTTGATGAAATGTATCACAGAAACTTCAACTCTCCAGGACAAGTGTTCGATGAAATGCTCAGGAGAGATGTTTACCTACACGTGAAGTGTTCGATGAAATGCTTAAAAAAGAGATGTTTACCTGCATATCAAGTGTTCGCTGAAATGCTCAAAAAGAGATGTTTACCTGTGCATTAAGTGTTTGAAGAAATGTCTAAGAGAGATAAAAAAAAAGAAAAGAGTAAAGAAGAGATTAGTATGTGATGATTGTCTCCATTGGAAAAACAACATTAAGAAAGTTTATATAGAAAAGAGATGTATGTTGAAGATTGCAATTATGAGGACTGAAGAAATGCTTTTTATATGCAACCAGAGATGCTGCTTGAGATGATAAACCAGGATGACTGAGTTGATGTTGCAGCCAGAGATATCGCTTGAGATGATCAGCCAGGAGGTTGAGTTGATGTTGCAGCCAGAGATGCTGCTTGAGATGATCAGTCAAGATGACTGAGTTGATGTTACAGCCTGAGATGCTGCTTGAGATGATTAGCCAAGAAGGCTCAGTTGATATTGCAGCCAGAGATGTTGCTTGACATGATCAGCCAGGAAGGCTGGGTTGAAGATATTGTAGCCAAAGAAGCTGTTGAAGATCAGATCAATCATCAAAACAGATGAATGTTAGACAGATGAAGAATTTTTTGGCAAGTTTGGAGTTCGAAGTATCTCACTCCCAACTTGAGGGGGGGTGTTAAAGAATATGAGTTTAGAGTCAGTTTTAGTAAATTTGATGTTTTAGGTATTATTGTAATTGTCCGAAGTCGTAAGGGCATTTTGGGTAATTTTCTGTACTAAAGGTATTTTGGTTATTTTACGTTTTACAGCTCCTTATATAAGGGTTGATAGGTTGTATTAGGGTTTGTGAGTCTGAGATTAAGAAAGAGAGAGAAAGAGGGGGGGCAACCTCCATTGTATGTCCGCCCCTCCTTCTCCATTTTTTCCTCTTTATCTTGTGTTGATATTTTGTACTATTGATTATCTTCTGCGCAATCACGTTTTCCAACCTACCACTTCTAGAGTATGGGTTATAGATTCTAGAGCTACTAACCATATGGTTGGGGATAATACTTGTCATAAAATTATCAAAGCTGTCACAACAATGAGTAAATTAAATTGGTTGATGGTTCTTATACATCAATGATTGGAAAAGGAAGTGTGAAAACTATTTTTTTAATTTATCCTACGTTCTTCGTATTCCTAACTTTCCTGTGCATCTATCTGAATTGTTCACTAATATTTTCTCTTTCTGGTTGTGTTTTTTAAAATCTTAAAACATGGAAGATCTTTAGTCGTGGTAGTTTGAGAAAAGAACTGTACATCCTTGAAGAGCAATAATCTACATCATACTCTATCGTAACACATTCTGAATAAGAAATCAAGATGCGGCATAACCGTTTGGGCTATTTGCCATTATCAAAGCTTATAAAAGGCGTTCCAAAAATCTTTTATGAACTCAAATAATTAGTCCTTAGTGTGATGGATGCCAAAAGGCCAAACATCATCGACCCACCTTTCCTTCTAGTGAGACAAGAATGTTCAAGCCTTTTGATTTGGTACATTCCAATGTTTGGGGTTCTTATCCTAAGTAGTTATAAGTACTTTGTTTCCTTCATTGAAGATTGTACACGATTTACTTTGGTCTATCTAATAAAATTTAAAGATGAAGTTTTTATTGTCTTTCCTAAGGGTTATAAGTTTATTAAGACTCAATTTTGTTTCTCTTTAAAAGTGCATTGTTCAGATAAGAGTGAGGAATATATGTTTAAGAACTCCCTTAAAAATATGATATTATGCATCAAACAACTTGTCATAATACTCTCTAAAACAATAGTGTAGTTGAAAGGAAGAATAAACATATCCGTGAAATAGACATGACCCTAATTATTGGGTGTAATGCTCCAAAACATTATTGGGGTGATGCAATCCTTATATCAGTTCATCTCATCAATCGGATGTTCAGTTTTGTTCTCAATGGGAAGTCTCCATATAAGGTTATTGATCGTAGAAATAAGTTTTTTCATGTTCCACCTCGGGTCTTTGGTTGTATTTGTTATGTTTATATTTATTCACATGTCAGATTTAAACTGGATCCTAAAGCTACTAAAAGTGTCTTTATTAGATATTTTTCAGTTAAAAAGATATATAAATGTTATGATCAAGTTAGTCGTATAACCTATCTCTCTTTGGATGTCACATTCTTTGAGTCAACTCCCCATTTTCTTCCAAGGGGGAGTTATTTGATTCTTCCATTCAACATACTCTTGTCTTACCTGTGAGTCCAACCAATCTAGAATCTGAGTTCATGAAACATACATGAACTGAAGCACGCACTAAGAAAACAAAGATCTACATCTGAGGTGAAAAGAAAGTTGTGATGCCTAATTCTCAAGTTATCATGGACAATGACCCTTCCTCGAATTCATATCAAAACACTCCAAACATAGTGCAGCAAAACCAATCCATGGAATATGAACCTATCATGTGCCATGTTAGCAGTTAACTCGCAATAAGCTGGATCCTATGTCACATGGGTGTGGGTGCGGGTGCGAGTACAGGATACGGCAAATTTCAAAAATTTTGGGTGCGGCGACACGGCTAGGGTATATAATATTATATATTATATATAATATTCAAGCTACATAAATCAATCATAATACAACTAGTATTTGCTAATTTTGGATGCATGTAGGTATCAATTAGCAAGTTCCCTCATAATGATCTGAAACTTACAGTGATTTTACGAGCTGCAAAATATCCAAGTTATGGATTCAAAGAGTTTCAAGATCTTTTGTAGGATATAACATATACTAGTATTTGTGCTAGGATCCACTAGTGATGTCATACTCTTCTGTTCTATTGATCTAGCAATGTTCCTGGTCTTTAAATGTGTTTGGTGACAGAGATTATTCAATGAAAGGCATCCAGTATGGAGTCCAATTGTTCGCACCCAAAATCATTCAAGCAGCTTTATATTGTATAAAGCTATAATAGTAAGTACACAACTTTATATTAAAGCAAAACATATAAATGGTAAAAAACTACTAATTTCATTATAATACACAAATCAATCTTCATTATCCAGACCCATTTATCCGTGAGTTAAAAAAAAAAAATTGCAAACTTTTTTTTTTTGCAATCTTTTTTGGACATGCCGCACCGACACGGTGTTGGTGTCGCACCAGTGTCGGGGTCGACACTCCACCCCTTAGAAGTGTCTGTGTGACTTAGGTTGGATCATTCTTTATTATTTCTTTTCAACACTTTTGTGGTCGTCCTCTACGTCTTTTAATACTTTCAAAATCTAGTTTTTCATACCTTCTTATAGGTTCTTCTTTTGATTTTCTTTCTATATGTCTAAACCATCTTAAACGATATTCTCTCATTTTATCCTCCATTGGTGCCACTCCTAATTTGTGTCTTTTCTTGTATGACCACTCATCCATCAACATCTTTATTTCTGTCACATACATTTTTTATACATGTTGATGATTAACTGCCCAACACTCCGAACCATAAAACATGGCAGGTCTAATTATTGCTCTATAATATTTACCTTTTAGAATACTTGATGCCCCTCTCAATTTTAACCAACCAACATTAATTCTATGCATAACATCTCCATCAATTTTTCCATCACTCTGAAAAAATTGACCTAGGTATTTAAAACTTTCCTTTTGGGGGATGCAATGTGAGCCAATTTTAATTTCTATGTCATATGAAGTAACCAAATGATCAAACTTATATTCCATATATTATGTCTTTGTTCTACGTAAAAGAACATGTACTTTATCTAATTTCTTAATAATGTTCTTACCAGAGTACTTCATAAACATATCAAAAATTTGTGATGAATGCATAGATAAACTCTATACCTACGAATGTTGAGGAGGCGAACAAGTCTCAAAAGTGAAAAAAAGCCATGCAAAGTGACTTAGAAGCCTTGGAAAAGAATAATACTTAGATAAAAGCTAGTAGGCTATAAATGGGTATATATTATAAAAATTTAAGACCGATGAAAGTTGGAGCGTTATAAGGCTAGGCTAGTGGCTAAAAGGTATATCCAATATAAGGCAAGGCTAGTGGCTAAAGGGTATATCCAATCATATAGTATAGACTACAACAAAACTTTTGCTCCAATTACAAAGTTAACCTCCATCAAAATTATCATAAGCTTAGCTACACACAAAGAGTGGGATATGTGACAGCTATAGGTAAAGAATGTTTCTATAGGAGAACGTGAGTGAAGAAGTATATATGGAATTACCATGAGGGTTTAATAAAAGGGAGACTGACAAACAAAGTTTGTAAATTAAAAAGAGCTATCTATGGTCTAAAAGTCACCAAGAGTGTAGTATGAAAATGTTTGTGAGGGTATAAGTAGCTTGGGATATCAAAGAAGCATAAATGATAATTTTTTATTTATTAAAAGGGATAATAAAATATCTATTTTGATAGTTTATATTGATAACATTATAGTTAAAGGTGATGAAATTAAAGAAATTACAATACTAAAGATGAAGTTATATCAACTTTTTGATATAAAGATGAAATTACAATATTGATAACAATATTTCCAATCAGTGTGACAACAACTTTTAGATTCCTTGTCCCTCGTAGATTGGTGGAAATATTGTTTCATAGAAGAGCAAGAAACAAGTGATAGTACAAAAGTGAATATATAACAATTGCACAAGGAATCTACGAGGGACTATGGCTAAAGTCTTTCACGAAAGAATTAAGAATGGAAACAGACAGTGTCATTTCACTTTACTATGACAATAAAGCTGTTATACAAATTGCTTTTAACCCAATTTATCATGAAAGAATAAAGTACATTGAAATTGATTGTCACTTCATATGGGAGAAAGATGTCAACAAAGTATTTTAGTTGATTTATGTTATGTCTAAAGAACAATATGCTGATTTTCTTATAAAGACAGTTAACATATCCAATCTTGTGAATTTTCTTAACAAGTTGGGAGTTATCATCTTCCTCGCAACCGAAGGGGGAGTGTTAAGAAGACATCTAGATTTGGATCTCATATCTGGATCATTGGTGTCCTGATTTAGCATGGTTTAATATCTATTATTAGTGTAAGGGCTATTTGGTCTTTTTAAGTTATTAGAGACTTAAATAAGAATCGAGTCTGATTAAGAAAACCTAAGAGAGAAAAAAGGAGCAAGGGAGCCGTATGACTTCTGTGTCAGCCTCCCTATGTGTGTCTTTGTATAATATATTGATTCTGATATATGAATAAAGTTTGAATCTACAACAATTTTACCATCTTTTGAGATCATGTTTCACTTTGTCATTACCAATGCTGATTTATTCCATAATAACATTTTCTCACTATTGTAGCTTCTTTTGTTTGCTTCAAGCATAACACCAATCACCAAAGAACCAGAACAACATTAAAGAATGATTTCATGAAATTGATTGACAACTTTACATCTATTTAGCAGCGGCGGTACATGCACTCTACCAATGGTCATTGATCGTGCTAAGCTTGACGCAGGTGCTAATAGTCATCATGAATACACAGGCCTGGAAATACAGCAAAAGAGGGATCTCCGGAGCACATTATTATGTACCAGGAATTGCGATTGGATTGATCAAATGTGTATCCTCTCCCTTTATATAGGTGTCGGTGTTATCACATTTTCTCTTTTTCAATTTGATTTCACATGTAGGTTTAATGTTTCAAAACTGTTTTAAAGTCTTGACACTCCTATTACTATTTAACTTCAAAATGTAACTTTTAGCTTCACGACATAAATATATGTATGCACTATGCAAGTCCATGTGAGTGGACCAGTCTAGCATGTGATACAACAGGCTAAGCCATTGCACTAGCCACTAACCTTCACATAACAAGCATTGTAAACGGTAAAGCAGAATCAAGCAATGCAACCTCCAAATGAAACAGATAAACATAGGAAAACCATAATTACATATGACAAAACAGATACCACCGCAGTCCAACTTATCTCATAACCTGAATAAAGGCAGTGGCCTGCGTTGTGTGTAGATGGGTACTGTACATGTACCCCTTTATAATATAAAAATTGAATCGTACAAAATAATATAAAAATATTATTTGAAACATACAAATCTTTTAACATAACAAATAACTCCAGCAACAACCATAGTGTCTCAAAACAAAAACAAAGTTGCATCCCAAAAAAGTTCAATTTCATAGCATATAGTTCAATATCAAGGAATAACATTTTTGGGTTTTGGATAAGTCAACCTATATGGATCCATGTAAGGGTGTTCTAGGAATGGGTTAAACTGAACCAAAACTAAACATCAATATATATTGTATATAGTTGCAAACTTATGTAGGTACATCTGGACGTAGATTTAGGCATACCAGAACGACCATTTTTAAACCCACTTTTCAACATTTCAACAAATACTCTAAATCCTAACCCTTTTTGTTACTCCTTTTTCTCTTCTCTTGTTCCCTCTCCGTTTCCTCCTTTATGTGAAGTTTAAACCCTGAAAACCTCTCGGAATGCCAAGCTCTGCCAGAAAGCACCCTCAAGCTCTGACACACATAGTTGGGTATGTTGTTGCTTTATACTGATTATTTGTTAAACAATATTATCATCACATGTTAGCATGATATTGAAATATATATAATCTCCATATAGAACCAAACCAAACTGGAACTGATGGCTTGGTTTGGTTTAGTTCTATCTATTATAATAGTGCCATTTAGCCTTCAAAAACTGAGAACTGATTATATCGGTTTCATTCCAGGTTGAGGCTAGAACCAAACCAAATGGAATCATGAAAATCCTAGATACAGGTGGACATGACTCATTCATAACAAAATAAAAAAAAAACTTGTACGTGTAGGCACTGATGCACGTTAGTAGAACAAAGATAGAGTATATTGAATGCAAGTTTAACCGTTACTCCTAATGACAGAGAAGATTGACACATTGCATCTCTAAAAAAAAGCTAAAATACCTAGGTTCAAATTAAACTCATAGAGACGATTAAAATACATAGTTCCAATTTCCTATTAACTTGCATATTTAGAAGGATTCCTAACTCAACCCAAAAGAAGAAGAAGAATTATACAGTTATTAGGAGTAACGATTTCAACTCACAGAACATCTTTTTTTTAGAGATGCAATATGTGTCAAGTACGGTTCCTTCTCTCATAAAAGACTTCACCCATACATCCACGATTCAATACCAAATATGCAGTTAGAAGGATTCCTAACTCAACCCAAAAAAAAGAAGAAGAAGAAGCTTTCTTGCAAAGAAAGATGACACGTTTCCCCCAAGAGAAAAGCCAACGCACCACAAGAATAATTAAGTAAAGACGAAATCATTGCAAAATAGGATCCTTTTTCTTTTCCAATCTATTTCGTGGAGTTTGAAAGTATATACAAGGAGGAACTGACCACATATTTTGATGGGTGCTTCGAGCTCTAACAGGTTTGGCTGCTGCATGAAAATGTCCTTTGAGGCAACGCAGAATTGCCGGATCTCGTTCTCCGAAAGCTGCACCTGTTTTCCCGGCTTCGCCCAGCGCACTTCCAGCAGCCGATTGATGATATCGTCGAGCAAAGCAGAGTCCATTCCCTACACTTACCCACCTTCTCTTCACTTCTCGACTCAAGACCAGTCTTTTTCTACTCACAAGATCGACCCACGATACAAACCGGTGGAACAAAATTGATCAAATCCAAGCCGGAATAGATTATCCCCCCCGCCCCCCGTCTCTCTCTCTATCTCTCTGTGAGGTCTCCTTTCCGATCGTCTGCTTGCTGCCTTTGCCGTTTCCCTTTTTCTCTCTTGAGCAATCGATGAATCTCGCTGAGCTTCTTACCAACATTCCTTGCAATCGCCGATTGATAATGCAAAAGCGGGGGGGCTACTTGCCCACTCTGCTGTTTTCTTTTTGAGCTTCTTTTTTTGTTGAGAAGGAAACAAAGAACTTTTAAACATCTCTCGCTCTCCCTCTCTCATCCAGGTGATTTAAGATCCTCAATCATGAGAGGTATTAGATTATTTTGTCTTCGAATTTAATCAGCACTCACCTACTTGTAAACATGTCCGATTTGCGTTTACCCGAAACCTAAAACAAGAATTGAACCACCTCGAAAGCAGTTGTTTCAAAATGATTCTTGGTCCAATTCTATTAATATTACTTTTATAAAAAAAATTATCATATAAAAGAAAAGATATTTTTTTGAAACTACGCATTTGAAAATTGAGCTCCCAACCGTCTGGTAATTGATAGTTTTATTTAAATGATAAGAACCGATGATTGTTGGAACCGTCAGTTTTGATCCGGTTTTAGGGACCATGAACCGTTCCCGATTCGGTAACGGTTTAGGAACTGAAACCGCTGGTTCCAGTTATATACGGTTTGGTACTGAGTTTGGTTCTAGATCAAACCGTCTGAATCAGTTTCAAACGGGTCATGTCAACCTACCTGTTATTTATTTTTGAAGTTTGGATATTGATCAGTTATTGGGATGGGCTCGAGCTGGATCCAGTTGGAGTTGCATCTTTTGTCGAATATGATCCACTTTGAACTCATTTGCACTCCTTTTTTCTTTTCAGTATGAGGGGAGGCATGCAAGCCCCGTCTATCGAACTCATGACCTTCACCTTATAGGCGAGAGTCGAACCCAGCCAGGATAAGCTAGTGCTCTTTCTGCAACTTGTTTCCACTTTTTTGAACTCGTCTTGTGGTTCATTTTAGCCCATGTTCAAGACGGTATCCTGATATTTTCTAGACGAACATGTATGTTTCACCTCTAACCATTGAAGGATCAAAGTTTAAAAATTACCAACTTACTACAAGATTAACAGCTCGCCGTTTTTAGGTTCTGGCCAAGCTGAGCCAACCACACTGCTCATGCTCAACTCAGTTAAGCTCATAAAGCAAACATGATCAAGCTGAACCCAGCTGATTTATGAGCAGATCAATTCCTGTACAAGACTATAAGCATGTGTTTGATACAAAGTTCTTATGAGAACTGAACCTTGATTCTCCGTGCTTGTAGTTCTAAGTTTTGTTGTTCATCCAAATCTAGACCGTCGGATGATATATAACTTCCAACGATTAAGATGAAACAATCAAATATTTGTTACTATAATTGCATGAATGCATTGCAAGAAAGACTTCATTCCAATTATGAACCAAATTTGCTTCATGTGAACCTTTCAATGAGGTGATGAAATCTGAACGAATGGTTTAGATATGAGAGTAGGAGTACCGAACCGCATTCCATCATTATGGAACAAAGAAAGAAACACCAACTATTTATAATTCTAGAATAATGCGAATATATGTTACTGATATTTGAGAAGACGAGACAAGTCTTCTAAAAAGAATTGTTGTAGGAGTCCGTTGACCTTCTCGATACAGGTGGTTTAGACAAAAAAAAAATCATCATATTAAACGGCTGAGATGGGGCTGATAAATCATATGAGCTGCTCGTACTTCAGCTGATAAACCATGCAAAGAAGATGAACATGATACGTTCAGCTTGGTTCTACACGATAAATCTTATGGCCTTTGATAGTGTGACTTTGCTGGTTCTTCCCATTCCAATCATCCTAACATCCTTTTCCTCAGTAGTTGATAACTTCTACACGATAATCAATTCCAGAGAGGTGCTCAGCTAAATGTAGTGGCAACAATGAGTTGAGGGGGATTTCGGTGCTTACCTTTCGGTCTTTTGGGTCGTCGGAGATTTAGTGAGTGCAGCGGATGTTGATGTCGTAAGGTTTCCACACGAGAGTTTTCTCATACGACTGTATTTTTCTGTTTTTCTGTGTATTTTGTATATCTGTCACCTTGTAAATGGTTGCCTTTTTATAGGCACCCGCTTCCCGTCGTCTGGCTTTCTCCTCTCATGGCTTTCCTCATCTAGGAGAGGTAACGGATAGCCGTTACTTATATGGCCTCTCCTCAGGTAACGGCTGGATGGCCAGTCCAACCGTTACCCGAGCCGAGAATGGCCATTTCATTTTAACATCTCCCACTTGGCCATTCGAGCCAAGTGTATCAACATACTGGTTTTTCCTCCCACTTTCTCGGGGTTTTTCCTAGTTATGTCGATCCCTGATTACTATTGCAATCAGAACCGGTTGTGTGGTTATTTTCCTACACAACAAACCATCCGTTGTATGGTTATTTACCTATACAACAACATATCTCAAACCCATGTTTCTAACATGTTTTGAGAAGAGTTCTTTCGTTATGCCTTTGGTTAAGGGGTCTGCCAACATATCTTCTGTTGGCATATATGAGATGGATATTTCCTTTCTCATAACCATATCATGAACATAGTAGTATTTTACCATTATATGCTTGCTCTTTGAGCAATCTGCTCCACTCTTAATAAGAGTAATTGCTGCATTGTTATTGCAATAGATAATCACCGGCTCATCTGTTATTTCCAGCTTCAAATCATGTATGAAGCGGCTTATCCAGACATCACTTGTTGCAACCATACAACAAGCAATATACTCAGCTTCCTGTGTATGCAACGCTATACAACCCTGTTTCTTACATGCCCAAGAAACAGTACCACCTCCAAATAAGAATGTTTGTCCTGAGGTTGATTTGCTGTCATCTTTGCTCCCAGTAAAGTCAACGTTTGAGTATCCTACCACTTCTAGTTCATTTGCTTGAAAACATAGTTTCAAGTCCTTTGTTCCTTTCAGATATCTTAAAATCCTTTTTACAACTATCCAATGCTGCCAACTTAGATTATCTTGATATCTACTGACAAGACCAACAACAAAGCTGATATTAGGTCTTGTACACAACATAGCATATTTTAAGCTGCCAATAGCTTGAGCATAAGGAACATTAGGCTTATCGTCTTCTTCACCGGGACAATCAGCCTTACTTAGTTTCACCCCTTTTGCAACAGGTGTATCTGCAAACTTGCATTCACCCATATTGAACTTCTTGAGGATATAGTCTATATATCTCTCTTGACTCAAGCATAAGAGTCTAGATCCTCTATCTCAAGAGATCTTTATACCCAGAATATATGATGCTTCTCCCATATCTTTCATTTCGAACTTGGAGTTCAACCATGACTTGGTTTTGACAATCATTTCATTGTTATTTCCAGTCAACAATATGTCATCGACATACAAAGATAAGATGACAAAGTGGCTCCCATTGTTCCAAACATAAACACATTGATCAAGTTTGTTAGCCATAAACCCAAGTTCTATAATGGCATTTTGAAAAGTTAAATACCATTGGCGAGGTGACTGTTTTAGGCCATATAGGCACTTTTTCAACCTATATACTTTATCTTCTTGGCCTTCAATCACAAATCCTTCAGGCTGTTGCATGTATATGATTTCTTCTAAATCGCCATTTAGAAAGGCGGTCTTTACATCTAACTGATGTAAATTCAAATCATAGTATGCAGATATTACCAGGATTATACGTATGGATGCAAATTTCGCAACTGGGGAATATGTCTCAACATAGTCTATCCCTTCTTTTTATGAAAAATCTTTTGCAACCAACTTCACTTTAAACTTGTCAATTATACCATCGACTTTATATTTCTTTTTTAGAACCCATTTACAGCCTATAGCTTTTCTTTCTTTTGGCAAATCAGCCAATTCCCAGACTTGGTTTTTCTCAATGGATTCAATTTTCTCATTCATGGCTTTTTCCCAGTCTGTTGCTTCTGATGAATTCATTGCTTGCTGATAAGTTATGTTATCAGTCAATTCATCTAAATCTATCGAATTACACACTTCTTCTGAGAGATAAGTGTGATATTCCTTTAAATAGGATGGAGTGACTCTTGGCCTCTTATGTCCAATTAAGGTATCGATAGTTTCAAGAAGTTCTTTTATGGGCTCAAAAGATGATTGGTCAAAATCTACCAAATCATCAACATACTCTTCATTGTTTTCCAGGATGTCATTCTTAGAATATTCTAAGAATTCAACATCTCTGCTTTCAATGAGTCCTTGGTCCTTATGATAGAACCGATATCCCTTTTAACCTTTTGGATATCCAATAAATATATACCTCAAGGACCTACTGTCTAGTTTATCTCTACACTGTTCAAGGATCTTGACATGTGCAATTGATCCCCATCTCCTGAGATGACCTAGGTTGGGTTTTCTCCCAAACCACATCTCATATGGTGCAGTGAACACAATTTTACATGGTACTCTGTTGAGCACGTAAACAGTTGTACTTACCGCTTCTTCACAAAAGACCCTTGGTAGAGATGCATCAATAATCATAGACCTTATCATATTCAACAAGGTTCTATTGTATCTTTCAGCTACACCATTTTGTTGAGGTGTTTTAGGCATTGTATTTTGTTTAATAATACCAAAGTCTTTATAGAATTCTAAAAATTCTGCTGAGGAATACTCACCTTCTCTGTCTGATCTCAAGACTTTGATAGTATGCCCCAATTGATTTTCCACTTCTTGTTTATATTCTTTAAATGCTTCAAGTGCCTTTAATTTATGTGCTAAAAGATATATATACATATATCTAGAGTAATCATCGATAAAGGTTATAAAGTAACCCTTTCTTCGATGTGTCTATACTCTGAAAGGTCCACATAAATCTGTGTGAATAATCTCTAACAGGGTTGTTGCCCTTTTTGTTACATTGGGAAAGACTTTCCTTATCATTTTTCCTTGTATGCAAGCTTCACATTTGTTGAAAGTCTTTTCCTAAAATCTGGGTAATAAGTCAAAGTTGGATAATTTCCTCAACTTTTCCAGACTTATATGCCCTAGGCGTTTATGCAACATATTCACATTAACAAAAAAGACACTTTCAATATAAAAAGAAGATTGATGACTTTCATTATCGGATAACTTGAACAATCCATGTTCTACATCAAATTCTCCTGAGAACAAGATTCCCTCATGTTTTCCCACAGTCACCTTGTTAGGTACAAACCTAACTTCAAAACCTTTCTTTACTAAGGCAGGGACCGAGACCAGATTGCGCCTTATAGATGGCACAATTAACACATCGGTCAGTAAAATTGGTTTGCCTTGTACAAATATCCTAAAGGATTCAATACCCAAAACATCTAAAAAAATATTGTTTCCCATGTATACACGATGTTCTCCGGGTTGATATTCCTTTAGATCAATTACCCCTTTCTTGGTTTTTGAGATGTGTCTTGTAGTTCCGGAGTCTATCCACCAACCTGTAACTGGGCGGTCAAAGTATAGACATTCTGAAATTATACAGATTATGTCCTGATTCTCCGATTGTCCGCGCTGTGGGTTGTTTCCTCCATATTTCTTGTTGCGATAGTCTCTCTTGTAGTACTTCATCTTTCCACAGTTGAAGCACTTGATCCAGAAAGAGGTTTCCTGTGATTTCTTAAAAGCTTGACCGCCTTTCTTGATATTCTTGCCAAACTTTTTATTTGGTTTCTTTTTCTGGTTGGATTTTGAGCTAGACGCCAACTCATCCTAGACCACTAGCAGTTTTTTCTTTTGTTTTTGAGCATGTGTTCTTGCTCAATTGCTAGCTTTAGGGGCAATTCCGAAAGGTTGATTTCAGGCCCTAACCTTAAGGCAGTGGTAACCATATTCCATGATGGAGGTAGACTGTTCAGTATAGTTGATATCTGCATTGGTTCGGGGATGACTGATTTTGCTACGGCTAAATCCCTAGCCATTACCAGCATATGATTCACATGTTCTACTACATTTTTTCCTTCTTTTATTCTAAAAGAGTTATATTTTTGTAGTATTAACTACACATGCAACTTTGCAGTTGTATCATACTTAATTGTTAACGAGTCAAACAACTCTTTTGCAGTCTCAAATTCTTCAAAGACTCTAATTAGGTCATCCTCCATATAAGTTAACATTACAGTTCTTGCTATGGTATCATCTTTTAGAAATGTTTTATACATTTCTAACTGTTGTTGATTTGCGTCTGGTGGTGGAGGACGCACTGTTTCCTTTAACACATACTCTACACTTAGTGTTAGAGCTAATGAGATTCTTCTCTTCTATGTCTGGAAGTTGAGACCATTTAGTTTTTTTGTTTTTGCCAGTTCGGATACACATATCCTAGAACTCATTTTTGTTTGGCAAAAATATTAAGCAAGCGGTCTTTTTCTTTCTAAAGGAAACAAAGAAAAAACATAGAGCAAGAAACACGTTAACTTGATGCAGAATTGAAAAAACTAATAATTTTTCTAAGTGTTTTTTTGCCTCTAAACACTTAAACGAATATCAAAGGATAAATTTGTAATTTTACTTATTTGTCCCTTTTTGTATTTTTGTAAAATCACAAGGACAAACTCGTAAAATCACTATTTGATATTCTTGTAAAATTCGCAACTGATCGGGACTAAAATCGTAATTTTAACTCTTAGGGAGAATCTGTAATTTTTCAAAAGGAACAGGGGTAAACCTGTCTTTTGACTGAATGGCAGAAAAGATATTTTCCAAATCGGGTTGGATAATACCGTAAATTAACAGCCACCAATATTTTTGTAATTTTCAAAAAGGGCCAAGGGGTAAACCTGTCATTTTACCGTGACAATTTTGTAATAATCATAAAATGATGGGGGCAATTCTGTCTTTCTCTCTTAAAACCCGAGGCTGTCCGCTGGTTTTCCTGCCGCAGTTTTTATTTATTTATTTATATCGCTATAAAAGCGAAAAAAAACTTTTATAGATCTGAATTTTTCCAAAGAGAGAGAGAGAGAGAGGAGTTCGGCCGATGGCCGACCGTCGGTGTCGGTTGTTGGGTTCTTGTTCTTCCAAGTACTCTAGCCGGCTGCTGACCGTTCGTCGCTTGCTGTTTCTGTCTCGCCTTCGGGCTTTTTCCGGCTTGCATTTGTTTTGCCTTTTTGGGGCTTTTCTCCGACTTGTCTCTGGTTTTGCCTGTAGGGCTTTCCGTCGGCTTGCCTCTTGTTTTGCGTGTGGGACTTTCCGCCGACTTGCCTCTTGTTTTGCCTTTGTAAGAAAGACTTCATTCCAATTATGAACCAAATTTGCTTCATGTGAACCTTTCAATGAGGTGATGAAATCTTAACGAATGGTGTAGATATGAGAGTAGGAGTACCGAACCGCATTCCATCATTATGGAACAAAGAAAGAAACACCAACTATTTATAATTCTAGAATAATGCGAATATATGTTCTGATATTTGAGAAGACGAGACAAGTCTTCTAAAAAGAATTGTTGTAGGAGTCCGTTGACCTTCTCGATACCGGTGGTTTAGACACAAAAAAAATCATCATATTAAACGGCTGAGATGGGGCTGATAAATCATATGAGCTGCTCGTACTTCAGCTGATAAACCATGCAAAGAAGATGAACATGATACGTTCACCTTTGTTCTACACGATAATCAATTCCAGAGAGGTGCTCAGTTAAATGTAGTGGCAACAATGAGTTACATGAAGTTTGCCTCGTCACCGTTTGACATTCGAGTCAAACAAAGACAACACAAAAAGAAAAAAACATAAAATTGACACGCACAGATCCTTTTTACTGTTTACGTATCTCCTTCTTTTCGTATTTTTCAAAATACTCCTCATTTTTAGTATCTATCGAATTGTCTTTTACACAGAAAATCATATTCTTCCCTCTCCTCTTTTGTGACCGGCATCCATCAACGTGATCTTTTGGGAGATGAACCTCAACCACTGCATGCCCATGTGCAGCGTCCATCCCACCTCACGAGAAACCCACACCATGACCATATGTCGCAGACCTAGCAACCCTGGCCTATCAACATTTATTACCAGCTCCCACGGATACGTCCCCCAAGGAGTTATATTGGGGAATGAAAGACTTCGAAATTCCGTTTGGTGGGTGGAAGAAGAGTCTTGCGAGTGCCAAGACAAAAATTTGAAATCCTCTGGCATTTCGTAGTAATCCTCTGTATCTCCTCTTCTCTTCCCTTCACGCGCAACTTCTTTAATCCTTTCAATCTTCCCAAGGACAAGCTTCTCAATTGATGACGTCCTCTCACATCCAATTGCCTCAGGTTTTGAAGGAATCTAGTGGAATCTGGGAGCTCATGAATGTCGGTATAGGAGATGTCAAGATCAGTTAGATTCGTCAGATGGTTGACGATCCATTCTGATAATGCAGTTAGGGATGGAATTACACAACGTAAGCCTAGCATCTGAAGATTGGTTAATTTCTCAAGCTGAGGCGGTTGCTCTCTAAAATTCCGGCAACCTCCTAAGTCAAAATATGTCAGCTTCTACTCAGACGAAAGGTCAAGGTAAGTCGGCACTTTCATGTGGCCAATAGAAGCCGGCAACCTTCTTAGCTCCGTACATTGGCTTATGTTCAATTTGCACATTAGTAAATGGGTTTTGTATTAATGTGAATCTCAGTTAATCGTGATCCACATCCAAATCCACTATTAAAACTACAAGCTGAATGACTTCAACCAAATCCAAAATTGTTACACCTCCGGGTCAAATCTATGTGCCATAAGGATCCGTGCAAGCACTCTGGACATTCGACCATGGACCTGTTACAGATCATAAGGATCCACCTTAGCCTAACCTACCAAAACCATATTTGGAGTATGGCCACATGGCCGACACGTCTAGCTTAGGGGCCAAGGTTGGCCAAGTTGGGGCTGGCCTGCAGTGCCAATATATATCTAATAACAATTAAGTTTTTTCCAATATTAAATTGGTCGGTATATATACATTGGATGTCCACCTTTAACACTGCATGATCATGCCTAAATATTATAGAATAATTTGTTTTAAGGTTCCACTATGAAAATCTTGTCTACCTACGCAATAATGTCATGTGCACTTAAATCATTGAGAGAGAGTATGTAGGCAATTCTCGAAGGAAAAGAACTATGTAAAGAGAGATGAAAGTGTTCACACTTGGGGAAACCTTAGTACACGCATATCTCATTCCTGGAGGTTTAACTCTGTATTTCACATCATAATTGACATAACAATCCATTAGGAGACTGTGAGGTTCGATCTGATCCTCGACCTGAAATCACGAGATTGGAAACACGATACAAACTCTTCGGACCCAAATAGGCTATTCTTCCAGAAACCGGCTGATCCCTTGAAAATCAACCTTCAGTTCTTCACAATATGCATTGCATTCAGTAGCTTTCGCTTCGGACTGATTCTTTGGATGCACTGGATGCTTGGTCTTCACTTGTATGAGCTGGTATTGATGAATTCAGAACTGGAACTTTTGAGCTCAGTTTCAATTATGACCTGAATGCAAGCTCTTTTAGCTTACTCCCTTTAGCCTAAGAGTGAATGGAGTAAAGGAGCTCACTCGAAGCTTATTTGGTTTCTATAGGTCATCCGAACCCTCTTCTAACGACCTGTACTCATCCTTCACTTTGTCCACGAAACATGCAACACTCACTTAGTTCCAAACGGAAGATAAAGATTACATATACATATTCAGTGAGGAGGAACCAGTCCCTGCTAGCACTAGCACGTTAGCTACAGATCAACTTTCCCCATACCCGACGGTTGTGGCCCCACTAGCACCTACTACCGCCAGTAAACACTGGTTTCTCCTGAGCTTTGAGAAGATTAAAACACTTTTCATTCTTGGAGCTCCAAATTAATCTTGAGATGAATCCAAATAATGGAACTTTCCCCTGAAGCGCACCTTCTGCCTCAATTTTACCATCTTCATCTTAAAACAAACGATGATCACACTTATATCGCAGTAGCTTTCATGATCTGAACTATCGAATGAACGTTCAAATCGTATGAGATTGGTAAAAAATGACAAGTACCGCCCCAGGTGGCCAAGAGCGTCTCGTGCACTTTCGTCCGCTCCTCTCTTCAGTAGGGTGCTTTGCAAGGAACGTCAGGAAAAACAACGTTACAGTTGTGAAATGGTCGAAATTCCAGATTGCATTTTACTAATGTAAAGATGACATTTTGGAAATAATATTAGTTTTTCTTACCACTTCACTTGAATACTTATGCATATATTACCTTCAGTTGATAAACACAACATACAAGCAGATGTGAGTAACAGTATCCATTATCATCTTTCTTTGGATTTGCCAGTATCCATTATTTTTATAAGAATCAAAACCAAAACCAATGTGGTGAGTCGAATAGGTTCTTAGCAGCATGTTTGTCTTGTTCATACCTGCATTTTACTAATTTACATTGACGATCGATCTATGCAATCAACACCTGCAGGTAGTATGGAAGAAGGCATGGTCTTGGTTTTGGTATTTGATAAATTAAGCAATTTTATACCAAGGTGAGACACTCAGAGATGTAGACTTGGGGGTCATTCATACACAGTAAGATCCATCAAATACGGAGATGTGTTCTTCAGTATCGTACATACATGACAATTAATTGGAAGGAAGGTCTATATCAACAATTCCTCGATTTAAAGTGGTTTTATGTTTGAAATGAGATACTATCCTTGCCCGGACTAGTTGGTGAGCTTGGCATTGGAGAAACAAAAGTTACGTATGAGTTGGGTGATCATGAACCTAATAACAAGGTTGAGATCGTTTTGAGCTACACTGAGAAGAAACAAATTTTTGTTCTCAAAGCGTTGACACAGACTCAAAGACTGGTTGATGCCATTAGCGATTGCGCGAAGTGTTCCTCTAATGCATTGCATCTATGAGAATCCAAACGTGGATGAGGGAAGATGAGAAGGAAAAAGATGTACAGATTGACCAGCGAACTTTTGTTTGATCTCTTCTTTTGGTGTTTATTTGGTCAAGAAATCTTCATTAGAGTTGTCTATACTTTAGTGTTGTGCGTATCGTATTGTGTATCGTTGGGCTCCACGATATGGGCGTATCGTACTTTAATATTAAAATAATATAAAAATTAATTAAAAATCAATAAAAATTAGTAAAAATTCGAAAAAAATCAAGAAAAATCTGATAATTGCTTTAAATTCATATACTGTAAGTTTAGTATAAATTGAGCATTTAACGTTAAACAATTGCATCCAAATTTAAATATTTTGAATCCAAAAAATAAAATACAGATTACAAACACAGTTACATTTTACAAATTGTAATCAGGATCATCAACTAAATAATCTTCATCTTCTCCTTGTTGCAAATCATCCTCATCATCATCAGCGACACCTTATTCTTAGAAATCAAATTCTTCATCTCCTTGATGTTGTTGTTGCGCTCATTCCAAATTAATCCAAGCAACGTCTTCTTCAGTTAGGAGGGTATTTTCTTTAGTGTCTTCCATAACCCAATCTTCTAATATATCAAAATTATCCAAACTTATTGGATCAAATTGACTTTCTTCTCTATTTACTTTTTTTAATTGCCTACGACAAACAAAGATAAACAATTAGTAAATAATATTAATACAACATTACCTTTCACGAAGGCGCATGTTACAACGAATATAAACTAAATCATTTAGTCTTTTGTGTTCCAACCTATTGTGCTTCTTTGTATGGATGTGTTAAAAAACACTCCAATTTATTTCACAACCTGTTGCACTATAGGTTTGGCTTAAGACTCTCACTGCAAAATCTTTAAGGTTTAGACAATCAATTCTAAACTTGTTCCACCAAACATCTGTAGAAAAAGACAAACATTATAAACATAATCCACAGTAATGTAAGATGAAACTTAAATATGAAAATAAACAATTTACCTTGACGCATCGTAGTATGGTTGCGAATTACAATAGGTAAACCTATTAAGTGAAGAGCATTATCATATATCTCCATCTCTCGATGTATCACATCTGCTATGCTCTCATCAGGGACTAATCTGTCGATACATTCAATGATTCCTCGATTAACCTCATCGTCCCTTTTGAAGGTTGCTGAGTACCTTAATGATGGGTTTAGATAGTAGGCTGCTGCATGAATAGGCTGATGCAATTGTTTATTCCATCTACTATCAATTATTTTTTACACGGGTACAAAATCTCTCTTTTTTCTATTAAAGTTATTTCTGATCGCTTCTTTTGCCCTGTCCATGGCTTCATAAAGGTAGCCCATAGATGGTTTCTCCTCGCTGTCAGCCAATCTCAAAACTTTTACTAAAGGAAAGGTAATTTTTAATAATCTAACACATGCATTCCAAAATAAACTTCTAAAAACTGTTTCTGCAATCTCATTCAACTTTATATTCCTTCTGTTTTGAGGCAACTTTGCAAATTGTTCCACTTATTTGAGGAGAACATTCTTTTTAAAGCTTCCTTTTGTCTCATAATACTCTGTACAAATAAGAAGTTTGTTGCGAACAGAGTTGCAGCTGTGTAAAGAAGCTCTACACCTTCTGTGTATCTCCTCATCATACACAAAATATATGCATGGTTGTAAATGAATTTTGTAATATCTTGGCAACACTCAGTTGCTGCCTTTATTTCATCCATCTCACCAATGTCCTCAAGGATGAGATCTAAACAATGGGCTGCACATGGTGTCCAGTAGAAAATCTCATAAATATCAGTTAACTCCTTCCCAATTGCTTTGTAGTTAGCTGCATTATCTGTAATCAATTGGGCTACATTTTCTAGCCCAACATCCTGTATAACCTTATCAAATTCCTGTCGTAGGATCTCTGCAGTGTGTCTCTCATCTGACATATCTAGAGATCTCAAAAATATGAGTCCTTTAGGACAATATATAAGAAAGTTTAGCAATGTTCTTCATCGCCTATCGGTCCATCCATCTGCCATGATAGTGCATCCCGTTTCCTTCTACAACTGTCTCAAAGTCGAACAATATTGCTGCACTTCAATGACGGTCTGATCTAATATCTTCCCTCTCAACTTCTGATAAGAGGGCATCCTGTATCTTGAACCAATGTTAGCAATTGCATCTGCCATTGCTTGAAAATAAAAACTATTTGCTGCATTAAATGGAATGCATGCATCATAAAACCATCTTTCCACTGCAAGGTCTGCCTGATCATGCAATTGTTTTGAAGCCATAGCAGCATGAATTCCAAGTTGAGCACCAGGTATAGTGGAAGGAGGAAAGAACGAATATATGATAGAATAAGTTCTTCCTCTACTCTTTCCTGAACTTCCTCTTCTGCCACCTCCAAAGTCTTTAGTTACAACCCTCTTTCCCCTGCTAGGTGCTCGCGAACTGCTACTATCAATCTCTATTCTAGCATCTGAAGGCAAACTATTAGTGAATCCAACCCCGGTGGCAGTAGCAACATTAGCTTCTTCACACATCTGGAAATCATCCTTTTGTTGTCTCCTTTCCTGAATGCTCTCAATCATCTTCAAGTATTGCCATTTAATACATTCTGGCACACTTCTAACTCTGCTTGTGCATGGAGCAACTTCTTTCCTGGTTCCTACTAGGTGGTGTTTTAACCTTGAAATTCCACCACTAACCACCTTTTCACAAAATAAGCATATCATCTTTAACCTGGAACCCTCAACTGATATACCTCACTGCCATGCCGGGTCATCAGACCGATAATGGGAGTCTCTACCACCCCTTCATGCCATCTCAATCGAGTACTTTAATTCAAGAAAAAACCTGAAAATAAAAGCACTTCTTAAATCCCCCAATCTTCAAATAACACTCAAATCGAGTGTCTCCCACTTCATAAATGCAATAAAAATCGTATACACACTTAATAACTTCATATTTTGTCATTAAAAAAAAATAAAATAACACAAAAAACAACAAATATAAAGGAAAAAAATGAAAAAACCATTAAAAATATACCTAAATCCGAGTTTGGAGGCTTGCACGGATACCGTAAGACACGATTTTTGAGCTTTAAACACTAAAGAAGCGAAAATCGGCTCTTAGGGAGCTTGAAAAACCCAAGAGGAGAGAGGAAACCCGCGAGAAAACACGAGTTTCGTGTGGCTGGGGACCCTTTATAAGGGTCCCAGGGTGTATCGCACGTACGATACGGGCGATACGCACCGTATCGTGGTGTGATCGTACGATACGATGCGATATGGATAATACTGCTATACTTACACAATAGATGCTCATGCTAGTTGGTGCTCTCTGCCCAGATTAGTTAGTTAATCTTATGCATTTTCTTGGGCCTGTTTGCTCCGATGGTTAACCATAAAACTAAAAGAAAAGGTTTCGACTGAACATGCCTTAAAGGGTGAACAGACCCCCTAAATTAACAAAACCTCTTGATTTCCACCGTCATTAATTTATGAATCTGCAGGTTGTTCACTTTTAAGAACAAAAATGTTTTCTTTTTTCTTTTAAATAATAAGAAAAAGGATGTCTTTTGTTAATAAAGAACAGATTAAGCAACAACGAGATGAATTCACATGTGGCAGGCCCTGCAATTTTCCCCATTTCCCTGAATTTCTCCCACTCCTGTGCTTCTGCTCCCATCAGCCTCTCTCTCTCTCTCTCTCGTTCTCTTCTTTTCGAGATAATTATTTGCACTATGTTTGATTGTATACATTTGGATCTGGAGTTAATTGATATGAATAAGATTGGAGGGTGTAATCTAACACGTTTCTGGCATTGATTTTGGGGGGTTTTCAGCTAGCTAGATGTTTCTGGGATGCTGTATGGTGTGCGGATATTATAGTTCGAAAAGAGTAGATGGTTTTTTGCTATTCTATTTTGGATCATGTTCTGTAGTTTGTTGTTGAGGCAACAGCTTGTCTGATCAGGCCTCCACATATAGATTTTAACTCTTTAGCTTTTGCTTCGTTGTAAGTCTAGTTAATTTGGAGTCATATACCAAGTTCTCGTCTATAGTGTTTCCTCTAATTAGTATATCTCAGATGTCAATTTGGTTTGTGGTTTCTAATTGTCGTTTTCCCATTTCTTCAGTAGGTGGTTCTTGCAGCTTCTATTATCAACAAGTCTGGCAAAGGTAAGCTAAAAACTTCATAAATTGATTGAGTAGATACACACGCCTCAATGTCCTTTATGAATGATGAACTTTGTATCAAGATGTGGAATTTAGAGTACACAAATATTTGTCTTGAGTTTACCAAAGTTTTAATATTTTGATCAAACTGCATACCGTCCTAGGCATCTTAATAATAGTTTACGATTTGTAGCTATCTGTTCCTGGTTTGTTAGATCAAAGGTCTAGGCGCAATTGTGATGAATTCACACATGAAAGATGCTACTTTGTTTTGTATTGTCATACTTTTATCTATTTCTCATTTGGTCGCACCTTAGCATGCTTTTTATTATATGGATATGGATTTGAATATTTGTGGATCTGGATATGATTTGTAAATGTGATGAACTATAATTTGTTTTAGAAATATAATGACGTGTGAATATATGAGCCATACTTTTGTGGGTTGTGTGGGGTTTCTATAGACTTGCAACTTCCTCGAGCGATTCGACTTAGGGCGAATATAGAGTGTGTTGCTGAGCACTCTGTCGTGAGAGTCGACATGGTTACCATCTTGAACGGGGTTATCGATGTCACGTTAGCAAAAGCCGAACGACTCTTGTGGCCTTTGGAAAGACGCAGTATGAACTGTAATTATCGTAACTAATGATGTATGTATGCGTTTGTGAATGTGTGAGTATGAACTTGACATCATGATTTAAAAATGAAACTATGAATTGTTATGAAATGATTGTGAAATTATGCATGCTTTTACTATGAATTCTATTTAAAGATGTTTAACTTCCCTACTGAGCTGTGTTAGAGCTCACCCTATTATTTTAAAGTTTGTCTTAAAGCTAACACTTCTAAGGCACATGAAATAGAGTAACAGTTAGATAGAGCTATCATTTTCATTTTAGATGGTATGATATATTAAATGATTTATAAAATCTAGTTATTCGGGGTTATGTTTGGTGGACCTCGCACCATTTTGGGCATATTGTTTAGAACTTTGATATGAATATATTTAAGTTACATATTTCATTGAGTTAAATTAAATTAGAACTGTATTTGGCTTCTACTTATGATCATGTCTGCACGAGAAGCGGTCACATGACAATGGCTCGAGACAGGTCATGGTCGTGACCTGAGCGGGTGTGACAGTCAATATGGTGGTGACCACTATACCTACTAGTGATAGGTATATATCCCTTAAACCCCATCTTATTTCTATTTATGAACCACAATACTAGATAGTAGACATTATGTCTAATGTGCACGTATGTACTGACCAGTTTCTGTTTGTGTTAGTATATTTTACTAGGCCGTATGTGAGCAAACAGTGACCTTAGGGGATTATTAATGTCAAGGGTAAATGACATGTGAACATGAAAGGTTTTAACTCTTCAGAGAGTTAGACACATTCCAATAATTCACCGGAATATCCTAAGTAGTCCTTCTTTAGTTAAGAAGGGATTAAGGTTAGATTGTAAATAAAATAAGTCGTTATTACATGACTTAGTATTGGGTGTTTATTTGAGAATGACTATTTGTGTGATGTAGAAGATCTGTTTAAAATTCATGTAGAACCAATTGTTGATTCTTATATGAATTTTAATGATAATAAGCCTCTACTTCTTTTTCACATTCTTTTTTTGTGTGCAATATTGAATCATTTGATATATGACATGCTAGGTTAGGTCACGTAAACTTTGATTTCATTAAACGAAAAGAATAATTAATTTAAATCTTATCTCTAAAACTGTCATAGATAAAAAACACAAATAAGGCATATGTGTGCAAGCAAAGTAACCTAGAAAACCTTTCTGTACAGTTGAAAGAAAATCCGAGATTTTGGATTTGGTGCAAACTAAAATTTATGAATTCAATAGAATGACTACAAGGGATAACAAAAGATATTTTATCATATTTATTGATGATTACAGTAGATACTATTATATTTACTTATTTAAAATAAAGATGAAACTTAAAAAAGTTTCAAATATTTAAAAATGAAGCACAAACTCAAACATGTAAGGTACTTATACAATTAAAGTCTAATAATGGAGGACAATATATCTAATTTTTTTTAAGTATATTGTTAAAACAACGATATTATTTATGAGGTTGTTGCTTCGTATTCTCCTCACTCTAATGATAAAGCTGAACTGAAGAATATAACCCTTTGCGACATGCTCAATGTTTTACTTCAAAGTTCTGGGCTACCTACTTATATGTTTGAATACGATTTGTCATATTCTAAATAAAGTTTTTTATAAGCATAAGAAAAGTAATCTCTTTAAGATTTGAAATGGTCGAAAGAGTAGTCTCAAATATCTCAAAGAGTGGGGTATCTTGCGAAAGTACTCATCCCTTAACACAAAAAAAAGAAATTGGGAACTAGAACAATAGATGTTATATTTTTGGGTTACGTGGAGACAAGCTATGTGTACATATTATTGATCATTAGATCTGATGCTTATAGCATAAAGGTTAATACAAGTGTTGAACTCTGTGATGCTACATTCTTTGAGAATATGTTTCTCATGAAAATTGGAGTTCTCTAAAGTGTATTTTGCAGAGATTCTGATCCTATTATTGGTCTCATTCTCAATCATGTGGAAATGATGACAATTGTAGGGGTAACCCTGACTGTGTTGTTTCTAGATCATATGACTATTAGGAAATAATTGAACCAAGAAGAAGTAAACAAACTAGAATATCAAAGGATTTTGGAAGTGACTTTGTTACTTTCAATGTCGAGAATAATCCTATCACCTTTGAACAGGGTATAACTTCATATGAGGTTAAGTTTTGAAAGAAAACCGTTAATGATGAAATTCAGTCAATTCTTTCTAATGGTACTTGAGAATTGATGAATTTGCCTCTTGGTTGTTGTACAGTAGGTTGCAAGTAGATGTTTAAGAAGAAACAAAATGCAGACGAAACAATCAATAAATACAAGGCTACATTAATTGTCAAGGGACTTACACAATAGGAAGAAATAATTACTTTGATATATATTCCTTAATTTTCGAATAATTACCATTCGAGTGCTTATAGTATTGGCCTCTATATATGATCTCACAATACATTAGATAGATATGAAGATTGTTTTTCTGCATAGTGGCCTTTATGAGGAAATTTATATAGATTTGCCAAAGGGATTTGTGGCTCGTGAAAATGAGTTTAAGGTGTGTAAGCTTATTAAATCATTATATGGCTTGAAACAAACCCTTAAACAACGACATGAAAAGTTTGATTATGTGATATCATCTTTTGGCTTCGTTTATAATGATTATGATAAGTATGTCTACTGCAAGTCGATCAATAATGATTTTATTATTCTTTGCTTATATATAAATGATATATTGTTGTTTGATTCTGATATGAAAATAGTAAAAGAGACTAAGTTATTCTTATATAGTAAGTTTGAGACGAAGGACATGGATGTGGTTGATGTAATTTTATGGATTAAAATCACAAAGTCTACTAATGGTATAATAACATCTTAGTTTCACTACGTTAAGAAAGTTCTAGAGAGATTTGGATATATAAATTGTAAACCTGTTAAGACCTCATATGATTCATCTAAGGTTTTGTATAAGAATGAAAATGATATTCCTATATCTCAATTATAATATTCTTAGATTATCGATCGTTTGATGTATCTAACCAACTATACACGACAAAATATGACATTTGTTATGTGTAAGTTGAGTAGATAAATAGTTGTCCAGATAGAACCTATTAGGAAGCTTTATATAGAGTACTACACTATGTGAAGGGAATGATTTCCCTTAAGACTAGATATGTATTTCTTGTAGGTGGTGGCAATGTCACCTGAAAATCTAAGAAACAAATTATTTGGGTTCGTTCTACCTTTGAGGCAAAACTATGTGCTTTGGATAAGACTATATTGGAAGTTGAATGACTTAAGAGACTTATGTTCAGTTTACCTATTGTAAAGAAGTTGATTCCTGCAATTTCAGTACATTGTGATAGAATGATTATAATTGTTAAAATCACTAGTTCAAAGTACAACCAAAAGTAACAGAGATAAATCTAAGTCAGATTGAAGTTTGTAAGGGCTTTTGTGTTTGATAAGATCATGGTTATATAGGCTCTTATGTCTGATGGGTTATAACTGCAAATTTTGTTGGATTTAAAGATAACATAACTGACCATTTAACTAAGGGTATATCAGTAGCCTTAATTGAGAAATCGATATTAGAGATGAGACCGAAACTCAAGATTTATTCATAAGCAGTGACAACCCAACCTAACTCAGTAGAGATCCCATGAAGTATGTTTAATATGATAGTAACAAGCTATTGGGTGAATAGGATAACACTTTATATTATGTGATACTTTTATAATTTGTATCTGTCTCCTATAAACCTGAAGTGTCGTGACTATAAGTTTAACAAGAGATTATTCTTTGAATGATATTGAGTCTTATGATAGGATGTTAGCAGTACATACTTGGAGATACCCAACTAAGTGATTGACATTGTGTGACCACAATAGAAAAATTGAGTTGTTCCATAAAATCAATTATAATAAAAGATATGGATATATTACTATTAATGCATCACCCCTATACATCACGCTATAACCTTTTATTATGTTATTACCAATAGACACTTTTACACCTAAGGTTAAGGTTAAAGAAGTATGTTCACCTAGTTCCTCTAAGGATAATATTGAATAACTTAGGTAATGGTTCCAATCGAAAGGTATCATTACTGAAAGCATAATATGATAATTGGGTTAATAGGACACTTTTACACTTAAAGACTATGGAGATTGCTGGATTAAATGTGCATTTAATGACATCTAATTCATGTTGGTATCCTAAAATATTTAATTAATATTTGTGAAAGTCCTAAAGTATAAAAAGTAACATACAAGAAACTTTTGCAAAAGATGTTCAAGAGGAGACAAAGTTTAGTCCCATATTGAAGAATGTGAAAGACCTGCTAGTCATTTTATATATTTGATAGCTCATGAACCTTAATTTAAAGAGTTTGAAAATGACATGCTATACCACACACGCGTGTCGGGCCAGGTTGGGTTGGGCTTGTGGTTTGGGTCTTGATGTATCTTTTTGCACAAAAACTTTTGATTTAACAGTCAAGAGTTTTTCATGATCATTTATAGGAATAAGATAAAAAAATTCCGAATAAAGAGAGATGGTTCCGGATAAGATAGTTGAGTTACGACTAAAATGGTGTATCGTTTGGATCGAATGCGCGATCCGTGATCCACAAACACACCCTATAAATAAGTTATTAGGAGTCATCCCTAAACACACGATTTCTCTTTCTTCCTGTCTCTCTACTCGTGAAGCTACTCCAAACCTTATACCCATGGTTAGTCTCTTTTTGCCCCAACCATTGGTGATTGAGGCATGTTCGAGATCGACTCAAAGTCATGTACGTGCTCTTCGAGTTGTATGTGCATTTCATCGTGAGAGAAGATGTAAGTACTCATAGTGGGGCGACTGACTCAGAAAAGTTTCTATTTTTGCTTTTGCTTTTGTTTTTGTTTTTCGTATAGCTTATGGCTTACTTTGAATTTGTGGAAGTTGTTTATGATTGGAATATGTTTACATTTGTTGCATATTACATTATTATGCATATATGTCTACGATTTTCCCAACAATAGAAGCCTCGAACCTTCTTAGGTCCGTACATTAGCTTAAGTTCAATTTGCACAAACCATCCAAATCAGGAAGCTCCTCCATGCTGCTTCATGAAAGGTCAAGGTCACTCAACACTTTCTTGTGGCCAATAGAAGCCGGCAACCTTCTTAGCCCCTAAATCCACCAAAGTTCAATTTGCATTAACCATCCACATCAGGAAGCTCCTCAATGCTACTCAATGAAAGGTCAAGGTCACGCAAAGCTTTCATGTGGCCAATAGAAGCCGGCAACCTTCTTAGGTACCTATATTGCCTTAAGTTCAATTTTCACAAACCATCCATAAATCCAATGAAATCAGGAAGCTCCTTGATGCTACTCAATGAAAGGTTAAGGTCACGCAACACTTTCATTTGCTTAAGTTCAATGTGCACAAACCATCCATAAATCCAATGGGATCAGGAAGCTCCTTGATGCTGCTCAATGAAAGGTTAAGGTCACGCAACACTTTCATTTGCTTAAGTTCAATGTGCACAAACCATCCATAAATAAAATGGAACGAGGAAGCTCCTCGATGCTGCTCAATGAAAGGTTACATCCACCCAACGTGTTCATGTGGCCAATAGAAGTTGACAACCTTCTTAGGATCGTACATCCCCCTAAGTCCCATGGAATCAGGAAGCTCCTCGATGCTGGTACATGAAAGGTCAAGGCCCCGCAACGCTTTCATGTGGTCAATAGAAGCCGGCAACCTTCTTAGGTCCTTACATTTACTTAAGTCCAATTTGCACAAACCATCCATAAATCCAATGGAATCAGGAAGATCCACGATGCTACTCATTGAAAGGTTAAGGTCACGCAATGCTTTCATATGACCAATAGATACCGGCAACCTTCTTAGTTTCTTACATTTGCTAAAGTTCAATGTGCACAAACTGTCCATAAATCCAATGGAATCAGGAAGCCCCTCGATGCTGCTCCATGAAAGGTCAAGATCACGCAACGCTTTCATGCGGCCAATAGAAGCCGGCAACCTTCTTATGTCAGTAGAACCACGAAGCGTGTTCATATGGCCAATAGAAGTCGTCAACCTTAGGTTCCTTCTTAGGTTCGTACTTCCCCCCAAGTCCCATGGAATCAGGAATCTCCTCGATGCTGGTACATGAAAGGTTAAGGTCACGCAATGCTTTCATATGACCAATAGATACCGGCAACCTTCTTAGTTTCTTACATTTGCTTAAGTTCAATGTGCACAAACTGTCCATAAATCCAATGGAATCAGGAAGCCCCTCGATGCTGCTCCATGAAAGGTCAAGGTCACGCAACGCTTTCATGTGGCCAATAGAAGCCGGCAACCTTCTTAGGTCCTTACATTCACTTAAGTCCAATTTATACAAACCATCCATAAATCCAATGGAATCAGGAAGATCCTCGATGCTACTATTTGAAAGGTTAAGGTCCCGCAATGCTTTCATGTGGCCAATAGAAGCCGGCAACCTTCTTATGTCGGTACATCCGCTTAAGTTCAATTGGCACAAACTATCCACAAATCCAATGGAATCAGGAAGCTCCTCGATGCTGCTCCATGAAAGGTAAAGGTCACGCAACGCTTTCATGTGGCCAATAGAAGCCGGCAACCTTCTTAGGTCCTTACATTCACTTAAGTCCAATTTATACAAACCATCCATAAATCCAATGGAATCAGGAAGATCCTCGATGCTACTCTTTGAAAGGTTAAGGTCCCGCAATGCTTTCATGTGGCCAATAGATGCCGGCAACCTTCTTAGTTTCTTACATTTGCTTAAGTTCAATGTGCACAAACCATCCATAAATCCAATGGAATCAGGAAGCTCCTCGATGCTGCTCCATAAAAGGTCAAGGTCACGCAACGCTTTCATGTGGCCAATAGAAGCTGGCAACCTTCTTAGGTAATAACATTCGCGCAAGTTCAATTTGCACAAACAATCCATAAATTCAATGGAATCAGGAAGCTCCTCGATGCTGGTACATGAAAGGTCAAGGTCACGCAACGCTTTCATGTGGCCAATAGATGCCGGCAACCTTCTTAGGTAACATCCACTTAAGTCCAATTTGCACAAACCATCCATAAATCCAATGGAATCGGGAAGCTCCTCGATGTTGCTCCTTGAAAGGTCAAGGCCATTAAGTGCTTTCATGTGGTAGCCAATAGAAGCCGGCAACCTTCTTATGTTCGTACATCTGCTTAAGTTCAATTGGCATAAACCATCCATAAATCCAATGGAATCAGGAAGCTCCTCGATGTTGCTCCATGAAAGGTCAAGGTCACGCAATGCTTTCATGCGGCCAATAGAGGCCGGCAACCTTCTTATGTGATTACATCCGTTTAAGTTCAATTGGCACAAACCATCCATAAATCCAATGGAATCAGGAAGCTCCTCGATGCTGCTCCATGAAAGGTCAAGTTCACGCAACGCTTTCAAGTGGCCAATAGAAGCTGGCAACCTTCTTAAGCTCCAACATTCGCTTAAGTTCAATTTCCACAAACCATCCATAAATCGAATGGAATCAGGAAGGTCCTCGATGCTGGTACGTGAAAGGTCTAATCCCTCAAGTACGACAAGATTCCAGATACTATTTGGGAGCTTTCTAAGACTTTCACACCCATTCATGTCTAACACATGCAGTCTCTTGAGATTCCCAATGGATTCGTGCACCTTAACCAATGAATGACAACAGGCAAGATACAACCTCTCTAGGTTTGGACAACTTGAAAATTCAGGAGTAACCTTCAAGTTATAGCAGTCGGAGAGATTAAGAATCTTCAAGCTGTCAAATATCTGGTGGCAATCAACAAACATATACGTTAACTAATTTCCCAACAAATATTTGCCAAATATCAAACTATAGAGAACCAACCTTTTCTGGAAAACACGTGTCCCTCCATAGCCCACGCAGCACGCGAGAAGTCACGGTTTTGAACCCTCTTTTCCAACTCGCGCTCCACACGTGAGTCAGCCGACTGCTATCAGAAAGGTCAAGGACAACAATTTTCTCAAGATTGAAGTTATTTGGTAAGGATTTCAGTGGGCAATGACGCCACTCTAAATACCGCAGTTGAGTAGGCATTTCTTTAAAGTTGCCTTTTATGGTGGCGTAGCTTGCTCGTAACATTCTAAGAACAGTCATGGCTTTGAATGACTTCGTATTGAAAGGCCCTCTTGTTTCTTCCTGATCCAAATCGATGCCTTCAACATGTCTGGATCCCTACACGGTGACCAACATTTTTTACAAACCCATCATATATGAAGACTACAATATAGAACCATAATAGTTATATGATGGTCTAAAGTGGTGAACCCTTTGTATTTATTATAATGGCACTCACCATTTTTACAGCATTCATTGGGTATCAAACCCATTGAGTATAACTGAGTATTTCTCTTTCTCTTTATATATATATATATATATAATTGAGTTTAACAAAACGAGCAGCAAAGAGAAAAAGTTTCATCGATTAGGGAAACATACTTTGCAATGGGCCAAGACATCCAAGACCCTTTCTGCATTCCATAACCTACTCTGCATCCCATGATCCCGTGGATATTTTTCGCTCACGATTCCTCTCCCCATATCACGAATCTGGTCGTGCATCTGGAATTTATCCCATTCATCCATCTTGATAAGGCCCCTATGCAGCAGAATGTTGAGCGCTAAGTTTGCCTTTAAGCCACATCCTTTCCAAGTTGCAATTACATCATCTTTCTTATAACCAATAAAGAAGCAGGCGATATCAAGAAATATCACCTTCTGATCGTCACTTAGATCATCGTAGCTAATTCTCAATTTATCTTGGATCAAAGTTTTCCCCTTCAAATCTTGTAACAACTCTTTCCATTCAACTTCTCTCTTATCGAATAAAAAGGAACCTGTGACTTCAAGAGCCAAAGGAAGGCCTCCGGTGGTGGATACAATTTTTGAGGATAGATCCATGTAATCCGCTGTTGGTCGACTTTTTCCGAAAGCATTGTGGCTGAATAATTGAAGTGAATCATCATGGCTTAATTCATTAGGCCTATAGATCTGCTCCTTAGTTAATCCGTGCACATTTAGTACATGCTCATCTCTTGTGGTAATGATGATTCGGCTTCCCTGACCAAACCACTTGGTCTCTCCTGCAAGTGCTTCCAGTTGTTGCTTCTTATCAACATCGTCAACTACAATCAACACCTTCTTATGGGAGAATCTCTCTTTGATCATCATTTTACCTCGGTCAGTGTTCTTTATTTTCACATCATCCCTTTGAATAGCACGAATAAGCATTTGTTGCAAAGATGCCAATCCACCTGCTCCTTCGGATCTTTCTCTAACATCTGAGAGGAATTCGCTGAACTCATAGTCCTTGAATATTTTGTTGTAAACGACCTTCGATAGTGTGGTTTTCCCGATTCCTCCAATACCAACTATTCCGATCATTCTAACATCCTTTTCCTCAATGCTTAACAACTTCATTATTTCTTCTACAGGAGAATCAATTCCAAATAGGTGCTCAGCTAAATGTAGTGGCACGTTCTCAAGCTTGCCCAGTACCTTCTTAACAATCAGTTGAATGAACGACGCCTCGTAACTGTTCGGCATTTGAGTCAAACAACGACAAAAATAATAGAATTTGTAAATATGTAATATCTTATCGTTATCACCACTCTGTCCACAGCAAAAATAATATAATTGATATATATACACACACGCACATTAACATGTAAATATGCAAGATTTTATAAGATGAAAAATTAAAGCGCTATTAAATTCAATACGGAATTAAAACATGCATAAATTGTTGATTCAAAGGATTTTCTACATCAAGATAACATCTCCATCATAGTACCCAAAAATTTAGCAGCCGACGAATTTTGTCAAGAACCGAACTTACCCTGTTTGTTCGCATATCCTACATCAAGATGACCTATTTGAAACCCCTATCTAACAGGCACTATATGTAATGAAATTCTGAGCTAATAGAGGGTTCTATAAAATCTGAATACCCTGTATCTATTTCCGAAAGCGATAGAAATTTCAGCTTTCAAATCGGAATATCCTGTTAAGCTTATGGCATATACTTAGATGACAAGTTTGCACCCGTAACTAATCGCATTTTCATGCACCACCTAAGGCTAATATTTGATGGATAAGCTCGGTTTCGTGTTTTGCAATTTTTAAAATAAGATTTCAACTGGTGTCAGAGATTCATGTGGATTCCTAACATTGAAATTTATGTTCTCTACTTGAAACTAATTAAATTCCCAAACCAGTAGAAATCAGCCAACCAGGGGTGCTGTCTCGATTTTCGATTCCTAACCTTGAATTCTGCGCGGGCATGAGAGAGAGAGAGAGAGAGAGAGAGAGAGAGAGAGAGAGAGAGAGAGAGAGAGAGAGAGAGAGAGAGAGAGAGAGAGATGCATACCCATCTGCATCATTGTCAAAGTCGAAACCTTTAAGTTCACCAACACGTGTCAATGCTTTTCTCCACTTGTCCACCATGTTTTTGTGAGCAGGGCTCTGTTCATACTCTACAAATGCTGCCTCAAAGGGACCCTTCTGCTTTCTTACATCAGAAGGATCCACGTGATAGAAGACTGGAATGATGATGATCTTGTTGCCATCCAATGGAATCAGGAGATCCACGATGCTACTCATTGAAAGGTTAAGGTCACGCAATGCTTTCATATGACCAATAGATACCTGCAACCTTCTTAGTTTCTTACATTTGCTTAAGTTCAATGTGCACAAACTGCATGGAATCAAACTGTCCATAAATCCAATGAAGCCGGGAATCAGGAAGCCCCTCAATGCAAATGCTACATGAAGGTTAAGGTCACGCAACGCTTTGCCAACAAGGCAACCTTCTTATGTCAAGGTCAGTTCAATTGGCACAAACCATCCATAAATCCAATGGATAACGCTTTCATGTAAAGGCCAATAGAAGCCGGCAACATCATGAAGTCCACACTCAACCATCTTGGCCAGCTCCATTAAGCACCAACGAGAGGTTGCATAATCGGGAGAGAAGATGGGTATGCAGATGGACGACCCCTCGATGGCTTTCCAAAGGTTACCTCCTATGTTGCCTCCACTTTCAAGTCTCTTGTTGTCAATGAACGTACGGATGCCTCTGATATTAAGCGCTTCAAACAAGTGGCCGGTGAAACCCTTACGAGTGTCCTCTCCCCGGAAACTGAGGAACACATCAAAAGCTTTGGTAGGAGGAGAAGAAGAAGACGATGATGAGGATGCCATTGAGGTTTAGGTAATTACAGAAAGTCCTGATTTTCTTTCTTTGGTGATGGAAGGGGCTATGGTCGAGGAATGACTAGATCGAAAAGCTGAAGCTTGGGAATTGTAGCCGAGGCCCGGGGTATGTGATTGCGAATGCTCTTCCCTCTCACAAGCGGTGATGACTTCTTATGCTGGTAAGACCCTGCGGCGTCTGTGTATGCGATTGACCCTGAAAATTCAGGAGTACCTTCAAAGTTATAGCAGTCGGAGAGATTAAGCTTCCTCGAGCTGTCGGTTTTGAATATCCTCCCCTTGGCATAAAAAAGAAAAGCTTTTGCCAGAGGCCCTTGAAATCAATTGAGAAAAGCATCACAGTCCATGGGTACAAATTGAATATCAGGTAAATCTGATCTGCTCAAGATCTTCAAAGGCAAGAAATAATGACGGTACTGCGAGTAAAAGTTTTCTGTCCTTGCATGCCTAGCTGGGACCTGGACCCACACATGTGTTGTGTCAGAGGAGATGCGGTTCCCGCACCCATCAGGATTCAGGCCCGATCCATCATAACTCTTTCTTCGTTATTTATATCATCCAGCTGTATGTATATCTGGCATAAGGACGGAGGTGGGTCGTCGGTCGTCGGTCATCTACTTTTGTAGGCTGATTGTTTACGGGTCGTACTAAGATATTCTTCTGAAAAAACGATTTAGAAATTTGTTTCATTTTTTTTGAAAATTTTCAGCATACAAATGGAATTTTTCATGGTCCCATCCGGCCACAATGTGGATCCGCCACTGAACTTAATAAACGACCTTCGATAGTGTGGTTTTTCCCGATTCCTCCATAATGCAGCTATATCCACCCACCACTCTCAACATCCTTTTCCTCAATGCTTAACAACTTCATTATTTCTACAGGAGAATCAATTCCAACAGGTGTCAGCTAAATGTAGTAACGAGCAGAGCAAGGTCAAACACAAGTTCAAATGGAAAGAGCCGGTACCAAGATGGGTTCCCAGAACTGGTTTTGTACTGATGTGAATCTCAGTTAATCGTGATCCAGATCCAAATCCACTATTGAAACTACAAACTGAATGACTTCAATCAAAACAAATCCAAAATTAAGTGTTACTCCTCCCGGTCGAATCTATGTGCCATAAGGATCCGTGCAAGCACTCTGGACATTCGACCATGGACCTGTGACAGATCATAAGGATCCATCTTAGCCTAACCTACCAAAACCATATATGGAGTATGGCCACTTGGCCGACACGTCTAGCTTAGGGGCCAAGGTTGGCAGGGTTGGGGCTGGCCAGAGGTGCCAATATATATTTAATAACAACTAAGTTTTTTCTAATATTAAATTGGTCAGTATATATATATACATTGGATGTCCACCTTTAACACTGCATGATCATGCCTAAACATTAATTTTTAGCAGCAAATCTGTGGTCGAGGAATGACTAGATCGAAAAGCTGAAGCTTGGGAATTGTAGCCGAGGCCCGGGGTATGTGATTGCGAATGCTCTTCCTCTCACAAGCGGTGATGACTTCTTATGCCGGCAAGACCTCGTCTGTGTGCGTGCCATTTCACCTCCTCCCCTTGGCATAAAAAAGAAAAGCTTTTGAGGCCCTTGAAATCAATTTGAGAAAAGCATCACAGTCCATGGGTAACTTATAAATTATATACATATTATATAAAATATCAAAAAAATCTTATTAAACTAGTGTATAAAAAAAAAGGTTGATATCAATATAAAGATGAAGTAAACAGCCTCTCTCTCTCTTTATATTTATCTATCTATATATGCAAAATGGCGGAACACAAACACAAAATATTAAATTATATGACATGAGCTGGTCGAGCCATACCCTGGCTGAATCAGTGCCAATATATATCATAACAACTAAGTTTTTTCAATATTAAATTGGTTGGTATATTATGTTTAGGAATGATCATGCAGTGTTAAAGGTGGACATTCGATATATATATATATATATATATATATATATATATATATATATATATATATATATATATATATATATATATATATATATATATATATATATATATATATATATATATATATATATATATATATATATATATATGGAATGTCCACCTTTAACACTGCATGATCATTCCTAAACATTAATTTTTAGAAGCAAATCTATTATTTAGAAAATTATGTAGGTATTATATAAAATATAAAATGCAATCTTATTAAATTAGTAGATAAAAAATAATACATAAATATCAATATAAAGCAGAAGTGAACCGTCTCTCTCTATATACACATATGCGGGAACACAAACACAAAATATCAAATGATATGACATGGTCTGACTGAATCAGGCCCAGCGAAAATATAGCAGGGCCTGGCCTGTTACACATTTTCCCACCCAAGCTTGTCTCACATAGGCTCGTTTCGTTTTGTAGGTGTGTTATAAAAAGCCCTTGGGTCACTTAGTTGACTTATAAGTAATGAACTGTATTACATGGAGACCCAGTTAGATATGAAAACAGTTCCTCTCTTTCTCTCTTCTTTTATATATCTATATCAAAATCTACATACATACATATATATTAGATCCTTCAACATTTGACACATACGTGTTTTCCTTGTTTTTGAAGAATATGATTTAATAATGTTGACTTATACAACTTTTTATCTGTAACACATGCCTAAAAAACAAGAGAATGGGTGAGTAAACACGTGTTACATCTGTGCAGGATATAATATATATATATATATATATATGTGTGTGTGTGTGTGTGTGTGTGTGTTCACCCATGCATGTGCCTATGTGAACAGCACATCCAAAAAGCATTCTTATTTTTGTGGATCGTATGAACCTTCAAGTTGTATGAGATTGATCAAAATGACAAGGAAGAAAGGAAATTCTACATCATTGTGTGCATTGTTGACTCGCGTCTGCGAAACTAGCTATTGATTGGAAATAAGCTGTTCATGATGTACTGACTCCTTTAGATAGATAAATGGAACTATAATTTATCACCGACACTTTTTTTTCTTGAAACTCTACAAGGAGGACAGGGATTGGTTATTTCTCATGGGAATGAAAAATAAAGTTGGTCATGCAATGAGATTAGATATCTCATAAGTTTTAGGATGTTTATGATTTTATAAGGATTGTGATTCTTTATGTAGAAACGTCACAACATTTAGGAATGGGAACTGCCATTTTATTTGATGGAAGGCGTCTATACCTTTTTTTTATTTGGGTCACGCTGGAGAGGTGGAAGAGAGGTTTGCACTCCCCGGATATGGACCTCATGACATTCAAGTTGTGAGTTATGCTCAGAGTGTTGTAATAAAGAAGAAAAGAGAAAATAACTCTACAGCTTAATGAAGTTCTAATGGAACTTATTGTCTCATGAATTTCCTCTTTCTCTTCCCCCTCTTTTCATTGCGTACTTTTGATATTTAATTCTAACAATGCACACTTGCAGTTATAAATGAAAATCTTTTGCCCACATACGCAGTAATGTCATGCGCACTTGAATTATTGAGAGAGAGAGTAAACTTACGAGGGTGGCTTCTTAGCTACTGAGGCCCATTTCATTATCAACGGTATAGTATCTGTCATTGGTCAATCTTTCACACTACTTTTGGTGAGCTAGTGAGGTCCAAGTTGAAAAGCCTGTGTCCGCGTACACAATAACGTCATGCACACTTTGAACTGAGAGAGAGAGAGAGAGAAAGGAATAAATTTATGAGGGCGGCTTGTTAGTTAGTGAGACATATATTTTAAGATGAAGTATCTCAATATATGTTACCTGTAAATTATATTGTGTTAATGGATGAAAAGTTGATAAGAAATTGAAATTATAAAAAGAAACATTAAAAAATTAAAATGTTCATGATCATTTAGTTATTTTAGATGATATAAAAATTAAGACTAACATACATTACATCTCTTATAAGAAAAATTTTAAATATCTAATATCAATTCTTGAGATTGAGAAAAATTTGATGAAAATATTATGCGTAAAATTAATGTAGGTTGGTTAAAATGAAAAAGTGCTTTAGGAATTCTATGTGATAAGAAATATCATTAAAGTTAAAACCTAAATATTATAGAATAATTTGTTTTAAGGTTCCACTATGAAAATTTTGTCTACGTACGCAATAATATCATGTGCACTTAAATCATTGAGAGAGAGAGAGAGTATGTAGGCAATTCTCCAAGGAAAAGAACTATGTAAAGAGAGATGAAAGTAGGCTTATAAATAGCTATACAACATTGTGTAATAAGGCACTTTGCAATAGATATCCAATTCAAGCACCACTATCATCTTCTTCCTTAAGTTCGTAGCTCTCTACCATGAGTGTGTTGAGAGACGAGAGAACCATTGTGAGGAAGAGATGTTGCTAGCTAAGTAGGAAACCTTAGCTACGCAAAAGGAAGGAGGGCAATTCACCGGTAAGGTTCGGTGCTGCATTGGAGAAGGCTAAAGCAATGGGGAGTTTATTGCTGCCAAACTAGGGCTTTCATGTGATGTAAAGTAACAAGTCCAATGGAGGATTGTTTACATTGGTATCAAAGCCGTCCAGAGCTACCACATTGGTGGTTGCAGACTCACGAAGAGATCGATCGGAGTTGGAGTGAAGACGAGGACTATATATAAAATATAAAAACTAGTATATGCTAATACACATATGTTTTCATATTAAAATAAATATCAGCCATCTATCTTTAGTTGGTTAATAGATGTTTGAAACTTATATTCAAAAAGTAAAAAGTATGCATGTGTATACCCATAAAAAATGTAAATATACTTTTTGTTTTTTAAATTTAAATTTCAACTATGGTTGAGATATTTTTAGATATACTAATACTTTATTGTGCTAATATACCCAAACTTCTCTCTCTATACATATAGATTATGTACATATCATGGTGGGCTGAGTTGTATCTTGAACGGTTAAAGATGCCTCCAATGTTTCACGTAAGCATGCTAAAACCATTTTTGAGGACCTAGATCGACAGGAGCAATGGCCACCATTACTCGTACATAAGGACACTCCATGGGCTGCTAAAATCATTGCAGAGGAGGCAAGAGATAACGATCCAAAGTGTTTCACTCAGTGTTTGGTATGGTAGGGCGAACTAGGAGAGGAGGAGGATACATGGCTTCCACTTACGTAGTCTTGGAGATGGTTGATATATACCTTGTGAACGTAGTCAAGCTCAAGCAGGAGAGAAACTGTCATCAAACTAGCAGCAGGACCCGTTCGGAAGAGTAGGCATGTGTGGTGGGTGTCATCGGAGTCTTTTGCGTATAGTGGATCGTGTTTTGGATGATTATGTTGGTTCGGTGGTATGGTTCAGCCTAGCGACACAGTGATTGCTGTTAAGAAGCAATAGAAGAAATACAGGGGAAGGATAAATTCCCATATGCTCAGCAGCTGTTGATTCATAGTGGCAAGGTCTTAAAGATGAGACGACTTTTGAAGAGAATAAAGTTAGCCAAAACGGTTTTCTTGTTGGCATGCTTAGTAAGGTACATGATATAGTTTAATAATTTCCTGTGTGCTACTAGCTAGATTCTTGTCAAGGTTTTAAAGTTCTACTACAGTAGATAAGAATTTAGCATATGGGCTATTGGTTATGGAGTTAAATTTATCATGTGTAATTCGGCATAGAAACTTGTTTATTAATGTATCACTCTTGCATGACCGGTGGCAAGTTCCGATAAAAGAGGAAGGTTGGGTTAGGCTTCCGATGGTCAACGTAAAACTTTGTCAGATTTATCGGACTTATTTAGTATGAATTTTACAAATTATGATAAGGATAGGTGGAACAAAGAATCCTTGTAGCCGACCCATGAAAAAAAGCTTAAGCTTAGTTGTTGTTTTATATAGTTCTATCCTATGCATATAATCAAGACTATGAAGGAGGTATTTCTAGAGAAAGGAGAGGGTGCAGTCGACAGTCAGGAGAGAGCCGGGAAGATCATCTTCTTCCTCTGGATGTGAGAGAACGGAATCAAGAGCAGGGAGGCATGTAGCTGAGCTTTCAAGGGATAAAATTGTCGCACTACTCCGCCCCAGAGAGTCGAAGAAAAGTACCCTTGAACCTGGTTGTTGCTCTCTCTCTCTCTCTCATTTGCCGTATCAAACTCGTCTTCGGAATCCCATCCCGCTTCCTCCTTGCATCGGGTAGTCAAGCATCATTAAAAAGAAAAGGGTTAGGGAGAATCGCATTAATTGTAAACGTAGCCAACCTAGCTCTCTCTCTCTCTCTCTCAGGCCGTATCAACTTCAGTTGTTGTCGATGTCGGTGGTATATAATAGTCTTAACTTTTTCCTGTTTGGTGATTCCAAATGTGGAACTTGATGCAGGTTATGAAATAAAATCATGTTTCACATGTAGGAAACAGTGATCAGGTTATATTGTTTGTTGTCCCGTATATTAATTTTTCTCTCAGTTGGCTCCGTGATGTAACAATGTTGCAGAATTACAAAGGGGGAAAGTCGTTTGCTTCTACTTTTTAAATGTCACTTTCCTTCCCTATATAAACGACCCACTAAGTTAGGCCGTTTTTACAGAGAGAGAGAGACAGAGGCATAGAGACACAGAGGAGGCAGAGAGTTTTCAGAATGGCTGACGTCGCAGCTAGGGTTCTTATCATGACCGTAGTAGCCTGCGCCGTGGCTGCACTACGTCGTAGATTCGTCCAAATGTTCTTCGAAGGCAACGTCGACATCCGCAGGGAAAGCACGCGACTCACCAGAACCAACAGTGGCAGTCAAATCTTCGGTGAGATTGATCGATCAATATCGCTTCTCCAATAATATTCTTTTTATAGTTTTGCATCTAAAAGTATAAGGGAAAGGCTCACTTTAGGTGTTTCCGAATAAATTCTCAATGAAAGCTTATTAGATTAGTCCAAAACAGCACCTTCCAGAAATTGTTTTGAAATGTAAGCCATCGATGGAAAGCCACGCACTGTTTTTGCAGTTCACAGGGTAGTTCCCCACTATGAAAGCCTTAGTGTAGTTCCAAAAACTTTAGGGAATCCATCTGGAAATCGGACGGCATAGATTTCAAAACAAATGACGTATTATCTCAATTTCTCTTGGTCTTCCATAAAAACATTGTTCTTAAAATAAACACTGACGCCTTTATTTTCTCTGTTGATTCCTTTGTTTTTACCTTTTTCTCTTAAGAGGCTATCACAGAAGTCAGTCGATTTCAAGTGGGTGTCAGACTAGATGGAGCAGGTGACGATGCACCTCATCGACGTCGAGTGGGTGGCGGATTTAATGGAGGATACGATACACTAGCAGAAATTGGCAATTAAAGCTCCTTGTTTTGAGCCACATCGAGTAGAGAATCTTGTTTTTTCAGTCATGACTTCTTTCCTTGTACTTCTCTTACGTGAAAATGTGCCCCTCTTGATCTTTATCTTTTGTCTTTTCAATTAACCTGTGCTCCATGCAACTTTAAGATCGGGTGATCAATCTCATTCTTGTATTCGCTATATAAATTGTGTTACCAATCAATATGGATGCTGGTTTGCTGTGAAAACTGTGATACGGGGTAGTTTTCACGGTCGTTAGCAACAACAAATTATCCGTAGGTCAAGTGCGCGAGGACGTCACAATTATTAGAACAGTTAAGGAGCATTGGCAAGTCAAATGCTCCATATTCTAACAAGATGTACTTGGAGACTACACTTAACAAGATGGAGAGGTTGACTTACTGAAGTGTAGGAAGGGAACCCTAAACCTATTTTTGACCTTTTCAATCAAATGCTTATTCAACACAAGATTGAGTTACTTAAATTACCACTGTTAATCCTTTTAATCGACTATAGTTAGCGTGGGGAAAAGACAAGCTTTTGGTTTTGGTTTGCATAGTTTGCAACCCTGCCCGATGACAACTCACATGAAACAAACTCAATGTTGATCGAAAAAAGCGATTCATGCAAATTAATCCCAAGAAAAGTTAAACCGTGCTAAATTGTCGGCATAAGGAAAGACTTTTATTGGCTACGAATTGAGTCCCAATAAGTGTTTGCACTCCTCAACCTTTTACATTTAAAATCTTAGAGAGAAGCTCTTTCTTATCTGATTGATTTCTTTGTACAGCATCATCCTCAGCAATAGATGATCCACATGAATGAACAGGAAAAGTCATTTTGCAGAAATTAAGAACTCAACAATCTTGCGGTACCAATGCTCTTGTGCTTGCTTTAGTTTGCTGACATAATGGGGTATAGACCGCTTGGTTTTTCCATTAAAGTTTGTTCCGACTCTCTATCAAGAAATACATTTTCCACGTCCATCTTAAACTCATCTTACTTGGTATCAGGTAGGACGACGCAAACAATGCTATATTTTAATTGCTAGTGAATGCCTCGCCATAATCAATTTCATATCGTTAAGAAATTAAATCCATATACAATTAACTTATCTGACGGATGCTCAACTAGTCCATTATCTCATTGTTTGGGCTTGGTTCTCTGCAGATTTTTCTCATGGTATTCCACTATTCTATTCTTTGCATGACCCTTTCTTGTGAGATAGGCTCTTCAGTGCCATTTTCTTTTGCTTTAGGAGAAGCACCATTACATTTTGGATTTTGTCTTCATTATCCTAGTCGAAAATGGCAGTTTTTGCGGCCTTCATCCATCTCATATTGGCTGAGTCTAGCTTCTTCTTTGTATTATTAGAAGAAGCTAGTTTTTCTCCATCGACTAATGACGTCTTTGATGGAGAAGATTAACCCATAACTGTGGGGAGACGCTTAGTCTCAGTCATTTCGTTGTGACTAGATCCTGTTCTAAGACACTTTAACCAGACATTTTAGGAATCATGACTCTTGCTGTCTCAACTAGAGATTCAGCTATTGAGCTTTTCTTGTTGGGGATATGAAGCCGGATTTACTCTTTCATGAAAGACAACGTTCTTTATCTTTTCAGCTGATCAAGCTCCACGGTGAGCTCTCTGTGATTGCAAGGGTCAGCGCGCCCTCTGCGCGGTGATTTAAGTGCTCTTCAGGGATCAAATCCCAGCCCCAATTTCAGATCGTACTGGATCTTATATGGGTTTTATTGTATTCTTTTCCTCGTTTTCCAAAGGATGCTTCAGATATATGATGTCACTCTTGGTTGGAAGCAGAGACTAATTTATCAGGGTGGAACTTTGCCAGTGGCCCCTGTGGGTAGGAATTTCTTTCTCTAGACAACGTAAATCTCGTCTCTTGTATTAGTGTGAGTTTCTGCATTTTGATCTTATAGTTTTGTGCATCGTTTCTTAAGATTTCTATACGAAACCTGGTGCAGACGCCTGCTCTCTCTCTTGAGATGCATTCTACCGTGCCCTAAGGATGATGTCATGTTAATGGATCGGATATATCCGACATCTCTCATTGATACCTGGCCCTGTATACTGTTAAGCGTGACATGGTATTCCTTAATAGTTTTCTTTCTTCAGCCCAAACAAAGGGTATGGGGATCCCGACCCGGATCCCCTCTAATCCAGTTCGAGCCGGATTGGCCTACTTTGAGGGCAACAATATCGTAGTTGGTTGTCTCCATTCACGCGATCCGGACTCAACGCAGGGGTCGAGCGATTAACGCCTAAGATATTCCACGAAATATCCTGGTGCTAGCTGGTGCCATGCCGGCCTTTAAGCTCCTTCCACCCCCTTGGCTGGTTACAATGTGTATCATTCCTAGCTTAGACTCAACCCACTTAATTAGATTCACCTTACAAGTTGCCTAGGACTACTAGGTGAGGCTGTACATTTTCATCAAGTCAAAACACGGGATGAAGGGTTTACGCGTGGCGTCATGGTGGCGCGCTGTGCGCGACGTCTAGAGGGTCTACTGGACACAACGCCTGGAAACCGTCCTGGCGTGTCGGTGCTGTAGTGTCAACACTGCTCTATTGTGTCTTGCTTAAAGGGAACAAGTGCAGAACCAGGTGAACGAACAGAGCATTGGTTTCCCATACCATAGTTTATTAGACTCCGTTTCAAAAGAATGGTTATCCACCGGATACTAGCCGGTCGGCAGATTTTAGGATGAGGCAAAAAGCTACAGAGCCCACAGTTGGATTCAAGTTCGAGTTTCCTCCTGGGTGAAGCAGTAGCCTAGTTTCCATTCTATTGAATTTGGTTTCCCCAATATCTTATTAGTTAGCTTCAAAACTCATATTGAATCTGAATCCGAATCCAACCCACTCACATCCCTACTCAAACTAAGATTACTACAGGGACGGGTCTTCGGTGTTGGATCCCAATGCTTAATGGGAACAGTTCCATCTAGGCAATTGTGACTGCTTAGCTCTTAGTCACTCGAAACGGGTTAACATGCTCAACTTAGTCTCTTTTCATGATTCTCTCAAAGTCGAAAAATACTCATTTACTTCAAGAACAGTCTTATTCAATAAATTTTCTTTGAACTTATTATAAAAAAGCATCTTATACCCTAAATTAATGTTAACAATGGCATCTATCATTGATTAAAAATTAAAAGAATTTGTTGTATTAAATGAAATGCATCATAAACCATCTCTCATTGTAAGGTTTTCCTTCTTATGCAATTATTCAAAAGCTATATTAACATGAATTACAAATTGAGCATCAAGTGTAATACTAGGAGGGAAAAATGACTGGATGCCAGGAAGATGTCTTACTCTAACCCTTTTACCTCCACTACTTACAACTTCTTCAACAACCCTCTTTCCCTTATTGATGGTTAAGAACTACTAATACTAATATCTATTCTAGTATTAGAAGGGATGCTACTATCACCACCACCACTATCTAGTCCAATATCCTCTTCCTCAAATATTCTCGTATCTTCTTTTTCTTTTCTCTTCCCAACTATACTCTCAATCATCTGTAAACTGTCATTAATGGCTTCTGACACTCTCCTAACATTGCCCATGCAAGCAAACTTTTTTCTGGTCCCTATTAGGTGATGTTTTAATCGAAAAACTCCACCACTCATCACCTTCTCACAGAAATTACATTTGATTTTCAATCAATTTCTCTCAATTGAAGTACCCATTGCAATGCCAAATCATTAGATCGAGATTGAGACTTCGTAGCACCCTGTCATGCCATCTTAATTTACTACTTCAATGAAAGGACTTAATAAATTACCATAAACTTCATAAATCTTCAATCTTCACTTCATAAACCATCAAAACACTTAAAAAGTATCTCTCACTTCATAAATTATCATAAATACAACGAAAAAATATCCACTTACTTCATATATTATCATTCAAGAAAAACAACACAAGATGATATAAAATATATACCGAAAAAGAGGAAAAACCTATACTACAATCACTGGATTGCCGTTGTTGTGATAGAGACGTTGGAGACCGTTAAAGATGCTTCTCTTCTTCATAGTCAGAAGTCGTCGTGGAGCAAATGGAGCACTCAAACGACACATCAAATTTAAAATTGCCAATTTCCATTCGATTTTGGTATTTAGTTCACATTGCAAAACATCAATGATTGAAAACTTTAGAGCTTAGAGAATAACCTTAAACACCTTATTAAAATGTTTATTTATATGATATAAGCCAATACATCCAATCACATGTTTAGTTTGAACCCGAGGACTATAACATAGTGGAGTTGAACGGACCTTAGTAAAGGATCTCACTTGAACCTTGCCTTGGGGTGTAGCTAGATAATCAAGAAACTCACTCGTAGTATCATTGAGTCAATATTGAGGTGATGTTGACATGTGACATAAAAAGAAATGTTCAGTTTACTTCCCTCTAGTATGATAAATATTCACTTTAATATCTTATTCATACTCTATTTCATTACCAAATTACTAATATAAATTAAATATTTAAAGTAAATTAATATTTTATTTGAAGTTTATTGGTTCAAATAATAGTCAAGAAAACAACTTTAAAACATATATTTAAATTCATTTTTAATAATAACCATAAATTTAAGTATTAATTATTAATTTTTGTTAATAACTTTAATTTCATTTAAATATTTAATTATTAATTTGAATATCAACTTATATTAATGACCTTAATTTAAAAATAAATCAATGAATGTTAGAAAGCATGAAAATGATATGCTATACTAATTTGTATTAATATATTGAAAATTATCATGTGCTATTAAAAATTAAATTTTATGCTATTAAATATTAATTATCAAATATTTATTTTATGAACTTAATTTTCATGTCACTAACATCAACTTAACTTTGATGCCTATCAATTTAACAGTCCATAACATCAACTCAATCAACTTTAATTGTGTACTCATCTAAATATAAATTTTCTTCCCATATTGATGATCATACATAAATTAAAAGTCACTAATGTAAACTAATATTCAAATTAATAATTGAATGTTTAAATAAAATGAAATTTACAGCAGAAATTAATAATTAATAATTAAAGTACGTTTATTATCATAAGTTAATTTTAAATATATGTTTTAGATATTTAATGAAGTTTCCTTAATTATAATTTGTATTAACACACTACATTTAAATATTAAATATGAAATAACTTTAAATATTTGTTTTTTAATTTAAATATTATTTTTTCTTAATAAGTTAATATTGAAATGGACTATCAACATACTATAAGGTATTAATATAGATTTTCATGATACCACAAGGTATTAAACTAAGCATTTAGTATCATGTCATATCCTCAACGTCATTAACACTAACTCAATGTCACGTCACGACTGATGTCTGAGATATACACCATGTTAGTACACATTAGTGACACAGTACCATGTTAGCATTCTTTGTTAAGAACATCAGACGGCATGCTAAACTTAAGTTCATGTAGAAAGCAAACTATAGGGTAAGTGATTTTTCGGTAAACTAGTGTATTGTATTAATATGAAGTTCTCCCCATTAAAGCACTTCCGTGAGGTTTCTTAGAAACCATTAAGGACGAATGCAATGAAATTCTGCATATTGATTTAGACGTGTGGTTGTTTGAAACGACCCGCAACATGGTGAATCGAAGGGTCTCAAGAATGGCCTGCCGGTGGATGACAAAGAAACTCAACGGTGAAATAATATGGGATGACCTAACATTCTATTCCCACTCTGACGTATCTGGGTTAGAGAAAGAGCACGAAGTATGAATCTGGAGAGACAGAGAGAGAGAGAGACCTACATCTGGTGCATTTATAAAACAAGAAATAAACAATAATAAAGTTCATAAATTTATTCTTGAATCTAGCACTCAATAGATTGCGGTACATAGTGCCAACTATGATAACAGTATGGATCAGAACATGTGGTTCATTACAACACTGACCCGATGATCCCCAGTACAGGTTCTGCAAGGCAGCTAATAATGCAACTCCATGCTTAATATGTATATAAAACTCACTCAATCAAAGCTGCCCTTGAGGATCGAAGACATAATAAAAGAATTCTAGAGTATGTCTAGTATTAGATAGTGACTTTTGTAGGTTTACCGGTAAAAAAGCTAGATATAGATCTAATTACATTTTGTAGTTATACACTTAGCCAGCTCCATCTATAGAACGGACCACTCATGCATGACACGGTCGCGAGTCCAAATAAAGGAGAAGAATTGTGTTAGGCTTTCGACTGCTAGTGTAAAATTTTATCGGATTTATCTATCATAGATTCTAGATATGAGTATTTCGTTGGGGCACTTTCTCTTAGTGACATATTGTATAGCCCAAATGCAGTAAAAAAATAAGAGAGGATCACTACATCTCCATTTAGATATAGTAATGAATTGAAGAGAAAGTTTTCACATCATGGACGGGTACGAGTAAAGAAGTTAGTCTCGCTATATTATCGTTCGGATATAGTGAACAAATTGCAGAGAGGGTCTTCACATTTTCAGAATGGACAAGTGCGAGAGATAAGAAAGTTAGTTTTAGATAATAAGATTTGTATTTATACTTGCTATAGTAGAATATTGATTGACAAGCTAGTGGATATAGTAAATACTATGATTAGTAGAAAGATTCACATTGTAGAAAGATTCACATTCTATGTTTACAAGAGACAAAAATTAGTTAGAGAAAAAGCAAAGAAGATTGAAAACACTGATTTTAAATTGGCCAACATTAATTCTATGCGAAACATCTCCATTTTAAAACCAGCATTAATTCTATGCGAAACATCTCCATCAATTCTTCCATCACTTTGAAAAATTGACCTTAGGTATTTAAAACTTTCCTTTTAGGGGATGCAATGTGTGCCAATTTTAATTTCTATGTCCTCTAAAATAACCAAATGATCAAACTTACATTCCGTATATTTTGTCTTTGTTCTACTAAGTCAGAGGCCTTTGCTTTCTAATGTTTCTCTCCATAGTTCCAATTTTCTATTCACTTTTTCCTTAGACTCCTCCACTAACACAATGTCATCCGCAAATAACATATACCAAGGTACTTCATCTTGAATATGTTTTGTTAACTCATCAATCACCATTATAAATAAGTATGGACTTAAAGTTGATCCTTGATGTAACCTAATATTAACTTCAAAGAAGTTTGTCATTCATTCATGAGTCCTTGCACACGTTTTTGCCCCATCGTACATGTCTCTTATAAGGTTAATATATGTCACTGGGATACATTTTTTTTCCAAGGTTCTCCAAAGAACCTCCCTCGGTACCCTATCGTAAGCTTTTTCTAGATCAATAAATATCATGTGAAGGTCTTTCTTTTTTGCTCTAAAATATTCATAAGACGTCTTAAAAGGTGAATCACTTCAACAGTAGATCTGCACCGTATGAATCCAAATCGATTCTCTGTTGTACTTGATACTTGTCTTAACCTATGTTCAATAATTCTTTTCCACAATTTCATAGTATAGTTCATTAACTTGATACCTCGATAATTTGTACAATTCTGAATGTCTCCCTTGTTCTTATATATGGGTATAAGTGTACTCACCCTCCATTCCTCGAACATCTTTTGGTTTCTCCATATTTCATTAAATAGTTTTGTGAGCAAAGTGATTCCTATTTCTCCTAGAATTTTCCAAACTTCTATAGGAATATTGTTAGTCCTACCGATTTACTACCCTTCATATGTTTAAGAGCCTCTTTGACTTCATTCTTTTGAATACGTGGGTAGAAATTGTGGTTTATATACTTTTCTAATTTGGTTAACTCTCCTAAGCTAATACTAACATCTTTATTTTTATTAAAAAGCTTATAAAAATAGTTTTTTCATCTATTTCTTATATCATTATTTGCCACTAGAATTTTTTCATCCTCATCTTTGATGCATCTAACATAATTAAGATCTTTAGTTTTCTTATCTCTAGCCCTAACTATCCTAAAAATATCTCTTTCACCCTCTTTTGAGTTGACTTTTTATATAAATTCTCTTAAATTTTAGCTTTTGCTTCACTGACGACCTTTTTCGCTTTCTTCTTTGTTTTTTTATAAGCCTGTAAAGTTTCACTAGATTTTTTTAGCATAACGTAATTTGTAACATGCCCTCTTTGCCTGGATTTTATTTTGCACTACTTCACTCCACTACCAAACTTTTTTTTTTTTGCCGGTACACCTTCCTTAGATACACCTAACACATCTTTCGCCACTTTCCTAATATGTATAGCCATATTGTTACACATATCACAAGGTCTACCAACATAATTCTAAACATCTCCTTGAATGACTTTTTGTTTAAATATATCTTCTTTCTCTCTTTTGAGGTTCCACCATTTAGTTTGAATAGCTCGATGCACCCTTTTCTTCTTTGTTCATTTTTTTATTTGTAAATCCATAACTAAAGTCAATGTTGAGTAGTTAAGCTTTCTCCTGAAATTACCTTGCAATCTTTACAACAAGCTCTATCTTTTTTTCTACAAATAAAGTAATCAATTTGTGTTTGTGATAAGCCATTCTTATAAGTAATTAAATGTTTATCTCATTTTTTGAAGATTGTATTGACTATAAAGAGATCAAATGCTATAGCAAAATTTAAAATCTCCCTACCTTCCTCATTTATATCTCCAAAACCAAAGCTTCGATGAATACCTTGATATCCTAATGCATCTTTACTGACATGTCCATTTAAGACTCCTCCTAAACAAATCATCTCCCTTTGTGGAATCCTTTGAATTACCTTATCTAACTCCTCTCCAAAAACTGTTTTTATACTATCTTCTAGCCCTACTTGGGGTGCGTAAGCACAAACTATATTCAAAACCTCTACTCCTAACACTAATTTCAACGTCATGATTTAGTCACCATATCGTTGTATGTCTACTACACTATCCTTTATCTTTATTTATGATAATACCAACTCTGTTTTGAGCCTTTTTCTTACCTGAGTACCATAATTTAAAACCTGTATCCTCTATCTCCTTTGCTTTTTCTCCAACCCACTTTGTCTCTTATAAACAAATAATATGAATCTTTGTTCGAATCATAGTATCTACCACCTCCATTAGCTTACCAGATAATATTATGATATTTCAAGAACCAATACGAATCTTATTATGTAGGACTAGCTTCCTTACTCCCTGCATCCGTCCATTTTGAAAATACGGAGGCCCTCTCTTTAAATTATTCACTACATTCAGACGATAATATAGAGGGACTAACTTCTTTACCCATACCCATCAATGATGTGGGCACCCTCTCTACAATTGATTCACTACATTCGATAAAAAATGTAGTGACTCTTGCTTGCTTATCACTGCATTCTGGCTCTACAGCGCGTCACTAGGCGGGGACACCCAAAACAATGCTCATAATTTGTGTAATCCATAGTATAAAAATCTGACAAAGTTTTACGCTGACTGTCAAAAGCCTAACACAGCCCTCATTCTTTATCCGGACTTGGGACTGGCAATGCAAGGGTGATCCCTTACATGAGAGCTAAAAAATTGAAAGAATATATAAACCACAATTACAATTGACATATTTAAAGGATTGAAATTAAAGATGCTTTTAACCATTCGAAGGTTGGTAATCTATAGGCATAGACAATATTCCTATAAAAGTATACATTGAGAATTGTACGAATTATCAAAGTATCAAGTTGATGAGTCATCATATAAAATTATGAAAAAGATTTATTGAATATAGGTTGAGACAAGTATTGAGTACACCATAGAATCAATTTGATTCATGCTAGAGAGATCTACTATTGAGGCTATTTATCTATTGAGACGTCTTATAAAATATTTCATAATAAAAACGAGGATTCACATGATATTTATTTATTTAGAAAAAGCTTATGATAAGGTGTCAAGAGGTATTTTTTTGGAGAATCTTGCAAAAGAGAGGTATCTCATTGACATTAATATTATATTAGATCAAGCATTAGCTTTAAGTTCGTATGTATTTATATTGGTTATTGATGAGTGTTAAAACATATCGAAGATGAAGTACATTGTTATATGTTATTTGCGGATAACATTGTTTTGTTGAATGAGTCTAAGGAAAAAGTTAATAAGAAATATGAAGAGATATGTTAGAAAGTAAAGGCTTGATTTAGCGGAAGAAAGATAGAATATATGTAATTCAAGTTTGAACATTTGGTTATTTCAAGTGATACAAAATTTAAGATTGACATTTATTGAATCTCTAATGAGAATTTTTTTAAATATTTATGGTCAATTTTTCAAAGTGATATAAAAATTAATAGGGATGTTATGCATAGAATTAATGTAGGTTGGTTAAAATGGAATAGTACATTATGTATTATGTGTGACAAGAAGATGCTATTAAAGTTGAAAGGTAAATATTATAGAACAACAATTAGATCCACTATATAATATGATTATAAGTGTTGGGCAGTTAATCATCAATATATACAAAAGATGTTTGTGGAAGAAATGAAGATGTTAAGATGGATGAGCGGTTATAAAAGAACATACCATATATATGTAATGAGGTTATTAGAAATAAATTGGGATTGGTACCAATAGATGATAAAATTGTGAAAAATCATTTAAGATAGTTTGAATACATAAAAAGACGATAAAAAAACTCCAATAAAAAGGTATGATAAACTAAATAATGAAAATATTAAAAGAGAAAGAAGAAGACCACAAAAGTATTGAAAGAAGCAATAAAGAATTATATAAACTTATATTGAGTTAATTGCTAGCATGACACATGATCAAGTTGTATGAAAACAAAGAATCCATACCCATCTAGTATGGGAAAAGGCTTAGTTGTTGTTGTTATACCTACTAGTAGTTATACACTTAGCGTTGGAAATCGAAAGTCCTTTCCTAACCATCCCTAGATTGATTTCCCAACGAATGTATAATCGGTACTTTTTTTTAATGAATATACCTGGTGGGAGTCTGCCTGACCTTTGCTTGCTATAAATAGAAAAAATTGTATATCTCATGCTACAACCCGAGGCTCTTTGACTCACCTTAAAGATTTTTCACTTAAAGTTCAAAAGACTGATAACTAGCTTATGGTTGAATTTGTGCATTGTAACACAAAGCCCACAAATATAAACATAAGCCCTCCATATGGAAAATAATATCCTTGATGAATTCTACTTGCATTTCCACAAACCAAGAGTTTAGGGCGCAAAACCAGGTCTTGCAAGTAATCCATTTATAAACCTAACAAGAATTTCTGATCTACTGACATTGTTCACGAGTCACATCCAGTAGCAAGGCTTCCACTTTAATTTCTTCAACACCCAACAGGAGATAAAGCCCGAAACGTTGATCAACAACACAAAAGGAGCAGTAAATTGAGAAGAAACACATATACCAAGACTCCAGCAGTCTAGAAGACATCCTACATGAAAGAGTATCGATAATAACCTCAGCAGCATCCTGATCAGTTGACTCGCAGAGCATTTAAAGAAATAGATCACTAGCACGTTGGCCGAGTTCAATCAAAGCTTAAATATAAGAGAAAGAAAGGGTAAGAAATCAAGAATTAAACTAAAGGTGTGAGATGGGCAAGCATCTCATAGAACAGCTACATGGCCTCGAACAGGAAGACAAAATTAGAGAAAATCTTTATCTGATTTGAGATTATATGGGTGGTTGGCGTGGGGGGAGGGGTTTATTGCCTCTACTGCATTGGCTTCTATGCAGGCTGAACAGTGTGGCAATTAGAGAAAATCTTCAATTTGCATGGAGCCCTAATTTCATAAGAGCGTCTAAAATTAGACCCCTTGATTTTTAATTATTTAGTCAGTATAATACCTCTTCACATCTATATGACGGCTATTTATTGAAGATATCAAGTCCCTTCTTCACGGGGATTGGATTGTCCATTAGCACTCGTTTGTGTGAAAGAAACAGGAGTGGGCAAGCTTTATTGCAATATTTTTTTCCGGATGTACACCACCGGTATTCGGAAGTACACCACCGGTATCCGGGAGCCCGAAGGACGACCACTAGTCCAGTTCGAGCGGATCGGCCCACTATGCCGGTAAAGCTCTCCCAGTGCTGGTATCCTCTAGTCACAAGGCTCTAGCTCGGGACCTTGCTTAAGGGGAGCAACAGCCAAACCACTTGAACCAACCAAGAGTTGGTAACTACATTGCTCCACAGGTGAAACTACAAGCACTGGCCGTTCCATTTCCACCAAACTTGGAACAAGAACCAAACCTGCACGCCTCTGAACTCGAGTCCAATTCCAGAGTTTTAGTCCTGATATGTCTTGGATTTGGTTTTCGTTTCATTTGAAAATTTCTAAAACAAGGTTGGGAGTTCAAAAGCAGAACAAAAAATGACTTGGAACTTCCAGGTTCACGCCGCTGGTTCCAGTTCCTGGAGCGGTCCCACCAGGCCGAGACCAAACTAATGCCCTCTATGTATCTACCGGCTCTTTCGTTCGGTGATGCTAGAGGTGACTTCATGTCTTGCTTCGATTTTTCCCTTGTAAAAGAAAACATATAATTAATTTGTTTGATCACTTCGTACCCACCGAAACCCAGGACCGAATACGAACTGAACCAAACCGATCAAAATCTCGTCTGTTTCATGCATATGGTTCGGTTTTCAAGTCAACCATACACCAGGTTTTGATTTTCAGAAAGCGAAACAGGGAGAGAACAAGGGCCAAAAGGTCAGGTCGGTCCGGACCCATGGTCGACCTGTAATCCAAGTCAGTGAGTTAAGTCAAGTCAAGAAACTTTGTTCCCTTCTTAACGGCTCCTTCCTGTTTGCTTTATGCTCCCTTTACATCTACATTAAGCATGACACTGATTCAAATCAATTTGGACATTAAAGCATACGATAGACTTTGAACGGGCTAGCCAGACCAGCTTGATCAGGTAGGTTTTTTATCGATATTATGGCTCCATGAAAATTCATTGGAGACATGACCCGGAAGCTTGTTGCGTCGGACTAATAGTTAGGCCCTTCAAATTTTCGTGTAAGACTCGGTTTATCAAGCTTCATTGGAGACATGATCCTATCACCTTTTAGATCCTATCACCTTTAAGCAGGGTATGACCTCACCCAAGGTTAAGTTTTGGAAAGAAGCTGTTAACGATGAAATCTAGTTAATCGTTTTAATCATACTTAAAAATTGGTGAATTTGCCTCCTAGTTGTATTGTAGGTTGTAAGTGGATCTTTAAGAAGAAACTAAATGCAGACAGAAAATCAATAAGTATAAGGCTAAGTTAGTTGCAACCGGATAAATACAAAAGGAAGGAATATATTATTTTGATACCTATTCACCATTTTCTCGGATGACCACCATCTTGTTCTTATAGCACTGACTTCCGTATATGACCTCACAATCCATCAGATGGATGTGAAGACTATTTTTCTTCATGGTGATCTCCATGAGAAAATTTATATGGATCAACCAGAGGGATTTGTTACTCGTGGGAATGAGTTGAAGGTGTGTAATGTTAAATCATTATATGGTTTAAAACAAACTCTTAAACAATGACATAAAAAATTTGATTATATAATATAAGCTTTTGGCATTGTTTCTAATGATTATGATAAGTGTGTCTACTGCAAGTTGGTTAGTAATGTTCTTATCATTCTTTGCCTATACATAGATGATATATTGTTGTTTGGTTCCGATATGAGAATAGTAAATGAGAGTAAATCATTCTTATGTAGTAAGTCTCACATGAAGGACATGGGTGTAGCTGATGTAATTTTAGGGCTTAAAATCACAAGGTCTGCTAATAGTATAGTAATGTCTCATTCTCACTACATTGAGAAAGTTTTAGAAAGATTTAGATATACAAACTATAGACCAATTAAGATCCCATATGATTCATCTAAAGCTTTGTATTAGAATGAAAGTAGTATTAATGTGTCTCAACTACAATATTCTAAGATTATCGATAGTTTGATATATCTAACCAACTGTACACGAACAAATATTGCATTTGTTGTGTATAAGTTGAGTAGATATACTAATTATCCAAATAGAACTCATTGGTAAGTTCTAGACAGAGTGTTTCGCTATATAAAGGAAACAATTTTCCTTTTACTACATTACGATAAGTATTCTTTGATTCTTAAAGGATTTAGTGATGCTATTTGGATATCAAAGAATTTTGATAGTAATGGAGTCACTGGATATGTGTTTCTTGTGGGTGGTGGCGCTGTCACTTGGAAATCTAAGAAACCTATTTTGGCTCGTTTTACCTTTGAGGTATAACTATACACTTTGGATGAGAATAGATTGAAAACTGAATGGCTTGAGGGACTTATGTCTAGTTTACCTATGATAAAGAAGTTGTTTCTTGCAATTTTAGTGCACTGTGATAATATGACTACAATTGTTAAGGTCAGTAATTCCAACTATAACCAAAAGCAATGGAGACACATCCAAGTTAGACTAAAGTTTGTAAGGGCTCTTCTATCTTATGGGGTCATGGCTGTAAATTTTGTTGGACATAAATATAACAGAGTTGATCATTTGATTAAGGGTTTATTAATAGCCTTAGTTAAGAAATTCAAGTTGGGGATTAGATTGAAACCTACGATTTATTGACAAACAATAGCAACACAACCTAACTGAGTAGATATCCCACGAAGTAGGTTCAACGTGGTAGTAACAAGTTGTTGGGTGAATAGGATGACACTTTGTATTATGCGATATTTTCAGTATTTGTGTCTTTATCTCCTATAAACCTAAAGTGTAATGACTGCAAGTATAGTAAGAAATTATTCTCTAAATGGGATCAAGTCTTGAGACAAGATACTAGTAGTACATCCTTTAAGATGCCCAACTAAGTGATTGACATTGTGTGATCGGAATAGGAGAATTGAGTTATTCCCTGAAGTTAATCATGATATAGGATATGGATGCATGACATATTGTATCACTCTTGTAGATCACTTCATAATCTTTTATTATGTTGTTACCAATAGACACCTTTACACCGAAGGTTTAGATTCAAGACGTATGTTCATCTAGTTCTTGTAAGAATAATATTGGATAACTTAGGTAATAATTTAAATCAAAAGTTATCATTACTGAAAGCATAATATAATGGTTAGATTAAGAGGGCACTTTTACACTTAAGGACTTTGTGGGAATTATTGGATTAATATTAATTATAGTTGAGTTTGTTAAACCCATGTGCATTAATGACATGTAATTCATGTTGGTATCCCTAAATAATCAACATATGCATCATTGATATATGTGAAAGTCTTAAAGTGTAAAAAGTTACATGTGAGGGACTTGTGCATGTGATTACCAAGAGAAAACAAAGTTTAGTCTCATATCTAAAAATGTTACAAACCCACATGCCGTTTTATATATTTGGTAACTTATTAACATTAGTTCAAAGAGCTTGGAGAGGACATGCTAGACCACACACGTGTATGCACGTGTGCTGGACCAGGTCGGGCTTAAGCTTGAGTTTGAGTTTGAGAATTGTCTTCAGTCTATCTTTTTGCAAGAAATTCTTTTGATCTAACAGTCAATTTTGATCTAATGGTCAAGAGTGCACGCGATAACAGTTACTCAAAGGGAATGATTACCGACCCTAATGGTTGGATCAAATCCGAGATCCATGACGCAATATAAATAAGGGATTAGGGCTCCTAATCCTAGACACTTTGTTTTCTACATTCTCTCTCCTCTCCCAGTTTCTTGCATTCCCACTGTGCATGATGTTTTCCATAACCCTCTTTCTCCAACCATAGGCGACTGAGGCATTGGTCGAGGTCGACTCAAAGACAAGTATGTATTCTTGGAGTTATGTGTGTTTTATCTTGAGAAGAAGGCATAGGTACTCGTACATGCTCATAGTAGGACGTTGATTTCTCTAAGACAAGTCCGCAAAGGCGACTCGCATAGATAAGTTTTTTATTTTGCTTTAGCTTTTGTTTTCCATACAGCTTGATTATGACTTATTTTAGATTTGTGGTTGTTGTTTATGATTGAGCCATGTTTACATTTGTTGCATATTGTTTTATTATGTATGTATGTCTAAAGTTCTTTTCAACTGATATTAAGTCCCTTCTTCACACGGATTGGATTGTCCATTAGCACTCGTTTACATGAAAGAAACTGGCGTGGGCAAGCCTTATTGCAATATTTTTTTGGGATGTACACCACCGGTATCTGGGAGCCCGAAGGACAACCACTAGTTCAGTTCGAGCAGATCGGCCCACTATGCCGGTAAAGCTCTCCCAATGCTGGTATTCTCTAGTCACAAGGCCCCAACTTGGGATTAAGGGGAGCAACAGCTTGAACCAACCAAGAGTTGATAACTACATTGCTCCACAGGTAGATTCGGCCGGTTCTGGTGAAACTACAAGCACTGGCAGTTCCATATCTACCAAACTTGGAACAAGAACCAAACCTGCACGACTCCGAACTCGAGTCCAGTTCCAGAGTTTCAGTCCTGAAATGTCTTGGATTTGGTTTTGGTTTCATTTGAAAATTCCTAAAACAAGGTTGGGAGTTCAAAAGCAGAACAGAAAATGACTTGGAACTGCCAGGTCACTTCATACCCACCGAAACCCAGGACCGAATACGAACTGAACCAAACCGATCAAAACCTGGCCTGTTTCATGCTTATGGTTCAGTCTTCAAGTCAACCAAACATCAGGTCTTGATTTTCAGAAAGAGAAACAGGGAGAGAGCAAACAAGGGCCAAAAGGTCAGGTCGGTCCCTGTAATCCAAGTCAGTGAGTTAAGTCAAGTCAAGAAACTTTGTTCCCTTCTTAACGGCTCCTTCCTGTTTGCTTTATGCTCCCTTTACACCTACATTAAGCATGACACTGATTCAAATCAATTTGGACATTAAAGCATACGGTAGACTTTGAACGGTCTAGCCAGACCAGCTTGATCGAGCAGGTTTTTTATCGATATTATGGCTCCATGAAAATTCATTGGAGACATGACTCGGAAGCTTGTTGCGTCGGACTAATAGTTAGGCCCTTCAATTTTTCTTCTAAGACCCGGTTTTGTCGAGCCCCATAGATATGGCGGGTTTCGGTTAACCCGGAACCAAACTAGTCGGGCACCAGTTCGATCCGATGACACTTCTAGAACCATCGGTTTCATGCCAGTTTCAGTTTGAGGGTTAAACCAACCAGAACCCAAAAAAAACTATTAAAATTGAGATTTAGAATTATAAATTTATAGAGAGAAAGATAACCGTCAGTTCCGATTTTGGTTTGGATCCAGTTTCACCGATTCTAGTTCTAACCGGTTGCTGGCCGGGTTGTGTTCCGTTTGAACCGGACATGTCTAGTCAGCCCTAGTTGTCGATTCATTATGAAGAAACGTCACGTTTTGCATCTGTCTTGTAAATAATATATGTATAGATCATAAAACCATATAAGTTGAATTCTTGTCTGTACTTCTAACTTTAAAATGAATTCTTAAAGCATGTTCGTCACACGAATTATATTTTGGCCATTGAGTTGCCAATGCTCTTGAAAGTCGAATACATATGTTGGACGCAATCTATACTTAAAGAGAAAACTAACTTTAAACAACTTAATCGGATACATTGACCGTAAACATTACCCAAACTTGCAAATTCTATTTGACTAATGTAAATTAATATTAAAATATAAAAGTTAAAAGTCACTAATGTAAATTAATATTCAAATTAATAATTGAATGTTTAAATAAAATAAAACTTATCAATATAAATTAATAAATAATATTTAAAGTAAGCTTATTATCATAAGTTATTTTTAAACATATGTTTTAGACATTTTAATAAAATTTTCTTAATTATAATTTGCATTAATATACTTAATTTAAATATTAAATTATTTTAAATATTTGATTTGATTTAAATAATAAGTATCTTAATAATTTGATACTGAAATGAATTATTAATATACTATAAGGTACTTGCAACTCAATGTCACGTATGCGCTAACGTCAAATGTAATGCCATATTACAATTATCGCACCATATTACATCATTCATACGAATTAAGTGATCCGTTCAATATTCAAACCAAACTTTGACAAAAAAGTATGGATGATAAATCTAAAGATGCAAGGGATTGAATCCTAATCTTAAAATGCCGCCAGCTTTTATATAGGAAGCACTTAATATTGTGGATATATATATATATATATATATATATTTGTGTGTGTGTGTGAAAGAGATAGAGAGAGAGAGTTTATTTTGAAAAATAGTATTTTTTGGAGACGGAAATTATAAAATATTATAGTTTTGTCGTTATGAATCCTCGAAATCAACTCACCCCAAGGAGAAAGTCTACAGTAAGATACAAAAGAATCTCCGCCAATTCAGCAGGCAACGTGTGCAGAAAGGGAAGGGCTGCGGAAGCAACGAACGTTCGCGGATCCTTAAGAACCAAGTCATAAATGCAGCTAGCTGATTGCGATGTAAGGAAGACTCATGGTTTGGTATTAATCAAAGAAGGTATGATGTGGAACATTTGGGAAAAGTTATTTTGGAGAGCGATTGTGAATTTCATCAGTAACGGTCACAGAATTCCTTGGTGGCTTCAAAGAGATTGACAACTCATTGTTCTTCCCCAGTTGGCAGGACCCCCATCTCTACCAGACTGATGGTGTGAGTTCAATTCCCATTGCGTTTATATCTAGCAACTGTTTTACTGTTGAAAACTAAAAAAGAAGAAGAAAGCACCCTTGAGATCCATAATAAGAAAGAAGCTCTCTTTTTACAGCTTGGTTTTGGTTGTGAGCTGATTCACGCATCAAGCGATGCAACTTGAAAATCTTCTTTCCTGTGGATTGCAAAGCAATCGTCGAACCATTACTTGAGAATGAGAAAGTTTTTTACTTTTCTTAGTAAATAATATTTCTGGTTAGGGAGGGTTGACTCGGAAGATACTTCAGCTGAAGATCATGAGTTTAATATAGGGGTAAACTGAGAAAAAGCTTTCTTTGCTTTTCCGTTTTGGGTATTTTGTCTCATTTTATAAATGTAGAATTATTAATTTATATTTAGGTGCTAGTAAATCCACATAAATTTCAACTATTTATTTATCGATGGTTAAAATTTAAAAAACAAAAGTGAATATTATTATTCTTATAAGTACTTTTTATTTTTTAAATTCAAATTTCAACTGTCAACTAGGATTCGAGAGAACTCTTCTCCCTTTGGCACTATAGGATGGTAGCAATAGATTTGTTTGGATTTGCTAGCAACTAAGTGTGTTAGCATATACCAATTTTTTTCTCTTCTTTATCTATATATATATATAATACAAATATGTTAACTATTTAGATAATAGAAATCTATGATATTTCCCTTTCAAAAAATTTCATACAGATAATGTTGTTTGAAATGTCACATGCTCGCCATTCTTTTACAGACGACGAGAGTTCATGACCATATCCATGAACGTGGTGGAGTGATCTTCAATTGGGTCCGTTGGAAAACTAGTTCTCCGCATAAAGTCATAAAAGCTTCCCTTATCTTGAAAAGGACCTCATGAAAGTTCTAGCTGGTTCTGAGTAAACCAGGGACGGTGTCATGAGACGGACTCCGGCAAACTCGAAAACACGTTAAAGCGATGCCAAGTCCACATCGTGACTGCATTGCTCGACCGCTTGTCAAGAAACCAGTTCAAAAACATATGTTTCTCGCGCTGTCATCCTCGGCCTATCTTTCAAATTAATGAAAAACACAAGAAATCTCAAATCTAGACTATGGCAAAATCACCCTCTAGAAAACCCTTAAATAGACTAGGGGCAAAAGGTGAAAAATACATTAATCACATGAATAACTGCTGGGCGCGGGGGCAGTTCGGGTCCAGTTCAACATGCGGGCTCAGTCCAAACCGGCCACCTCTACCTCGTGATGTAAATCCACCACTTAGACTTAGCGTTTGTCCTAACTAATTTAGTAGGTTTTGGATTCTTGTGAACTTGCTTGGTACCAAATCAAATCTATTTGTGTAGGAACCTTCGACAAGAATGCTGCTCGTGTTCACTCCCCGGCCACTGGTTGATTGGTAATATTTGTGCCGTGACAATGGAGAAAATCAAATCTGGATCGAGTCTAAATGTGAATCTCATAAGGTCAATTATGATCAGGAAAAAGTGGACCGCATCAAACTTGGATTTGCTTTCTGGGTCTCAATTTTAATGGAAATCAAACCCACCAGATATCTAATCCATATTATATCACATCTCACTTATCAGATCTTCGCTCTTTGTACTTGCATTGGATTCCAAATCCTATCGGGCTCGGATTGCAAGAAGGAGAACCCGAAAGACACGGTTTCGCCTTCATCGGGCAATTGGTTTTTCAGGAAATCTCCATTAATGGTCACTGGAATAACCAGTTGTCTGCCATGAGTGTCGACCGACTACCACCGATCTCTTTCACCTAACAGACACCGGTTGTTCTCTTTTCCGGCCACTTCTTCTCCTCCTCTTTCTTATTCTTCACTTCTAGCTTTAACACCAACTTCTTTTACTATATTTTTGCCAACTGCTCACTACCCTCTTCTTGCATGTCTTTCCCCGATCCCATCTTGAATGTTAGAGATCTTAATCGTTTTAATAGATGTTATCATGTGTGTACATGTAAAGATGAAGATGGAGCGTGAGATTCAGTTTAAATACACCAAAATAAATATACACTCATGTACCACTGCATATTACATAATTGGACTCATTTATTGTTTTCTAATGAATGTAATGAAGTTGTTTTTTATTTTTATATACACCTATATAATCTTTTAAAGGAAAAAAAAAGGTGCCACTATCGGATGAATTTAATAGTCCCCTTTTTCATTGATATTAACGAAGAATCGTATTACAGGATATAATACCAGGAAGAAAGACACTTTCAACAAGCAAACTGTCGCAAAAAGTCATAACTAAAAGGTTGCCACAAGTCGAGTCAAAACCGACCAAAAGATGGGGCGATCCCCGAGTCCACACCAACCTTTGGAACCATGAACCCCATCTTCACTGACAGATTGAGGGGGGGAGAGAACAATACGGTCTAGACGGGGACAGTCCGAGAGTAGTCAGACTCTGTGGCCGGAGTTTCATCCTCGGCCTCGCCGGACATCTCCTCAAGCGACTTTCCCCTCGACTCGGGCACCAAGAACGTGAAGAAGAATCCGAGTGCGTTAATAACGCCGAGCACGATCAGCGCATCCTTGACGCCAATTCCGGTGGGGTATCCGGCGTCGACCTTCGATATATCCCTGCTTTGTGCGGCATACAGGAATCCAAAGGCACCAACAATGGCTCCGGCCTTGCCGGCAGCGGCTGATATACCGTGGCATGTCGACCGTAGCCTGGCCGGGAAGATCTCTGCCGGCACAACGAACGTTGTCGCGTTGGGTCCGAAGTTTGCGAAGAAGAAAGTCAAAGCGTATATCACCACAAATCCAATTCTATTCTCCGGCTTGGTCCAGTGGTTGTAGGGAAAAGCCAAAGCGAACATGAAGACCGTCATGAAGAAGAATCCGATCAGCTGTATCGTGAACCGCCCAATTACGTCTATCAACGCCACCGTGAACCAGTAGCCGGGGACGGTGGAGCAGAGGGCAATGAGAGTCTGAGCACGGGCGATGCGGTAAACCTCATGGATGGCGTTCATGGTCTTCGGCGGAGGGATCCAGCCGATCGCTGAGAAGATGTCCTTTTGGAAAAGATTCTGGCTGTAAAAGGCGATGTCCAAGAGGAACCAAGTCGAGGTCGTTCCGAGAAGATGGAGAGCGTGCTTCTTCATGAATTCTTTGCTGAAAAGCCCATAGCTCAGAGTGTTGCCTTGGGTCACCATGGTATCGATCTTCTCCTGCTCACTCTCGATTTCCATATGAAGTACCTTAGACATGTCTGCCGCCGCCTGCTTCGCGTTCTTCGCTACCAACGCTGTGTACCTAACGAATCAAAGAAAAGAAATTAGGGATGACCTCTTTAAACTGAGATATCCAAGAATATGTTGTAGAAAAAAGCAGATATAATAGACTTAATTCTTTACCACTGAAACCTTTTAGAACTACTAAGTACCTAGCAGTTTCTGGCATCTGCATTCGCCAGTAGTAAGTAAGAGCAGCCGGAGCAGACCCGAACATCAATATGATCCTCCAGACATAGTCCGCCTGAGACGGGAGAGAAGCGGTGGCATTAACCTGGTAGGCCGGAGCCGGAAAGGCATGGTCGAAGGACGCAGAGACGATGATGGAGACGATTCCACCACCAAGGATACCGAACCCCTGCATCGCGAACACAGCGGCGATGAAAGCCCCCCTCGTCTTCTTATTAGCATACTCCGACATGATGGTGGCAGAGAGGGGGTAGTCCCCGCCGATGCCGAACCCGAGCCAGAACCTAAAGAAGCACAGGGTCGCGATCACCGCCTTCGCATCGCTCGAGAAAGAGAGCCCGGAAGCAATAGAACAAATAAACATGAGAAGAAGGGTAAGTCCATAGACCCTTTTCCTCCCCATTTTATCACCGAGCCACCCAAAGAAAAGCTGGCCGGCGAGGGTGCCGCAGAGAGCGACACCATTGACAGCCGCAGAAACATTCGGAGGGAGAGTTCCAGGCTTGGCGGCACCGGGGACTGTATAATAAATCCGGCCAAGCAACTTGGTGACAAGTGAGATGCAGAAGAGATCGTAAGCGTCGGTGAAAAAGCCCATCCCGGCTATGATAATGGCCGTAAAATGGTACCATTGAGTCTTTGCCGCATCGAGGGCGCTCAACACTTCGAGCTGCTGCACTTTCGCCATGGCCAGCACAACAGAAGAGAGAAGACAAAGAGAAGGAGAAGGGAACGGAAGGATTAAATAGGAAGGAAGGGTGAGGGTATATGAAACGGAATATTCGGAGGCACCGGGCCAACCGAAGATTTGGCAAGCCGCTATTCGCTCTCGTTCCTCCTCTTCTCTCAGTCAACGATGGCGTTTCCGGGATTGAGACTGTACAAAACGGCACTGAACTTCGTGATCTTTCGTTTCCACACGGTGCAAAAGCGTGTCAATGCGATCGTGGGTCCTGGTCAAACACCGCTTCATTTGTTTTGGTGTCTTTTGGTGGGGATGTCAGCGGGTCGGTTTTGAGACCGGGATCCGAACCGATTAGGATCCAATTAATTTTGGTATGTACTGGATGTTGATTTTCATAATGGGTCAGATATTTTTCCTTGTAATAGCTGGTTAGGGGAAACGAACCTACTTGCTCGTGGTTCGACTTGGTTGGACTCGAGATGAGCTCGGTCGATCTAATTGAGCCGAAGATAAGATGGTTCATAGAGTTGTTAGACAAGCTTAATATGAATAATGTAGGTTTGGCTTGGTTAAGCTCAAGGCAGTTTGAGCTTACAAGAATAATATGAGTAAAGCAAGTTTTGCATGGTTCAGCTCAGCTTGTATTAGCTCGTTTAGATATAAAATCTTTATGTTTATTTATGCTTGGGTAGGTATAATGTAATTAATTGGCGAAATATTTTGCCTTCCCTCAAGAAAATAAAAGAGACAGAGAAAGCAAACCTTTGAATTTATAAGAAAATAATTCTTTAAATGACAGGCCAGACCAGACAACAGATCCGATCCGCATATAATTAATTGATTGGTACAAAGTCACTGGAGTGAGAAATGCCATTACTCATCGGCAGGCCGGACCCGATTTTACTAGGGCGTGCATGCCGTAAGTATTGAAGTCATGACATTGATCTTTGTGAGTCTTGCTCCCTGCCAGGTGAGCTAACACTATTATGTGTATGGTTTTACATGCAAATCCTTGTCAATGTATTGACCCGTATTTCAGACACGAAGCATTCACCAGAAAAGCGAAACCTGATCATCAATTGGAAGAGAGTATCTAAGAAATATGAACCTGAAAATCATAATATGACGTATGAGCCTGCCAACCAAACACGAAAATCAAGCCTTCTCACACACGAATTCACGTCAGCTACATGGATTTTATTCGTCATTGTGCTCTATATTCTCATACTGTAGGATGCGCACCAAAGTACACGAAATCAAGCCTTCTTTATTCTCTTTTAAAGTATTTATTTATCTATTTTTTCATAATCACAACTACTTCAAACATCTCTCTTAATGCTACATAAACTTTTTTTTGAGTAACCTTATTATAAATAACAGGTTGCACTTTTTCTTTAACTACGCATCTAACTCAACATCTTTAATTCTAAACCTTTTGTTATAAATAAAAAGAAGAGGTCCATCGCGTGGTTCAATTCTCCTCATAATCATATTTAGCCAATAAAAGGCATGACCCCACTTTTTATTTAATTACGAGGTTGATCAGTGAAAAAAAATCTGTAATGCCTATCTTGTAATTGTAACCGGAAAAAGAAAAAGGAAAAAATGAACTCACGATTGAATTCGGATCTTTTGCTTGAGAGCAACGCATCTGTTTTTGTCAACAAGATATATCTTGTACTAAATATCGATTAAAATGTCGAATACCCAATAAAATATTATTTCAAGTAGAAAGTCTCCTCAGAATCTTGTAAATAGTTCAAAGGATTTGGCTATCCGACGAGCAAAGCCCTTACGAAACTATTAACAGTTATGGGTGATTCATCAGGAAATGGCATTTTTGGTTGGATAATACTTTGTTGTTCGTGATTTAAACATGAATGTATAGGGAAATCCTTTTTAGTGAGAAATTTTTGTGCTCATTTAAATGATAGAAAATGATTGTCTTCAAAAGATGGGCTTATTTTTTCCAAAACAAACGTAAATCTTGATTACAATATAAATTAGACCATGACTAATTGCTAAGACCATAAATGTAATTGAAAAGAAAAAACTTGAAGCCTGCACATGTGCACACATAAACAACATATGAGCATATATATATATATATGTGTGTGTGTGTGTGTGTGTGTGTGTGTGCGCGCGCATGCACACACATGTACATATGTATATAATGATAAGATTCTCCAAATGAAATGCTATAAAAACATATAAGTCTAATCAAATGCAATGATTGAGATTGCTGGAGAAAAGAACAAAAAGTGTTTCTATATGTATAAAATCACCTTTTGGTTTTTTAGATCAACCCTTATCAACCACCCTTAATTGAATGTTCATCATATGAGGGTATGTCATTTAAGAAGACTTTAGACTATATATGGAGAGAGCATAGTCAATGTGTATAATCATTAATGCTAAAATCTTCTTAAAGATCTCAATAATTAAATAGTCAAGATCAACCATTGAGATCTTTAAAACAAAAACTCAAATAGTGTCATGCATATTTAATGCATCTATAAAAAGTATGATACTTTTTTATTTTTAAATTTAAATTTAAATTATTAATTGATAATTGAGATCTTTAAGGATATTTGAGCATGAATGAATTGTGTGCGTTTACTATATTTCATATATATATATATACATATATGAAAGAACTTATATATTGTTATATCTTAAAAATCTCAATCATTCATGTTTAAAGTTAAATGATTGGATTCAATATATATATATATATATATATATATTTGCTTTCAAACTCAGTCATCCATCTCTTAAAATTAGAGGTTGAGGTCAAGTATATAAACACACTTTATATATATATATATATATATATATATATATATATATATATATATATATATATATATATATATATATATATGAAACTTCGCTGAAATGAACACTAACTCCGATTTTGTCATACTAGGAAGTTTCATGAGCTATTGATCTATTCCGCTCTACGCAAAATGGCAATCAATCACTGTTGTCATTATGGCCAATGAGCGATGAAGTTACTTCCACTTAAATAGTTTTAGTCCACAGACAGTACACAACTGGGGGATCCTTTAGCGTGCAATTAATTCATCAGATAGGCCCGTTTCCATGAAATTGCCAAGAAATCAACTCGGAAACCTGTACTGTAAGATGCAACATTATTGTATGACATCCATAGAACAATTATTAAGTGGTATCTCACACACACACACACACACACACACACACACACACACACACACACACACACACACACATATATATATATATATATATATATATATATATATATATATATATAGAGAGAGAGAGAGAGAGAGAGAGAGAGAGAGAGAGAGGAACTTTCCTGGTGATTAGAGAAGCTCGGCAGTTCAAACTGAAACCATAAATGAGCATCCTCCGTTAAGTTACAGTTCGTGATTTTTGAAAACGAGAGCCAGAACTGATGGTTTCAAACCACCATTAAATAATTAGTATATATATTTTTTAGCATTTAATAGCCCAAGTTCATTAGTAGCTCAAGGTTGGTGAGGAGTTTCAAAGAGGGCATTTATCCAGTTTTTCAAAAAAAAATTCGGAGCAGTTGATTTCAACAAAAGGGTAAAGATCCAACAAAGTTGATGTATGAACTGGACAAAATAGTACTGCAGATCGTACTGATCGTGTATATATATAGAGAGAGAAAATCAAGATTTAAGAAACCCACTGAAATAGAGAATTACAAGAAGTCGGTGAAGATTTGAATTAAAGTATCATTTACTTTTATACTTTACATTTATTAAGTGTATTAAATACTTTTTATTTTATCATCTCAACCATTATCTCCAAGATGGAACAATTATGGTGAGTTACTTATGGTTCTCTATTTTCATGGCTTCCCCAAATCTAGACTCTTTCTCTCTCTCTATATATATAATAACTCACTGATTTTTTTGTCATTGCAATTTTGGAGCATGAATATCATTTCAAAGGTTACAATAGAATTTGAAAAAGTAACGAAAGATAATATTATTACCTCACTGATTTTTGTCATTGCAATTTTGGAGCGTGAATATCATTTCAAAGGTTACAATAAAAGATAATATTATTACACTCATGTTAGAAAAAAATAATAATTGCACATGAGTTAACAACATCAATGATGGCAAGAACCAAGAGATTATGGCAACTTTCTTAGTAACAAAATTGTAAAGATCAAATAAATTTAATGTATGAACCAAACAAAATAGTAATCCAAATAATATTTGATGGTGTGTATATATATATATATATATATATATATATATATATATATATATATATATATATATATATATATATATATATATATATATATATATATATATAGAATCAAGATTTAGAAAACCCATCAAAATAGAGAACCACAAGGAACCCATTATCTCTATCGTTTGATTGACATGATCAATATCGAAAATTTGAATTAAAGTATCATTTATTTTGTACTTTATATTTAAAGTATCATTTACATTAAATATTTTTTGTTTTAGCATCTCAACCATTCACCTCAAAGATCAAATAGTTGTGATGGTTCCTTTTCGTTCTCTATTTCGATGGATTCCCTAAACCTAGACTCTCTCTCTCTCTCTCTCTCTCTCTATATATATATATATATATATATATATATATATATATATATATATATATATATATATATATATATATATATATATGTATAACTGAATCTTGCCCACCGCGGACGATATTCATTCTATGAGAATTGCTTTTCGGAACATGAATATAATTTTAAAGGTTGTAAGGCATTTAAAAAATGATGAAGGGCAATCTTATTAAACCTATGCAAGAGAAAGATAATTGTCTGACATAAATAGGCAATATGAAGGGCAACCACTATATGAGAGAGAGACGTTTGTAATATAACAGTCGGCTCCACAAAACACAACAAAATGGTAAAAATCAAATTTTTTTAATGTATGAACTGTACAAAATACTAATACAGACCCACACTCGTGGTGGTGTTATATATATATATATATATATATATATATATATATATATATATATATATATATATATATATATATATATAGAGAGAGAGAGAGAGAGAGAGAGAGAGAGAGAGAGAGAGAGAGAGAGAGAGAGATCCTGACAAGCAAACCCCCAGTTGACTTTGTCATTGAGTTGGCGCTGTTCACCTTTCATGTGGGGGTAAGTCGGGTTTTGACTAACTTGATTAGTGAAAAATTAGTCACCTCTAACTTAATAAATAGACTATTATCATTTAATAGATGCTCAATTATTGGCTAAGATAAAATGGAAAAGAAGAAAAGGTAGCACAATTGCACATGAATATAATTACAAAACATACATCATATTATCATCAACTAGAATTATTTTAGTTCTTAGTAATTTTCTAATTTCCTATGCTTTAAACTTCTAATATTCTATTTATTCTCTTAGTTTCAGTTTATTTCATAAGTACCCCACATCCTCCATGAAATGTAAGTTTAATAGGATACAGGACCTATTTGTTAATATTGTATTATTAAACCGGTTTTTGAGTGTTAATACACAAACGCATGCACTTTATACTGAAATACACTAAAACTAACCAGTTCAACTGGTTCATCACTTGTTCCCCTTAAGCAAGGTCTTGAGTTCAATCTTAAAAACCGAACAAACCAAACTTCATATTATACCATGGTTTACCAAAAATTTACTTTGGTATTCTATATTTTAGTTCTTCAAGTTTTAAAAACTCACCACTTTATTATTTTGTCATTAATGTTGTTAGCATTGGGGGTAACAGCGTTGTCATTAGTATGATGTTAAATTTTCAATTTAGTATCATGTAGTATCATAAAAAATTCACTTTAGTACCTTATATTATCATGTATATTCCCTTTAGTATCAAATTATTAATATTCAAATGAAAACTAAATATTTAAAATTAAATTAATATTTAAAATGCTAATTAAGTTTATTAATTCAAATTATAATTAAGAAAAATTTACTAAATGTTTAAAGCATATATAGGATTCTTTGAATAACATGCTACAAAATCATGCCATTCTAATTAAAGATGATCAATGATTAAGATTGGTGAAGAAAAATGTAAAAAGTGTTTTGTACTCCATTAGCATAGAAGCACCTAAGAAATCACCATTTGCTTTTCTAGATCAATCGTTATCAATCATTCTTAATTTAATAATCATGATTTGAGAGAATATCATCAAAGAGGACTAGAATATACATGTAAAGAGAAAGCATAATCATTCATGCTAAACATCTCTTTAGTAATCTCAAAAGTTGAATCCTTGAGATCTTTAAAGCAAAAGTCAAAACAGTACCATGCACATTTATTGTATCTCATTACTTTTAATTTTTAAATTTAAATTTCAACCACTAAACTCATTTTGAATATGAATGAGGTGTATGTATTTATCACTATATATATATATATATATATATATATATGTGTGTGTGTGTGTGTGTGTGTGTGTGTGTGAAAAGTCTTATATGCTTGTCCTCTTATATACTTGTCATATTCTTGAAAATCTAAATCATTATCTCCTTAAAAAATGGGTTGAAAATTTCAAGAATAGAGTACGCGCGCACACACACACTGATATATATATTCGCTTAAAAGAATTCTAACTCTAATTTTGTCATACGAGGAAGTTGCATGAGCCATTGATCTTTTCTACGTCTACACAAAATGGCAATCAAACACTCTCGTAATTAAAGTCAATGAGTCATTAAGTTACTTCAATTTAGAGATAGTTTTGGTCCACAAACAGTGCACAATTGGGAGATCTCTCGTCATGCAATTAATTTAAAGAAATTAAGCTGCATTATCAAATGGGCCTGTTTCCATGAAATTCCCAAGAAATTTACGCGGAAACCTGTACTGTAAGGTTGATATATATTATATATATAGGGAGAGAGATTTAGAGAACTCACAAAAATATATTACCACAAGATGCCCATCATCTCCAGGTTCTGATGAACATTTGAATTAAAATACTATTTAACTTTCTACTTTAAAATTAGTTTTATCATTTCACCCATTCATCTAAAAAATCGAACACTTGTGATCCTTTTGGTGGATTTTTTAAATCTAGGATATATTATATAAAAGAATACTCGATCGATGTTTACCTTATATGAGCACTACTCACTCATGTCCAACCATCATCTTCTTGGGATATGAATGTAATTTTGAAGGTTATAAGAATATTTGAATAACCTTATTACACTAACGTCACTTAAAAACAAAGTTTGAACACGAGAACCATTTACTATATATATTTCTTATAAGATAAAACACACACAACTCGAAGAGTAGGTACTTGGCTTCGAGTTGCCCTCGACCAATGCCTTAGTCGCCTATGGCTAGAGAAGGAGGGTTCTGGAAAATGTCACGAATAGATAAAACACAGTGAATCGGTAAAGGAGAGAGAGTATAAAAAGCAAGTTTTTGGGAGGAGTCCTAATCTCTAGTTTACGTAATGGATCTCAGATCCTGAATCCGATCCAACCATTGTGACCATTAAGGTCTGTAACCTTTCCCTCTCTGTAACCGCTCAAGCATGCACTCTTGATTAGTAGATCAAAATTTATTGTTAGATCAAAAGAATTTTGTGCAAAAAGATATACGAAAGATAATTCCCAAACCCAAGCCTGGCACGCGTGTGTGGTCTAACATGTTCTCCTCAAACTCTTTGAACTAAGATTCATAAAATTACCAAATATATAAAAGGACACATTGATTTGTGTAGACATGAATTTTTATTTCAAAATCTTTTAGGATTTGAAATTAAACTCCCGAACTATGTCGTGTGCGCGAGCGTGCCAGTTAGTTTACTTAAACTAACAAAGTTTGGTTTTCTAACTTTTGTAGGCGATTGTGGACAAGTGAGATCTTTTCGATATAGGCTTTCTTCAACCGACGCCCAAGGGTAGGCCTAGACGCTTGAAAATTTTGGAATCCGTTAAATTCGAAAAAGCAAAAACCCGATTTTACAAGTTTCAAAATTCGTGACTAAGTTCTTGATTTCTGAAAATTTCAGGTTCTAAAAATTGCAGAAATTGTTCTGTTTCAGAGACCTGTTCTTAGATTTTTTTTAAATACTTATGGGTCTGCAAAAATTCTGAAAATTTTATAGAAGAAAAATATATGTGCGTAGAAGTAGAAAATATTTTTATTTTGTATTTTGATTCTGTAAATCCCAAGAATTAAATCAGTGACTGAGGACTATTCAGAAACGCAGAACAGTTCTATGTATGTAGTTCAAAGTCTTAAAAAAATGAGCATATCTCTACACTCAGACATCCAAATTCAGTAAAATTTATTTTGTTGGAAATCCTCAGATGTTAGTTTTCCAAATAATCAATTTTCATGCAATTCCATTTAGTATTGACAGAGATATGGGCAAAAGAATAGACAACTATTTCTAAACGTCTTGTTTCTGCAAAATAAAATATGATTTCTATTAAAGTTCATGAATTTAATTGACTAGGCCAACGACCACATAAAATCTTCAAAATTTTATCAAGTAATCTTCAAAATCGAGTTGATTGGATCAGCCGTTCGTTCAAAACAAATCTGTGTTCAGATGTGTGTGATCAGACAATTTCATAAGTTCAAAATTGCAGAAAAATTCAAAGCGTTCCCTTGATTGTTTGAAATGATCTTCAACCTATAACCAATCCTAAAATTCATACAGATCATAAAGGTGTATTGTTTTTATCCTATTCATGAAGATTAAAGAATAAATATTCATGTTTTGTATCAACATGGGTCATGAACATGATCCTTAGTTTAGTCTTCATACAAATTTTCTACAAAACCTGCAAGTTTTGAGTTTTTCATTAATCATATCCATACAACGATTAATTCAAACCTATGGAATCGAAGAGGAAGATGATGTGAGCTTCTAATGTGACTGAGAAACCTCCACGAGCAGACGTCGAACGACGAAGCAAGGCGAACCTCCTTTTCTTCTCCTCCTTCTCCTTTCTTCCCTCTCTCTCTCTCTCTCTCTTTCCTGCGTTTTTCTACTGTTCACGGATTGGTTTTTGGTAGTGGCTGGTTGATGGTCGATGATTAATGATCCTTTGCAGCACCTAGGAGGGCCTTTTTATAGGCTCACGTATGTCTATCTGCTATGGGTTTGGATAGGCTTGATCCTGTTTTGATAAGCTTGATCCTCCACCTAATCTTATCCGAATTTGATAAGCTTGATCTTGATTTGGCTTGGATAAGCTTGATCCTTCTCTTTCAAATCTGGATGGAATAAGCTTGATCGTGATCTGTACTTGATAAGCTTTATCTTGATCTCGTCTGGGTTGGATCCGGATGACCCAATCCGTATATCAATTGCATGTCTCTAACAACCACACCTAATATGAACATACTATCAAATGCATTCGATACCAAACCTTTATCTTCGAAAGCTATTGTTCTTGTATCAATCTTTCCTTTCTTTTGATGATACCGACCTTACCCTCTGGAAATTGATTTCTTTCCAAGTATGAACTTTTCTTTTTGGGAATCTCACTTTTGTTTCTTAACGCCCGTTTTCCTTTTCTGGGCGTCCACCTTCCTTCAACTTGTCTTTTTGATACCTATATCTTTTCAAAAGGCAAGCTTTCAACATACTTTTCAACATAAATATTTGAAGGAAACAAAATCTTACTTTTCCAGTGTTGAGGGTAAAATCGTCATTTTTATCTATTTTTGTCCAAATTCGAAATTTTTAGAAAGAAAAACACTCTTTCATTATTTTAAGGCTTCAATAAAATTTTGACGCCAAAAAAAGCTCGTTTGATACCTTTTTTATTTGAAAAACTGAAATTGTCAAAATAACTAATTTCCTAAGAGGCAAAAATTTTAAAAAAAATTGGGTGTTTATAGATGCCCCTCTTTGGTATTATTCCAGATTTATTTGGATAATGGCAAAGATGAAAACACCCATTTGCTTTTCTTCCTAGATTTACCTTGAGAGTATAAAATTTTTCTTCATTTCATACCATCTATTTCTTTGGATTTACTTTTATAAAGGAGATCTTAGCACAAGGGGATTTGGTAAGAGCACTTAGTTTTAGGGCAATCATGCATGGACGACCACTGTATGAATGCATGCATGTATGTAAAGCGAATAGAACAGATGTTTAGAGACCATACCTTTGATTCACGAACTTGAGAAGAAGCCTATAATGGCTAGCTGCCCCAAGCAATGGTCCCTGTTTCTTTTGATGTTTAGGATTTTCCAAAATTTCATTTTCAAAAAGAGAACTCCTTTTTGGTTTCTATCAAAAGGACTTATAATTTCTTACACTTCCCTTCACTCAGGTTTTAATACCCATTAATAAGTAGAGGTTTTATAGAGTCTAATTCTCCGGTTCTATCAAAAGGACTTACAATTTCTTACACTTCCCTTCACTTAGGACTTACAATTTCTTATACTTACAATTTCAAAGCTCCATTTCTTACCCAATAAAGTCTAATTCTCAAACAACATGAATCCAAATAAATAGGTCCTATTCCTACTCTAGGACTTTCAAAGTGAATTTTTCTCCATCGGGATGAGCTATGGGGATTTTGGCAAAGAGTTACCCGCAGTACCTTTTGAAGCGTCCCAAGGTTTAAGGCAAAAAACTTTTTTATGGAAAATTGTTCTTTTGAGCTTTGGCTTTCTTTTTCTTTTTAAAGGGCACCTCTATATTGAAAGTTTTATTTCCTTCCTTTTTCTTTTGCTTTTTTACCAATTTTCCTTTTCTTTTGGAAAGAAGCGAAATGGGAAATACAACTCATCCCTTTAGATAATCAATCCAGCCAAGAATATCCTATTTCCTAATATCACCTACCATTTGAAAACACCTTGCTATTTTGAATTAGGCCTTATTTGGTAAGTAAAAGATTTTTGCAATGTTACCAAATATTTTTTTTGGAAACTCCACTTTTCATAAAGTATCAATTCCCTAATTTAGGGTCACATAATCCACCTTTAGTCCTTCTTTTCAGAAATTCAAAGGAGATCTATTTTCAAAATCTTTTCAAATGAAATTTTAAGTAAACCCTATACATAGTATTGGGCCTTTATAGAATCTACTAAATTTCCTTCCTCAACATCAACTTACCAAGGTTGATTTTATGATATCCTTTCTCAACATATGGATCATCCTTGTGGGCTGCCATCTTCAAATGGAGTGTGGGCCTCTTATGGATGAATTATGACATGCGAAATGTATTCCTATAATACAATGAAAATGCATGCTTTATGAAATGATGAATACATTCAATCTCTATGAAATGTATTTAAGGAATAACATCTCGATGCCCCTAGTTTGTAGAGAATGGCATGAGCACTCATATACCATGGACGATCCCTATATGACATGACTGATTTTCAATATGATGCATGAAGGATATGCACGATCTTGGTTTTGGGTGTTGCATGATATAATCCTAGTCTTTGATGCATTTTGGGTTAGGTTAATTCCTTAATTGGTTTCTAGAAAATCCCCACCTACATATTTTGAAGATTTTTCCAAATCAAAGATTTTATGGAATTTAGAAAGCTTGGAGGCTTAACTATCATCATGGATGAAGCCATCTTCCTCCTTGCTTTAATCACTCTCAAGCATTTTTATCTCTAAGGAAGTATCATGGCTAAAAGAAGAAGGCATTTCTAAATCTACCTTTTGAAAAACAATTTTTTTGAGTTTTCAAAATTTTCTATTTTTTTTTGGATTTTCCGAAACAACTAGTAGAGGGGAAAACAAGCAAAACTTTCTTTTTTTTAGAATTTTTTACTTTTTCGATCTTTTTTGGGTTTTTGGAGTTTTCTATTTTTTTGGATTTTTTTAATAAAAGGGATCTTCCATCAAACCTGCAAAGAAAACACTACGAGTTAGACTCTAAATAAGATGTCTAAACCATAAGTTTCGGGATTAGCGGGTTCTAGGGCACCCTTAACCCAATTGGTTTCGGATGGTATTGCTGGATTGTATCCTAAACCATATCGACTTGGGTTTGGTCTAGGTAGGATGTGTTCTAGTCTACCTTGATTTTTAGCTCCTAGGCCCTTATATAGTGTATATCCCATGTTTAGTAACATATTCCAAGGCTTTTTGAGTTTTGAAAAATTTTGATAAAGGGAATGACCCTGGAATATTGTATCCTCTATGACATGGCTATACACTTGAGTTTTATTATGTGTACCTAGGAGATCTATGGGTTCAAGGATGGAGGTGTTGGGTGATTCGGGTTTCTCTAGGAGATGGACAACCTTAGTTGGGTGTGGCTCGGTTTCTCCTAGTAGGTGGATGGCAGGGGGATGGATCCTAGGTGCAGCTAAGTCTGCCCCTAGGGTTTGAGGTTTTGAGTTTATATGGGTGCTAAGGGAGAGTGTGATTGATCCCTTGCACAAAGGAGAGAAAAGGGTTCCAAGGGGGAACGTGATTGGTCCTTTGGCGGGTTTATTGTTGTTTAGGGAAATCATGACCGTAGGCTTGGGTTTATGGTACCAACCTAAGCTCAAAACGATTTATTTATATCGGGTAGGGTTAGGTGTACCTAGGCTGTCAATACATGCCTTACGAATAACCATTCCTACCAAGTTTTGACTTTTATTTTCCTTTTCAAATTGAAATTCTTTTTGGTGGTGGACATTCGCCGCACCTTCCAAATCTACATCTTTCGACACATTTTGTGGGGTTATGGGTGCATGATTGTGATTTGAATCCTGATGATCTATCGGTCCTACACAACGAATAGGGGGATCGAGTAGAGTTTAGAGAGAATATACCTTTTTCATGCTTGTCTACCTTTCCATGGTGAGAGCAAGCTTCCTTGTAGGCATCCTGAGGGTGCTGTGGCTCATGTATGGCTTCGAGCTCCCATTGCTTTGGTAGGCTTTGGATTTCATCCGCCAAACCTATGTGTGTGCAACACTCGTTCTCTCTCATGCATGAAGTGGTACTCATGGGAATGGAACCCATCGGAGCAACCAATTTTGAAAACTTTTGGGTGGTGGGTGTGAAGTGACTTTCATGCCCCACTCTACTTGTGTGTTTAGGGACGTAAACTTTCTTTTCCCTTTTACTTTCCTGAATTTTAAATTTTTTATTTTCAAATCTTTTTGATGTTTGAAAATTTTTCAAATTTTTTGAAATAAGAAACCTTTTTGGTTTTTCTATAGACAAAGGGGCATTTGGATGATTAGAAAGGTTAGCCGATTTGATTTGAACCCTCGCTTCATCTCCAGCCTCATATCCTTCATTGATTTTTGGCCTTGGTTTGGTTTTTTGAGTATGGCTCTTCTCCCTACATACCCAAGATAGGTTTTCATGGGAGTGGTGCATCTTGGCCTCTAAGGCCTCAATTTTCCTTTTAACTTTGGTTGCTCTCTTCATAAGATAAGCAATTTCTTTTTCTCAAGTTTGAGAAGATCTTTCTATGGTTTTGGAAAACGGATTTTGAAAATTAAATGAAGTCTTCTTTGAATGGCTTGATTTTCTAGGTTTCTTACTATGGGAGGAGCGAGATTCTTCTTCTTCTTCTTCTTCTTCTTCTGCTTTTAAAGCAGCTTTCCCTTCTTCTATTTTCTTCATCATTTCTCTTTTTAGGGAGTTCAACCTCTTTGAAATTTTGCTCTTATAGCATGAGCCTCGCCTTAGCATCTTGAAAGATCCTCTAAACTCGACATGATCAACCTGTATATAAGAACTTACCACAAATCTGAAAATTGAGTTAGTATAATGGATTCAAACAAATTTCTAAGACTCAAGTCCCATCGAGCATGCCAAATCTATAGACGTGAGTTTTTATTTCAAAATCTTTTAGGATTTGAAATTAAACTCCCGAACTATGTTGTGTGTGCAAGTGTGCCAGTTAGTTTACTTAAACTAACAAAGTTTGGTTTTCTAACTTTCGTAGGCGATTGTGGGCAAGTGAGATCTTTTCGACGTAGGCCTTCATCAACCGACGCTCAAGGGTAGGCCTAGACGCTTGAAAAATTTGGAATCCGTTAAATTCGAAAAAGCAAAAACCCGATTTTATAAGTTTCAAAATTCGTGACTAAGTTCCAGATTTCTGAAAATTTCAGGTTCTAAAAATTGCAGAAACTGTTCTGTTTCAGAGACCTGTTCTTAGATTTTTCTTAAATACTTCTGAGTCTGCAAGAATTCTGAAAATTTTACAGAAGCAAAATATATGTGTGTAGAAGTAGGAAATATTTTTATTTTGTATTTTTCTTCTGTAAATCCCGAGAATTAAATTGGTGATTGAGGACTATTCAGAAACACAGAACAGTTTTGTGTCTGTAGTTTAGAGTCTCAGAAAAATGAGTATATCTCTGCATTCAGACATCCAAATTCAGTAAAATTTATTTTGTTGGAAATCCTCAGATGTTAGTTTTCTAAATAATTAATTTTCATGCAATTCCATTTAGTATTGACAGAGATATGGGCAAAAGAACAGACAACTGTTTCTGAATGTCTTGTTTATGCAAAATAGAATTTGATTTTTGCTAAAGTTTACGAATTTAATTGACTAGCCATACGACCAAATAAAATCTTCAAAATTTGATCAAGTAATCCTTGATATGTCTAGATTGAACTGCAAAAAATTGAGTTGATTGGATCAGCCACTCGTTCAAAACAAATCTGTGTTTAGGTGTGTGCGATCATACAATTTTAGAAGTTCAAAATTGCAGAAAAATTCAAAGCGTTCCCTTGATTGTTTGGAATGATCTTCAACCTGTAACCAATCCTAAAATTCATGCAGATCATAAAGGTGTATTGTTTTTATCCTATTCATGAAGATTAAAGAATAAATATTCATGTTTTGTATCGACATGGGTCATGAACACGATCCTTAGTTCAGTCTTTATACAAAATTTCTGCAAAACCTGCAAGTTTTGCGTTTTTCATTGATCATATCCATACAACGATTGATTCAAACCTATGGAATCGAAGAGAAAGATGATGTGAGCTTCTAACATGACCGAGAAACCTCCACGAGCGGACGTCGGATGACGGCGCAGGGCGAACCTCCTTTTCTTCTCCTCCTCCTTTCTTCCCTCTCTCTCTCTCTCTCTCTCTTTCTTGCGCTTTTCTACTGTTCATGGATTGGTTTTTGGCAGTGGTTGGTTGATGGTCGATGATTAATGATCCTTTGCAGCGCCTGGGAGGGCCTTTTTATAGGCTCACGGATGTCTATCTGCTGTGGGTTTGGATAGGCTTGATCCTGTTTTGATAAGCTTGATCCTCCACCTATTCTTGTCCGAATTTGATAAGCTTGATCTTGATTTGGCTTGGATAAGCTTGATCCTCCTCGTGATCTGCACTTGATAAGCTTGATCCTCCTCTTTCAAATCTGGATGGAATAAGCTTGATCGTGATCTGTACTTGATAAGCTTTATCTTGATCTCGTCTGGGTTGGATCCGGATGACCCAATCCGTATATCAATTGCATGTCTCTAACAACCACACCTAATATGGACATATTATCAAATGCATTCGATACCAAACCTTTATCTTCGGAAGCTATTGTTCTTGTATCAATCTTTCCTTTCTTTTGATGATACTGACCTTACCCTCTGGAAATTGATTTATTTCCAAGTATGAACTTTTCTTTTTGGAAATCTCACTTTCGTTTCTTAACGCCCGTTTTCCTTTTCTGGGGCGTTCACCTTCCTTCAACTTGTCTTTTTGATACCTATATCTTTTCAAAAGGCAAGCTTTCAACATACTTTTCAACATAAATCTTTTAAGAAAACGAAATCCTACTTTTCTAGTGTTGAGGGTAAAATCATCATTTTTATCTATTTTTGTCCAAATTCGAAATTTTCAGAAAGAAAAGCACTCTTTCATCATTTTAAGGATTCCATAAAATTTTGACGTCAAAACAAGCTCGTTTGATTCCTTTTTATTTGAAAAACTGAAATTATCAAAAATAGCTAATTTCCTAAGAGGCAAAAATTTAAAAAAAAATTGGGTGGTTACAATTTGTCACGTTTTTGGATATGGGATTAAACTTTGTCCCGTGGAGAGTTGAGGCTGAAGAGAACCTGCTGCAGGTTGCGGCAGCAAGAGGCAGTCGGGTCTTCTCTTGGAGAAGAGTGCAGTCGAGAGCCTCTCCAGCCGAAACCCCTCTCCCGCAGTGCAAGCCGTGTGTTTCTTTGTGCAGAGTGCAGCCGTGTGCTCCCTGGACAGCAGTGCAGCCGGGCTGTCTCTTGGAGAAGAGTAGCCAGCCGGGTGTTGAAAAGATGTTCCATTGCAGCCGAGACATTGGAGTGAAGACTGAACCCTTGGCAGCAGCTTGCAGCCAACTGTTCCCTGTAGACTTCCACAGTAGGAATTAACTAGTTGAGCGTGTGAGCTCTGCTTGGTTCAGGGTTGAAAGTCAACGTAAAAAGGTGTAAGTTTGGAGGAATGGCTAGTTTGAAACGGATGGTAGATCGATGCGCTCTTTTGGAAAGTCCAAAAGGCAGAAGCATGAAAAGCAGATCGACCCCAACTTGGAAACTTGAATAGCAAAGTCAGCGGTGGACTTTCAAAAGTTTTCGGCCGTGTACTGTAGCTCACTGTTCCTCGCGTGGCTTTACAACCAGATGAGGATCTGGGCCTTTAAAAGTATCTGAACGGTTCAACTGCTGATTACTTTCAAAACCCATGGACCAATACTTGGATCACTGACCTTGCCTCAATAGAGATTAGCCGTTCTGCAAGTCGTGTGTATATATATATATATATATGAAATTTAGAGAATATAAATCACTCATCTACAAACTCTATCAAAACTAATCTCAATCATCGGGCCATGAGTAGTTAAAATAAAAAGAAAAAGAAAAAAGTGAATGTCCTTTTGGAGGATACTTTAACACTTCATATATATTTTTCACTTTTTATTTTTCAATTTCAACCACTATACCATTTAATTTGACTATTGAGTTTGGTTGTTATAGAGTTTGCATATGGATGGTTTTTATCTTCTTTATATATAATATGTATATAATATATATATATAGAGAGAGTTTTGATAGAATAATTTGAATGAGTGACAATGATAAATAGTTCTTGACTATTCACTAGACTTGCAATACACACACACACACACACACACACACATATATATATATATATATATATATATATATATATAGAGAGAGAGAGAGAGAGAGAGAGAGAGAGAGAATTTTGATAGACTTATTTGAATGAGCGACAATGAAATATAGTTCTAATCTTGACTATTCACTAGACTTCAACGAACAAAACTAAGGCAAAGAAGGCATGTTATAAATTGCATTATCCTAAGAAGAATAGTGAATCTTGAGAGGCTTATAAAAAAACAAAAAAGGCCGTTAGCAAAGTAAAAACTAAAATTTAAAAGGATTTATTAAAAAACTTAACTCAAAAGAATATGAAAGAGATATTTTTAGGATAGCTAAGGCTAGAGACAAGAAAACTAAAGATCTTATTCTTGTTTGATACATCAAAGATGAGGATGAAAAGATACTATGGCGAATGATGGTATTAAAAATAAAAATATTTTTATAAACTTTTTAATGAAAATAGATGGTAGTATTAGCTTAGGAGAGTTAGCAAAAAAAAAGTATATAAATCATAATTTTTATCGATATATTCAAAAGAATGAAGTAAAATAACTGTTAAATATATGAAGGTTGGTGAATCTATATGATTAAACAATGTTTCTATAAAAATATTAAAATTTTTAGGAGATAAGTGACTCACTTGGCTCAGAAGACTATTTAATGAAATATGAAGAACCCAAAAGATACCCGAGGAATAGAGAGTGAGTACACTTATACCCATATATATACAAACAATGTAGACATTAAGAATTATGTGAATTATCGATGTATCAAGTTAATAAGCCATATTATGAAATTATGAGAAAGACTTATCGAGTGTAGGTTAAAATAAGTATCGAGTATAATAGAGAATCAATTTGGATTCATGCTCGGTAGATCTACTATTGAAGCGATTCACCTATGGAGACGTCTTATAAAATATTTTAGAGCAAAAAAGAAAAAAAAAACTTCACATCATATTTATTGATCTAGAAAAAGCTTACGATAGAGTACCAAGAAATGTTCTTTGGAGAACTTTGAAAAAGAGGTATCCCATTAGCATAAATAAATCTTATAAGAGACATGAAGGAATAACAAGCTCTTTTAAAGTTAATATTAGTTTACATCATATATCAACTTTAAGTCTACATTTATTTACATTGGACATTGATAAGTTAACAAAATATATTTAAGATGAAATACCTTGGTGTATGTTATTTGTAAATGACATTGTGTCAATAGACGAGTCTAAGGAAAAAGTTAAGGAAATTGAAACTATAGAGAGAAATGTTGGAAAGTAAAAGCTTCCGACTTATAAGGAAAATTTTAAATACCTAGGGTTAATTATTTGAAGTAATAAAAAAATTGATGGAGGTGTTGTGCATAAAATTAATGGTGAAAAGTTAAAATAGAGAGAGGTATTAGGTATTCTATGTGATAAGAAGATATCACCAAGGTTGAAGGGTAAATATTATAGAGCAAAAATTAGACCTACTGTGTTTTATAGTTTTGAGAGTCGATCATCAACATGTGCAAAAGATGTATGGAACAGAAATAAAGACCGTATATTAGAAACAAATTGAGAGTAACACCAACAGAGAACATCGTGTTTTTTGGTATGAATGAAAATAGGTTCCAAAACAGTGATTCACATAAGAACTTATGGAACCAAATGGTTCATTGGTTTATTTGCTTCCATATTTTAGCACTATTGTGGAACTTAAAAACAGTATATGAACCATATAAAAGTTTAATTACTTTATGTAGTTTCTACAGATCTTTTAATCCCAACAACACCAATGTTGATTCTATTCGATGGATGGAAGAAATGTAGTCGTTTCATGTCACCTGAGTAATTGCATGCAGTCATTTTAGTAAGCGACATTGTCTTAGTGAGACTCCTGATAACATGCCTGTACCTAAACTACCTCTTCTTCAAGGAGGATAAAACGTTTTATTCATCAACCTGGTTATATTCTCCGCCCATGACAACTTAAAATGAAACTTATTAAATTATGAAGGAGAACTTCTTTCACTTAAGAATGTAATGAAAGAAAGATATCAAAATATGTTTAAAAATACCCATCAAGTTAGGCTCCTCATATTGTTGCCAAATGTGGTATTTCATTTGTTTAAAATCCACAAATATATCAAAATACGTTGGCATTTGTTGGACGGAAAAAGTGGTTCCAGGAAATGGCTGAAATTGGTTGGAGGGTTTGGCTTTTGGCTAAGTTTCGAGTAAGGTCAGGAAGGTGGAAACTTGTTGACAAGGAGCACATAATAATCTTCCACAACACAACGCTAAGGAAATAACAGCTTTACACCTTGTAGTAGAGACACCAAATTGAAGTCAATCGGCACCTAGTTCGGTAGTTTGGAGGTTGGACGATGCCTGCGTTTCGTGATGAAGGGCTATGAGCAAACACCACATCCTTTCCAATTTTGATCAAGAGAAGGTAGAAGAAGAGAGAGGAGGAAGCGAAGAGGAGAGAAAAAGAAACCGAGAGAGTTGAGATAGAGTAAGAGTTATTGAGAGGAAAATTCAGATTTTAATTACTTCAACAAAATAGCATGCATCCCCAATAAGTGTGAGGGTATACCTCTATAATTTAGGGCATAATGCATTTCAAAACCACAACCATTGATTTTGTAATTGATCCAAGTAACAAACAATCTACTAACCAAATTAATGGACAGAAAGATGAGCGGTTGGCTTCTGTAGACGTCCAACATATTACGTCCTCTCACGGGTGGGTGTTGAGCTAAAAAGTTATGCGTTTCTTCCTGATTGATGACATTCTACTTGACATTTCAATTCTTTATGCTCATTTAGAGACATTCTATGATGAGATTGAATGCAAAAGACAACACCCACTATAAGATAGAATCTAACGTTGAATGTCTCAAAAGGAGGATCCTATTGGGCACAACTTCAAGGAACTTCAGTAATAGAGCCTTTTATTTTTTAAGAATTGGTTGCTGTTCTCCTAATCAGCTAACTAAGCTTTCAGAAGTAAGTCTGGGTGTCACCAAGAAGCATTAGCTCAACTGACTGGCCTCTTCGACTCGCATGCTGCTGGTGGGAGTTCGATTTCTGGGGTTTTGCATGCGTGTGTGTTTAGGCAAATGTTAGGACGAGTGAAAACTATGACATATATGATAATACCAAGCACTTGAATATGGAACATGTGACATATACTCCCTCTCTTCATCTATCTTAATGACTGGTCTACAACAACAATAACTAAGCCTTTTCCCATACTAGACGAGGTCGGTTACATGGATTCTTTGTTTGCACGGAGCTATATCATGTGCCATGTTAGCAGTTAACTCACAATAAGCTAGATCATTCTTTATTGTTTCTTTCCAACACTTTTGTGGTCGTCCTCTACCTCTTTTAATACTTTCCAAATTTAGTTTTTCATACCTTCTTACATGTTCTTCTTTTGATCTTCTTTCTATATATCTAAACCACCTTAAACGATATTCTCTCATTTTATCCTATATTAGTGTCACACATAATTTATTTCTAATAACCTCATTATGTATATGGCCTTTTCTTGTATGACCACTCATCCATCTCAACATCTTCATTTCTGTCATAGACATCTTTTGTACATATTGATATGATTAAGTGCCCAACACTAAGAACAATAAAATATGGCATGTCTAATTGCTGCTCTATAAACAAGTCTACAAACAACATAAAATGTGTAGCAAGTGGAATCGTCATGGGTTTGACACTAGTCATGTTAAATCACTAAGGTACTTTCTCAATATAAGCTCGTTGAGACAAGAAATGTCAATCCTTGATATGCTTTCAGCAGCAATAAGTATATTAACCACATGTCACAGTAGGTATACAAGAGAATCATATGAGAGCTTCTTATGATACCTACAACTATGACATGTGCTATGAGTAGGCTATTATAAATTATGGATGTATCAAATCTCTTATATCACTATCTAGGCAATTGCTTTAAACTATATAAAGAGTGCTTAAACAAACAAATATGATTTTTATACTTGGAACGACAATCCCTCAGGCCAAATCATATAAATCCACTCCTCTAACTCACTATATGAGAATGGTGTCTTCACATCTAGCTACTTAAGCTCTAGATCTTGAAGAACCACCACTGTAATTAAGACTTTGATAGAGGTACACTTCACAACGAGAGACAAAGCTTCATTGAAGTTGATCCTCTCACCCATTTGCATCCAACCAACTTTTATCCTTTCAATAAAAAAAACTCTCAAGTTTAATTCTTGAGAAAGCACGCAGTCTCTTCACTCTTAACACCTATCCACTTATTTTACATCAGAACTAGAGAAAGCCTCTTATAATTGCTAGGTCCTTGCATATCAATGGACTATTCTACTGCCAGGGCATATGCATTCCTTTGAGGTGGAATGATCTCTCTGCTCTCCTTATCTCTTAAAATGATATATTTGTTGCTTTTCATATACAACAGCATTATCTTCTTCAATTACATCTGCACCTCCATGTTAAAACTATTTTATTGAACTACTGGAGTCTGACACTTCTAACTCTACTTGTTCTTTGACATTGCGATTTGGCTTTGTTATTGCTCTCCCATTGACCATTCAGCGAAGGATTAAGCATCACATCTCTATTGATAAGTAATCTTAAAGACTTATCATAAAGAGTTGTATCACTCTGTTATGGCGTTCTTGCACAAGTGTGGTGTCTCACTATGTCTTCTTTAATGTAAAAATCATTAAACTCATTATTGCAAAATTCTAACCCATTATTAGTTCGATGACACTTAACCTTCTTCATGTCTACTTCTTATCCTTACACTTGACAAGAGGGGAAAAAATCATCTTTTGACTTTAGAAAGCACACCTAATTCATCCAAGAATAATCACAAATCAATGTCATAAAGTACCGAGCATCACTTTTTAAAGAAACCCTATTTGAACCCCACATATATGAACGAATACAAGATTCTGTTATTATGCGTCTTCTTCTTGTTGAGCTCCACCTCATTTTACTTGTCAAAGACAAAATGCCATCAAAATTATGTAGCTACATTATTGTATCCATCTAACAAGTGCTTTTGCCACAACAAAGAATCCTTTGTCATGTATGACTGAGCTATAGATGCTACAATTAATTTTGATTATATTTCTTAGATGCAACAACACCTTCTCTTGTAATTGTATTCTCTTCACATGCAATCCACATTTCAATATGCTCTTCATGAGTAACATCAAATCTTCATAGACTTTTAAAACTCCATTTTTCCCATTATAATGCAGATCATGAGAATCAAGAGTCAAAAGAGAAACTAGATCCATTTTCAGCTTTGGAACAAGTCAACACTCTTAATTTGATGTTACCTTTCCCTTTTACCGAAAACGGAAAATCATTGCAAAAGTATACTATTTCACTCAATTATTAATATGTCACGAACCAATGCTTGTGTGGACACATATAAAAGGTAATACTAAAATAAAAAACCAACAATTATGTCTATGATATAGACGCACAGACAGAATTCTCCACCATTGTCAGCATCAGAACTAGTCGATGCCTCTACAATATTTGTCGAGTTCTCATATTTCTTGCCTTTCTTTTCTCTCAACTTCAAACGATCTCTCTTGTAATAGCCTTGCTCCCCACATTTGAAATACTTTACCATCTTTTCTCTAGATTTGGATATGGCCTTCGACTTCTTAGTAGAAGAATTTTCTTTAGTCAATGTTCTTGTTCACCAAACTCTCACTTCACTTTTTATGTGTTTTATTTCTATTTCTTAGAAAGTTCTTATTTAACTCCTTTGGTTTTAACTATCATCATATGAAATACTATTTTTTCTGTATATTACTGTATTAACATCTATATTAACATGCATCTCATATGAAGGCAATGATAAACATAATAGAGTGAAGGCCTAATCCTGATTTTCAATCTTCACTTTTATGTTGTTTAGATACATGATAATCGAATTAAGTTCACGGAGATAATTCTTCATTAGCGTACTTTCACTCATCATGAGATTATATAGTCTTTTCTTTAAGTACAAACGGTTTGTCAACACCCAATCACCTTCCACAGTCCTTACAAAATTAGGGACGATTTTAGTTCTGATCTTCTACAACTTAAACCCATTTTCTCATCAAACTTCTCGATAACATACTTATGAAGGATAAAGGCACTCATGTTGTCACTGCTGTCTACAAATCCTAGAATGAACCAAATCCAACTCTGCTACTAAATTGTTATACAAAACTCACCAAATGATGAAGAAACGCCTGCACAATTATACACGATTTGTAGAAGATAGATATTAAGAGAAAAAAGTGATAAATCAAGGATTTATGTGCTTACTCCATGAACAAGGTTAGGAAGAAAGTTTTCACTATGATAAAAAAAAGAGCACATACAGTCAATGGCCTCTCTCAATCTCTCATAGAACTCATCACCTGAACTTGTAAGCAACCTCTTCCTTTTCAGCACCTTCTCCTATAATAACAATATGATTTGGCTATAAAAGAAACTTTCCCACTAAGACCTGGTTTCCGACAACACGAAGAGCCCATATTCGTGTGTATTTTGTGTCGTATAGAGAGATTTTGGAGTTGAGTCACTTTTATGACAACATGAATTCAAGCCACATCAACAATTTGTAACTACCTGTTTTGGTTATGGTTCTGGATGATCCAAAAACCAAAATAAAAGAATAAAAAGTAAAAGAATTTTAAGAAAAGACTTACAAAATGTGATTGAAATTGAAGGTTTGAACCACTGGTTCCAGTATGGTCTTGGGTCCAGTTTGTTGGATCCGCTTATGACTGGTTTCTCGAGCTTGCTTTATTCCAATTCAAACTAGTAGGTCGATTCCAAACACAATGACTACCTAGGACTCCAAAACCTTTTTAAAAACTTCATTATTTAAATTATAACATTTAAAATGTAAAGAACATTGTTTTTCCATCAATGATAAGAGATTCATTTAAGAAGATGAAGATAAAAAACTCAGTAGAGCAGCATACAATCAATCAAAAAATAGATAAAATTTTACATTATAAAATGTCAATAAAGAAGAAACAAGGATATCAGTAATTGTCCATTTTGCATTTTGCATTTTGCTGGGGACAATATCATAACCTCTTATTAAGACATTAACCATGGTATAATTTCGTCCATCGAACAGTTTTCATATATGAAGAACTTACCCAAAACTCTCAACATTCATAAAGAGCTCATAGGCAAAAATTCTCCAGGCAAAACTCTCTTTTTCACCGGTGAGAGAAGGATGAGGAATAGAGAAAACGGGGAAGAAACAGGAGAAAATGCAATAGTGCAGGGAACAAATCGGTAAGAAGCTAAACGATTATCTTTGTCTTTGTTTTCTTGAGCACAAAAATATATTCCTCTCATCGCTCCACTCTGTCTCTCTTTCTTCTTAAAAGGAAAGGAGAGAGGAAGAAGAAACAGAAGAAAAGGAGAAATTAGGGAAAGCCGAAGTCCACTCCCCCTCTCCTTATTATTGCTCGTCTTAAATATTAAAATGAATTGAAACGTATGTCTCCAAAGGCGTTCATCTGTGTGAGTCGTGACATGAAGTGAAAACCAATTGTTGTCATTTCGTGGAAATTTCGAGCGAAAGTGATGGCTTATTTTAAATCTTCAAAACACCAAACATATGCAGAATATCTAACGACTCCGCTCACCAAACTCTCTCTCTCTCTTTCTCTCTCAGACACACACAGACAGACACACGCACAACTTATCTTTACCAACTAACCCGTTGAATAAGAGACTCGATTATTTTCCTTAGAAACCCGCTGTGAGTCCTACAATTTGTGCTACACCCATTGATCTTGAAACCTAACAAGAAAGATTCACCGGCTCTAGTCACCAACTGGCCATATCCTTCTGCATCTTCTTTGTTATTTCAACTTGTTTATCATTCGGATGGGCTTGACCTGAAACTAAGCTGTACCGAATCCTGACTTCCAAGTATAATAAATAAACATAAAAAAATACTAGCGCATCATTGTGGTTTTCATGTAATCGACCAAACTTAATTTTGGTATTGGATTTGGTAATGGTTTTCTTTGTAGAGTTGATATCACTGGATCGGTTCTTGCACAAAAAAACAACCAGGTCTGGGCCCATATCACCCTAAAAACATTATAACGATTTTTAAAATTATAGACAGACAGACTGGAGGTGGCATCAATTGACATACAAATAGAAACGTATCCAACAAACTAATTTTGTTTGTATCAGCGAGATTGATTGACTCGGCAGTTCGTCATCTCCAAACGGAGGAGTTAAGGCGATGACTGAAGAATCGTCAAAGCGAAGGAGAAGATGCAGGAATCAATTTGAAAACGAAGGTTTCCCTTACGTTGAGTCACCGGACGCCCAACTCTCGTTTGATCAGAATTGTTCTTCCTCCTCCTCCCTGATCTTGGTAGAATAAATTCATTCCGTCACCAACTATACTACTGTATGGATTTCCAAACACCGCCAACGAGGAAGCGGAGATTGTTAGGAATGAATGCGATGTGGGTGGTTGTCGGCTCGCTAGGAATCGTGGCCGGACTCACAAGCTTCGCTGCAGAGCTCAAGAAGAACAAGGTGAGACAGAATTATCTCTTCTATATATTGTACTATCTTCGTTTAAACTAAGTCCATGCATATGATTAGGTACAGTATTTTGTTTTGGGCCATTTGTGAAGGTAAAGGACCTGACGGTGGACGGAAATTTATGCTTTATGCCGAAGAGCACTGCATTTGAGCTGGGGATCACTGCGTCTGTGTGTCTTCTTTGTGCTCACTTCGTCGGACACGGAGCGATCGGGATCACATACTTCTCAAGGGACACCAAAGCTCAATTGGATGACAAGACTAAAGCCATCGCCATCGCACTGAGCATACTCTCGTGGTAACCAATCCTTTCATCTACCCATCAATTCATTTCTCCTATATCCGGGTCCTTTCCCTTCCGGTTCCACCAATTTTGGGTTTGGTTCTGGGTTCAGTGTCAGTTCCAACTCCATTTGAAATTTTTTATGAAACAAACGTAAGATTTTAAAACAGAAAAGGAGAAAACATGATTTGGTTCCGGTTCCGGTTCTGGTTCTGTAGAGTTCAGTTTCGAGCTGGACATGTTTACTCCTGTTCACATCCTGTGAAAAGGGGTACTGTGCAATTGCACTACGCCTGCAACCCTTACATTTGTTTCAGAATAAGCAAGGAGAAGCCAGTCCCTCCGTCCATTTTGGTGCTCCTTTCTCTTTATTCAGATTTTGAGAAGCACACTCTTTTGTTGCCATAAGAGGGCTACGGGTTACTTCGACTTGTTCATTTATAAAACAAGGCAAGCAATGAACAAGAGCTTCTTGTGTTTGTTCTGCTTCTTTACCAGACACTATAGGTTTATGTATGTGGATGTTAGCTCAAGGATGGCAATTTGGTACACGGCCCCTGCATGGGACTGGTCTTTGGAGTTGAGAACCCGCCGCACTGTCTGCTGGGGTTAGGTTTCAGGTAGACCCAGTCTGCCTTGCACAAGTACATATACAAAAAATCACATGTATTATACATATGTGCAAGTGAATGAAGTACAGTAACAATATCAAGTTCCTCATTGTGGGTATAGCAATTACATGTATTATATATAGAATCTACTTGCATGATGTCTTTTGGTGTGTAATTTTACCATAAACATTTTGATTGTTTGTTCTCTCAGATAACGGTAGAGATTTGGATTAAACATATTATTGTATTTTTGTATATCAAAGATTGAATGGTGAAAATGTTTATACAAGATTATGTATCAAAAGACATTATGCGCATAACATGTCATATATATACATACATAATATATACATACATAATATATATATATATATATATATATATATATATATATATATATATATATATATATATATATATATATAAGAACATCATATCATGCACATCTCTAACATGCTCACTCATTGTTTTTTAGTAGTATAAGAGCAATTTAATTTTTTTTAAGAATTTTTGAAAATGTCTGAAGGACAATATTATTATATTTGTATTTCTAAAAAACAATCATTTGACATAAGTGTGCAATGTCAATAATGGACAAGATCCAATCACTATATATAAGCCGTTCGCAAGGAGCAGTTTCTTGAGTTAAGCTTGATAGCATTGAAGCATAACAACAATAGTCAGTGATTAGAAGCTGGCTGTAGAAATTACGAAACTAATGAATCTGCAGCACCTAAGGAATGATGACAAACTTTTGCAGGGGTTGTCTTGCAATGGCGATCTTGTTACTGGGTGTGGGATCAAGTATGAACCAAGAGCAGCCATATGGGCAGGGATGGCTGGAGGGCGAGTGCTATCTTGTGAAGTCTGGGGTTTACTCTGCTGCATCCCTGCTTGCCATAATAACCGTTTCTTGTACAGTATTTGTTTATTTGGCCATCACAAAGAAATTTGAGATGCTATTGGAGGCAAGGCCAGAAACCAAGCAGCACTCAAAAGAAGTTGAGGCCAATTATTAGCTGCTAGCATATGGCAATTACCACGATGAAAGAAAATATTTGCCAGCAAAAGGCAACTTTGAGTACTGCTGACAAATTGTTCATGCTTTTAATTGTTAAAAAGATGATGGTTTTCATGATTCATTGAGAACCCAGACGATTCGTATGCACGTGAGAAAGATTAAGTCGATCCAAATTGCAGGTGATATCAAACTTGTTTTTTGAAAAATTGGATCCAAAAGAAAAGGTCCAGTTAGATTCATATCAATGAAGTCTGCGCCATAATTAGGGGTATTCAAGGAACCGTTGGAACATCACACAGGACAAATACTGTGATTCGGTTCAAGATTTCAAAGCTGGAACCAAATAATAAGAACCGAACCGAACCGTTGAGAAAACAAAAAAATTTAGTACTATGTTGAGAAAGGAGGCAGAGTAAGGGGATCCATGACATGTATAAAATGAGTCTTAAGCGTTTTGATCAAAGCATATCTTAGTGCAGTTTGGTTCTTTTCGCTGGAAGTATCCCGCAGCCAGTCATGGCCATCAAGGCCATCCTCCTGAGTATGATTGCCTCTTTTCGCAGGCCAAAGTGATCACCTGCACGACAAACCAACGGCCATTTCCGCCAGAAAATCCTGTATGCCAACAGCCGACGACCAATTTGCCCTGGTTCAACATATATATCACATTAAATTGTATATTGTATCCTATCTTGGGCCCGGTAAAGGTAAAGTGAATTAACTTTGATTCAGATAATGAACTTGACCACATCTCATAGAGTTTGGATCCAATATACACACACCATTAGGATAGTTCTATAAATGGGCTGAATTAAAAACTATCATGACCTCAATCTTTTTAAAATTATCATCAGGTTCGGATTGACTTGAAAAATTAGTACGCCCTAACTATGGCTTCCGTGCGTATGCTCTTCATACTATTTAACGAATTTAATAGATGTAATCTAGAGTGTTGTAGATTTAAGGTCTTCATTTTTTACGATTTGTTTCTAACAAATGGTATGAAGAGCACCAACTGTTGAATAGATTACATTCAAGGTTAGAATTTTTCTTAATTGTCATAATTAATATTGTGATTAAAGAATAAAAAAGGTTTGGATTTCCATTTTTCATTCAATCCATTTACGATTAAGAAAATTAGAGTTTCCTTTCTTAATCTTAATTGGATCAATTAAGGATTACATGTGGTGATTAGGATTCGACGCTGCTACAAAAGCAATAATATTGCTGCCAGTATAAAGAATCGGCTGACGTCCAGAGTCGAGCGGTGGCGAAGGGCTGCAAGCTCTAATCGGTTAAAATAGAAAAAAGAATGTGCTGGCGGCGACCAGCCCGTTTTTGCGCATTCGGTGGTTACTGCTGGAGCCCCAGGCAGGGAACGGTCTGGTCTTCCCTCTACTGCATTCAGTGGATCCTGGCGGCTGATATCGTGACCAGCGGCGCCGGATTTCTTTACTGGAATCCGTTCTTTTCGTTGCCGGATTAGATGATGCAGCATGCTGACAAAAGACGCGACATTTTGGTTGCCATTGGCCAGTCAGACTGGGGGCCGGTTGGGGGGGGGGGCACTCCTCGCGGTTGCCGATGGCGCTGAGAAGTGGCGGATTGACGGTCGGGCAGCGGTTCCCTCGTCGGAGAAATCAGAGAACGAACAAAAAAACCAGCAAAAGGGGGGCCCGGCGTGACGACCATGGGTTTCCGTTGCCGGAATCCGAAGCCAAAAGGATACGAAATACCTAAACAAGCCCTGCGAAGATATTCGGTTATTACAGTTTTACCTCATAGTAGTTACCTAAAGTACCCCTTTCAGATTCTGCTTATTATCGTTCTATCTTTCCGTTATTTCCAGTTTAGTACCTGCCTTCTAAAATTTACGTTTAGGTTGTTAATTAACGTCCATTCCAGTTTTTTGTTGTAATTTCCCTATTGTTCATAGATTCGTATGTTGATTAAAATTTGCATGTTTTGATATTTGGTTGAAATGTATATATGCATATTAAATTATTATTTGGCAACTGTCTAAAGCAATGTTGAGATAAAGATAGAATTAAAGTCATGAATTAATATAAGACATTACTATTTATACACTCCTTTTATTATTCACACACTCTTTTTTCAACAAATATCAAAATTACCCCTATATAAATACTATCTTCTCTTACCTTCATTTCCAACATTTCTCTCTCCTCTCTTATCTCGCTGGATCTTTTTGCTCCGGCAACGAATGTTTCATTTACCATTGTTGTCTTTCGCCATTCGCATATTCTTACGAATCTCATCAAAGAAAAAGAAATAACAAAGAAGATAAAAATATAAAATATAAAATGAAATCAATAATAAGAAAAAGAAGAACAACAACAATAAGAACGAAGAAAAAAAGCCAAGAAACATACGAAAAAGTCAAAAATAAAAAATAAAAAAGTATGTCAAGTTCTTAACGAGAGAGATGATGCTCGGGCGAGTCTCCCCAATGCGAGAAACACGTCTCCTCAATGGGAGAGACGTGCTCCAACTGCTTCTCTCCAATAAGAGAGACAGTGTTGAGGCATGTCTCCCCATTAGAGAGAAGGGCCTGGGCTGCATTTCTCTTGTCGAGAACTTTATCTTTTTCATTTTAGTTCGAGTTGAGAAATGCATAAAAAATCAATTAAAACAACTAAAAAATGAAAAAACTAAAACCAAATCAACAACATATCTCGATAAACCGGTGAATCTCCTTAAAATCGGCCTTTCTTATCCTCTTTTTCTTCTTTCCCCTCTTTCTCGTCTTCTTTCTTTTTTATTTCTTTTTTTCTTCGTTTTTTGACGGATTTCAGTCCTTTTTTTTATGAAAACGGTTTTAGATCGAGTAATAGGCAGTTAGAATGAGCCAAGAAGTGAAGAATAGATGAAAGAAAAGACGAAAATGGGAGGTGGGTGGAGGTTCGCTTAGGAGGAGAGAGAAGAACCTGATTTTCTGCGTGATGGGTAATTTTGTAATTACTAAAAATTACCACGAGTATTTTGAGAAATATGGGAAAAAGGGTGTGTGCCAATTCTGTTAATATATTCAAATGGCCATCCTATTGGTCCTAGGAATATCAATTACATGTTTTTAACTCCATATTTGGTAAAGTTAACATTGCAAATTGGAATTTGGTTATCTCTATTAAGTTTGAAGGTTAAGTCAATTTTAATCCATTTGGATTTATTAAAATCCAAAATGATGGTTTCAAATATAGTTTATTTGGTTATATTTGGATTTCTATCAAATTTTGACCTTATCCTCTTCGGTGAATTTGGATACGCATATTGAATTAGGATCTTACATTTAGGTTTTGTATCCAAAAAATATTTGTGCCTTTGTATTTAGTTTGGGTTACAAAGGATTTGTTTTGGATCAAGATATGATCCACATGAACAAGGATAAGGTTGGTTCTGAATTAAAGAAAATGTCAAATCCTTGTGTTTGTGTGGATTCCTTTGAAGATCTATATTTGTTTTGGATCAAGATATGATCCACATGAACAAGTAAATGGATGATTTATCCTTTATAATCAGCATGTTCTCTTGTGATGATATGCACTAACATATAATGATGGGAAAGATATAGATTGACATAAGATCACCAAAGTGACCCTGCATGTGTTAATATCATGGTCTTTGATCATGTATTCAGTAAATTAGCATTGTGAATTGTGTTTAAACCATTTTAATGATATACCTCGCCCAAAGGTAAGTTTGTCATGTTTATAAAGTTTAAACATGAAGAAATAGTGGGAGTAGGTATATCTGATCATAGAGCATGTATCACCATATGACTCACTAGTTTTATCACTGAAAGTTAAAGGCATGATCATTCGTGAATTATGGTAATCACCTAAAGATAAACCATAATGACACCCAAGCATGCCTTACAAAGTAAACAATACAAAACCTTATGTTTACCAAGATATTTGAAATATATCTATTATTCTATTATTCTAATTGAAGTAAATACAGCACTGAATCGACCTCCCTCATGGAAATTGATCTATTTGAAATATATAAGATGTTTGTGTTTTTGAAATTCATGTGGTGGTGGTCGGCTCAAAGGAAGGTTGCTACTTGGCTGAATTTCACACAAACCTGTGGTAATAAACATGATACTCTTATTTGCCATCCATGTGATTGGATCGATCTAAAGATAGATTCATTGTTTAGCAAGACTGGTGGTCTATACTTGATCACTACATTGAGAGTACCACATACAAGTTGATACTCTTGTCCAAAGACAAAATATTAATATTGCCTAGGTATCTTGCAATGGGAACTGTCATTTTCTATATACCTTTTATGAAGCTGATTATGTTTTACCTTTATATGTTCTCTGACCAGTTATTAATTCTGCAACCTTTATTACTGCCTAACTATATCTGCGTGTTGTATGGAAGAGACCTGGAGAAAGAACATTATAACAGATCTCGAGTGCATGGATCTGGACTCAACACTGACAGATAAATCTACCAAAAGAAAGTTCCATTAAGGATAAAAGGGACTTTGGTTGGTGCGATTGTTCCAATTGTCTGAGAATTATGATTGTGAAAGATTTGTATTGGTTCTTGGAACATTGTCTGGTAAGCTAATGAAGGTGGTAGATACATTGAATATAGTTTGTGTTTACGCACCCCAAGTAGCACTAGAAGATAGTATAAAGATAGTTTTTTAGAAAGAGTTAGATAAGGTGATTCAAAGAATTCCATAAAGGGAGATGATTTGTTTAGGAAGAGACTTAAATGGATATGTCGGTAAAGAGACATTAGGATATCAAGGTATTTATGGAAACTTTGGTTTTGGGGATATAAATGAGAAAGGTATGGAGATTTTAAATTTTGCTATGGCATTTGATTTCTTTATAGTCAATACAATCTTCAAAAAATGAGATGAACATTTAATTACTTATAAGAGTGGCTTATCACAAACACAAATTGATTACTTTATTTGTAGAAAAAAAGATAGAGCATGTTGTAAAGATTGCAAGGTAATTACAGGAGAAAGCTTAATCACCCAACATCGACTTTTAGTTATGAATTTACAAATAGAAAAATAGACAAAGAAGAAAAGAGTGCATCGAGCTATTCAGACTAAATGGTGAAACCTCAAAAGCGAGAAAGAAGATATATTTAAACAAAAAGTCCTTCAAGGAGATTATTGGAATTATGTTGGTACACCTTGTGATATGTTGAACGATATGGCTAAACATATTAGGAAAGTAGCGAAAGATGTGTTCGGTGAATCTAAGGGAGGTGTACCGGCACAAAAAAAAAAGCTTGGTGGTGGAGTGAAGTAATGCAAAATAAAATCAAGGCAAAGAGAGCATGTTACAAATTACATTATGCTAAGAAAACTAATGAAACTTTATAAGCTTATAAGAAAGCAAAGAAGGAAGTGAAAAATACCGTAAGTGAAGTAAAATCTAAAATTTGAGAGGATTTATATAAAAAAACTTAACTCAAAAGAAAGTAAAAGAGATATTTTTAGGATAGCTAGGGCTACAGATAAGAAAACTAAAGATCTTAATTCTGTTAGATGCATCAAAGACGAGGATGAAAAAATTCTAGTGACAAATGATAATATAAGAAATAGATAGAAAAACTATTTTTATAAGTTTTTTAATAAAAACAAAGATGTTAGTATTAACTTAGGAGAGCTAGCCAAATCAGAAAAGTATATAAAACACAATTTCTACTGACGTATTCAAAAGAATGAAGTCAAAGAGGCTCTTAAACATACAAAGGGTAGTAAATCGGTAAGACCAAACAATATTCCTATAGAAGTTTGGAAAATCTTAGGAGAAACAGGAATCACTTGGTTCAAAGACTATTTAATGAAATATGGAGAAATCAGAAGATGCCCAAGAAATGGAGAGCGAGTACACTTATAACCATATATAAGAACAAGTGAGACATTCAAAATTGTGTGAATTATCAGGGTATCAAGTTAATGAGCCATACTATGAAATTATAGGAAAGAATTATCGAACATAGGTTAAGACAAGTATCGAGTACAACATAGAACCAATTTGGATTCATGCCAGGCAGATCTACTGTTGAAGCAATTCACCTTTTGAGACATCTTATGAAACATTTTACAGCAAAAAATAAAGACCTTCACATGATATTTATTGATTTGAAAAAAACTTACGATAGAGTACCGAGGGAGGTTCTTTGGAAAACTTTGGAAAAAAGAGGTATTCTATTGACATACATAAACCTTATAAGAGACATGTACGATGGTGCAAAAACATGTGTGGGAACTCATGAAGGAACGACAAACTTCTTTGAGGTTAATATTGGGTTACATCAAGGATCAACTTTAAGTCCATACTTATTTATAATGGTGATTGATGAGTTAACAAAACATATTCAAGATGAAGTACCTTGGTGTATGTTATTTGCATATGACATTGTATTAGTGGAGGAGTCTAAGGATAAAGTTAATAGAAAATTGGAACTATAGAGAGAAACATTAGAAAGCAAAGGCCTCTGACTTAGTAGAACAAAGACAGAATATATGGAATGTAAGTTTGATCATTTGGTTACCTCAGAGGACATAGAAATTAAAATTGGCACATATTGCATCCTCAAAAGGAAAGTTTTAAATACCTAGGGTCAATTTTTCAGAGTAATGGAAGAATTGATGAAGATGTTACGCATAGAATTAATGCTGGTCGGTTAAAATGGAGAGGAACATCAGGTATTATTTGTGATAAGAAGATACTATTAAAGTTAAAAGATAAATATTATAGAGCAACAATTAGACCTGCCATGTTTTATGATTCAGAGTGCTGGACAGTTAATCATCAACATGTACAAAAGATATCTGTGACAGAAATAAAGACGAGATGGATGAGTGGTCATATAAGAAAAGACCATATACATAATGAGGTTATTAGAAACAAATTAGTAGTGACACCAATAGAGGATAAAATGAGAAAATATTATTTAAGATGGTTTGGACATATAGAAAGAAGATCAAAAGAAGAACATATAAGAAGGTATGAAAAACTAGATTTTAAAAGTATTAAAAGAGGTAGAGGACGACCACAAAAGTGTTGGAAAGAAACAATAAATAATGTCTAACTTATTGTGAGTTAACTGCTAATATGGCACATGATAGGACTCTCTGGAAACAAAAAATCCATGTAGCTAACCCCATGTAATATGGAAAAGAGCTTAGTTGTTGTTTGTTTGTATGTTGATGATGGTTTGGGGAGAATATTAACCTTCTCTCTGGTACCGACACGATGTTTTCCTCTTAAACTATTCATTCATTCAACGCCTATTATATCTCCTCATAATTCTGTGGATATTCAGCAGCTTATTTAGAAACTTTTATTTTGTATATTGTTTTGTGGGTACACCTAACTTCAAGAGGTGATACTGGAGCTTGCTGGTTCCCTTAGTATCTGCCAGGAATGATACACGGACCGTCTTTTATAGATTATACAATGCATTTTAGTTGTTGCACGATTTGGTTTTGCATACTTTGAACAAATCAAATAGTCAGTTCAGTCCACTATCAATTTCACCTATATCACATTTTTTTCCGCTGGTTATTTGAAATATAAAATTAAGAAATCTTGCTTCAGCGAATATATAGTTTGGTGGTCAATGTTGTTTCACAGTAAAACTTTTGATTCTGAGGATATCTTCTGATTGTTGGGCACTCTTCTCCTAGATTGATGTAGCCAACACCTTCATGAACTCCTGATTTTACCTCATTGAATTGCCAGTGAATGAATTAGATTATTGTGGTAGTTATGTTGTTGAGCATATCTAGACGCCCTCTGGTTCGAATCTGTCTCTTCAACGCAGCAGTTGCAGCAAAGGTCGTAATCCCTATTCTCATCTGAAGAGTTACAAGAGAAGCAGATCAGGTTTTTCCCTATTCATTGAAGACTGTACAAGTATCATGAGGACCTTCACATTACTATTCAGTTAGTTTTATAATGTTGCAGATGAAGTTGCACTACATTTTCTGACATTCGCGAAATATTAACTGTTACCTCCTTCATTACAATTAACATCTCTCAAGTGTCTTACAGGTCATCGTCATCCCAAGGTTGTAATGAAAAATGAAAAAATTGCCGTTTCGCTCTCACCGGAGAAGCCAAGAAGCGAGACCGAGTCACAACAATAGCTATTATAAATGTAAAATGACTACTACATATGAAATATTTGTGCTCGCATAGTTCATTCAATGCACTGTACTGTAAACATAGCAAAGTACATATAAAACTTGATTCATGATCTGAGTCAAAAGTTAATTTACAGGGAAGCGAGCCTAACATCTTTAATCGTGCGCAACTAAGATAGATGGTCTTAATCTGAACGGCTGACCTCAGCAACTTATGTTAAAGGAGATCAGACCACACCCGTTCTTGCTTGGCAACTTTAAGGATTCCTCCTCCTCAGCAAGTCCACCACTCCTGTGGCAGTGCAGTAAGCTACAGCCATGATGGTGACCATGGGGTTCACGCCGACCGCGCCGGGAAGCACACTGGCATCGGCCAAGTACAGCCCCTCCACCTCCCAGCTCTCCCCTCTCTGGTTCACCACCGACCCTTTCGGGCTCACACCCATCCTGCAACTCCCCATCTGGTGAGCGGATCCGACCGGCGTGGTCAGCCCACGTATGCCCTTCGCACTCACCCTCTTAACAAACCTCTCGAACTCGTTGTAGCTCGCCTTCTTCATGTTGAGAGTCTCGCCGTCAACATGGTGCGTGCCAATCTCTTCTGCACCTGATGCGGCGAGTATCCTTAGTACCTGCACTACGGATGAATGCTTGAAATTGGACCCTTCTTCAACAAAAAAAATATGCATAGCTTTGTCCCAAAGTGGAGATACAAAAACAAATCATAAAATAGTCAATGTAATTTCAGTAAAAGCAACCGTTTACTCTTTTTTTTAATCTCAACCATCCATGTGTTTGAACAGATGATTAGGATTTACTTAGATATATTATTATATAAAGTTGACAGCATATGCAAATCTTTCTCTATATAATTATTATGAAAATATCATTTATGAGAGAATTACCTTTTCCATCCCCTTCTTCATGCTCTCCTCGTCTTCCTTCGCCAAACTGTAGCTCAACGACCTCGGGAAATCGACGACGCCAGAACCCTGGTCACGAACCAGCGAGAATAGATGAGCGGTTCGCGAGTAACGCTTCATCCTCTCCTTCATGTCCAGCCCCGACAGCCACGGCATGAGTACGGAGAACATCCCGGGGTGCAAAGGCGGCGTCTGTATCACGGCGCCGTAGCCCGTGGTGTCAAAATTCCCTGCTACGGATGACATGGCAGTCATGATCCCACCTTCGTAGCTCTTCTTATCGCTCTCCGGGAAGTATCCCCACGCCATCTGCACAGGATGCAAATGAAGGTTCCGGCCGATCGCCGGACTGTTTAATCCGCTCTTCTTGAGAAGCGCCGGCGTTCCGAGCGCGCCGCAGGCCACGATTGTCACCTTAGATTCTATAAAGTACACGGCCTTGTCGTCCTTGTTGGCCTTCCCGAAAAGGACTCCGATCGCCAAATTCCGGTTTCCTTTTCTCTTCTTGGTGACTACCTTCACCGCTTTCGCACCGGAGATGATGACGCCGTTGCCGGACTTCACCGCATCGACTAGCCATGTTTCTTGTGTCCCTTTCTTCTTCCCATCCTTGCACCCGAAGCAGCACCACCCGCACTGGTGGTCGGCCGGTGAGTTCCTGGGGATATTGGTTACCGGGAAACCGAGTTCCGAGCAGCCTCGCCGGAGGACGGAGTTGCTCAGGCTCTCTTCTTCGGGGAGGAGTTGCTTCGCCTGCACAAATGAGCGTCCACGGGTCGGGCAATCATAAGAATCTAACCCATAACAGAGACCAGTTAAGATCGAGATTCCAGTCGGGTTAGACTGACCCATCTTCTTTTACACAATCGTTGAGAAACTGTAAGAATGGCATAGGATCAAACTCTACCAAATCAAATAATGTACATGATCGACTCCATCCAATATGGAAAGAGACTTAATTCATTTCATAAAATTATTGAAATAGACTTGATTCATTTTTTAATTCATAATATTCTCAAGTGCAGAAAAATGTTTAAAAAATTCTCTATTAATGGTTTAGATTTGAAATGAATAGTATAAAAGTAAAAATAATACTTTAATTTAAATCTTTACCATTAATCTTAAAAATTAAACAGTAAAAATGTTTAAACAATTTTAAAAATATTATACATTTAACATTATATATATGTATATATATATATATATATACATATATATATTCAGTTCACATCCTACCTGCACACCCATCCGATCACAGACCGAGTCAAGGGCTTCAGTATAGGCTTCACTTGCGAACAGCTCAAGCTCATTCTTCTTGCTCCACTCAGCTCGGACATGGTCTGGAGTTTGGATTGAAGCCGACCAATTGATGGCTGAGCCACCACCAACAGCTGAGCCTGCTAAGACAAACATACCAACATCATCAGTGGCAAGCACCCCACTCCTCTCGTACATCTGGTCCATCGTAGGGCCCTCAAGCAACGAAAGTCTCTTCCTAGCATAGTAGCATCCCTTCTCCAGCACCACCACCTTGTAGCCAGCTCTAGCAATCACACCGGCTGCCACGCCACCGCCGGAGCCGGAGCCAATGACCACTACATCGCAGTGGATCGTCATCGTGGCTTCATCAATATCGGGTCCACCTAATGATATTTTTTTCTGTTTCTTCTTATTATTGTTCTTCTTTCTTGTGACACGGAAGCCCGAGTTTCTGAGAGATTCAACCAGATCATAATCTTCATTGTGCTCCATGTCAATAATGGAACCATGCAGCGGGCCATTTGTTTCATCGTCCTCTTCAGGCCCCGTATTTTTCGTTTGGGTTGAGAAATCCGGGTCGGGTCCACAGTACCCAATGGCCTGCCAGGACGGGTTCGTGTTGTTGTGGCTCACCTGGTGCACAAACCGTTCTAATGAATAACGCCATATATACAATAAGTTTCAAAACAGCTACTAAAGCAATTGTTACGAAAGGATCTTCAAAAAAATTAAATAAATAAAAACCCTACATTTTGATGCAGCAATCTAACTCATAAGGTTAGCCAAACGTTGTGCTTCTTGTCCATCGCAACTTCATTAAAATAGAAAAGAAGAGGACATCATCTCCTGGCTAACGAGCAGAGAACCTTTAAATGAAAGGTCATGAGTCTTCCAAATTAAATAGTTGAAATTTGTTTGGAGTAGTAGTTAGCATATACCAAGTTTCATATATATATATATATATATATATATATATATATATATATATATATATATATATATAGAGAGAGAGAGAGAGAGAGAGTGCATCTGTGTGTCATGTGCACCAAGTTTCTATTGCCTTAATCAGCCATCCTCCGCTTTCTTGTACAACCTTTTGAGTCATTTTCAAAGTTCATTTTTTTCGACAAGTATGAATCATCGGTTTTTTGTCTTAGATTGATAAATAGACGTTGTCTAGGTAGCTGGAGCCAACACTTTGACAGATTCATAAATACAAGAACGGGTTCCATGATGGGTGTCATATATATATACATGATAAGGGATGTCATGTTAGAGAGAGAGAGCACAGTCCATGTGTCTATTCATGGATGCTTAAATCTATTTAAATATCTCTAATGTTCGATTGATATGATCAATGGCGAGGATTTAAATTTAAAAAATATTTAATGTAATAAATGTTAGTTATGAAAAGTGTAATGATATTTTCTGTTTTTAAAATTTAAATATTTCGTACCGATCCAACGATGAAGATACTTTGTGGATCTGAGTATGAATGGATATATATATATATATATATATAGTTGAGAGAAAGCCCGATTGTAATAGTTACTTTTCTTTTAGCACAATTAAGTGATCACTGTAACCGTCCATACAGTCATGGTGTTAGATTATTGTATTAATGAAAGGTTAGGGTCGAGTGAAAATCTATTCAGTATAATCAATCAAAGGTAGATTCACCTTAGTGAAGAACGTGAGGAGGGTGAGGATCTTCAAGGCAATGAAGAGCTGGCGGAGGTGCATGAAGTTGCTCGATGACCACGACCTGAGGATCTTCTCGCGCTTTTGCCGCTTGATCTGAGAGAACCTCTGAAAATAAGGGAAGGCGTCTCCGAGTGCCAGCCAGCCGCAGAGTATGAAGGTGCCAAACCACGTCGCAAGAAGCCACAATGAAAACCGCATCAATAACAGGAGTGGGTGCTCCATCTTCTCTGAAACAAAACCCGCAATCTGTACAACGATTGCTATTAAAATCGTAGTCGGACTATTTGTACTCTGGATGTTGCGAGTCGGAATTAGGTTTTCTAAGTCGGAATTACGATTTCCGATAATTTTCAGCAGTCGGAATATGTTCAACAACAATAATCGAAATTGGATCCTATGAATAGAAGAGAATTAAACTGGCAAAATGGTTAGTTTTAAATTGAGATCTTAACTTGAAGAACAGCCATGTACAGAGGTCGTTTGGTTCGTCGGGCTCATTTGACAGTACTCAACTATGAAGACTAAACAAGGATCGAACCTAGACTCTACTTGCACCTGTCACTGAACCGCTCATTCTCCAAAAAGAGTGAGGTTTTGGGTTAGATCAGGTGATCTGCTGGATCATGGCTTAGTATCAAAGGTCAATAACACGAGGATGGAGCATTAGATTGTGACCTCTTAAAGTCACAATCAATAAACATGTCCTCCCAAGGAAGCCACTTTCTTTAAAATAAGCAAGCAGATGAACAGCTTTGTGTGCAGTGCCTTGCTCACTTTCTTGCAACTAATTTTCTTCAAAGAAAAGGATGTTGAACTTCCGGTTGTCTTCCGAGCATCCTCTTCAACCTTCCGATTTCCTTTTGTTAGGTACACAGCAACAGCAAAGCAGATCGTCTATCTGTGAAGAGCTTTTAAGGTTTCCTCACAATAGGATTTTCGTGAGAGGGTTTTACTTCGTGGATGTATCTTTTGATATGTGTTGTTTCTATTTATAAAGTAGCGTTTGCTCCTGAACTCACTCGAATTTTCTACTGGGCTTTCCTCTCCTAAAGCCCTTATCCAGTTGGTTACAGTTGAGCACCATAACTGATCGACTGTTACGGATGAGCACCGTAACCGAATGACTGTTACAACCTATTATGGTTGTTACGGCCTATTTTCCGCAACCTTTTCACAGATAACGGTTGGATGGCCGGTCCAACCGTTTTTGTGTTGGGGTTACCAAGAATGGTCACCTTATCTTCGCATGCCATTCGAGCCAAATGAACTGACATATTGGTTTTCCTCCTACTTTTACGAGGTTTTTCCTAGTAATGCCATGTCATGATTGCTATTGCAATCATTACTCATTGTGTGGTTTTTTACCTACACAACAATCAGACATATCTCAAACCCATGTTTGTAACAAGGATCCTCTGTTATGCCTTTTGTCAAGGGGTCTGCTAACATATCATGAGTTGGCATGTATGAAATGAATATTTCCTTTCTCATAAACATATCATAAACATAGTGATATTTGACCATTATATGCTTGCTCTTGGAGTTGTCAGCTCTACTCTTGATTAGAGTAATTGCTGGGTTGTCGTCACAGTAAATGACAACTGGTTCATTGACTATCTGCAGCTTCAAATCTCGTATGAAGCGACTTATCTAGACGATGCTTGTTGCAGCCATATAGTAAGCAGCATACTCAGATTCCTGTATATGCAATATTACACAACTCTATTTCTTACATGCCCAAGAAACAACACCAACTTCAAATAAGAATATTTATCTTCAGGTTGATTTACTATTATCTTTGCTCCCAGCAAAGTCAACATCTAAATATACTACCACTTTAAGTTCATCTGTTTGAAAACACAATTTCAAGTCTTTTGTTTCTTTGAGATATCTCAAAATCCTTTTTACAGTTATCCAATGTTGCCATCAAAGATTACTTTGATATCTACTCACAAGACCAACAACGAAGCTGATATTAGGTCTTGTATATAGCGTAGCATATATCAAGCTACCCACAGCTTGTGCATAAGGAACGTTAGGCTTATCGTCTCCATCACCAAGACAATCAATCTTACTTAGTTTGACCCCTTTTGCAACAGGTATTATAGTAGACTTGCATTCACCCATTTTGAACTTCTTGAGGATATAGTCAATATATCTCTCCTTATTTAGGGATAAAAGTTTAGATTCTCTATCTTAAAAAAATTTTATACACACGATATAGGATGCTTCCCCCATATCCTTCATTTCGAACCTTGAGTTTAACCATGACTTGGTTTTGACAATCATCTCATTGTCATTCCTAGTTAATAATATGTCATCTATATATAATGATAAGACGACAAAGTGGCTTCCACTATTCCAGACATATACACAATGATCAAGCAAATTAGTCATAAACCCAAGTTTAATAATGACATTTTAAAAAGTCAAATACCATTGGCGAGATGATTGTTTCAGGCCATATAGAGATTTTCTCAACCTATATACTTTATCTTCTTGGCCTTCAACTATATGTCCTTCGGCTGCATATAAATGATTTCATCTAAATCTCCATTTAGAAAAATAATCTTTACATCTAACTGACATTAGTCTAAATTATAATATGTAGATATTGTCAGGATTATTCTGATGGATACAAATTTTGTAATAGGGGAATATATTTTAACGTAATTTATCCACTCCTTTTGCGAGAAATCCTTTACAACCAACCTCGCTTTAAACTTATCGATTGAACTATCGACCTTATATTTCTTTTTCAGAACCCATTTATAACATATGACTTTCCTTCCTTTTGGCAAATCAACTAGTTCTCGGACTTAGTTTTCTTAATGGATTCAATTTTCTCATGTATAGCTTTCTCCCAATCTGTTGCTTTTGATGAGCTTATAGCTTGTTGATAAGTCAAGTTATCAGCCAACTTATCTAAATCCACTGAATTACACACTTCTTATATAAGATAAATGTGATAATCCTTTAAGTAGGATGGTGTGGTCCTAGGTTTTTTATGTCCACTTAAAGTTTTGGTTGTTATAGGAAGGTCTTATATGGGTTCAAATGATGATTGATCTTAGATCTATATCTCTTCTATTTATCAATCCATGGTCCTTATGATAAAACTATATTTCAAGGATCTGATATCTAGCTTATCTCTAGATTGATCAAGGATCTTTACATGAGTAATAGATTTGCACCTTTAGAGGTAACTTAGGTTGGGTTTTCTTCAAACCACATCTCATATGGTGTACTAAATATAACCTTACAAGGTACTCTATTGAGTATATACACCGCTGTACATACTACTTCTCTCCAAAATATCCTTGGTAGAGAGACATCTATTACCATTGCACTTTCTTCACTAAGGTAGGGACTGAAACTAGATTGTGCTTTATATATGGCACAATTAATACATTAGTTAATTTAACTGGTATACCTTGTATAAAATTCTAAAGGACCCAATATGCAGAACATCCGAGAAAATATTATTTTCCATATACACATGATGTTTTTCTAGTTTGTACTCCTTTAGATCCATTGCTCCTTCTTTGGTCTTCGAGATATGTCTAATCACTCTTGAGTCAATCCACCAACCAGTCATCGGGTAGTTCATCTAGAGACATTTCAATATCTGCAGATTATGTCTTGCTTCTTCGATTGTCTGCATTATGGGTTGTTTCCTCTACTCTTCTTGTTGCGGCAATCCCTCTTATAGTGTCCCATCTTTTCACAGCTGAAATACTTGACACAAGAAGCGGTTTCCTATATTTTCTTAAAAGATTGACCACTCTTTTTTGTTATTTTTGCCAAACTTTTTGTTTGGTTTATTTCTCTTTTTGTTAGGTTTCGATCTAGACCCTATCTTATCTTGTACTAATGATAAATTTTCTTTTCTATTTTTCTTCATTTGTTGTTGCTTAATTGTTAGTTTCAGGCCCTAGTCTAAGGGAGTGGCGACCATGTTTCATGACGGGAGAAGACTGTTCAATATGGTGGATATCTGTATCAGTTCCAAGATGACTGATTTTGCCACATCTAAATCTCTTATCATTACCGGCATGTGGTTTATATGTTCTACTACATTATTTCCTTCTTTCATTTTGTATGCGTTATATTTATTTAACAACAATTGAATATGTAGTTTGATCATTATATCATATTTAGCCATTATAGAGTCAAACAACTCTTTCGTTGTCTTGAATTTTTTGACGACCCTAATCAGGTCATCCTTCATGTACGTCAAATGACTGTTCTTGCTATTATGTCATCTTTAAGAAATATTTTATACATTTTTCTTTATTACTCTATGGCGTCTGATGATGGCAAACACATTGTTTCCTTTAAAACATACTCTACACCTTAAAGTGTTAGACCTAACGGTATTCTTCTTTTTCATGTTTGGAAGTTTAGACCGTGTAGTTTTTGCCTTTACCAGTTTCGACACACATATTCTGGAGTTCATTTTTATGTGTTTGGCAAATTTAACAAATAGACGATCTAGAAGAAATACATTTACGAAGGAACAAACTACAAATAGCAAAATTTTAATTAAAATGATACACAATATCCCAATACCGAACTAAAAATAACTCATGGTTGTAATGTAAAAATAGGTTGGGATAATTATGTAATTTTTCCAAAAAAATACTGCCTCCAATAATTTCCCAAAACACTAGGGGTAAAACAGTAAGTTTATCTATTTGTTCAGTTCTTTAATTTTTTTAAAAAGATGAGGACAAAACAATAAAATTGGCGTTTATTTTTTTTGAGAAATTTGTCACTGATAGGGGGTAAATACATAATTTTGATCCTTAGTCCAAATATGTAATTTTGACAAAAGACAGGGGCAAATTTCTCTTTTGATACAGGGGTAATTTTGGCAGCACTATAATATCTTTATTCAATAAGGGCAAGAAAGTAATTCAATCTCCTAGATTTTCGTAATTTTCATAAATTGCTATAGGGAAAAATATTTTTTTTGCCTGTGTAAGGGTAAAATTGTCTTTTTATTTGAAAATATCCGGATATTTTGGTAATTTTATTTAGTGGCAGTTCGTAATTTTCAAAAAATGGTTGGGGCAGAATGGACTTTTCAGTCCACTTCTTGAGGTGGTTTTTTGAAACTTCATCCAGCCCTACTTAGCTGCACTCGCTACTAGGGAATTTAAAAGAGGAGAAGAGAGTGGGAGAGATTTACGCGAAGAAGAGAGAGAGAGAGAGGAGCGGTCGTTTGCCGCTTCCTGGTTGGCATGCGGCCGCCTCTATTTCCTCTTCTCGTGTGGCTAGCCTCCGACCACCTTTGGTTCCTCTTCTTATTTGGCTTTAGGCCCGCAGTTACTTGAGATTCCTTTCGCTTGGCCTTAGACCACCGGGATTTGCCTCTTGCTTGCCTACTGGTTACCTAGGTTTTCCCTTTCAACTGGTTTCAGTCCGTAAGGGTTTGCCTCTAGCTAGCATTCCAACTGCCTAGGGCCAAAGACTTTGGTTTTCGACAATTTATCGGTAGGGATGTTTTATCTTCTTCTTCTTTTTTTTTACTTCTCCCCTTTTGTTTTGTACAAAACTAATTGTGTACATGTTTTGCAAGATGAACGAGGCTCTAATACTGCTATTGAACTTTCAGTTGTCTTCCCAACGTCCTCTACAACCTTTTGATTTCCTTGTGTCATGTATACAATAACAATAAATCATTTATTTATGAAGAAGAATAGGTATGAACAGGTATAAATGTTTACTTTTGAGGTTTCCTCAGTAGGATTTTCTTAAGAAGGTTTCATTTTGTGTATGTATCTTTTAATCTCTTCGCTACTTTCTATTTATAGAGCATTGCTTGCTCCTAAACCCCGTCATATTCTCTACTAGGCTTTCCTCTCCTAGAGCCTTTATCCGATCATTTACGTATGAGCATCGTAACCGATCGGTTGTTACGGCTTGTTATGGCCGTTACGACCTATTTCCAGCAACCTTTCTACAAATAACGGTTGAATGACCAATCTAACCATTTCTGCGCTGGGGTTGCCAAGAATGACCACCTTATTTTCACAAAGGACCCACCTCACATGAAACGAATGCACAAGAAATATTGCAAACTTTAAGAAAAGCTCATTCACCATCAGTTTCTTCTTTTTATTAGAAAATTCTAGAAGTCATCTTCCCTTAGCCAAATGAGATCACATCGCTCTTGCACAACGTGGGTGACAATCAAAATGGACTAAGGGATAACGACGAACACATATGGCATTTCTCTGTGTTCTTTGAAATGGAGTAACCAAACAACAATGGCAGACTCATTTTAAGGTGAGGCATGGGCTTTATTTTATCGGAAATCTTAAAAATTGTTGAGTATGTCATAGTATATAAGAAAATATAAGTGGTTTATGAACATAAAATACAAGTGCGCCTCACAAAAAAATTCTTTAACCTCGCAACTGTTAAACACTGTCGGTGTCGTTGCTGTGAACAAGCATGCACACGGGAGCGTTCCTATCGATTCATGCAGTTTTTATGGGAAGATTGTAAAAGAAAAATGGATGCTGAGAAGAAAGTTGTCATGGCCATCACTTGGGCTCAGCTTAATTTCCTTCTTTCTTCCATTTTGCACATCATTTTATGCTGAGGACAATTTTTCATGAGAATTTCAATTTGTTGGCACATAATTCCTAGAAAATGGTATGCTATCATGACAATTAACAACAAAGGCAAACCAAGTTCAAATATCACGAAAGTGATCATAAATGTAGCGAAATCAACGCTTCTGTTTTTATTGGGGAAGCTGGGTTATAGTACCTTCTCAGTCATGAATACCCTGGTTCCGGACTAAACTGTTGAGAAGCAAAAGGACTGGAAAAAGATAAGATCTCTCTCTCTCTCATATATATATATATATATATATGAGAGAGAGAGCTCAAATGGCAGGGCAACCAGAGGGTTAGCGTATGCATGTTAAGCTTCGGCGCCATGCAAGCTTCATCCAACGCAAAAGGTTTGCCCAAACGCTAAACACACACACACACACACACACACATATATATATATATATATATATATATATATATATATATATATATATATATATATATATATATATATATATATATATATATATATATATATATATATATATATATATATATATATATATATATATATATATATATATATATATATATATATTCAGCGTCTAGATGTCGGTTACCATTTGAATGCCAGTTTCTCTACTACTGCGTGCAGCTAGCTAAGCAATTGAGCATAGGAGAGGAGAAGCGGAACATCATTCCTTACATGTTCGGGTGCACCCGCCATGGACGCCGAGGTGGCATAGAACGTCCGGAGCGAGTCCTCTCCGGCGCCGGAAGCACCCAAGTCGAGGGAAGGGATGAGGGTATCGCAAATTGCTGTGAGGGCCTCCATTTGCCATGTGGAGAAATCATTGGCATACGGCGGCCTGCCTCCTCTAAGAAGCCAGTCGCTGCTGGAGTCGTTACAGTTGGAGGGGAAACTCGTCGAGCGCCCACTCATCCCGTCGGCGGCCTCATTCACCTTAATTGTCACTTCATTTGGCTTCTCTGGCTCCAAATTAACTCCAACTTCCGCATGCACACTGGCCATGTTGGAAATATGAATGAAGGAACGGACGGAAGGAAGAAGGAGGAGAAGAAAATTGTGAAGGGTAAGAAGGAAGGAATAGTGAAAGGAAGATCACACGGTAAGAGTGAGGGAACGACTGAAGCCGGAAAGAAAAGACATGGTTTGGTTTTATAAGAAAGGCCAGATTGGCGTGGTGGGGCGGCAGCATTCAATTCACCATGCAACGCGACCTAAAGTTTAAACTCTCGGAAGCCTCGCCTTTTCTTTCTTTTGCCACCGTTTCTGTTTGGGAAATTTACCAGTACACGCCCAATTAACCAGGTAGTCTCAATTCATGAAAACCTTACAGGAGGTTTAGCCGGCTATCTTTTCTTTTTTTTCTTTGATGCAACGGGGAGGCCCAAGCCAGATTCAAGCCCCTGGGTGTCCAACGGATGATATTCAACTTGTGAGTCGACCTCCTAGACAGCTGATGCTCTTTGTGGGGGATATCCTTCCTGCGTTCATGACTCAAAGTGTTGTTCTTACCTATATTGGACGTGGACCTGTCGGTTAAAACTCTTGAATGGAAGAAGTTGGTGGCGAAAATCGTGTTACACATAAGCTTTCACCATTCTCGGCTCGGCTGAGGTAACGGTTGGACTGGCCATCTACGTGTAACAGATAAATCAAAATCGTAATGGTGGATGTTACCGAGATTTTGGATAACATCCCCGTTAACACTCCAAACGAGAGAAGCCACAAGAAGAATATCCAAGATGAGGGGGGAGCGGGCTGCTTATAAAAGGCAGCTATTACAGGTCAGAAATACGAAAAGAGGGTGTGAGACGATCTGTGAACCTCTCCCTCAGAAACTCCTGTGTGGGAACCTTGCGAAAATCCGTTGTATCAACTAAGACGAACAGGTACCTCCGGCAGACACAAGCGAGTGACAGGCTCAACAGCAGCTAAAAAACCCTACGAAGAAGAAAAAAAAAAGGAGGTAAGCATAAAATTTTTTAAAAAAAATGAGGAAAAGAGGGAAGAAAACAAGACTGGAAGATGAAGCAGCAACAACAACAACAAAAAAAACATAGAGGAAAAGGCAGCCGACAGGCCGAGTCTGAGGAAGACGACGGCCGACAGAATCCCAAACAGGCCGACAGGTCGAGTCTGAGGTAGGCGACAGCCGACAGAACCCCGTACAAGTCGAAACAAGCCTCGTCTAAGGCGAAGAAGACCGATCAGAAAAAGACAGGCGAAAGGCCAAGAAAAGGTAGTCAGGAAGCCAGAGAAAGTAGTCGGCACGCTAGGCAGAAGACAGCCAACAAGTCAGAAAAGGCAGTCTACAGGCCAGAGGAAGCCGATAGGTCGGAGAAGGCAATCGGCAGGCTAGGAGAAGGCAGCCGGGAATGCTAGGGACGCAGCTAGCAGGTCGGGGAAGGCAGTCGAATCGCTTCCCCTTCTCTCTACTCTCCCTTCCTCTCTCCCTCTCTCTCTCTCCTTTTTCCGTTTTTTACGCTGGAATCCCTTTTGTATCAGTGAATAAATAAAGAAATATGCGGTTTTGGAAAACCGTGCGCTGGAAAACCAGCGGTTTCTAAAAAACCGCTTCGGGGAATTGACTAAAAAGTATGTTTTGCCCCGATCGGTTTTAAGTATTTACACTTTTGCCATTCTGCAAAATTACTATTTTGTCCATATATTTTTGGGTAAAAAGACTATTTTACCCTTATTGATTAAAATGTTTGTTTTACCCTTCTTGTGAAAATTACGAAATACCGGACTATCATTTTACTTTCCTGCCCTTCTCAGTTTGGATAATTTCCTGCCCTGGCTTGTGACCGATTTTGATCTGATTTTCGTTCATTTATAAGTGATAGATGATTATTTTCAATCAACTATCATCGATTAATTACTTACAAATTTAGTTGGAATTAAATGAACAAAAAACAAAAAAATTGAAGAGATGCCAATTTTTTGGATTTTCTTAAATTTGAAAGGTTGGTTTTTATTGAGATTATTGTATTTTCGTTGTTTTGTTTGAAATCTTTTGATTTTCTAAATATTTGAAGATGTTTTTCGATTTTAGGTAAATGAAAAGGGCGCCGAAATCACCAAGAAAATCCCGATAGAGACGTGTCTCAACTCATGGAGAGACGCACCCGTAGGTTTGCGTGTGTGCCTGTGCATTGCCACTTTTCTTTTTGGTTTTCTCCTACAACGAGAAGGGCGAAATCATAAGATTCATATATGCAAGAAGGATTTTGTTATTATTATTATTATCATTATTTAAAGGATGTTATTACAAGATATTAAATGTAGTACCCAAGACCTCACTCAGGGGTGAACATGTAGACCTTGCCAGTTCCGGGGAACTAAATCGGGACAGTTATCAACCCACGATTCGGTTTCAAGAACTGGAACCGAATTAAACTGGAACCGAATTGGCAGATTCTGGGTTTCGATTCTGTTGGTTCCAGGTTGGTTTTGGTTCTATTTGAATTTTAAAGGATGGGATTTAAAAACTAGAAGCAGAATAGACTTGGAACTATTGGTTCTGTTTCCAGTTCGGTTTCAATTCAGGTTTGGACCAGCCCTAGGGGAAATTTACCCTTTCAACCCACCGGGTCGGGTCCAAATTGGCTACCTCTACCTACATGCATGCAGCAGCCTAAACCCCCGCTAGGGTTCTGGGTCCCGTGGCCTATAGTGGGCAAGAACTAAGACATTCGTGCCAAAATAAAACTTTAGGCCGAATAAAATGTATTCCTCCATAGTTGAAGATTGGATGGTGTTAACACCTTATAGTGGTTTGAGATCAATCCTATGGTCCTCTTATGTGTTAAGACAACAAACTTGGCAACCAAATGGAAATGGTGAAAGAAGTTTGGTTCCTCGGCCGAACGGGTCTTGCTCCTATACCGAGCTCCATGAACCGAATACGGAATACATCAGGTAATTTCAATAGCTACATCGAGTAATATAAGACTTTCTTTTGGTAACATATGAAACTATTGGAAAATATTAAGTTATTATTTAAAAAAAAAAACACCCTACCTTGCATGACACGCCCACCCGACCCTGTCATGCCCCTCTGTGGGGTGAGAACACGAGAACCCACCCCATGTAGGAGTGTCATGGGGCGATACCTGTGAGGAAAGCAAGTAGGGAATAACAACTCTATTTAGAAGCCTTAACACACTTAGCACAAGACAAACAAGAAGTAGTTGCTTCTTTTGCAACCCAATATCGAAAATAATTGATCAAAATTTTCATTTTAATTAGGTTCTTGGTTTTTAGGTTCAGTTTCTATTCCGAGTTTTAATTAGGTTTGATTAGGTTTCTAGTACAGTCTCCCTTATGCTAGATTATTTTAATACTTCCTTTTATTATACAAAATTGTTGTTCTAACTTACTCAATCTTTCTCTACACTGTTTCCACCACCAGTTAAACCCAAATTTGATCATGAATCGTGACCGGTAGTCTCCACCGTTGTATCACGAATCTTCGTCATGGAATAAGGAGAATGTGACTTATCTTCTAGGTTCCAAGCTCAATGGTTGCTAATTGCAGGCTTCCATGTGTGTGTGTGTGTGTGTGCGGGGGCGGGGGGGGGGGGGGGGGGGGGGGGGGGTGAAGGCAAGAAACCCGTTTGGTCACACAATAAATTGGTACAGAGAAAGGGAACTTCCGGATGATGGCTCAATTCTAAATATGATTAAGTTTTGTGGTTGATCATAAATGATTTAAGATCTTATCAATTCGGTAATAAATATTGAGTCTTTCATTGCATTTATTATACGTATTGCTTATTACTTTGTGATGTGTATGCATTATTTTGACAACCTCAAGTCAAGGTTGTAGCATCCCTTTCCAAGGGACCAAAAATACAATCAAGCTTTTTTTTCTTATACTAGGGGAAGTTGATGCTAGGTATGCACACCCCAGGAGTCGAACTCACACCATGTGTCTTGTGAAGTAGAGAGCCCTGCTAGGTGGGCTAATAATGCCTTGAGTGATACAATCAAGCCTTATTTACTCAATATCATCTTGGGTTGGCTACATGGATTTCTTTTCGTATGCTCTTACTCCTAGATATCGAACTCATAACCTTGATAAGATCTTTATGCAGGTGAGCTACGGCTCTTTGTCCATCTACATGAATCTTTGTTGGTCATTGTGCATGCCATATGAACATTTTATATGAACCAAAGCCTCTTGAATGGTTTCACGTGGAAACGGGAACTATATATTATAGCTCATGGATTTCACCATGGGCTATAGACTTTAAGTTGGTTTTCGAAATTCTGGCACCCCACCTCGGCTCAATATTGATCTGTCACTCAAAGAAGGGTGATGAAGAAAGAGTTGTCCCACATAAATGGGGGATAAATGTGAGACAGATTCATCAACTACCTAGATATAGCAATTGATTACTTATCTAAACTGTTTCATATGGATGGCTCAGATCGATTCAAATCCAACTTGCATCAGAAGACATTTGCTTGGATTTAATTAAGATTCGATTCAGATGGGGTTCTGTCGTTTTCACATTTGAATCCAGGTTTCAATCTCGATCTGACCCGAGTCCAAATCAGGCTGCACATGGACTAATAAAGTAGGATTTGGTATTGCTTGGATGTGACCCGAATTTGACTCGTGTACATCCCTTGCTATTAGTTAGCACTTAAAGAATTGAATATAATATATACCTAATATGATTTGACCTGATAATGAGGTTTTTCGTAACTTTAAGTGCATAGTTTACTTGAGTAGGCAGCTCTATCTTTGATTCATATCACAATATTTATCTTAACCTTCCAACCAAAGCGTTAGCCCACTGGTAGGGCTCTCTGATGCCCACTCACAGGTAGCAAGTTTGATTTCCAGGTGGTACAAGCATATGTATGTTAGGCTTTGGCCCCTAATTGTGTGTAGAGAGAGAGAGACAAACACCGTTCTAAATGCATAATGTCCTTGGGTATATCATATTGCATAAACACCTTCATTATTTGATCTTTGACATCTAGATATTTGAATGAAAAGCATCATTGTATTTTATATTTTGTATTTAATGCATCATATATATTAAATACAAAATAATTCAAATCTCCATTATTGATCTAGAGATATTTTAGTAAAATCATGCAATTTAAACCTTATAAAGCTACTACTCCTTATATATATAACATGATAAATGGGCACACCCATTTATGTCCAAACATCTTTAAAGATCTCAACTATTTTATCATTGAAATCAACAATTGAGTTTCAAATTAAAAAATCAAAAAGTATTATTGTACTTTTAGCAAAGTGTATTTAATAAATGTGATACTATTTTACTTAAGGATTTCAATGATCGAACGGTTGAAATGTTTAAGTGATTTTGAACATGGATGGACTATGGTCTCTCTCTCTCTCTCTCTCTCTCTCTCTCTATATATATATATATATATATATATATATATATATATATATATATATATATATATATATATATATATAAGCTTTGCTGATGCCAAGACAGGGTAAGTATACTTGTGGGCCATCATCATCGTCAAGGCTTTTATGAGCCAACTAACCTTTTGGAAAGAAAAATTATAAGAAAAGAGTACATAGCCCACGGTTCAAGACCGTGGGGCCCTTATTGAGTCTTAGACTCGAGCAAAGTTCATGGTGACTGTGGAACTATAATACACAGCACATGGTAAAATTCTTGGCTGCTCACATCACCTCTAACTTAATAAATAGACGATTATAATTTAATAGATGCTCAATTATTGCTAAAATAAAATAGAAAAGAAGAAAAGGTATTACAATTGCACATGAATATAATCACAAAACATACATCATATTGCCATCAACTAGAATTATTTCAGTTCTTAGTAATTTTCTAATTTCCTATGCTTTGGCCATAATATGTTATACATTCTCTTAGTTTCAGTTTATTTCATAAGGCACGTACATCCTGCACAAAATGTAGGTTTAATAAGACGCAAGGCCTATTTGTTAATATTGTATTTATTAGATCACTTGTTCTTAAACTAAGCCTTTGAATTTGATTGGTATAGCGTGCATTGGGTCTGGTTCAGTAAATCCTGGATCCAGTTCACTGTATCGGTACCTTTTCTCTGAAATATTTAGTCACTCCCCGTTAAAAATATAATTGTCTATTAGATGACATATGAACAACATTTTAAATAATATTGCGTGTAAATGTGAACAGATTTGAGAATGGATTATAATAGAAAAGTGTTCCATTCTTAATTTCTTTTTTCAATTAAATTAATCCAATGATGTGAACAAACTTAACCGCCATCCTCGAGTGAACTAAAACCGAGTTACCTAACATAAACATGTCCAGTTCAGAACCAGTCTTGCAATTCAAACCGGAACCGTATTGCCGGCGGAACTGGCAGCAACTGAAATCAGCCTAACCGAAACCAGGTTCATGGTACCCAGAAACCGGTCCGAAACTGATTGTTCCAAACAACCACTATTAAGTTTTACATATTTTCCCTACACCAATTATCACAAACTAATTGGTAGCTCAACAGTCCTTATCGTTGCAATTAGTGGGGAATTCGACTCCCAGAGGGCGGTTAGGAAATGGTTCTCAAACAGTAACTGCAATTGGTAGCTCAACAGTTCCGAAATGGTTCTCAAACCAGAACCGGAACCACTCCGAAACCAAAACTGAAACAGGTCCTGGGGGCTGTTCGGTTCCCGTTTACCCGGAACCATACACGTCTAGCCTAACACATGCACATACACGAACACACACACACACAGATATATATATATATATATATATATATATATATATATATATATATATATATATATATATATATATATATATATATATATATATATATATATATATATATATATATATCATGTTCTTACTACGTACAAAGTAAACTACCTTAATATAGAAACTTCCGTAGCCAACTTTCACTCGTAAATGAAGATCTAAAGTCCGTAACAGATGATGCAATCAAGAATAGCAATTAGCAAATGAACGGCAGGTATCCATGCCGATCAAGTCCGGTGGAAAACTTGAGCCACATAGGGTCGGGTTGGGTTATAATGTCACAAAGAACACGAGTCGGGTTGGTTTCGGACTGTTGAGACCATAGGGTTTCATAAAATGACATGTTTCCCGAATCACTATGAAGTCTTTGAACATGGTGACCATGCCGTTCTCATCAAAAGATTTATGCAACTTTTAAAAATGTAACACAATTTTTAAGTGGGTTTTAAAAGCATTCTTGAGTGGGGATCGGTTTAGAGTGAAACTAAAACCACACTGCAATCCTCCTACCCATTGATCATCCCCAGTTGCAACGTTGAAGTTCTGAGTTCTTATTATGAGAAGCTTGGCACCTAACTTGAAACTTCAATCGAACATGAACGTGAAGTTTGACACGACTTGTTTAAATGTGTGCCAACCGACACTGCTATCATCATACGAAGATCATCAAACATCATCTACACATCATGATAACTTGCGTGCTTAACAGCTGCCAACAAAGTTAACAAGGACCTTGACAGCTTGAAAGTCCTACTTCTTTTCTCCTAATACGTTTAAATGCTTAAATTAATTATTAATAAAACTTTTCTGTCCTCAGCAAATTCTCACAATTTTTTTAAAAAGTCGACAATCAAACTATCCAAGAATAATTGTGGCTTCATTCTTGTAGAACTGTACAAATCAGTTCATTATTGTCCACCAGGAGCTGCGGCTGTCCTTCCTTTCGTGTTCACTCGAAAGAACCTTCATGTTTCCATGGTTTTGAGTTGACACCGGGGGGGTTCTCATGTCTGGTAAGTAGGAGTCTGCGTAACCCAGCTTACCTGTCAACAAGAATAAAAAGATGATGATGATCATCGTCATGGAGTGCGATGTGCTTCATATTCCATTTGACTGATCTTTACGACTTGCGAAAACTACTGTATAGATGCCGGTATATGCTTATCAATGATTCCTTTGTGAAGCATAAGCAAGTTCCCCTAAAAATTCAGAATGAGAATTCGTATCCCATCAAAAACCAATTTCATCGTTGAAAATTCGAAAGCCGTGTTCATAATAAATCATGTGATTCTTCCTAAACTAGCATTGCGTACTACTTTCGCCTTCACAGTAATGAACTAGCTACTTAGATATTTGATTTGTATGTGTCGTCTGTGCGAACTGAAAAACACATATATATATAATATGTAAAACGGATCCGATACTCTCAACGCTTTTTGGTCTCACTCATTACCATTCCTTTTTTGGTGGCACGAGTATATTTGAAAACTTTTAAAATTATACTCATCCTGACAAAAAATAATAATCATCCAATAATATATATATATATATATATATATATATATATATATATATATATATATATATAGAGAGAGAGAGAGAGAGAGAGAGAGTTAATTGCTAGCGGCATCCGTCTGATCCGAATTATATCAAAAGGTTAGAAATCTTTGGGTGAATTTGTATTCTTCTTTTGCTTGATTCTTTTACCGAGCACAACCATGCAAGCAACAAAAGAAAAAAAAAAAGAGGTCCAATAAGAAGAAATGAAACAGGCGACCACGATAAATCAAAGGAAAAGAAAATTAATTAATCCAAAATGAAATTGTATAAATCTGTCCCAGTACAACAGTAAGATGTTAATTTATGTTGATGTGGCTTGAATTCGCATGCAAAGAAAGTCATCCGACCTGAAAAGCTCGTTGTGCAACACGAAATTGACACACTGAAAATCCTTCTGATCATGCACGTCGAGTAGGCATATCTTGCCGAACCACTTAAATTCATCCTCCTTTCTTTCTTCTCCCATTTTACATTTTCTAATTTCTATAAACCAACCTTGTGATTGTGTGTATTTTTCGTATCAATTCGTGCGCCTCGCATAATAATTTACCCGTTTGATCTTTCCCCATGTGATCTGTGATGCTTCCTGCATCCCGGAAAGTATTGTATTTGCCACTGAAATCTAGTGTGCCCATTCTCACGATGCCTCGGCTTAATTAAAGAGTTGCTTGGTGGCTGTTTTGGGTGTCTAAAGTTGTTGATAGCCTGAGTTGCAGAGGGACTGATTAGTTTCGTTAGGATCTTCCTTTCACAAGTGTTCTCAAGTATTATATTACCAACTATTGACGAGGGTCTAACTCATCGTAGCGAGCTTGTCGATCATAAACAATTATTGAAACTTTATTAAACTCTAGAGATCTTTTTTCCTTTTTCTCTTCATTACAAGTATAGACCTTTTGCATAGAAAAGGTAAATAACAATTTATAAAGAATCTTTCTTAATAAACATGACCTTCCTGGATAATAAATGAGTAACATTTCAAATCATGAAATTCTTAAAACTTATGACAATTCGATTGCCGAGTGTTTGGGCTTCTGCACCTTTTCATGTTTAAATAACAGAGCATATTTAAATTGGCAGAAAGAATGAGAAGGGATGGATGAATTAAAGCAGAAACGGCTAACAAGATTGCATATATTTACTTGTGTATAGATACGCAGACTTCATACCACAGCAGGACGTCTTATTTTAGCATCTAAATACAAAGCCTAGCAGAACAAAGACTTCTTTATATACAAACAACCATATATTGATAAGAGAGACCTTTACTATAACGTTGTCGTTCTAACTAGAAACAGAGGAACCCAGCAACCAAGGTAGCATTAAAAAGTTAGATTTTTCTAAGGAGGATTTGGCATTTCACTGTCGAACTTATTGAAATCTGATATGGAGACTTGGCGATGGCTGTCGATCGATGATCCGGGGAAAAGACACTCTTCACTGGAAGCACTGTCATCATTGCACATATCAGTGTTGTCACCGAGATATCTTTTCCCTGCTGGTACATTTTCTCCACTGATCACGGTAATCTTTCTTACCATCAAAGAGTTGATCTCTGAGATCTTAGAATTATAAAATCCACGGTTCACATGGTTATCATAATCTTTTCCATTTCTCTTTGCAGCCAAAGGCATGTCTCTTGCATTAGATAGGTAAATTTCTGATACGAATATAGCTAAGAGGAATATTTTACTGGAGATCTTCATTTCTCCTGTCAGCAAGCAGTAAGAAAAGGACAAAATAAGAAACAAAAGGAGCAACTTAATTGATTAAATTCAGCAACGTGTAAACTATGACAAAGCATGTAAACAAAACCTGGTGACTGATTTTTACAATTAGCAACAATAATCTGATGAGAGACAGTATGCTTCGTACTTTTAATTTATAGAAGTCCGCAGCAATAGTTGCATAAATAGGGTGGCACTATAGCCACTAAGCGATTCACGCCTGAGGTTTAGCCACTGTAATGGATAATTATGTGCTCAAGGGCCATTTACAGCGTTTCAATAAATAGCGATTAAACATAAAGTGACTAATTTGGAATACATGTAGACACTACGGCCAACACTATTCCCTTTCGCTACCGACTTTCCATCCAACATGATGCTGTCTAGCATTAACGGCGATAGTTTGATGACTGATCTCTTCACGATATTCTTAGTTGCCACAACAGAAGAGATCCCCGCTATCCATTTTAGACTTCGTGTTGGTTTAGAAGTTTTAAGTAGGCAAATATTTCTTCGCTTTTGTGATGACAGAAGTTGGCATAAAAGTTCCATCATCACAGCAACTGTAAATCTAATGAGGAAATTTTAATAACAAAATAGTAAATCAGTCGTTCATGAACTGAGCAACAGTTTCAATGAAGGATAGTTTTGCAGTAAGGTTTTATAGTGAGGGCATAGCGCAATGATAAGTGCTAATGCAAGCTGTTTCAACATAAAGAACCAAAGAAAAACTTTGCCTATATATCCGAGAGATCAAGAACTGGCGGTTTGACATATATATGTGCGCACCCTTAACTTTTAACCAGCCTTCTGTACACACTAAGTGCATCTCAGTATTCCGTGTTTCTAGATTGTGCTTAACTTACCGGGTTGGTCACCAATCTCGGTGCTTTAAAATATATATAGTTTCCGAGTTTGGACAGGATTGGATGTACTAGTGCTGGAAACTGATCATCTTACCAAATTTTAACTTGATCGTAATGCATCATCCCTCTTCCTTCTCCGGGCTAGATGTCAGTTGTCTATGGGCAAATCCACCAGATTTGGGGAGTTATATAGGTAGGTGCACTCAAATCATATTAAAACTGCACTACACCAATTACTTGAAAGTTCATAAGAGATGACTGAATTCTGAAATTCTAGGCAGGTATTTTCACAAAATTTTGGCAAATAGTGGCAGGTCATAATAGCAAATCTAATTCTGTGTTTTTCTTTATCATGAAAGAATAGAGATCATAATCCTTTAATGAAAGTGCGATCTTTTTCCTGTTATTAGTGCCACTATGCTTTCCAAATTCTCAGCATATGATCTTTTCACTATATGGCTGAATATTTTATGGTTTCACTAAATATTTTCTCAATGTAGTGGGGATTCCATCATTATTTTGAAGTATCTTAATCGCCAATATTCTCTGCCCTGAGACGAAATAACAAGATATTGGCACATTAGTTGTTTACAAATTGATTATGGAATCTCCACTTAGATAGTCTTCTAAAATCTTCGAAATCAAGGTGGAAGAAACTAAAATAAGAAACCCAATTCGGAGAGAACGAAGAAAAATAAGAAAATACATATACTGAAGTTCGAATTGGGGAAGTAGATAGTGATGCATGTTGGTAACGCTAGTCGGTGCACGCTAGAACCATTAAAAAATAATGGTTGCTTTAATAGAAGTAGTCAAAGGCGGAAGTATGGTGTTAATACATAAATCAAATGACGCGATTATTTGGGTACATACCAAGACAGTTTATTCATTTGTATGTCCTTGCTTCTTCAAACATAGTGCAATCAACTTGTAGTTTTCCTCACGAATTTGGCAATTAAAGATTTGTTTTGAAGGTGGGACTATAATCATTTCCTTAAAGGCCTCTTGATGTAAAGGACAGTTCAAAAGACTGTAGTTTCAATGAAAACAAATGCGGGCTGGTTAGAGGCCATGCACAGTGTTCATTCCTTATCAGTTAATCGCCATGTGGGGTTAGGGAAGACCCGAATCAGACGCATTGACATGGTTCTGTTTCCTGAAGGAGTTCACTTTTTCTTATTTAATTAATAACCAAAACCATCTTTCTGATACCCTGTGTATAACAGGTGTATCTCCGTCCGGTGGGAGTTAGAACCCGTGAATGCTGACCCAGCAGCCGGATGCATTTACTCAACAATGATAACCATGGGGAGATATTCCTTCAAAACCCTATTTGGTTGGGAAAATGCTTAGGTGATCCTGTGCAATCCAACAGGAAGTTCTGTTTTCGGTCGATCAAAATACTCCCATATATATGTTCTTTTCTATTGAATAATCACTCAGAGCAACCACGCTTTTGGGGAGGTGGAAGAACCAAGCACATTTTCTGAGTGACATGATTCTTCTTAGGTTGGCCCGCCTCCATTTGGATCCTCCTATCTCAAATAGATTTGGATTTAGTTCTCGTAGGAACTCATCCTCTTGCCATGCTTCCTCATGTTACCCCTCCCGCACCTTTTGGAACTCCATGAATGTTAATTGTCTGATCACGTGGACGAGTTGGGAACCAGTGCGTCTCGAATTCGTTGTCCGCTGATGCGTGAGGTTGGTACTAAGTCTATTTGGTATTGAATTAAGATCTAATGGCGATGGGCTATGTTGGGAGTGGAGTTACAGAATGCTTGTGGGATGGAAACGTGTCTTATTCATCCATGCGATTTCATGTATCCTGAAGTGATTTCGTTAAAACTCCACCGATCTCTGCGTAAGTCTATTGCAATACGTACACAGCCAAAACCTGAACTCTTTCCCTGTAACATCCTCTAAACCTTACCCAATTTGTCTTTCCTTCGGGAGTAGTATATTCTATAAAGGCTTCTCAATTAATTGTTACCTCTCTTATATAAAAGCCTCTCTACTAACAGTTGTATCTTTCTTCAACAAGGGCCTCTCTAAAGAACGTTGTATCGCCGGTGAAAGGGCCTCTCACCATCTTGGATGGATTCCACTAACATTAACGATATTCAAGTTTATCTGTTTCCTTCGTGAGCAGAAACCATTTAGATAATTATCATCTTGTATACGCTATTTATGGAAATGGCTTAATTTGTATAGTGTAAAATGACTCAAGTCCTTCATTGTTATTCATTTGCATTCTGTTACAGAAACTGGTGGAACAGAAATAAACTTGAAGGAAATTGGTCCATAGCGCCCTGAAGATTTTGTGCAAGTCTCATTTTGCAGTATCCTGTCCAAGCCTTTCTCTCCTTGTGATCCCGCCAAGAAGCACGCCTTATGCTGGCATTGTTGCCTACATCTCTCTCAATGTCTTATCTGCTAGTTAATTATCTTAGATAATAGAACGTAACGCATCATGCATACCATCAAGGACAAGCAAACAGTGTAGGACATAGGAAGAGATCAATAACTTTCTTAATATAAATTGTAGGGCATAGAAAGAAAGAGGAGGTACCCAGTCTCTCTCTCTCTCTCTCTCTCTCTCTCTCTCTCTCTCTCTCTCTCTCTCTCTCTCTCTCTCTCTCTCTCTCTCTCTCTCTCTCTCTCTCTCTCTCTCTCTCTCTCTCTCTCTCTCTCTCTCTCTCTCTCTCTCTCTCTCTCTCTCTCTCTCTCTCTCTCTCTCTCTCTTTCTTTTCACCTTCGTAGATAGCCAAACAAAAGAAAAGCTTTTTTTTCATGAGATCTTTCCATCACACAGACGTCCTGAATCCTAAAGAAATATTGAAGTCACATGTTACCTTTTTTTAGACATGTATATAAATAAGACCAAGGAAATTATGGATCCAATCTATTAATCCAATGTATACAAAAATAGCCGATTTTGAGATTATCAGGTGTGAAGATCACATCTATATGTGTTACTTTCTCTAAAAGCAAATTATGTACTAAACTTTTCAACTAAAGTGCAATGTACTCGGTAGATGGCATTACTCGTATGAGAGAGAGTCGTTATAATCTATAAGATTGCTGAAGATGATAGAGGGAGGGTTGTTTATTTATTTTGTGAAAACTTTATGTACTTACCTAACCAATATGACACATTTCTAGTTCACAATCATTTAAGGACCGCTAGAGCAATTGATTGCTCATTAAATTACAAGCACATCAAATGCCAAGTATAAACCAGCTGGCTAGCGAATTTGTGGTTGTCTTCAATGTTTCGGCTATCATGGCAGTCCTAATCTAGACCCCTGGCTTTTAACTGGACCAGGATGGAACATGATCGCCGAAGAAACTAAAGCATTCTATTTGGCAGAGATGATATCGTGAAGTTCATGAAATCAAGTTCGAAGATCATCTTACATACAAGGATGGTTTGAGATCCATGTACGAAAGAAGTTCCTCAGTTTTCCACATACTGCAAGTGAGACTTTCCTCCATTCATCCCTTTGTAGTCCATGCCACGTGTATAATCGCCCACTCAATCCAGGCCGTCAATTAAAAGGTTGATCCATGAGCTCAGATGTCACCACTTCTCTACCCTTTACAATGTTCGTGATTCCTCCCAAGGCAGTGCTTGTTGTAGGGAACATACTAGATTTTATTGCACTCGCCCACATTTCGTCCACTAATTCCCGAAAGAAAAGGCTAGTTGCTTGTATGCAGAAATAAAGCGTTGAATCAATAGCATAAGCATGCACTAGAAAGAAAATGTGGTGAGAACCGGAGACACAAAAGTAATTGTGGAGAAAAAAATATGAGCGTTGAGGGCCAGAACCGTCGCTTGGGTGGAAGACAGAGACAACTGTATGTGTCGAGCAACTACCGCACAATTATTAATCACCTCTAGCTTTTAGTCTTCCACCCTAATATTTGCAAAATCCTGTAGTCGACATGACTTCAGTGCATTTCCATGTTACCCTTCATTCCCGGTTGTGCGATTAGAAGCACTCTCTCCATCACAATTTTAGTGATAATTCTTACCGAAGTGGTTGCTTTGTGATGACTAATGTCAAAATCCACTTATTGGTGGAGAATCCATACCATTTCCACAAGTGAACGTAAGGAACCAGTGGTCGCTCTATAAATAACTGATAATGATCTGCTTGAGGTAACCAAAGCAATACCTTCTATATTCTCAGTCACTGGGGTAGTACTTCGAGGTAATTAGACTAATTCACTTGCGTAGATAATCTCAATGCAACGAAGCTTAAGTAATGTTTCAGCATTATTTCGTTGAAAGTCTTACATGAACATGTTTTGCATAAGCTTCTGATTCTGTCTATCTTTTCTCGTTCAACGCGTCATTATCTTTCTGTTTACCTTATGAAATTTCACTTGGTTCTTTGTTTGCAGATCGAAAATGAAACTAAAATCACTGCTCATTGTGTTACTGGTAGCGCTAACGTACTTCGCACTCCATGTTCTGGTTGTGGAAGCGGAAACCAACAACAGGAAAAAGCACAAACTGAGAAAATTGCTAGGCGAAGAAGTAGCAGATAACACTACAGACCAAAAGAAGGAAGAGATTAGTGACTATCAGTATAATAACAACGGAGCAGTCGAAACAGGTTTTGGGCTGAGAGGCAGTGCTATTGATCTGAACCATCACAGCATTCCAAGGCCGTACTATTCCAGCTGGGGCAACGACCCAGGGGATGGTGGGAGCACCGGCGAAGATATCGTTGGCATTCACAACTAAAATAGCACCTTAGAAGCTATTGTATCATCTGAGATGTATGATGGCTGCCATCCTACACCGAGCCCCATCAATCCGACTAAATGCTTTTGACGGTTGAATGCGTGGATATGGTGTAGGGCTGTCAGCTAACACCTGCTATATAGATGACGGGATTTCATGCAGATGATACATGAGCCAGTTGAAGACAAATAAGCACCCTCCGACGATAAGGCCGTAACCTTGGGTATATAAGTTGCCAGCGACGGTTGGTGCATGGTTATAGTATTACATTTAGCTAGGAAAGTGGTCATATTGTGGTTGTAAATTAATAGTAAACAAAAGCCCTACCAAGATCAAGATCTCTCTCTCTCTCTCTCTGTGTGTTTTGTGTGTGTGTGTGGGGGGGGGTGCTTGTGTGAGAATGAATAGTTTTCCTCACCGTTTATTTGCTGAGCTTGAAGCCAAAACCGTGGCGAAAAGTATCGTCACCAATCTCTTCATTTTGCTGTTGAAATTTGAAGCAGGACGACACTGTTGCAGGCCTCTGTTTATCCGCCATAATTGGACCACAACTGCGCTGTATCCTAACCATCCCCAATACCTTTTTTCCATCTAGTGACAATTTAGGGGCTACCAAATTGATCCTATAACAAGTTTAAAGTTCGAAGCCTAAGGCAGCTAGCTGCTTTAGTTACCTTGTCCACAAGCCACCCCTGCTTCTGCATGGCGTTCTTCGAAGAGTTTATAAAGAACTTGGAGTACTAAAAGATATCTGTACCCAAACTGTATGCATCCACTTCCTCAATACTTTCACATCGTAAACTCTTATGAATGTATAGCTTTCAAATCACAAAGAAGAATTTACTTCCTTGACTCCGTAGGAATGTAAGTAGGGATGGTAATGGGTTCTTTCTAAGCCGATATATGTATATAGAGAGAGAGTTACATGTTCAATTCAATACATAGTAAATCTCCTCAAGCATTTCCACCATTTGATTGCAAAGATTTGAATTGAAAAATAAAATATATTGTTATTAAATATGAGTACAAAGGTACAACGATATACTTGCTTTTTGAGATTCAAATCTCTATCATTTATCATCGCGATTGAACGATAGAGATGTTTAAAGAGGATTGAGCACAGACTATATATACTCAAATCCATCCAACCTTCAAATCTATTCAAACATTTTTATCATTCAATTGACATGATAATAGTGAAAATTTTAGTATAAAAAATGAAATATATTGTACTTATACTTTTCATATAATGAACAGTAATACATTTCATTTTTTAAATATTCTCTGTTAATTGTGTTGATCAAATATATATAGACATAGATGCACATACATACATGGATGTATGGCAGGTGCTGGTCGGTGCAGTATCAGGTCGGGCATGAAATGGGGCATCTTGTCCCCGTACCTAGACCAAGACCAGAATATGATTAGAGCGGGTATTCCCCGCCCCATTTGGGTCAGGTTGGGTCATTGCGACCCTTAGATGTACGTATGTAGCACCTATGTACGATACATATTTATAGTTAAGTAAGATTTGAAGGTTTATATTTTTTTCTTTTTACGTCAGCAGATGTATATTTCAAATTCTAAAATCGCGTGAAGTATCATATTTTATGAACGACTGACTTTTTTAATAAAGGGATGACTTCATTTAGTACCTTATTGGTCAGGCCATCGTACGGTAAGTTCTCGATAAAACCATTTTGGTAAACGCCATTTCTTCCCATTCAACGTGACTCTTGGTTGATACAACATGATTATGAAGCAAAAATTAACTCAAAAAATTGAATAACACGTATACAAGCAGATTCCATTTAAAACACATTCAACAATATTATGAATTGTGGAATTTGAATTTATCAATTCATTGATGCTGCCAAGCAAGCCGATAATTAACTTGATTGAGAAATTACGATATTTTTTAATGAAGTTTTCTTTTTTATTCAAATTGAGAAGTTACCATGTGAAACTAAAGTCAAAATTTTCCTTTTACAGTGTAGACAATTTGAAGAAGATGGGGTCGTTAACTCGGTGGTTTATTCAGAAAGCTTAGAATGAGGGGGGACTGACTTCAAAAAGTAACTTTCCCCGTTTAGAAAAGGTAATTGACTTGTGCCTGTTGTGACTCAAAGTCCAAAAGGATTCGGAAATTATGTACATAATGTCACATATCATAAAGGCTATTATATATTGAGAAGTTATTTAGTAAATTCATTAGACAGTGTAAGCCAACACATTATTTAGTAAATTACATAATGTCACATATCATAATGTCAAAATTATGTACATAATGTCACAGATTTCTACAAACTCGAAATCTACCTTGCCAACACACCTCCATCGGATTGTATACATATAAAGAGTGCTATATGTGATTTCCGGGTGCATTTTGGATAAATTCAGGTTTTGCTGGTCACCTCTTTCATATCCATCATCCAAACTAACACAGATTATAGATTATTTTGGATGTTCTAGAATAAGCCAACTAGAGTTATGAAGAACAAATCAAATTATGTTGAATAATTAGATACAAGAAATGGAGTCCGAACCATTATGATCAAATCCAGCAATCAACTGAAATGCTCCTACAGACCAATCAATAGATAAGGAATTAGAAAACAGGGCCCGACCCAACACATAAAACTTCCTTATACCCAAGTTCTCATGGGTCCACAGTCATGACAATCGCAAGCTTTCTCTCTCCAGAGATGTGATTAAACAACATAAATTTTTGAGGATATATTCACCGTACTGTTAATTAGTCTACGAGATAGACAAAAGAACAAGCTTTTTCATATTACAGCCAACAAGTATTTGATGTTTACTTTTGGAATTATTGCGCAAAATATATTTCAATCGATTATCGTTTGAGCGATATCCAACTCGAACTCCATAGACTTCCTCTGTCATTGATCCCACACCACAAATTAGGATCTCTGCCTATCAATAATGAACGAAAAGGATGGATTATAAGCATGCTATATATATACTACACGACATAAAGTAGAGCCTGCTTATATTGACTTTTAGTTTTATAATTGTATTTTTATCTTGCCATGTATAAACATTTCCCTCCCATTTTAGTAACCAGAAATGATTTGCAGACATTGACCTGATCTCGATGACTTCGCAGTTGTTTCTATGATAGTTTAGCTTCCTTTCCCATATAGGCTAATGAATTTTAGCTGGATTAAGAAACAATCTACATGAATCTATTGTCAATCATCTTTGGCTGGCCTTTATTATACATGAAAATTGAATGTCGTTCAAACGCAAGAACTCCAAATTCTCAATGTGACAATAGAACAATGAGATCCGCTCCCATGAGGACCCTTCTGACCTATGTTCTTTAAATTGTCATCTCAACTGAATCTTGATCAAGCAGCTTTTCCAGACACTCAGATATGGAATCGTGAATAATTCAGTCACCAAGAAATATTGTCGTCATCATTATGCATCAAATATTATGACAATTAAACACAATGAGCTTTACCCTTCGTGCAGCTAGCAACTGGAACTAGTAAGATGTGGCTCCAACTGAACTTGGCCTTTACCCGAACAAAATTCCGCTATTGCAAAACAGTCGTATTTCTGTTCTTAGCTATTTCTTACAGAGCAAGAAAAGGATTCTAATTTAGCCGATTAGATCGTGCCAATCCAATTTTAGAAATACTACTTGAAGGTCCATCCTTTTCTCCGCTTGACTTGCTTCCCAAAGTCCACGAAGAGCCACCCGTCCTTGAGAAATCTTTTCCACAAAGATAATGAGAAGAACGATTTTGCATGGCCACCTTGGTTGCTTAAAGAAGGGGCATCTCCTTTGTGACTCACTCTCTTAGTGGGTAACTGTTGCTTGCCTTTGTAATTGTCACTCCATTAGCTTGTACCCACCATATATGTTGATTCACTTTTTCCCCCTCCTTTATTACATCTGCACACTTTATTAGGTCATCTTCTTTAAGTGGGATTGCGATATGCTGCTATTACGATCGCCATTAAATGCCAAAATTCCCATTCTACATCATTTTCAGATTTTAATATTCAACGATTGAACAAATTCTGCTCCCCACTCGAAAAATTGCTCTATCTAGTGGAGAACCCATTACCCGTATTTAAACTCAATAATTTTGCGGTCAACATCAACAATGGAGTCTATATATGGCTCTCTTCTCAGTGAATTATGTCAAAAGCAAAGGAAGAAAATCCAAGAAGAGCATTATGGAGTTAAGGATGACTCTTAGTTTTGCTACTTTGTTATTAGTTATGATGGCAAATTACTCTATCGCAACAAGGGGAATCGTTTGGATGGAAGATACAGGAAAAGAGAAAGAAGAGGCAATCAATGAAGAATTCTTTACTCAAGAAACAGAGAATATGGGCATGAGTGGTAGCAGTGGATCTACGTACCATGGAAGTTATATCAGCAATCACCACAGCATACCGAGACAAGATTATCCAAGCTATGGAGGCACTCCCTCTCAGGGAGATGGTGGTGGTGGAATCGATGACGGTCCTCGCAATTGAGTGTGGAAGTAGTGATTTTCAACTATATATGAGAGGTTGGCCACGGATGGCATACTTATGTATACTGTTTTCAAACTTATCAGTTACTTTGTAAGCCCACGGGAAGGTAAAAGTAGTGTAAAGAGCATATTGGTGTGACAAGGGGCAAGCAGTCAGGGATTCAGCACACATCAGCGTTACTCCTCTTGCAGCAAACCTGGCCCTGGGTGAGGTTCCTAACCTCCGAGCTGTCCAACCCCTCAATTGACAGTTTGTGCGAGTTGTAATGCCAAAAGACTTACCAATGGTTGAATGTATATTAATAATGTTACTACTTTGTGCTCTCTCTCTCCACTTCTTATAAAAGTTCACTTGAATATCATGAATCGTTGAGAGAACAAGAATTAATAATATTAAAATTATGAATCCAGAAAATTTAATTGAAAGGAATAGTAGGAGCAATCACTCTCATTCAACTAGCTGTTAGCAGGGTTCAAGAGTGCCCGGCATTTTTTGTTTTGATGCTGGAAGGTGTCCAACAGATGGAACCTTCATGCTCTTATTATATAAGTCATTATTCTTTCTAGTAAGGGCCCCCCTAACCTTATCTTGCCATCAAATAAATAAATAAGTTGAAAGGAATAGAAAATGAGAAAACTGGTATAACCTCATGTATGGAAGATGGCTACATTGGGAAAAGATTTCGTGTCTCTCATTCCATCGAATTGCTGAGATGCACGGATGGGGTTAGGATCAGGAGATACATCTAAATGCTAATTATGAACTACAGATAATTTGCTTATCCTCTTCATTTTTTCACATGACAGAATATCAACTAGAGGCATGTTCTGCGGCAATTACGGAGATATGAACCATTGCTATTTATTTTAATTAAAATCAGTGAGATACTCAATGAAGCATAAGATGAACACTGTGAGTCGACCTTCTAGTTTTCTTATTGCTGTGGTGACTTCCATCACCACCCGTTATGAGGCAATCAACTGCCAGCTACTGCCACCTTCAGCGTCACAATAATACTACGGTTACCATATCTGGACATGGCCGGTTCCAAAAGAACCTTGAATGGGAACAGAGCTGGTCCATCCTCCAACTCTAGGTCTGGTTTTGGTTCTGCTGTTTCTGGGTTGGGCTTAGTTTTAGTTTCATTTTAATATTTTATGAAATAAAGTTGAGATTTTAAAACCGGAAAAAAATGGAACCACAATTTCCGGAATGTCAATCTTCTCTGATAGAAAAAAATTGGATTCGGCACAGCCTTTATTAACCACGCATATTGTGTATAAGCTGCATATGGTTAATTCGTATATAACTGTGTACAACACATTTTGAAATTTCATTGTATACAACACACAATTTTGGACGGAGAAAATGCACCACGGCTTTGTCTTGATTCTAACAGTAAAGAAATCCTTGGACTCCACTAGTATCTGTTCTAGTTCAGAAACCGACAGTGAACGGTGGAGTTCCTGGTTGCAGTTCATTTTAAGTTCTAGTTCCCATAGTTTTGGTTTCAGGGGTCGTTTGGGTCCAGTTCAACCAGCAGTGCATGAACTAAACCTCCAACTGCATGCCCTATCTATCACCTCCACCAGTCATCCCATGGCCCATACCATCATCCTTCACCATTGCTGTCACAAATTGTTGCCTCTATCATTACGATCATTATCAACCACAACTTGACACTTCTACCAGTGCTGTTTTTCCTCATTTCTTTTTCTTGTAAAATCAATTCCCAGCATTATCAGAATGGGCAAGTTCCAAAGCACATTTAACTTTTATATGCCCTGATTAATACTGTATAACACCGTTTTGTGAAATTACTGATACGGATCATATTACAGTTACAATCATTAAACTAGGGAAATGCGTCAATAAGTTTTCGGTGTTTTCTCTCCCAAATCCACCACAATTCAAGCTAATCCCAAGTTCATCCATCAGGTTAGATAACTCTGCTAATATCTGATGCCAGAGCTTGTGGAAGACCCCTGCAGTTTGAGACTTTAGAGACCCGCCTCTATTGTGGCCTCTTCCAGTTCCCCGTGTTATCCTCTGTTGGTGCCAAAGAGGCAAAGACACCGTATTCTCTTCTATTTTGCTCAAACAAAACCTCATGCATCTACCTGAACATTCTTCTTTTATTCACTACCGAAATGTACTTGTCCTTAGGATTTCTTTATCATAATTAAGTGTTAATTAATTACGTGTCATCGAACACCTGGCCAACTTTGTAACTCGTACCCACTACCAATATAATATCTTTTGCAAACTCTTGTAAATCAAAAGTTGGTGTCAAGCAGATCTCTACACATTAGTACCCATTCAACGCTGTAACCTACAATGAGGCCAAAATGCCCCAAAACTGGCCATTCTTGGGCACCCAATGACCAAGACCCTGCTCAACCCCCGTGAATAGACCAAGCTTGGATACGCCTCAGAGTGAGTCATGTCAAAAAACCACAGGGTGTGGCCTGCTCATCTATTAACTGCCCGGATCAGACTGGCCCATCCATATCCATTTTTAGAAAAAGAGACCTGTTCAGATGGAGATCGTATAATATACGTTGAAGGTATAGCAGAAAAATATAATAAAACTTTACATGTGTCTGTGTTCATGGTCGGCAGTGGGCAAAAAATAGTTCTTTTGAGCAAATGCACGTAAGGGATGTGCTGCAAATCCAAAGCAGGGTATCTGAGCTGCCTTTCACGTAAATTAAATTCGACATGATTGCGGAGAATATATAAATGTAAACTGATAACAATAAACAATTGATGGAAGGAATAAGAGGAGAAGTTACCAACCGTAAGAAGACGAAGGCAGAGGAAGATAGCACGGGAACCCATCATGCCAGACGATTCTCTCCCCTTTTGCTTCTCCTTCCGGGTTTCGCGGTGACCGCGGCCCCACCCTGCCTCAACTTCAGCCAACCCCTTCAGACTCTTATTCACAATACTTCGTGCGCGGGCGTCACCGTCGGCTCCGCTCTCTCCGAGGCTCGGATATCACAAAAACAACGCCTTTCCGAGCTTTTGCCCTTGATTCTATTCTTTGGCTTTCGCTTTGCTTTGTTTCTTTCATTCCTTTCTGCCTCTCCTCTCTTGCTTTGTTTCTTTTCAATCCTTTCTGCCTGCCAATGCTTGCAAGTGGCACGAACTGGCGGTAGTAGCATGGGTTTCAGCGGGAACTGCGGTTTTCAGTAGACAGAAATCTGGCGCATTGTACGAGAGAGACCTTTGAACCGTATTTCAGGGGGCATCATAATCTAGGTCTGCCATTGTCTTCAGCAGTTTTGCGTAACCCATCCTCCAGTGTCCTTTTTCTCTTGAAAGCTGCTCTCTCTCTCTCTTGAGAGTTTTGTGAGAAAGAAGTACGTCCAAGAAAAACCGTAAAAAAAAAAGAGTACGCCCAAGAAAAAGATAAGGGTCATTATTGTTGAAATCAAAATCAAGCAGAAAAGAGAACTGCATGAGACATAAATGGCGGATCTGAGTGGAAACTCTGTTCTCTGAATTTTATATCTAGCAGGTAGCATCTTCGAGATTTGTGAATAGGGAACTTTGAGCACTGTACAGAGTTATTAATTTGCAGATTTTCTTTTTGATCATTAAAGCTACTCACCGCTTGGCATTGTGGTTTCTAATCCGTCAATGTGCCCAATGATACATATAACATTAGCTATCAAAATGCCTCTGTGATAACTTGTCTCACAAAGATCATCGATGATGGACAATGTTATTTTTCCATTGGACAAAGTAAGATGCAATTTATTTATCAAAATAATGCGGTCCAAGCAGGACACTAGATACACTAAGTTTTTCATATCCAACGTGGTTTCGGATGTTTGAAGAGGCCGTTTTCTATGCACTGCTGTTGCATGACCTTCCAGATGCAAGTCACAGACATCTCGAGAAATATTGAATTAGTGGCTGTTTTGCTAGCCAAAGCAAACTAATTAAGTAGGGGCGGACAACATGGATTTTAGATCGCCACCAAGCTCAATATTAAAAATCAATTACTTGTTGCGTAGTGAACCCCCTCATTCTCAAAAGAGGGGGATTTTAAGCATATCCCCATCTTTTAGACCCATGCGTTTTCTTATTTGTCAAGCTTTGTTAACCATGTAGAGCTTAATTAGCTGCTACGTTTAATGAGTTACTTGACATATTTTGGTGAGACTCTCCTCCAACCAGGCGAAATCGAGTCCATGTGGCTGAACATAACAACAACAACAACAACAACTAAGCCTTTTCCCAAACTAGACGGGGTCGGCTACATGGATTATTTGTTTCCACAAATCCCTATCGTGTGCCATGTTAGCAGTTAACTCCCAATAAGCTAGATCATTCTTTATTGTTTCTTTCTAACACTTTTGTGGTCATCTTCTACCTCTTTTAATACTTTCCAAATTTAGTTTTTCTAACCTTCTTATAGGTTCTTTTTTTGATCTTTTCTATATGTCCAAACCATCTTAAACGATATTCTCTCATTTTATCCTCTATTGGTGTCACTCCTAATTTGTTTCTAATAACCTCATTATGTATACGGTCTTTTCTTGTATGACCACTCATCCATCTCCACATCTTCATTTCTGTCACATACATCTTTTGTACATGTTGATGATTAACTGCCCAACACTTAGAACCATAAAACATTGTAGATTAAATTGCTGCTCTATAATATTTACCTTTTAACTAATGGTATCTTCTTATCACAAAGAATACCTTATGCTCCTCTCCATTTTAACCGACCAACATTAATTCTATGCGTAACATCTCCATCAATTCTTCCCTCACTCTGAAAAAGTGACCCTAGGTATTTAAAACTTTCCTTTTGGGGGATGCAATGTGTGCCAATTTTAATTTCTATGTCCTCTGAGGTAACCAAATGATCAAACTTACATTCTATATATTCTATCTTTGTTTTACTAAGTCGGAGGCCTTTGCTTTCTAATGTTTCTCTCTATAGTTCTAATTTTCTATTAACTTTTTCCTTAGACTCCTCCACTAATACAATGTCATCTGCAAATAACATACACCAAGGTACTTCATCTTGAATATGTTTTATTAACTCATCCATCACCATTATAAATAAGTATAGATTTAAAGTTGATCCTTGTTATAACCCAATATTAACTTCAAAGAAGTCTGTCGTTCCTTTATGAGTCCTCACACATGTTTTTGCACCATCATACATGTCCCTTATAAGGTTAATATATGTCAATGGGATACCCTATCATAAGCTTTTTCTAGATCAATAAATATCATGTGAAGGTCTTTCTTTTTTGCTCTAAAATGTTCCATAAGACGTCTCAAAAGGTTAATCACTTCAATAGTAGATATGCTTGGCATGAATCCAAATTGGTTCTCTATTATACTTGATACTTGTCTTAACCTACATTCGATAATTCTTTCCCATAATTTCATAGTATGGCTCATTAACTTGATACCTTGATAATTCGCACAATTTTGAATGTCTCCCTTGTTCTTATATATAGGTATAAGTGTACTTGCTCTCCATTCCTCAGGCATATTTTGGTTTTTCCATATTTCAAAGTAATTCCTATTTTTCCTAGTATTTTCCAAACTTTTATAAAAATATTATGTGGTCCTACCAATTTACCACCCTTTATATGTTTAAGAGCCTCTTTGACTTCATTCTTTTGAATACGTCGGTAGAAATTGTGGTTTATATACTTTTCTAATTTGGCTAACTCTCCTAAGCTAATACTAATATATTTATTTTCATTAAAAATTTACAAAAATAGTTTTCCCATCTATTTCTTATATCATTATTTGTCACTAGAATTTTTTCATCCTAGTCTTTGATGCATCTAACATAATTAAGATCTTTAGTTTTCTTATCTCTAGCCCTTGCTATCCTAAAAATATCTCTTTCACCCTCTTTTGAGTTGAGTTTTTTTATATAAGTCCTCCCAAATTTTAGCTTTTGCTTTACTCACAGCTTTTTTCACTTCCTTTTTTGCTTTCTTATAAGCCTTTAAAGTTTCACTAGTTTTTTTAGCATAATGTAATTTGTAACATGCCCTCTTTGCTTTGATTTTATTTTGTACTACTTCACTCCACTACCAAGCTTCTTTTTGTGCTGGTACACCTCCCTTAGATACTCCTAACACATCTTTCGCCACTTTCCTAATATGTATAGCTATATTGTTCCATATATCACAAGGTGTACCAACATAATTCCAAACATCTCTTTGAAAGACTTTCTGTTTAAATATATCTTCTTTCTCGCTTTTGAGGTTCCACCGTTTAGTCTGAATAGCTCGATGCACTATTTTCTTCTTTGTTTATTTTTTTATTTGTAAATCCATAACTAAAAGTCGATGTTGGGTGGTTAAGCTTTCTCTTGGAATTACCTTGCTCTATCTTTTTTTCTACAAATAAGATTGCTTTGCTAGGCGGGGACGCCCCAAAACAATACTGCATTAACTGAACAACGTGCTGTAAAGTTATGATATTACTGCATTAGGACTCTACAGTACGTTGCTAGGCGGGGATGCCCCAAAACAATACTCATAATTTTTGTAATGCATGTTATAAAAATCCGACGAAGTTTTACGCTGGCTATCGAAAGCCTAACACAACCCTCCTCCTTTATCCGGGCTTGGGACCTGCAATGAAGGGTGATCCCTTACATGGTTAGAGTTGAGTCCATCTGGCTCAACATACTTATCAAAATAATGTGGTCGATATATAGGTCTGTTGGACCGGCTTTGAATATGATGGAACAACCCATAGAGACCAAATTGGATTACGAATGTAAATTCAACGCAGTCGGGAGTATATATAGTTAAAACTTAAATGTTAAATGGAATGTTGCCTGAATAAGCAATTCCGGTCGGTTGACACAATTACCCAAAAAGTCTAAACCAAAAAAATTATTTAAGAAAAGGTTCATCAGGTCCAAAACCATAATACCTGACTGGTAAGCATTCTTATTCATATGGAACCACCAAATACTATGTGACCAACCATGCATATGATATGAAAGCAGTTCAGTAAAGGGGAGAAAAAGGTTGCGATATTTATAAGAACGTCTCGTCTGCTCTCTGCCTGGCATGTAAAAGGATTTATTTATTTTGCTTGCATTTTCTAAAGATATTTATCCGTGTAAACAAAAGATGGTTCTGACTCCTGAACCACTAGATTCTTTCTATAGAGAGAAAACTGCATACATATCGAGAACTATCGTATTGTACGGATGCAGTTTACTCATGAGGGCTAATGTTAGACGTCTGTAGGATGGTGATTGGGGAGCTGAAGATAGAGAAATAAGGGCTCACCGAGAAAAAGAGAAACGGTGGCAAAAGTTCGATTCTCACGCTGTGGTGGCGAGTTTGATTCCCAGTGAGGCGCATGCGCGTGTGCAAATAAGGGCTTCGGCCTCCCTCTGTAACCCAAAAATGCAAATGGGACAAAGAAAAGGAATATCTGTATTTAATTTATTATAATGCTCGGCATATAACATAAATCGATGCACAAGATTTGCTACAGCCCTTAGAGCGCTCTCAGGCCTGTCAACAAACAAACCTAACCTCTTCTTTACGCCAAAGATTAGACCCGCTTCCCTGTGCAAAAGATAACATGGCTAACCACCCTGATCACATGAGCAGCTAAACTCTTCAGCAAGCTTTACGTGGCTTTCATTAATTAGCTTCATTGCAGCATATCATCGTTGCCGATATTGATAGCATAATCTCTTTGCATTCCTTCGTTGTGCATAAGCCCCAATGTCAAAGACACAGCCCCAAGCCCACCAACATTTACATCACGCTGATAGAAATCCGAGTTGGTACCAATTTCTGGAAAACTACTCTTTTGCTTCATCACTAGATCATTCAGTTGAATGTTTCCACCACCGATTACCGGCATGTCATTGATCCCTGGTCTGGTATTCTGCCTGCTATAGCTGCATCCCTCCTGAATTTGCAGACCTTCCGTCGATGTGCTTTGCCTAATCGTAACACTGGGGTTTCGGTTGTTGCAGTTTTGGTTGATTACATCGTTAGGAGCATTGAAGTTGGTACCCGAGGACTTCTGGGTTTCCAGCATGTGAATCTCTTCCACCATAGGCTTCCATATTCTTACTCTTGCATTGATAAACCAATTGGAAACCTTGAAGTAACATATGCACTGGTTATGATAACAGAGAATCACGTTTTGAAAATAAAAAATGTGTTGTGCTTCTGACACAAGTACCTGATTTCTGGAAAGACCTGTTTGATCAGCCAGCATATGCTTATCGCTATCAGTCGGGTACCTGTGTCGGTTAAAATTCACTTGTTAGACACCCAAATGATTCGATTCTGAACGGGCCATCAAATTGCCAAATTTCCAATTGCATCATGGCATCCATCCATCGCATAGAAATACTAGCAAAACCAAAAGTCAAATGGTAAGAACAGCTCCAATATATATATATATATATGGAGAGAGTTGTTAGTAGACTCCCTTTCATGCCAAGGCCAATTGGACCGTCTAAAACAAGCAAAAGTTAAGAAGTATATAATGTGCTTTTAACTATGTCCTATACGCAACTTTTGCTTTTTTTTCTACACCATCTTTCCAGTGGAGATCGACAAGTATGAATAGGAGTCTAGGAATTCTCGTTCATTTTATATGTACATGCACGTGTATATGTATATGTATATGATGCAGCATCGTGTTAGCAAAATGGATGATTAAACGACAATAGAACCAATTTATGTACGTTTATAATATATATAACTTCTAAGAATGTAGATGATTTAATGCTGATTCAAGGTGAATAATATGTGGGATCAATAAAAAAGGGCGAAGCAAGTTCAGGCTGCAGAAGTAAAGGAAAACAAGAATAGAACCAGTTTCAGCTGCTCTCCCAAATTCTTCCTATTAAAATAGAAAATCATTATCGATAAAAAGATGATTCGCAATATTTGAAGTTGTTAACTTTTGATCAAAATAAGATCATCGCATTCTTGGACAAAACGCTTTCAAGTAAATGCACGGTATGGGTTATTGTGCTTCTCTAATAATTCTAGTGGTTTGTGAAGAAATCGGGTCAAGTGGATCAAAGAAAACTCCAGGTCAAAGAGAAAAGGCAACATGGGAAGTCACCTTTCTGAAAAGAATACATATACTAAATGCCACACAAATGATAATGATAGAGTAAATTAAGTCACTCACGGGTGAAGGAAATGTTCAAATAACCATGCTCTGAGTACAGAAACAGCTCGTTCGGGGAGACCTCTTTGTGGACGCCAAACAGGCTGATGTCGATCATCTGGATAGGCTCTCTGCTGCCTGAGAGATTGGTCAATGAATTTAAATTTTTGAACATCTCCTTTGCTATCAAAGGAAGTATTGGGGTCATCGCCAAGGGACTTGCTGATGTCTTGCAGCTGGCCATTAATAATATGTTTAACACATCTGAAGTGCTTTGAAATCATTTTCATAGCATAGGATATACAAGGAGTTGCTGTACTAAGACCTGAAACTAACTGAAATGATGACAAAACCATCTTTATCTGCTGATTGTAGTAGTCGTATCTCCTTATTACCTGCATCAAGCAAATTATCTCATTTGAGTCGTCAATTTTATACTCAAAGAACACACACAAACATTTATTAATTACTATTTTACTGCCATGAAAAGATTGGCATTGTGAAATGCATCATTGCTAAAAGTGCAGCAGAAAAGATGACATGAACAGTAGCATGTTCGTCGAACTCCTTTGGGGATTAAAAGTGCAAAAACCACTACCACCATTGCAAAACCTGATCTTTGTCCTTTTAGGAAAAAGGAGGGAAACTATTTAAATGCTTCGTTCTTTTCCTTCTCTGAGAACAAAATGCTTTTTAGTTTTTACAAGGCACAAAATAAAAGCACACTACTTGTTTCGAGATCGAGGTGTATGATGTTGCTTCTGCTATCACCTATGAACTACAGGATTGAACCATGCGTCTCTCAAAGACCTCCATGATACATGTGACAACTTGCATGAAATACTTGGAATAATAAAACTGCACACCTTTTCACTTGTTCTCGAAGACTAAGAAAGTATCTAATGTCAAGTTACAAAAGCCACCCACTAACACATGTATTGCTCATTGAGATAAGAAAAGTAGAAACAAGGCCTACTTGAAGAACAGTGGCCTTAGAATGCTGACTAAGGCCATGTCCTAGATGTTTAAATCATTTGGCCAACATCAAGTATATCATGAAAGTAAACCAAAAAAGAAAAGCAGGTGATGATATGCACATAAATGCATGCTTTTAGATAGTTATGGTATCACAACAAAACCATCTGGAGAAAAGAACTTGCAGAGTTTTAATTAGATATGTAACAGATATTGCTTCTCTACCCTGAATTCAGCGGAATGTTTCAGTCAATTCCATGTTACCCAAGCCCCTGTAACTGCTTAGGCATACTCTACCATTTTCAATTACCATGATTAGTTTGTACTGCATCATTGCTTTCAACACATTTCAAGGAGATAAAAGTGAAATAGAAACACTAAACGTGTCCTCTCTTTTCTTTGTCAACTTTATGTCTATTTACACGTACCATGTACTTCCCATTTTCTTCCACAACCGCATGAAGAAATTGGCTTCGTTCTTTCCCTTAATCCAGACATGCGGATAATATATCTGTCAAGGTCTAGTAACACTTTGTAGAACACATGGCACAAGGATAGATCATTATCTTTGACAATCTTCAACCAGTTCATAACACATGAGAAAGGATATCAAACATAAGGATGCCTTCTTAAGAGATGCGGAAGCTAGAAACTAGATCAGTCAATTGCAAATGCCACAAAAGAAAATGAATGCACGGAATTTGACCTATAGGTGAATTAATCAAAGATGTGTTTTAGAACATTCATCATAAATTTCTCTCAAAGAGCTTAGAAAACAATTCATGTTGGTCTTTCACTGCAACTCATAAAAGAGTGGTTTTGTTAATGTGTAACCAATGGGAATGAACAGTAAATATTGTCCACTGCAGCCCCTAAAGCAGAAAGAAAACATGGAATTAAACTTCTCTTTCAAACACAAGTGATTCATAGGATTGAGGGAGGAAGAACAACAGCAGCTTCTCAACATCCACTTACCTCATCGAGCATGGCCACAAGCGTCATCCTTCTCTGCTGATAATCAATGTGAAGGCCCTGAGGAATCACATCAGATGTGCCATCTTCAATAGGTAAGGAGGATGAGGTTCCTACCACAGAAGATGAGCATAAACTACCTTGCATATCAACTCCACTATCAACTGCATCATAAGAAACATACTCAACTTGCAGATCTGCTCTTGTTGAGAAGCTCCCAACATGGTGCTTTTTATTGGGTTCATTTCCATGATGACGAAACTCACATCTTCCTCCGCTAACAAATTCATCTAAGAGCTGCTGTGCTGGACTTGAAAATTTTGATCGATTCAAGATGGTAGAATATCCCGTAAAAGGTCCAAGAGGTCCACTGACGGTAGGGCCTCCTGAGGATGCGCTAACATTGCATCCAACGGTGTTTGAATACTCTTTACCACTAAGACCAAATGGTCTTCCTGTTGGCTCGAGATCATTAGCAAATTGCCTATGACACAACGTGTCCAAGTTTCTTTTCAGTTCTTCAGTACAATGATGACTATCAACATCCATATGTTGGACCTCCTGACATCCATATCTCGCATCGAATTGAGAAGCTCGCAATTCCGCAGATGGGATCGAACTAAGTGATAGAGATAGGCCAGATCGGCCATTTGTGTCCAAATTAAGGTTGGCAGAAAGTTGTTCATTTGCATAACCTGCAGCTTCAACCTTTCTTGCCATATAATGATCCCAACCAGGAAGGTTGTGTAATTTAGAAGATGCTATAGGATTTCCCAAGCTTGAACATAACACATGCCCTTCGACATCCTCTACCGACAGGTGAGCAGCTTGAGTATGGAGATTGCCTGATGGATGAGCCCCCATCATGGAGGAATGAACTGCAGAATAATCAACGGATGCTTCCTGATAAGGCTTGTGTCTATCTTGACAATGAAAGCCACTACCGGATGATGAGTCTATATCTGTATACACATTGGGGTATGCAGTATTCCTAAAATAAAGCTGCCTAGATGGCTCAGCATTAAGTCCATCAACAATCATAGGCATCGATAATAAAGTGTAGTTAGCATACATAGCATTCAGGTCACAGTCCGAGCTATCAACCGAGTTCACATTCCAAATTGTGGCGTTCTGCGAGCTTGCATCTTTCCAACTGTTTGAACTATGAGCACCATACGAGGATTTAGCAACAGGGAATGAATATGAAATGGGCATAGGAGTGCTTACAAATGATTCAGTTGCATTCGACCGACTATCTTCCTTTTGTTGAGACAATAAAACCTGATCACTTATAGGGAAACTATTATTTTCAGAATGAAACATCTCTGTCACCAAACTTGATGGGCACCCAAAATCGATGAACTGTATAGTTCAGAAAAAGCCTACCATTTAGAAAACAATCACTCGGCCATCAAATGCTAGTTCGAAACGGAATAGGCAATTCCGCCCAAGTCAAACTGTTAAACGCGTATTGCATCTTTTCTATGCAGCATGTGATATCAAGAACATCATGTTAATCCAATGAAGGGAAACTCTGATATATCCGTAGCTGATGTATCCTTAACTTGGCATGAAGGCAAAGACTTGTAGTAACACAGATACTGTCAATAAAATACGTACGGTACTTGTACCATGAGTAACCAAAAGAACCTGTGATCTCCTCCGTGTTAGAATCTTCTTTGAGAGATATTTTGTCACTGAAATAGTTGCCAGAAGCTGACCAAGAACACTCAGGTTGGAACCTCCCACTAGTAAGAGCTCAAGGAACAGACACCTCCACAGCTAGAAATCAAGTAAAAACTGTAGGAGAATCCACAAAATCACAATGTTTATGAGCAATTCCAAATTTGAACCACCCTTTTAGAAAGTCCAAAGGATTCTAAATCACAATCTGAATATGTCAAAGAAATAGATTTCCCACGTATATAAGCGAGAATACATGCTCTATATTAATAAGTGGCCATACGAACATCATCTTTTCAATATTCCTAGAGGAACCTGCAGTAGAAACCATGTCTTCTGTGCTTTAATGAAGTGGACATTCGATAAAATAATTATCGAAAGGAGATACTAGATTGAGTGGATCCCGTGAAGCTTACGTCGGTTCAGAGCATGGATATCGAGAAAACACATCTCAGGAATGATTAACCGATGTTTTCATTATATAGGCGATAACGAAAGAGAAAGGATATCAAAACATATATATATTACGTGCTTTCATTATGCAATCTAAGCATATCTCTAGCTAACAAAAGAAGGATACGATTATCGCTATCATGGAGAACCATGCAAAGAAAATAAGAACGTTTGCTAAAAGAACGACAATGGCATGAAAATAACTCTCTCTCTCTCTCTATGCTGCTGCTTCAGAGCACAGGATAGAGAAAGGAGGAACAGAAGTTAATAAGTTAATCACGCTAACCTCGATATCTTTACGTCACACCACTCATATTTCCTCACTTCTTCCCATCTCATTGATCTCATTAAGCACAGCATTCAAGACACTCATTATTTTGTGAAGATAGATAGAAACCAGGAAGATTAGCATATCAGGACTTCAGTAAGGGCGTTTTAGACATTCAACGAAGAGGCTTAGGGCTCAGAGACCGATTAGAATCAGGATAAAGATCAGAGGCACTTGCGTACGAAAGGCATAGAAACAATGCGTAATTTCGATTTTGTGACCCCTGCCAAAAGCACGAAGTAAGGAACAAAAACGTCTTCCCTTTGTTCTCCTACACTGAAGGATTAAGAATGAATGAAGACAGTAGACCCTTTTGCAGGAAAATATCATTCGATAGATACCGATGATCTGTAAAAAGAACCAACATTCTTCTTTCTCTTCAAGAAGAACAATAGCGACTTGAAGCTTATGTCACTAACAACGAGACGGGGAAGACAATACGGGCATGAAAAGCAGATGCCCAAATAAAGCAAAAGTCTAAAAAAAATCACTTAGAATTCTGAAAAGAAGAAAGAGAGAGGAACGAGGAGATCATTATATGAGCTTCGAATGGTTTACTTATTAAAGAAAATAAGAGAATTAGGTCACACCACATCTATCTATGCCACCGATTCCCGGCAACCAAACTCCTCAAGGACATGAAGAAACCACACAGAAATGAAGGTTTTACCTCAAAAATAGCAAGACCAACAAAGATTTTTAAGGACCATGAAAGGAAGCAAGAAAAGGGAGGTCCTCCCATTCCACCCAAACACTGCCAGAAGACATTTCTTCTAACGAGGGTTTGGCCATGTTCCTGCAACCTTTGAGAGAGAGAGAGAAAAGCTTACTTCGCTGCTTTCATCATACTAGAGAGAGTGAGGGCAGAAAAAGAAGGCACTCTGAGGGGTGTGGATTCGTGCTACGTGGATGACGAAACTAACCTCACTTTTGTCAGTCAGCTAACAGGATTGCCATCGTTGAGATCGATGTCGGTTTGTTCTACTTTTCCACCTTTGAGCACAGAGACTCCTAGGGAGGGGAAAGCTTCTGTCCTTAGTGAAGGCAGAAACGGGGTTTCCCTGCCTGGGAGAGAATTGCGGGCTAGACGACCCTTTTTGGCTCTGAACGTACAAGCCAGCTGCCTTCTTCGAGGATTGCTGCTTCTTGTCTGCGTTGCCTCTCTCATTTCCGCGCCTTTCTGTAGACTAAGAATTTTGGTGCTTCCCGTTGTTTCTCATGCATGATTTTCCCACCCTTCACTTCCACGACAGCAATAGGAAACTACCTCTTTTTCTTTTACTAGTCTTTTACCCAGCTCAAAAAGGGAGTAAACCCCATGCATTTCATGTTTCCCTAGGACGAAATATAGTTTGTTGATCTTCATGTAGATCGATGAACATTTATGCAATATATCTGCTTTTTTCTGTGGTATGGTATATGCTTCTTTGCTTATTTGGTTGCTTGTATTATGTGTGAAGTCAAAGTTCAATGAAGGGTTTACGGAAATATATATTGATGTAGATATATGGTATGTGTTCATCGATACTGAAGATGTACCGTATATGCTTTGCTTATAAGGTTGTATACTTATTTCCTCATGCATACGTACATGAATAAATCTATATGTATTTCTTGTATTGTTTATCCTTGGATCCCTTTGCCTTGACTTCAACTTCTCTTTATAGCTTTATGCAGAACAGCACAACGTGCAAGGCATCGTTCTCGTACTGGATCACCCTTCACAGAACAACCCGAGGGAGCCACGAGCAAGGGAAGCGGGATTTTCTTTTTGTGTCGCAGAGTGCGGTTGCTGATTCAACATGGTGAACCTTTTCATTGCTATAATTCGTCTTGGTCACCATGTTACGAAGGTCGTAATGCAAATGAATAGTTCTTTTAAACAAATTTAACTAAAATACTTTATTTCCAAAAGATCTGTTCGTATCTAGATATTCAAATCGATGACGTATGAAAATGATTGCCTGAATCATTTACTGTTCACTGCTTTAAGTGAGCATGTGACTAATCATCATTAACTTTAAAAAAGTAGTACGCTAATCATCATTTTTAAATGTGAAAGAGTCAGAAGCAGGTGTGTGTGTGTGTGTGTGTTCGTTGTGACAGATAATTCTTTATACCAAGAAGGTGGATTGTAGCGTTAACGCGCATTTGTTTATGGATCCCAAAGGTCAACAAGTTAGTATCTTAATCTACAGGTACAGGTACGCGTATATCAGTCTAAAATATTAGAAATAGTTGAACCGATAGGTTTCTGAAAAGGAACAAGTATCTTCCAAGTCTTTAGCTAACCGATTTCTCAGTATAATTTAGGTCTGTTACGTAGTCATGTTGGTGTGCTTCTACATGACGAGAAAACCAGCAAAATGGTAAACAATCTGCTTCTTACTGAAAATCTGATGTTGGTAAGCAATCTGCAGCTTATAATCAGTAAAAGCAAAGATGATCCCCGGTGGTTCTAAACATCAGGTTGGAAACAAAGTAAAAAGAATTAAAACATTTTAAACAGTGATTAATTATATATAAATTCCCCTAAATAATCAAAGAAACCATAGCATAAGGCAAGTTAATTTATATACAATATTCCCTTCCATAGTATTTGTTACTTACTGTGCAAAACATTTGTTTGGGAGAAAGAAAAACCAAATATGAAGCTATTTAATGATTGAAGGCTACCAGATCTAGGGGAAAAAATAGTTTGGAGTCCTAAGTTGTGGGTCCAACATCATAGTATCGGACCCTCTCCCAAAGCCAAGAAAATGGCTTCTGCCATAATTATGCTGGCCGCTTACTCGCTTTGGAAAAGCACTCATTGGTCTTCGAGGGAACTCTTGCTTGCTTTGAGCTGAAAAAGTTTGCAGTAAGCGGCCAGCATAATTATGGCAGAAGCCATTATCAGCCACGCAAATCACCGTACTCCACTTGCCAACCGTCCATCACAGAAAATGGACAGCAGATCCGGCCATACATGATCAAGACCAGTTATGCGAATAACTTCATCGTTCCTGCTTCCACCATACATCGTCACATATATAGAGAGAGATAGAGAAACCGTCATTCTTCTCCAGTAAAATCTCTCTATGTATATACACACGAATACAGATACTGTAAACCGCAGAAGAATCTCTATGTATATACACATGAATACGGATACTGTAAACCGGAGAAGAATAACGGTATAGAGAGAGAGTGATTCTACTAGAGAAGAATGACGGGTAGGAGATGGTGGTGGTATATTCGAAGTTGTGGACGGTAATAATGTCATTACGTACGGCCAACTGCCTTCGGGAGCTGCAGACCCTACGTTCAAGGCCTGACCAGCTTTCAGACCTCCCTGTATCGAACTGGGTGTTCTAAAATGACAGAAATAGTCTTGTAGCCCTGGATTTCTGTACTACTCTAGAGAGAGAAAGATAGGGGATTGGAGAAGGAGGGTGGTGGAGAGACGATGATGACGTCATTGTGTAGCAGATGGCTTTCGGCTGCAGCAGCTCCACTGTATCTTTTGCTTGAAGAAGGCGTGCTTGAGAGAGAGAGAGAGAGAAAAATAAATGAATGAACGGAGAGAGAGAGAAAGAGAAAGAGGCATGGATTAAACCGCGCATGGTGACGGGACGGCGTCTCTTAACCCCGGGCGTCAGAGAGAAAGAGAGAGATGGCATACATTAATTGCCGAAATCCAATACAGAGGAATTGATGATACACGCGCACGAACACAAGGACTGCCTGCTGCTGCTATGACAACAGTGGCGTCATCTAACGTCGCCTGGCTGTAGAAGTTGCCGAGAGAGAGGGAAGCGGTCTCGGCCTTCCTGCACTTCTCCTTCGATATCGGTGAGGAGACCACGGTGAATGCGAGTGGCTGGCTAGTAGACAGAATGCGTACATTTGATGGAAACAACCTCGCAAATCATGATTGCCCGCTACCCATAACCAAAACCTTGTGGGAGAGCATTGCTTTGCTAATCGGTTGATGGGGTCCAAAGTGTTGAGTATCATCAATTATATCCGTCTGGTTGCATCTGCGGAAGCCTGACCTCTCTACAAGAAGTTTTTGTAATGAAAGTTATTTGCCATAAAACGCTGGCTTGGAAACAAAATTAGAGAACACTTATTAGGCATGTAATCTTTTTCATAAACTGGAAATAAATAAAATTATTGTGTTGCCTTAGGTAATGATCTGTCTACTTTAAATAAAATGCTTAATCATGAAATTTAAAGGTAATAAAGTTTTGCATTCTTTTAAATTTTTGTATGCATTGTGTCTATATGTCATTATGTGTATACAATTAATCATACTAAATTATCCTTAACGATCTTCAACCATTAGATCAAGCACATGGATAATTGAGAACAAAAAAAATATGGCTTTTTAAATCAAGTACAACTTGTAAAAGGTATATAACCATATTTTTTGCTTTTCAATAAAAAATCATCCAGTTGTTTGATCGAACGGTTGAGATTATTAACAACGATTTAGTATGATTGCTTGTATGTAATGCTCACACATACACACACATAGAGAGAGAGAGAGAGAAAGTTTATGTGCATGCTTAAATCTACTTAAATATCTTCATCTTTTAATCGGCGTGATCAATTATAAGGATTTGAATTTAAAATATATATTAAATACCAAATAAGAAAAATAAAATAATTTAAATTTAAATCTCTATGTTGATGGAACGTTAGTGATTTATGAGAAGGTTTGTGCGTGAATGAATGTGTAAATATATCAATTTCTCTCTATATATTTTATGAGTTGGGCGTGAACCACTGCTGTATAGTGCATCAAATACACATGATAATATATTTTGACCTTTGTTTGAAAGATCTTAACCGTTCTTAAAAATCAAATAGTTGAGATATTTAAAGATATTATAGTATGAATGAGTGTGAGCATGAACTATGATCTCTCTCTTCCTTTCTCTCTATATATTAAAGATACACACATGTTATAAATAGCTAGCCTAGCATATGTTATGCGCCCTATGTCATCTTGCTCTTTTTCTCCTTTCCCTAGTTTTCATGCTTTTTGAGAATTTGACTTTTAAACGTGATAGTTGGCATTACGCTACAAAATCTATCTAAAATTGACCTTAAATGATACACGGTATGCTACTCATTACCTTGCTTCTTTTATTATTACTATTGTTGTTGTTGTTTCTTCTTTTCAATAATGTTATTTTGGGGATTTTGTTCATGAGATGATTACAATTTTACAATGGCTCATAACTTGTAGACTTAATCACACTTCTACCTTGACGCATTACTTAGTCTTTTTTCTATGATGTGATTATTGTATGAGAATGCATTTCAAGATTTTTTTAATGCTCTTCCATGCTCCCTGGCGGTGAACAAACTGCAGCTTGGCTATAGAGCCTATTTTGATGTTAGAATGCCCTAAAATTTAATACGAACTATTATTTAGCTCGCTACAATGTTGAGTAGATCATTGTACAACTTGTATGATTCGTCGTGATCATTATCCACATTTACTATCAAATGTGCAATGACCCATTCAAGCATACCAGTTTTCATTGCACAAATGATGAATCATCGTGATTAACCCCTGTGCCCCTTATGCTTGGATCAATTGTAGCCCGCTGCAATTACCAACTGTAAACTCCCTCAAATCCATGACGAACACCTATATCTAGTATAACAATTTTTGACTATATTAACTAAGACATAATTAGTTATTGTGTCAGTTTCTCTGAGTTATACCGATTTTTGTGAATTTCATCAACTATTTTCTTACATTACTACTCTTAAATGTAAATATTATAGATTAGCAATTAGACACATTATGTCATATGCTTCTAATTGTTGGCAGTTAACCATCAACATATACAAAAGATGTATGTGGCATAAATGAAATGTTGAGATGGATTTGTAGACACACAAGAAATGATCATGTATATGATGAGGTTATCATAAACAAACTAGAAGTGACACAAATCAATCATGGATCTAGAAACTCTCTTGGGATGGAGCGAATAGCCTCTTGAACGGTTTTGGGTGGGAAGAATGTGTATCATAGCCCGTGGTGGGCTATAGATTTTAAGTTGATTTTCCAAATTTTGAGTGAGGTGAATGCTTCACCTCTGCTTAATGTCGATCCATAAGTACCAATAGATGATAAAATGAGAGAAAGCTATTTAAGGTAGTTTGGACATGAAGGAAGCTCTGGTAAGAAGGTGTGAAAAACTAAACAGTGAAAATGTTAAAAGAGAAAAACCACAAAAGTGTTGAAAGGAAAAATAAATGGTCTAACTTATGTTGAGTTAACTATTAGTATGACACAAAACCAAGCTATTATAGCCAACCCCGATCTAGTACGAGAAGAAAGGCTTAGTTGTTGTTGTCTAGTGGTAGTCTGAAGGTGAATATTTATCTTCCAGCCAGTGTTACTTGGACTTGAAAGGTCAGCCTAATTTTTGTATCTAGACATGCAGCCTTTAAATGCAATAGCAGGATTGCAAAATAAGTAACTTAATGGGCGTTTAGTTAGTATTATTCGACCTTGATCTAACCATCTGAGTCTAAAATCTATTAGATGGGATCTACACATACTGTCACATGAAAGTTAATCAAGTTGTTCAAATGGTGTATGTAAAATCTGATGCAGTGAACGACTCATAAAGTTCTGCTATAGTGTAGTAGAAATCATCTTGGATAGCCTAGTTGATGAGTATAATCTGACTGTTGAGGAGTAGGAATGGTTGGCTGTGCAGAATTTTTGCCAGTTGTGAATAAAGCGTGTCATCCCTCGTTGTTTCTTTAAGGAGCGATCTGCAACACATAGTAAATAAACTAGTTTTCATCTTCTTGGGGCATATCATTAGCAGCCAAAGCTCACGCTTCTAGCGATGCAGATGCAAACTGGTCGGCCTACTATGGGGTAAAACTCTCCCACCGCTGGTTTGTTACATTCACAAGACTCGAGCTTGAGACCTTGCTTAAGGGTAACAAGTGCAAAACCACTTGAACCAACCAACCATCTGCAGTATAGCTTCCTTCCTTATTTGGAAGTCAATTGAATAACAAACACTTAATATTTGAAATGTTTTTCATATGTGCATTAATTACTTCCAATAAGAACTCCCTCTGATTAGAGTGCGTACAAAATTTAATTTCGCGTATGCAAGTTAAGAATTAACTCCGCCCATGTAAGGGATCACCCTTGCATTGCCGGTCCCAAGCCCGGATAAAGGAGGAGGGTTGTGTTAGGTTTCCGACAGCCAGCGTAAAACTTCGTCGGATTTCTACAACATGGATTACAAAAATTATGAGCATTGCTTTGGGGCGTCCCCGCCTAGCGACGTGCTGCAGAGCCCAAATGCAGTAAGAAGTAAGCAAGGGCCACTACATTTTCGCCCGAATGTAGTGAATCAATTGCAGAGAGGGTTCCCACATCATGAACGGGTGTGGGTAAAGAAGTTAGTCCCACTACATTGCCGCCCGAATGTAGTGAAAAATTTTCAGAGAGGGTCTCCGCATTTTGATTATGGACGGATGCGGGGGGTAAGGAAGCTAGTCCTAGATAATAAGATTTGTATTGGTTCTTGGAATATCGGGACATTATCGGGTAAGCTAATGGAGGTGGTAGATACTATGATTCGGAGAAAGATTCATATTCTATGTTTACAAGAGACAAAATGGGTTGGAGAAAAAGCAAAGGAGATAGAGGATACAGGTTTTAAATTATGGTACTCAGGTAAAGAAAATGCTCGAAACGGAGTTGGTATTATCATAAATAAAGATTTAAAGGAGAGTGTAGTAGACATACAACGATATGGTGACCGAATCATGACATTGAAATTAGTGTTAGGAGCAGAGGTTTTGAATATAGTTTGTGCTTACGCACCCTAAGTAGGACTAGAAGATAGTATAAAGACAGTTTTTTGGGAAGAGTTAGATAAGGTGTTTCAAAAGATTCCACAAAGGGAGATGATTTGTTTAGGAGGAGATTTAAATGGACATGTCGGTAAAGAGGCATTAGGATATCAAGGGATTCATAGAAACCTTGGTTATGGGGATATAAACGAGGAAGGTAGGGAGATTTTAAATTTTTCTATGTCATTTAATCTCTTTATAGTCAATACAATCTTCAAAAAACGAGATGAACATTTAATTACTTATAAGAGTGGCTTATCACACACACAAATTGATTACTTTATTTGTAGAAAAAAAGATAGAGCGTGTTGTAAAGATTGTAAGGTAATTCCAGGAGAAAGCTTAACCACCCAACATCGACTTTTAGTTATGGATTTACAAATAAAAAAATGGACAAAGAAGAAAAGAGTGCATCGAGCTATTCGGACTAAATGGTGGAACCTCAAAAGTGAGAAAGAAGGTATATTTAAACAGAAAGTCCTTCAAGGAGATGTTTGGAATTATGTTGGCACACTCTCTGATCTGTGGAACAATATGGCTATACATATTAGGAAAGTGGCGAAAGATGTGTTAGGGGTATCTAAGGGAGGTGTACCGGCACAAAAAGAAGCTTGGTGGTGGAGTGAAATAGTACAAAATAAAATCAAGGCAAAGAGGGCATGTTACAAATTACATTACGCTAAGAAAACTAGTGAAACTTTAGAAGCTTATAAGAAAGCAAAGAAGGAAGCAAAAAAGGCCGTTAGTGAAGCAAAAGCTAAGATTTGGGAGGACTTATATAAAAAACTCAACTCAAAAGAGGGTAAAAGAGATATTTTTAGGATAGCTAGGGCTAGAGATAAGAAAACTAAAGATCTAAATTTTGTTAGATGCATAAAAGACGAGGATGAAAAAATTCTAGTGGCAAATGATGATATAAGAAATAGATGGAAAAACTATTTTTATAATCTTTTTAATGAAAATAAAGATGTTAGTATTAGTTTAGGAGATTTAGCCAAGTCAGAAAAGTATATAAACCACAATTTCTACCGACGTATTCAAAAGAATGAAGTCAAAGAGGCTCTTAAACATATGAAGAGTGGTAAATCGGTAGGACCAGATAATATTCCTATAGAAGTTTGGAAAATACTAGGAGAAATAGGAATCACTTGGCTCACAAGACTATTTAATGAAATATGGAAAAACCAAAAGATGCCCGAGGGATGGAGAGCAAGTACACTTATACCCGTATATAAGAACAAGGGAGACATTCAAAATTGTGTGAATTATCGAGGTATCAAGTTAATGAGTCATACTATGAAATTATGGGAAAGAATTATCGAACGTAGGTTAAGACAAGTATCAAGTACAACAGAGAACCAATTTGGATTTATGCCAGGTAGATCTACTATTGAAGCGATTCACCTTCTAAGACGTCTTATGGAACATTTTAGAGCAAAAAAGAAAGACCTTCACATGATATTTATTGATCTAGAAAAAGCTTATAATAGGGTACCGAGGGAGGTTCTTTGGAGAACTTTGGAAAAAAGAGGTATCCCATTGACTTATATTAACCTTATAAGAGACATGTATGATGGTGCAAAAACATGTGTGAGGACTCATGAAGGAACGACAGACTTCTTTGAAGTTAATATTGGGTTACATCAAGGATCAACTTTAAGTCCATACTTATTTATAATGGTGATGGATGAGTTAACAAAACATATTCAAGATGAAGTACCTTGGTGTATGTTATTTGCAGATGACATTGTATTAGTGGAGGAGTCTAAGGAAAAAGTTAATAGAAAATTGGAACTATGGAGAGAAACATTAGAAAACAAAGGCCTCCGACTTAGTAGAACAAAGACAGAATATATGGAATGTAAGTTTGATCATTTGGCTACTTCAGAGGACATAGAAATTAAAATTGGCACACATTGCATTCCCCAAAAGGAAAGTTTTAAATACCTAGGGTCAATTTTTCAAAGTGATGGAAGAATTGATGGAGATGTTACACATAGAATTAATGCTGGTTGGTTAAAATGGAGAGGAGCATCAGGTATTCTTTGTGATAAGAAGATACCATTAAAATTAAAAGGTAAATATTATAGAGCAGCAATTAGGCCTGCCATGTTTTATGGTTCTGAGTGTTGGGCAGTTAATCATCAACATGTACAAAAGATGTCTATGACAGAAATGAAGATGTTGAGATGGATGAGTGGCCATACAAGAAAAGACCGTATACATAATGAGGTTATTAGAAACAAATTAGGAGTGGCACCAATAGAGGATAAAATGAGAGAACATCGTTTAAGATGGTTTGGACATATAGAAAGAAGATCAAAAGAAGAACCTGTAAGAAGGTTAGAAAAACTAAATTTGGAAAGTATTAAAAGAGGTAGAGGACGCCCACAAAAGTGTTGGAAAGAAACAATAAAGAATGATCTAGTTTATTGGGAGTTAACTGCTAACATGGCACACAATAGGGATCTGTGGAAACAAAGAATCCATGTAGCCGACCCCGTCTAGTATGGGAAAAGGCTTAGTTGTTGTTGTTGTTGTTGCAAGTTAAGAATTCCAGAATGACTCCCCTTAATCTTCCAGTAGGGAAGTTTTCTTCGGTTTCCAATATGCACTTTACTGTGTTAATCACATCAGTGAATGATGCCAATTGTTCGTTTTCTACAACTTTGGCTTATGGTTTCCAACCCTATAATCCGACTCTCTCATCCATATTGGTTTTGGTTATAGCATAGCCACAAGTTTAAACTTTTCTACAACTGGAGGTTTCTCTTTTGTGGCATTTTATGTTGAAAAGTATCAGCATAAGTATTAAGCTCAAAAGCAACCAAGTTATCTGGCTAAGAATCCAAATGGAAAGTTCTTAGTTTGACTCAAATAAAGTAAAACTGTTTATATATAGGCAGCTAGAAACATAAAGTTTCTTGAAAGTAAGGGAAAGTTTGGGCTCTTTTTAATGATTTTTTAGAAGGTTAAGCATGAAAAGTTTGTCCCTTGATTCATCCAAGTAAAAGCTTTTTACATAGATTTAAAGTAAAGAAAGAAGGGGCTTGAAATTTATAAAGAGAGACTAATAACTCTTGTTTGTTGCTCGGATTCTTGGCATAGTAGCTGACTTAACCACTTGTTAGACAATCTTTGTTCGTACATATTCACGAAAGGTGATCATTCTACAAGCCTAGCTGAACAAATTGAGAAAGATTTTCTTAGAATATCTCAAGGGTGTGTTTGATCGGGTGGTGTAGGCCTCCCGATACTAAAACCACATGCCTAAACCTGCATGGGCTTGTAGTCATGGTCCTATTTGATTTGCAATTGGTAATGATGTTTGAACTCTCATGCGAGGCAAGATAGCAACAGGTGAGAAGAGGCACTTGAGTTTTCATGAGAAATACCAGAGTCCGATTTATACAGCCCACCTCCCTCCCAAGTCCCGACGTTAATGTTTTTTTACCCAAATTGAACTTATGAAACCACAATTTCATGCCAGTGAAAGGTTCCATGTTGGATACATAATAAAACTTGAAACTGAGCACCAAAAATCAAAGTCCAGGTCCTATGAAACCTTGTATCAAAGCACACCCACAAATTACCTGAAGTTTTACTTCGTAAAAAAGTTTAAGCTAACATGACCATTTACGCCTAAATACAGTTACCTTAATAACGTGCTCAAAGTAGAAGATGCAAAACTGTTATCTGAGGAGCTTTCATGAGTGAAACCTTCATGTTCAGCTCATAAGGTTTTATAAACCGGACATGTTTGAGCTAGGCACAAGCCGGACAATGAGCAGCTTGGTTTATTTACCAGCCCTGCTCTTAGATTTCCCGTATCAGTTAAACAAACGAGTTTTAATTGGTGATATTCTCTGTTATAACTCCCATGAGAGGACCCATGGCCTGCGGTAATTCAAAGCACATGGTCTGAAATAAAGGGAAAGCAAAAGCTAATACTGATAAAAATCATTCGTCACTCTGCCTGCCATTAAGAAGAATTGACTCCTCCAACTGTCCAACATTCTAATTCTTTTCGAAACATGCACAATAATTGAAATAGTGTTTTGTGCTTTCAACGAATCAATAGGTCCAGGGGCCGAAGTGTTGTTAGATTGCATGATGTAAAGAAAAAAATTCTACATGAAAATCGAGTTCTTGCCATCCTAGAGATATATAAAAGTTGTCCTCGTAACACATCACATGAATGCCTAACCGTTCGAACTGGCATAAATCGCATCTATTTACGTTTTGCTTGGAAAACACTTGGGGCATGGAGCAGGCACCACCAGTTAATCCATACCGCTTCTCACCAAGGTTGCCTAGTAAGGAAGCGAGAGCAGAGCAGCAGATTGAGTGGGAAGTGATACAGGCATCGAGTTATAAACAAATAGGAAGCACAAAAAAATTAATATTACAAAAACAACACAAGAGAACAAGTGGGTGGAGTGAGCTTCCCTTGAATTGGAAATGCTTTGTGAAGTGCTTCGGTAGCACGATGAATCATGCTTCCGAAGAGTGAACCCGAGAAGTTTGCTCCAGTTGGGTAGAAGCTTCAGGCATCCCTGATTTTCATCTCCACGAGATTAAAGCAGCAAGCACACAAGGGAGCAACCAAAATTCTTTCCCTTCTGTTTAGTGAGAAATTGACAAGCAAATAATCAAAACCAATCAACTTCCGTGTACCTCCAAAATGCAGCAAACATAGACGGCTTTTGTCCTTCCCTTAAGGATCCTTTCAAGGAATCCACTAAAGGATTCATGTAGACATGATAAAGAAAAATCAACCACATTTTTCATGCAAGCCACTATTGAATGGAAGAGAAGAGGGCACGCATTATAGGTAATGATTGAAAATGGAATGCTCCGTCATATATGACTCGTACAATATACATGTCTCACACACACACAGATAACTGGGCCAGCTCAGCAGAGATGATGCGCTAACAAAACAAATTCATCCCTAGAAGTCAAATGGGTATGAACAATACAATGACTTTAAGTCAACAACAACTAAGCCTTTTCCCATACTAGACGGGGTCGGCTACATGGATTCTTTGTTTTCACAGATCCCTATCATGTGCCATGTTAGCAGTTAACTCCCAAGCAGCTAGATCATTCTTTATTGTTTCTTTCCAACACTTTTGTGGTCGTCCTCTACCTCTTTTAATACTTTCCAAATTTAGTTTTTCTAACCTTCTTACAGGTTCTTCTTTTGATCTTCTTTCTATATGTCCAAACCATCTTAAACGAAAAAAAAAAATGCTATAGATCATAATGCTTATAAAGAATCGCCAAACCTTTCAATTACAACTTGTGCCCATGGAGCGGTGGTTTTTTTTGCAAGACATTTTCTACTTACAGTAAAGGATTGTTTTGCTGACGCTAGAACTTCAGTAGCAACCAAGCAAAGCACTTGCAAAGCAAGCAAGTGCTTTGATATCAATAGCTCCCATCTTATTATATGAAATTCCGGATCGTTGTTCAAAGCTGAATTGCAGCAAGGACTTTCACTTAAGTACATTCTATGTGTAGGGAAACTTGTGAACCTTATAATAACTGGAAGAGATGCGGAGCAAACATTTTACTCACATGCTTGCCACTTCCAATAATAGTCGAAGGCAGTCAGCAATATACAGCACAGAGGGTACATGACCTTTCATCTAACAGCAAATAGACGATTTGCCAAGTTTGGATTCAACCACTCGCACCAGCTTCTCTTTGGTACCACTTGACCATGGGAGCATTTCTTTTCCTGATGGTAAAGAAAACCAAAATGGTGAAACCAGTAGCAGACCCAGGAATTCTTTTGGGGTGAGGCTCACTTCAATGAGCTTCAACCAACTTATTTACTTAGTAGACTTTTATTTTAAATATTATACTCAATCTTTTGTTTTATGACTTCATAACATAACCACGTCAATATCTTTAACAAAATCACAATAACGTTGATAAATTGAAGGTTGACAATAATTGAAAATAGTAAAGTAACAACAACAACTAAGCCTTTTTTCATAGTAGATGGGGTCAGCTACATGGATTCTTTGTTTCCATAGAACCCTATCACGTGCCAAGCTAGCAGTTAACTCAATATAAACTAGATCATTCTTTATAGTTTCATTCTAACACTTTTGTGGTCGTCCTCTTTCTCTTTTAATAATTTTCACAATCTAATTTTTCATATCTTCTTACGGGAGCGTCCCCTCATCTTTCTACGTGTCCAAACCATCTTAAACGATGTTTTCTCATTTTATCCTCTATTGGTGCTACTCCCAATTAGTTTCTAATAACCTTATTATGTATATGGTCTTTCCTTGTGTGACCACTCATCCATATCAACTTTAAATATTTGTTAATGTATGAATGTTGAGGCGACCAAGTCATAAATCGTCAATATGTCGATGAAGTCGTCAGGATATCAATGCATCCAAATATGAATGTTTCGAGTCAAGAATACACAACAAGAGTTCAAGAATCAAGAAGAAGACAAATCCACAAATCAAAAGGTCGTGCAACACAGCTTGTTTATTAATGTACATTAGAGCTCTATTTATAGAGCAAAAGAGAAGATTTTACCACAAGGGAGATGAGCAAAGGAAGGAATTGGACTAGCCGTTGGGGCCAGCTGCCAGGATGTACAAGGAGCTGTTGGAAATCCAAACAGCTAATACTCATTGGAGCCTCCAACGGTTATATGCACATTACGTTTAACACCCCTCCCTCAAACTTACGGTATATATACTGAAAGTTTGTCTAAAAAGAAATGAAAGCGAGTAACAAAGAGAGATTTGATAAAGAAATAGGCTATCTGCATTTCTGATGTAACATAACACAAACTAATCTTCTACTATTAGCATTCTTTGCGAGCAAAATGGCAGTCCATCTCAATATTCTTCGTTCGTTCATAAAAGGTGTTGTTGGAGGCAATGTACATGAAACTTTTATTATCACAGAACATAGTGACTGGTTGTTGAAAAGTAATGCCCATATCTCTCAGAACCGTCATAATCCAAAAAAAATCGGTAGCAGCAATAGCGATGGAGCAGTATTCTGCTTCGGTAGATGAGAGCAATACCTTTTGTTGCTTCTTACATTTCTATAAGATAAGTGATTAACCTAGAAAAACATAAAAAACAATCGTAGAATGCCTGTTATTGACAACTCCACCCCAATTGCCATCAGTATACACAGATAAATCAAAAAACAAGAAAGAAGTTAAGAGTACCTGTAAATTTTTTTAAATACCTAATAATTCTCATTACAGCACTCATATGAACAGTGGTGGGTGTTTGTTGAAATTGGCTAGTTGTATATACTGCATGAGAAATATCAGGATGAGTAACAGTAAGATAGGTAAGAGCACCTATAAGTTGCCGGTAGGGAGTCGGGTCTTCTAATTTTTCTCCATTAGTGGATCTTAACTTAGTATCAAGGACATCAGGAGTATCAACTTATTTGATGTCAGTGATACCAAATCTTTCAATTACAACAACTAAGCCTTTTCCCATACTAATCTTTCAATTACATCATTTGAAATTTGAAATTTAGTTATGACCTAAAATATCCATGATTGTTTCTAACAATCTCGATATCCAAAAAATAATTAAGAAGACCTAAATCTTTTATATCAAATTCTTGATGATGGTTATATTTAAGCTTTGTAATCCCTGCTTCATCATTCCCAGTGATGATCATATCATCCACATACAAGAGTAAAATAGCAATACATGCATCTGACTTTCGTACAAACAAAGCAATGTCAGTAGTAAAGTTATATAGATGCATGAAATTTTTAAATAGATTAAACCAAGCCTTGGGGGCTTGTTTTAAAGGAACGCCTTTTTTAGTTTAAGAACATGATCCTGGAGAACATCAAATCTGGGAGGAGTCATATAAACATCTTCAATTAGATGTTCATTTAAAAAAGCATTTTTAACACCAAGTTGATAAATATCCCAATTTTGAATAGCACTAAGAGTTACGAGAATTCTAATAGTTATCATTCTAGCAACAAGAGCAAAAGCTTCATCATAATCAATTTCATGCTTTTCGACATAACCCTTAGCTACCAGTATGGCCTTATATCTTTCAATATTACCATTGCTATGAGTTTTGATCTTATAAACCCATCGACATCCAATAACCTTTTTATCCTTAGGATTAGGGACAACGATCAAAGTTTGAGCTTTGTTTAAAGTCCCAAGTTCTTTACACATTAAAGCTTCCTATTTCGGAATACCCTTGGCTTGATGATAGAATCTAGGTTCTTTTACTTGAAGAATAGTTGCAATCAGGTTTTTATAGTGAGGTTCAAAAGATTCATAGGAGACAAAACGTTGAGGAGGTTTTGAAATTCTAGGTTCCAAACGAGAATTATTAGGCTCTATGTCATCTAGTATAGTGAAACGGAAAGGGTGCAATAATAGGTTGTGTGTGAGAAATTTCATCTAAGACATAAATAGTATTATGGGGAACATCATCATGATGAACTTCTGAGTCACTATCATCGTCTTCCTCTAAATTGAAAAAATCGAAAATGAGGTTTCATTATTTTCAAAAGATCTAGACTTATAGTAGTAGTCATTTTCAAAGAATTTTACATCTTTAGAAACTAGAAACATACAGCTTATCATTAATATGATCAAAACATCTATAACCTTTTTTGTCAATGTCATAACAAAAAAATACACATTCAATGGCCCGAGAAGACAATTTATCATTTTTGTATGTATTAATAAAGCATTTGCACCCAAAAACTCTAAGTCTTTCGTAATAAGGAGTGATATTATATAATTTTTTAAAACAGAAAAGATTTTCAAGACGAGTTGAAGGTATCCTGTTGATAAGGTATACAGCATTAAGAGTGGCTTCTGCCCATAAAAACTTAGGAACGTTACTAGCAATTAACAGGGTTCTACAAGTTTCTATAATGTGCCTATGCTTTCTTTCAGCCTAAGTCATTTTGTTGTTGAGTTTTGGTGCAAGATTTTTTATGTAAATTTCATTAGTTTCAAAAAAAAATTAAAAATCATTTTATAAGTATTCTCCTCCAGAATCAGACCTAAAAATTTTAATGGTGAAATCAAATTGATTTTTGACCATATTGTAAAAGATTAAAAATTTATCAAATACCTCTGATTTATGTTTTAATAGATATATCCAAGTAAATCGAGTAAAATCATCTACAAATATTACATAATATTAGACTCCTCCCTTAGAAACAAGAGAACCAGGGCCCCAAACATCATAATGTATTAATTAAAAAGCTTTGTTTGGTACATAATTTCTTGATGCATTTTTTCGAGAACATATTTTTTACAATCAAACTTTTGTTCCCCAATTTTTTTCAACAATAAAAAATTAAATTGTTTATGCATATCCAAATATCCAAGTCGTTTATAACAAAGAATAGCATCATGGGGGCCCTGGTCCCCAACGGCTAGTATCATAGCGTGCCAATCGTATTTTGTAAGTTTACCTCTTTAGTTTCTTTCTCCTTGAAATATGGATGATAAATTTTCGTCTAACATCTTCGAACTATAAAACATGGGCCCAATCTATGGAAAACTACTTGTATTTCAAAAAATTATGGGGTTATTTAAGTGGTTCGAGGGTAGAACCCTCTATCAATGTCACACTTAAACAAAAAGAGGAATATAAAGGAGGCCATAGAACAATCCTACGGGTGCTCATGAATAATGTAAACGAGCACACTAGGGACACTTTGGCCGATTTCACCAACGCTAAAGAAGCATGGGAATATTTTAAAAAATCCTATGTTCAAAGCGATGTGGCTCATAGGATGGCATTAAGAGACAAATTGGTCTCACTTAAACAAGGAGATAAAGGGGTAAACAAATTTTTTGGAGAATTTTTCAATGTTTGGAATCAATTGTATGGTTACAAAAAGAAATATATACAATGTCTTAGTGAGAGACAATGTGAAGATAATGAGGACTTATATCAATTTCTAAGAAGTCTCCGGGAAGAATTTGATGGGGTAAGATCATCGCTCATTCATAGAAAACCTTTTCTTACAAAAGAAGAGATTCTTACTGATCTTCAAATGACGGAAACAAGAATGAATGAAGCAAGACTTCAAAAAGACACCGCCTTGGCCGCATCAAAACCCGGAGCAAATATGAAGGCTTACCGACCTCCTCATTTCAAAAGTGAAGAAGGAAGAAAAGACATCATTTGCCATCATTGTAGAAAAGCCGGGAATATAAGGCTGAATTGCTCAAAATTGAAAAAGAAGGTGGCCGTAGTAGAAGAACATGTTTCATCTTTCATTCTTGCACTTGAACAAAAATTGAAGCAACTTAAAGCCCAAATCAAAGAAAAAGCAACTGTTGGTGTGGCTTTCTCCTCTTCAACAAAAGAAACTCAAGGTATGATCTCTTGGATTCTTGATTCGGGTGCTTCATTTCATATGACCTGTAATGAACATATCTTAAAATCATGTGTTCAAAAACCCTTATCATGTGTTTATACGGCGGATGATACACAATTAAATGTTGATAAAGTTGGTGACTTGCAAAACAAGAATTTCGAGGTTTCTAAAATTAGTGTTGTCCCAAAACTAAATTTTAACTTACTTTCCGTATCCCAAATTTCTGATAAAAATTGTGTTATAACCTTTTCATCCACCGGATGTATTGTACAGGACTGCCTCTCGAAGAAGGTGATTGGGCATGGCCATAAAGAGGGCGGACTTTACATTATGGACTATTTGCATAGTATAGGATATGTTAATGTTTTGACAAATGATGCCCTTTTATGGCACAAGAGACTTTGGATATCTTAATGCTCAAAAATTGTATCAATGTCCTCTTGGAATGAAATTTAAGGAATCTTTTTTTTGCAAAGATTGTGTTCTTGGTAAAATGCAACATCTCCCATTTCCAAACAAAACACATGTTACAACAAGACCCTTCGAAATAATTCATTCGGATGAATGGGGTCCGGCACCTGTTTTGTCTAAAGGAGGTATTTCCTATTATGTTATTTTTGTATATGACTTTACTAGGTATATATGGGTACATCTTTTAAAATCAAAATCCGATGACTTTCAAAATTTTGTTATTTTTCATAACCTTGTAAAGAATCAATTTGATTCCGAAATCAAAATTTTTAGATCGGATTCAGGAGGAGAGTTTATGTCAAAGGATTTCGAAAACCATCTCAATAAGTTTGGGATTATACATAAAACTTCTTATTCTAAGACTCCTCAACAAAATGGTGTTTCCGAACGAAAGCATAAACATATTTTGGAAACCACAAGAACTTTGCTTTTGTCAAGTGGTGTTCCTAAAAATTTTTGGGCAGAAGCTATTATGATTGTAGTTTATTTAATTAATCGGATACCCTCTTCAGTTTTACAAAATATGTCTCCTATAGAAAAACTTTTTAAAGTTTCTCCTAATTATTCTAGATTGCGTGTTTTCGGATGTAAATGCTTTGTTTATACTGACAAAGATAATAAATTATCATCTCGGGCTATAGAATGTGTCTTTCTAGGATATGGAATAACCAAAAAGGGATATAGGTGTTATGATTGTAAAAATGATAAGCTTTATGTATCTCGAGATGTTAGATTTTTTGAAAATTAATATGTTTTTAAAAGCATGGATGATGATAGCTCTATTAATGACTCCTACTCATTCTTGAATGATATTTTAGGTGAAGAGGTAATTCATGAAGAAAATGATCTTGATGAACCTATGATTACCAGACATTCTATTACTCCCTTTGATCAACATTACAATAGGAGATGTATAATTATTCCTAGAAGGTCAAATCGTGATTCTAAACCTCCTGAAAGATTTGTCTGATCTGATATGATAGTTTTTTACTAAGACATAGAGCTTTAGTAACAAATATTTCAGCTATAAAGGAACCTAGAACCTTTAAAGAAGCTCAATTATCACAAGAATGGACTCATGCAATGAATGAAGAGTTGGATGCTTTATTTAGAGCCCAAACTTGGGATATAGTCTCTAGACCATCAAACAAAAAGACTATAGGTTGTAGGTGGGTTTATAAAATCAAGACTAATGGTGATAGCTCATTAGATCGTTATAAAGCTAGATTGGTTGCCAAGGGTTATTCTCAAGAATATGGAATTGATTATGAAGAGACCTTTGCTCATCTAGCTAGAATGACAACTGTTAGAACACTTATAGTTGTATGTGCCATTCATTGTTGGAATATCTATCAGTTAGATGTTAAAAATGCTTTTTTGAATGGTTGGTTGAAGAAAGAAGTATATATGGAGCCTCCTCCTAGTCTCAATCTTCCTAGAAACAAAGTTTTAAAGCTGAAAAGAGCTTTATATGGTCTCAAACAAGCTCCCAAGGCTTGGTTTAATAGAATGACTGAATTCATGATGTTATTCTTAGATCAGGTATTACAGATGATAAAGTTGTTGAGACACCTGAAGTAATCAACCAAAAGATGCGCCTAGTTGATGGTGAACTTCTGAGTGATCCCACACCTTATAGACATTTGGTTGGAAAACTCACATATCTCACCATAACACGGCTTGATATTGCTCATGTTGTTCATACTGTAAGTCAATTTAAGTATGCACTCACCTCAATATGAGTGATGTTATGAGGATTGTTCGTTGTATTCGACAAACCTCAACTAAGGGAGTATTTCTATCTTCCTCCTCGTTACTTCAGTTGCTTGCATATACTGATGCTGATTGGGGTGGTGATGTGAGTGACAAGTACTCTACTACCGGATATTGCATATTCCTTGGTCACTCACTCATTTCATGAAGATGCAAGAAACAACAAAAGGTGTCTCTTTTGTCCACTGAAGCAGAATATCGTGCAATGGCCAACACTACTACAGAACTCACTTAGCTGAGACAACTAATTCAAGACTTAAGCATACAACTGGAAGCTTCTCCAATAATGTTTTGCGACAACAAAAGTGCTATGTATATAGCTAACAATCATACCATTCATGAGCGCACAAAGCATATAGCGATGGAATGTCACTATGTTCGTGAAGAACATCTAAAAGGCAACTTGACACTACAGTTTGTAAAATCAGAATATCAACTTGCAGATGTGTTCACCAAGTCCTTACCTACCATTCGGTTTCAATCTTTAATTGGCAAACTTAAGTCATGGAGCTGTCAGTTTGAGGGAGGGTGTTAGGAAAATGGGCCTGGGCCCCTTTGGCCTGGCCGGGCAGGCCCTAGCCCACTGGGCCAGGGCTAGGGGGGCCACTAGCCGTTGGGGGCCCTAGTCCCCAACGGCTAGTATCATAGCCGTTGGGGGCTGGCTGCAACCAGTCCCCCTCTCTTTCCTCCCCTTACTTCATTCTCTCTCACTCTCTTTCACTCCTTTTCTCTATAAATACTCTTGTAAACCATTATAAATTTAAGCCTTTGATGACTAATGAATAAAGATTATTTATTCAAGCTTGTGTTGTGTTTATTCTCCTTTTCACATGCACTTTTTATTCTCGGCTATTGCCTTTTCTAAGGCTTTATGATTGGAGCATTTTCGGAGATGCTTGCGTTTCCTTTGAACATTTCTTTTATGTAAGCTTTGATATTGGAAGGCAAGACTCCTCCATCCTTGTCTTCCACGCCTCTCACGTTTCCATATTTATTTCGAAGAAGAGGACAATTTGATATGACCACTTTACTTGCAATAATGGCATATCGTGTCTTTGTTTGGCTATGGTCTGTGGGCTTTTTGTTTGATCCATCTCTTTGTCCTTTGAATTTTTTTACATGAGGAGGCTTCTATGTCTTCATATTTACTCCAGGCTTGGAAGCGGCAAGAACGGCTTCTTTTGCTACATTTATATTTTTTAATCTAATTTTCTCCATAACTAGATTGGTCAAAAAAGTGTCTCCCTTTGGTCTAGGTTTTCTATGTATTAGGTTGGATTTAATATTTTCAAATTCATCCCTTAATCAATGTTGAGATGGATGAGTGGTCATACAAGAAAAGACGGTATACATAATGAAGTTATTAGAAATAAATTATGTGTGGCACCAATAGGGGACAAAATTAGAGAATATCATTTCAGGTGGTTTGGTCATATAGAAAGAAGATCAAAAAAAGAACCTGTAAGATATGAAAAACTAGATTTTGAAAGTATTAAAAGAGGTAGAGGACGACCACAAAAGTGTTGAAAAGAAACAATAAAGAATGATCTAGCTTATTGTGAGTTAACTGCTAACATGGCACATGATAGGGCTTTGTGGAAACAAAGAATCCATGTTGCCGACCTCGTCTAGTACGGTAATCCACTCATAAACAAAAAAAAATATTGATTGTCTAAAAACTCTTAAAATTCATTCATTTTTTAAAGTTTTTCAAATTTATTAAAACTTCTAAGTTGAGTCCATAACTTCGAAAACTCATTGTGATATTCTCTAATATTTAAATTGTCTTATTTAAGTATTATCATTCTTTCCATTAAATCAATTTGAAAAACAAAATCATCTTGAGAATGGATCTTTTTCAAATATTCCCATATTTCAAAAGCATTTTCAAAAATATTAATTTGATTTCTAAGTTTTTCATCGAACATTTGGACAAATTATCCAAGTTATTTTTAAATTCATTTTTTTCCAAGTTTCAAATCTTAATTATATTTTTATTGAACTTTGAAAGCATCATCATCATTTAAATCTTCAATATCTAAGGTAGGTTCTTAAATTGTCCCCTCAATGTAATCTCAAAAGTCTTGACAAAAAATACTTTTTCATGGTTCTTGCCCAACTTTGATAGCATTTTGGGTCAAGAATGCATTTAAAAGACTCATTTTTGCTATCCATTTCAATAAACAAATAAAGATCTTAGTGTTACCTTAAGTTTAAAGTGTCAAATAAGCGATTTCACGAACTTTCTAATCTTGGCATGCTTCCCAATGAGCTCAAATTCTTCAAAATGAGGCTCTGATACTATGTAAATATTTGTTGATGTATGAATGTTGAGGCGGCTAAGTCACAAATCGTCAATATGTCAATGAAGTCGTCAAGATATCAATGCATCCAAATATGGATGTTTCGAGTCAAGAATACACAACAAGAGTTCAAGAATCAAAAGGTTGTGCAAGATAGCTTGTTTATTAACGTACATTAGAGCCCTATTTATAGAGCAAAGGAGAAGATTTTACACCAATGGAGATAAGCAAAGGAAGGAAATAGACTAGCCATTGGGGAGCAGCAGCTGGCCCCCACCGGTTAGTTGAGGCCTGCGTGTACAGGGAGCCGTTGGAGCTCCGAACAGCTAATAGCCGTGACATCTTTTGCACATGTTGATGATTAACTGCCCAACACTCAGCTTTCAGCTTTCAGTGAAATCATGGAAAAACTGTAATCAGATACCAAGCCACATATCTCGTCTACCATCTGGCTAATCGAGAGAAGCTTTCAGCTTTTGATCTTATTAAGAAGAAAATATGTATTGTAAGCATGACAATCTGTATTTGGATGTTAGGCCCACATGCTTCATGATTAATAAATTGGCCAAGCAAAGAGATGTATGCTAAGGTTAGAATCCAAGCACAAAGTCCAAGAAGCCACACGGTACTGAAGTATGCACAAAGGAAAAATTCATTAATTCTCAAGAGGTTGGCTTCACGCCATATGATACAAGTGGGAAACAGGCCTCTTTAAATTGAAGCTAGAGATGAGAAGGCCAGCTGTTTGACCAACTTCGTTAATTTTTAAACGTAGGCTTCAAGCCACAAGATACTAAAGAAGAATAACGCCGCTTTAATTAGAGGTCAGAGAAGATAGAGCCAATTAGCTCAAGCAGCTGGTTCACTGGCTGTTGGAGTCCGTTTGAGACTCCAAAGGGCTATTTCCCTAACCATAATATAATGGAAAGAAAATTTTTACATGATTAGATACATTTAGATCAAATATTTAATGTAGTGTACCTTATTTTGGTTAAGATATTCAAGAGTGGCTTCCAACTATGGACATTGTTAAGAAGAAAATACATCTTGCTAATCTTTGTATGCTCTAATTTAGTGCTGAAGAAAATCACCATTACTTGTTCCTTTTTTGCTGGCAGAAAACGTTTTCACAGATATTCTCAAGTTCGCGGAGACAGATAAGCCTAAGAGGTGGCATAATTAACTGAAACCATGACATGGAGCTTGTTGACAATCCATGGGATACCAGATGTTGGGAATGTGAATCCATAATCTTATATGGATGGAGAGCACCAATCATCAGAAACAAAGTCCATGACCAGCACAAAAGTTCTGTGTAATATTGCATTCCAAAAATCTTCTATAGGATTTACATCTTGAAGTGTCCTATTCGTTTGGTTGGACTTATTCTGCTCCAGAAATTTAAGTTCCCCAATGTTGCTCCATAGTGTCTCTAGACAGGATTCAGTACAAGTGGCAGAATGGTACATTCACAATCTGTGGCTTTTCTGATAGAAAGATGGACAGCTGGTTCTGCATCGTGTTACCTGATAGCCTCATAGTGTCTCAGCCACGAAATGGGACTCAATTAAGGCCTAGATGTATTAGAAATGTGTCCAGGGTAACTATAGCTTGTCTGTAGAAAAATAACCCACATACTGGAAAAATAATTAACACATCATCAATGGACGAAAATCTTGAAGCAAGGAGTCAGCGCCTCCATGACTGCCACAGTCTCTCTCTCTTTATTCACTTGCTTAAAACTCTAAATACACTTAGGGCAATATTTATACTGGATTCTAACTTGAAAGACTAAACTGCCCTTGATTAGTGACACTAATTATACGCGGCTCCCAATGGATCAGATTCTGATCTGTTGGGATCCATACGACCCACTTACATACTTCTACTTACAAAGACATAAAGGCAATGCAGAAACATAAATATTAATTCAATCTTCAACACGCCCCCTCAAGTTGGGTCTTGAAGACTTGAAACACCCAACTTGCTAAGAGCTTTCTTTAATCCATTGGTTGCAACTGGTTTTGTAAGAATATCTGTCAATTGATCTTCAGAACAAACATGAGTAATATTAAAAATTCCTTGTGAAACTTTCTCTCTAATAAAGCGACAATCAACTTCAATATACTTGGTCCTCTCATGAAAGACTGGATTAGAAGTCATTTGAAGAACTCTTTACTATCAGTAAAAAAATTAATTGAAATGATCTTTCTCAAGACAATTTCTTCCAATAGTGATAAAATCCATAAACCTTCACACATGCCGACAGCAATTGCGCGATATTCTGCCTCTGCACTTGATCTAGTCACTACATATTGCTTCTTACTCTTCCACGACACCACATTGCCTCCTAGGCATACTATATAACCTAAGGTAGACTTTCTATCAACTTTGGAGCCAGTCCAATCGGCATCTAAATAAATCTCTAGATAAGTGATAAATCTGGGGCATATGATAAACCATAAGTGATTGATGACTTCAGATATCTAATGATGTGAAATACAATACTCATGTGATGCTTAGATGGGGAATAGATCCATCTACTTACATAACCGACTGCAAAACTGATGTCAAGTCTTGTAATAGTGACATATATAAGTTTTCACACCAGTCTTTGATATCTATCAATATCTTCATATGGTTCAGCTGACTCATCTTTATCTTCTTTTGGAATTTCAATGGGAGTAGAACATATCCAACAATCCTCCATTTTCGTTTCTTTCAGTAAGTCCAGAATATATTTTCTTTGACTTAAAAATAAACAATCTTTACTCCATATTAATTCAATTCCCAAGAAATAATGTAGTCTGCCCAAATCCTTTAAGTCAAATAATGCATGTAGTTGTCCTTTTAAAATAGCAATGCCTTCTGTATCGTCACCTGTGATGATAATATCATCTACATATACCAATAATATATTGATTTTCTCGCCTCGGTTGATAAATAGTGTATGATCACTAACACACTGTTTTAAACCCAAATCCATAATACCATCACTGAATTTTTTAAACCATACTCTTGGTGATTGTTTCAAACCATAAATCAATTTCTTTAGTTTGCATACCTTGTTTGATTTCTGTCATTTATGATACCCAAGTGGCAGGTCCATGTAAATATCTTCCATAAGGTCTCCTTGAAGAAAGGCATTCTTCAAATCCAACTGCCATAAGTCCCATCCATGATTGAAAGCCACACTTAGAATAATCCTAATAGTATTCATTTTTGCCACTATGTTTCTGTATAGTCAATACTATATGATTGATTATAACTTTTAGCCACTAATTTGGCTTTATACCTTTCTATATTTTCATTATGCTTGTACTTCACTGAATACACCCATTTGCAACCCACTGTTTTCCTCTCTGGGATAAATCTACTAGTTCTCATGTCTTGTTTCTCACTAATGCTGTAATTTCTTCTTTCATGGATGCCTTCCACTCTAAATGTTGCTCGGCCTCTTCGAATGTCTTCTGCATTCACCACAAACAACTGATACTCTCTGGGATAGTTAGTGTATGAGACCATCTTCTGTAGTGAATATTTGTATTTTCATGTTTTCCTTTCCGAAGTCCAATAGGTAAATCATCAACATCACTAACAGAATTTTGAGAAGTTACCTTAGTAGGAATCATATCTGATTCGGGGTGAGGATTTTGATCTAGGGTAGCAGACTAATGTGAGAGGAAGGTCTTCCTTTCACCTCTAGTATAAACCTACCATTTTTTGTCTTGAAAGGATTGCATCTGCTTTTCTTCTCTTCCAAGTTCTGGTTGATCTTGAATTGGTGGAAGAGGGATCACATTAGGTGAATGAATATCTGATGATTGAACTTCCTGCTTGTCATAAAAAGGTGTATCTTCATGAAATGTAACATATGATCTTTTTTCAGGATCATAACATTTATACCCTTTTTTAGTAGAGAAATATCTTAAGTAGATACATTTAACAACCCTAGCATCTAATTTATCTCTCAAGTCACTATATATATGAAAAAACAAGTACACCCAAATACTTTTGGTGGTAGATGAAACTGTTTCTGTGAAGGACATAAGGAGTGAAATGGAGTATTACCATTTAGAACCCTATTAGGCATACGATTTATCAGAAAACGGTTGTTAAGACTGTTTCTTTCCAATAGAATTTTGGAACATCATAATCAATCAAAAGAGTTCTAGCCACCTCTAGAATGTATTTGTTTTTTCTTTCAAGAACACAATTTGGTGTGGAGAATAGGAACATAGGGTTTGGTATAAAATTCCTTTGTCTAAAAAATATTTAATGGTGCAATGAAATTAAGTATGCATAAACTGATAATACATGGGAACAATATTTCTCACCTCCTCCTTAGTTTTCATGAGATATATCATGGTGAATCTAGTACTACAACAACAAAACAACAACAACTAAGCCTTTTCCCATACTAGATGGGGTCGGCTACATGGATTCTTTGTTTCCACAGATCCCTATCGTGTGCCATGTTAGCAGTTAACTCCCAATAAGCTAGATCATTCTTTATTGTTTCTTTCCAACACTTTTGTGGTCGTCCTCTACCTCTTTTAATACTTTCCAAATTTAGCTTTTCTAACCTTCTTACAGGTTCTTCTTTTGATTTCTTTCTATATGTCCAAACCATCTTAAACGATGTTCTCTCATTTTATCCTCTATTGGTGCCACTCCTAATTTGTTTCTAATAACCTCATTATGTAAACGGTCTTTTCTTGTATGACCACTCATCCATCTCAACATCTTCATTTCTGTCACAAACATCTTTTGTACATGTTGATGATTAACTGCCCAACACTCAGAACCATAAAACATGGCAGGCCTAATTGCTGCTCTATAATATTTACCTTTTAATTTTAATGGTATCTTCTTATCACAAAGAATACATGATGCTCCTCTCCATTTTAACCAACCAGCATTAATTCAATGTGTAACATGGTGAATCTAGTACTATCATCAATAAATGAAATAAAGTATTTGTGACCATGTAGAGAAGTAATAGAGCACGGGCCCCAAACATCAAAATAAACTATCTCAAAAGGTTTAGAGGATTTTTTTTCATTCAAAGGAAATGAAACACGATGGTGTTTTACCTTCTGGCATGTTTCATAGTTCAACTGTAAGTCATTACAATATTAAAATTAAGGCAATAACATCCTAATTTTAGATAAAAGTAAATGTCATAATCTCTAGTGCCATAAAGGTAGTTCTACTTTTTGCTTTTCTGTGATAACTATTGACTGCATAGTTGTTCCTTTAGCTTTCTCATAGACATAGAGACCTCGTCTCATGCTACCTTGACCAAAGATCCTCCCTGTCCTCAGTTCCTAAAAGAAACATCCAATAGAATCAAAGATTATACGACATTTTAGATCTTGTATCATGTCAAAAACTGACAATAAATTGACTGAAATGTTTGAAACATGTAAGACATTTTTCAATATTCCAAAAAGTATAGTGATACTTCCTTTTTCCACAATGGGAGTATGTGATCCATCGGCCAGCCTAATACTAATTTTTCCTTGAGTCAACTGATAATCATCAAAGAAATCTCATCTACCAACCATATGATCTGTAGCATGAGAATCAATGACCCATATCCTGAAATGAGAAATTATTACATTACCCTTAGCAATGAAGGAGAATGGATATGCCATAGTAGCTTGAGAGTCCACGTTAGAGGTGGATACAATCTGCGAATCAACCAGACGAGCCTTAAGCATCTCAATCTCTTTTTTCTTCATTATTTTGTTTCACTTTGGTCACTGTTGAAGTAGGCTTTATTGGAACTATTATGATAATGAGTAGGTTTGCCTACCAGTTCCCAACATGTCTTCTTTGTATGTCATGATTTTCCACAATGAGAACAAGTCAGATTGTCTTTTTCTTCAAAAGTAAGTGGTGGTCTACCTCTGCCATGTCCATATCCTCCTCTACCATAAGAGAATGAGGAGGTAGAGGAATTCCTTCCCACAAAAGCATTGGTCTCTGAGTTAATCTTGGTTTCTTTCTCCAGGTGTTTCCAATCTTTTTCCTGTAATAAAAGAGAATACATTATACTTAAGGAGGGAAGTTCTTCTCTACTAAGGACGTTATTTTTCACAGCTTCGTATTCAGATGAGATGCCCCACAAAAGATCAAACACTTTCCTCTCTTTAAATTTCTCATTGCGCTCTTGCATGCAACTTTGACATTTTGTTTTAGAATAAAGTTGTAATTCCTCTCATATACCACTAAGTTCGGCATAATACTCACTTATGGATCTACCTCATTGTCTAAACTTACGAATCCTCTCAATGATATCGTATTTATTTGCTATATTTTTCCTTTAAGCATAGGCCTCCTGAACTGCCAACCAAATATCTTTTGTTGATTCCAGAAACATGAATGTTCTTCCAATCGATGGTACCATTGATTGTATAAGTCAAGCACTAACCAATGCATTTTCTCTACGTCATCGAGAATAAAGAGGATCACTAGTAGGTGGTTGGGGAATGTGTCCAGTTGGGTAATCCCAATGCCCCCCTTGCCATCATAGCTAGTTCAATGGATCTGACTCATTGAAGATAGTTTTTGCCAAATTAAGGTTTGTGATTTGAAACACTTCGCCTTTGTCTGAGAAACTGTTGTCACAACCATCTCCCATCTTGCCTTTATCCGTCATGATCAGATTTATACTTTTCCTCTAGAGATGATCGGTACCTCATTTTTTTTTGTTTTTAGAACAAGGATGATGCTGAAAATAGTACAATAGACTGACTTGCTGAAAATCGGACAACACAAATCTGTGTCAAAAAAACTCTTTTTTGCTGCCCTAGATGATTCTAGACTTGAATTTTGCTCAAACACACATTAATCCATGTGATTAGGCTCAGATACCATGTAGAAAAATAACCCACATACCTGAAAAAATCATTAACACATCATTAATGGACGAAAATCTTGAAGCAAGGAGTCGGTGCCTCCATGGCTGCCGCAGCCTCTCTCTCTTTATTCACTTGCTTAAAACTCTAAATACACTTAGGGCATTATTTATACAGGATTCTAACTTGGAAGACTAAACTGCCCTTGATTAGTGACACTAATTATACGCAGCTCCCAATGGATCATATTCTGATCCGTTGGGATCCATATTCCAGAAACATAAATATTAATTCAATCTTCAACATTGTCAACCATAACTCTTCCTTGTTGGCCTTCATGAGAGACTCATTCAAGGGAAGGCAGAGGATATAAGGGAAAGGATAAGTACATCAAAATGCTGAAGAAAAAAAGCAGCAATCAAGGTCAATGTGATCCCTATGGTATTTATAAGACGATGACAGATTAGCAGAGTCGGTAATTCTACACACAAGAGCAAAACATACTTTAGAGGTCCTTCATAGATATTAGTTACTTTGTCTTAATTAGTTTCAAAACTGATGATTTTATTTGCTGTGCCACAGGACGGAAAACCACCATCTTATCTTTTGTGCACTGGGCATCTTTTGCTTTAATTTATTTGGTGCACTTGCAAGGAAGCCGCCTCATGCATTATCAGAGAGGAAACGCATAAATATCAGTCAAACACTAGAGACATTCAATCCAAAAACATGATTAGCAGCACTAATACTGTTTCAGATTAGGAAAATCTAAAAACTACCGTAACAATTCACAAAGAAGTTAGCTCAAAAGAATAGAAGGCAGGCACTTAACTGAGAATTCGGATTGTATGTAATTATAATACCCACAACAACAAGGCTGATTTTCTGATGCATGCTCAATCCTGCTATTTCGTTTGCAACCTAAACTACCAGACGATGGATTTAACATGACCAAACAATATATTATACACACATATATGTGTGTATGTATTACAGGGAGAGTGTGTTTCTGGAGTTCATACGATTTAAAGTTCAATCATAATAGAGGCATAACAATACCTGGTCGCTTAGGATATGCAATATGATGTCATTGAAATGATCAGTAGCTAAATCATGTATATGTTCCCATCAACAAATTTGACAACCTGCAAAATAGTAGCACATTTAGTGTCAGAAACAATGACAAAGACTCGCAATGATTGGAGAATTAGAGCAGCTAAAATTACAAGAGACTCTTTCAGGAACAAAAGGAAGGGTATAAAATCGCCTATCATTCAGAGTAAATAAATATTAACAGCAAATAGCAGGCAGATCGTAACCAAATGCAATAAAATAAAATATTTATTGGTAGATCATGAACCTACTTGAAATAATGTTTATCATGTAGAGGATTCCAGCAAAGTTAATCTCTTGCACTTATTCTGACCTCTAGGAGCAGCATTTTTCAAGTTCGAAGGAAGAGCTAAGAGAGAATCAGAGCGCCTGCCAATAGATGTTCTGCTTTTCTTGGCAGTCCACTTCAATGATAGATTGTCGACCAAGCCACCAATATCATTTGAACTGCTAAAGTCAACTAGTCTCTGGACACTCTCTTGCATCTGACTAGTCCAAGCGATTGCTTGATCGAGGTCAACTGAATCATCCACAGGTTTTTGACACAAACTTCCCAAGATCTTATGAAATGAATGATGTGACATTGACGACTCATGAACCTTCTGGCCATGACAAATTGTATTCACCTTGATAACATGCTTGCAAAGGTTCCCAAGCATTGCCCATGAACAATCACAAAATGCAAAATCTGATCCAGGGTTCCACACAACATGGGTTTGAGAGTTGTCTCTTTGGCTAACCACCTTAGCATAAAGTCTTTTTTCATCATCAAAGATAACAGAAGTATCTGGAATATGTAGTGCACGGTGCCATGATGTAGAAAATATGTAATCATCCTTGACATTCTCAAACAACCCACTCTCATCAGCATATCGATCAAGCCAATATCTAGAATGCAACTCTGTTGTAAGCTTGTGCACCAACCAATCAACTCGCTGTGTCACACCAAGATTTGAATCATCAAATAACTTAAGCTTCAGTCTCCTATGATATGTTTCAAGAGCACCACATGCTTCCAAGCTTGCTAGCGGCAGGTTTCTCATGGCAGCAAACCACATTTCTGACGTGCCAATATCAAATAACAGCTTGTAAGATACTACAAATTCAAGATTAATATAAACTGTATAATAAGAAGGTTGGAGACTTACTGACCTATTTTTGGCATCCAGCATTCCTTAAAATACTTCATGAAGGCAGTCTGATCGATAAAATCTTGAATAAATGCTTCCACAGCATCAACAGTATCAGCTCCATGCCACATGCTGTACATAATCATACCAAGGCGATAAAAGATATCTCTTTGGACCTCCTTATTGTTGCAGTTCTTGATAACGTTCTTCAGCCATGCTCGCCGAACACGCCAAAGGGAAAAGAGAGCAGGGCAGTTATAAATATCCCTATGAAGGCATGAACAAAGTTGATTATGCAGGTACCCCATGATACTTGAAATATGTGAAGAGGAAAAGAAAAGATTACCTGATTGGATCAATCTCAATGGCTGCATCGTCAATCAAGAATCCATTAATTTTCCAAGAAGGATCCGCGGCAAGGATCCTATCATAAAGAGCTTTCATCCACTTTGCGAATTCATGCTTTGCGAAGCTCCGTGTAATGACCCATGCAACTGGCAGTGCATGTTGCCTTGCATCAAAAACCAGGACAGAGCACAGAGGATACTGCAAGTAAACATATTAAAAACATGACACTCGTGCAGAGTGGCTGAAAGGTCATTACAACGACTATACCTTTAGCTTGCTAATCCCAAACGTCGAATCAACCGCTAGAAGGCTCTGGTTACCAAAACGAATCATCTGTTGCAGCTGCCATTCTGTTTGAATTCCCAAAATGAAAGAGTTGGTTTCTGAGTAATTTTGGTAAAAGAATACAGACTTCTTCTGGCGATCAATCCACAAGCGGATGCTCGATTCATCGTCTAGGTCAAGTTCATGAGTGGATCGTCTAATAACCATCTCTAACTTTTTGACATACTGCGAAGCTAGCCTGTCATCTTTGATATTAGTGCCACGATAACGCTCCATGCCCTCAATGTGCTTTTGGAGAACATTCTCCTCAGGAATACCCAGATAAATCAAAGACATTGTCTGCTGTTGGATTTCACTGCCTATATATGGGATTGCCTTTGCCTTGGGCCCGATAGCATCTCTGTCAAGTGGCCCATGGCAGATAGATCCATGTTTGTTAACATGCAATCGCTGCTTGTATATGATAAGTGCAACACTTGGACGTGCATAGAGGCGTTTCACTATAAAATTGCAAGTACACCCACGCATGGACTGTGGCCTGGCTGCTCGCTTACGAGTATTCAGTCGATACTTTCGACTAGGCAAAATGTCTCCACCCTCTCCATAATTTTCTGGACCAAACGAACACCAATAGCTTCAAGTGAAAGAGAAAAATAAAAATAAAAATGTCAGATGATTTGGGAATTTCATTTCAGAAGTGCATATTAAGTAGTTGGGAAATATGATATTGAAAATAAGTGGTAGGTAACTCACTGCTTATATTCCAAATATTCATCGCTTTTGAATTTCTTCAAACTTCCTAGAGCTCTTCTTCTGCCTCTCTCAAGGTGAAATCTTGTCGGGTATTCCACATTCGAACATTCACCACATATAAAGTCATCAACTCGTTCATATGGAATGAGTGCAACATCATCAGTCCCCTTCTCAGAATTGCCAAACTTGGTCCATGTTATGCCTGCAGAAGAGAATTCCTCACCGGGTGGATCTTGCACAGGAAGGCCAACTATGGAGTCCTCAGCATCCATCTATAAGTCAAAACCGGATGATTTTACTGCTGAAATGTCAGACTATCAGCAAGGTGGAAAAAGTAAATCACCATTCAGCACAAAGGATCAAGATGGACGCCAACAGAATCCACCCACTAATATATTAAGAGTATGGATCAAAATTCAAATTATAAGATACCATAGAATGCAGGTATACCATAAACTCCACAATAAGCATTGTCTCTTTCTCTTATGCAAGAGAACATGGATTCATAATACTTCAAATCGAATATTGAAGAAAATTGATATTTTCAAAATAAAATAAAATAAAAAACAAATGAATATTGCAGGAAAGAGGGTGCCATTCAGAGGCCTAGGCAAAGAGTCCCAGGGCGAGCCATCCCACACAGCCCAATTTCAATGCTAAAACCAACAGGTAGAAAAGATTTCAGCATGAAATAGAGAAGCCATTTGAATTCTTAAAAAGAAAGACCAAATTCTTGCCCCACCTTTTGTAAACATGTAAAGATGGCCCTTAGGGCCAGGGCTTTAGGGTCAGGGGCCTGGCTGATAGGGCCCCTAGCACCAAGCCACCAAGGTCAACGGCCAGGAGGAGTAGCCGTTGGGGCCCTGGCTATACACCGCCTCTGTTGCTCCTCTTTTAAACTCTCTCCCTTCTTCTTATAAATTCCTCCAATGTAAATGTAATTATTGGTTGATCAATAATATTCATTTTTCACTATTTTTAGTTTGTGGTGATATTTATTCATCAATCACTTCCGTTGCTACATTGAAGCATCATCTTCATTACATTTTATCAGAGCCATTATCGATTGTGGGAACGTCGTTTGCCACCTCGAAAAATGTGCCAACAATTTTCTTGACTTTATTATAAGTTTACCCCTTTATATTTATTTTCACCTTGAAATATTGATGAGAAAGGAGGATTTAGTTTTCGTTTAACACTCTCAAAATACAAAACATGGGCCCAATCTATGGAAAATTATATATTTTAAAAATGTATGGTCTAGGTTATCAATAGCGCGCTATAGCGGGCGACTTGCTACAGCACTGGTAGCGGACAACTTTAATATACACGTTTTTGGGTCGGCAAATTAAATAAAACCGATCGTCCACCCCTCGTCGTTGTCTCGACTCGCAGGTTTCTCTCTTTTGCCTCTCGCCACTGCTCTCTCTACCACCACCCCCACGCACGTCGACGGCCACCACCGATCATCCGCCACAAGTAAGCTCTCTCCCATTTTTCTCCTCTCTCCCTGTCTCTCTCTTTCTCTGCCTCACCGCCTATCTCCAGACGTTATGTGGCTTTGCAGCTTTTTATTTCCTCCCTAGAAGATGACAACCCTTCAAAGATGGGTTCAAGTAGAAGGTATTTCTCATCTGATAGAAGTAACCCTATTGAAGAGAGGTCTCCTTCATCTTCTCCCATAGTTCAAACGCTATTTCCTTTGCACTCTTCTAAGGAATCAACAAAGCAGGACAGGGCATTGAACTTTGGAGATAATAGCTCAACAGAAGAGGCAGGTAACATAAATAGATGGAGATCACCTCTTAGTCTCTTTAAGGCTGTAAATGGGGATGTTCCAATTTCAGCTCATAAGGGCCAGGACTAGAGTTCACTGGTTAGGCAGGCAGGGTACACTTCTTCATTTGGTTCTGATCATTCACTATCAAAATCAACTGAATCACAGGTAGGCTTGTCAATTCTATTAACAAGTGTTAGAAAGAAAAGTTCCTGGCACATAATTATACTCCTGAACTATAATTATATTAACAATAATATACTAAAACCTGCCTCACCGTCTTCAAGTCTTGGAGAGCGTCGAATGCTCCTGAACTATTCTACACATCTCCACTGGCAATAGCAAGTGGCCAGGAGACCTCCATTGCATTGACAGGTCGAAATCTGAGAGTTCCTGGCACCAGGTAAGTGCACTCTAGAAAACCAATCTTTTTATCTTGAATGCTCAAAGGGCTTTGTTTTCCATAGAATTCACTGCAGGTACATGGGAGGATACACTTTCATGGGAGTTCCTGAAGATTGTTCCCCTGGCACTGATGATGAGTTTAGTTGCGTGAGTTTTAATTTTCCTGGTTCTGCATCAATGTTAATGGTCGGTGCTTTATAGAGGTAAGTTCCAGACCTAAGTGTTTCTTTATAGAGAAGCAAAGTGTTTGTATACTTGACTCTATTTCGCCTTTTGTCTGATCCCATGTGTTTTCATGCATGCATCAATGTTTGAATCGCAGGTAGAAAATCGATTCAAAGGCAACATTTTTCTTGTAATAATTGTTGATTCCAAGATATGCGAGGAGCTAAGAAGTCTTGAACCAGAGTTGCAGCAAGGTAAGGGGATCTTGTATGATCTCAGATGGGCAAGTTCATGATGGTGGATTTCTGAGCCGTAGGGAGGGCATTCTTCACTTTTTGAATGAGCTCGGATGGTTGTTGCAGAGAAAAAGCAACCAATCTGCTTCAGGGGAATGTATAATAAGGTTGCTCTTGAACTGTAACAGTCTTGACATTTAAGATAATGACTTTACCTAAAAAAAATCCAAAAATAAGGTTGCTCTTGAACTGTGATTGAATGATATCCCATTGTATCATGGAGCTTTCTACTTTGATTACAATGTTGGTGTGTTTATGAAGATTGAGAACTTCGAACAATGGTTGAACATATAGAATCTTCTCAGCTACGAACTATTTATCTCACAAACAAGGACCTAACAAAAGATTATCTGTGACATCTCATAACTTATTAAACTTCCTGGTACCCTTTTCTCTTGTTTTACACCTTTCTTTTTTCATAAAGTACAAGTACTCAATTCTGACTTCGGTTGTATCTTTCTTGTGTCTATGTGTTTCTTTAGAAGTTAGAAGTATAATTTGTTTATTTAGTTTGATTTATATTTATGAAGAGCTGACCCCGTTTAGTATGAAAAAAAGGCTTAGTTGTTGTTGTTGTATATTTATGAAAGAAGTGGTTGTGTTTCTTGATATTTTTTAGAAATTAGAGAACCCATTATATATATAAAACAACAACAACAACTAAGCCTTTTCCCATACTAGACGGGGTCGGCTACATGGATTCTTTGTTTCCACAAATCCCTATCGTGTGCCATGTTTGCAGTTAACTCCCAATAAGCTAGATCATTCTTTAGTGTTTCTTTCCAACACTTTTGTGGTCGTCCTCTACCTCTTTTAATACTTTCCAAATTTAGCTTTTCTAACCTTCTTACAGGTTCTTCATTTGATCTTCTTTCTATATGTCCAAACCATCTTAAACAATGTTCTCTCATTTTATCCTCTATTGGTGCCACTCCTAATTTGTTTCTAATAACCTCATTATGTATACGGTCTTTTCTTATATGACCACTCATCCATCTCAACATCTTCATTTCTCTCACAGACATCTTTTGTACATGTTATGATTAACTGCCCAACACTCAGAACCATAAAACATGGCAGGCCTAATTGCTGCTCTATAATATTTACCTTTTAATTTTAATGGTATCTTCTTATCACAAAGAATACCTGATGCTCCTCTCCATTTTAACCAACCAGCATTAATTCTATGTGTAACATCTCCATCAATTCTTCCATCACTCTGAAAAATTGACCCTAGGTATTTAAAACTTTCCTTTTGTGGAATGTAATGTGTGCCAATTTTAATTTCTATGTCCTCTGAAATAACCAAATGATCAAACTTACATTCCATATATTCTGTCTTTGTTCTACTAAGTCGGAGGCCTTTGCTTTCTAATGTTTCTCTCCATAGTTCCAATTTTCTATTAACTTTTTCCTTAAACTCCTCCACTAATACAATGTCATCTGCAAATAACATACACCAAGGTACTTCATCTTGAATATGTTTTGTTAACTCATCCATCACCATTATAAATAAGTATGGACTTAAAGTTGATCCTTGATGTAACCCAATATTAACTTCAAAGAAGTATGTCGTTCCTTCATGAGTCCTCACACATGTTTTTGCACCATCATACATGTCTCTTATATATATATATAATCATAAATAAAAGTGTACCGCTAAATCCGTTATGCCCTCGCTACCACTATATCAGGGTCAACCGCTAACAACTCGCTAACCGCTATTGATAACATAGGTATGGGTCTATATAAGTCGTTCGAAGGTAGAACCCTCCGTTAATGTCACGCTTGAGCAAAAGGAAGAATACGAAGGAGGCCATCGAAGAGTCCTATGGGTGCTCATGCACAATGTAAATGAGCACACTAGGAACACTTTGGTGGATATTCCAATATATGGAATCAATTATATGGATATAAAAAGAAATGTACATAATGTCTTAGTGAAAGACAATGTGAAGACCTATGTCACACGGGTGCGGGTGCAAGATACGGCAAATTTCAAAAATTTTGGGTGCATTGACACGGCTAGGGTATATAATATTATATATAATATTCAACCTACAACAAGTGAGACATCAATTAACATAAGTATATGACAATAGCAAGTACACAACTTTATATTAAAGCAAAACACATAAACTGTAAACAATTACTAATTTCATCATAATACACATATCAATCTTCACTATCCAGACCCATTTATCCAAAAAGACCCGAACTTCAAAATCGATACCAGATTTTGAAGCGTGGAATATCCACACAAAAGGAAGTGAAGAAGGTCCGCGTTGAGATATTTTTTTACGTTCATCGACGGAGTTTCATGGGAGATGATGGAAGACAAGCTGAAGGAGCATTTTGAAAACTATGATGAGGTAACTCAGGTGGTCATCATGGGAGATAAGGTCACGAGTCGACTAAGAGGCTTCGATTTCATCTTCACGGATTACTCCCTCTTTGATCAGGTTCTCCAAGATAAATACACCATAGACGGCAGAACCATGAGTTACAAAAAAAATTACATTTTTTTTGCATTGCCGCACTGACACGGTGTCGGTGTCGCACCCGTGTCGAGGTCGACACTCCACCTCTTAGAAGTGTGTGTGTGATTTAGGTGAAGACAACGAGGACTTCGTGTATCAATTCTTAAGAAGTCCTCCACTTTTATATTGCGACAACAAGAGTATTATGTATATAGGCAATAATCATATTTTTTATGAGCACACTAAACATATTAAAATGGATTGTCACTACGTTTGTGAGGAACATTTACAAGGCAATTTGGCTTTACACTTTATGAGATCAAAATACCAGCTTGCACATGTCTTCACCAAATCCCTGTCAGCCCCTCTGTTTCAATTTTTACTTATAAAACTCTCGGTTATGGTACCATCAGTTTGAGGGGGAGTGTAAACTTATAAAGATGGGCCTTAGGGCCAGGGCTTTAGGGTCAGGGGCCTGACCAAAAGGGGCCCTGGTGCCAGGCCACAAGGGCCAAGGCGTCAGGCCCCCAACAGCTACTAGCCATTGGGGGCCAACGGCCAGGAGGCCCCAACGAACTGCCTCTGTTTCTCCTCTCTTTAACTCTCCCTTCTTCCTATAAATTCCTCCAATGTACTCTTGTAAATGTAGTTGTTGGTTGATCAATAATATTCATTTTTCACTATTTTTAGTGTGCCTTCATTGCACTTGGGTGAGATTTAGCCTTTTCTAAGGCTTTGTGATCGTTACATTGTGGTGATATTTATTCATCGATCTTGATTATTCCATCTTCTGCTACTATATTAAAGCATCGTCTTCATTACACCTTTGTGGGGTGGCATCAAATCTTAGTGATTATCAAACTAAATGCTCCAAATACATGAGAAGTTTCACAAATTCATTCTAAAGTAAATACTCTTAAGAGTAAGTATTTTGTGGTTCTTTTGCATTGAATATGATATGACCAACAACAATGAACTTGCCCATTACTGATCTTGAGTCCTTAACACACATCAGCCAAAGAAATTTAGGAAGAAAGATTTCATGGTGACAGTCAACATAGATTAGGGTTGTCAGGCGCCTTTCTTATCATTGTTTTCGCTCACCTGCAGTCCTTAGAATATCTAAGACAAATACTTATTCTTAAGACCAAACAAAGAACCACAAAATACAAAAGCAAATTTATGAGTGAGGTTCGCAAAACTGTATGGAACGAGAGGTCGAAAAGAAAAAAGAGAACAGTTGCCTACATAAAACCATGAGGTGGAGCTAGCTATCTGCAACACAAGAGAGAGAACAAGAGGGAGAGGTAACATTGTGAAAGGAACGAAATGGACATGTAGAGGACCCATAAGAAGGAAATTTTTATTTCCAGAATCCATATTCATCGATGCGGCGTGTTCATATGTGAATAAAGAAAAGAACGGAACATTATTGGGCTGGTTCTTTTTGTACTCACAAATGAACGTGCATTCATCGATCGATCTGAATTATAAGAACAAAACAAAACATGAGAAGGTTCCCTCTTATGGGTCCTCTACTTGTCCGTTCAATTCCTTTTAAATCACACCCTCTCTCATGCTTTAGTGAGCAGCAACACATTGTGGTTGTATATAGGTAAAATCTCTTCTTTTCCTTTCCACCTCTCGTTCTGTATGGTTCCCCACAACCATTAATCTTTAGAATAACTTTTAAGAGTGAAGTAGAGAAATAGAGCCTTATACGCTTGTTGGTATATTTACTTTTGCATTTTTTGGTTCTTTTCTTCAGTTTCAAGAGAAAATATTTGTCTTAGATGTTCTAAGGATCATCTAGCACCCGACAACCTTAATGTTGTATCAATGCCACTGTCACTACCATTTGGACAATTTGCAGGCCGATGATGATGATTATGTATCTCAATGTGATACGGGAGCAAAATAAAATCAATTGAGAGAAACTAAGAGTTAATTGTAAGAAAGTGAAACTATGAACCGAGAGTAAACAATATCAATGCTTGGTGCATCTCAAGGATGCACTTGTTGTTTACAATAAAAGGATGAAAAATTAAAATAATGTCAAATGTCAATGCATCCTAAGAAGAACCCATAAATTAGAGGAGATGGGGGGCAACATTTAATGCACATGTTGTTTTGGATGCCTATAAATTAATATTTAATTAGTAGAACTACTTCAAATCAAGAAAATCTATAAAAAAAGTCAACATATTTAATTAGTAGAACTACTTCAAATGGAAAGAAAATATATAAAACAAGTCAAGAACCAAACATAAAACAATAAATTTGTATTGCACCAATCTCAGTTGATCCATAAGTCGAGCCATGCAATTCGGAGTTTCTGTTGGAGGATGCAAATTTACAAATAGAAGTGCTAGCATCTTGCCTCAGTCAACTTATATTGGTGCTAAGAAACGTTTTGTCAAAGCTACAACCAACGGAAGAGAAGAATCAAATCTATGACAGTCCTCAAAGGCCGCGTGTATAATGTAGCAACGCTAAGCGTCTCAACGGCGACTGCCTCTAGCACCCGCTAACCCACTCACTACTTGTACGTAGAAGAGGCCCTGCAACCGTTTTCTGGCCGCTCCTAAATTTGTAGGGTTAGATGCACAAGAGAGGGCGATAGAAGAAGAAGAAAATGAAAGAGATACCGTTTTTGGTGGCCTAGCCTGGCCGTCAAAGGTGGTTGGTGGGTCGGTGGCAGAGGAAGACGCACGCAAGAGAGAGAGAGGTGATAATCGATCGTTTAGGGGTTTTTGGATTATTAAAATGTGAATCGAATTGGGTCGACCCGTATTTATTGGATTGACCCGACTTGTATGCTATGTATAAGTTAGCTACTCCCTCCCTCTCTCTCTCTCTCTCTCTCTCTCTCTCTCTCTCTCTCTCTCTGGTCTATTTAGATGGCAGTTGATTAACATCACTCCATAATAGCAAATGGAACCAAAATAGAACTTAAAATTTCAGTAACAGATATTTGATAGCAACAACAATTGAACGAAGACAACGCCCCCGTCTTTAGCTGCACATTTGACGATAATAAGTAGAGAAATATAGTGTCAGGAATGAAAAAATCAATCATAACAGGCAAAACTCAAAATAGGATAGACCATCAACTCATCGTTCATATAAATCCTTGGTGCAGCACTGCACTGAACTCCAAGTAACGCAAGAAAATAGAGACGAGAGAAGGAACAATCACACCATATTGTCAAAGTGGTTCAGTAGTCGAGGAATCAACTCCTACATCCATGGGCAAAGAGGCAACGTTTCCTTATTTCAGATAGAAACAAAGAATACAAAAGGTAAGGTACGGGCTCTCACGATCTCTCGCAAAACCCAACATGATTGGAGAATCTTTTTTTAAAGTCAAAATTACAGGGAGAAGCAACAAAAAGAAAACCAACTATGTGGATGTTGAGGGAATGGTACATATACAAACCCAAGTTGTAAGGGATGGTTTGTTGAGGCTCCCATCTGAGCCAAAAACTTTGTGATTGTATTTTGAAGCCGATGTTGACCGTTTGCAGGTCACATAAGAGGGATGGTATATGTGTGAAGAGGGGGCAGAATGTTCGATTGTGCGGGAGTGGTGATGAAATGAGTGAGTGAGCGGCTTCTAGAGAGTTGAGTGCACACTATGTAGGTTGAGGAAGCTACGGCATGAACCAAAACTGGAGGCCCTAGAGGAAAGCTTGGAGCTCCACAATTAGGATATTCGTGCTTGGAGCTTTGCTCGAGAAGCCAAGGATCCATTGTCCTATGTTCGTACACAAGGTTCTGCCGATACCCACAATGCTCCAATGGAAGGCTGAATTGCACAAGTGAAGTGCACACTGTGTCATATTGGAAGTGTGTTGGCTGATGCTGAAAATTGGTTGGTGACGATATTGGGGTTTAGCTAATAATTGATGCCAATGTATATTGTCTTCGAGGAACCAACACAAGACCATGCAAGTGAGCCATGGGTTCGTCTTTGTGATGAGATTTACCTTCCAATGCCACATCCACCAAATGCATATGCAAAGAGATAAATTGATGGATGGTTCAAGTTAAGTTTGAGTCAAGATTGAAGGTTATGTTGTAGAAAGAAAGCAGGGGCATTCCTTAGGCATTGTCACACAAGTGATGTAGGGCAGTCGCAAAAGCAGTGTGATATAGTATCCTCCTCGCTCGTGATCATTGAGGTGAGCTTACCAACCGTCTACAAAAGCAAAGATGGTTGGTGGGTAATGCTTGGTGATTGAGAAGTGAATAGGTGGAGCTTGTTGAGGACACGCGCTTTTCAAATCCATTCAAAAGCAAAGTGATTAGAATGGGCAGTAGTGGCATTAATGGTTAACCAAGTATAGGCTAAGGCCAGTATGGTGGAATCCCAGCAACTGCTTCACCAGAGATTTGCCATGTAGCGGATGGTCTCTGATTGAAGACGACGAACAGAAGAAGCAAAATGAGGTATGTGATTTTTTTCGGTTTCTCACAACTGGTTTTTTCAGGGAGGTTTCTTTTGATTTTTCACTGTGTTTTATTTTTTTGTGTTACTCAGTATTTATAGAACAGCGCATGACACCTCTTCCTGGATATCTAGGTTGGGCTTTCCGTTTTGGAGTTCTTATCCGGTTGTTATACAACAAATATGTAATTGTTCGACTCTTACGGATTTGTTCCATAACAACCTCTACGAGAAACAGTTAGATGGTTGATTTAGCCGTTTCCGTGAGTGAAACTGCCAAGAACGGCCAGTTTCTCAACATAACATCTCCCACTTAGTCATTCGAGCCAAATGATCAGACATACTGGTTTTCCTCTCACTTTTGTAGGGTTTCCTGATATTGCAATCGTTACCCATCGTGTGGCTTTTTACCAACACAACAATCAAACATATCTCAAACCCATGTTTGTAACATGTTTTGAGAAAAGATCCTATGTTATAGCTTTAGTCAAGGAGTATGCCGACATATCTTTAGTTGGCAGGTATGAGATAGATATTTCCTTTCTCATAACCATATCATAAACATAATGGTATTTAACCATTATATGCTTGCTTTAGAGTTGTTAGCTCCACTCTTAATTAGAGTAATTGTTGCATTATCACAATAAATGATAAGGTCTACCATTATATGCCACTTTCCTAATATGTATAGCCATATTATTCCACATATCACAAGGTCTACCAACATAATTCTAAACATCTCCTTGAAGGACTTTCTCTTTAAATATATCTTCTTTCTCACTTTTGAGGTTCCACCATTTAGTTTGAATAGCTCGGTGCATTCTTTTCTTCTTTGTCCATTTTTTTATTTATAAATCCATAACTAAAAGTCGATGTTGGGTGGTTAAGCTTTCTCCTGGAATTACCTTGCAATCTTTACAACACGCTCTATCTTTTTTTCTACAAATAAAGTAATCAATTTGTGTTTGTGATAAGCCACTCTTATAAGTAATTAAATGTTTATCTCATTTTTTGAAGATTGAATTGACTATAAAGAGATCAAATGCCATAGCAAAATTTAAAATATCCCCACCTTCCTCATTTATATCTCCAAAACCAAAGTTTCCATGAATACCTTGATATCCTAATGTCTCTTTACCGACATGCTTGGTTATCAATAGCGCGCTATAGCGATTTTAGCGAAGGGAGACCCTTAACGGGTGACCCGTTATAACCAATATAGCACCGCTAACAGCGCTATAGCAGACCGCTATCGCGGTTCGCGACGATCCAATTGGATCAACCAGATCCAAATGTAATAAAAGGTCACACTGTCACGCAAACGAGGGTTATCTCTCTCACACGCTTCTTGCCATCTCTCACTCCCGCGGCCCGCCTCTCGCCGTTGCTCTCTGCCACCACCCCCACGACCACCAGGTATGCCCTTTCTCTCTTCCCTCTCCCCTTTGTGTCTTCTCTCTCCCTTAGTGAAAGGGGCACTCTCATATTGATTCAACAAATCAGATTGATACGTTCCAAGCTACAATATACCATGTACCATTGCTTTATAGATATAGTTTTATCTAGCATTTGGTGGTTAGAACTCGGATGTCGGATCCATATAAGAAATATCATTCATGTAAGTTATGCGTTCCAAGCTACAATATACCATGTACCACTACTTTATATATTGATGCATAAAGCATATCCAAAATGCCCAATGACACGATACTGATTGATGCATATCCTAAATGTTTTCCTAAAAAATGAAAATTATGACAGAACTTGATATGATATGATTATGATATTCCCGTCTATCTTACGGTAAGTGGCATTTTAAGATACATAGCGGTATCATATTGTAGTTGCTATAGTGATGAGTCAGTTCGACATGTACGGTACATTACAAGGACAATGCAGCAACAACACTACGATAATTGTTAATGACAGGTTTACTTTCTGTGATTCTCTCTCTCTATGCATTTGTGTGTGTTTTTGTTCCTATATCTATGTGGAGCATTGTTCAAATGGGGGCCACCAGACTTTTGGTGGTGTTTGGATACCATGTTTCTTTGGTACGAGGGAAACAACCCAAATAGTTAGAGTGCTGACTTTCATTCCCGAAGTTGTGGTTGATTGTGATCAACCCCAACCGTTGTGCATGGATGGGCATCATGTACTTGGTTCCATTGGAAGTGCCTTATGTAATAGAGTTTGGCATGTAATTCTACGGACAAATCTTAGGTATGTAAGGGCTTCTTCTGCCTTTTCTTTTTGATAGATCTCCTGTTGATCCAGCACCTACTTGCACCAAAGTGTTGCATTCTACCGCAAAGCATTCCAGCAAACAGTTTATACATATCGAGGTGCAGGGGTGTTATTGTTGCAAGTTGACACTCTGAAGAATGTAAGTGTCATTTTGACACATCATATGCTTGTCTGCAAGGAATAATATTTCTCTCTTGTGCTCTCCCGGTTAGGCAAATATTCAATATGCAGTTTTGTTCTTCTTCGTGAAAGAGATGTATGATATGTTCTATTTTCAACTACCACTGTGCTAAATTAGTTGACATATGTTAATGAATCTAAGCTGTGAAACTGGGGATGAATCCAAGCACCCTGATATTTGTTAATTCTTAGAAGTTAGAAGTAGAATTTTTTTTATTTAGTTTTAGTTTGATTCATATTTATAAAAGAAGTGGTTGTGTTTCTTGATATGTCTTAGAAATTAAAGAACTCATTATATATATATATATATATAATTTTTTAATCATAAATAAAAGTGTACCGCTAAATCCACTATATCAGGGTCGACCGCTAACAACCCGCTAACTGTTATTGATAATATAGCCGACATGTTCATTTAAATCTCCTAAACAAATCATCACTTTGTGAAATTCATCGAATCACCTTATCTAAATCCTCTCAAAAAGTTATTTTTATACTATATTGTAGTCTTATTTGGGGTGCGTAAGCACAAACTATATTCAAAACCTCTCCTCCTAACACTGATTTCACTGATCACGACTTGGGGCCGACCATGCAAGGGTGATCCCTTACATGGGCAAAGTTAAAGATATTTCACTAATATACATCAATCTTATAAGAAACATGTATGAGGTGTAAAATCATGTATGAAGAGTCGTAAAAGAATGACAAATTTCTTTAAAGTTAATATTGGATTGCATCATGAATGTGCTTTAAGTCCTTATTTATTTATATTGGTGTATGTTATTTGTAGACGACGTGTTAGTAAATGAGTCTAGAAAAAAAAAGATTGAGAATTGAAACTATGGAGAGAAACATTAGAAGTAAAAGCCTCTAACTTAGTAGAATGAAACAAAATATACAAAATGCAAGTTTGATCATTTGTTCCATTAAAAAATTAATGCAAGTTGGTTAAAATAGATAGATGCATCAAGTATTCTATGTGACAAGAAGATATCATTAAAATTGAAAGATAAATATTATTGAGCATCAATTAGACCCACTATGCTTTATCGTTCTTGGACAATTAATCATCAACATATACAAAAGATGTCTATGACAAAAATGAAGATGCCGAGATGGATGAGTGATCACACAACGAAGGACTATACACATAATAAGGTTATTAGAAACAAATTAGGAGTGACACCAGTAGAAGTAGATCATAAACTGAGAAAAATCATTTATGATGATTTGCACACGTAAAAAAGATGACTAAAAAAAACTCTAATAAGAAGGTATGAGAAACTAGATTATGAAAATATTAAAAGAAAAAAGAGAGAATACAAAAGTGTTAGAAAGAAACAATAAAGAATGATCTACCTTATGTTGAGATACCTAATAGCATAGCACATGATTGGGCTCCATGAAAACAAAGAATCCATGTAGCCGACCCCATCTACTATAGAAAAAGGCCGAGTTGTTGTTGTGAATTCATGGACTAGCACTACTTCATAACAAAAGCCTTAAGTGGTTAAGACGAGTAGATCCACAAAGCCACTTACTAGGTAGACAATTCTTTCTCTCTACCTAAAAGATACAAAGCATAAAGAAAATGGATAAGCAACACACAAAGACTCACATTAAATATGAAAGAAGCAAGCCCATACATACATATAATAATATACATACATGCACACACACATATATATATATATAGAGAGAGAGAGAGAGTGTGTGTGCATGCATGTGTGTACAACAGTAAGTATTTATTTATGTGGACCAATCCTCTACCCATATCTATAGATCCTTGGTCATTATCTTTGTACTTGCACCTGACCTAAAGAGAAATTTATTCTCTCATTCAAAAGCTTACTGCAGAAAATTGGAGAAATTATTTATCGTTTTTGAGCATTAGAAGCAACCAATCAAGCAAGTCAGATCACCAGAGTCAGGCAATAAAGTACAACAATCATAAAATCCAAAAAAGTGCAAGCTACTAAATGAATCATGAAGAACGCTAGTCTCAAAGAGTTTGAAAGATTACCATCAAAACTTTTATTGCAGTCATTTATAGAGCAATAACAATCCTCAACTGTTAAGACACTTGTGTGCACTCTCCAAGCCCGTGCACAAATTTCCATGCACTAAATCCTCGTTTTTCTGATGTGGTACAGCCTCGTTCTGCTGATCCTCCAAAAGTTTTTCTATGTCCCTGGTTCATCCTCCAAGCACTTAAGTACCAAATATCCTAACCAACATCGCAAGCACAACCATTTTAAGGAATTGCCGATGCCTGATCTTAGCAATGAAAGTATGAGATGCTTTATAAAGCTGCAAACTTCTTCTAAACAAACCAAAACATGCCTTGGAATCTCTAGACGATGCTCCATGTTAGAAGGAATAACTGCATCGATACTCAACTACATTCAGTAGCATCCAAGTGAGGCAATCAGCCATAAGCAATTCCAATAATACAGGTGCCAAGGTTTTTCTATTAGCGTTTGCAGAGTTGATCATCCCTCACCAAGTAAATGGTCATTTCTCATAAGAACAAAACATTTTGCAAAACCAAATAACTAAAATACTCCAAAAAAGAATATAGAAAAAGCCCTCAACAAGCATCTAAAATGTATTTTTGAAAAAGAAAATAATGGAGGGGGAAAAAGAGTTGATGTGCCTGACATCACAACGTTCCTGTGTCACAAAAAACATACAATCACCAAAGTCATCAACATCACAATCGTTGCAATGAAAGAATAATAAATCGTACCGCAATGAAAAAATGTTCAGAAAACTCAAATGAACAGCTAAACTAGTGATCTTCCCATCCTGTTCCAACAACGGAGTACGCCAAAGACTACCTTCAAGATTTTTTAAGAGACGAGAATTGCACATGCCGCCATAGAAGATTAACCCAATTGTGTCCCAGTGTTCGTCAAACCCCAGAGAAAAAAGAATGAATCCGGACTTCTACGAATTAATCAGATTACATCACCACACAAGAAAAACAAGAAGCCATCCGTAGGAAGACACAAATTCACCATTAAATCTCAAACTACGGAACGGAAAGCCCTAAAGAAGAAGCAGAAAAAGAAAGGAAATGACTCTGAAGCAAGCAAGAGCAACAAGCTGGCGGAACGAAAACAAACAACACATCAGAACATACACTTTCACCGGAAGATGCCACCGTTAAGCTCCCCGGCCGGTGGTGGACGAAATTTTCGCACAGAGAAGGAGAGAGAGAGTGCGCCTTTTCGGCTTTGTGGTGAGCGGACGTAAGAAAATCGTGTTAAGGAGCATGCTCTTATTAGTGAAGTCGTAAAACTCTCTATCTCACACATATATATAAACTTTTTGGGATATATATATATATATATATATATATATATATATATATATATATATATATATATATATATATATATATATATATATATATATATGTGTGTGTGTGTGTATAAGTAGATAAACTTAATATATATAGGTTAAAATTTTATAAGTGCATGAAGTTATACAACTTATATATAAACTTATTAGAATGTATCTATATAAACATATGAACTTTATACATACGTATATAACGATTTGGTTTGGTTCTTCGTTTATGTGTTCAAATTTCCTGGAAATACAACTGTGTGCAGAAAGATATCGTGTCATATTGACACGAGTGGACTCGTGATCTTCACCAGAAGGTGAACCCACGTAGCCAATGCATATACAAATGCAATTTTTATTTCATTAATGCATTTCAATGGTCATAGTCCCATTAAATATGAAAAGTGCAGTTTGGCACGTAACTCATCTGGCAGGGCTCTCTTATCAAGCTTCATTGTATCATACTCAATATTGCAATTTTGCTTCACTTGTTTGATACAAAATGGACGTCGATCCAGCACTGAGACATCATCATATCACACTCAATATTGCAATTTTTTCCACTTGTTTGATACAAAATGATGATTGCATGGAAACATGAGAGCACCATGCACGGCGGACCCTTCAATTCTAAATCACTAACATTGCATGCGGGTGGTAATTTTTACAGGCGTTCTCGTCTCAGCCTCTTTCAATCAACCTTCCCAGCTGTCAAGGGGACTTGGCCAGCGTGGATGAGACAACAGCCTGGGACTGTCGTACCCGGATTGCAGCCACAGGCCCATTCCTTTATCAAAGGCACCCCCTCCTCGTACTACAAGAAAGGAGTTTACAGCCCCCATCTTTTGGCTACCAAAAAGCCGCTTTTGCACCCAGATCGTCAACTCAACAGCAGGGTGCTTTAGCGCCATTGCTGCTGGTTGAGAGTTGACTATGAGAAGATGTATGTCTAGGTGTATTAGGCTTCGGCCTCCTCTTGTAACCAAAAAGGAAAAAAAAGATAAAGAACGGCTCATCCTCAAGAATGGGCTGCTGAAACTGGGTTTATATACCAGTACAACACGCCTGGGCTCTTAAATCAAACACACCCCAAAGGATTTAAGAAGGGCTGCCAAAATGGGAGACCACCTACATGGTTCATACAGTTCAGATAGGGGAAGAAATTGTCTCACGTAAAAAAAAGAATCCCAAAATGAAGTTGCATAAAGGCTAAGGGGCCCAATGGTCAAGGGTGGTTGTAGACAACTCGTAACAGCACAGGATATCCTTGTAGGGGACCAATGTCTCTGTATACCTGGGCGGCCAGAAGGTAAATGGTCCCTTGTTTCCCAGGTTCTTCGGCCAGAGTGCTCATGTCGAAAGGCATGTAATTCGGATCCTTTGGGGTCCGGTGTTGGGTTTTCTCAGGTCTAGGTGTGTGATTTTCATATTCAATAAAAGGTGATTTATCGTGTTGCTTGTGAATGTGGTTCTTTTCTATCGTTTTCTATCCTGCGGCTGAGGGTTGGTTCGGTGGGCATCAACGCCGGATGTAGGAAAAACTTCTACCCCTGCGTGACAAAACTCCCTTGAGAAATTAAAACAGTCTTCAGCAAGACTGAGTTTATATAAATATATTGAATGTGGCATCTCGTAATTAAGTACAAACTTTACGCAAAAAGCATAGCATGAGATTTTACGGTGCAATATTCATAATCTACGAATTGAGGATACAGCATGCTTTGCTCATTCTGACAGATGAATCAAAACCGTAACACCTCGAAACTTTGCTATCCAAAATTATATGTAATTTCCTGTGCCGAGTTGGCTATTAGACCACGGTTATGCATTGCATATCTTAATTTGCTTCCTCATCTACTCCCCATTGAAACATCTCCAGCTTAGAAGATCTGTCATTGATCCCACTAGAAAAAGGTTGGCACCTTCACTTGGTACATCATTTACTTCCAGACCATCTCACCCATGAATCTTAGAGCAGGAACTCCTCGAATCTCCACATCAACTAGTGGAGCTTGTATTAACTTCAAATCCATGAGCTCTATATCACTTTGAATTATTTCAAGGGCGCGTGTTTGATCCTGAAATCAAATAACATCAAAGATTTATCATATCGAACAAGAAATTGGCATTGTTCCCTACTTTGGCCTTCACTTTTGATGAGATTCCAGCCATTGTCGCCAACAGATATTAGTAACAATAACATGACAGGGATAGCCCACTATCTACACTCAGGACACCAGAAATGAATTTATCAATAATATAAACATGGAGCCGAAACATTAAAACCTGAGTGGCTAGTGCAGAGTTATCCTCAACAAACGCACATGTATTAACCACGCTAGCTGAGCCTGAGCATACCTTTCTTTTCATTGCACAGAATTTGCAATCTGATGTAGACGGTGGCAAGACCTGATTGACAACCAGCCTCTTCACGGGAACATCTTCCTTCTTCAAGGAAGCTCGCAACCTTGACGACTCGTTAATGGCCATAACCTAAGAGTTCAAGAAGACAAAGTCATGAAGACAAGAATATAGCTTTCCTCTTTTCTTTTTGTTAAGCTGAAGGTGAGGAGTAAATATGGAACAACCACACAAGTCAAAAGCATTTTATTTTCCTGGAAAGCTGGGTTTAGCAGCCCCCGACCAGATGTGCATATGCCCCTTATTGATCTCAAGATCTTCAACTTGAAGGTTCTTTCTAATCGATCACCAGGCCAGGAGAACCTTGGCTCCTCGTGGTTACTTCAATGCCCTGATCATTGCACTAATCAAGTGATTTATCCTTCGACACCTCACCTGCCCTTATTGAGCAAGACCTTAAGCTACTGGTTAAAAGTTGTTAACTTCGTTTCTCCAACAGCATTTCACATGCCCTTCTACCCTGGCCTCTACAAATTTTGCATCTCACTGTCCAATACGCCATCAAATGCAACTCAACCAATTGTACGTATACTTGATCTAGTTGGTGGGAGATGAATCCCCATCTGCCAGCATAAAGTTAATTCAAGGCAACGCCATTATGCATACCTTCAGGAATAAGAACAATTCTCTCCTTGACATGGTTAAGAATATCACGTTTTCCTAGGAAAAGATCAACTTATGGACAGCAGCCAGACTGCCCCTAAGACATGCCTGATGGATGATCAACATGCCTACAGGACTAACAAACTTACCCGATTAATAGTTTTCCTTTCAACGATGAATTGCTTTAGTAATATTTCCCACAAGAGTACACTTTTATACTACAATATATCTGACCAATCAAATAAACAAAGCGTTGCATATACACACTGCAAATTGACGCTGCATAAACAAATATTTTACATGTATGAGCTTACTGTCCAGAAAATAAGACTATCCTTCCCCAACAAAGTGAAAAAATAAAACAAGTGCAATAACTAATTTCATTGAGTTCACCGCCACTAGGAAGTAACAGAATTAATTTCACAGATTTAAAGTTCGAAGGACCATGATAAAGAGATGTTATATGCTATGGAGTCAGCATCTATACAACAAAACAATTATACTGTATGATGTAGTAAAATGTATGGAGAGTATCAGAAGGATAAGGTTTGAAATCACATCCTTCACCATTTTCAGTATCACAAAGACAAGGTTTTGAATCCTTGAAAAAGAAACCATATAAGTCACCGTTTCAATTGACAGATGAAAACACCAAGGTTACCGTTGGAATGGTCACAATTACAAACTCTGTGGAGTCTGCATCACGAAATAGCTCCCGCACCTTCTCCATCCTTTCTCTTAGCTGCTCCAACTTGTCAGACTACAAACAGGAAAAGAAACAATCAAGAAAAGTTTTGGTACAGAACAACGTGAACAACTATGCCTACAGCTTACAGCATTGTCTTGTGCTCCTTCCTGCCCAAACATAGATTTGATAGCTGATGTTGCAGAAGTTAACTTCTTCTTCAGCTGAATTACACATGAAAAAGGTCAAACCTGATGATAACTAACATTACAGAGAAATGATAGTCACTTCTGAATCATGAGCTCGGGCAGACAACACAAAATTTCAAGTACATAAAACACCAACGTTGCAAGAATATCATCTCATTTGATGGAAATCATCACCAAGTTACATTCATGATATCATAGATAAAATAAAAACAATAAAGAGATCATTGACTGGAGACTTTCCATTGGTTACAAAATACAACTAAGCCTCTTCCCATACTAGATGGGGTCAGCTATATGGATTTGCAGAGCTCGATTCCATGCTATGCTAACAGTTAACTCAACATAACCTAAATCATTCTTCATTTTTTCCTTTTGTTGTCTTCTTCTTTCTCTTTTAATATTTTCACCGTTTAGTTTCTCACACTAGCCGACCCCGTCTAGTATGGGAAAAGGCTTAGTTGTTGTTGTTTAATTTCTCACACCTTCTTAGTGAAGCTTCCTTTGGTCACCTTTCTACGTGTCCAAACCGTCTCAAACATTTTCCCCTCATTTTATCATCTATTGGTCACACTCCCAATTTGTTTCTAATAACCTCATTATGTATAAAACTACATAAAGACAAAGACAGCATAGAAATATGCAACATAATCACGGAAGTTTTAAAAGCAATACATTGAATCCAAGGGAGATTGTTGAAATTTTAAGCTTCTTAGGTTCAATAGAGCAAAATCACATGTGCACACCTTGATTTATGCCATCTTGAAGAGGCATAACTCCTTGATAATTGTTGAAACAATCCCCTATCATGCAACGCTGTACTCTTTGATGATTCCAAAACAATTAATTTCCATTGTTTGGGAAATTATCCAACAATCCCCTATTATTTCCAAAATAATCCAAATCCTTATAATTCTGTAAATCTTATCTTTGAGTATAACGGAGGAGGGTTGTGTTAGGCTTCACACAGCCAACGTAAAACTTTGTCGGACTTATCTATCATGGATTCTACAAATTATAATAGGACTATGTGAAAACAAAGAATCCATATAGCCGACCCCATCTAGTATGGGAAAAGGCTTAGTTGTTGTTGTTTATGGTGTTGATGACCTAAACCTCTACCTAAGTAAGTCATAAGGAATGGTAGTCCACTTTGAACCATTGGATCCATATGAAGTAGGGTGCATGACTAGCAATAAGATTTCAATATCATCGAATGTCATTTTTAAATGAGACACATTTATGACTTTGTATCGTGTACCCTTATTCATGAGTGCTTCGAGAGTTTAGATGTAAACTCCATGGGGCAGCCTCACCCTACACTCATATAGGTAGACTATACTAGAAGCATCCCATAATAACGACCCCAACAAATATGTGATATAGGTCTATTAAGTGTAGTGTACAACCTTCTTTTTTATATATTTATGGGTCCAAGTACCTTATAGCTTGGGATGTTTGATTAGCAAATATTTGCAATCACTCTTATGGTGTACTTTTGTTTATTGAACTCAAAACTTGAAGTTATTAAGTGTGAGTTGAGTTTCCACCACTAGTGATCAATAATCAGGTTTGTCAATGTAAGATTTTAAGCAAGTAAAAGACTCATGCAAATGTCAACTATTTAACAGTAAACATTTAATCCACGAGTCCGCTATTCGGTAAGTAAAACCTAAAGTTATAGAAATGCATTTAAATGCAACACTCTGCCTATGATGATAAACTACACCTAAGAGCTGACCTTAAAGGAAAGAGGCACCAAGAGAGGCGTGTTTGGAAGCACCTCTTGGATCTTCAAGAGAGAGGCAGAGCACCCATCCAGACAGCTTTTAGAGCCTATAGGGGCATATGAGGTCAAAATGAAACCTAAAAATAGACTTAAAGGAAAGAATCACACAAAAAGGTGTATCTCTCTTTGTGTGTGTGAAAGAGAGAGAGAATTTGATGCACCCTTCTCCCTTTGCCGTTCCATGATTTTCCACAAACATGAGAAGAAAACACTTATCAAAAGAGGATAAAAGAGAAATTTTTAGGATAACTAGGGCTAGAGATAAGAAAACTAATGATCTTAATTCTGTTAGATGCATCACAAACGAGGATGAAAAAATTCTAGTGGCAAATGATGATACAAGAAACAACAACTAAGCCTTTTCCCATACTAGACGGGGTCGGCTACATGGATTCTTTGTTTCCACAGATCCCTATCATGTGCCATGTTAGCAGTTAACTCCCAATAAGCTAGATCATTCTTTATTGTTTCTTTCCAACACTTTTGTGGTCGTCCTCTACCTCTTTTAATACTTTCCAAATTTAGTTTTTCTAACCTTCTTACAAGTTCTTCTTTTGATCTTCTTTCTATACGTCCAAACCATCTTAAACGATGTTCTCTCATTTTATCCTCCATTGGTGCCACTCCTAATTTGTTTCTAATAACCTCACTATGTATACGGTCTTTTCTTGTATGACCACTCATCCATCTCAACATCTTCATTTCTGTCAACATGGCAGGCCTAATTGCTGCTCTATAATATTTACCTTTTAACTTTAATGGTATCTTCTTATCACAAAGAATACCTGATGCTCCTCTCCATTTTAACCAACCAGCATTAATTCTATGGGTAACATCTCAATCAATTCTTCCATCACTCTGAAAAATTGACCCTAGGTATTTAAAACTTTCCTTTTGGGGAATGCAATGTGTGCCAATTTTAATTTCCATGTCCTCTGAAGTAACCAAATAATCAAACTTACATTCCATATATTTTGTCTTTGTTCTACTAAGTCGGAGGCCTTTGCTTTCTAATGTTTCTCTCCATAGTTCCAATTTTCTATTAACTTTTTCCTTAGACTCCTCCACTAATACAATGTCATCTGCAAATAACATACACCAAGGTACTTCATCTTGAATATGTTTTGTTAACTCATCAATCACCATTATAAATAAGTATGGACTTAAAGTTGATCCTTGATGTAACCCAATATTAACTTCAAAGAAGTCTGTCGTTCCTTCATGAGTCATCACACATGTTTTTGCACCATCATACATGTCTCTTATAAGGTTAATATATGTCAATGGGATAACTCTTTTTTCCAAAGTTCTCCAAAGAACCTCCCTCGGTACCCTATCATAAGCTTTTTCTAGATCAATAAATATCATGTGAAGGTCTTTCTTTTTTGCTCTAAAATGTACCATAAGACGTCTCAAAAGGTGAATCGCTTCAATAGTAGATATGCCTGGCATGAATCCAAATTGGTTCTCTGTTGTACTTATACTTGTCTTAACCTACGTTCGATAATTCTTTCCCATAATTTCATAGTATGACTCATTAACTTGATACCTCGATAATTCGCACAATTTTGAATGTCTCTCTTGTTCTTATATATGGGTATAAGTGTACTTACTCTCCATTCCTCGGGCATCTTTTGGTTTTTCCATATTTCATTAAATAGTCTTGTGAGCCAAGTGATTCCTATTTCTCCTAGTATTTTCCAAACTTCTATAGGAATATTATCTGGTCCTACCGATTTACCACTCTTCATATGTTTAAGAGCCTCTTTGACTTCATTCTTTTGAATACGTCGGTAGAAATTATGGTTTATATACTTTTCTGACTTGGCTAAATCTCCTTGAAGGACTTTCTGTTTAAATATATCTTCTTTCTTGCTTTTTGAGGTTCCACTATTTAGTATGAATAGCTCGATGCACTCTTTTCTTCTTCGTCCATTTTTTTATTTGTAAATCCATAACTAAAAGTCGATGTTGGGTGGTTAAGCTCTCTCCTGGAATTATCTTATAATCTTTACAACACGCTCTATCTTTCTTTCTACAAATAAAGTAATCAATTTGTGTTTGTGATAAGCCACTCTTATAAGTAATTAAATGTTCATCTCGTTTTTTGAAGATTGTATCTATAAAGAGATCAAATGACATAGCAAAATTTAAAATCTCCCTACCTTCCTCGTTTATATCCCCAAAACCAAAGTTTCCATGAATCCCTTGATATCCTAATGCCTCTTTACCGACATGTCCATTTAAATCTCCTCCTAAACAAATCAACTCCCTTTGTGGAATCTTTTGAAACACCTTATCTAACTCTTCCCAAAAAACTGTCTTTATACTATCTTCTAGTCCTACTTGGGATGCGTAAGCACAAACTATATTCAAAACCTCTGCTCCTAACACTAATTTCAACGTCATGATTCGGTCACCATATCGTTGTATGCCTACTACACTCTCCTTTAAATCTTTATTTATGATAATACCAACTCCGTTTCGAGCATTTTCTTTACCTGAGTACCATAATTTAAAACCTGTATCCTCTATCTCCTTTGCTTTTTCTCCAACCCATTTTTGTCTCTTGTAAACATAGAATATGAATCTTTCTCCGAATCATAGTATCTACCACCTCCATTAGCTTACCCGATAATGTTCCGATATTCCAAGAACCAATACGAATCTTATTATCTAGGACTAGCTTCCTTACCCCCCCACATCCGTCCCTAATCAAAATGCGGAGACCCTCTCTGAAAATTTTTCACTATATTCGGGCGGCAATGTAACGGGACTAACTTCTTTACCCACACCCGTCCATGATGTGGGAACCCTCTCTGCAATTGATTCACTACATTCGGACGAAAATGTAGTGGCCCTTGCTTACTTCTTACAGCATTCGGGCTCTGCACCACGTCGCTAGGCGGGGACGCCCCAAAGCAATGCTCCTAATTTTTGTAATCCATGTTGTAAAACTATTTTTATAAGTTTTTTAATAAAATAAAGATGTTAGTATTAGCTTAGGAGAGTTAGCCAAATCAGAAAAGTATATAAACCACAATTTCTAGAGACGTATTCAAAAGAATGAAGTGAAAGAGGCTCTTAAACACATAGAGTGGTAAATCGGTAGGACCAGACAATATTCCTATAGGAGTTTGGAAAATACTAGGAGAAATAGGAATCACTTCGCTCACAAGACTATTTAATGAAATATGGAGAAACCAAAAGATGCCCGAGGAATGGAGAGTGAGTACACTTATACCCATATATAAGAACAAGAGACATTCATAATTGTGTGAATTATCGTGCTATCAAGTTAATGAGTCAAACAATGAAATTGTGGGAAAGAATTATCGAACGTAGGTTAAGACAAGTATCAAGTACAAGAGAGAACCAATTTGGATTCATGCCAGGCAGATCTACTATTGAAGCGATTCACCTTTTGAGACGTCTTATGAAATATTTTAGAGCAAAAAAGAAAGACCTCCACATGATATTTATTGATCTAGAAAAAGCTTACGATAGGGTACCCAGTGAGTTTCTTTGTAGAACCTTGGAAAAAAGAGGTATCCCATTGACATGCATTAACCTTATAAGAGACATGTTCGATGGTGCAAAAACATGTGTGAGGACTCAAGAAGGGATCACCCTTGCATGGCCGGTCCTAAGCTCAGATAAAGGAGGAGGACTGCGTTAGGCTTCCGACAACCAGTGTAAAACTTTGTCGGACTTATTTACCATGGATTTTACAAAATTACAAATTATGATAGGGTTATGTGGAAACAAAGAATCCATGTAGCTGGCCCCATCTAGTATGGGAAAAGGCTTAGTTGTTGTTGTCTTGTTTGTATGTTCCATCTTGTTAGTTAAGTCTTATATATTGTCCTTCTCTATATTGCAATCTAGAGATGCAACGATAATTCATCATTATGTTCTCCTTCCTTTGGTAGAAGGATATTGTTTCCAACACAGACTGTTTGTGAGGCTATAGACCATAGCAATATATGTTAATGTAATAGGGTGACACGGGCCATTAGGGCCGATGCACCATTTGGATATGGGCCAGGGCCACTAGGGCCCTGGCCATAGCCGTTGGTATCCCAACGGCTAGTGCTGGCCAGCCAGCACTAGTTCTCTTATGTCTTCTATTTTGCATTTCATGTTCACTTTGTAAACTCTATAAATATTTTATTCTATCATCAATAAAAGTATGATGTTGTTTTGTGTTTGGCTTGTTTCCGCATTGCTATATTTGAAGTTTGACACTCATACTCAGGTGACTTGAAATCTTAGCGATTTGTTGAAGTTGCATCATAAGCATCAACCTTCGATCATCAACATCAATTTACAAGGTATCATAGCCTCGGATTGAAGGAATCGAACGCATTGGGAAGCATGCCACGGGTGCAAATTTAAAAAAAAAATACCAAACTTGCGGTTAGTCCAAATCTTTTGATTTTGCATAAAATTGAAAGCAAAAATGAGATGTTTAGATGTATTGTTGACCCAAAATGTTATCAAAGTTGGGCTAAGACCATGAAAAAATATTTTTTGTCAAAAGATTTTTAGGATTACATTGATGGAAACATAAAAGAACCAATTTTGAATATTGATGGTTTAGACGATGATGAGATTATTAAAGCTCATAAAAAATATAAACAAGACTTAAAAGTTTGGGAAAAAATGAATGCAAAAAATTACTTAATCATTTGTCAAAATGTAGATGACAAACATAGAAATAGAATTAGTGCTTTCGAAAATGCATTTGAAACTTGAGAATATTTAAAGAAACTCTATTTTCAAGATTATTTTGTTTTTCAAATTGATTTGATGGAAAGAATGATAATGCTTAAACAAGGAAATTTAAGAATTAGAGATTATCATAATGAGTTTTCAGAATTATGGACTCAACTAAGGAGCTTTGATAAATTTGGAAATCTTCACAAATTAGATGAATTTCAAGAGTTTTTGGACAATCAATATTTCTTTTTGTTTATGCGTGGGTTAAGAGATGAATTTGAAAACATTAGATCAAATTTAATACATAGAAAACCTAGACCTAGAGAAGACTCGTTTTTGGCCGACCTTGTTATGGAAGAAACAAGGTTAAAAAATATGAATGTTGCCAAGGAAGTCGTTCTTGCCGCATCCAAACCGAGAGCTAAGTTGAAGACTTACAACCCTTCACATCCGAAACATGCCGAAGAAACATCAAAGAAGCCCATGGGTCCATAGCCTAATAAGGACATGATTTGTCACTATTACAAGGAAAGTGGGCATATCAAAACCACTTGTCCTCTTCTCCAAAAAAAGTTTGGAAATATGGGAGTCGTGAAAAAAAAAGGAGGAGTATTGCCCAACAACATTAAGGCATACATAAAAGAAATGTTAAAGAAAAAAGCAAGTATCTCTGGGAATGCTCTATCCATCTCTCAAGGTATGTATTGGTTTTTATATTCGGGTGCCTCTTTTCATATGACACATTGTGATAATTCCTTGATTGAATCTCGTGAAACCATTGGAAAACATGTATTTACGATCGATGGTACAAAACTTCAAATTAAGAAAATAGGGCATTTTAAAAAAGAAAATTTTAAAATCTAAAATGTAAGTTTTATACCTAAACTTAACTTGAACTTACTTTCGGTTGCTCAAATCTGTGATAATGATTGTATAGTTACTTTCTCATCTAAACATTGTGTAGTGCAGGATCACCTATCGAGGAAGGTGATTGGTCAAGGCCATAGAGAAAGTGGACTATACAAAGTGGATTATCTTGTTATACCAAATTTTGAGTCTTGTAATGTAACCCAAGATGCTACTCTTTGGCATAAAAGACTTAGGCATTTGGATTTACAAAAATTATGTAACATTCCCTTGATGAAAAAGATTAGAAAATAAAAGTTTGAATGTAAAGAGTATATTCTTGGAAAAATGTATCATCTCCCTTTTGGAGAAAGAAACTATGTACCAAACAAAGCTTTTGATTTAATACATTCGGATGTTTGGGGCCCCGTGCCCGTTGTTTCTAAGGGAGGAGTTCAATACTATGTGACATTTATGGATGACTTTACTCGCTTCACCTGGATATATCTCTTCAAACATAAATCAAAAGTGTTTGAGAAATTTGTAATCTTTTGCAACATGATCAAAAATCAATTTGGAGCCACTATTAAGATTTTTAGATCGGATTCAGGAGGAGAATACATGTCACATGAATTTCAAAAATTTATTAAATCAAATGGGATTTTTCATCAAAAGTTGCACTAAAACGCCTCAACAAAATGGCTTAGCTGAGAGGAAACATAGACATATTATAGAAACATGTTGAACTATGTTAATTGCCAGTAATGTTCTTAAATTTTTATAGGCAGAAGCTACTCTTACTGCGATTTATCTTATAAATAGAATGCCTTCATCCAATCTTGAAAATATTTCACCTTTTGAAAAATTATATAATATTTCTCCCTATTATGAAAGACTTAGAGTTTTTGGACATATACAGATAAAAATGATAAATTGTCTCCTAAGGCTATTTAATATGTATTTCTTGGTTATGGCATAGACAAGAAGGGTTATAGGTGTTTTGATCCTATTGATGACAAATTATATGTTTCTAAGGATGTAAAATTTTTTGAGAATGAATCCTATTTTAAGTCTAAATCCTTAGAAAATTCTGAATCTTTCATATCTCAAGATTTCTTTGATCTAGAAGAAGATGATGATTGTAACTCTGTAGATCGTCTGGATAATTCTCTTGAGAGTAGTGATGTTCCGACTACAACTATTGAATCTCAACCCATTATTGAACCCTTTTCATTATATTATACACGACGTCATAGAGAACCTGATGACACATGAAAGCAAAGGCGCGAAGAATCAATACACCAGCCCCATCATCAGATTATAGCGTCTTCACTTCACGGTGGCCTAATGCGAGATACATGAATTATCTGTCGACCGGGACGAGGGGAGCCTAAATGCGAGACAAACTCTGCCGACCAGAGCGTTAAAGCGGGCATCACATGAAAATCTAGATTTAAGTTACTGATCTCCAACCGAGCACGTGGAACTAGACGAAGCACCGCGGGGGAAAGGCGCACTTCACAACAAACGGGTGTAACGGTGAAGGAGGAGCAGCTGACGGCTTCAAGAGATACAAAGTTCGACTATGTCAAAGGATTCCAGCTATAAAGGAAGGAGTCGACTATACCCAATCTTGTCAGTCAGAAACCCAATACTGCTCAGGTTAAGTATCACAAGGAACAGCTCCTACCCAAGCAATCGACGTGAAGACCATGTCATTTTTTAAACTAGGAGCCTGGGAAGAGGAGAGGTTTACATGAAACCACGTGCCGATGTTTCTAATTGGCTTCCTGTATAGGAGAATGCAAGCTCAGACAGTGAGAGTTTTATAGTGGCTTCAAACAAGAACTCGAGACGTTGGTTTGGAAGCTAGTTTGGCTTCGATGTAATTTGTTCCAAGGAAGGATTTGCCGTCAGGCAGTCATGCCCATCTCGCGTTCTTGTCTTCAAGTGAGCATTACTACCGGCTTAGTATCATTCTTGTCTACTTATACGTTGATGATAATGTTGGGTGATTACTCGGTGTTCATATTGATGGCACTACAGTTTTGAAACTCGATAGATGCATTGCTGTCAAATACGCTTGAAATGAAGGACTTGTGTTCCTTACGTTATTTCTCAGAACAGGTGGCTCACTCACTCAGAGGTTATCTTCTCTCTCTCACCAAAAATATGTAGAAGATATTCTCGAGTGAATAAGACTTACTGAGACAAGACCGCTGGATATCTAATTGAACTTTAATGCAAAGTACTTCTTCTTCTCTCGATGGTATCCCTTTATCCGATCCTACCTTGTATCGCACTATTGTTGGCAGCCTTGGCTTTATCTCACTATTACCAAACCAGATATTTCACATGCAATTGATACAGCGAGTCAATTTCAGCAGGCACCAACTTCTGTTCCTATGAGTGTTGTTTTACGCATCATTCGATATGTTAGAAATACTTCTAACAAGGGGGTTCTCTTAACTTCCTCTTCGTCTTTTGATTTATCTGTATATACGGATGTTGATTGGGGTGGAGATGTGAACAATAGACACTCTATGACTGGTTTTTGTATTTTTCTAGGTGAATCTCTAAGTGCAAGAAGCAACAAAAAGTGCCACTCTCATCCACTGAAGCTGAATATCGAGCCATGGCTACTGCTGCGATAGAGATTTCCTGGATTACAGCTATTCTAGGGATTTGCAACATCTTACAACTATGTATTGCAACAACAAAAGTGCAATCTATATTGCATCCAACAATACCTTTATAAAAGGACGAAGCACATTGAAATGGACTGTCATTTTGTTCATAAAGAATGTCTGAACAAGAAGATAATATTGATATATGTTATATCAGAGATGTAGCTAGCTGATTTCTTCACTAAATCTCTCTCGGTCACTCGCTTTCAGTTTTTATTGAACAAACTATCGGTATATACACCATCAGTTTGAGGGGGGTGTTAATGTAATAGGGTGACGCGGGCCATTAGGGCCCGTGCACCAGTTGGATATGGGCCAGGGTCACTAGGGCCCTGGCCATGGCCGTTACCAACGGCTAGTGCTGGCCGGTCATCACTATTTCTCTTATGTCTTCTATTTTGCATTCCATGTACACTTTGTAAACTCTATAAATATCTTATTCTATCATCAATAAAAGTATGTTGTCATCGTACTGTTTTTGTTTTGTGTTTGGCTTGTTTCTGCTCTCTTGATTGCTATATTTGAAGTTTGACACTCATACTCGGGTGACTTGGAATCTTGGCGATTTGTTGAAGTTGCATCGTGAGCATCAACCTTCGATCATCAACATCAATTTCTAATATACCCATTACTTAAGATTCTCCAAGATCAAGGATAAATAACTGTTGTTAAACTGTCGGTCTTTACTTCTTCATTTAAGCTACTGCATTTTGCTTAGGATAATTATTTCATAATTTCAGATCCAATCAGTTTAATAATCTTTCTAACAAGAGTGTCTCCTCTAGGTTAACATGCATGCTGATAATGGATTTAAAAAGGTGAAGAGACATGAATTTAGGAGAAACGGAGTTATGGATTAATGGATCCAAAATTCACCAAACACACCAAAAGAGATGGTCAAACAAGCAAGCCAAGTATATATTGGTCATGTACAACTGACACATTATAAAGTCAAATATGTTTAATAGTTCATGTTATGTCTCAGATGAACAAAAGGAACTTAGGTTCTGCAAGATAGTATAGGAGGAATGACTGTACATGCTATGGATGACACCAAAATGATTACGTACACAAAGTAACTTAAGGCTGCAAGAAATATTTTTAATCTACGCCCACCTTCAAAATTTTGCCAATGGATGCATCCAAAAAGTCTGGCAGGGACAAAAGTCTAAGAGTATGCCCCTGTCAAAACAGATGGCAAAGGATATTTTAGTACAACTTTTATAAGAGAAATTCCAAGAACATGATTCAGTAAATCACTTACAGTCGGTGCAGTATCAAAAACAATACGACTAAACATGCTGTATTGAGGAGCGTCAACAAACTGCATAACCTGGAGCGAGATTTCAGTTCAAGTAAGTTGCAAAATGAGCAAGAGAAGAGAATCCAAGATGGAAATGTTGAACAAAATCATATAGATATGAGTATGTACCTAGCTAGATAGATACATAGTAATTTGTGGATAGCAAATTTGACTAAGTGGACCTGTGAAACACTCTTAATGGACCGTCTGATCAATTACAGATTGGATTGAAATTACGAGGTTCCTAAAACATGTGAGCATTCTACAAGAGATTCAGAAACCAATGGACCAGATCGTATTAATTTTGTGACCAAAGTGTTATTAGTTTACTTCAAAAAACACAAGGCAAGGTGCTGATCACAGAAAATAAGCTATGGTTAAAACATGTTAAAACATCCAGAGGTTAAGATGTTGTCAACTTCGTTGGATGTCTGCACATGAGTACACACCATAACTTAATCAGAGAAACACTCTGGAGACATAAGAGATTGTCCAACTTGGTTAGGTGTTGGCACAAATACACACCTTAACTGAATGCAGGCACACATGAATAAAAACACACATTGTGCATGTGTGCGTGCTTGAACAACTTAACCACATGCAAGCACACATGGACCGCATGTGCAAGTCTGCCTGTATGTGTGCACGAGTGAGTGTGAGTGAGAGTATTGGCTATAAGCATTCAAATATCGTGCAATAACCAAATCTCAACACAAAAGTTGTTTCTTCCCTGCCAGACAGTATAGTAGGTGCCTTTTGTATACTTGATTTGTTAGGAAATGATCCAAACATTTTCCAAAGAAGTGATTTTCATGAACAAATTTTGATCATTTACACCTTTGGTTTATAATCATGTGCAAGAAAACCACATCCAGTTTCTAGTAGTCAGACCATGTAGACTGCAATCAAAGGGTCAGACTGAGACATGAAAGGCTAAAGAAATAAAACTAAAAAGTGAGAAGTGTCAAATTGAGTTTACTTGCTAATGACTGAGTACATGCACAGGCACACAGGCACATGAACAAGCACCGTGGGTGTGTGAGTGTGTGTGTGAGAGAGAGAGAGAGTGTGTATGTGTGTGTGTTTACCTTGGATATTGCAATTGCTTCATCCAAACCAGGAGGGGGAGTGTCTAGCAATTCTCCTAGTTTCAGTTCCCCTAACTAGACCGGGCAAGAGACAAAGAGCATGTAAAATCAGAAACAGTGAAGAGAGAACAAAACCAATCAAGTTCCTATAATGATGCACGAAATTGAGTTGAAACGACTCCAGTCAAAGAAAATGCATCAATAAACAATCTCAACGAAAACATTTGTGCAAAATGAGAGGAAAGAAAGAGTAATTTCACATGAGAGCATCACTTATAACACTACCAAGCTCAGTTCTACAAAGATCGCTGGGCGTGCAAAATTCAGTAGTTGCTCCTGGACTAAATAAAGAAAAGTGGCAATAAAATCTTTAATAATGGTTTCTTCTTGTATATAACTATATACGAACTTGCAAGGACCATGGCATTTTCTTCATTAAACATAATGGCCAAATCATATGGGACAAACTATAAATAAGTAGCAGATGTCATAGAGTAGGAAACAACCAAAGCAATCCCAAAGGAAATTAGACTAAACAAAACTGACATACAGCCATCTAAGAAATGAAACACACACCTAATGCTGTTTGGTATACATATCTCTGATTGAAGAGATTAAGTTCACAGTAGACATGACCAATTTCCAACAATTCTCCATTACAGTATATAAAATAGAATCAGAATCTCAAGCAATCACCATTTATCAGTCTCCATAATTAAATGCTTTAAAAAGTTGTACAATGTTAGAACTGATGAGTTGATATATGTACACAAAAGCTTGCACTACAGTGACACCACAGACAAGTTTGAATTGCACAGATACTGAATCAAAGCCAGAGACGAGTTTAAATTGCATAGGTACCCACATATGTGCATAAAACAAACTACCTTCACAACAGAGAAAGTCTTGATCCTGCATGTGCATGTTCAATGCACATGCTCAAGAGGGTTATAAACGTTATAGAAATTACTCAAGTCCTGCCACAGGAGCTATTTAGAATTTGGGTGTGGTGAAGGGTACCTGGATGGTGGACTGGTGAAAGGAACATATTTCTACTTCAAGACTAAAAAGAAGTGATCAGGACCACACATAGCAGGATCCAAACTCAATTATACTTCAGCGCCAAATGAAATACCAAGAAAGCTCAGGCATGCAGGGGACATCAGTGCACTTCAAAACCCTTACTAGGTAGCTGCACCTTTTACCTGCTCAACCAGTACTCCAAGGCCCATGCTGTCCATGAAATCTTTTACACCAGTTCCACCATCTTTCTGGGTTGCACTACGGAATTCTTCCCTGGCCTTCTCAGGGTTCAACTGTGCACAGCTCAAAAGCAAGTATATGTATTATTCGATACTATTAATCAAGAAAGTGATAAACCAAAAACACAAACAAGAGCACAAGTTATTTTGGAACAAACAGAAGAATACATTTACCTCTAGAGCGAAGAGTGGAGAGTCAAGTCCATCAACAGAAACCAAATTTCCGCCACTTAAATCCTAAAAGGATAGTTTTAAATCAGTCCTATAGATAGAAGTGGTGGCAACTACTTGTTGGACTTGCGCATGATAAAGCAGACCCTTCTAGTTCTATTTACATAAGAAGACTATAGTGTCATATCATATCCATGCTGATGACATCATGACAGACACGGTCATACATGCATATGGGACTCCAACAGTGTGTCACAGTCACTAGCTTATGGTGCCATACAAGACACATTGGAGTGCTGAAAACTAGTTAAACAAAAAAATTTGTGAAATTTCTAATATTGAACATAACAAAAGTAGCCAGCTTGGGATAGCCTACACCAAATAGCAACCATAATAAGATTTCTACATATAATCAATGTTTTGCATGGATTTCTGTCATTTGACAAGAATGCTCTTTATGATCAGTTGCTCATGTACCTGAAATTATGTGTGCATATGTCATACATGTGTCATACGTCTTCTAATGTGAAGGGTTAAGTGGTCGAAAGTGTCTATTCTGAAATTTTGAAACCGTGAATGTTTTGCATCGCAAAAATCGCACTTGGCTACTTATGTGAACTCCCTTTCTAAATGTAAAATGCACTTTTGGCAATGGTTTTTCAAGTTGGAGTATATTTTGAAACCAAGATCCTGGGTAACACAGATTCTACTAAGCTTAGACTTTGTTCAATCAATTGCATAAAGAAATTTACGACAAACTTGAATCCAGGCAATCAATGCCATAAAAACTGGAGACAGACAAATAACACAAAGCAAAATAAGTTGCAGCACAGCTTGTTTTCCCAACACCTCCTTCCCACCAAGCATGTAATACTTCAAACTTGCAAGTATTAGCAAACGTACACTAGCGCTAGAAGCCTATAATATAAGATTGTAAAAGATTCCTTCAGATCTCATCCTTGAACAAGACCATGCCCTCTTTTCAAGCAAACTGACTGCTCGATGAAAACCTCTATTTGGCATGCCAAGATAATACCAAAATGAAAATCTCTATTTGGCAAGCTGATTTTTAGGCAGACTACCACTAGATGCACAAACATGGTATGACCTGACCCCTAGCCAGGAGAGCCACAACTCTGCCTCTATTGTTGAAATATCTTCTAGAGTATTTTAACAGGGCAATCAAGTATAGAGGAAGGCAAAAAATTATTGGATATGATATGCCAGTATTGCACACTATCCTCTCGCAATCAAATCCAAACTTATTGACTAGGACGCTAGCTCCAGTATTATGATTATCATTCCTCTAACTGAAATTGGACAGCTTGTACTACATACTCATAAAAAATAAGTAACCTCCATATGCGTTCTGAGTCTCAACGTTACCAAAAGTAGGCAACATCGAATCAATAAGATTGCCAGACAAACCTTTCCAAAGAAACCTAATTAAGTTTAAGAAAAATAGACCCCTTGTTAATTACAACCTAAATACTCCAGACCGGCTATTTCTTTGAGAATATCCAACTATTATACAGTAATTTTATCTCTATTTCTCAAATGTTATAGGAAAACGTGGAGGACTAGATTGTTAATTTACAAATAAAAGAATACGTTTTATTTGACAAAAACAAAGTAGGCGGACAAGAGGGAAATCTAGCTAGAAAAATACTTCTCCCCGCAAACGTTAATGTGATCACCCCATAAGAAGCACGGCAGATGAATGATGCCAAGAAAAATAACACAAAAAGGAATGAAAAGAGGCTCAAAAATAGACACCCACCAAATCGAGCACGACCACCGTCGCTTTTAGACGACTAACTACCACCATATTCACAAAATGGACGCAATCCAATCAAACGTAATGAATGGAACACAAATAAAAAGAGACCGTACTAATCACGGAAGACAAACCATCAAATTAGGATGAGCAAGAAAGACCTAACGACTATTATAGGCGAGAAACTGGGGTACCATGAAGATGCCTCGCGGGAATTGTCGTCCTTCTCCAATGCAGAGAGACGAAACCGAAACTCTGCATCACACTGAAGGATGAAGAAACCATGGTATTCGTGTGCAAAAGACGACTGAAGAGGGTGTTAGAGATCCTGTTACTCATGGGCATGGAAGCTCTCAAGGGAGAGAGTATGCTTCTAGGCGCCATAGCCCGTCCTCAACTCCATCACAGAGCCATTGATTTCGCGGACGAGCCGCATTTTTGAAGGCGAGGATTCGTTTACTCCGGTTACCCCTTAACTTGTGCAATAAGACACAGATGGTCACACTCTCTCGCCGTTATTTTTCTGCATATAGTTGTTTCTGCCATCTTTATTTTTAAAATAAGACTATACATAGCGAGCATATGTACTAGAAAGCGTTGTCCAGAGCGCCTGGCACAATTTGGTTGAAGTGGTGAAACTTCTCGGCCACCCAACTAATCAATTGGGGAGGTAACACACGCCAACCAAACCGTCTCCTACGAAATTTCTGAGATCCCATTAGAATTTCCTCTTTTGTGTCTCAAGGCATCTAGTAGCGGATCCATCGGCTGCCCCATGAGATAAAGGCACTGAAGGCTTTCTTAAGCTCTTACCTGGTTCGTGTTAAAATCGAATAGAAAATCGGGAACCTTCTCGGGTCGACGTGAAAATCAGGTTGGGAGTAGACACCTTCACAAGGTCACGGTATTTTATGTTTATTTTGTTTATATAACTACAACTGATATGATTCTTGATGAGTTGAAAAATGAGCTACCCAATGGACAAAAATTGAGTGATCTCCATCATTTTTTGGTTATTCGTTTTAGTTTTACTGCGATCCAATTGGTAGCATGGTACCAGACCTCCTAAAAGGTCTACTTGTTTTTACTATAGCTCACTTGCTTGAAGTTTGATTTACACAATTCTTAATTTTTTAAGAAAGGACATATTTACCTTTCGGGAAAATAAAAAATCAGCTAATTCCGACTAAAAACAGTTGAGTTATCACCTTTCTTTTGGCAGGTGTTCTCAGTTGACTAAGACCTAAGATCCCTTTAATAAGATTGGATTGTTTCCTTCTTACCTCTTGTTTGAACTCATATACAAGTGTTTCTTAATCCATTGAAAATTAGACAAAACGAGCTTTCCAAACTTAATTGAAACATATTTGCAGTAAGTCGATAATTCTGGATTCAAGTGTGCAACTAAATGCACAAAAACGAAATAAACAATGAGAATGAAAAGAGAATGAAAATAATTTTTTTATAAAGACAAGAACTACGACTAAGGATTACAACTAGAGAAATAAAGGAACAAAAAACACAGAAAATGAAATAGAAGACCCATTGATACTTCAGACTCCTTCAAGGTCAACAACCACCTCCTTTCGTAGTTGAGGATGGGTTGATTTTTATATTATTTTTATGTGCTCCACTTTTCCAAATGACTCCGACTTCTCCAACTCCTCAAATAGTGGTTCATAAATCCTAATACCAGCCCCTCCAAATCCTTTCTTATTATTCTTAAAAGTGGCTTCTAAATCATATGCTTAACATTAAATGGTGGTTAGTCATATAGGCTAATGGGCCATTATTTTTTCATTAATAGTTTCTATGATAAGGCAAAGCTGATAGGTATGCAATTTTAGGCGTTAACAGAAACTGAGATGAATGAGGATTGTGGTAAGGTGAACCGAACAAGTAAGAAGCTATGCCAAGTACAAACCAAAACAATTCTTAATTTTAGATTTCTTGTATTTCAGTATACGTATGCTACTTTTTCTCTAAGCTTTTTGGTGGCAAGCTGCTGTAACTTTTCGAGAATTGGACACTACGAAAATTTACATGGTTTCCGGTTGACAGTTCACCATTTTTCTAGCTTATTTTCTCTGAAATCTCATCTGTATATTTCATGTTGTGATGAACATTAGACATGGAAGCTGAGGACAAAAGTCGTTGGTGGTATTGCCTAAGGATTTTCTTATCTTCATTCCTGTGAACCTACTATAGTTCATTGTGATCTTTGTTCACAAAATGTCTTCCTAACAGAAGATCGCTACTAGGATAATAATTATGTGTGTGGATGTTATTTGTGCCATTTTGGCAAATATTAATTAGAACTAGTCGCCTTCTGTCAAGACCAAGGACAAAGCTAATAAATTGGAAATTTTCTTGTCCTATGTAAGAAATCAATAGTTTTCTTTCTTGCATGTCATAAAATCATATTTGTTGCATCACTACACATGCAATCGTTCCTTAATGAGAATATATAAACAACAACAACAACTAAGCTTTTTCCCATACTAGATGGGGTCGGCTACATGGATTCTTTGTTTCCACATATCCCTATCGTGTGCCATGTTAGCAGTTAACTCCCAATAAGCTAGATCATTCTTTATTGTTTCTTTCCAACACTTTTGTGGTCGTCCTCTACCTCTTTTAATACTTTCTAAATTTAGTTTTTCTAACCTTCTTACCGGATCTTCTTTTGATCTTCTTTCTATATGTCCAAACCATCTTAAACGATGTTCTCTCATTTTATCCTCCATTGGTGTCACTCCTAATTTGTTTCTAATAACCTCACTATGTATACGGTCTTTTCTTGTATGACCACTCATCCATCTCAACATCTTCATTTCTGTCAACATGGCAGGCCTAATTGCTGCTCTATAATATTTACCTTTTAACTTTAATGGTATCTTCTTATCACAAAGAATACCTGATGCTCCTCTCCATTTTAACCAACCAGCATTAATTCTATGGGTAACATCTCAATCAATTCTTCCATCACTCTGAAAAATTGACCCTAGGTATTTAAAACTTTCCTTTTGGGGAATGCAATGTGTGCCAATTTTAATTTCCATGTCCTCTGAAGTAACCAAATAATCAAACTTACATTCCATATATTTTGTCTTTGTTCTACTAAGTCGGAGGCCTTTGCTTTCTAATGTTTCTCTCCATAGTTCCAATTTTCTATTAACTTTTTCCTTAGACTCCTCCACTAATACAATGTCATCTGCAAATAACATACACCAACGTACTTCATCTTGAATATGTTTTGTTAACTCATCCATCACCATTATAAATAAGTATGGACTTAAAGTTGATCCTTGATGTAACCCAATATTAACTTCAAAGAAGTATGTCGTTCCTTCATGAGTCCTCACACATGTTTTTGCACCATCATACATGTCTCTTATAAGGTTAATATATGTCAATGGGATAACTCTTTTTTCCAAAGTTCTCCAAAGAACCTCCCCTCAGTACCCTATCATAAGCTTTTTCTAGATCAATAAATATCATGTATGTGAAGGTCTTTCTTTTTTGCTCTAAAATGTTCCATAAGACATCTCAAAAGGTGAATCGCTTCAATAGTAGATCTGCCTGGCATGAATCCAAATTGGTTCTCTGTTGTACTTCATACTTGTCTTAACCTACATTCGATAATTCTTTCCCATAATTTCATAGTACGACTCATTAACTTGATACCTCGATAATTCGCACAATTTTGAATGTCTCCCTTGTTCTTATATATGGGTATAAGTGTACTTGCTCTCCATTCCTCGGGCATCTTTTGGCTTTTCCATATTTCATTAAATAGTCTTTTGAGCCAAGTGATTCCTATTTCTCATAGTAATTTCCAAACTTCTATAGGAATATTATCTGGTCCTACCGATTTACCACTCTTCATATGTTTAAGAGCCTCTTTGACTTCATTCTTTTGAATACGTCGGTAGAAATTGTGGTTTATATACTTTTCTAACTTCGCTAAATCTCCTAAACTAATACTAACATCTTTATTTTCATTAAAAAGATTATAAAAATAGTTTTTCCATCTATTTCTTATATTATCATTTGTCACAAGAATTTTTTCATCCTCATCTTTTATGCATCTAACATAATTAAGATCTTTAGTTTTCTTATCTTTAGCCCTAGCTATTCTAAAAATATCTCTTTCACCCTCTTTTGAGTTGAGTTTTTTATATAAGTCATCCCAAATCTTAGCTTTTACTTCACTAATGGCCTTTTTCGCTTCCTCCTTTGCTTTCTTATAAGCTTCTAAAGTTTCATTAGTTTTCTTAGCATAATGTAATTTGTAACATGCCCTCTTTGCCTTGATTTTATTTTATACTACTTCACTCCACCACCAAGCTTCTTTTTGTGCCGGTACACCTCCCTTAGATACCCCTAACACATCTTTCGCCACTTTCCTAATATGTATAGCCATATTGTTCCACATATCACAGGGTGTACCAACATAATTCCAAACATCTCATTGAAGGACTTTCTGTTTAAATATATCTTCTTTCTCACTTTTGAGGTTCTACCATTTAGTCTGAATAGCTCGATGCACTCTTTTCTTCTTTGTCCATTTTTTTATTTGTAAATCCATAACTAAAAGTCGATGTTGGGTGGTTAAGCTTTCTCCTGGAATTACCTTACAATCTTTACAACACGCTCTATCTTTTTTTCTACAAATAAAGTAATCAATTTGTGTTTGTGATAAGCCACTCTTATAAGTAATTAAATGTTCATCTCGTTTTTTGAAGATTGTATTGACTATAAGGAGATCAAATGACATAGCAAAATTTAAAATCTCCCTACCTTCCTCGTTTATATCCCCAAAACCAAAGTTTTCATGAATCCCTTGATATCCTAATGCCTCTTTACCGACATGTCCATTTAAATCTCCTCCTAAACAAATCAACTCCCTTTGTGGAATCTTTTGAAACACCTTATCTAACTCTTCCCAAAAAACTGTCTTTATACTATCTTCTAGTCCTTCTTGGAGTGCGTAAGCACAAACTATATTCAAAACCTCTGCTCCTAACACTAATTTCAACGTCATGATTCGGTCACCATATCGTTGTATGTCTACTACACTCTCCTTTAAATCTTTATTTATGATAATACCAACTCCGTTTCGAGCCTTTTCTTTACCTGAGTACCATAATTTAAAACCAGCATCATCTATCTCCTTTGCTTTTTCCTCAACCCATTTTGTCTCTTGTAAACATAGAATATGAATCTTTCTCTGAATCATAGTATCTACCACTTCCATTAGCTTACCCGAAATGTTCCAATATTCCAAGAACCAATACGAATCTTATGGGTGACGTCTCTCTCATAATCTTATGAGAATATATAAATGGAAGAAAACAAGACTCTCTTTGTGGGTGACGTCTCTCTCTCCACACACACGTGTGTGTGTATGTGGCTGTAACTTTTCTAAGCATAATGCTCATTTGCCTCAAGTTTGATCTCAATGACAATCTAGAAACCATGTAGGGAACGACACTCATATGTGGGAAAAGGCTTGGTATTGGTTTGGTTGGTTATGTGTGTGTGAGCGTGCATGCTTGTATATGCATGTGCTGCTGTGTGCATGTTCATGCACGTGGGTTTGTGTATGTATATATAATATCCTACAGTATAGTAGATAGAACTCTGGAATACAGCTTTACAGATGATTCCACAACATGCAGATTGGAGGCATAGCGAAAGAAACAATGCAAGAATCTAAGAACCAGTAGCAGCTGAGAAAGAACGGAGACGCTTATTCATCAAGAAGAGGTTGAAGAGAAAGGAAGATACGCTTCCGCCAAGTTGCTTATGCATTTGACCTTCTCAACATTGAAATTGTTTCAGGAAGGATAATGACATCTACCAATGGCCCCGCGTCCTCTATCAAATAGGTATTCCTCGTAGCTGTCAATCATTCCCCAGACAATTTATTTTGTTGAGTTGATTGCATATCATTAAGTGGAAAATCGTGTGTGATGATCTGTATGATCAGGGATGAGTTCAGCACATACTATTTGTTAATGAACGTACTCCTTATGTAACAGTATACCATGAATACTTGAATTCTCGCAAATTGTAGCTTGATTTTACAGAACATGCCACTAGAAACTTAAAAAAGAACAGCTTATATGGTCTTTATGTAATCATCTCACGGTGGAGTAATATTTTCAGGCAAGGAATGTCCTGATGAGTCAAGAGAAGATTATGAAACCATTGATCCGTCAGTCATCAACATCTTGATGCCGGAGATCACTGCAACAAGAAGATTGAGCAGCATTGTCATCTATGGCTGGCATCGTAGCATGATCTTGAAGGAATTGGAGATGGCTACAGAAGCTGTTATTCTATTAAGTCCAGGACATTGAAAGGACTCATTGATTGCTATAAGTTTAGTTTCAGATATTATTTTATTTCATTTGGACTTGACTATGTGTCAGGTCTAGTTGCTAACTTATTGGTCATCAGTATTATTTGGGTGAAGATGAACTGGTTTTGTATCTAATAGTGTGCTTAATTGGCTGGTTCCCATCAGTTTCAGATCTCTCTCTCTCTCTCTCTCTCTCTCTCTCTCTCTCTCTCTCTCTCTCTCTCTCTCTCTCTCTCTCTCTCTCTCTCTCTCAAGTTCATTTTGGGATACGTGGTTTTCTTCTTCTTAGTCAGTCAATGATAAATACTATAGACATACTCTGCAATTATGATGAATATTTAGTTTCGAATTTGTGCTGGTTCATCTTCGCCGGAGCACGTAAAAAATACCATAACTTTAATTCATATGTTCCTACGACACTTGTATCAGAGAACAAAGTGCCCGGAAAGATCTTTAGCAAAAGCACTGCGATGCTCCACCAAATTGGTGAGTCCGACATAAAGCACTTTAACTTAGAATTTAAGCACGCGTTAAAACATGACTTGAACATCATGCAAACGATATGAAGCCATCACATCATTGTAAACAAAAAGAAGGAAGAAGAAATGCTCGCAGCAATAACATCGAAAGGGTAAAATACAAGTAATGTTACAGTAATAGATCCAAATCACAAGATGCATCCTCTCAATTATGGCCGCAGAGATGCGTTTAGTACTACTGTCAGCTGTCCATGACCTTCATGAACGAATTCTCAAATCCATATAGAGATGCTTATATTATCTGCATGCTTTGATGTTCTCCAAAATTAGCTTCCTATTCATTAAGCATCCTGCACTCAAGGGCTCAACATTGTCTATATACATAACACTGGACAACATCATGAAGGGTGCTACAATTACATGAACTAATCCATCAATGCCTTTCTGTTAGAGTCGGCAAGACTGAGGAATCTTGCAGATTCAGATGATCCTCTTCTGCATCCAACTCCTTTTTGTATTTTTGATGATTTAACGTGCTTTGATCGGACTGAAAGGATTAGAACATCCACCATGGTTTCAATAACGTGTTGAAGGTGCACACAGCAAGAACAAACCACCCACAATCCTGAAATAATAAATCAAACGACTCTCAATAGAGACCAAACGCATACTTTGAAGGGTTTGCAGACCTAACAGATGATGGGTGCACACACCTATTTAAGGAAGGAAGGAGCACGTATTTGTACGTTGCAATTTTCTAGCCATATGCTTGTGGAGAAAACACATATACACGCACGCACATTTGTTGCTGTTTGCTGACCAAACAGTTTGTAATGGCCAATAGAAACTTTTCTTGGTAAGGAAGGTGTTCAGAAAACAAAACATCAATCAGCCTGTACAACCAGAGCACCTCTAAGTCCTCCCTTGGTGCATAAGTGATTTCTTCTGGTGGTGTCTCGAAAATGTGCAGACCCAATGACTAGTTCCTCACCATGTTGACTAGACTGTCAGCCACCCTGTTTCCTTCACCGAGTATGTGAACTACTTGAACTTCCCATTCATCTGTTAACATAATCCTAATATTCCCCAACTATTGCACTGGGGTTCTCCTCCTCCTCCCTATCATCGACGATTCTCGCTACCTTCAGGCTGTCCACATTTTTAGTTTCCTGATTCCCTTCCTCCACACCAACCTCATGCCGTCCAACACCTCCCCCCCCCCCACCCCACCCCCCCGCACACACACACACCCAACCCAAAAGTTATGCATTTAATATGCTGCAAATCCCCAAATTTTTACTGAAACCTCCTTGCTATCTTCCGTTGCTGTCTAGAATGACACCAGCAGTCATCGGTATCTTTGTGGACTGCTTCAAGTATCCATCTGTGTTCAGCTTCAGTCAGCCTGTTGGTGGCACCTCATTTGATGGCCTTAATATAAATATATTTGTGTATATATATTGCTGTGTCAAGCTGAGAACAGTTTCATTGTGCTTTTCCACGTTTATTATGGTTCTCACTCAGTCTAGGCACTAGGCAGCCCTTTACAAAGTCCTGGTGTTCTATGAAATCGGCCTCAAAGAGAAGTTTATTCCTTAAGCCAAAGCTGCCAGCATAATAACAGCAAATAGGGTTGACTGAAAAATGCTTGTTTACCACCAGGTTTATGGTCCAACTGGCCAAATCGAGCATTATAGAAGGCTTCTCTATCCATGCTATTGATTAATCTCCTCTAAACTGCTTCCGCATGGAAGCAATCATGCGATATATGTCCAATGCTTTCAATGATCCTTGCAGAAATAACAACTCACTTCCCCAATAATGTGCCTCCCCTTGTTGTGGATCTTGCTTGGCTAATCAAAGGAGCATCCAAAACCTTTGGGGGCCATTAAACCTCCAAATCTATTTGTAAAAGGGATCAGGTACTTGCCAATTCCTTCAATATAATCATGTGTAGGCTGACCTCACCGTGAATACTCTTTGGTTTCAGCCCCCCAGTTGCAGAATCTAGACCTTGGTTCTCTTGGGAGGCACGATACCTAGCAACTTGAGGATAACATGCAGAGGAAGTTCATTTCCACTGACTTCCCAATTCCATAATGGCCAATGAGAAACCGGTATTAATGAGTGAGAGTACAACACATACACATAGGCATTTCTTTGCTACAATTTGCCAACTGCAATGATGTTGATGGCACACACAGACACACTTCCTTATTTCAACTTGCCAACTAGAAATTTGGTATGTCACACAAGGAGGCGATTCTTGTCATAATATGCCAACTCCAATGGCATTGATGAGTAAAAATACAAAGCAGGCGCCTATTTTCAATTTGCCAGCTACAAATTTGGTTCATATGCTAAGTTAGTGAACACACAAAGGACATGTGCATGCATACACATACATCTGATGTTTAAGAAGAGATAGCACACTACTGTTGAAGAATATGAGTTTAGAGTCAGTTTTAGTGAATTTGATGTTTCTAGGTATTATTGTAATTGTCCGAAGTCGTAAGGGTATTTTGGTGATTTTCTGTACTAAGGGTATTTTAGTCATTTTATGTTTTACAACTTCTTATATAAGGGTTGAGAGGTTGTAATTAGGGTTAAGTTGCTGAGATTAAGAAAGAGAGAAAGAGAGGGGGCAGCCTCCATTGGAGGTCCGCCCCCTCCTCCGATCTTCATGTTTTTCCTCCTCATCTTATGTTCATGTTTTTCTACTATTGATTATCTGTTGTGCAACCACATTTTCAACATGGTATCAGAGCCGTTTTGATCATTGGGAGCAGTAGAAGGGGCAGAAAGAGAGGGAACGAAGATGGGATCTCGTTGAGAGCTTTCAGACCATTAAAAGATTACCATGAGGTTAAGGTTCTGTGTTTACCTACTCCCTTAAATCTTTTCCTGAAGAAATAATACAGGCAGATTTTCTATTAGTCTTATATCAAGATACCATTTTTTTTATCTATCTCTCTATGAGGTTAAGGTTCAGTCTATCACTCTACAATTTCCTAGCCCAAGAGTTGAGTCCTATACTAAACTTCCAGATGTTAAACTTGTGGAGTCAGAGCGTAGATATGGTCTATATGAAAACCTCCCTCCTTTCTTTTTCAAACCAATAATGGCTCATTATGAAAATAATCAACTTTTTTGTTGCACAAATTTTGGTTCGTGAAATTGAAGTTTCCCATTTGGGAAATGTTCAAGTAGCCGAACGTTACAGTCTTCTACATGGGGGGAGCATGAAATAAAAGGTGGATTTTCCAGGATCGAGTATCAGACTAGACCTGACATTCATGAAGCATCATCATTTAGGCATCTTATTGCAAGACTACCACCTCGAGCTCATTCAATATACTATAGAGATGAAATAGGCAATATTTCAACATCTAATCTGTGGGCAATTCACGAAAGACAGAACTGAGGATTGAACCCAGATATTCTATGTTTGGTAGCTAGAAGACTGCTTTCACTATTGGCTACTGTTTGACACTCCAGGACTTCTTATTTGAGTCTTAAGGAAAGCGTGCTCTCAATTTCTCTTTTGGTTGCCCTATTGATGAAGTTGTGAATGATAATCTTGTTGTAAAGTGGTTGTTTTGGAGGAGGAGAAAGTCGTTCCCTGCAGCTTTGCAATATATGTAGCAGACGATTTTGAGATGAGTACATCCATGTGATTAACCATAATGCAGCCAACGAAAAAGTGGAAGAAACCAGAGATCAGAATGATTGGTTCTTGTATCATGGATAGGTTGTTGAACTTGTAATTAACGTGAAAATGTTGGTTGTGCTCAGGAACGACTTTCCACTGAAAGTACATGAGCCATCCTTTCTGAAAGTGGTTACGCAAAAATTCTGGAAAGTAAGATCATTTTCTTTTAGAAAAGGTAATTTCATTTTTTCAAATGCTAGAAATGGAAGTTACAATTACTTTCCCTGATTTTATGGAAAGCAAACCAGAAAGGTAGATATGGAAAGTACTTTCCTAATTTTGTGGGAGAGCAAACCAGAAAGTAGTTATGGAAACTTCCTTTTCAGATTGCATGAGAAAGTAAACCAGGAAGATAATTATGGAAACTTAGTTTCTTGATTTGGTGGAAAGGATAAGATAAAAAGTGACCCATGATTTTAGGAAAGAAAGTAGTTGCAGAAAAAGGAAGGATAAAAAATATATAGTCCATTCCAGATTTTGTGGACTGAGCTAAAAAGGAAGGGTCTTGATGATGATACGTTGGCATACCATCCATGAAAGTCTATTGCATGGTCTCGCATTTTTCCTAATGGCTCAGGTAGTATAAACCAGGCAGGAGTTGATCATTACAATAATCTCATTAACGCATTACTTGCAAAAGGGATTGAGCCATATGTGACATAGTACCATTGGGACCTTCCCTTTAGAAGATAAATACATTGGCTGGGTCAGCCCACAAATAATAGATGACTTTGCATATTATGCAGAGAGATGCTTTCAGAAATTTGGTGATAGGGTGAAGCACTGGATCACATTTAATGAGCCACATACGTTTTCAATACAAGGATATGATGTTGGCCTTCAGGCACCAGGAAGGTGTTCTGTACTTCTTCATGTGTTTTGCAGGGCAGGGAACTCTGCTACTGAACCTTACATGGTTGCACATAATGTCTTGCTTTCACATGCTAAGGTTGCTGATATTTATCGAAGAAAATACAAGCCACAATAGAAAGGATCAATTGGGATATCATTTGATGTGATGTGGTTCACACCCATCTCAAATTCTTCATAAGACATTGCAGCTACACAGAGAGCACAAGATTTCCAGTTTAGATGGTTTATGGATCCATTATTCAGAGGAGACTACCCGATCTCAATGAGAAGCCGAGCTTCTTATTGCTGAGATGGAAAGGAGAAATGAATAGTTATTGCCTCAAGTTGAATTGAGGTTACCTTGTTGACATCCATTTTTTGTTTGAACTCTCAATCCTCCACCTAGACTTTTAGATTTTGAATCCCAATTTTCCCTCTCACGCAACTTCGTGCTATAATTTGCAAGAGTCAGAGAAGGGCAAAAGAGAGTTCACATTCTAAGATGGGAGTAAATTCTTGAAAAACTTTTGCATCAAGAGTTCATATTCTCAAGTGAGTTCTTGAGAAATTATCCAAAGTGAAAAGTTGTGGTGATGGTTCACAGATGATTGCTTGAGTTCTCTAGCACCTCGCAGATCAGCTTTCTTTGATATTTCATAGTTGATGTAAGCTAGGAACAACGGTAGAGAAATCCTTCAGATCTCGGTGCTTGATGGATGATTGCAGAGGACATTTTACATGACTTTGGCTAGGTATGGACACTATACATGTATATATGAGAAGAGATGCGTCTTCCCAGTCATGTAGCGTGATGTCTGCAGCAAATCATTCCAACTATTTCCTTTATGGAAGACGGTGATTACTATATGTTACTTACCTGCAAGTATGAAGAGGTATATGTTCCTGCACTTGAAGACTTTGTCATCATTTCTGACAGAACTGGTGTATGATAATGATATATCAAAACATCATCGTTGTGATGGATGAGCAATATGTAGACCTGGTGGCTGTGAGTAATTTTGCTTATTAATTCAAGTTCTGTTCTGTCAGAACTTGAAAGACATGTTATCGTTGCTAAGGCAGAATATGAAACAAGAATGAGGTCCATGGAAGAGAAATGGCAAAACAGATGATGTCATTGCAGATGAGTATGACTGCAGCTAAGAAGAGCTTGTTGAAGCCATGAGGGCAAGTGAAGGACCTCCTGCACAGAATGGTGCCAATGACGTAGGTTTAGTCCTAAATGCATAAGTTGCTACAAGGAAGATAGCTGTTGAATCACTTTATGGAAAAAAAAAAGGAGAGAGGGAGTAACCGACACCCATAGAAGGGTCGCGTGCTACCCATGTGTTCTTAACTGTTCCAGTTGTTTTACGAAGCCTCGAAGAGATCACTCGTGCACTTGTGGGGAATAAAGTTTACAGAAAAGAGATGTATGTTGAGGACTACAGAATTTTTTTATACAACCAGTGAGGTTGCAGGAATTTGCAGTTATGAAAGCTGCTTGAAAAACAATCAGGAGGGCTGAGTATTGATGTTGCAGCCAAGAAAGCATAGGAAAATATAAAGAAGAAAGAGAGAGCGATGGCTCCTGGGGGGACTGCACGTGCCAAATTTCATCTTCTACGTTATATTGTGTTAGAAAGCACAGGAAAATATAAAGAAGAAAGATATGGTTGCGACTCCTAGGGGGTGAAATGCCAAATTCCATCTTCTATATTATGTTGTGTAAGCACCAACAGCAGCCACAAAAGCGAAAAAGTTTGAAAAGAAGAAAGAGAGAAAGGCAGTCATATTCCATCTTCTAATGATTGACAAGAAGAAACTAAGAGAGGACAACCTAATTCCATCTTCTAACTATTTGGAGACTGAAAAAGTTTGAAAAGAAGAAAGTGAGAAAGGGCGGTCTTATTCCGTCTTCTAATAATTAAAAAGAATAAAGTGAGAGAGACGACCTAATTCCATCTTGTATCTATTTGGAGACCATACTTTATGATTGAAAGAAGAAAGTGAGAGAGACGGGCGACTGCATCAAAATTGTCAGCCTATCCAATTCCATCTTCTATCAAGTGTTTGGTTGGTGATTTGATCATCATAATGATCCATAAGTGTGGTAAAATAAAAAACAAGTGTTTCAGCTAGTGTGTATGGTGGAGATGGTACCTCCTACCATAAAAGATAAGCTTTCTCAAGAATTGGAAAACATGACTTTTTGAAGTGTAGCATCTTAAGATTATCAGCGAAGAAGGCCAAGTTGAAGTTGTTGCAGCCAAAGAAACTGTGGAAGATTAGATCAGCCATGAAGACATATGAAGAACGTTGCAGACAGATGAAGATTTTTTTGGAGTTTGGAGTTCGAACTTCGAAGTATCTCACTCCCAACTTGAGGGGGGTGTTTAAGAATATGAGTTTAGAATCAGTTTTAGTGAATTTGATGTTTCTAGGTATTATTGTAATTGTCTGAAGTCATAAGGGCATTTTGGTAATTTTCTATAGTAAGGGTATTTTGGTCATTTTATGTTTTACAACTTCTTATATAAGGGCTGAGAGGTTATAATTAGAGTTAAGTTGCTGAGATTAAGAAAGAGAGAGAAAGACGGGGGGCAGCCCCTATTGGAGGTCCGCCCCCTCCTCCGATCTTCATGTTTTTCCTCCTCATCTTATGTTCATGTTTTTCTACTATTGATTATCTGCTGCACAACCACGTTTTCAACAACTACTCGATGAACATTCTTTACTAACGTCTTCCAGGAGAAGCAGTGTTCACTTCTTTAATCCTTATAATGGTACCTTAAGTCATTAGCATACTCTACGGTTTTGAAAGGCTAAGCACCTACGCTCTACAGTAACTGTTCCTACTATTTATCACAAACCTTCATACCACTTGGCCTTTGATTCACCTCCATTCAGAAGAAAGTAATGCATAACTTGAGTTTTCGGGCCAAGTAAGTGAAATTGACATGTGGACCAAAATGATCTCTTTGCGTGAATCTTACACTAGTTCCCTTTGAGAGTCAGGGCCCTCAACATAGAACCTGAAGTTGTCAACAGCCAGTCCGATCAAATAGTTTAATCACGTTTAAATCAAGCTTACAAGGAGACGCACAAAAAGCTCAAGTTCTTAGGTATCCCAGAATATGAACATATCTCTTGCTAATGCTAGTCCACACCACATGAGACAATGCCAAACAGGAAAACGGACACATCATAAACTCAAATAACCAAAAGATCATATAATCAACAACCAAATAATCTTATATATTTGTTTATCAAAAAAATGGACAAACTTAGCCAACCAATCCCAAAAATCTACTTAAATAATTCTCCAGCAAAATGATACCACCCAGCTTTAGCAAGCTAACTAATTCATCTTTACAGCACTGTTCGCAGAAACAGACTGAAAATGGTGCAACAAAATCCATCTCATGAATCAACCCTACAAGCATTAATAGTTTATTTCAAAAAATACAATGACAATCGTAAACACCGCGTCTCAACTAGCCACACGCAGGAAAAGCAATAGCATCTCAACCGAACAAAATTTCTACTACAGCAGAACATACAGAAACCACACGATAATAGAAGGAAATTAACAAGATATACTTACATATATGAGAAATAGCGTCACTCTCCGTTCCTTCACTACCTACGCTGGACTGAGCGCTTTCATCCCCACCAACACATGCAAGCAAAGAGCAAGGGAAAAGGTAAATATTACAATGGATTTCGTTCCGGCATATCTCAGCAACCCCTTAACACTCTCAAATTGATCACAACCAACCGCGTTCACCCCTCTTCGCAATCCAGAACCCAGTTTCAACATAGAAAAATCCAAGAAAGATTTGACAGTCTCTGACGTCACCCTTCCCGTAACATCAAGGAGAAATCTTCTGTTGTTTGGCGCCTCGAGTGTGCATGAGACCTTATCAATCCATCCACAATCCTTCTGAGTTTCATCTGGTTTGCCCCTAACTCCATTACAAAGCCCCAAATCACCATTTCCCGTGATGCCAACTCCGTGAATTGCCGATAAACGATCTGAAATGAGCGAAGAAGTAGTTTTTGTGCCAGGATTCGCGCTCAAAACACGATGTGAGGTTTTAACTAGACTTTCTACGGCTCCGTTACAGAGAGAAACGAGCATCTCCTTGACTTTGGCTTCGTGCTTAGGGTTCGTCAAGCCAGAGAAAATCTCATCATAGGCATTGATGTCCATGGTCTTGTCGAGGTAAACCGCAACTGCGGTACTGACAAAGACCTGAATAAAACCCGCAATTACCTCCCTGAGTTTCGAGCCACATAGTACATTTACCCAATCCGGCACCGGAACCCCCATCTGAGCATCGTCCGATTCTCTTCCCTCCGAAGATCGCCGTTCATCCGTGTAGAAAGAGAGCACGAGATTCCTCGCGAAGCTTCCGACGACGACGGAAGCAAAACCCGTTCCGACAACCGAGAATAACCGATCGAGAACCCTATCGATCATAGACGTCGGGACAGAAGAGGATACCTCAGCGACCCCCTCCTCTGGCTCCAAATTCTTCAACCCCCTTGCTACTCCGACTGTGATGGATTCCGTAATCTTAGCCAAGGATTCTGAGAACTCCCCCGATGTCGCAATTTTGGAAATCTGCGTGAGGGAATTGGGGAGTCGATCGGAATCGGAGCGGAGGAAGGTGACGATATCATCGGATACGACGGAGAGAGCCTCGGCGACGGAGGATGCCGACTCTGCGATGGTAATTAGAGCTTCTGAAAGGCTCAGGAGGCGACGCCGCTTCCTGGCAATGGAGGGGTGCGTATAGAGCCGGTAGCCGCCGTAGCCGACGGCAAAGATGACAGAGGCGACGAGAATGTTTGTTTCTTCCTCCTAGAGAGACGTATCTCTTTCAGAGAGTATAGAAATTCCATTTAAAGAGAGAGAGAGAGAGAGGTAAATAGGCCTTCCCCTTCTAGTTATTCTCTCTTCCTCTTCTCTCCCCTTCTCGAGAGAGAGAGAGAGAGAGTCGACGTTAATCTAAGAAGAAGAGTGACGTTTGGATCTTTGGAGCTTTACCGGTGGCTCTTGCGTCTCTTGGTTGCTCCCGCCATCCACTTGTTCTATAAAGGGTGCACGTAGAATTTTAGACGTGACCGGTTTGGTTCCGATTTGAGGGGTTCGAGTTATCGAACAGAACTCGAACCCCTCAAATCGGAACCAAACCATAACAAGAGACCCTCCCGCGGTTCGATTTTTGGTTCCACCTATACAGAACCAAAATGAAATCGGAACTAAAACCAACAACCTTGGGACCGGTAGTTCCAAGTCAATTTTTCAGTTGTGGTTTTAAAATCTCGAAATTTTCAAATCAAACCAGAACCGGATCAAAGTCAGATCCCAAAGCAGACCGGACACGAACAGAGAGAGGGCCAACTGAGTTAAAGTTCTAGGTTTTGGTGGAACTTAAACATGGAACCAGTTTGGTCGATGTGCACGTCACCGAGACACTAAAATGGCACGAGCTGGTCACCTTGTGCATTTTCTTCCGGGTGACACGAGATAGGGATGAGCATCGATCCGAATCACTTAAACCAACTCAAACTCGGATCTAATATATATGATGTCAATTTTACACTCGACTAGTTAAGAGGGTCCAGTGAAAACTCGATCTCATTAAGGGTATCCAAATCATTAACATTTCGGGTTCATAAATTTGACAATGCTCGTGTCCTAACTTGAAACCAAATTGAACAAGATCAGGTTTTGGGTTCGACTAGACCCAATTAAAAAACGGCTCTGATCAGATCGGACCCATCATAACACAAGATTCAACGACTTGTTGTGGCTACCGGGACACGGTTAACACGGTACGGTAAGAACTTGGCAATAGTGTTTAAAAAATAAACTTATCCATTAAATAATCATATGTCATGAGTCGTGATAGCAGGTTGGTGCACACGATCCGAGAAGGTAGACCATGTAATATCATGTCGTGAAGAACGCCTCGACTTAATCATCCTCGTTTAACCCAGTCTAATATTTTAGACAATACCAAGTAAAGGCTTTAAAACTATATACATATGTACAGGATGTGGCAAATGCTCAAATTTCATTTGTGCGAAAATCTACTTTATCATTTCAATTGTTTGATTTTTGAGATCAACCACGGAATAATAAAACAAGAAATATTTAAATATAAAAATATAACAATACTTTTAATTCAAATCTCTGCTATTGATAGCATATCAAAGAGTGAAAATGTTTGAGTAAATTTGAGTATTTACTATATCCTCCTTCTCTCTCCATAATATATATAGAGAAAACATGAATATTATATATATATACAAGAAAAGAGTCATAAATGCACATATCTATCCATATTCAATCTCCTTAAATATTTTCAGTGTTAATTGATATGATAGAGATTTGAATTTAAAAAATAAAAAATATCATTATATTTTTGTAGTGCTCCATTTGCTTTCCATTGGTTTGCATATGACATGTTGCTATAGCAGCTTGGTCATATTTTTGACAAGACCATGATGACACAGTATGAACATGACTGGAACACGATCACCCTTAGGATGCCCTCGGCCCTTTAAGTGATAGAAATTAAGCAAGCAAGGTATCGATGCAACGTTTCCAAGATAATTGATGAATCAAGAAAGACGCCTAAGGCGATTTTGGGGTCACCTACTTAATGCTTGGTGGCAATTTCAGACACGACACATGAACCAGATAGGAATACAACACCAAAAGTTTGTGTTCTCATCGCAAAGTTACACAAACAAAAACAGGTAATGTTTACGTTTAACTGTTTCAAACAAAAAACACAAGGTGACACGAGGTGAACCCGGCGTGAAACCCAAAATGCCAACAATTTCTGACGCAACACAAAAATCTGACACAAACATAACTTGGTTTTTTAATATTTGGAACTGGAGTTCAAAATAGAAAAAGAAAAGCACTCATGCAGTTTGTGAAAATTGTAAACAGAACTTGGTTTTAAATATTTCAATGGGGCACACATTCTTATAGAATTAGTTAGCAAAACAGATACAAAATTAGGGGTTACAACTTCGTTTTTATGTCGTGCCATTTTGTGGTCTAGTAAAAAACAGATCAACCCAAACATGACTGATGTTTGCTCGTCATTTTGGATTGATACAAACAGGGGTCAATATTTGTCTCAACTGTTACAGTGCCAAAATTTTCATATTTGGGCTATGTTTGTCATGTCATCGGCTTTTCATGCTAAAAGCAGGTGAATCCAAATACAACCCGAAATTCTCATTCACTTCGGGTAGACAGAAATACACTATTTTATTATGTTTATGTCAGGTCTTATATTGCTAATACTATAAAATATGTAAATACTAAAGATAATGTCGCATATGTTGAGGTGATGAAGGGTGTTCAACTCATGTGACCAATAACACATGCTGTCACTGTGATGGTTGACATGTTTTGTTTCTCAGATACGGTAGACAAACTAATTTCTCACAGATTTAGCTGCAGAGACGGATACAATAGGACTTGAAGAAGAAGGCAAATTATATCACACAGAGGGCATGCACCAAAAAGTGATGAGACTTTATTGTTCGCACTTAAGTTCCTTTCCTAACAAGTAATTAGTGTACAAACTCAAAATTTACAAATTCTAGTCTGACCTCTAGAGTACACCTCGAAGTAGCCGTTGGAAAGGAGATGTAAAGAATAGAGTGGGCCTTCCACCGCTGTGAACTACAATTTAAATTAGTATCAACCTGAAATTACTTCTTTTGGAAGGTCACCATACAAACGTAAGCGATGATGCGTGTAATCAAGCCATACACAATAAGGATGCTGATACAAAGCGGCCAGTCATGGACATCGTACCCACTTTTCAAAAGAGAGCCGCAGCGAGTAATCAACCAAACTCCAGAGTACCTGCATAAAAGCGTGCAAATCTCGCTATATTAGCCCACGCATGTAAAGGATTGATTGTTTCTTACTATTGGCTGTGTCGAAATATCCGTCATGAGGCAGGTGCAAGTGTGTGTAATAGACCTTCATCACAATGCTTCCAAAGCCAGAAATATGAACCGGCATATTTGGTAGCGAGATGAGGAGAGAAACTAGGACAAACCTCTCCGCATTTGCAATCACAAATGCCTCCAGAGCCCACTTAGTATAGCAAAAATTAGCCAGCAAGTTCACCAGTCCATTTCTTTTCTGCTGTGTTGCTATGAGAGTCAAAACGACAGGAAGAAGAACAGACCACTGCAAAGAAACCAGCGAATTTTGTTAAAATAAATATCAAACATTTCGAGGTGAGTTAATAATGAAAGAGTTTCAAATCGTACCAGTTGGGCAGGACCGGGCTCGAGAACAATGGCGAATATATAAGCAATACCAGTCACACAATATACAAGGGCGACCAAAACAATATAATTATCCAGAAATGATGACCTAGGATTGTTGGAGAAGAAAAACATGGAAAGATAAACAAGAGGCTTGACGATAGTATTGAAATGGTCTATTGTATCTTTTGCAAGAAAATAAGCAAGGCTGCTGATGCCAGAGGCACTCTCTCTCCAATACTGGAGCTTATCAAGTGTAAATGACCTCAAAGCTGCAATTTTGCACAATAAAGCTGCAAGTACATAATAATAACATTTCTTAGAATCGACACCGAAAAATATAACTTTCATATTAGTTAAAAGAGAGGTTGCCTAGAAGGCATGAAAATTGCAAGCATAAAATTGCAATTTCTTATGAAACTCATTTACACATCTTAAGTTTTGTAATAAAAGAGCAAACTAAAGAATTTGTTCTATATTTCCTACATAATTATAGTAAAAAATTTGCAACTCTTTATCCACTTGCATATAGAACATGATCTTGTTCTTTCAGGTAAAATGCTAATATGGCACAAGATTGAACTCCACGGTGACTAATAATCCATGTACCCCACCTAAAAGGCTTTGTTTTGGTTTCCGTATCATCAATGTACATGACAAAAAATAAGTAATATCCCCAAAAATGCGGGAGATCTAATCTTAATTGCCAAGAGATACATGCATCATAGTAATAAGAACCAAAATGAATGGGGTTCTAGCTAAAGCAGAATTGAGTCATGGATAAAGAACCTTGGATTTGGGTACAACTTGTTATTTACGAAATGAGATAACGTGGTTTGCTGTCATATAATAGCTAGTTTTTGTTGCAAACAGTAAGATTATGGTGCATTCTCTACAAGAATAAAAGACTTTACAAGAAGAACAGGGTTAAGAAACAGAGCTTACAGACTGCAATGACCGTATATGTATAACCAAGAGCTCCAAATGTTTCATCGCTCACTTTAGCAAGTGTTCCCAAGCAGGCCCCAGCTAGTAACAAGATCAAAAGATCCACTGCTTGTATCCTAGCTTCTCGTAAACGCTGTTTACCAACTCTGCGATCAACAAAAGCCATCACCTAGAGAATTTAACTTCAATCTTACTTTGTACCATAGTGCAAGAGGTTATCTTAAAGCTCTTCAGATATAACAGCCCACAAAATATACCAATCACCAAAAACTAATGTGATGATAATAAATGAACATCTGAAGCTCAAAATGCACCTGCAATTTGTTACAGCATATTGCTCTTAACATCTTTGGAGAAGAAAACTGCAAAAAGACCATGATACGTTGTACAACTATGCTGCATTTATGTCCATGGTGCAAAGTGTTCAAAAAGGAAGTTGATCTCAAAGCTGCTCTGGTCATTCATGTCCTAATGACATTACCAACTAACTAAGTAAGACGGCAACCTGATTTTGATCTGAAACTGCCCTTAAATATCATGATTAATGAAATAGACTTAACCAAAATGCAGAAGCACCGTAAAACAAGTTTGTACACTACCTTAACTAATTAACACGGATGTCAATATAAGAACATGATACTCCGAGATACTCATGAGAAGGTTCAACAAGGAAAACTAAGATAGCTTACCTCCCCACAAAGTATTTGTATTGGGTCAACACACCAGGTGTTGTACGATTAGATAAATCCATAGCGTTCAAGAAGTTGTGTTGTATATTATCCCTTTTGAGCTCCATATTGAACTTGACATCTTCCCACAACTCCCCAGCAAATGATTGGCCTTCAGTTCCAACATTTGCATCACTAGAAGAAGCTCCACCATGTGTAGATGAATTTGCACCAGGGATACTGACTTGCATATCTGGTGGAATTTGATAGCCGTTGTGCAACATCCATCGAACAGGAAGTTGTTTATAGTTCATGTTCACATTTGGGCTTGGTTTCACTATGCCCTCTAAAATGTCAATGAAATGATCAGGAGGATTAACACGGTCAGGGACATTTATTCCAAGGCCTGCAAAGTACTCTTCAACTTTCTTCACAGATCCATGATATACAGTCATACCACCTTTGGCTAGAAGTATCAAATCATCAAACATCCTGAACAAAGTGTAGCTGCAAAAAGGTCCATTTTCAAGAAGTTAAGCTTCTGTATAGTTTTGAGAGAGAAAGTCAGTATATTGTGTCAAAATTCCTCGACAAGATGAAGTCAACCATAGACAAGTTACCATCCAAGTAAGTGCAAATATATTATTTAAAAAAAGTAAGGGAAGAACCATTTTAGGAGCCAAAAAGTAATCGAATCAAATAAGTCTGTAAATTCCTTGTATTATTTACAATAATATGTATACAGTGGTGAACAACATCCTGATCAAAAGGTTCTGAAAGAAAATTCTTGGTTTCTGTTTCCTCTAAAACCGCTTCATATTTTTTTTCAACCTTTTGTTTTTGTAACAAAGATATGAGCTGACATTCACCTTGGTTGGTGAACCACCATGCAGATGTTCACACCTTCAAGAGCCTCTCGACGAAGGGCTCTCAGAAGTAACTGGGATGATGCACTATCCAAACCAGATGTTGGCTCATCTAGGATCAGTAATGAAGGTTCCATGACCATTTCCAGCCCAACATTTACTCGTTTCCTTTGGCCACCAGATATTCCACGCTTCTCAACTGTACCAACCAAAGAATCCCTTACCGACTGCAGCCCCAATGACTCAATTACCCGCTCAACAACTAGAACCTTTTCTGCTTTTGACAAGTCTGCAGATAGCCTTAAGAGGAATAAGAAATGAAAAATGAGCACAATAATGATGTAATGCCTCTGGTTCTACATATATGGAGGTACCAAAGACAGAGAAAAGATTCAGAAAGATGCACATCAGAACCCTGAAGTCTGATAGGTACAGACTAACTTACCAAAGTTGTGATTCGTGGTAGTAAAAAGAAAAGGGTCATAAGGAATATAAGAAGGCAGTAGTGATAGCCATTGAAGGCTTGTTAATAACTTAACATGCACTTGATATTCCACGATACACATTGAAGACATATATGAATTGAAGAGAACAGATATAAAGGGCAAAAGCAAAAAGATATAAATGAAGATGAACTTCCCGATGCCGTCATGTTCTAAAATTCAATGCTATGGTATCTGCTTGTCTGAAAATACCTTTTCTGTTAATTCATGAAGCACAGTAGATTCAATATATAACCATCAGTCAATATGTTGGCTCGACTTGTAGATTCTTTCAAAACAGCATAGACTAAACACGTTCACTTCTAACTCGGAGTAGTTAGAGCATTAAAACAGACCTTACCATATCACAAAAAAGGGAGGTAATAGTAAAGTAGAAGACTTTGTAGATCTAAACACGATTACCAAACAACCAGTGAAGACGATTAGGTTAACACTTAACTCAGTGGGCTCCATGCCGTCAGTAATGATGTGCCTAACATTGAGTGGTTAAATACTTCATCACTATTGCAATCATTAGACAAGGCAATTTCTACTGAAATTACCACAAGATCAAATGGAGCTTCTGTTGGAAAACGTGGTTGCACAACGGAAAAGAAAAAGATCATACACAATGAAGAGGAAATTTGTAGATCGGAGGAGGGGGCGGTGGAGGTCCGCCCCCCTCTTTCTCTCTCTTTCTTAATCACAGCAACTTAAACCCTAATACAACTTATCAACCCTTATATAAGGAGTTGTGAAATGTAAATTGACCAAAATACCCTAGTACAGAAAATTACTAAAATGCCCCTAGTATTTTGGGCAATTACAATAATACATAAAAACATCACAAATTATAAAACTAACACAAAGATCACTAGATATGCATATTCTTTAACACCCCCTTCAAGTTGGAGTGAGATACTTCGAACTCCAAACTTGTCAAAAATCTTCATAGCTTTCTGCAACATTCTTCATCCATTTTTATGACCGATCTAATCTTCCACAGTTTCTTTGACTGCAACAACTTCAACTTAGCCTTCCTGACTGATCATCTTAAACAGCTACACTTCAAAAATCGTGTTTTTCTAATTCTTGAGAAATTGGATCTTTTATGGTAGAAATATGATCTTTTATGGTAGAAGGTACCATCTCCACCATACACACTAGCTGAAACACTTGTTTTTACTTCACCACACTTATGGATCATTATGATGATCAAACCACCAACCAAACACTTGATAGAAGATGGAATTGGATAGACTGACAATTCTAATGCAGACGCCTCTCTCTTTCACTTTCTTCTTTCAATCATAAAGTATGTTTTCCAAATAGATAGAAGATTACCACACCTAGAAGATAGAATTGGATAGACTGACTATTCTGATGCAGTAGCCCCTCTCTCACTTTCTTCTTTAAATCATAAAATATGGTCTTCAAATACATAGAAGATGGAATTAGGTTGTCTCTCACTTTCTTCTTGTCAATCACTAGAAGATGGAATAAGACCGCCTTTCTCTCTTTCTTCTTTTCAAACTTTTCAGTCTCCAAATAGTTAGAAGATGGAATTAGGTCGTCTCTCTCACTTTCTCTTTATCAATCATTAGAAGACGGAATAGGACCGCCTTTCTCTCTTTCTTCTTTTCAAACTTTTTCCAGTCTTTAAATTGATAGAAGATGGAATTAGGCCACCCTCTCTCACTTTCTTCTTATTAATCATTAGAAGATGGAATGGACTGCCCTTCTCTTTTTCTTCTTTTCAAACTTTTCCGGTCTTCAAATAGATACAAGATGGGATTAGGTCGCCCTCCCTTTCTTCTTATCAATCATTAGAAGATGGAATGGATTGCCTTTCTCTCTTTCTTCTTTTCAAACTTTTTCACTTTTGTGGTTGTTGTTGGTGCTTACACAACATAATCTAGAAGATGGAATTTGGCATTGCACCCCCCTAGGAGCCATCGTCATCTCTTTCTTCTTTATATTTTTCTGCGCTTTCTAACACAATATAATATATAAGATGGAATTTGGCATGTGCAGTCCCCCTTAGGAGCCGCCACCCTCTCTTTCTTCTTTATATTTTTCTGCACTTTCTTGACTGTAATATTTTCAAGAGCTTCTTTAGCTGCAAAACACATTTCATCAGTCCTCATAACTACAATCTTCAGCATAATCTCTTTTATGTAAACTTTCTTCATGTTGTTTTTCCAATGGAAACAATCATCACATACTACTTCATATGTCTTGTAATCTTTTTTTGAATTTTAAGCTCTCTTAAGCATTTCAGCAAACACTTAATATGGAGACAAATCTCTCTCTTGGGCATTTCATCAAACACTTAGGGTGCAGGTTAATAATCTTCTTCTTGAGCATTTCATATACCTACATTTTCCAAACATATCCTCCTTGTCTTCCATGATCTTTATCTTCTTCACCATCTATGCGGTCTCGCTCTTCCTCACACCCTTCGGGATCTTGATCAAGATATCGGACTTCAGCCCTGTATCAGCATTGAAAAGACCTCCATTCTTTTCTACTTTGTAAGACAATCCCTTTGCTCCTAGTGCAACATCTATATAAACCGTCGAGTTCTCATCGATCTCCTCCTTGATCAGCATCATAGACAATTGAGTCATCATATTCTTCTCAAGCCACCTTCGTATCGGACGAGCACCATAAATTGGATCATATGATTGTGCTAATACAATATCCAGCGTAGATTCTGAAACGGCTAGAGCAATGCCTCTTTGCGAGTTGGCCAACTACATCTTCCATCTGCAGCCTTTCTGCAAGACCAACCAGTCGTTCTTTCTCGTTCTGTCCCAGTCTGGTTATAGGAATTTCAGTCCAGCGGCTGACCACCTCCATAATATGTTATGGCCCAATAGTTTCAGTTAACATAAGGTTCTCATCTTTGGACCCTTCTATTTTCACTATTGCATTGTCGATTTCTTGAAGAGCTCCATAGTGAAGATCTGCCACACAAGCTAAATCCATTCTCCTTATGCATCTTGACAAGACGAGCTTTGCTTGCTTTGTCTTTCTCCTTCTCTAATGCGTGTAGTACAACTTTCAAGTGAATCCTCCTCCTTTCAAGATTATCAATCTCCTCAGGCCGGCTATCCAACTGAACTCTTACATTGGCACATGCTTCATCAATCAAATCAATTGCCTTATTGGGAAGATGACGCCCAGATATGTATTTGCTTGAGAGTTGCGCAACAACAACAAGAGCTTTATCTTGAATCCAAACACCATGATGCCCTTCATATTTCTCCTTGAGTCCTCCGAGAATGCTGATTGTATCTGTTGTTTTCTTCAAAGAGTACTTGTCCATCAACTTCCTCGTCCTCTCTGCATCGTTCCACCTACCGAGTGTGGCATAAATATTTGAAAGAACCACATAATGTGCAGGGTTTTCTGGCTCCAACTCAACAAGCTTGTTAAGTGCTTTCTCTGCATTATGTACATTAGAGTGCATTCTACAAGCACCCAGGAGTCCACCCCATAGAGCAGCATCAGGTTGTTCAGGCATGGTCTCAACTAGGCTCCACACTAGATCGAGTTAGACCTTCTTCCCTTCATCGACCAAACCATCATGTCTACAGGCAGATAACACTGATATATAGGAGGCTTCATCAATGTTGACATGCAGCTTTTACATCTCTGAGAAAACTTCAAGAGATTCTTTGCCATGCCCATGTATTGCGTGTCCTGCAATCATGGCATTCCATGATACTGTATCTCTAACAACCATTCTATTGAAGAATTCTTTCGCAAAATCTAAACGGCCACATTTCCCATACATATCTATAAGGCTGTTTCCTACAAGCACTTGTGTCTCGAAACCTGTTTTGATTATGTAGAACTGAAGTGCCATTCCTTCTTTCAAGAATGCCAAGTATGCTGCTGTTGGAAGAACACTGACTACGGTGGCCACAGTTGGCAGGATGCTCTCAGACTTCATCCTGAGAAAAATGGTCAATGCTTCCCTGGCATATCCGTTCTGAGTGTATCCTTGGAAATATATCCATAAAACTGCATCCTTGATCATGGTCAGTTCCTGCATGATCCTATCCACCTCCTGATTCGTGGCAAACTATACAGATAGTTCAGCATAACTCGATCTTCTAGGCTGCATCAATGATGGTGGCACTGTTCTGCTCCTTGTCTCTTTCTCAGACATTTCAACAAGCAGTTTTCATGCAACTAAGACATCTCCCTCAGGTATTATCAAACAGTTGGTGTGCTGAGTTAAGGCTTATGTGGAGCACAAGCAGTAAGAGCAGCAGAAAACGTGAAGTCACAAGCCAACCTGCACCTATTAATCATTTGCTTGGCATGTTAATACCCTTTCCATCCATTCACCAGGGAAAAAAAAGATAACTTACGTGAACAACAAAAGATTCACAGGATTCTTTATCGATCGAACAAGTTCACATAATTTTGTCTTGAAACAAGTCTACTTCGTCACTCTACCAAGCCTTTGTAAGTGGTAATTGATGCTGCCCCATGACCTTTTGGTATCCTTATTGCTGCTCTGAGAATCAAAGCATGTTTGCAACAGTTCCTTCTACCGCGCACACTTATCCTCGTTGCTTTGATTAAGAGCTAAGCAATTCAAGAATGAAAGCATTTCCTTCATGCACGGGCCTTGCAACCCATGGTTGTGCAAAGATGCCATGGCTATACAACCGAACACCAATGCTAGAGATGGAAGCAGACGTTCTCCAATGCGCAATGCCCACCCTCCATCTTCACCATAGCTCTGATACCATGTTGGAAAACGTGGTTGCGCAGCGAAAAAGAAAAAGATCATACACAACCTATAGGAAATTTGGAGATCGGAGGATGGAGGTCCGTCTCCCCTCTTTCTCTCTCTTTCTTAATCACAACAACTTAAACCCTAATACAATTGTAAAATATAAAATAACCAAAACACCCCCCCCCCTACAGAAAATTACCAAAATGCCCTTAGTATTTCGGGCAATTACAATAATACCTAAAAACATCAAAAATTATAAAACTAACACAAAGAACACTAGATATGCATATTCTTTAACAACTTCATTCCCCCAAATAAGTGATATAAAGATAGAGGAGAATGGTACCCAAAGAGAATTAGAAAAGTAGAATGTTCATCTCCTTTTAACGTACCTACATCTTGCACTGAACCAAAGATTCTCCTCAACTGTTAAGTTCCCATGGACAATATCATCTTGTGGAACAAATCCAATAATCTTCTTGTATGAATGTATGGATTCTATCTTCCCATTTATAAGAATGATACCCGTCATTGTGCAACCAGTTGCTTTGCCAGCAAGTGCATTAAGAAATGTTGTTTTCCCAGCACCAGAGGGACCCATGAGTGCTGAAACACGGCCAGGCATAATTTTACCTGTGACACATCTCAGTAGATGTTTCTTTTTCCCTCTCAGGGTTAGAGTAAGATCTTTGAAAGCAACCTCGATCATAGGCCTTGTCCTGATTTCAGTATCAGTAGCCATTGAAATTACTCCGGAGAATGTCAGGTTCTTATTTTGCTGCTGCATGGCTTTCTCTTTTTCAAGTTGTCCATATGCATATTTGAAAATCTGGCTACGAGTGTGCATGTTCTTTGGTTTTGCCATCTTCTTGGCATTTTTATCACCAATTTCCAGATTAAAGCCTTCTGTACCATCCGGATCATCTTCAAGTTGTCTCATCATATTAGTAAGGTTACTGGGTTCCTTTTTCTTTGAGGTTGATGCCTCAGAACATGCACTTGAGGAACTAGGTGGGGGCCAATGTGATAAGGGGGAAGTCTCAGACGCAGTTCTAGATTGAGGCAATGTCTTAAGGTCATCCTGTTTGACAGAACGCTTCCGAGAAAATGTACGAGATAGTTGTGTTTGTAGTCCAATTGCATGTTTCTTCGCAATATCTTTTGCCGCTTTCCATCTTTCACGAGCTTGGGCAGTTTCCCTTGCACTCCTAGCTGCAGCTTCCCTAGATTTAGCTTCTCTTCTCTCTCGAGTTGTCAGAACTTGGTCGGAGCAGTTGTAAATAATTAGAAGTAAAGTACTCAGTGCAGCCTGAAATACAGAAAATTTTGCTGAGGATTTGGAGATTTGCTAGCAATCCAGTTACACACCAAATTATCTAAACAAGCATTGGAAACTAAAACATGTAAGAAGCTCCCCAGGTACAATTTATGGACCTACTGTATTGCAACAACTTCGACACATCAACATCCTAATTCATGGATGGAACTGCATGATATCTAAGCCTATGAGGGCATTTGCAGAAGGAAAAAAAACCAATGGATGCAATCAGAGAAGATTTCAGAATAAACAAAAGAGAGAACATTATAACTGAACAAAGGCACTACCTATGTTTTAATTATACACCTTAAAAGTTAAATATATAGCTTATGTAAAAGTGTATTTGGTGAAAGATAAAAAAGTCAGTCATCAAATGCCGTAGATTGAACATAAATGCAGAATAACATGGTAAAGAACTTACAAAAAGCATGAGTCCATAAGCATGAATGTTTTGATTAGCGGTGTTTGGATCACATGAAGTTAGCTTGAAGCATTCTGCAAAATGTTGAGAAAATTAATCCAAGTAATATACAACTAAGCAAAGAATTTTAAAGTTTTCCAAGCCTCTTAGCATGCATGACATCAAAAATCCACTTTTCTAAAGTTTATATTGTAACTGGAATGGAAATGGAAAACTTAAATAATATAGAGAATGTGTTAATCGTGACAGTAACCTAATTTTGATCTTAACGAAGAAGTCAGTATCTGCATCACATGCATTAACATGATGATAGTTAAGAGAGTCCAGCTGTATATGCTAAAACCAGCACCAGGAAAGCAAATGATGCTCAGAAATTTGATAAACCTGAGGGATATAAAAGAAAATGGAGGTCGAATTTTGTGAACAAGTCAACAAACTGCTCATCGTTGAAGAGAAGAAACAATATGCACCTCAACAGATATATTTATGTACACATGCATGTATATGTTATGACTAAACTGCAAACTGTAACATGTAACAATTCCAATAGCATTTGACGAATTGTTTCATGCACATATGGTGTTCTACGAGATACAAAGGAAGTATACTATATTCTGTTACAGAAAGAAGAAAAAGGAGGTGAAGGAAAGAGAGGGAAGAAGATGGAGGGGAAGAAACACATAAGAGGCAAATGCTCGTGCTTCCAATGAAAAGAAAGGGGAGAGAGAGTTGTACTTGTTTCTGATGTGGAACCCATCCTGCAATAATGCCTGCATAACCACAATGTGTCCTTTTCAGCAAATGTTGATGAGAAAAGAATTGTCACAAAATCCTAAAGTTCTGCATGAGAACAAGTAAATACGAACAAAATTGCCACTAATCCAAAGAACATATGAAAAGAATAGGTTTTCTAAATATGCTTGCAAATAGCGTACAATTTCAGAGGAAAAAAAGGTCGAGGAGATTAGGATGAAAATTAATACCCACTGCTGCAAGGAATTTTTTGTGTTGTAGTAGGACAGTATGATCCAGCAGTACAGAACATCTCGCTACTGCTTCCAACATCAAGCCACTTATCTCCTCCACCACAGGAATGGTTGGTTTGCCCAGCAGGCAGCTGGTAGAAGTATCTGTATTAATTTAGTCATTAACTCATGGAATAACTGGAAACAGCATGTCGTATGAATAGCTAATATAACATCAATCTCAAATTGATGATTATACTTACGGGTCACAAATCCCTGTCACCTTGTTGAGTTTAGCAAGGGGGCAGTACGCACCTAAAGGGCAAGCTTCAGCATGGACCAAATCAATGGAAAAGTACAAAAAAGATTGTAAGTATGGTTACATAAACAATCCTAGTACATTATTCACTAGATAAGCTAAACTATATGGCGATGATGGACAAGAAAAACTTGCCCTATCGGGTACAAAGGCATTAAGAATCCGGGCTAGATAATGTTCCAGACACTGCTAACAAAAAGATGAAGCCTCGTTTGTGAAGTAATCACAAAGTAAAAGAAGAGATTTGCGAAGAAAGCAAAATATTATATACAAAAGCTATCATCAAAATGGATGAGATCACTTGGTGAGTTTTCTAGTCACTCAAATAAGGACATGAGAAATCAATTGCTCCATTCATAGCAAAACATATATACACACACCACTAGTGGGGTACTAGATCAAGTTTGGCAAAACATTGGTTCAAGCGATCTCATAATATTAACCAACCAAGCTAATCCACAAATATTTTTCCATAGATAAACTTATGTGAAAGTGAGCTGACTATAGGTAATAAAAGATGCATCTACAAACACGCCATGAGAAAATGAGAGGAGCATAGACACTCACGTATCATACAAGTGAGACCTTGAGGGCAAAAGAATCCTTCACAACAAGGCTGAGAATTAAGAGTTCTAGCAGGTATTTGCTTAGAATCATGGAGATCAACTTTCACGTTTCCTCCTACACTGCAAGCCCATCCGGGTTCACATCCAGCAGCCCAGGAAGACAAGTTGCAGTTCTTGTTTGGCCTCAAGAAAGTACTTTTTCCGTTACTATCCATAAAGCTATCAAAATAAAATTTTATTTCTGCTGCAGTACAAACCCGCCGCATAAGGTCTCCTACCAAAATTGGAACAGCAACAGGATCAATAAACCTGATTGAGAAAAGGAAAACGAAACCAACAAAGAGTTCTTTGAAGATGACAACCAAGAAGAAGATTTGCACACTTTCCATGTAAGTTATCCCACCAAGTGAACCGTCCTAATATGACTCATGTTACATATTATAATTTTGTAAAACTCACATCAGCTAATCCATGGGAATCTCCCACTACAATGAATCTCATAACCAGAAGAAAATCAACCTTCATTTAGGAAGGATCTTTCGAAATTTATGAGTTGAACAAATGCTGGAACATACCATAAATGCAGATATTATAGGTACGTAAAACTGGCCATGCTTTGGCAGCCAAGTATTTCCCACTGTCATGTAAAAGACCAACAAAGAACCCCCACGTTTGATGGAGTCCCAAAAGATTCTTTTGGTAATGCTGGAATAGTAGCAGTTAACCTTAACCTTTTATGCATTCCTGGTTAAGAACAACGTTATGAAAAATCTTACAATACAATTGGATTGCACATTGGTAAGTGAATCAAATGACTATGGTACAAATATGTTCTGCTCGATTTATAGATGTGTTTCATACCACAGCGTACAATATGAGAATGTACATTACAACAACAACTAAGCCTTTTCCCATACTAGACGGGGTCGGCTAGAGAATGTACATTACTAGGACTTAATTTTTTAGTTCTCTTTTTCACCTAAATGTTTCCCAATTTAATCTTCTTGTGCTTTCTCACGAAATCATGTTAACTAAATCGTTGTTTCATGCCTAAAATAGACAATGGTGCCGAATATTAATTGCAATGTAGTTTGGACTTGCTGTTGATGAAGTGTATAAGATAATTCAAAGAATAAATTTTGTATATTTTCAACTGATAAATTTGACGTTTAAAGAACCATCTAGTAAGGATGATAAAAAGCATGTGAAACCGTGTCCAAGGGTTCCACAACAAAGCAAAACTCAAAATTGTTGACGCTGGGAGAAGGAGATGCAAAGAGGAAATGAACGGTGATGATGAATCATGAAGAGTCAAAGAATGAATGTAGATATAAAACCGAGGAAGAACAGGTAAGATAAGTTTTTTAATCCGATATATTTTGGAATCTTGGATTCCAGAACTACAATATTGATGAACTGTGATATTTTTACCTTCTTATGCATTGGATACTATGTTTTGTTATTTCAGCATAATATTCGGTTTAATATCCAACCTTTTAGATTTTCAGATTTTATGGGTTTTTTATCCTTTTAATATGAAATTAAATAGTAAATACTGGATGACTGGTGTCCCATGCCACACAGGATCTGAATACTTTACTTACTGCATTGGTTAATATAGCTATGCATGCACATCATAAACAATCTTGTTACCAGAGGGGCAGTCACTTTTATTCAGCTTGTATGCAAGAAACATCATTTCTTTGTGCCTTAAATCACATCAATAATATTGTTTATGGAAATATATTAACAAGCTCATAGCATAACATTACCTTTGTTTTCCCAAAACAAGTGCTAAATGCTAAGGATGGAGTTGCCTTGGCTAGTGAAACAAAAAGTGAACGAAAAGCAGCAGAAAAACTTCTGACATCGTTACTTATTTCACTGGATGCACAAATTCATGGTGAAATATGCACATGCATATCAGAAATTTGCTTCAAGAAGGGATTAATAGGAAGCCAGAAAATTTTAGTTAAGCATGGAGAATGGAACAAGACTGAAGTAGATAACATCTGCATATGCATATATCCTTCCTGAAGAACATAATTCCAGAAATATGCAATAATGCATGGATAAACCCAATGAGCTTGAAATCCTGCTTTGAAGTTTGTGCCTCGATTATTTTTCCATGTGTAAGAACTACGTGACTAGGGGCTTAGAACAGCAACACAGGTGTATCTTGGTTGGTCTACTGAACCTAAACTTCTTTGCTTCCATATTTCCCTTCACAACTCCACAGATGATCAGGAACTAACACGAGTCATGGTCAGGTTTCTTGATCAGGTTGCTTAACCATATAAATATATATTTGGGAAAAACACTATTCTGCTCAAATATCATCAAATCACATTGTTTACATAGATGAAAACATGTTATTGCTGGCCAAGTTCCACAACAACAAAACGTGAATAGCTGGAGAAAGAAAATATGGTTCCTGTCTAGACGTCAGCAAAATTCCGTGTTTGCATCTTTGCAAGAAGTTGAGAAATCTTAAGGACGTATACTTTTAAGAAAATATTTCTTCAAATAACGCTATATTTTATAACTTTCGCACAAGGAGCTATTCTCATGGGTATGGGTTGACTTAAAAAGCCTCCAAGTTTAAGATCCCGAGTTCGACCCCCGGAGGGTTCACATCAGCGTATCCTTTATCTTATATCAAACCCAGATCTCCTATAAAAGACTGCGAATTTCACCATCTAAGAAGGCGGCTCGATCACACAATTTCACAAGAAGAACGCAAAAAAAAGTGCATACCGTTCGTTTTCTCGATGCAAGAAGACAGAAAGGTCAAATTTGACGAGAAATTGAAGGCTCCATTCCAGTCAGCTTCTCTACAAAGACAATCCACATCGGACATGAGAAAATAGCAAATAGAAATCAACTTTCTCCAACTCAAATTCGTCAAGAAGTCTGCCTACAAGTTCGAGCGTCTACAAGAATAAATACATTTAGGAATAATTTCGTGAAAACTAAGACAATGCAACCTCCAGATTATCTGATCCTATGACAAATATCGCAAGAATCGAGTTCAAAAGGTCCAGGATAAAACTAGAGCTGAGCAATGAAAAGCCAAAATAAACAGAATAAGAAAATCTGAAATCGCTTAGATCACAATATGGTTCTGCTAATGCTTAAAAACTTCCTAAATAAACTTTTCTAACTCGAATCCACCAGAAAAGAAACTCCTTCTACATGTTTCCGGAAGTCGAAAACAAAGTAAACTCCAGATTATTGGTCATGTCACTAAAACTGTGCGAAATCAACCTTCACGTTCAAAAAAAAAGAACAAAGAGAGAAAGATACGGATAGCTAAGAACCGAGAACGCACTGAATCAGAAATCCTGAAACCGAGTACATCCCGCTATTTGATTTTTAGAAAACAAAACGTACAGATAGAACAAGAATATCGCAATATTCATCACTTCTTTTCACAAAATCCCTCGCATTTCGAGATCGAGCGACCAGAACAGAGGGAAAAGAAAAGAAAACGCACGGATTCTTGATGCAGAACGAGATACTCTTCGTGACGTCTTTGGTGAGGAAGACGCTGGTGAGGTTGTTGGAAAGGCTGCTATAGAAGAACTCGGCCACAGTCGTGACGAGCGCCGGATCGGTCGTCGGAGGGTTGTCATAGTCCTGCGACTTAACGGAGACGGGGTTTATCGTGAAGAAGAAGAAGGCGATAATGAAGATGACCGAGATCGTCATCGGAAAACCGCCGTGTTCATGGCGATCGGAAATATTCGTTAGGACAATTCGTCGAGGATCCAGGAGAGAGAGAGAGAGATGGCGGAGCGTGACTCGCGGAAGGGAGGTAGGGAAGACTGTGGCCTTTTATACTCTACTCCACCTGGCCCTCCCAAAAGGTGTGCCGCCCTCGTCGATGAGAGAGAGAGAGAGAAATATCGTTAGCTCATAACCGAGTCACAGAAAACCAACGGCTAACTGGAGGAAAAGAACTTTAGCTCCATTCCATGGTTGTTAACGGATCAGACCTGGATTACATTCGATCCAAATCCAACGTCACCCCTCCCCAACCCAATTGGTATTGAAAATTTATTTTAATGAATTAATTAAACATCGTATGATCATAAAGAATGTACATAAATGCATTAAATTACTTAAGATTAACTATTCATTGTCAAGACTTAGCCAAAAGGCCCTAATGCAACTTACCATATACGAAACCCTCTTTCACTTCATCACCCTCTTCCGTATGGTACTTGACTTCTTATACAAATGGTTGTGAAAATGAAGATGCATCGCATACTTGCCCGAGCGATTTGATTGGCACTGTTTGATTCATGGATATTGCCAGGTGCTCTGCTTTCTCATGTAAACTGCAGCCAGGACGGGTGGGCTACTGAAAATGATCATGCGGTCCCAATACGATAGGCCTAGGCCTATGAATCAAACACCTCCCTAAGATATGGTGGTTTTCATTAGTGTATAGAGAGAGGGAGGTTCATGTTCAATTTTCATTCATACTTAAATCTTATTAAAGATTTATGTCGTTTGATTCATGTGATTAACCGTAAAGATTTGAATTTAAAAAAGCAATCTTATATTATTATACTTTTTGTAATCATATTTAATACACAAAAATATAATAATCTTTTTAGATTCAAATCTACATTATTGATGGTACCAATTTAACCTATATAACCCTTTCTCTCTCTATTCTCTATATATATAGAGAGAGGCACACACAATAGCATACTCCATCAACACATGCATCCATACTCTTAAATATTTCTATTATTTGATTGGTATGATCTACAATCAATATTTGACTTTAAAAGTATTTAGTGCAACGTTTGCATTAAATAACAAATAAGAAAAGTATAATGGTATATTTTATTTTTTAGTTCAAATTTTCATTATTGATTACATTGATTGAACTTTCAAGATCTTTGAGTGGATTTGAAATACATGTGTACTAATCTCTCTCTATATATAATCAGTATATTTGTATATAATGTGTGAAGTACATATGTTTATATGTTTATGTATGGCATTTATATTTCAAGGTTGGCCTAAGTGGATCTACCTTAAACCCAACCTTATCATGCCCTGCAAAATAGCGACTTAGGTGCTTAAACCTATGAACCCACCCCATGTAGGGCTAGGGTGGATGGGGTGTCTGCTGTGTGGGGGAGGGGGAGGGCACTCCCTACTTGCAACAAATCGAGCAATAACCTTTGTGAGCTATAATACAAAGCCCACGCGATAACAGTGGGTTATTAACCTCTGCTCCCCATTTTCGCTTGCATTGCCCTATTCTGGTTGGGTCTCTCGTTAAAGAGACATGCAAGCATTGATCTCTTCTTTTGTTACCAAAACATTAGCCTAATTCATTTGAATTTAGATCCCATATCCTGTTGCCTAAACTAGACATGGCCGGTCTCGTTTTTTCTAGAACTAAGAACCAGAACCGAACCAGGTTCTGGTCTAAGTCGTATGGTGCTTTGAACAAAGAAAACAGTAAGTTTTAAAATTTTCTAAAAATTGGAAAATTATAGAACCGGTGGTTTAGTACCACCTGCTCTAGTTCTGGCCTGGTATGGATTCCATGGAAGGTGGAAGGAGAACCAAAGTGGGTAGTCTTCAGTTCATAACCGGAACCATGCTCACGGAACCGAACCGAGAACCTTCCGGTTCATTATGGTTCATGGTCTCCAAAACCGGAACATACTGTTTCAAACCATTACTAACTATGTTTTAAAAACCATTTATCACGAAATGATAGAGTGCTTTTTCCAACGACAGATGTCTAACATAACTTGAGGAATCATTTGGAAAACGCCCAAATCTGGAAGCACTTTAACAATTCAATAAATAAATAAGCATTATTATTGTTATTATTATTAAATTATTGATTTTATATTCATGTTTTTGGAAATATCATATTTTTGAAAAGAGAAATGCTGAATAAATGTTCAAGTGGAGCGGTTCCTGTTTCAGTCTTATTGGTGCAGTTGTTGACCTTGCTAATTAAAAAACAATGACAAGTAAATTTATCGGTAAAATTTTGATCTGTAAATTATGTAAATTCGTTATCTAATTAGCTAAGAATGTATTACGTCTTTTAATGCATGATATCATGCATTTGAAATATGACTCTGATTCAAACAATAAAACCACTTTTATATTACTATTGTTTTAGGTTTTAAAATATTTAAAAAATATAATATTGATGATTCAATTTCAAATAACAATACGATTGTTGACATTCACGACGTGTAACAGTGCATACTTCCACGACTCTCGACTTGTCAATGTCACTCGAGGCCGTGGGCCGTTGCATCAGTCTTACCATCATAATTTTTTATTTTTTATTTTTATTTACGTGAAGAGACAAGATCAAGTAGACATGACCGATTCCGGCTCTTCTGAAACAAAGAACAGGAACCCAACTGGGACCAGGTCAGTTCGGGTTTCAGTTCAGAACCCCTCTTCAGGTTTGAGCTCCAAACTGTTTAAAACCAGATAAACATCAAAATACAAATGTATAAAAATAACTTAATGAAAGGTTTAACTTCAATACGTAATTGAAAAGTTTCAAAACTTCGAATGGAGTGGTACCATCCCACCACAATGTAGATCTACCACTGGGCAAATATCTCACTGAATGGATCTACCACAATCTCATCCTTGGTATGTATGATCGGATTTGCGTTCCATTCTAGAATTACTTAACCGGACGGAGTTTAATCCATCGTCCTCTATTCTTGTGGTGGTAATTATATGACGCTTCTACAGCGTCCTTTCCCTATTCAGAAGCCGTTTTGCTCTCCTTACGGTAGATGACCGGAAAACGAAAATGAAAGTGATGCAGGCAGGATTTGTTTTCTTGAAACCCTACCGGAATGGTTGAACCCGGAACCAAGGATCAGGTTCGGTCCACAATGTAAACCGTGCAAAAACAAATGATCAACAACTGAAGAACTCGCCGGTTGGACCACGAACTGGTCATTCTTCTTTCTAAAATCTTGTTATTAGCTACTTACTTTTATGTTGTATTTTTAAATTGCTTACTTTTTTTTTTGTTATATCATATCATTTTTTCAGGATTGATATTTGCACAGACTTTACTATACATACATCTCATTTTTACCGCTTTTTAAGAAATTTTCCTAACTACAACAACTAAGCCTTTTCCCATACCAGACGGGGTCGACTACATGGATTCTTTGTTTTCACATATCGCTATCGTGTGCCAGGTTAACAGTTAACTCACAATAAGCTAGATCATTATTTATTGTTTCTTTCCAACACTTTTGTAGTTGTCCTCTACCTCTTTTAATACTTTCCAAATTTAGTTTTTCAAAGCTTATTACACGTTATTCTTTTGATCTTCTTTCTATATGTCCAAACCATTTTAAACGATATTCTATCATTTTATCCTCTATTGGTGTTATTCCTAATTTGTTTCTAATAACCTCATTATGTATACGATCTTTTCTTGTATGACCACTCATCCATCTCAACATCTTCATTTCTATCACAGACATTTTTGTACATGTTGATGAGTAACTGCCCAACACTCAGAACCATAAAACATGGCAGGCCTAAGTGCTGCTCTATAATATTTACCTTTTAACTTTAATGGTATCTTCTTATCACAAAGAATACTTGATGCTCCTCCCCATTTTAACCAACTAGCATTAATTCTATGCATAACATCTCCCTCAATTCTTCCGTCCCTCTAAAAAATTGACCCTAGGTATTTAAAACTTTTCTTTTGGGGATGCAATGCATGCCAATTTTAATTTCTATATCCTACGAGGTAACCAAATGATCAAACTTATATTCCATATATTCTGTTTTTGTTCTACTAAGTCAGAGGCCTTTGCTTTCTAATGTTTCTCTCCATAGTTCCAATTTTCTATTAACTTTTTTCTTAGACTCTTTCACTAATAAATATCATATGCAAATAACATACACCAAGGTACTTCATCTTGAATAACTCCCAATAAGCTAGATCATTCTTTATTGTTTCTTTCCAACACTTTTGTGGTCGTCCTCTACCTCTTTTAATACTTTCTAAATTTAGTTTTTCTAACATTCTTACAGGTTCTTCTTTTGATCTTCTTTCTATATGTCCAAACCATCTTAAACGATGTTCTCTCATTTTATCCTCTATTGGTGCCACTCCTAATTTGTTTCTAATAACCTCATTATTGATACGGTCTTTTCTTTTATGACCACTCATCCATCTCAACATCTTCATTTCTGTCACAGACATCTTTTGTACATGTTGATGATTAACTGCCCAACACTCAGAACCATAAAACATGGCAGGCCTAATTGCTGCTCTATAATATTTACCTTTTAATTTTAATGGTATCTTCTTATCACAAAGAATACCTGATGCTCCTCTCCATTTTAACCAACCAGCATTAATTCTATGTGTAACATCTCAATCAATTCTTCCATCACTTTGAAAAATTGACCCTAGGTATTTAAAACTTTCCTTTTTGGGAATGCAATGTATGCCAATTTTAATTTCTATGTCCTCTGAAGTAGTCAAATGATCAAACTTACATTCCATATATTCTATCTTTGTTCTACTAAGTCGGAGGCCTTTGTTTTCTAATGTTTCTCTCCATAGTTCCAATTTTCTATTAACTTTTTCCTTAGACTCCTCCACTAATACAATGTCATCTGCAAATAACATACACCAAGGTACTTCATCTTGAATATGTTTTGTTAACTCATCCATCACCATTATAAATAAGTATGGACTTAAAGTTGATCCTTGATGTAACCCAATATTAACTTCAAAGAAGTCTGTCGTTCCTTCATGAGTCCTCACACATGTTTTTACACCATCATACATGTCTCTTATAAGGTTAATGGGATACCTCTTTTTTCCAAAGTTCTCCAAAGAACCTCCCTCGGTACTCTATCATAAGCTTTTCTACATCAATAAATATCACGTGAAGGCTTTTGCTTTGTTGTGGAACCCTTGGACGTGGTTTCACGTGCTTTTTATCATCCTTACTAGATGGTTCTTTAAACGTCAAATTTATCAGTTGAACAACAATAACAACAACTAAGCCTTTTCCCATACTAGACGGGGTCGGCTACATGGATTCTTTGTTTCCACATATCCCTATCGTGTGCCATGTTAACAGTTAACTCACAAGAAGCTAGATCATTCTTTATTGTTTCTTTCCAACACTTTTGTGGTCGTACTCTACCTCTTTTAATACTTTTCAAATTTAGTTTTTCTAACCTTCTTAAAGGTTATTCTTTTGATCTTCTTTCTATATGTCTAAACCATCTTAAACGATATTCTCTCATTTTATCCTCTATTGGTGTCACTCCTAATTTGTTTCTAATAACCTCATTATGTATACGGTCTTTTCTTGTATGACCACTCATCCATCTCAACATCTTTATTTCTATCACAAACATCTTTTGTATATGTTGATGATTAACTACCCAACACTCAGAACCATAAAACATGGCAGGCCTAATTGGTGCTCTATAATATTTACCTTTTAACTTTAATGGTATCTTCTTATCACAAAGAATACCTAATGCTCCTCTCCATTTTAACCAACCAACATTAATTCTATGCGTAACATCTCCCTCAATTCTTTCATCCCTCTAAAAAATTGACCCTAAGTATTTAAAACTTTTCTTTTGAGGGATGCAATGTGTGCCAATTTTAATTTCTATGTCATTTGAGGTAACCAAATTATCAAACTTACATTCCATATATTCTGTCTTTGGTCTACTACGTTGGAGGCCTTTTCTTTCTAATGTTTCTCTCCATAGTTCCAATTTTCTATTAACTTTTTTCTTAGACTCTTTCACTAATAAATATCATATGCAAATAACATACACCAAGGTACTTCATCTTGAATATGTTTTGTTAACTCATCAATCACTATTATAAATAAGTATGGACTTAAAGTTGATCCTTGATGTAACCCAATATTAACTTCAAAGAAGTCTGTTATTCCTTCATGAGTCCTCACACATGTTTTTGCACGGTCATACATGTCTCTTATAATCTATTTCTTATATCATCATTTGCTACTAGAAATTTTTCATCCTCGTCCTTGATGCATCTAACATAATTAAGATCTTTAGTTTTCTTATCTCTACCTAGCTATCCTAAAAATATATCTTTCACCCTCTTTTGAGTTGAGTTTTTTTATATAAATCCTCCCAAATTTTAGCTTTTGCTTCACTTACGGCCTTTTTTGTTTCCTCTTTTCTTTTTTATAAGCCTCTAAAGTTTCACTAGTTTTCCTAACTATTTTTCAAAATTACCAATGTACCATTCCGTTTGAAAACTATACTCATTTTCCAGTTCTCATTTTATTCGTTTCTCCTCCTAGGTGAAAGGACTTTGAACTCCTATTTTTTTCGTTTCTCCAGTCATTATTTGCTTCATTCTTCATTTTAGCCACTCATTAAGAGATTTATAGTCATTTCTACCAAAAAAATGGATTGAAATATGGTGAAACAATAGATTTGAAAAGAAGGGAGGAAGAAAGGATTTTCGATTTTTTGAGTCAATTCGAAGTTAAATTCGCTAATTTTTCAAGGTATGTTGTTGATTTTGTTTTATATTAATTTTCATTCACTTTCAACATTTTTTGTCATTTTTGATGTTATTGAGGGTCAGAAAAAACTTGATTTTTTTCGGCATCACATGTCACAGAGACATGAGTGAGACGTGCCTCAAGCACATATTCCACTTTGAGCAAGACATTATTAACCTCATAAATAAATATTTTTATATGCAGATATGACTGATAGGAAATGAGTATAAGCCTGTAACGTCACCACTTCACCTAAAAGACACAACACAATGTCGTATGAATGACGCTCGTGTATATGACAACGAGGAGAAGAGGAAGTCAACCCTTCACGTTACGAGAATGATAAATCAACCTCAGATACTGAAATAGATATTGCACAGTGTGGATGAGGGATGTTCTGATATGTCAGAATTACTTTCGAGCTTTGAAGATCGTATTGCATATAAGAATTGAGAAGAAGTACTTTAAAACCTCAGTGTAAATTTATGTAAATACTCTCTATACATGTACTAATATCAATACTCTTTATTTTAATGTATTATTTAAATATATATTTAAAGACAATATAAAAAGTGATAACATCTAATACATGTTACACTATGAGTAGAGCCTCATCAATAAAGATAACACATATTAGACCCAAAAATTAGGTTGAGCTTGTAGATCATAGTGGGTTGATTAGACATATAGACTTACTATACGAGGATGCATTGTTGAATGCTTTTATCAAACGTTAGCAACTAAAAAATAACTTACATATGCTATAGAGTGAGATGACTATCATACTTCACGATGTGCACAAGATACTTGATTTTTTAGTGGAGGGTCAACTTGTTGCCTTAATATAAGAGATGATGGTTAGAAGTATGAAATAAATTTATATGATATGTGGAGAATGGGCATCGATGAAGTTGTATGTGAGATTAAGTTAGAGGTTGTTAAGTTTAAAGTTCTCTGAACTAATTTTTAAAAGAGAAAAACGAGTAATGAAAATAAGACCTTATATTATTTGTTGTACAATTATGGTGTATGCTCTATCATGATAAGTCTAAAGATAGTGTGTCAATAACGCTTGTAAATATGTTGGTAGGCGATTGTATGAGCTACGCATGGGGTAAAACTACATTAGTGTATTTATATAAACAAATAGGAAAGATATCCAGGATACAAGCACAACAACTCAATGGATATATTTCTTTCTTTCAGGTAATAATGTTTACTATAATTTCTTCTGTTATTTTTATTTCAGCTTTTTTGTTCAGAAGTTAACAAGCTATATGTTTTAATTATAAAAATAGATTTATTACCATTTTTCAACTTTTATAGTTTTATACGACCAGAATGACATGATGGAGAACCACAAGCAGGCCGATTGATGGATAGTGCGTGTTACGGGCAATCTCTCGTTGATTGGTTAACTAAATATTATAAGTAATTAAATTTGATTATAACAAATTATATATTCATATGTTATATATTCTTATGTGCTATTTTGTGTAATACAGATTGATTGACAACCATATGGTTTTGCAAAATACATGGATTGTAATGCATATAAGTTATCACAATATTACCAATGATTTACTTAATTTCTTATATTAGCGTATGACTACGATACGTGAGACACTTGTAACAACTTGAGTACATTCAAAGCTTGTACCACGATCATTGATAGGTGATCCTATGTTGCTGGGCCTCATAGAGATGTATAAACAATGTCACAAACGGATCAATCGGTTGACACTTGATGACGACAATGGTGATGATCAATAATATTTTTTGTTTGGGTTATATTTGAATCTTATTTTGTAAATTTGGAATATTGTATTTGTAAATGACAACTGTAATGAAAGATAATTTAGTTTTTTGCTACATAGTCAATATGTTTAGTATGAGTCCTAAACATATCATTAGTGACAAGCATAAAAGAATAGTCTAGCCCATCATCATCACAATTAACAAATTAATCATCTAGCTCTTCTGCCAAATAGTTAACAAATACATCGTTTGGTGTACTAAAACCACTGTCACAATCCTTAGTTAATGTATGATAAGTACTTTGATAAATCAACGTGTTCTCTAAATCACTTCTATTTTAAGTGGTTTCCTTTCGAGTTATTTGTTATTGTACAATAAAATTATGGATATCAAATAATAGGAGAAAACTATTCGGTTGAAGGAGACTCGGGTAATGTACATCTCCATCTTTAAGTGAGACATTGTTTCATCATGTCTTCTTTCTTAAGAGAGACGCACCTTAACTGCATCTTCCTAAAGACCACGTCTCTCTTAAGGAAGGAGACGCAACCCATCCGTGTCTCCATGCACGAATGAGATGTGACAGAACCGTGTCTCCCTTCTAAAGAAGACGCGATCCACACACTTCTCTCCATGAAGAGGGACACGCATGTACCATGTTTCCCTCCACTGTGTCTTCTTTCTTAAGAGAGACGTGCTTTAACCGTATCTTTCTAAAGGAACATATAGGGAAATTATATCGAGAGATGTGCCTTAACCGATTTCACCCTTCTAGTTTTGTGTCTCCATTAAGGAACAAGATGTGACGGAACCATGTCTTCCTCCTACAGGAGATGCAATCCAGACGCGTCTCTCCATGAAGAGGGACGTGCATGTACCGTGTTTCCCTCTATTGTTCCAGTCACCCTTCTAGTTTCGCCTAAAATCAGAAATTATTTCAAATATTTGGAAAATTGAAAGATTTCAAGCAAAGCAACAAAAATACAATGATCTAAGTAAAAATCAACCTTATAAATTAAAGAAAAATTGAGAAAATAGATGGATTGATTGTCTCTTTGATTTTGTTTTTGAGTTATTTTTTGTTCGTTTGATTCCAACTAGGTTAGTAAGTAACTAATCGATGATGATTGGTTGTAAAAAATCATATAGAACTTATCAACAAACGAAAATAAGACGAAAAACAGTCACCAAAAGAAGAAGAAAAATCACAAAATTTTACCGAGAGAAGAGAGAAAATCCTACGAGGTATGATAAAAAATTGTATGAGGTATTTTTGGTATTTATGAAAATTATAGTATGTGTATAGTAAAAGAGATGTGATTTCACTTATTGGAGAGAGCCGATATTAATGTCCCATTTTTTAACATGTGCAAGAGAGAATCATTCTCATGACTGACGCTACGTCACTCGTACTCAAACATTATTTTTTCGAATTAATTTGAAACCCTTTCATTGACATCCCCGTGATCGGGAATAACATATTCTATGCAAATCTTAGGCCGTATGACCCGAACCGTGTTTCATTGGCCCCATACGGCTGAACTCTTCGTGGGCACTGCGAGCACGTCCTAATACCTTCTTCTTCTTTTTTCAGAGACCGACTATATGCGAACACTCTCAAAAGGCACCTGGAAGCAAGTTGCTGATTCTTTTTAAACTCCAGACTTATTAAAAGGTAACAAAGTTTACTCTTCATTGTGTTGGCTAAATGGGGTTCTTTTAATCTATATTTAAGTCCAACGAGCAGTATTTTACTTATTTTACGGTTTCTTTCTTTTTTTCCCCTCTTTTTTTTTGTAAAGACGAGAGGTTGAACCCCGGGTATACATGCCCGAGGAGTCCAACTCACAACCAGCATCACACAAGTCGAGAGCTCTGCTAAGTGGGCTAACTCCGCGAGTGTTATTTTATGGCTGGTTTTGATATATATATATATATATATATATATATATATATATACATATATATATATATATATATATATATATATATATATATATAGATATATATATAGATAGAGATAGAGATACATATACATATATATAAAGAGAGAGAGAGAGAGAGAGAGAGAGAGAGAGAGAGAGAGAGAGATTAGGTCCGACTAAATTATCGCCTCAAGTCATGAAGATGCAGCCATTGACAATTTGTAAACAAATACCAACCTCAGTGAAATTCAAACTCCATGACCCACTTGGATTGGCAATGATTAGATAAATCTTAAGTTCTTCAATATGGCACATTAACCCTAATATTAATTAATAGTAATTCCACCTGCTTGATTAGTTTATGCTTGAAGCACTGACTAGAAGCCACTAAATACTTTTTTAGCTGGGACCGGGTTCGTGCCGGAGATTTCGACAAGTGATTCGGCCTTTGTTCTGGTATTAGTTATCCATTTTTTATTGAATATAATTTTTTTAATTTTGTGGATATAGTAAACCTGAAAGGTAATGGGTTCATATGAATCGGATTCGCTTGAAAGTTGATCCGTCCATCCACATTTCCTGTTGTGACAAACTATCTGAATTCGGATAATTTTTTTGTTAACCAAATTTGAATTTGACATTGAAAGATTACGAACAACTGTAGCTCCTGCTCATGCAAGATCCTGACATTAAATTTACTCAGATTTGGTAACGCCTGAATCCTACTGGCTGGCCGCTGACATCACCTTCTCTCTCTCTCTCTTAGCCAAAAGGCCGAGAAGAATACACCTCGTAACTTTTTTTGTGACGTATTTACACTGTATTTTTCGTCGCGATCACCTACCTCAAAGAGCAAAAGATTCGAAATTCGGGGAAACCGAAACGCACAATGGTCAACCGTCAGCGTTTCCACTGCCAAATCCTTTCGTTCACGTCTTTTCCTTACGCAATCCCCTCCGAGAGAGAGAGAGAGCATCATTGTCGTGAGCTCAACCATCGAACTCTCGCCCGTAAGGGAAATTCAACGCTTGTAGCAATCAGGTTAGCTCAGAGAAGAGAAAACGAAAGGATGACTTGTGTGTATCGTTCTTTTTTCAAAATTCTTCTGATGACTCACTCTTGAAAATCATCAATTATTTTCTTTATGGTTGGTTAGAGTTTGACTTCCACGGCGCCTTCATTTTTTGCTAGCTCTCCAACTGCTTTTCATGCTCAGCATTTCGTTTTCACGAAGAGACCACTTCATCCTACGTAATCTTCGTTTTTTTATGTCCTCGTTATTTATTTCTTCCTCCTTTTTGCCTGTTTTCTTTTATGATATCTGTTCGTTTTAACTGTTTAACCTTTGTTTGTTAGGATTTTGACTTTCTCCTATCACGTTTTCTCTCTGGTTTGTTTTGTTGGTGAGCTGATTTCAAGATTCCGTGCTACTTTGTTTTTGTAGGCGCAGTGAAGAAACAAAAGGAAGAGGGGAAAACTCAGAAAATTGGAGTCTTCGTTTGGTGTTGGTGTGATTAGGGTCTCTGATAATATGGTCCCTACTCCTGTGTGCTTGTGTCGAGAAGGTCTGTACATGCACTTTTAGGGTTCTAGTTTCTGGTTATTCGGGTGCATTGCAATTCTTATTGGGATTTTGATATCTGAGATCTTCTCTTAATTGATTAATGGTTCTGATTCTTTTTACGATGTTGATGTAATTGGGGTCTCTGGGATTTTGGTTTTTCAGGCATTCTCTTGATTGATTATAGGTTTCCCAAATTGAATTTTGTTGTTTTCTTCTTCTTTTCCGTGTGGTGCTTTCTTGTGTTATGTGTGTTGCCGTTTCTGAGAGGGGAGGTTTTAGGCTTTGTTGCAATTCAATCTAAGCCCTGATTGCGGATTTTGTATATAAGAGGTGTTGCATCCCTTGAATTTTTTGGGGAAAGTTTGGTTGTTAGCGTTCTGGGGCTATGAAGTGCTTCTCCTTTTCGTATAGAGAGAGGGAAGAAGAAACCAAGCATGTAAAATCGGCATCTACTAGGTGCAACAGCAGTGGGTCAAATGAACACGAACCAAGGGGATCGGGGTCTGAGTTCAATTCTCAGAACAATTCGGACATCAGCGTCAACTCTTCAGGGAGGAGAAGCATGCTTCCAAGTTTTTCTCAGTTGCCTAATGAAAATCTTCGCATTTTCACATTTGCGGATCTGAGAGCTGCAACAAGAAATTTCAGTCGTTCTCTTATGGTTGGAGAGGGAGGGTTTGGCTGCGTATACAGAGGTACTCTCCGCACTACGGATGATCCCAAGTCAAGGATCGAAGTTGCTGTGAAACAACTGAATAGACAAGGCTTACAGGTTTTCTTTTTCCCCTTGCATTCTGCATCATATTATCATTCGCTTTGACTTTTGAAAAATGTAAAGACGTTTGTTCTTTATCAGTACTCCATCATAATACACTAGGCTAAGATTTGGTCAATATGTTGTGTTTTGCGTGTGCACTCTTTGTTGATTCATTTAATTTGAGATCCACTATTCATCATCTCCATATTTTAGTTATTGAATACTGCACCCAGTTCTCCATGGGCATGGATTTTGCTTCTTGTTTTTACTTCTGAATCTCTTTGCGTTCTACATTCTACATTCCAAAGTTATTCAAATTTGATGTTGAGTTTCATGGTCATTTTGTCTTACGACATAAAGCAAATACCAACTCTTACGCTAGATAGGTTCTAAATGATTAGACATGTAGGATTTGAACATAAAAGGTGCTGATTTTTAATGTTTCTACAATTGCCAACCCCTTTGAACAATTGTAAAATCTTTGTAAGATAAATAAATATTTGAAGGATAGTGTAGTAGACCTACAGCAATATGGTGACTGAATTATTATGGTGAAATTAGTGTTAGGAGTAGAGGTTTTGAACATATTTTGTACTTATGCATCCCAAGTAGGATAAGATAGATAAAGAAGGCTTTTTTGGAGGAGTTAGATAAGGTAATTCAAAGAATTTTACAAAGAGAGATGATTAGTTTGGGAGAAGACTTAAATAGACATGTCAGTAAAGAGGCGTATTCATGGAAATTGTGGTTTTGGGGATATAAATGAGGAGGGTAGGGGGATTTTAAACTTTGCTATGACTTTTGATCTCTTCATAGCCAATACAATTTTCAAAAACGAGATGAACATTTAATTACTTATAAGAATGGTTTGTCACAAATACAAATTAATTATTTTGTTTGTAGGAAAAAGTTAGATCGTGTTGTAAAGATTGTAAGATAATTTCAGGAGAAAACTTAATTACTTAACATCAACTTTTAGTAATAGATTTGCAAGTAAAAAAGTGGACAAAGAAGAATAGAGTGCATAGACCTATTCGAACTAGATGGTGGACCATGAAACATCAAATTTGAGAACGAAGATATATTTAAAGTTTTAAATAGAAAGTTCATCAAGGAGATGCTTGCAATTATATAGGTAAACTTAATTACTTATGATGCATTTGTTGATTATGATCCACGTTTTGTGGAATGAAACAATGAAATTAGATTGTTTTAGTTTATAACTTTGTATTTGTGTTATTTAATAAATTATAATCTTAACTTTCTAAACTTTCATAAGCTAGTTGGTATATTGTTAACTTTAAGTTTACCTTTATTACTCTTATAGGCTTCTAGCCTCATGGTATTAGTTTATTGATCATAAAAATGTCATTTTCAGTTGCATTTTGATTGTTTTCTTTGCCACTTGGTTACCTTCTGTTTTTAAATTGTAATTTTTCATATTTTTTTGGTTTTTTTTATAAATTTTATAAAATAATTCAATTTTTAATATGTTGTATCTTATCATATCGTATGATACGACACGATTATCATGTATCGGTACCTTGTACGATATGGACACCGATACATTAATTATAACCTTAAGAAAACTAATGATCTTATTTTTGTTAGATGCATAAAAGATGAGGACTAGAAGATTCTAGTAGTGAATGATGATATAAAAAATACAATAACAACTAAGCTTTTCCCCATACTAGATGGGGTTGGCTACATGGATTCTTTGTTTCCATAGAGCCCTATCATAATTTATAGAATTCATGGTAAATAAGTCCGACAAAGTTTTATGTTGGCTAACGGAAGCCTAACACAACCTTCCTATTTTATCCGGGCTTGAGACCGACCATGCAAGGGTGATATCTTACATGGGCGGAGTTATAGGGCCCTATCAAAAGATGAAAAATTTATAAGCTTTTTAAATAAAATACAGATGTTAGTATTAGATTAGAAGAGTTACTCAAATCAGAAAAATATATGAACCATAATTTTTATCGGCATATTCAAAAGAATGAAGTCAAAGAGGTTGTTAAATATATGAAACTTAAGACAACATTCCTATAGAAGTATGGAAAATCCTATGAGAAATGAGGCTCACATGGCTTTCTAGACTATTTAATAAAACATGGAGAACCTAAAAGATGCCCGAGGAATGGAAAGCGAGTACACTTATACTTATATAAGAACAAGAGAGACATTCATAATTGTGTGAATCATCGAGGTATCAAGTTAATGAGTCATACTATGAAATTATGGGAAAGAATTATCGAGTGTAGGTTAAGACAAGTATTAAGTACAACAAAGAACTAATTTGAATTCATTTAGAGTAAAAAAGAACCTTTATATGATATTTATTGATTTAAAAAAAGCTTATGATAGGATGCTTAGAGATGTTCTTTGGAGAACCTTACAAAAGAGAGGTATCCTATTGACATACATAAATCTTATAAGAGACATGTACATGTATGATGATGCAAAAACATGTGTGACGACTCACGAAAGAATGATAGACTCATTTGAAGTTAATAGTGGGTTATATCAGGGATCAACTTTAAGTCCATATTTATTTATATTGGTCATTGATGTGTTAACAAAACATATTCAAGATGAAGTACCTTTGTGAATGTTATTTGGAGATGACATTGTGTTAGTGGATGAATCTAAGGAAAAAGTTAATAGGAAATTAAAACTATGGAGAGAAAAATTAGAAAGTAAAAGCCTCCAATTTAGTAGAACAAAGATAGAATATATGAAATACAAGTTTGATCAATTGGGTACTTCAAACGACATAGAAAATTAAGATTGATAAACATTGTATCCCTTATAAGGAAAGTTTTAAATACTTTGTCAATTTTTCAAAGTGATGGTAAAATTGTTAGAGATGTTACACAAAATTAATGTCTGTTGGTTAAAATGGAGACAGGTATCATGTATTCTATATGATAAGAAGATATCATTAAAGTTGAAAGGTAAATATTATAGAGTAGGAATTAGACTTGCTATGTTTTATGGTTCTAAGTTTTGGGCAATTAGTCATCAACATGTGTAAAAGATGCCCATAGTAGAAATGAAGATGTTGAGATGGATGAGTGTTCACAAAGGAAAGACCATATACATAATTAGATTATTATAAACCAATTGAGAGTAACAACAACAACAACAACAACAACAACTAAGCCTTTTCCCATACTAAATGGGGTCGGCTACATGGATTCTTTGTTTCCACAGAGAGCCTTATCATAATTCGTAGAATCCATGGTAAATAAGTTCGACAAAGTTTTATGCTGACTGTCAGAAGCCTAACACAACCCTCCTCCTTTATCCGGACTTGAGACCGGTCATGCAAGGGTGATCTCTTACATGGGTGGAGTTTAGTTCCATCTGAATGATTTGCCAAATTTCAGAAAGCATTCTAGAAAAAAAACCCATCATTAGCCTAAAGTACAAGAAGTTCATCATTAACCCAGATCTATAACAATATCAGAAAAAGTTGTTCTTGTTTTGGGAAAAAGGTGAGTGTCAATTGGATAAAGCAACCTCAACAGATAATGGGATGAAAGCATAAATCCCCTCAATGAAATATGAATGAATATCCAGGTACCCAAGTAGCGAATGAGATCTTGACGTTAAACTTTCTACCAAATGCTGACATGAAAACAGAATATGCTTACAACCAAAGAAGCTGTTAGGTTTCAAGGATGATTGACTTTAAGCACCAATGCACATGAATCTCTAGCTTTATCTTAGCAAACTGAGATACACACATTACTAGGGCTTACCCACAAAAGAACGCCCTTCAAAGAGCAGATAACAATGGGATAAATATGAATGTCTTTCAAAATTTAAATTACATTAAACAATGAATAAGGAATACTGAAAGTGAATAAGAATGATCAGGAAAAGTAAATGAACGGAGAAACTGCCTGTTCCCATTCAGGTACTGCGAAGGACTAGAGGTTAATGCATAAATCTCCATTGGTTTATTAAACAAAAAGCTTCACTGATGTCCAATCTATACAGGGTGCTGCGAGAAGAAGAAAAAATTGCACTCAGGGAGGAACATTTCACCTGCATGCCAGATATAGCTTTAACGATAGTTGATCTCCCATGTGCCAAGCTAATAAAACATATTCAAGATGAAGTTTCTTGGTGTATGTTATTCACGGATGACAATATATTAGTAGATGAGTATAAGGAAAAAGTTAATAGAAAATTGGAACTATAGACAGAAATGTCAGAAAGTAAAGGCTTTCAACAGAATATATAGAATGCAAGTTTGATCATTTGGTTATGAAATGCTATAAAAAGATGACACATATTATATCACTTGTAATGAAAGTTTTAAATACCTAAGGCCAATTTTTTATAGTGATGAAAAAATTGATGAAGATGTTATAAGTATAGAATTAATGCATGTTGGTAAAAATAGAGTATTTTATGTGACAAGAAGATACCGATAAAGTTGAAAAATAAATATTATATACCAACAATTGGACTACTATGTTTTATAGCTATGGGTGTTGGGTAGTTAATTATCAACCTATATAAAAGATGTCCATAGCAAAAATAAAGATGTTGAGACCAATGTTGTAAAAAGTGTATTGAATCTTGTATCGCATTGGGTTTCGATATGTGATAAATTTTGTTTTGATGTTTTAATTTTTTTTAAATATATTAATAAATCTAGTTTATGAAAAATTGAAATTATCGAATATAAGATATCTAATTCTAACACAATCAACATTGATTAAACAAAATTGAATAAAAAAACTTGATTCGAATCAACAATCTTAAGAAAATTAGAAATGATCACTAAATAAGAGAGATTAGAGAAGGAATTTATAAGCAACTTCCATTATAATTAAATAGATACAAAGTACATATGAACTATGCGAAACTAAACTACTGAATCAAAGTCTAAAACCATAAATTATAATAGAACCATCATCCACCCAAATATGAAATTAATAATTAGTCGTCGATTTGTTACACAAAATGTGGATCATAATCAACAAAAGCATTATAATCATTACAGTGAGGGCCGCCAATCATCATTGTCACCATCATCTCCTTCTTCCTCCTCTACAATTGGATCCTCCAATCCAACAACTTCCACATCACTTATGCTTTTATTGCCCTCCAGTTTTCATCTTCTAAATTGAGAAGATGTTCCTCCTCTTCGACCAAATCATCAAGAATATCAATATTTTCATAACTCAATAGGTCATATGGCACCTTCTTGCCCTTCTTGCATTTCTTTATATTTGTGTAAAAAGAAAACAAAAGAAATAATACAATTATAAGATAACATTTTATTTTCTTATTAATCATTATTAATAAGAACTTAAGAACTATGGAGCAATAGACATATTTTTAAATACTTAAATCAAGATACCTTTGTCTTAACTTGGTATTATATGTTATATAAACCAAATCACAAACGGGTGTGATCTGGTATAAACCAATTGAGAGTAGCACCAATAAAGGATAAATGAAGTAAAATCGTTTAAGATGGTTTGAACACGTAGAAAGACGACCAAGGGATACTCCTGTAAGAAGGTATGAAAAACTAGATTATGAAAATGTTAAAAGAGGAAGAGGACGACTACAAAAGTGTTGGAAAGAAACTATGAAGGATGATCTAGTTTATTGAGTTAACTGTCAGCCTGACATGTGATAGGGCTCTTTGGAAACAAAATATCCATGTAGCCGACCCTATCTAGTATGGGAAAAGGCTTAGTTGTTGTTGTTGTTGTTGTTGTTGTTGTTTGATATTGATAACAACCGGGTCTGTAAAGATCCATTTGGAAGACTGAGTGATGTTTGAAACTGATTGATCTGCATGTGCTTGTTTGTACTTCCTTATACACATATAGCCAGGGTGGTGCAGTATCACTCATTGTAGCATCTGAATGCTACAAGGTGTTTTCATAGTCCTTCCAAATCATCCATTTAAAATAACAACATGCTGTAAGTGTAGTACAGCTATCGTGAATCTATCTTTCTTTTCAGAAAGAATATTGATCCTTTGAAATGGCTAAAATTCTTTTGAGATTAAAAGGAACGTGCACATTCATTTTCTCAACCATGCTGCAAGAAATCTTACACCACCGAAGAATTACCATCCTTTGATAGTTTCCTAATGATTTCTGAACTGTGGAATTTGGTTTGGGTTGCTTTCCTTCTGTTAAAATGAGCCAATATCCTTTGAATGTGTTGGATGTAATATTGCTGTTTTCTGGTAGGATTTCTTCGAATAGGTCCAACCTTCATAAGAAAAATAATGGATATGAATTAATAAGCTCTTGTGCTTCATTTATTGGTCACTTTATATTGTTAATGATTATTCTCGTGTTTGGTGTTCTCTTAGGGCTACAAGGAATGGGTGACAGAAGTAAATGTGCTTGGAGTGGTTGAACATCCAAATCTTGTCAAATTAGTGGGTTATTGTGCCGAAGACGACGAAAGAGGAATGCAGCGACTTCTTGTTTATGAGTTCATGCCCAATGGAAGTGTTGAGCACCACTTGTCACCACGTTCATCTACACCACTTCCATGGTCTACAAGGTTGAGGATAATACTGGATGCAGCTCAAGGTTTAACTTACCTCCATGAAGGGATGGACTTTCAGGTACTTTTTCTTTTCATCAATGTGTTTAAATCTATACTCTGGTTGAATTTTCCATCTTCAGGCCATTCATACCTCATACTGTATTGTGAAACGTTCTCTTATGTAATCCTTGTCTACGATACATGCAGCTTATTAACGAAACATACTGTAAGCTTTATTCGGATTGAACCTAAATTTACCCAATGGATACATATGACCCAAGAAGTTATAAGTACTTGGGCATGCACTTGGAAACTCCCTATTTGCCAATAGAAATGTTGGCCTACTTCCGCACCATTTGTATAATGTGCTTTGTGGGTCAAAATGAAACAAGAAAATGACATGGAAATCACGATGCTGTGAACTGTGAGGCATTCTTCGCAATTTTTTTTTATTTCAGAAATTTGGCATGCGGTATTTTATTATTCTGTGTATGGAGAGATTCATATTAAAGTTTCTTTCAAACTCTTGCATGCAAAACCAATCAAAGGAAATCTATGCAGAATTATTTCTACTTGAGATAATGTTTTGACTAATGAATTTCTTTGTGCAATTTAATCACTATATTTCAAGTGGTTGCATTCTTGAATTTTGTGAGCCAAGGCAAGGTCCAGGCCACCAAAACCACTTTATATTAACGAATCTATGTGATCTACTCTGTTGTGCTCATTCTATCCTAGACTTGATGATGGCATCGGACTTTAAATCATTTTGTTTTCTAGAACTCATGTATAGGTAGGAATTGGACATTTACTGGGTAATAGCTGTCTCGATCTGAGGATGGAGCTATATAAGTAACTTTGTGGAAGAGACATGAGAGTCAGTTTGTGATAAGAAGAGTGAAATGGAAAGGATGAAAAATTCATACATAGGAAACATATTGGAAATAAAAGGGTTCTGATGTGCGTGTTGTTAAAATAGTATTTCAACCATCAAGAAGCCTAATATTATAGACAACATGCATCACACGCAAAATTGCCAACAATATTTTATATTCAAACAGGTAAGACATGCACCTTTTGAAACACTTATTCTTCCCTCTATAAAACTGTGGGAAGTTTTGCTAAGATTGCTTTTTGAAGTATGATTATTTGCTACTGTACATCCTGTTTGTAATTGTGATTTGTTATCTTATAGATATGCTGTAGGATCAAATTTTGACTTAGATGCAACTATATTCAAGTTTGATATTTTGGATGTGCAAGGTAAGTGTATATGTAAAATACCTCATGACCTGAGCTCATTCAGTATCCATTCCATTGGTTATTTCTCAGTAACGTAAGCTTTATTTTTCAATGCAGATCATCTTTCGTGATCTCAAGACTTCTAATATTTTATTAGATGAGAAATGGAACGCAAAGTTGTCAGACTTTGGCTTGGCCAGACAAGGTCCCGGGGAAGGGCTTAGTCATGTTACAACTGCAGTAAGGATCTCTTGTTGCTTTTGCTATCAGTGACTTTGATTTGTTGTTTCACTCAGATAGCATATGACTTTTGGCACACTGTGCATAAGTTTTCTGCACTTATGAAGTGCTAAAAGGTTTCAAATGCCGAACACTTGCACAAACTAAGATTTGTGCGGTTCAGAGTCGGGTTCCTCATGTCAGACATCGATTGCTGCTGATAGGAAATCCTAGTATATGATCAATCGAGATTACAAGATGAGAGCTGCTTTATATATGTCAGACATCCATGGCTGCTGATAGGAAATCCCAGTCAAAGAAAATGCATCAATAAACAATCTCAACGAAAACAAACAACAACAACAACAACTAAGCCTTATCCCCATACTAGACGGGGTCGGCTACATGGATTTTTTGTTTCCACATATCCCTATCTTGTCCCATGTTAGCAGGTAACTCACAATAAGCTAGATCATTTTTTATTGTTTCTTTCCAACACTTTTGTGGTCGTCCTCTAGCTCTTTTAATACTTTCCAAATTTAGTTTTTCTAACCTTCTTACGGGTTCTTCTTTTGACCTTCTTTCTATATGTCCAAACCATCTTAAACGATATTCTCTCATTTTATCCTCTATTGGTGTCACTCCTAATTTGTTTCTAACAATCTCATTATGTATACGGTCTTTTCTTGTATGACCACTCATCCATCTCAACATCTTTTTGTACATGTTGATGATTAACTGCCCAACACTCATAACCATAAAACATGGCAAGCCTAAGTGCTGCTCTATAATATTTACCTTTTAACTTTAATGGTATATTCTTATTACAAAGAATACCTGATATATCCCTATCATGTCCCATGTTAGCAGGTAACTCACAATAAGCTAGATCATTTTTTATTGTTTCTTTCCAACACTTTTGTGGTCGTCCTCTAGCTCTTTTAATACTTTCCAAATTTAGTTTTTCTAACCTTCTTACGGGTTCTTCTTTTGACCTTCTTTCTATATGTCCAAACCATCTTAAACGATATTCTCTCATTTTATCCTCTATTGGTGTCACTCCTAATTTGTTTCTAATAATCATTATGTATACGGTCTTTTCTTGTATGACCACTCATCCATCTCAACATTTTTTTGTACATGTTGATGATTAACTGCCCAACACTCATAACCATAAAACATGGCAAGCCTAAGTGCTGCTCTATAATATTTACCTTTTAACTTTAATGGTATATTCTTATTACAAAGAATACCTGATGCTCCTCTCCATTTTAACGAACCATCATTAATTCTATGCGTAACATCTCCATCAATTCTTCCATCACTCTGAAAAATTGACTGTAGGTATTTAAAACTTTTCTTTTGGGGGATGCAATGTATGCCAATTTTAATTTCTGTCCTCTTAAGTAACCAAATGATCAAACTTACATTCCATATATTCTGTCTTTGTTCTACTAAGTCGGAGGCCTTTCCTTTCTAATATTTCTCTCCATAGTTCCAATTTTCTATTAACTTTTTCCTTAGACTCCTCCATTAATACAATATCATCTGCAAATAACATACACCAAGGTACTTCATCTTGAATATGTTTTGTTAACTCATCAATCACCATTATAAATATGGACTTAAAGTTGATCCTTGATGTAACCCAATATTAACTTCAAAGAAGTATGTCATTCCTTCATGAGTCCTCACACATGTTTTCGCACCATCATACATGTCTCTTATAAGGTTTATATATGTCAATAGGATGCTTCTTTTTTCCAAGGTTCTCCAAAGAACCTCCCTCGGCACCCTATTGTAAGCTTTTTCTAGATCAATAAATATCATGTGAAGGTCATTCTTTTTTGCTCTAAAATGTTTCATAAGACATCTCAAATAGTGAATCTCTTCAATAGTAGATTTGCCTGCCATGAATCCAAATTGGTTCTCTGTTATACTCGATACTTGTCTTAACTTACATTCGATAATTCTTTCCGATAATTTCATAGTATGGTTCATTAACTTGATACCCCGATAATTCGCATAATTTTGAATGTCTCCCTTGTTCTTATTGTTGAAGAATATGAGTTTAGAGTCAGTTTTAGTACATTTGATGTTTTAGGATAGTAAATTTGATATTTTAGGTATTATTGTAATTGTCCGAACTCGTAAGGGTATTTTGGTAATTTTCTATATTGAGGGTATTTTGGTCATTTTACATTTTACAGCTCCTTATATAAGGACTGAATAGGTTGTATTAGGGTTAAGAGTCTGAGATTAAGAAAGAAAGAGAAAGAGGGGGGCGGCCTCCATTGGAGGTCCGCTCCCTCCTCCGATCTCCATTTTTTCTCTTTATCTTATGTTATATTTTGTATTATTCGCTGCGCAACCTCGTTTCCGACATGGTATCAGAGCCTATATTGGCATTTATCTCGATGATGTTGGAAGAAGGAAATCAGTAGATCAAGTTTTTTTTTTATGTGTGAAGAAGGATTCAAAGTTTATGTGGAAGAAGATCAGATTTGTAGTGATTGCCTGACTTGGAATCGTGGTATATAAAGAAAACAGGTTGGCGTCAACAGCAGGGTTGTGATTGATTTATATTATGATTGTCACATTCTGTTTGTGACTGATTCAAAGGAGGGCAGCACAAAAGCAGCCGACTGTCATCATTAAGAGAACGTATGATAAGAAGCACTGGCAGCAGTAGCCTCTGTTCTTCAGCGTGATGGTTCATATACAACAAAGAATTACCTTCAAATTGTTATGTTTTCTGACAATGAAGAACTCCAAGATGAGTGGGCTGCAGCCAAAAAGAAGGAATAAACTGAAACTAGTTTCATTTATAAAAGAGAAGACAGGCTATCTTGTCAGCCCAGAGGCGATGTTCGATATTCAGGTGAAGCGCATCCATGAGTATAAGCGACAGTTGTTGAACATCCTGGGCACAATGTATCATTACAAAAAGATGAAGGAGATGAGTCCAGAACAAAGAAAATCAGAGTTTACTCCAAGGGTTTGCATAATAGGAGGAAAGGCTTTTGCCATATATATGCAAGCCAAGAGAATTGTAAAACTCATCAACGATGTTGGGGCTGTTATAAATTGTGACCCTGACATTGGCGATCTACTGAAGGTATGCATAGCGATTGTAGTAACTGCAGATGCTATTAATGACCAAGGTCATTTCTTTGGACAGTTATTACATACCGGAGAAGGTGAAAGATTTTATTCATGACGACTTCCACTCCCTAGATATATCTTTAATTTTGGAGAATATCAATGACATACGAACCAAAAGAAGGACAAGAGTTCCTGTTGTTGATTTTTAAAATCGTTCTCGTAAAGGATTTCAAGACTTCTATGTTTTAGAGGATTGTGGAGTGGTTAGTTTTTGAAGGGACACATGCTTTGCATCCTGAGTTGTGGAATTCTATTGATTTGCTTATTACTGTTGTTGGTGGCGTGCATTCACATCTGATTGACAGAGTTACAATGGACTTGAAAATGGCAGGATATTTTATATCTCAAGAAGAAATCATGAATACTGTATTTCCTATGTTTGAGCAGAATATTAGGCCTCATCTTGCTTGTGCAGATATTAAATTACAGAATGATTTTGATCCTGTGATTTCATCTGAAAGTTTATTATTTGTTTTTTGAAGAGAGTCCATCAGGAAAGGAGACAAGATGAAAAAGGAAGAAGAAGATAACGAAGAAGGAAGGCTATTGGTTATCTAAAGTAAATGAGTCATCATTTCTGAAAGCGGTTACGCAAAATTCTGGAAAGTAAGAACAGTTCTTTTAGAAAAGATAATTTCATTTCTTTTTGAATTTCAAATGCTGGAAATGGAAGTTACAATTACTTTTCCTGATTTTATGGAAAGCAAACCAGAAAGGTAGGATATGGAAAGTACTTGTCTTATTTTGTGGGAAAGTAGTTATGGAAACTTCCATTTTCTGATTGGATGAGAAAGTAAACCATTAAGTATTATCCCCACGTTTTTTTTTGAAAAGAAGAATGGTAACTGCTATCCATTATCCACATAATTAAAGTAGTTGCTGAAGGAAGTAACAAAGACGATCTCAGGAAATCTCTTGGTTATGTTAATCATGCATAAGAAATGAACATGGATGAAACTCTTCAACTTTATCAAGAAGTTCTAGAGTCTGTACGCAAGGTTCAAATAATTCATGATCTCAATTACCAGGCCTATGACAGAGAACTATCATTTCATAGTGGAGCCAGGATAACTTATCTTGATAAGGAGGCTGATGGCTCAGATATTCGAGAAGCTGACAATCCTCAATATCCTTCACAAAAATAGGAAGTTCAACAAGATGGTGCCACATATGATGGTTGTAATGAAGTCAAACAAAGCATCCAACTGTGACAAAGTTTATTATGTACAGTGGTTGCTTGAAAAAAAACTCTATGCCTGTTGATGAAGATAGTATTCATGCATTGGGCATGAGCTGCGATCTGATGAGATAAACTGTTTCATGAATTTAGAAACTCTTATGCTTCAGAAAGGTGAAGGAAGACCATGCTCTGTGCGGCTATACGTCAGACCCGTCTATGAGCTAATCGCCATCTGTCAACGCAGAGGCAACCAGGAGCTTCGTCTGCCACATCTCCAGTAACAACACAGCAAACTCCTCAGCATCAAGCTGTTTCATCGATGATCCAGATCCCTACTGTCAACTCGGCCACCTTGGTTCTGCAGCCTTTGTAATACTCAAGTAACTAGTAAGCAAACTTTGTTGCTCCATGCAGAAGGAAAGAAGCATGAAGCAAAAGCACGAGCTGCTCAATCTGCGAAGCACCCTCCTAGTGAAAGTTCGTTTGCACCAGATAACAGCCATTGTCATAATGGACATCCAGAAAAGCCCAACAACAGCAATGATGTTAATGGCCTGAACAAAAGTGAAGATCATCTCGAGGCTGGTAGCAGTATGGCAGACGATGAAGATGAGGGCTGATCCATAGCTGAGTTTCCTGATGACTACATTGTTCGTATTAACCTTGCTAATGATACTGTTGCAACTCCAAAAAAGAAAGAAAGAGATTTTTGGCAGGATACTATGAGTTTAAGAACTTGCCTTCCACAACCATGAGGGCAAGTGAAGGACCTCCTGCACAGAATGGTGCCAATGATGTAGGTTTTGTCCTAAATGCACAAGTTGCTACAAGGAAGATAGCTGCCATATATGAACCATGTTGCAGGAGAGAGTATGTTGAATTATTAGTAGAGTTACATCTTCTTTAACAAGAGATCATCATGTCAAAAGAGTGACAGAGATGTTAAGAAAACAATATTAAGAAAGTAAGAAAGAGAAGGCAGCTGTGTAGGGTGCCAACGTTCAGTTGTGGGCAGAATTGGATGAAATGTCTCCAATATGCTAATTCTTGAAAGTTTACAGAAAATAGATAAATGCTGAAGATTGCAGTCATGAGGACTATCAAAATGGTTTTATTTGCCACCATTGATGTTGCAGAAATTTGCAAGTATGAAAGCTGCTAAAACAAGACAGCCATGAAGGTTGAATTCAAGAGTTGTTGCAGCCAAGCAGTTGCTGAAAATTATTGCAACCATGAAGGTTGCTGAAAAAATGTGTTGCAGTAAGGAAGGCTACATGAAAAATGGACAGCCAAGGGGCTGTAAAATTCAGAAAATATGTAGAAAATATGAATTCTAAGAGTGCAGAAAATCAGTTTACTTGTCACCACATATGCATGACAAATCAAATCATAGAAGAGGCCCGAAGAATTTGTTGTATAAAATGTGACAATATCACCAAGAAGCATGAAAATTAAAACCTTGGGTTACTGAAGTAAACAGCCAAGAGGGCTGGAAAAGCGGTTGCAGTCACCATGTGAAGGGGCGCAGATTGACTAGTATAAGCAGATGTCTGTATTCTGCTATTTGAGTGGTAGAGAGAGGGCACCCAACCAACACACCGACTGCAGCTACCATGTTAAGGGGTGCAGGAAAAGCCATGTGAAGTGTGTATAGTGGAGTAATGCCTCCTATCACAAAAAGATCAGTTTTTTTAAGAAGAGTAGAAAAACATGACTTTTGAAGTGTAGCTGTCGAATCACTTTATAGAGAAGAAAGAGAGAGGGAGTAACCGACACCCATAGAAGGGTCGTGTGCTACCCATATGTTCTTGATTGTTCAAGTTGTTTTACAGAAGCCTTGAAGAGATCGCTCGTGCACGTGTGGTGAAGAAAAAACCAGTTCTTTTGCAAGTTTGGAGTTCGTAGTATCTCACTCCCAACTTGAGGGGGGGTGTTGAAGAATATGAGTTTAGAGTCAGTTTTAGTACATTTGATGTTTTAGGACAGTAAATTTGATATTTTAGGTATTATTGTAATTGTCCGAACTCGTAAGGGCATTTTGGTAATTTTTTATATTGAAGGTATTTTGGTCATTTTACATTTTACAGCTCCTTATATAAGGGCTGAATAGGTTGTATTAGGGTTAAGAGTCTGAGATTAAGAAAGAAAGAGAAAGAGGGGGCGGTCTCCATTGGAGGTCCGCCCCCTCCTCCGATCTCCATTTTTTCTCTTTATCTTATGTTGATATTTTGTATTATTCGTTGCGCAACCACGTTTCCAACACTTATATATGGGTATAAGTGTACTTGCTCTCCAATCCTTAAGGCATCTTTTGGTTTCTCCATATTTCATTAAATAGTCTTGTGAGCCAAGTGATTTATGTTTTTCCTAGGATTTTCCAAACTTCTATAGGAATATTGTCTGGTCCTACCGATTTATCACCCTTCATATGTTTAAGAGCCTCTTTGACTTCATTCTTTTGAATATGTCAGTAGAAATTGTGATTTATATACTTTTCTTATTTATTTAACTCTCCTAAGCTAATACTAACATCTTTATTTTTATTAAAAGGCTTATAAAATAGTTTTTCCATCTATTTCTTATATCATCATTTGCCACTAGAATTTTTTCATCCTCGTCTTTGATGTATCTAACATAATTAAGATCTTTAGTTTTCTTATCTCTAGCCCTAACTATCCTAAAAATATCTCTTTGACCCTCTTTTGAGTTGAGTGTTTTTTTATATAAATCCTCTCAAATTTTAGCTTTTGCTTCATTGACATCCTTTTTCGCTTTATTCTTTGCTTTCTTATAAGCCTCTAAAGTTTCACTAGTTTTCTTAGCATAATGTAATTTGTAACATGCGCTCTTTGCCTTGATTTTATTTTGCACTACTTCATTCCACCACCAAGCTTCTTTTTGTGCCGGTACACCTCCCTTAGATTCACCTAACACATCTTTCGCCACTTTTCTAATATGTATAGCCATATTGCTCCACATATCACAAGGTGTACCAACATAATTCCAAGAATCTTCTTGAATGACTTTCTGTTTAAATATATCTTCTTTCTTGCTTTTGAGGTTCCACCATTTAGTCCGAATAGCTCGATGCACTCTTTTCTTCTTTGTCAATTTTTTATTTTTAAATCCATAACTAAAAGTTGATGTTGGGTGGTTAAGCTTTCTCCTGCAATTACCTTGCAATATTTACAATACGCTCTATCTTTTTTTCTACAAATAAAGTAATCAATTTGTGTTTATGATAAGCCACTCTTATAAGTAATTAAATATTGATCTCGTTTTTTGAAGATTGTATTGACTATAAAGAGATCAAATGCCATAGCAAAATTTAAAATCTCCCTACCTTTCTCATTTATATCCTCAAAACCAAAGTTTCCATGAATACCTTGATATCCTAACGCCTCTTTACCGACATGTCCATTTAAGTTTCCTCCTAAACAAATCATCTCCCTTTGTGGAATCTTTTGAATCACCTTATCTAACTCTTCCCAAAAAGCTGTCTTTATACTATCTTCTAGTCCTACTTGGGGTGCGTAAGCACAAACTATATTCGAAACCTCTGCTCCTAACACTAATTTCAACATCATGATTTGATTACCATATCGTTGTATGTCTATTACACTATCCTTTAAATCTTTATTTATGATAATACCAACTCCGTTTCGAGCCTTTTCTTTACTCGAGTACCATAATTTAAAACCTGTATCCTCTATCTCCTTTACTTTTTCTCGAACCCATTTTGTCTCTTGTAAATATAGAATATGAATCTTTCTTCGGATCATAGTATCTACCAACTCCATTAGCTTACCAAATGATGTTTCGATATTCAAAGAACCAATACAAATCTTATTATTTAGGACTAGCTTCCTTACCCCCCACATTCGTCGATATTAAAAATGCGGAGACCCTCTCTGAAGATTATTCACTTCATTCGGACGACAATGTAGTGGGACTAATTTCTTTACCCACACCCGTCCATGATGTTGGAACCCTCTCTTCAATTGATTCACTATATTCGGGCGAAAATGTAGTGACCCTTGCTTACTTATCACTGCATTCGGGTTCTGCAACGCGTCGCTAGGCGGGGATGCCTCAAAGAAATGCTCATAATTTGTGTAATCTATGTTATAAAAATCCGACGAAGTTTTACGCTGGCTGTCGAAAGCCTAAGACAACCCTCCTTTATCCGGGCTTGGGACCGGCAATGCAAGGATGATCCCTTACATGGGCAGAGTTCTCCATAGCAAACTCTAATATAAGTTAATGCTATCTACGAGCTCAATGTAGTGTCCACTAGTCTCAGTTGCACTAAAATATCTTTCTTTTAACCAACTACTGATTGTTGAGTTGATCATGGAAAGAGTTAGTCACTGCTCCCCTCATTTCTTTTAGCTCAAGCTTCTATGGTGTAGTTCTCAATTTGTTTACTGAAATATAATATTCTGGCCTATAAATGAGTTGTTTTATTATTATAAATGTAAATGTGCTGTAAAACTTTTTCTTGCTGCTTATGTCGTACTCATGCCAATTACATAACACTTTTGCTTGGAAAGAAATTTGGACTTGTCATGGAGAAGTCTGTTGAGAAATCACTTGCAAAACTGTTCAATGATTCTCTTTATTGTTAATCGTATGCATGGTTTTGAAGTTCCCTGAAACTGTTTCATTTATGGAGTTTCTTTTCTCTTGGCACCCATAGGTAATATGCTTGATGTTTGATGTTTCTTACAATGAATTCTTTGTTTCCAGAGAGCCCTATCATATGTCATGGTAGCGTTAACTGAATATAAGCTAGATCATTCTTTATAGTTTCTTTCGAACACTTTTTGTGGTCGTCCTTTTCCTCTTTTAACATTTACAATCTAGTTTTTTCATATCTTCTTATGGGAGTATCCTTTGGTTGTTTTTCTAAATGTTCAAACTTCAAACCATCTTAAACGATTTTCCCTCATTTTAACCTCTATTGGTTGTACTCCCAATTGGTTTCGAATAATCTCATTATGTATACAATCTTTCTTTGTGTGACCACTCATCTATCTCAACATCTTCATTTCTGCTATGGATATCTTTTGCACATGTTGATGGTTTGACCTTAGGTATTTCAAACTTTCCTCGTGAGGGATGCAATATTCGATGTTTACGAGAGACAAAGTGGGTTGGAGAAAAAGCAAAGGAGATAGAGGATAAATGTTTTAAATTATGATACTCAGGTAAGGAAAAGGCTCGAAACGGAGTTGGTATTATCATAAATAAAGATTTAAAGGATAGTGTAATAGACATACAACGATATAGTGACCAAATCATGCCGTTGAAATTAGTGTTAGGAGCAGAGGTTTTGAATATAGTTTGTGCTTACGTACCCCAAGTAGTCATACAAGATAGTATAAAAACAGCTTTTTGGGAAGAGTTAGATAAGGTGATTCAAAGAATTCCATGAAGAGAGATGATTTGTTTAGGAAGAGACTTAAATGGACATGTCGGTAAAGAGGCATTAGGATATCAAGGTATTCATGGAAACTTTGGTTTTGGGGATATAAATGAGGAAGGTAGGGAGATTTTAAATTTTGCTATGGCATTTGATCTCTTTATAGTCAATACAACAAACAACAACAACAACAACAACTAAGCCTTTTCCCATACCTTTATAGTCAATACAATCTTCAAAAAATTAGATCAATATTTAATTACTTATAAGAGTGGCTTATCATAAACACAAATTGATTACTTTATTTGTAAAGAAAAGATAGAGCGTGTTATAAAGATTGCAAGGTAATTCCAGGAGAAAGCTTAACCACCCAACATCGACTTTTAGTTATGGATTTAAAAATAAAAAATGGACAAAGAAGAAAAGAGTGCATCGAGCTATTCGGACTAAATGGTGGAACCTCAAAAGCAAGAAAGAAGATATATTTAAACAGAAAGTCCTTCAAGGAGATGCTTAGAATTATGTTTGCACCTTGTGATATGTGGAACAATATGACTATACATATTAGGAAAGTGACGAAAGATGTGTTAGGTGAATCTAAGGGATATGTACCAGTACAAAAAGAAGCTTAGTGGTTGAGTGAAGTAGTGTAAAATAAAATCAAGACAAAAAGGGCATGTTACAAATTACATTATGCTAGGAAAACTAGTGAAACTTTAGAGGCTTATAAGAAAGCAAAGAAGGAAGCGAAAAAGACAATCAATGAAGAAAAAGCATGTGTGAGGACTCATGAAGGAATGACAAACTTTTTTGAAGTTAGTATTGGGTTACATCAAGGATCAACTTTAAGTCCATACTTAATGGTGATTGTTGAGTTAACAAAACATATTCAAGATGAAGTGCCTTGGTGTATGTTATTTGCATATGACATTGTGTTAGTGGAAGAATATAAGGAAAAAATTAATAGAAAATTGGAACTATGGAGAGAAGCATTAGAAAGCGAAGACCTTCGACTTAATAGAACAAAGACATAATATATGAAATGTAAGTTTGATCATTTGGTTATTTCAGAGTTCATAGAAATTAAAATTGACACTCATTGTATCCCACAAAAGGAAAGTTTTAAATACCTAGGGTCAATTTTTGAGAGTGATGGAAGAATTGATGGAGATGTTACGCATAGAATTAATGCTGGTTGGCTAAAATGGAGAGGAGCATTAGGTATTATTTGCGATAAGAAGATACCATTAAAGTTAAAAGGTAAATATTATAGAGCAACAATTAGACCTGCCATGTTTTATGGTTCTGTGTGTTGGGCAGTTAATCATCAACATGTACAAAAGAATTCTATGACATCAATGAAGATGTTGAGATGGATGAGTGGTCATACAAGAGAAGACTGTATACATAATTAGGTTATTAGAAACAAATTAGGAGTGACACCAATAGAGGATAAAATGAGAGAATATCGTTTAAGATGGTTTGGACATATAGAAAGAAGATTAGAAGAAGAACGAAGGTATGAAAAATTAAATTTGGAAAGTATTAAAAGAGGTAGAGGACGACCACAAAAATATTGGAAAGAAATAATAAAGAATGATCTAGCTTATTGTGAGTTAACTGCTAACATGGCACATGATAGAGCTCTGTGGAAACAAAGAATCCATATAGCCGACCCCGTCTAGTATGGGAAAAGGCTTAGTTGTTGTTGTTGTTGTGGATACAATATGTGTCAATCTTAATTTCTATGTCCTATGAAGTACCCAAATGATCAAACTTACATTTCATATATTCTATCTTTGTTCTACTAAGTCGGAGGCTTTTACTTTCTAATGTTTCTCTCCATAGTTCCAAATTCTTATTAACTTTTTTATTAGACTCATCCACTAAGACAATGCCATATTCAAATAACATACACCAAGGTACTTCTTACAAACAACATATGGCACCAAATTTTACTGAACTAAATAGTCGTTAGATGAGTTCCTTTTGCTCCCAGATGCACAACCTATGGGACATTTAGTTGCTCAATCTGATGTTATGTACCGTATGGATATTTAAGTCTCCTATTAGACATATGGTTGCAAGAACGGATGCATCTAGCTTTTCTTGTACTACTTTTTCAAGTCTTTGCATATTTTGTTAAGATTGACTATTTATTACTTCGTTGTGAATAATAGCTTATAATGATTGAGTTTTCTTTGAATTTGTGAAGTTTATGTTTTTCAGTTTATTCTATCTTTGCTCAATCGGAGTCATCTTAGTAGTTGAGTCTAATGTCTGTTATGTAGAGTCATTAGTTTTATGGTTGTAACAAATTCGGGTCTCAATGGATCAGGATATGATCCATTGGGATTAGGTCGGAGTTGTCATTAGTTAAGGGTACTTAAGTCATTTAAGTTAGAAGGTCTCTTATGTAAAGGTGTAAACATGTGATTAGGTTAAGTTAATAAGAAAGAAATGTCAGGGAACAACAGCCATGAGGGTGTTGACCTGTTCTTTATCCTTTTTAGTATTTTATCTTCATCTTTTTCACAGCATTACACACACAAATCAACATGGTATCAGAGCCTATCAATGGAGATATTGGTTGGAGTGGAGTGAGAACCAGAGTTTGTGTGATATAGTTGTGATTGCTAAGGCGACAACAAGTGTCCAGACGCATTTATGTAATATCATTTCAAACACAAACGTGACAGCATCAAGCCTGCACCTTACATTCAGCGGTTTTTCTATCTAGGGCAATTTCACCCATGCGTTTATGATTGCCGCAGATTGACTATTTGCTTTATTCTCTCATTAAGTTATAGTTTATGATTGCCACAGATTGGCAGATTAATTTGTTCTTCCATCAAGATTCCTTAATATTCTTATCTTTCCTTAATAGTTTTTATCTTCATCCTGGACTGGGGAATGTTAGTATGAGATAAGTTAAGCATCAGTTTTCAAGGTTGACAATAATACTAAACGTGTAAACAATAAATACATTCAGCAGTGCAGTCACATCATAGACATGTATGACCTAAGTTTAGCAACAATCAGATTTAAACAAACAAATTATAGAAAGAACTAAGATGGGTGATGGAAGTGAACAATTTTCCACAAACAAGGGAGAGATATTACAAATCACAAATCTGAAGTTTGATGGAAAGAATTATCTTCAGTAGACCAGATCTATAGAACTTGCGATAATGGCAAGGGGGCGTTGGGATTACTTAACTGGTGACATACTCCAACCTCCAGTTACAGATCCTCTATACTCATGATGGCGTAGGGAGAATGCACTAGTGAGTGCATGACTTATTCAATTTATGACACCTTCGATTGACAGCACATTTATGTTCTTAGAAACTGCTAAAGATATTTGGCTAGCAGTTCACGCAGTTTAGGATGCCTATGCCCAGAGGAAGAATATAACTAAGAAATATGATCTCATCGAGAAGATTAGAAAATACAGGCAAGGGGGAAGATCAGTAAGTGAGTACTATGCAGAACCCAGAGGTTTATGAAAAGAATTACAATTGTATTCCAAAATAAAATGTCAAAGTTGTACACAAGAGCATAATGAGGAGTTTGAAGAAAGGAATGTTTTTGATCTCCTTTGGGGTATTTCTATAGAATATGAAGCAGTAAAGAATAATATCCTTAGCAGAGAGGAGCTTCCATCCTTGAGCACTTTGTATTCTCTATTACTTAGAGAAGAATATAGGAAACATTTAGAAAAGGAAACCAAAATAAGTTCAGAGAACTCTGTATTTGTGGGAAGAAATACTTTTGCTCCCTCATTTTCTCGTGGAAGGGGAGGTTATGGACGAGGCAGGGGGAGACCCTTGCTTACTCTTGAAGAAAATGAAAAATTAACATGTTCTCATTGTGGAAAGTCTCAACATACGAAGGAAACATGTTGGGAATTGGTTGACAAACCTACTCACTTTCAGAACAGATCCAACAAAGCCTATCTTAGCAATGATCAGATTGACAAACAAAATACTGAAAATAGTGCAACCTCATTAGCTGATATGAAGAAAGAGATTTAGTTACTCAAAGCACGCTTGACTGATTCACACACTCCATCTACATCCTCTAATATTGATTCTCAAGCAACAATGGCTTATCCATTCTCATTTATGGCTAAGAGTAATATAAGTTTTTCTCATTCCAGGATATGGGTTATTGATTTTGGTGCCACAGATCACATGGTCAGCAAAAGAGAATTTTTTGATATTTATGAATTGACTCAGAAACAAACTAACATTAGGCTGGCAGATGACTCTCACACTCCTATAGTTGGAAAAAAGAATATTACTACTCCTTTTGGCTTATTGAAAAATGTTTTACATGTTCCCAATATATCAATCAACTTGTTATCAGTCTTTGCTATAACTCAAGATTTAAAATGTCGTATAATTTTTTATTCTACTAGATATTTCTTTCAGGAACTGAGGACGGAGAGGATCTTTGGTCAGGGTAGTGTGAGGAGAGGTCTCTACTTCTGCGAGCAAAATAAAGAGCAGCTATGCAATCAACAACTATTACATAAAAACAGAAGGGGATCTACCTCACTGGCACTAGAGACTAGGATATTTACCTTTATCTTAACTTAGAATGCTGCTTCCTGAATTTAGTCATTGTAATGATTTGAATTTGAGATGTGAAACATGCTAGAAGGCAAAACATCATCGTACTTTTTTTTTTTGAGGGAAGAAAAATCCTCTATTCTTTTTGAGATTGTTCATTCTGATATTTGGGGCCCTTGCACGACTACATCATTGCATGGATATAAATATTTTATCTCATTTATTGATGATTATACTAGATTTATTATGATATATATCATGAAAACGAAGGATGAAGTGGAGAATATCCTTCCTATATACTGTAAGTTTGTGCAGACTTAATTCCAGTGTACTATTAAAGTCTTTCGCAGTGATAATGGTGGTGAGTTTATGTCTCGGTCACTTCATTCATACTTCCTAACTCATGGGATATTACATCAGACTTCATGTGCTTATTCTCTACAGCAAAATGATATTTTTGAAAGAAAAAATCGTTATATTTTGGAAGTTGGTAGAACTCTTCTAATTGGATCTAATGCTCTTAAAAGTTATTGGGGCGAAGCGGTTTTAACTGTAATTTTCCTTATAAATCGTATGCCAAGCAGGGTTCTCAATGGTAATACTCCATTTCATTCAGTGTGTCCTTCCTAGAAACAATTTCATCTACTTCGAAGAGTGTTTGGATGTACATGTTTTGTTTATATCCATCATGGTTTAAGAGATAAACTAGATGTAAGATCGATCAAATGTATTTTCTTGGGATACTCTTCTACTCAGAAGGGTTACAAGTATTATGATCCTCACAGAAGGAAATTATATGTTACCATAGATGTTACATTCCACGAAGACACACCATTTTATAATATGAAGGAAGTCCTCCCATCAGATATATAATTTCCTAATGTAGTACCACTTCCACTAGTTGAAATCCCACAAGTGCATGAAAAGGAAGAGGAGGAGATGAAGAAATGGCAAGTATATACCAGAGGTAAAAGAGTGGCATTTCTCCCACATCAATCTACTACCCTAAATCAAAATTCTCACCCTAAAATGGAAAGTGTGAAGTTGCAAAATATTCATTACAAAACGTGGTGTCATATTCAAATTATCCCAAAGAGTATCAATTATTTGTGATGAATGCAGATAATACTCATATTCGAAGAACATTTAAAGAAGTAAAGCAACATCCGGATTGGAAGGCAGTAATGGAAGAAGAAATTGCAGCACTTGTACGAAACAAAACATGGAAACTTGTAGATTTACCACCAGAAAGGAAGATAATGGGATGTAAATGGGTATTCTCCGTAAAGTACAAGGCTGATGAAAATATAAAAAGATATGAAGCAAGATTAGTAGCTAAAGGTTACAGTCGGTCATACGATATTGATTACAGAGAAACCTTTTGCACCTATGGCGAAGATGAACACAATTAGAATTATGTAAAGTGTGGTTGTCCATAAAGAATGAGAATTATGATAGTTAGATGTTAAGAATGTTTTTCTTCAGGGAGATCTTATGGAAGACATTTACATGGACTTACCACCGGGGTATACACATGAAGAAAAATCAAGCAAGGTATGTAAGCTAAAGAAATCAATTTATGGCTTAAAATAATCCCCACGGGCATGATTTTAAAAATTCAGTGATGGTGTTGTGAATTTGGGTTTCAAACAGTGAAATAGTGACCATACACTATTTATCAAGCAAGGTCAGAAAACCATTATATTATTGGTATATGTCGACGATATTATCATTACATGTGATGATACAGATGGTATAGTAGTCCTAAAAAAACAACTTAGTGCATTATTTGACTTGAAGGATTTGGGGAGATTACATTACTTCTTGAGAATAGAAGTAATTCATAACAAGGATTGCTTATTTCTAAGTCAAAGAAAGTATATTCTAGACTTGTTGAAGGAGACTAAAATGGAGGATTACAGGACATGCTCTACCCCAATTGAAACCTTAAAAGTGGATAATGATAATTCTGCAGAATCAAATGAAGATGTTGGCAAATACCAGAGATTAGTGAGAAAGTTGATATATGTCACTATTACTAGACCTGGCATCAGTTTTGCAGTTGGGTATGTTAGTAGGTGGATGCACTCCCCATCTAAACATCATATGAGCACAGTGTTCCATATCATCAGATACTTGAAATAATTTATCATGTATGACTTACTATATTCTCCACACTCATCACTTGACATAAAAATTTATTTTGATGTTGATTGGGCATGCTCCAAAGTCAATAGAAAATCAACATATGGTTATATGGTATATCTAGGTGGTAATATAGTATCTTGGAAAAGTAAGAAGGAATCGGTGGTGGTTAGGTTAAGTGCAGAAGCTGAGTATCGTGCTATTGCAATAGGCATGTGTGAAGGTGTACGGATTTTATCACTTCTTGAAGAGATTGGTCTGAAAGGAAATACTCCAATTGATTTCTTTACTGATAGGAAAACTGCCCTTCAAATAGCCTTAATCCAGCATTTCATTAAAGAACAAAACATATTGAAATAGATTGTTATTTTATCAGAGAAAAAATTTCTCAAGGAATCTTCAACCTGGTTCATGTACTCTTCGGAGATCAATTGGCGGATATCTTCACCAAATCAGTTCCCGTTAATGGATTTAATAAAGCTTTTGTCAAGTTGGGAGTTTCAAGCCTTCAAGACCCAACTTAAGGGGCGTGTTGGAGAACAAGTTTGAATTCAAGTTTGTAGTCTTAGTAGTTGAGTTCAATGTCTGTTATGTAGTCATTAGTTTTATGGTTGTAACAGATTCAGGTCCCAATGGACCAGGATCTGATCCATTGGGATTAGGTAAGAGTTGTCATTAGTTAAGGATACTTAAGTCATTTAAGTTAGAGGGTCTCTTATATGAAGCTGTAAACGTGTGATTAGGTTAAGTTAATAAGAAAGAAATGATAGGGAACAGCAGCCAAGGGGGCGCCGACCTGTTCTTCATCCTTTGAAGTATTTGATCTTCATCTTTTTCACAGCATTACACACACAAATCAACAATTGTTGTTGTTGTGGATGCAATATGTATCAATCTTAATTTCTATGTCCTATGAAGTACTCAAATGATCAAACTTACATTTCATATATTCTATCTTTGTTCTCCTAAGTTGGAGGCTTTTACTTTCTAATGTTTCTCTCCATAGTTCCAAATTCTTATTAACTTTTTTCTTAGACTCATCCACTAAGATAATATCATATGCAAATAACATACACAAGGTACTTCTTACAAACAGCATATGGCACCAAATTTTACTGTACTAAATTGTCGTTAGATGAGTTCCTTTTGCTGCCAGATGCACAACCTATGGGACAATGAGTTGCTCAATCTGATGTTATGTACCCTATGGATATTTAAGTCTCCTATTAGACATACGGTTGCAAGAACGGACGCAGCTAGCTTTTCTTGTACTACTTTTTCAAGTCTTTGCATATTTTGTTAAGATTGACTATTTATTACTTCATTGTGAATAATAGCTTATAATGATTGAGTTTTCTTTGAATTTGTGAAGTTTTATGTTTTTCAGTTTATGTATATATTTTATATATTAAAATATGAATCTGAAATATTATCTTTTTAAAATGTAGTTCGAAGAATGTATATATAATAATAGAAACATTATCAATTTCTGTATGTAACCATTTCCTCATGCAAACGGTTTGTGAAATTGTGGTATTTCAACCCATTCCGCTCACATCTATATCTTGTGTCCACACTTACCCATCTTAGCCTCAACCCCAACCGAAGCTTTTCCCACGTTGCTAGGAGTCCCAGGGGGTTCACCTTCCCAGTATGACTCGCGACCAAACTGCACATTAGCTCAGAATTTTGGTGGCTTCTCGTGTATTGATGCTGAACACATCAAACGATGTCAAACGATGCAAGGAAATTCATGCTAGCTGGTGGAGTCTGTACCAGCTTTAGCGAGCATGGGATCATGATACAATAGAACACCCTCATCGTGGTTATAAATAGATAATTAGGTGCTGAAATAAATTTTGTACTTACTACCAGTGGGTTATTCTGAGTGAGGCCAATAGTTATGGTTAGCCAATGTCATGTTTTCCCTATTGACATTCTGAAGTTCACTTTTCTGTCGGACTGATTAATGGCTCGTCCAAATGAATGTTGCCTATTAGGTTGTTGGGACCATTGGTTATGCCGCTCCAGAGTATATGCAAACCGGCCGCCTCACAGCCAAGAGCGACATCTGGAGCTTTGGTGTTGTGCTTTATGAAATCATAACAGGGAGGCGCCCTGTAGACCGGAATCGACCGAAAAATGAGCAAAAGCTTTTAGAATGGATAAGGCCTTACATATCTGACGGCAAAAAGTTCCTTAGGATCATTGATCCAAGACTAGGTGAAGAATATTCTTTGAAGTCTGCTCTGAAGATTGCAGCAGTGGCAAACAGATGCTTGGTCCGACATGCGAGAGCACGCCCCAAGATGAGTGAATTGTTGGACATGATCAAGCAAATAATTGATAGTGAAGAAATTGGGAATCCTCAAAGTGGTCCTAAGAATCCTTCGGTAAATGGCCATGAATCTGAACCTACTTCTGAAATTGCTGAATCAAAGAAGCCTTTGGGTCCCAGAGATGCGGAAAATGGGTGACCAGTATCGCGTGCATGGACACTAAAGTTGATATGGTCTTGTTGATTTTCTCCAATGCAGCTTTCCGCTAAGAGCGAATTTTGTGCTACCATATCCAAAATGTTTGGGTAAGTTTGTCACGTTTATGTATATTTTTCAGCACAGAAGATAAGCTATATTTATATGTGCATTCTTTTCCGTAGATTGTGTGAAAAATGAGGCCCAATATCCTGCATGATGAGAGATTAATGTGCTCTTTCAGCTTGATGCCTACATGAAAATTGTTAGCTGGTTAGCTTTCCACTGAAAAATTACATCTGTTGAAGAAGAACACAATAAGTGTTGGAAAAAAACAAATAATGAAGAATGATCGGGCTCTATGAAAACAAAGAATCCATGTAGCTGACCTATCTAATATGGGAAGGGTTTATTTGCTGTTGTCTATATATATATATATATATATATATATATATATATATATATATATTATTGAATAACTCAATCAATCTTACATGGCCAGTCCCAAGCCCGAATAAGAGAGGATTGTGTAAGGCTTCCAATAGCCAACATAAAATTTGTTGGATTTATTTATCATAGATTCTAGATATTATGAGCATTGTGTTGGGGTATTCCCTATTAACAACGTATTGCACAACCCAAATACAACGAAAAGTAAGCAAAGGCTTTTATATCTTCATCCAGACGTAGTGAATTAATTGCAAAGAGGGTTCCTACATTATATACAGGTCTTGGTAAAGAAGTTAGTCTTGTTATATTGTCGTTCGAGTATAATAAACAAATTGCAAAGAGAATCTTCGTATTTTCAGCATAGACGGATGTAAGGGATAAAAAAGCTAGTTCTAGATAATAAGATTTATATTTAAACTTAAAATATTGGAACATTAACTAGTATGTTAATAAAGGTAGTAGATACTATAATTAGGAAAAAGATTCATATTCTATGTTTACAAGCACAAAGCAAGTTTGAGAAAAGGCAAAAGAGACTGAGAACACATGTTTTAAAAATAAAGACTTAAAATATAACATAGTAGACATACAACGGCATGGTGACCGAATTATAATAATAAAATTAGTATTAGGAGTAGAGGCTTAAAATATAATTTGTGTATATGCACCCTTAGAGCAGTTAATCATCAACATGTACAAAAGATGTCTGTGACAGAAATGAAGATGTTGAGATGGATGAGTAGTCATACAAGAAAAGACCGTATACATAATGAGGTTATTAGAAATAAATTATGTGTGACATCAATAGAGGATAAAATAAGAGAATATTGTTTAAGGTGGTTTGGACATATAAAAAGAAGAACCTTTAAGAAGGTATGAAAAACTAGATTTTGAAAGTATTAAAAGAGGTAGAGGATGACCACAAAAGTGTTGGAAAGAAACAATAAAGAATGATCTAGCTTATTGTGAGTTAACAACTAACATGGCACATGATAGGGCTCTGTGAAAACAAAGAATCCATGTAGCCGACCCCGACTAGTATGGGAAAAGGCTTAGTTGTTGTTGTTGTTGTTTGTTGTGTTTGTGCACCCTAAGGAGGACTAGAAGATAGTATAAAAAATATTTTGGGAAGAGTTATATAAGATAACTCAAAATATTCTATAAAGAGAGATGACTTGTTTAGGAGGAAATCTAAATGAACACGTTGATAAAGAGGCATTAGAATATCAAGGCATTCATGACAACTAGAGATTTAAATGAGCAAGGTAAGAAAATTTTAAATTTTAAATTTTGTTAAAGCATATGATATCTTTCTATCCAATACAATCTTCAAAAACAAAATGAACATTTAATTACTTAGAAGAGTAGCTTATCACAAACATTGACTAACAACCTAATGCACGTTGTAAGGATTATAAGGTAATTATAGGAGAAAGCTTAATTATCTAACATTGACTTTAGTTATAGATTTGTAAGTAAAAAAGTGGACAATGAAGAAAAGAGTACATAGAGCTACTGGGACTAAATGAAACAAACTTATTTTCAATGAAAATTTTAAAAGTTATATTCTTATAAAAGGAAAATTACTAAGAATTATCTAATCTAAGGATAGACCATAACGGATCTTGGTGAAATAGCTGGTGATTTCGTCTGCAAGAGGTTCTCGGGATGAAGCTTGTGTGGATTGATAAGATCAGTGATCCGTTCTTGGTTTCAATGGATATGGTCCCGTGACACTCGAAACTGAGGGGAGGATCTCATGCTATCATTGAGTGGCTACCGAACCAGCACAAAGGAAAGAGAACTTTGCTGTAACGGAAAGGGAATTGTCCACTACCTTCTTTCATCTCTCCGCTTGCTTACCAAAGAAAAAATGGAAGATGCCGATGAGCGTCTCGGTGCAGACATTGTTTAGAAGGTACACAAGGCATTGATAGCACAGAATGCTGGAGTTGAGGGGGAAGTTGTGGTGGAGAAGATAAAGGGAGGTGCATGGGAGATTGGCTACAATCATGAAAGTCTGATGGAAGCTGGAGTGATTGATCCTGAAAACATCACTCGCTGTGCGCTGCAGAATGCAGCATCTATGGCCGGTATGGTTCTCTCGGCACAAGGCATTTATTGTTGAGAAGCCAAAGCGTAAGACTCCAGCGCCAGCTGCACCTCAAGGCCTGACCGTGTGTGTGTGAAAGAAAGAGGCGTATTTCTGGGGCTATGTTTGTCACAAGCTTTGCCTTCAAACTTAGGTCAACTGATCCAAAACACATGAAGCATATAAATGCTTATTTCTAGGCCTCAGGAATACTTGCTGAAATTAAGTAAGCTTTGTGGAAGCTCAACCAATAAGTTTACATGGATGATTAAGAGGAACTCAAGACCAATCACATTGGGAATTAGACCCAAAGCTCGAGAGCAGACACACAAAATACGTAATTATCTAGCATTCTTTGGATTGTCAAATTAGATCCAGTTCAACAGTAGAAGTTCAATTTTGAAATACAGATTCTTACCGTGTACCAAACTGAATCGGACTCCAAGTCAAACCCACTCGATTCAACTCAGCCTTATGGGTCGAACCAGTTTGGGTCCTTTTGTTACCCAATTTGTATTTGCAGATAAAACATGAAATCACTACAGGAATAGAACAAGATCCTTATGATGGATATCATCTATCCATAAACCAAAGCAAACCAAAATCAGACCTTATTCCAACAGAGTGGGTTTTGGAACATGTGCTAATTGTGAGAAAACAAGATCAAGCAAAATATGTTATAGAACCGAACATGTCTTCCTTTTGTTTTCTTGTTTATAAAAGCTTGTTAAAGCTTGTAATCAATTCATCCACGGTGAGGCACATTATTTCTTACATCAAACTTAGAACTTGTATTTGTAAATGACAAATATAAATTCAACCATACCCAAATAGCATATATGAGATGATGCAGTTTTTAATAAATAATCATTTATGTAGGTCTCAATTGAAAAGAATTTTGAAATCCCTATTCAATCTGATCCATCTTTGATGTCAGCGATGCTCCATTTGAAAATAGTTGCTTCTTCCTTTGTACCCAAGAAAGCATACGATGGCGGTTTTCAGAGGAGGCTTGAACTGTAGAGTCAAGTTCCACTCACAGTTTAGTGGGCAAACAGTGTCTGGCTTGGTGCAAATCAACGAATCTGTTTTTTTGGTACTTGTCTGCTGAAGTATTTTTCATAAAAAAATATGCCAGTAGTCTTTCTGGAGCATTTTCTACAGAGTAGGGATCAGTGGTTTTACTTTCTCTCTCTCTCTCTCTCTCTCTCTCTCTCTCTCTCTCTCTCTCTCTCTTTCCATATATATATATATATAGAGAGAGAGATTCCATCTTTCAAACCTTTGACACATGCATAGGTACTTAAAGAGTGACCCTTACTTTTTGGGCCATAAATGACATTAAAAAGTTACAATGGTGTGTGATAGCATTATAGGTTGCACAAATTACTTTATATATATATATATATTGATTTGATTCTACCTACCACTCAAGTTAGGTAGTGATTTATTCATTGTTTTTCAAAGGTACGAGTATAATAATATTATCATTCATCCTTTTCTGAAAACCCTTAAAATCTTTTAAAATGAATTTACACTACTAAAAATAATCAAAGGGTACGAGTGGGCATGTCAAAAGTGAGCAAGATCCAGTTTTCATATATATTATTATACAAAAATTGGATGTCGCAACTTCAAAAATAAGCTCATACATCCTCTTTGCTTTTAGGGGCATGATTGTTATTTAGAAAATTATATGTTTAGTAAAAGTATAAAGAACAATCATATTATATTCTTGTTCCTAAAAAGTAAAGAGAATAAGTGAGTATGTAGTACGAGAAAAATGTAAGATAAAAACCACTAATATATATATATGTGTGTGTGTGTGTGTATGTGCATGTGCGCGCTCTCCACTTCTATAACACATACTCATGCCTATTCTTTACCTTTTTGGTGGGGGAGGGGTATGAATTTTGTTTGAAAGTTATAGTGTTTAAACATATATAAAGAATCAACAACAACTAAGCCTTTTCCCATACTAGATGGGGTCGGCTACATGGATTTTTTATTTCCACATAGCTCTATCATGTGTCATGCTAGCAGTTAACTGAATATAAATTAGATCATTCTTTATAGTTTCTTTCCAATACTTTTGTAATTGTCCTCTTCCTTTTTAACATTTTCACAATTTAGCTTTTCATATCTTCTTATGGGAGTATCCTTTGGTCATCTTTCTAGATGTCCAAACCATCTTAAACAATTTTTTTCCATCTTATCCTATGTTGATGTTACTCGTAATTTGTTTCTAATGACCTTATTATTTCCTTGTGTGATCATTCATCCATCTCAACATCTTAATTTATGCTATGAACATCTTTTGTACATGTTGATGATTAATTGGCCATCATTCATAACTATAAAGCATAGTAGGTCTAATTGCTGCAGTATAGTATTTATCTTTCAACTTTAATGGTATCTTCTTATCACACATAATACCTAATAATCCTCTCTATTTTAACCAACCGACATTAATTCTATGCTTAACATCTCTATCAATTTTTCTATCACTTTGAAAAATTGACCTTAAGTATTTAAAACTTTCCTTGTGAGGGAGGCAATATATGCCAATCTTAATTTTCATGTCCTCTTAAGTACCCAAACAATCAAACTTATATTTCATATATTCTATATTTGTTCTACTAAGTCGGAGGCTTTTACTTTCTAATGTTTCTCTCCATAGTTCCAAATTCCTATTGATTTTTCCCTTAGATTCATCCACTAACACAATATCATATGCAAATAACATACACCAAGGTACTTCATATGTGGACTTAAAGTTGATCCTTGATGTAACCCAATATTAACTTCAAAGAAGTCTATCATTCTTTCATGAGTCATCACACAAGTTTTTACACCATCGTATATGTCTCTTATAAGATTTATATATGTCAATGGGATACCTCTCTTTTGTAAATATTTGTCGATGATCAAAGATTGATGTAGCACGAATCAATATCACCAAGCCGTCAAGAGTCAAATGACATTCACTCACGAATGTCTATCTTCAAGAATGACTAACAAGAGCGGAAGCAGACACAAAACCAATCAAGAAGCAGTGCAAGACTGCATGTTTATTGATATGCATTGAAGCTCTATTTATAGAGCATAAATTACAAAAGAGAGAAGAAGTGAGTGAAGAAGGGAGGGCTCCCCAACGGTTACCTGGATGTCCAGTAGCCGTTGGGGAGGGCCATGACCAGCATGGCCCTGGCCCTTTGGCCAAGATGGCGCGGGCCCTAAGGGCCCGCGTCCTATTACATATTAACACCCCCCCTCAAACTTACGGGGTATATAGTGAAAGTTTGTCCAGTAAAAATTAAAATCGAGAAGCTTAAAGAGATTTGGTGAAGAAGTCTGCGAGCTGCATCTCAGATGTGACATAGCAAAGGGAGATCTTCTTATTTAGACACTCTTCACAAACAAAGTGATAGTCCATCTCGATGTGCTTTATCCTTTTATGAAAAGTGTTGTTGGAGGCAATGTACATGGCGCTTTTGTTGTCATAATACATGATGGCCGGGTGTTTGACATGGATGCCCATGTTTGCTAGAAGGATTGTGATCCAAGAAATCTCCATCGCAATTATAGCCATGGCTCGATACTCGGCTTCTGTGGATGAGAGGGACACCTTCTGTTGCCTTTTACACTTCTAGAAAATAAGAGATTCACCTAAAAATACACAAAAAACAGTCGTAGAGTGTCTATTGTTGACATCTCCGCCCCAATCAGCATCCGTATATATAAATAAATCAAAAGATGAAGAGGAAGTTAAAAGGACCCCCTTGTAGGCAGTGTTTCTAATATATCAAATAATTCGCAAGACAACACTCATATGAATAGTAGTAGGTGCCTGTTGAAATTGACTAGCTGTGTGTACTGCATGAGAAATATCTGGTCTAGTAATGGTGAGATAAGTGAGTGCACCTACGAGCTATCGATAAGGGGTGGGATCTTCTAATTTATCACCATCTGTGGAATGCAGTTTGGTGCCTAGGACTTTGGGTGTGTCAACAACCTTAGTATCTCTAATCCCAGATCTTTCAATAATATCGGTAGCAAACTTGGTTTGAGACACAAAGTATCCACAACTATTTTTGGTTATCTCAATACCTAAAAAGTAATTCAGCAAACCCAAGTCTTTCATGTCAAATTCGTGATGCAGATTAAGTTTAACTTCAGCAATTCTCACTTCATCACTTCCTGTGATGATCATGTTATCCACATACAAAAGCAAGATAACAACACTAGATTGTGTTTTTCGTACAAACAATGCAGTATCAGTATAGCAAGTCACAAAATTATGCAATTGCATGAATTTTTCAAATCGATCAAACCAAGCTTTTGGAGCTTTTTTCAGACCGTACAAGGCTTTTCTTAATTTAAGAGCATGACCAAGAGGGAGAGTGACCCTAAGAGGAGGACTCTTGAAGACTTCTTCATTCAAGTAACCGTTCAAGAAAGCATTCTTGACATCTAGTTGGTATATATTCCATTGCTTGATTGCATTAATGGTTATGAGAATTCTAATTATAATCATTCTAGCTACTGGGGCAAAGGGTTCATCATAGTCAATTCCATATTCTTGAGCATAACCTTTAGCAACTAGTCTAGCCTTGTATCTCTCAATGTGACCGTTGCTGTGAGTTTTGATTTTATATACCCATCGACATCTAATGACTTTCTTATCTTTAGGCAGGGGTGTAACTATCCATGTCTGAGCCTTGTCTAGGGCGTTGAGTTCATCTTTCATAGTATCTTTTCATTCTGGAATACCTTTAGCTTGATGATGGTTCCTTTATTTGACGAAGGATGACAATCAAATTTCTTCGTTGTGGTTCAAAAGATTCATATGACACAAATCGCTGAGGTGGTCTTGAAACCCTGGGTTCTAAGCTTGTAATATCAGGTTCCATGCAGGCGTGCTGGGTTGTTCTAGGTCGTATGTGATAATGTGAGGGGAAGGGTTCAACAATTGACCGAGTATCAATAGTGGTGTGTGAAATATCATTGTTTTCAATATGATCTTCTTGAATGTCTTGATGATCTACTGAGTCACAATCATTATCTTCTTCTAGTTCAAAAACATCTTCAGGAATGAAAGGTTCCGAATTTTCTAAGGATTTGGACTCATAATAAATGTCATTCTTAAAAAATTTCACATCCTTGGACACATACAATTTATCTTCTATAAGATCAAAACATCTATACCCCTTTTTGTCAATGCCATAACCAAGAAAGACACATTCAATAGCTCTAGGTGATAATTTGTCATTCTTGTCTGTATACACAAAACATCTACATCCAAAAACCCTAAGTCTTTCATAATATTGAGGGATGTTATACAATTTTTCGAAAGATGAAGTATTCTCAAGGTTAAATGAAGGCATTCTATTTATAAGATATATGGCGGTAAGAGTAGCTTCGGCCTATAAGAATTTAAGAACCTTACTAGCAATTAGTATAGTTATACAAGTTTCAATAATATGCCTATGTTTTTGTTTCGCTAGACCATTTTATTGAGGTATTTTGGTGCATAATTTTTGGTGAATAATACCATTAGTTTTAATAAATTTATGAAATTCATTAGACATGTACTCTTCTCCCGAATCGGACCTAAAGATTTTAATGGTTGCTCCAAATTGGTTTTTTATCATGTTACAAAATACTACAATTTTTTCAAATACTTCGAATTTGTATTTTAAGAGATATATCCATGTAAATCTAGTAAAGTCATCCACAAAAATCACATAGTATTGCAATCCTTCTTTAGAAACAATGGGCGTGGGGCCCCAAACATTCGAATGTATTACATCAAAAGCTTTCTTTGGTACATAGTTTCTTTCTCTAAATGAAAGATGATGCATTTTTCCAAGAAGACAATCTTTACATTCAAAATTTTTCTCTCTAATGCTTTTCATAAAGGGAATGTTACACAATTTTTGAGAGTACAAGTGTCCAAGTCTTTTATGCCATAGCGTAACATCTTGGGTTATGTTACAAAAACCTGAATTTGGCATAACAAGATAGTCCATTTTGTATAGTCCACTTTCTCTATGGCCTTGACCAATCACCTTTTCGATAGATGATCCTGCACCACACAATGTTTGGATGAAAAAGTGACTATACAATTGTTATCACATATTTGAGCAATTGAGAGTAAATTTAAATTTAGTTTAGGTATAAAACTTATATTTTGAATTTTAAAGTCTTGTTTTTCAAGGTTTTTTAATTTTTTGATTTAGAGTTTTGTTCCATCAGCCGTAAACATATGCTTTCCAATGGTTTCACAAGAATTAACCAAAGAATCTTCACTATGTGTCATATAAAAAGATGCACCAGAATCTAAAAACCAAGACATACCTTGCGAAGTAGATAGAGCATCCCCGTAGATGCTTATTTTTTCTTTAAAAATTTCTTCTATGTACGTTTTTATGTTGTTGGGTAAGACACCTCCTTTTTCCATGGCTCCCACGTTTCCACCCCTTTTCCGAAGTAGAGGATAAGTGGTTTTAATGTATCCACTTTCCTTACAATAATGACAAATTGTATCCTTGTTAGGCCATGGTCCCGTGGGCTTCTTGAATGTGCCTTCATTGTTCTTGGCATGTAGATGCTTTTAAGTCTTCAAATTTGCTCCGGGTCTTGATGCGGCAAGTACGGATTCTTTGGCAATATGCATGTTTTTTAATCTTGTTTCCTCCATAACAAGATGGGTAAGAAAGGTATCCCCTCTAGGTCTAGGTTTCCTATGTATAAGGCTTGATCTAATGTTTTCAAATTCGTCTCTTAAATCACGCATAAACAAGAAAAAATATTGATTTTCTAAAAATTCTTGAAATTCATCTAATTTGTGAAGTTTTCTAACTTTGTCAAAACTCCTTAATTGAGTCCAAAGTTCCAAAAATTCATTGTGATAATCCATAATGCTTAGGTTCCCTTGTTTGAGCATAATCATTCTTTTCATAAGATCAATTTGAAAGACAAAATCATCTTGAGAATAAAGCTTTTTCAAATATTCCTAAGTTTCAAACACATTTTCAAAAGCATTAATCTAATTTCTAAGTTTTTCATCCACATTTTGACAAATGATCCATGTAATTTTTGCATTCATTTTTTCCCATAATTTCAAATCGGTTTTGAATTTCTCATGTACTTTGATGATTTCATCATCATCTAAGACATCAATGTCCGAAATTGGTTCTTTTATAGTCCCGTCAATGTAATCCCAAAAATCTTTTGATAAAAAATATTTTTTCATTGTTCTAGCCCAATTTTGATAACTTTTTGGGTCTAGAATACATCTAAACGACTCATTTTTGCCTTTCATTTGTGCAAAAAATGAATATTTGGGACTAACCTCAAGTTTGATGCAAATCTTCAATTTTTGCACTTTCGGCATGCTTCCCGATATACTCATTTTCTTCAATCCGAGGTTCTGATACCATGTAAATATTTGTCGATGATCAAAGGTTGATGTAACACGAATCAATATCACCAAGTCCCCAAGAGTCAAATGACATTCACTCACGAATGTCTATCTTCAAGAATGACTAACAAGAGCGGAAGTATATACAAAACCAATCAAGAAGCAGTGTAAGACTGCATGTTTATTAATATGCATTAAAGCTCTATTTATAGAGCATAAATTACAATAGAGAGAAGAAGTGAGTGAAGAAGGGAGTTACTCTGCATTCAGCTGAATGCACAGTAACGGCTACAATAAGTAGCCGTTGGGGAGTTACCTAGATGGCCAGTAGCCGTTGGGGAGGGCCAGGACCAGCATGGCCCTGACCCTTTGGCCAAGATGGTGCGGGCCCTCTATTACATATTAACATCTTTTCCAAAGAACATCTTTTGACACTCTATCGTAAGTATTTTTTAAATCAATAAATATCATATAAAGGTTCATATTTTTTTTCTAAAATATTCTATAAGACGACTCAATATGTGAATCGCCTCAATAATAAATTTGTCTGGTATGAATCCAAATTGGTTCTCTCTTATACTCGATACTTGTCTTAACCTACATTCAATAATTATTTCCTATAATTTCATAGTATGTCTCATTAACTTGATATTTTAATAATTAACACAATTTTGGATGTCTCCCTTGTTATTGTATATGGGTATAAGTGTACTCGCCCTCCATTCCTCTAGTATCTTTTGGTTTCTCCATATTTCATTGAACAGTATTGTGACCGAGTGATCCTTCTCTCTCCTAGAATTTTCCATACTTTTATAAGAATATTTTTTGTTCCAACATATTTACCAACATTCATATGTTTAAGAGTCTCTTTAACTTTATTCTTTTGAATAAATCGGTAGAAATTATGGTTTATATACTGTGGATAACTCTCCTAAACTAATACTAACATATGTATTTTCATTAAAAAGTTTATAGAAATAATTTTTTCATCTATTTTTATATAATCATTTCCAACTAAAATCTTCTCATCATCATCTTTGATACATCTAACAAAAATAAGATCTTAAGTTTTTTTTATCTTTATCATTAGTTATCCTAAAAATATCTCTTTCACCTTCTTTTGAATTAAGCCTTTAATAAATCTAACTAAATTTTGTCTTTTGTTTCACTAATGATATTTTCGCTCCTTTCTTATAAGCTTCTTAAGTTTTACTAGTCTTCTTTAAATAATACAATTTATAACATTCTCTCTTTACTTTAATTTTATCTTACACTACTTCACTCCACGACCAAGCTTCTTTTGTGCCGATGTGTCTCCCCTTAAATTCACCTAACACATCTTTTGTCACTTCCTAATATACATAATGATATTGTTCCACATAGCTCTTATGTGTCTACTTTTTTACTGCAAAATCCATAACTAAAAGTTAGTGTTGGGTAGTTAAGTTTTTCTTTTAAAATTACTTTATAATCTTTACAATATGATCTATCTTTTATCTACAAACAAAATAATCAATTTGTATTCTTGATAAGCCATTCTTTTAAGTAATTAAATGTTCATCTCATTTATTGAAGATTGTGTTGGCTATAAAGAGATTATATGCCATAGCAAAATTTAAAATATGCATACCTTCCTCATTTAAATACCTTAAACCATAGTTTATATTAATACTTCAATATCCTAATGTCTCTTTATCGACATGTTCATTTAAGTCTCCTCCCAAACAAATCATCTCTTTTTGTAGAATTTGTTGAATTACTTTATCTAACTCCTTTTAAAATGCTTTTTTTATACTATTTCTAGTCCTACTTGGAGTGCATATGAACAAACTATGTTCAAAGCCTCTATTCCTAACATTAATTTCACCATCATAATTTTGTCCTCATATCGTTGTATATCCACTACACGATCCTTTAAATATTTATTTATAATAATACCAACTTTATTTTGAGTCTTTTTCATTTCCTAAGTACCATAATTTAAAACTTATATTCTCGATCTCTTTTGCTTTTTTTCTATCCTACTTTGTCTCTTGTAAAAATATAATGTGAATCATTCTCCTAATCATGGTATGTACCACCTTCGTTAGCTTGCCGGTCAATATTTTGATATTTTAAGTATCAATACTAATCTTATTATCTAAGACTAGCTTCCTTATCCCTAAATTCGTTCATACTGAAAATACGGGGACCCTCTATGTGATTTTGTTAACTACATTTATGTGACAATGTAGCGGGACTAACTTATTTACCCGTACCCATTCATGATGTGAAAACCCTCTCTCTAATTGAGTTACTACATCCAAGCAATGATGTAGAGACTTTGAGTGTATCGTTAAGAGGAGACGCTCCAACACAATGCTCATAATCTTTAGAATTCATGGTAGATAAATCCGACAAAATTTTACACTAGCTATGGAAAGCCTAATACAACCCTCATTTATCCGGCTTGGGACTGACCATGCAAGAATGATCCCTTACATGAGTACACACACAAACCTATGCAAGTAAAAACTTGATGAGATTCATATGATTTATGTGATGGGCGGATAATATGATTCATTTCTTTAGCAAATGATTAATCCCATCTTGTTCTCAAGCAGTATTAGTTGGTACACAACAACAACAACTAAGCCCTTTCCCATACTAGACGGGGTCGGCTAATTAGTTGGTACACAATCCATGAAATTCATATCTAAGTAAATAATTACCACTTTTTGTATCGTGGCGTTGTCTTATCGCAAGATCCTAAGAACCACATGATCAACATGGAGATCCCACAAGATCATAACGAGATTGTTTCCTTTTGGTTCGGCAAATTCAACCTTTAAATGATCGGAAGATCATGGGATCTTATGATCCAACTTCGGGATTTTGACAACCATCTCTCTCTCTAATATACGAAATTTATATTTAATGCATCACATATACATATAAGCATTTCACGATACACCAAAGTTAGTTTTTGAATTTGAAAAGAATCTTTTTTAAACTTTGACACTTCATTGTCTTAAAGGAAGATGTTGGCGCCATATTGTTAAAGAATAAGATTGTCAAGAAGTAACTCTCTACTTAACTTCAGATATGTGCTATTGTTAGCAATGAATTACAACAGGGCATCTCCTTAATCCAATGGATCAATAAACGAGCCATTAGAGGTTCTCATGAGCTCGCGAGAACATCCTTCCACTATACCCACCATCACACTTTAATTTCGCTACCATCTCACGTCTATGCTGTGTTATATTTAAGGAACTACTGAACGCAGCTTCTTTCTGCGAGCTGTAGCCACCCTTCTTTTTGAAATTAAATGTAAGCCATTCATACTGGTTCAAATTTGGTGCATTGCTGCAATACACAGGCACGGTGTACCAAATCCAATCTTTTTATACTTGTCTACTTACGCACATTATATATATATATGTATAAATTTTATTGGATCTTATCATCGTGTCAACATGAGTTTAATTTAAAAAGTTTTTGCGTTTTGAAAAGAGGATGTAAGACAATCTTATTATGCTGACGGGTGAGACATGAGTAAACAGTCTCAATGATGGACAAGCACGCCTAGTCTCCTCAAAAGCGGATTAAATAAGTTAGGAGTTGGCCGATGTATCCCATTACCGTGGCCTATCTTGTTCTTTGTGTTGCTTGGCCTGTTCGCCCAAATTCGGGACAAGTCTCCGTGCCAGGAGAAACATGTCTAGAAGAATATATGAAACTTCCAAGATAGGGTCCCTTTCAAGGGCTTATCAATGATGGCGACGTGGGACGTGAACTTTATGAGCATTTCGAATCCATGGATTTTGGACATGATGTGTGTGAATGTCCCCATACCATAAAAAGAATCTATATTCTAATAATAATTAAAGAAATTTTCAATTTTTATTGAGGCCCTTTTCACCATTCATTCAAATTGGCTTCTATTTTTATGTAATTGTCCTTTTCAATTTGAACGAGGTACTTGCCACCAATTTTTCAAAATTGGTTTAATTATCTAAGTAGGCTGACCATATTGATTTTGATGGTTTTAGTTTGAGTTTGAACCAATCAAATGGACATGGTGTTGACCTTTCATAGTTCATCACAAGCTCCAATGGAGGTGAAGGGCCTTGTCAATAGCCTAACATAAAACTTTGTCGGATTTAATCATATCAAAACTCTTATATTCAGCGTACTCGAGCGAAGCTAATAAGAGGATGTGACCTTCTAAAAAGTCTTCGAGTCTCACCCTCTAGCCAACCCCACCTAACGTGAGAGGTAAACTTGATTGAGGGTTGAAAACGAAATGCATCAGTATTGAACCCCATGCTAATTGACCTACAATACACACTTTACCCCACCCGAAGAATAAGTAAAGGAATTAAATTAAGAAATTTCCGTAAGCTCGTCGTATCGCTTCTATGAGGCATTAAAAGAAGCTTTAGCGAATGGAATTAGCTCAAATTAGAGTACCAAATGAAGATAAGCTGAGAGATCAACCATTAAAAGAAGTGCTAAAATACCATAAGGAAGATTGTTAAGGTTTGAATTATAGCCCAATCCAAATGGTAAGAAGCCAACCAAAGTTTAAATCCAAATGTTAATGGATCTTATGCATGACATAGAGTTGAGTTCGAATCCAGATACTCTGCGTGGTACTAGGTCTAATAAAATATTTTATGTAGAATAAAAAATATATTAATAAGCCAATTTAAATCCTGAAACAGGAGTTCTAATGTATTACACCTATCCATACCCAAATGCAACTCAAGGAATTCCGTTCTAATGTATTATATCTATCCATACAGTAGATGTGAAATTTTCACTCCAAGCCCATGTAGAGACTTGAAGCAAAACTTTCAATTCTACTTTATATGCGAGCGTGCCAGCTAATTTCTAAAAACTAGCAAAAGTATGAATCCGATTAGCAATTGTTACTAAGCGGACTCTTTTCGCTTTAGGCCTTCTTAAACCGATGCTCAATGGTCAGCCTAAGCGCTTAAGGATTCCAAATAGACTTCTGATATTCCAAACTCACGTGAAAACAAGGTGTTGAGAAATGACAAACTAGTGCACTTAGTTTCAAAGTTCAAAATGCATAGGTTCTGAAAAACAGAAAATTATGTTTTCACGACTTATTTTCTGAATTATTTTGAGTGTCTTAAAGACCTCCAAAAATCACCAAAATTTTATAGGACTAAGTCTGAGATGTGTAGAGTCTGGGACACTTTTTGGTTTTGAATTCGGGATTGGAATGTTGCAGAATTAATTCAATGAAGTGCCTGTGATGAGCCTGTATTTCGGTGCTCAGAGTTCCAAATTTAGTGCACTTGGTCTTGTTGAAAAGCTATGAATGTCAACTTTCTAATGAACTAAGAATCACTGATTTTGGATGCCTACAGATAGAGTTATAAGATGAATACCCAGGCTTTGTTGTAGGAAAACAGAGTTGACAGACAGTTTACAAAATTTTCTCTAATCTTGTAGAGTTTTAAATACGTGGTTGCATGACCCTAAAATTCTTGAAATTTTTTATTATGAGTGGGTCTGTGTATCTAGATATAGTGTGCAAAATTTTGGAGGGATTGGAGTAGGAATTCGAAAATGACAAATCAAATAATCAACGTATGCAGTGATGCTGAAAATCAGTTTTCAGATTTTTAGAACATACGTGATGCAAAACTCACACGAATTAAAGTGCAACAATACAACATCTCAAATTAAAATGCTGAAGAGAAATGAATTGAAATATATCTAATAGCTTAAGCATAGAAGGGATTAGAAGATATAGAGTGTCTATAACATATATTGAGGTAGAATAAAGAACTCAAATACATAGAGTGCATAAGCAAAGAAAAGGAAAATTTCAGCACATCTACTTCTATTATATCATGGGGGGAGACAAAGCTCTATTAATATAACTCATTTTCAATTGAATAATAAGAAGAGATGGGGATTTAATTAAGTTAGAACCAACACTTACTCGGATTCCCAAGGAAATGGCCTACAAAGATGGTGCTTGGCCCTCACCTTCTCTCTTTTTCACTCGATTTTCTCATCCTAACCCAAACGGCAACACTTGCCTTGATCCTAACACCCTCTTTCCTCTCTAAGCCTCTACCTAACAGCCTATACTCTCACTCAAATAGCCCAAGGTGCAACACTCTCTCAAGCAACTCAAAGATGATCTTCACGCCCTTCCTAACCTCTATTTATATGTCAAGGGGGCTTTCTAGGCCCTTGCTTGGAGCGGGTGACTCATTATTCAAATTTGATCCAATTTTTCATGGTGTTCACGTGGAAGAGAAAGATGAGTGGTTCCCTTTTGGTTAGCCATGGACCAGCCTCATGTAGACTGGTTATGAACTTGATTGGGTGCACCTAGCCATGGCCAGCTAGGTGCTTGAACCTTCCAAGTTCAAACGACCGGCTTTTGCTTTTTCAAGTGGCTTCATTTGTTGATTTCTCCACTTAATCAAGGCTAGGTAGGAGATGATTTGATAAATTTTGGTCCAGTGATATAAGATGAACAAGGCTAGAAAAATCCCGATATTGGTTGAAGTAAAAAAATTCGGTTCAAGTAGGGCTTGATGTTTAATTCAAGTCAATCATGTCTAGGATTTGGTTGAAGTGGGCTGGGTTTGATGAGACCATCCACCTTGATTTGATCTTGGGTAAGGATATTCTTTTGACTTGATCTCCTCCCTTGATTTCTGGCTTGTTCTTTGCGAAATCGTCCCTGACTCGAGGCAGGCCCCACATGTCAACCTGCTTTACTCCAATCTTCTGGGCTTTATACTTTTAACTTTATTTTGAAACCTTTTAAAATCTTTGTTTTAAAGATTTAAAATCTTTATGTTAAAGCTAAAAGGTTTAAAATAAGTCAGCTTTCGAATTTTGGAGTATTTTCAAAAAAATTTATTTAGGTTGTTTACACATACCCAAATGCAACTCAAGGAATTCCGTTCTAATGTATTACACCTATCCATACCCAAATGCAACTCAAGGAATTCCTACCACATAATGTATTACTCCTATCCATACCCAAACAGGGTTGTAATCGGTTTGAATCGATACCGACCCGGTTTGACTAGGAACTGTACCTGGACCGCTCTTGAAAAGCATAGACTTGACTTATTCAAAGTTTATCTACATTGAATGAATATGGATCCAAACTTTGGCAAAGGATGTAGGATATAGACCCATAAAACGCTGATTGATTGGATCCTTTCGAAAGACTGTTTGATTGGAAACCGGATCTGGGAACAGAAAACCCATAAACGCTGCCAACACTATCCGATGCGAACCCAACGCTGCGTACGGGTGCACCCTGTCCCGTCCTGATACACCAAGGAGCAATTTGGTCGTTTCACCTTATCCAGATCCGATACCGTCTTCCTCGGTTTACGAACTCTACAAGGCTATTTTGGTCTTTTCGTTCCTCTTCGAAATTTAACGGCTATAACCTCAATAGGAGATGATTTTCGCTATAACTATCTACCATCTTGACGCAGCCATAGACTTGTAAATTACACTTTAAATCTATACGTTACATGCCAATACGTATGATAATCATATAATATGATAATTTACTTTTAGTTAACAAATAATAAATATAAAACTAGATTAAAAAAAAGAGTAGATGATATCATAAGGTAAGTGTGCTATGTATAATACCATGCGACGTATAAAGATCATGTAAAAATATGTATTGCATATGAATTAAGTATTGATGCCTCATATATATATCAAATACCAATATACTATTTTTATTTAGGTACAATGGAGAAGCTGAAGCCGGTTCATGCGAATAGAAAGGCCTTCAATGAGTCGACCCTTTAGCCAGGTGAGCTATTACTCGTTGTATGGTACCAATGTACGATTTTATCAAGTAGCTTTTACAAATTAAAACTCTCTTCTATAGTTTAAAAGAAAATAACATTTCTCCTTAAACAGTTATTATCTATTATATAAACTGTAGATATTGTGGACGATAAATCGATTTCATCTCAAAATATCGTGTGTGCTGTTTGCTATTTCTGCCCCGATATTTTCGCTCCGTTGCTTGCCATCATTCATTCACAGAGAGAGAGAAGGGCGAGGTGTTCGCTGATGCGGTTGACCCGGTTCGACGAGAAATGGCAGAAGGAGAAAGCAGCTGCCTGCGTCATCCCCCTTCTGAAATTCTTATGCCCTCCTCCCATCCACCGCCCTTAAATCCCCCCGCCCTTCCGACCGTCGTCGCTACCATACACCGCCATTGCCGCTTCCTCCTCTGAGTAACGATGCCGCGCTATCCGCTCCTACCGCCATAAACAAAGCAGCAACACGCACGGCCCGTCCTCTTCCTCTTCGTCCCTTCAGCAGGAACTAACGGTCAGAATTTCTTCCTCTCGCATTTCGACCTGCATTTGGTTCCTTCCGTTCGAATCTCCTTCTTTCGCCGACTGCGCTCGTTCCTCGTTTTTTTCTTTGGTTCAGTTTAGGTTGTTCATCTTTCGTTGTGCCTTATGTATTGCCTTCTCTTCTGTGTTATTTGTTCTTATAAGGAAAAGAAAGAACCGTAATAATCATATGGTTTTACTGTAACTTCGAGCCGTTGCTCTGGGAGAACGAGCGATCCTAAGGACATCTTATATTTTTTGGGTACTTTTAACATTTTATTCTTCAATTTTGTTTACCTTTTGTAGTTTTTCTTGATTTGTCCGTTGTAATTGATTGATCAATTTTGTTTTTCTTTGGATATGGACTGCATGGCCATGGATATTGTGCTAATGAGTTGTTTTTTGGAGTTTTTATAGGACTTTAGGTCCGTCATATTACTCTTGATATTGTTTGATACCGAAATTCGGGTACAATGTCACGATTTACTCGTATTTTCTTACCTAATTGTTAGCGTTTCTATCGAAGGAGGGAAGGATCGGAAGCTCCGGTGTTTTATGGTGATTTTGAGATTTACATGTGAATTGTTCTTTTTTTAAAGTTATTTCTTGATTCCAATGGTGTGAAGGTGGCTTTTAGGCTTTATTATTCACGATTTTTTGGATTCAAATTTGTAGAAAAGAAATGTTGTATCTGCTAAATGCTCAATTGTTTAACGTCCACTGGGGTTCATTATGAATTATTAAGACACTCCTATTTAGTCTTGGCTTTTCACCTAAAATCTTTTTTGCATCTTTTACTTCGTATATTCTATTTTTGTAATGAATGTTTCAATGCCGGGTTGTTGTTTCTGGTACAGGTGTGCAAACTTCTGGACGTTTGAGAGAAATGGTGGAGCTGCCAAGCTCTTGTACATATTGGTGGTTGATGGGGAAAAGGCCGAGGGAGATAGGAATCTTTCTTCTTCTACCTCGTCTTTCCGGTTTTCACGTTCCTTATTGCAGAGCACTCTGCAATTCATGGGCTGCAAGGCCCGGCATGCTTTCAAGGTGGAGGCCTCTCTCTCTCTCTCTCTCTCTCTCTCTCTCTCTCTCTCTCTCTCTCTCTCTCTCTGTGTGTGTGTGTGTGTGTGTGTGTGTGTGTGTGCGTGTGCGCGTGCACACACACACGCGTGTCCGTGTGTTGGTAGCTTGTTTGGTGCTCTGCCAAAAACCTTTTAGGTGGTCTACTTGTGTATAAGTAGTGGCCTCTCGACACGCATTTGATGAAGGAAGGTTTTGCCTATATGTAATGAACAAAGGAATCAGAGAGTCCATTTTACACCTACCGGTATGCTCCCCCATGTATGGAAGTTAATAACTTCAACTTGAAGTTGTTAGTTGTTCTTTTGAGTCAATCCCCTCCCCTGGAAGGTCTTAGTTCCTGGTGCAACGGAATCAGAGATAGCAAACCAAAGGAGGGGGGGAAAAGATGGTAAGAGAAACACTGTCTGTTGTCTCTCGACCATAAGCGCTACGCATGCACTATAATTTCAACGTGAATCCTAATGGCTAGCTGGCTCGTTGGTCCGGTTATCTACGATGCATAGCATCACCCGTCTTCATTTTGCCTTTTCTGTTTTGCTGTATTGGTTTGTTTTTATAATTTGTTATTGACTCTATGCACTTCTAACTATATTTTTCGTTCTCCTTGGACTGGTAAATATTCAGTTATTTAGTTGAATTTTTAAATGTGCCACCAATTTAGTTTGAAAAACATCTGTTGTTGCGTTCTTTCTTTCCGATGACTTAAACAGTGGACAGTAAACAATAGGAAGACTTAAAACAATTCAGATTGCCATTTGCTTTCAACACAAGTTCTGCATGGATGTAGCTGCATCTGACTTTTTCTGTTTTTTCCTATAATACGAACTTTTTAACGAAGATAACGGAGTGTCTGATAAGTTGCGCTATATCTGATCAGATTAGCGGACGTGTTTTTGAAGTAATGAGATGTGAATGTTTTGAGGAGGTGTCTTCGCCTGCTAAAACAGATGCACCAAGGAAAGATGCTACAGGTGGATTTACTGAGGAAGATGGTTCTAACCGTAGCCACCGAGGAGAAACAGAAATGGTAAACAATTTGATGTCTTCAGAACGGAGATTACAGCATGCCATTTGAGGCATACAAAAGACTTACAACAGTCACTGTTGATAGGAAGACCTTCTTGGACGTTGTTTGTGATGCCCTTTCTGAATACAAGTACGTTGGTCCAAATCAAAGAGCTGATTTAGCACTGGCATGCAGGTACGGAATCTTCATTTCGTGCATGCTTTCTTTGCTGTGTTATTATGTACGGATCCAAATAAAAAACCCCAGTTTAGTGTGTGGTAAATTAATACTTGTCCAAAATCTTATGATTGCAATGTATGTGTGTATCTGAATATAAATTAGTAACAAGTTCAGCAATTGTGGAATTTAGACCAAATAATAACAACAACAACAACAACAACAACAACTAAACCTTTTCCCATACGGAATTTAGACCAAATACTGACAAAAAATTATATCTGTAAACAATGAGCAAAGTTGTCAAGGTGAAAACGTTGGAACCCCACTCCACCCCTTCTCCTTCTTTCCCCTGCCTGCTCTTCTCTGTTCATCTGAGATGGCTCGCATGCACTACATGTGCGATCTACTAGGATGAGGCAGAACTGCGACAGCTATACTGAATGGAATCAATGGATCCAACCATCCAGAATGTGCGTCTTATGATTTCTTGAACTCTTCTTGGATCTTTGACTTTAGCCTTATCAAAAATGTGCCGACTGAAGATAAAAGATAGTGAGAGATAGGTGTTTGAGTAAAATGTGTGCTATAGAGCATACTCTATTTTTATTGTACTCAGTATTTTTTATCCCCTCTAGTTTTATCTTTACGGCCTTCATATGTGATGGAAAATTTAGTGATTTGTTGGCAAGGGTTGTAAGTGAGGAATGCTTGTTGCTTCTCTTCTTCGTAGTCAACAACCACGCTATCCTTTTGTGTTTTGTTTCTTTTTGTTGGCGGTAGTTTTTTGTCTGTCAAAAGGGGAAGAAAAATGTAAACAGGGTGACTTTCCTGCTTCATTAGCTTTAAAGTTCTCCCTTTATGGTTCCAGAATTCGTGAAAGGAAAGAATCTGTGACAGTTTTGCTATGTGGGACCAGTGGCTGTGAAAGTCTACGTTATCTTCATTTCTGGTAAGATTTTGCTGGGTGGAAGAGATGTTAACTTATAGCCTTTGTCATAATAGTTATTTTTGTTTCGTGTACACATTCCCCCGCCCCCCCCCCCCCCCCCCCCCCCCCCCCCCCCCGCCCTCACATAGGACGCTGCTTGTACAGGGTAGCCGTTTGGGCATCACAACAGTGGTTTCTACCGATTCAATTAGGCACATGATGAGGAGCTTTGTGAATGAGAATTAAAATCCTCTATTATGGGCTTCTACATACCATGCTGGTGAATATTTAGATCCTGTTGCAGTTGCTGAAGTGAAGGCTAAGCGCAGAGCCAGAAAACTAGCAAGGAAGTCTCTTATGGTCACGCCAAACGAGGATGGGTCTTTTCATGGAAAGCCTTCTGATTCAGCTCCTGTAATGGAGGCCATGGGCGTGAAACAAATGGCTATTGAGGGGTTCAAGGCTCAAAGTGAGATGGTAATTGACGGTCTAGACAGACTTATCACTGCATGGGAAGAGAGGAATGAATCTGTAGTTGTTGAAGGTGTACATTTGAGCCTTAATTTTGTGGTGGGTTTCATCAAACGGTTCTTTTCTACATTTCTCATTTGGATGCGTTCTATGCATCCTCGTACTTATTTCCTTCTCTTTTGTTTTTCTTTACAGATGGGTCTCATGAAGAAGCATCCTTCTATCATACCGTTTATGATTTCTATCACAAATGTGGATAAACATCTTGAACGGTTCGCTGTTCGTTCAAAATATATGACACTGGACCCGGCAAAAAATAAATATGTGAAGTATATACGGAATATTAGGACTATACAAGAGTATCTTTGCAACAGAGCTGACAAGCATTTGGTTCCTAAGATTAACAACACTAACGTTGATAGGAGTGTGGCTGCTATTCATGCAACAGTTTTTAGTTGTTTGCGGAGACGTGCAGCTGGTGAACAGCTGTATGACCCTACAACCAACACGGTGGTTGTTATTGATGAAGAGTACAGAAATCAATGTGCTGCCAATTCTTTATGCTCAAAAGGGATGTTCCAGCTAATTCAAAGGCAAGGGTCTTCTCGTCACCTCATGGCTCTTCTCAACATGGATGGCTCCGTAGCCAAGGCTTGGCCTGTTGTTCCATTAGACGATTATGGAGACTCAAGACTAAGCCATGGAATTGATAAGAGTGTGGGCTGTCCTTTATATGGTCCCTTGCAAATTGGGAAAGCAGAACCAGTTAATCTGTGGTTTGGTAATTTTGGTATTAGTTTGTGGCCCAGTGATACTGCTGGTACCAGCTATGCGGGAAGTATTGATGATTCTAATCGAGGTGATACTGCTGAGCGTGGAAGTAGATATCAGTCGTCATGCTGTAGCTCACCAAGGTTTTCTGATGGACCTGCCAAGGAGGTATTTGCTTTGTTCTGGAGCGTGCAGGAACTTGCGGACTCAAATCTACTCTCTGTTTCTTAACTTTGTGAAATTGTTTGTGTTAAATCAAATTAGGATTCTGATTTCAAGAGCCTTAGTTGCTTGTTCTCCTGGAAGAGGGTCTCCAGTGTGGCTTCTGGCCTTCATGGAAGAAATGTTGATGCCTTTACTGAACATTACTTAAGAAAAGTGTCTTCTGCAAGTTTGCTCCTCTCGACATAGAAAATCACATTACTTGGTCATGTTTCCGATTTTGTAATCAGTTCCTCTTCAAACAATATGGTGTCTTAGACAGTAAGTTGATCAAACCATGTAGATTGTATTTCATCTATATAAACCAGTTGTTTCTGTCAGGTGTACGACTAGCTTAATCTTTCCATATGTGAGTTAGTGAATTATAAGAGCCGTTGTTTTCTGTTGGTTTTGCAACGTAAGGAGGAATTATCAGTTTAGTAGTGAAGAAGAAGCTGAAGATGTACCTGACAAGGATAGTGATGATGATATCAGTGATTCTGCTGGAAAGGAAATGCACCATGAGGTATGGATGACAAAAGTGTATTTGTTCAGTTCAGAGGTTACAAAACCATATGGGTTCCACATTTATTATTTGTTAAGGATGTCATTTTCTAGAAATTTGTTATGCAATCAATTCCAGTTCCAGTTCTAACTCCGCCCATGTAAGGGATCACCCTTGCATTGCCGGTCCCAAGCCCGGATAAAGAAGGAGTGTTGTGTTAGGCTTCCGACAATCAGCGTAAAAATTCGTCGGATTTTTTTAACATGGATTACAAAAATTATGAGCATTGCTTTGAGGTATCCCCACCTAGTGATGCACTGCAGAGCTTGAATGCAGTGATAAGTAAGCAAGGGCCACTACATTTCACCCGAACGTAGTAAATCAATTATAGAGAGGGTTTCCACATCATGGACGGGTGCGAGTAAAAAAGTCAGTCCCGCTACATTGCCGCCTAAATGAAGTGAATAATTTTTAGAGAGGGTCTCCATATTTTGAACATGTAAAGAATCTAGTCCTAGATAATAAGATTCGTATTGGTTCTTTGAATATCGAAACATTATCTGGTAACCTAATGGAGGTGGTAGATATTATGTAAAGAATCTAGTCCTAGATAATAAGATTCGTATTGGTTCTTTGAATATCGGAACATTATCCGGTAAGTTAATGGAGGTGGTAGATACTATGATTCGGAGAAAGATTCATATTCTATGTTTACAAGAGACAAAATGGGTTGGAGAAAAAACAAAGGAGATAGAGGATACAGGTTTTAAATTATGGTACCCAGGTAAAGAAAATGCTTGAAATAGAGTTGGTATTATCATAAATAAAGATTTAAAGGATAGTGTAGTATACATACAATGATATGGTGGTTTTGAATATAGTTTGTGCTTACGCACCCTAAGTAGGATTAGAAGATAGTATAAAGACAACTTTTTGGGAAGAGTTAGATAAGGTGATTTAAAAGATTCCACAAAGGGAGGTGATTTGTTTAGGAGACTTAAATGGACATGTCGGTAAAGAGGCATTAGGATATTAAGGTATTCATGTAAACTTTGGTTTTGGGGATATAAATGAGTAAGGTAGGGAGATTTTAAATTTTGTTATGGCTTTTGATCTCTTTATAGTCAATACAATCTTCAAAAAAAGAGATGAACATTTAATTACTTATAAGAGTGGCTTATTATAGACATAAATTGATTACTTTAATTATAGAAAAAAAGATAGAGCGTGTTGTAAAGATTGCAAGGTAATTCTAGGAGAAAGCTTAACCACCCAACATCAACTTTTAGTTATGGATTTATAAATAAAAAAATAGATAAAGAAGAAAAGAGTGCATCAAGCTATTCGAACTAAATGGTGGAACCTAAAAAACGAGAAAGAAGATATATGTAAATAAAAAGTCCTTCAAGGAGCTGCTTAGAATTATGTTGGTACACCTTGTGATATGTGGAATAATATGACTATACATATTAAGAAAGTGGTGAAAGATGTGTTAGGTGTATCTAAGGGAGGTGTACCGGCACAAAAAGAAGCTTGGTGGTGGGGTGAAGTAGTGTAAAATAAAATTAAGACAAAGAGGACATGTTACAAATTACATTATGCTAAGAAAACTAGTGAAACTTTAGAGGGTTATAAGAAAGCAAAGAAAGAAGCGAAAAAGGCCGTCGGTGTAGCACAAGCTAAAATTTGGAAGGATTTATATAAAAAAACTCAACTCAAAAGAGGGTGAAAGAGATATTTTTAGGATAGCTAAGGCTAGAGATAAGAAAACTAAATATCTTAATTATGTTAGATGCATCAAAGACGACGATGAAAAAAATCTAATGGCAAATGATGATATAAAAAAAAGATGAAAAAGCTATTTTTATAAGCTTTTTAATGAAAATAAAGATGTTAGTATTAGCTTAGGAGAGTTAGCCAAATCAGAAAAGTATATAAACCACAATTTCTATCGACGTATTTAAAAGAATGAAGTCAAAGAGGCTCTTAAACATATGAAGGGTAGTAAATCGGTAGGACTAGACAATATTCCTATAGAAGTTTGGAAAATCCTAGGAGAAATAGGAATCACTTGGTTTACAAGACTATTTAATGAAATATGGAGAAACCAAAAAATGCCCAAGAAATAGAGAGTGAGTACACTTATACCCATATATAAGAACAAGAGAGGCATTTAGAAGTGTGCGAATTATCGAGGTATCAAGTTAATGAGCCATACTATGAAATTGTGGAAAAGAATTATCGAACGTAGGTTAAGACAAATATCAAGTACAACAGAGAACCAATTTGGATTCATGACAGGCAGATCGACTGTTGAAGTGATTTACCTTTTGAGACGACTTATGGAACATTTTAGAGCAAAAAAGAAAGACCTTTACATGATATTTATTGATCTAGAAAAAACTTACGATAGGGTACCGAGGGAAGTTTTTTGGAGAACTTTGGAGAACTTTGGAGAAAAGAGGTATCCCATTAACATACATTAACCTTATAAGAGCCATGTATGATGGTGCAAAAACATGTGTGAGGACTCATGAAGGAATGACAGACTTCTTTGAAGTTAATAGTGGGTTACATCAAGGATCAACTTTAAGTCCATACTTATTTATAATGGTGATTGATGAGTTAACAAAACATATTGAAGATAAAGTACCTTGGTGTATGTTATTTGAAGATGACATTGTGTTAGTGGAGGAGTCTAAGGAAAAAGTTAATAGAAAATTGGAACTATGAAGAGAAACACTAGAAAGTAAAGGCCTCTGACTTAGTAGAACAAAGACGGAATATATGGAATGTAAGTTTGATCATTTGGTTATTTCAGAGGACATAGAAATTAAAATTGGCACACGTTGCATCCCCCAAAAGAAAAGTTTTAAATACCAAGGGTTAATTTTTCAAAGTGATGGAAGAATTGATGGAGATGTTACGCATAGAATTAATGCTGGTTGGTTAAAATGGAGAGGAGCATCATATATTCTTTGTGATAAGAAGATATCATTAAAGTTAAAAGGTAAATATTATAGAGCAACAATTAGACCTGCCATGTTTTATGGTTCTGAGTGTTGGGCAGTTAATCATCAACATGTACAACAGAAATGAAGATGTTGAGATGGATGAGTGGTCATACAAGAAAAGACGGTATACATAATAAGGTTATTAGAAACAAATTAGGAGTGGCACCAATAGAGGATAAAATGAGAGAATATCGTTTAAGATGGTTTGAACATATAGAAAGAAGATCAAAAGAAGAACATGTAAGAAGGTATGAAAAACTAAATTTGGAAAGTATTAAAAGAGGTAGAGGACGACTACAAAAGTGTTGGAAAGAAATAATAAAGAATGATCTAGCTTATTGTGAGTTAACTGCTAACATGGCACATGATAGGGCTCCGTGGAAACAAAGAATCCATGTAGCCGACCCCGTCTAGTATGAGAAAAGGCTTTGTTGTTGTTGAGAATAATTGATGAATATGCTACCAATTCACAAACAACAACTAAGCCTTTTCCCATACTAGACGGGGTCGGCTACATGGATTCTTTGTTTCCACAGATCCCTATCGTGTGCCATGTTAGCAGTTAACTCCCAATAAGCTAGATCATTCTTTATTGTTTCTTTCCAACACTTTTGTGGTCGTCCTCTACCTCTTTTAATACTTTCCAAATTTAGTTTTTCTAACCTTCTTACAGGTTCTTCTTTTGATCTTCTTCATCTTTTGTACATGTTGATAATTAATTGCCCAACACTCATAACCATAAAACATGGCAGGCCTAATTGTTGCTCTATAATATTTACCGAGCAGCATATATAAACTCCGCCCATGGAAGGGATCATCCTTGCATTGCCGGTCCCAAGCCCGGATAAAGGAGGAGAGTTGTGTTAGGCTTCCGACAGTCAGCGTAAAACTTCGTTGGATTTTTACAACATGGATTACAATATGCTACCAATTCACAATAGCCAAAAATGAGGCCTCATCACATTACCCCAAATGCATATGTATATACCCAAAAACCCTGAACGGCGGTTTCTTTGGTTTTAGAAATCTGTGTTGAGTCACCCAGGTATCTATAATGAGGCTCCAAAACTTAGAAAGTTATACTCAAACGCATAAAGGAGGACCCTGAAGGGAAAAGAGTCTTTCATGGCAACCTTAAAGACAAAACATCGTATAGCCACAAAAAATGGAGATGTTTTCAATGGGATGCTATGCAAATGAAAAAATTGAATATCTCTACAAGGAAATAGAAACAGCACTAATATCATTCGTGTTGTTTTATTTTTCTGTATCCATAGAGCGTCTAGAACTGTCTGAAATTTCCAAAGGTAAACACGTCATAGAACATTACAGAAGAAACTATACAAGGAATTAACAAGAAAAACATTGTGATTAAGTATGAGTCACAAAAGTCAAACAATAAGGCCATCCCACATCACACAAGATGCATACGTATAGACCCAAAAGGACTGGAACCTCAAGGTACTTGATTTTGAGGAAAACTACATTAGACAACCGAGTAACTAACACAAGACTCCAGAACTTGTGGCAACAATACTAAACTATACTGAAGAGCCGCAAGAGAGACTTTGAAAGGATAAGAGCCTTCCATGGCATGGTAGGAATAGTATATTATAGCTATGGAAAATGATTATGTTTCTCAGTGAATTTCATGAAGTCGAATAGCAGTAACAGATGAAAGCTAGAAGTAAACACCTTCTGAATGACTGTACAGCCATACATTTGTAAACTGAGGTCCAACACATGCCGAGAAAGATGGTCAACAAGTTCTTTCCTTTCGCTTTCAGTACCATACCCCAAAAACTGCACAAACATTTTGTTGCTACCAATTATAAGCAGCTTAAAAACAAACCCAGTGCATAATAATGAGTTGACATATGTTATGTTACTTTCTGAATGACATAATTTCCAAAAACATCAGTCATTAAAGCACGGGCATGAGGAATGATCTCCCGAAAAGCCATGTTCTTTCCTTCAATTGTAGCTGTTTTCAGTTTTTGTTGAATGAAGCGGCTTCCATACTGATCCACGCTGCATATCAATGGGTAATCAAGTCAGCCATTGAGTTGGATATAAGAAAGATAACATGAAGGGGTGCAAGTTGGCAGTAAGTACCTAAATTCAACAACATGATCTTGAATATCTGAAAGCTCGAAACTACTGATCTTATTATTCTTAAACTCCTCCAATAGTGAGGATCCAAAACTGTGTGCCATGTATCCATCATTTTCAGGATGCCAAGATCCACTAACTCCATTTAAGCTCCTTACCGAAGACAGGAAGTGTGGGTTTCTTTCGCCCTGCCCGAAAGGGCTTCTGAGATTGGTAGAACCAGATAATGAACCTCCAGGGTATGGCATCTCATTACCAAAAGCAGGACTGCCATAATGCCCATTATTCAAGTTTCCTAGTTTTCTTATCGAAGTTAGTTTGTGTTGTGATCTCTGAGAAGAAAGCAATGCTGCAAAGTAAGCTTTCTGAAGTTCCAGTAAATATGCATCTACATAACTCCTCTGTAAGGAAGGATCGCTCATAATTGCAGAAGCCTGAGTTGCAGATTCAGCAGCGCTCTGTGCATATTGCAGATGCATTGAGTCCATGAGAGGCATCTCAGATCTGTTTCCTACTTGGCTCCGGCCTCTAAAATCTTTCATTTCCTTGCTACCTGTGAAAGTAGCTTAAAAAGTTTAAACAGCTGGCAGAGAAGCAAATAATAGCAATTTACTGAAGAAATGGTACTAGCACAGTAAAATATTATAAAGAAGCAAACATCTGTATTGAAGTTATTATTGTCAACCAACAAGGGTAGCAATTGATTCATAGAGTACCCATTCAAATCCAATGCCGAAAAGTGTGAATTTGGATCTCGATAGTGAATGTGGGACCGCTCAGAACTTCCAGGAGAACTTAATGATGGTAACTTAACAGAAACCATCTTAAGAGGATTGAGGTCTGCAGTGCTACCATTTGTTTTAAGCAAACTATTATACATGGCCTTAGACAAAGAGGACATTTGCAACATTTCAGATCTGAGTTGTTCATATGTTGCTGATGCAGAAGTCCATCGCGGACATTTGGAAAATCTTGAAGAGAGGCAAAATGAGCACTACGCTCCTGCTCTGACAGAGGCTGCAAACTGATTCGATCAACAACTCCACTTTTTGGAATATTTAGGTCAGACAAAGCTGCTGCAATGTCTTCTTGTTCATCTAAGCTGGGGGAAATAATATTGAAAGATTTCATGCTCATAAGACTTTTTTTCTCCAGAAGCTCTTGTGCCTACTGGAGGAAGACCAGGGCTTGGAGCTCTTGCTGCCAAATTAGGATCAGGAGTGCTGCTTCTTGAGAGCGAAGATCCCACAGCAGATGCAAAGGAATGAGGAAGGGATGATCTCATGGCCTGACCTCTGGGCAGTCCTAAATTAATTGCTCCAGAATGCAGACCATCAACAGTGTTCAACCCGTTATGTGCATGAGAGACAGTTTCTGCCAAAACTGCACAATTCAGATCGTCCCATTGACCTACCCTTGAAAATATCAACAAGGCACGTCAACCAGCATCAGCGTCCTCGGTCGATCAGTGCAAATGGGCAAACTTCTACGATTTAGGTCGGAAAATCAGAATTTTCTGACATCGAACTCTCCATTTTTCCCTCCCTCTCTGAAAGGTGAGAAAAAAAAGCCAAGCAAAGACTCTACAAACTGGGAAGCAAACTCCTGGAAACTGTGATCCGCAGATCCGGCAAGAGTTCGGGCGAGAGAGAGAGACAGTAACGATGAAAAAGAGGCGACAAAGATGTGACAATGAACGGGAAAGTTCGTTAGCCGCGTCGATTCTGTTCAATGCGGAACGCCGACCGTAAGATTAGTAATCCAACGGATACATTTTAATTTTCAAACGTAACTCATTTTTAGCGTAATTTTGGGCATACGAATATAAGCACTAAAAACTACTACAAACCTGACCGAAATATAACCTCTCTTTTACAACATAAACGCATCAAAAACAATATAAATGTTGCCAAGAACAGTTTTTTTTTTTCTTCATAAATGTACTTCGTTTTTAACTCCGCCATAGTCAATTCTAAGCCTAGATACGAAAGGAGGATGGTTGAGTTGGGTTTCTAATCATGGGCATAAAACTTTGTCAAATTTACTACTAAAGATTTTTGTTACCAGGGGTATTGGCACACGGTAGAACCAGAAATAAGTGAAATTTAAGCAAAAGTTGATATAGTAAATTGGAAGATTCTCACATCATGGGGTAAAGAAGTTATGTATAAGTTGATATAGTAAATTGGAAGATTCTCACATCATGGGGTAAAGAAGTTATGTATGTTGCATTACTATTTAAGTGTAGTGAACAAATTGGAGGGAGGATACCCATTTTTTTAGCATAGACATATGCAAGAAGTTAAAAAGCTAGTCTTAGACAACAACATTCATATTAGTACTTTAAATATTGGTTTATTGACTAACAAGCTGATGAAAGTGGTGGATACGCTAATTAGAAGAAATATTCATATTTTATGTTGATAAGAGACAATGGGTTAGAGAAAAACTAAAGTGATTGAAAATATTGATTTTAAATTACGGTACTCGACTTTTAGTTATTTATTTACATGTAAGAAAGTACATAAAGAGGCAAAAAAAATACATAGAATTATGTCAAATCAATGGAACCTCAAAAATAAAAATACAAAGATATATTTGAAAAAAAGTTTTTCAAGACAATTTTTGGAATCATGTCTATACAACTTGTCACATGTGGAATAATATGGATATGCATATTTAAAAGTTACAAAAGATGTGTTAGGTGTATTTAAGAAAGGTATACCGATAGAAAAGGTAGCTTGACGATGGATTTAAGTTGTAAAATATAAAATTAAGGCGAAAAAGGCTAACTACATATTATATTATACTAATAAGACTTATGAAATTTTTGAGGCTTATAAGAATACAAATAAAAAAGTGAAAAGATCACTAGTGAAGCAAAATCTAAAACTTAGAAGTATTTATATAAAAGTTAAACTTGAAATAAGGTAAAAGTTATATTCTTATGATAGCTAAGATTGGAGATAGAAAAACTAAGGATATTACTTTTGTCACATGCATCGAAGATGAATGCAAATATGCTAGTATAAAGTTATGAGATAAAAAATAGATGAAAATCGTATTTGTATAAGCTTTAACAAAAATATAAGTACTAATATGAATAGTATGTGAAGTCGGCTCGAGCTCAGCTTGTTTAGTTCATTGAATCAAACATAAATATGGACATATTGAAGATGAGTTAAACTCGACGTGAGCCACATGATCTTTTTACCAACAGTAGATAGACTTAATTGGTGCCAAGTAAAGGAGGATCACTGGTTTTACATCTATGATTTTAGTTATACAGAAACCTATAATCAAAACAAAATTGACTCCCTCCTATAAGCTTTTTAACGAAAACATATGTACTAATATTAGTTTCGGAAAGTTAAACAACCCATAAGAGTATATAAATAATAAAGTAACAAAGTAAAAGACGCTCTTAAACTTAGAAATATTAGTATTCAGGGGTTGGCTATATGGATTTTTGTCTCAATAAAGCTCAATCACGTGCCATATTAACAATTAACCTAACAAAAGCTAAACCGTTATTTATTGTTTCCTTCCAATACTTTTGTGGTCTTCCTCCTCTCTTGATATTTTCTCTATCTAGTTTCTCTATCTTATCACTATGCATCACTCTATTTTAACCAACATATATTAATTCCATGTGTGACACATCTATTAATTTTTTCATAATTTTAAAAATTGGTCCTAGGTATTTACAAATTTTCGTATGAGAGGTACAAATTATGCTACTTAATTTTCAAGTCATATGTAGTGATCAAATGATAAAACATTCAATATATTTTATTTTTGTTTACTAAGTGAAAGTCTTTACTTCCAATGTTTGTCTTTGTAGTTCCAATTTCATGTTAACTTTTTTTTTTACTCATCTATTAATACAATATCATTAGTAAATAACATACATAAAAGTACTTCATCTTAAATATACTTTGTTAAATTTTCAACAACCAAAATAAATAAATATAAACTTAAAGTTGATCTTTAATATAATCCAATATTAACTTCATAGAAATCCATTATTTCTTCATGTATGCATTATCATACATATCTCTTATAAGATTGATGTATATAAATGATATATCACTCTTTCCAAGATTATGCAATTGATACCTCATGATAATCTATTACAAAAAATTTATAAATCAATAAGTATCATATAAAAATCTTTCTTTTTGCTCTAAAATATTGCACAAGATGTCTTCATGATGAATGACATTGATAATAGATCTCCTTTGCATAAACCCAACTTGGTTTTCTATTATACTTGATACTTGTTTTAACCTCCGTTCAATAATTTTTCTCATAAGTAATATTATGACGGATCAACTTGATACTATAATAGTTTGTATAATTTTGAATGTCTCTCTTGTTTTTATAAGTGGGTATAACTGTACTCTTTTTTTATTATTAAAGCATCTTTTAGTTTTTCATACTTCATTAAATAGTCTTGCAAGCTAAATGATATATGTTTCTCCTACAATTTTCCATACTTCTAAATGTGTTTCATTTTTCTAATGCTTTAAGCATGGTCTTATGTTTATGAGTTAGGGGATTCACTCACAAGACGAAGGTTGTGACCTTGATAATCAAGGGCATGCATTGGCTTCGGCCTCTGTAACCCAAAAATGCACAAGAAAAAGTACAAATATCACATAAATGTTGTTGTTTGATCGTATAAATGTGATGGTAACGTGCAATGTTTTGGTAGAATGAAGTATGAGCTTTTTGGTGATATTTGAAATGTTACAAATTTTATGATTGAAATATGTTTTATGGCATCACTTTACAAATGCATATCAAGGAACGGTGTGTGCTTTCATTCTTTTAATATTATTACTCTTATCTCGTGTGCATCGATTTATTAATATTTAGTATCCAATTATTGTGACAATAGTCACTATTCATACAATATGTGAAAAACATTAGAAATATCACAAAAGCTTAATGTTATCTGATACAGTCACGAATGATATATTTATGATATTTTCTGTGAGATGCCAAAGTTGTGTCAGGTTCAAATCGGTGATGGATCCATAATTTTGTTTTACGTGGGGCGTGTTTTAAAATGTTTCAATTTTTTGAAATTTTGAATACTTAATTCATATTCCAAATTTCAGGTGAGGTGGTCATCCCACCCCACCACAATGTGGATCCGCCGCTGGTTCAATTCGTTAGAACAAAATAAAATTACAGTATTTCATTGTTCATACAACTCCCTCTAAGTAACAAGAGTTATAATAGTAATAATATAATATCACATGTTCATCAATGTATGATAACATTGTGAAATCCATAAAATGCACTTTCTTTTACGTATCACAAAGAAAAAATGTCCACTAACAAAATATTATAAGCATCACCAACAATGATGTCATTCTCTCAAGTAAATGTTTTTCTCAATAAATCATTCATACACGTAGACATGTCCTGCTTCAAGTTAACTGGAGCCTCTAGTTAAAAACCACTACTTCTAGTTACGGTTCATAACTGCGGGTTTCAGTTTCGGTCTGGGTTCTGTTTGAAAAATAAAAGAAAAAATAAAAGGTGTTTTAAAAAGTTCAAAAAATGAAAAAAACATAAAAAAAGGACCCAAACTAACAGTTTGAACCACTGGATCCGGTCTCGTGTCCTATTTGGTCGTTTTCGATCAGCTTCATGACATCAACCTGATTATAAACCAGATGTGTGTACATACATTGTCATCTCCTTCTGATACCTAGTACTTGAGAGCTTTTACCTCAGTGTTGTGTCAAAAGTTTTGGTACCGAAATGCCTTTATGAACTGCTGCCATGTGGGTGTAGTCCAAACACAGAACTTTGCAAATATGGTTGAAGAAGATTCATGGATGACAATGAAACAAGGTCAAGGTGCTAGTGACCTTAGTATATTTAAATATGATTGTTGAGGTAAATTATTTGTTTTGTATTCAAGTAAATGCTTCTTAATTTTTTATTCAAAAAGCTAAAGAAACAAGTGAAACTCACTGTCATTCAATATGAGATATTGCATCAAAAGATTATGCATTATTAAGAAAGATAAGTAAAATGCAAATAAATTGGTATCAAATAAAAATCTATTCAAAAGATTCATTGCGATAAATGTTAAACTAAACAAGAATAGATAGTTTGTTAAATCAATTTGCCGCACATATGCAGGTTATATTATGCAATTCAAATCTCGGAATGGTAGATTCCAGCCACCGGATGGATTTCCCTAGCAGACTGGATCTTGTACATCTAACTGGAGAATCCTCAACCAAGTTCCCAAGTTTACTAACACAATCAATTATCTTGTGTCGGGGAAGAAAGTAAAACAAGAAACTATATCCTGCAATTATTTAAATAAATGATCTCTTCAAAACTATATAATATCTCCCTCTCACATAAATATCCATTGAGTGAGAAAGAATCCATGGAGTGGGTAATAAAAAAAACCGTGTAAAACTTGTGTCCTTTGTTTGTTTCTTGTATGTTTTTCAATTATTGAGTGATCCTTACCTCCATGTTAAAATAGAAATATGTTAACAAAATCATTTGAAAATCTCACCAAATAAATTACTGACGGCTGAATAAATAAATCAACACAGGGAGGACTTCATCCTTTTCTCCTTAATCAATTCTTTTGAATCATCATCAACCAGCTTATAATAAACAAGTAAGAACAATTAGTTATGGTTATTTCTTTGAAGTAATTGGAACATAGAGCGTGGGTTTTGACATAAATTATGTTTTGGGATTATTTAAATGTCATTTTTATGATATTTTAAAGCAATTCACCTGTATATTATAATCCTCGTGCATCTTTTAGTTCATAGAAAAGGCTTAGGGAAATGCTTATTCTTTAAAGCATCTAAGGCAGATGTTAGAAAGATTTATCAATTTGATCTCAAGAAAAGTCCAAGATCATCAACTAATAACTATAATCCTTCATCTGTAAAGTTGTTTTCAGATCACTTCTTTATTGGGACGGAAATTTCGTGAATGATTTGTCGAGTCCCTTGCATAATGTTACATGTAGGAAGGAAGATTCTAAAATAACGTATGCATATTTTAATATCTGTATTATGATGATTTTATTTGTAGAGTGATTGATACGTGACCTCATCTATTGTACTTACACAACCTTGTAAACATCCTATTGAATTTTGCGTCAACTAAGTTACTGATGTAGTACAACATTTTATTTTCTATTCAAGTGATTAAAAACTAAAAAGCCAACAAAAACAAAACAAGACTAAGAGCATCATATTAAATAAAGTTAACATTATTTTATCATATATATATATATCAATAAATAGCTCAGGTATTAGATCATATCAGACCAGATTATTGATATATAATCATAGAAGTAATAAATTGTTTTCAGCATTGAACATTTGAGAAATAAGGAGCCACCCAACCTTGAAAACTTTATAATATATATGAACACACATATACATACATACATATATACATACATACATACATACACGCACACACACGTACATACATATAGCTCATATAAATAAGATCAATGTTATCGTTTCCAAAAGTTATGGAGAGTTAAACACGAGATAGATAAACTTGATGTGAAATCATCATCTACAAGTACTAAAGATTCAATTGGTAAATTTACAGAAGAAGTTGAGCGAGTCGAGGAACTAAAAACTCCTTTCAAAGAACTTTCTTTTTCCTAGAAAGAAAAAGAACTTTGCACGGGTAGAGCTGATCCGAAAGCTCAAAAAAAATAGTAATAGATTGATTTAAATTAAAGAAATTAAGAAAAAAGTTCCTCACTAGTTATAGAAACTAACCGTTGATGTCAAAGAAGATGAGGAAGAAGAAGATTATCACTAGGGGATTTGTTTTAAGAAAAACAATTTATACTTGGACCGATGGTTGAATCTTCTCAAACATCTCCACCATTGTATTCATGCAGTTAACAATAGAGGTTTGGGTTTGAATCAAAAAGCAACTTTGTACTTTTATACTTTTATGTCGGATTTAAATTTCTATGATCGCGTGGATCAAACAGTGAAAATATTTGAGTAGATTTAATCACGAATATATCATATTCTAATCACGGATATATCATATTCTCTCTCTATGTGCGTAAATTTTATGGAAACTTAAATTGCTTCCCGATAAGCATCGACTGCCGGAATCAGGTTGATGGAAAAGGGGGAAGGTTATTCAAAAATATCTTATAGCTCACGGGTTGAGAGGTAAATATTTCGATATCCATGACGATTGCCCTTTGCCCTTAAAGGTACGAACAATGATGATGGATATAATGCTCAAAGGGAGGGAGGACGGTAGCGGATGATGATGAGGATGGTGGGGAGTGCAGGTGTGGGAGGAAGTGGCGCGAGGTGGGTCTCTCTCCAACAGGCTTTCACTGGAAAAAAGCCTCCCCCATCTTGTTCTTCCCTCCCCCCCGGTGAAGCAACTCTCCTCTTTCATGGCCGCGGCCGTCGTCGTCTTTGTCTCTCTCACTTCTCTTCCTCCGCCGGGACAGAAGCAGCGGCGGCGGAAAAACCACTCTCTGCTACTTCCCTTCAAACGTCCCAAGTCACCACCCAAGAAATGCTGCGGGGTACAACCTCTCTCTCTCTCTCCCCCTCACCAAATCTTCTATTTCCCTCATTTAATTCCCCAGCGCTCGATGGATTTTTTGGTAAAGTAACACGTCAAACTCTCTTATCATTTTGTCTGCTCGTTTTCTTCTTTTCACCATGAAAATGCCTTCATTGGGCACATAAAGTCTGTAAAATTCTCTCTCTCTCTCTCTCTCTCTCGTATGGCGAATGGAGATTCATTTTATCATTTTTTGGGACTGTTGACGATTCAGACGGGGAGCCTCAGCAGTGGAAGGCTGCGATAGATTTCAAGTGGATACGTGACAACAAGGAGATAGCTGCCACCAACATCAAGAAGAGGAACTCGTTGGCAAATCTTGACCTTGTGCTGGACCTCTACGATCAGTTGCTCGCTCTCCAAAAGGTTCCCTCCTTTTTGTAGACTCCGTAATCCTAGATTTCTTCCCATGAATTGCTGCATCTTGGAGAAACTTCTGTAGTTTAAGAATTTTATATACTTTCACATAATCAGTGCATGGGATGGTTTCGGCAATGTAAATGATTCCCAATGTGAGATATCTACATGTAGAGTTAGGTTTTCTCGGTACCAGGATTTTGTTCACACGACTGATGTAGTTGGGTACTAGACTCGTGACACGGAGGCGTTTGAAAACTTTGAAAACCAGTGTCATACACAAACGCATTATATTTTGGTAAACATGCATAATGGAACTAGGATGCCAAACATAGCCTTAGTAGTGTTGCCAATTTGTACTTTTTTCTGGTAATGCTTGTCACCATGTAGCTAAATTTAAATGACAGATGGCAGGAAGTTGAACGGCTTCGTGGGGAAAGGAATATCGTTGCAAACAAGATGAAAGGGAAGCTCGAGCCTTCAGCCAGGCAAGCACTTGTTGAAGAAGGTTGCTAATTATGTATTCATGTGTACGTTACATTTGATTTTTGCTTGTTCATCACCTTAGCTTTCACAGTCAGAGGTGTGCATGTGATGCACACTGCTTGCAAAACGCTTTCTTACTAGGCCTAAAATAGGTAGATAGGGTGGAGTGCCTTTTACCCAACTCTTGTTAATAACGTTCAAAAGTATGTACCCTTGCATGTACAACAATTGCAAATGATTTAGTGTTCAGCGGTTCCAAGTGTCAACATCATTCAACAAACTTAACAATCGAGAAAGAAAACATTTAAGCTTATCTAAATCAATGCTACAAATAGCATATCGGACAGTATCATACCGTATCATAAGATATGGTACGATACATATGATATCTTTATACTCTTTTAACCTATTAAAAAATAAGTACTTATTAGAAAGAAAAAGCGGTAGGAAGGCTGAAGAAGGTGGCTGTGGCATGGAGGGGTTAAAACAACCTCGGGCCTTAGAAGTTGAAAAGTGTGGTTTTTGAAAAAGCTACACCATATCATATGATCTGTGAGTGTACCATACAACATAGAGGCCGTATTGTACCCTATCATACGACAGTGTGTGATATGTCTTTATGAATTGTACATAGCGATATAGATATCTGAATTGTATCGATGCATGTTCTGATATACGATAAAATTGTATATTATCGTATGATAAGATATGTTTTTAATAACATAGGATTAAATATATAGAGAGGATGAAGTGCCTTTATTCCTACTTTTATTAATAAAGTCCAGTGGTCCAAAGCCCAAAACATAAATATTATATAGCTTATCTATTTCTCTTATCACTGTAAATTGATAATGAAGTTATAGATCTTCTTTTCCATTGAGTCATTCTCCTCCTTTCCTCCTTTTGAGTTCTTTTGCTTCTTCTTCTTCTTGTATTGCATCTATTTTTGCCTATAACTTTCTCCGATTATCATCCTAAATGGTGAAAGGCATTACTTCCTAAACTCATGCAGCCAATATGCTGAACAGTTGAAACCATGTGCATCATTCAAATCATAACATCCTCTTTGACACCTTGTTAGTTATTTCCTTTTCTGTTTATATAAGACCAGAGAGTAACATGTGATCCGTTCAACAACTAAGGCTTTTCCTCTATTAGATGGGGTTGCTATATGGATTCTTTGTTTCCATAAGGTTCGATCTTGTGCCATTCTAATAATTAACTCAACAAAATCATTCTTTGTTGTTTCTTTCCAATACTTTTTGTTGTCTTCCTCTTTTAACATATACACCGTCTAGTTTCTCAAACCTTTTTCCTGGAGCTTCTTTTGGTCGCCTTTTCACGCGTTCAAACCATCTTAAATGATTTCCTTTCATGTTATCATCTATTGGTATCACTTCCAATTTGTTTGTGATGTATTATATCTTTGTATGATCACATATCCATCTCAACATCTTTATTTTTATATCAGACATCTTTTACACTTCTTGATGATTAACTGCCCTACACATTCAGTACCATGTAATATAGTAGGTCTAATTATTGCTCTATGATATTTACCTTTCAACTTTAGTCATATCTTCTTATCACATGGAATGCCTGATGTACCTCTCTATCTTAACTTACCTGTATTAATTCTATGTGTGATATATCCATGAATTTTTCCATCGGTTTGAAAAACAAGATGTGATCCATTAATAAATCAAAACTTAATAATTACTTAAAACATACATATAGGCAAAACAACCATAAGATATTCCATTAAAAAATCTTTACCTCAAGTTCATGTATGTACAACAAAATGATAGTTCTAGTGTGAGTGCTCCATATTCCTCTTCTTGGTGTGCATGCACTAAAATGGAGCTCCAATTCCTCATGCACCAACTAGTGTGTGAGCAATTGGAGTTCAAGCACCTCACAAAAGTGTTTGAAATGATATACTGCTTGTACGAATACTATTGTTGTCTATAGTTGTATTCTTTCCCTTGTACTATTTGTAGTTGTACATCTCCTACATTGAGGGTCACACTCCTAGTTGCTTGTTTCACATTACAACACTTTGTCCCATGGTTGTATCACCTCTCTCTCTCTCTCATGCACCATGCTTTTCATCTTCATACTTCATAAGATATTTTTCATAGTCTCCAGCAGGTTTTTGGAAAAACATGAGCATTTTTCATTGTATTGCTCCTATGATGCTTAGTCAAGAAGTATCCCATGATAACTCTTCTTGCATTACAATCCGGTTATTTTCATAACTAGGCTTTCCATGGTCCCAAATCAAGTCTCTTGTTAGAGCCATTTTTTGATAATCTATATATGGAAAAGGCCCTTTAAATTGAATCTTATCTTTATTTTTTGGTGTTGGGATGTAAATCTATACTTTTTTACATGAAACACCTTTAACATCTAACTTTTACTCTTGTTTCAAGACTTTGAAGCACAAAGTAGTATAAACACGCATGTTATGATTGAGACCTATGTTATCAATAGTGGTTAGCGGGCTGCCAGCGGTTGATCCTAATATAGTGGCAGTGGGGATATAGTGGATTTAGTAATACACTTATTTATAATTTAAAAATAATATATATATATATAATGGATTCTTTAATTTCTAAAACATATTAAGAAACACGTAACCACCACATTCATAAATATGAATCAAACTAAATAAATAAATTCTAAGAAGACAAACAAAATTTCATGTGTGGCATATGCATATTGATTTGTTAAACTTAAATTAAAAAACAAAAACATAAATGTAACCAAGTTATTCTAAGAGTAAAGGAGGATAACAACAACAACTAAGCCTTTTCTCATACTAGACGGGGTCAACTACATGATTCTTTGTTTCCAGATAGCCCTATCATGTGCAATATTAGTAGTTAATTCAACTTCTTTAGTGTTTCTTTTCAATACTTTTGTTATCGTTCTCTACCTCTTTAAATACTTTCAAAATATAGTTTTTCATACCTTCTTACAGACGCTTCTTTTGATCTTCTTTCTATATGTCCAAACCATCTTAAATAATATTCTCTCATTTTATCCTCTATTGGTGCTACTCCCAATTTGTTTCTAATAATCTTATTATGTATACGGTCTTTCCTTGTATGACCACTCATCCATCTCAACATCTTCATTTCTGCCACTCAGAATCATAAAACATGGTAGGTGTAATATTACACCTGCTCTATAATATTTACCTTTTAACTTTAATGATATCCTCTTGTCACAAAGAATACCTAATGCTCCTCTCCATTTTAACCAACCTGCATTAATTCTATGCATAACGTCTTCATCAATATGAAAAATTAACAACTAAGCCTTTTCTCATACTAGACGGGGTCAGCTACATGATTCTTTGTTTCCAGATATATTAGTAGTTAATTCAACTTCTTTAGTGTTTCTTTCCAATACTTTTGTGATCGTTCTCTACCTCTTTAAATACTTTCAAAATATAGTTTTTCATACCTTCTTACATGCACTTCTTTTGATCTTCTTTCTGTATGTCCAAACCATCTTAAACAATATTCTCTCATTTTATTCTCTATTGGTGCTACTCCCAATTTGTTTCTAATAATCTTATTATGTATACGGTCTTTCCTTGTATGACCACTCATCCATCTCAACATCTTCATTTATGCCACTCAGAATCATAAAACATGGTAGGTGTAATATTACACCTGCTCTATAATATTTACCTTTTAACTTTAATGATATCCTCTTGTCACAAAGAATACCTAATGCTCCTCTCTATTTTAACCAACCTGCATTAATTCTATGCATAACATATTCATCAATATGAAAAATTGACCCTAGGTATTGAAAACTTTCCTTTGGGGGATACAATGTGTGCCAATTTTAATTTCTATGTCTTCTGAAGTAACCAAATGATCAAGCTTACATTTCATATATTTTGTCTTTGTTCTATAAGTCGGAAGCCTTTACTTTCTAATGTTTCTCTCCATAGTTCCAATTTTCTATTAACTTTTTCTTTAGACTCCTCCACTAACACAATGTCATCTTCAAATAATATACACCAAGGTATTTCATTTTGAATATATTTGTTAACTCATCAATCACCATTATAAATAAATATGGACTTAAAGTTGATCCTTGATGCAACCCAATATTAACTTCAAAGAAGTCTCATTCCTTCATGAATCCTTAAACATGTTTTTACACCATCGTACATGTCTCTTATAAGGTGTATGTATGTCAATGAGATGCCTCTTTTTTTTTCAAGGTTCTCCAAAGAACATCCCTTGATATGCTATCGTAAGCTTTTTCTAAATCAATAAATATTATGTAAAGGTCTTTCTTTTTTTCTCTAAAATGTTCTATAAGACGTCTCAAAAGGTGAATCGCTTCAATAATAGATCTACTTAGAATGAATCTAAATTGGTTCTCTGTTGTACTCGATACTTTTCTTGACCTATGTTCGATAATTCTTTTCTATAATTTCATAGTATGACTCATTAACTTGATACTCCGATAATTCACACAATTCTTGATGTCTCTCTTGTTCTTATATATGGGTATAAGTGTACTCGCTCTCCATTCCTCAGGCATCTTTTGGTTTTTCTATATTTCATTAAATAGTCTTGTGAACCAAGTGATTCCTGTATCTCCTAGGATTTTTAAAACTTCTATAGGAATATTGTTTGATCCTACAAATTTACCACCTTCATATGTTTAAGAGCCTCTTTGACTTCATTCTTTTGAATACGTTTGTAGAAATTGTTGTTTATATATTTTTCTGATTTAGTTAATTCTCCTAAACTAATAATAACATCTTTATTTTCATTAAAAGGCTTATAAAAATAGTTTTTCATCTATTTTTATATCATCATTTGCCATTAGAATTTTTTAATCTTCATCTTTAATACATCTAACAAAATTAAGATCCTTAGTTTTCTTATCTCTAGCCCTAGCTTTCCTAAAAATATCTCTTTTACCCTCTTTTGAGTTGAACTTTTTATATAATATCCTCTCAAATTTTAGCTTTTTCTTTACTTATGGCCTTTTTTGATTATTTCTTTGCTTTCTTATAAGCTTCTAAAGTTTCATTAGTTTTCTTAGCATAATGTAATTTGTAACATGCCCTCTTTGCCTTGATTTTATTTTGTACTACTTCACTCCACCACCAAGCTTCTTTTTGTGCCGGTACACCTCCCTTAGATACCCCTAATACATCTTTCGCCACTTTCCTAATATGTATAGCCATATTGTTCCACATATCACAGGGTGTACCAACATAGTTCCAAGCATCTCTTTTAAGGACTTTTTGTTAAAATATATCTTCTTTCTCGCTTTTGAGGTTCCACCGTTTAGTCCGAATAGCTCGATGCACTCTTTTCTTCTTTGTCCACTTTTTTACCTCTAAATCTATAACTAAAAGTCGATATTGGGTGATTAAGCTTTCTCCTTGGATTACCTTGTAATCTTTACAACACGATCTATCTTTTTTCCTATAAACACAATAATCAATTTATATTTGTGATAAGCCACTCTTATAAGTAATTAAATGTTTATCTCATTTTTTTCAAAGATTGTATCGAACATAAAGAGATCAAATGCCTTACCAAAATTTAAAATCTCCCTCCCTTTCTCGTTTATGTCCCCAAAACCATAATTTTCATGAATACTTTGATATCTTAATGCCTCTTTACTGACATGTAGAAGGATTAAAAGGAACTAATATATTATACTTGCTCAAGTGTGGTGACTGTGATCCAATCTAATTTGAGTAATATCCATTTAAAAATAATGTTATGGCAGAGAAAAAATGTCCTTTATTTCATAATTGCTAGCATATCATTTTCTAATGGAAAGGATGGCCTAATGAACTTTGAGATAATTTTTCTCGTTGTTTTGAAAGGATATAACAGATTTAGTGGTCCACTATCATTTATGATTAAAAATTAATATATATATATATATATAATGGATTCTCTAATTTTTTAAAATATCAAGAAACATATAACCACCACGTTCTAGCCGACCCCATCTAGAATGGAAAAAGACTTAGTTATTGTTGTATATAACTGCCACAATCATAATAATGAATGTAGCTAAATAAACACATGTTATACATACAAACAATAAATACCATGTGATATATACATATGTAGCAGACAAGATGATAATGTTGAATGTGTAAGAAATTATCGATATTCATATTTGGAAGCTGCTCGATAATATATCATCAAGTGTCAAACCAATAAGTCAAGAACAAGGCAATATCACAAATCAAGTTGAATGTCAAAGGGCTGCAATTACAACTTTATTTATTGATGAAGTAAGACTATTTATAAAGTATAATATACAACATTTACATTATGGAGAAGAAAGAAGAGAGGAGCTGCCCAACGGCTACTTGAACTAGCCGTTGGGGGCCATCATTACTAAGTGGCCCTGACCCTGGTTAGGGCAGTTAGTCCAAGTTCGACGGGCCCTAGTGGCCCGTCTCCTATTACAATTCAGCTTTAACACCCTCCCTCGAACTTATGATGTATATACCGAAAGTTTGTCTAAAAAGATCATAAATCAAATAGATTTCAATTCTTGTGTTTGCTTGTGACAAGAATTTCTATAACAATAGTATCCAAGTTACCACAAATTCTTTCGAAATAGCTCCAGATCATCTTTTCACAATCAAGGTATCAATTCAATTTTCATTCTCCATGAAGATCAATTAAATATTAATGCAAACATTTGCTCAATCTTTGAAACCAATAAGACAATTTATGATATATAATCCAAAAGTAAACAAAAATGAGTCAAATAAGTTCATGAAGTTGATTTGCTCTAATTCAAGAAAGTCATTTGATAGAAAATATTGATATCATCCAAATAGGATTGCTTATTATAACAAATATGTTTATAAATTAATACAAACTTGTGATATTGTAAGGAAACCTTGGTATATCAAACAAACTTTTTAAGGCAAAACTCAAAAACTTAAGTCAAACAAGCTTTTTAAGGTTAAGTTTGAAACCCATCAAGTCAAATAAGCTTTAAGGCTAAGCTCAAACCCGAGTTTTAAGTAAAAGCTTGAATCCAAACAAGCTTTTTAAGGCAAAACTCAAAACCTTCGAATCAAACAAGCTTTTTAAGGCAAAACTCAAAACCTTCTAACCAAACAAACTTTTTAAGGTTCAGTTAAAAACCCGAGTTTTGAGGATAAACTCAAACCCTAACAACCCTTCATAGGTACCATTCCCAAGGCCTTTAAATATCCTTTAAACTCAAACCCTAACAAGCCTTTCAAACTTTTTAAACAGGCAAATTGGATTGGGTTGATGGATCAACCCACATTGTATGCTAACAGAAACTTAGCGGGCCACTATAGTGGTCCGTGATAGCACCACTAACAGCATTAACACACTGTTTGCACTACAGCCGTTAAAAGGGCACTGTTATATTATAACGCCCATGAAACCACAAATACACTATAGTGCACTATAGCGGAAGCTATAGCGTGCTATTAACTACATAGATTGAGACATAAGAACATCAGGGAGGGCTTGGTTTTGAACAAGCCTCATTTTTTGGAGATGATTTTTTGAGATATTAGAGAAGACAAAGGGAAAGTTTGGGAGGCCAAGATAAGTTTGAAGTAACCCCTCTTGCCTTAAATAGGGTTGAAAATGTTGCAGGTGGGAATTTTCATTGCTGGAGAGCTTTTAAACGACAAGATTAACTTGTAATGATACATTGTGTTTTATACGATATATACTAGCCATATAACATATAATATGACCAAATAAATGTGCAAGACGATGAAGACCTAAATCGTATCAATCCCGATCTCAATACTATGATATAGCATATCATAGCTATAGTATCATATGATACAACGACTATCAGTATAGAGTGGTAGCATCACATACTCTGTTAGTGAAATAAGTAGCAAATATTCCAATATGCTGTTGCATGGCTATAAGTCTATGATGCACGGAAACGTCTGGGAGGCGAATGTCCCTTTCTCAACGCTATAAGAAGAAAACAATGAAATCCCGAAGAAACATTTTGGCTTCTTAAAAAGTTTATATAAAAAAGCAGCTTCCCCAATCACATGTGCTCTGATTGCTTAGTTGGTCAGAGCACCTATTCTCTAAGAGAGAGATCTTCAGTTCAACCTCAATGAGAGCATTTCATGTTATTTTTACCATTTATTTATTTTGCATTCTAAGGATGCATTTTCTATATATATATATATATATATATTACTGTCTTCCTACTTCTTAATTTTTGGAAATTCCTGTTTCTGTTTCCGTGCAAAATAGGCTATAATGGGTGCTGATGATTTCAAATTTATTGGTTCAAAGCAGTTTTTATGTTCAACACTATAAAATTGGAATACTTTTGGTGATACGTTTTAGTTGTAATGTTTTCTCTGGTTTTAGAGATGATGTTGATGTGAATTCAGGAAAGAATCTCAAGGAGGGACTGTTGGCTCTTGAGGAAAACCTGGTACAACTCTCTGATAAACTGCAAAGAGAAGCCCAATGCATACCAAACCTTACCCACCCTGATGTACCAATTGGTGGAGAAGATCAATCTGCTATAAGGAAGATGGTATAGGAACTCTTGTTCTTTACCTATCTTTCAGTTTGGTGCTAACATTTCCTAAAAGTAAGCTACATGCATTCTCCTATTTCAGGTTGGATGTCCACAGGAATTTACCTTCCCGATCAAAGATCATGTTCAGCTTGGAAAAGAGCTTGACCTATTTGATTTTGATGCGGCTGCTGATGTATGTTGTTCTGGGCTTATTGTACAATCATGCAACTATTTTATCTCTCCCCTTCCCTGACCCTTTTTTCCCTTAAAACTTGCCTTGTCATATAATATATTGCCCACACTGGCATTACGCAAGAACCTTCTTGCTCCTGTAAAGGGAAACATAACTCTTGAGGTATATATGACATGTATTATACCATATTTTGGCATTATCTAGTGGAAATTCATGATGTCTTAGTCTGACAGCTGATCTTTCTGCCAGATTAATCCTTCACATCCTAAATCTTCAGCTTATGTTTCCTTCCCACTTTCCCAGGAAAAAGGTCCCAACTTTCTGTTGGACTGACATTTTTGGGCGTCTTTTCTGTATCCATGTACACAGCCAGCATATGTGCTAAAGGCAGAGAAGCTGTTTTTTCCTGTTCTTTTCTTGGTTTTTGTGTATGATGTTTGTACAAGACTTGAATAGCTTTAATAGGGATGAAATGCAGTTTAGATTGATTAAGAAAGATGGGTTAGATCAGTCTATGACCTAACCGTTCCTAGATTATGGTAATAGCAAAAGGAGAAGTCCTGAGGGTGGACTGCTTAACCGGTCTAGATAGAGATCGATAAGAATAGGGATATCAATCCTTATTCAGGAACCAGGAAAAACTCCAGAACCATCACTTTTATTTATATTAGCAATGATACTTGAAGCAGAATTTCTTTTAATATTAATCAAGAAATATTAAGCGATTAAATTAAGAAGTTTCATTATTGATGGATTCTCCTACGAACATTCTTACTTATTACCCGTCTTCTGAGGAACAGTGGTTCTAAAGAGTTTGATTTTCCATGCAACTTTGACTATTTTAACTTGCATATTTACTTGTGTGTGTGCTTTCTCTCATGGTAACGGTTTTCTTTGTTTTGGCTTTTATCACTAGGTAAGTGGCTCAAAGTTTTATTACCTGAAGAATGAAGCAGTTTTACTGGAAATGGCTCTTGTCAACTGGGCACTTTCAGAAGCAATGAAAAGAGGTTTTATGCCTCTAATTACCCCTGAGATCATCCGGTCCTCTGTAGTTGAAAAGTGTGGTTTCCAACCACGAGGACAAAATACTCAGGTATGTAATATTTTATTCCCATTGAGATCATTCCTTTAGTCACTTTCAAAACCTTTTCTCCTCACTAGATGCAAGCTGCTGGTCAGTCAGCACTGACTGAAGAACATAAAATCTGAATGTAGGACCAGTATGGCAGAATCTGGCCACTTCAAAGTGGTCCCTTTTAGCAAATTATGGTTTTCTCATCTTCAGCTAGTTCCAGTTGTTTCTTATAAAAGTACCAAATTGCTGTCTCTCTCTCTCTCTGTGTATGTGCGTGTGTGCATGATTATGTCTTAGTGTGCATGTGAGATTCTACTCTGCTCTGGGACCTCCTTATCTTGGTAGTTTCTAGTAATTAGCAATTGAACCTTTTTTGATCCAGCACGTGGTGATATGTTTCAAATGTAAAACTTTATGAGGCTGGTAAGCTTGATTTTTAAGGCAAGCCAGTTTTACTACAAATGCTATTCTCTCTCCCTCTCTCACATACACGCACTCACTCACTCACACATAATGGTTTCTTCTTACAAAGGGGTGTCAATGAGTCACATTTGATCCAAACCCTATCCATGCAAATCTGATAGGGTCAAGATTTGGTAATAAAAGGAAGTTTTAACGAGTCAGACCTAGGTTGGATTCACTTAAGGTCGGTATTAACCTCTTGCCAATTCTACCGTGAAAAGAAAAATACTTGGATCTTATAAGAAAAGGCTAATAGTGCCTTCACCATGCTATGAAAAACGTTCATCCTTTTGTGTTTTACATGGAATGTTTTTTTACAACAACAACAACTAAGCCTTTTTCCATACTAGACGGGGTCGGCTACACGGATTCTTTGTTTCCACAGATCCCTATCGTGTGCCATGTTAGGAGTTAACTCGCAATAAGCTAGATCATTCTTTATTGTTTCTTTCCAACACTTTTGTGGTTGTCCTCTACCTCTTTTAATACTTTCCAAATTTAGTTTTTCTAACCTTCTTACAGGTTCTTCTTTTGATCTTCTTTCTATATGTCCAAACCATCTTAAACGATATTCTCTCATTTTATCCTCTATTGGTGCCACTCCTAATTTGTTTCTAATAACCTCATTATGTATACGGTCTTTTCTTGTATGACCACTCATCATCTCAACATCTTCATTTCTGTCACAAACATCTTTTGTACATGTTGATGATTAACTGCCCAACACTCAGAACCATAAAACATGGCAAGCCTAATGGCTGCTCTATAAGCCTCTTTGACTTCATCCTTTTGAATACGTCGATAGAAATTATGGTTTATATACTTTTCTGATTTGGCTAACTCTCCTAAGCTAATACTAACATCTTTATTTTCATTAAAAAGATTATAAAAATAGTTTTTCCATCTATTTCTTATATCATCATTTGCCATTAGAATTTTTTCATCCTCATCTTTGATGCATCTAACATAATTAAGATATTTAGTTTTCTTATCTCTAGCCTTAGTTATCCTAAAAATATCTCTTTCACCCTCTTTTGAGTTAGAGTTTTTTATATAAGTCCTCCCAAATTTTAGCTTTTGCTTCACTCACGGCCTTTTTCACTTCCTTCTTTGCTTTCTTATAACCCTCTAAAGTTTCATTAGTTTTCTTAGCATAATGTAATTTGTAACATGCCCTCTTTGCCTTGATTTTATTTTGTACTACTTCACTCCACCACCAAGCTTCTTTTTGTGGTGGTACACCTCCCTTAGATATCCCTAACACATCTTTCATCACTTCCCTAATATATATAGCCATATTGTTCCACATATCACAGGGTGTACCAACATAATTCCAAACATCTCCTTGAAGGACTTTCTGGTTAAATATATCTTCTTTCTCGCTTTTGAGGTTCCACCATTTAGTCTGAATAGCTCGATGCACTCTTTTCTTCTTTGTTGATTTTTTTATTTGTAAATCCATAATTAAAAGTCGATGTTGGGTGGTTAAGCTTTCTCCTGCAATTACCTTGCAATCTTTACAACACGCTCTATCTTTTTTTCTATGAATAAAGTAATCAATTTGTGTTTGTGATAAGCCACTCTTATAAGTAATTAAATGTTCATCTCGTTTTTTGAAGATTGTATTGACTATAAAGAGATCAAATGCCATAGCAAAATTTAAAATCTCCCTACCATCCTCATTTATATCCCGAAAACCAAAGTTTCCATGAATCCCTTGATATCCTAATGCCTCTTTACCGACATGTCCATTTAAGTCTCCTCCTAAACAAATCATCTTCCTTTGTGGAATCTTTTGAATCACCTTATCTAACTCTTCCCAAAAAGTTGTCTTTTTATACTATCTTCTAGTCATACTTGGGGTGCGCAAGCACAAACTATATTCAAAACCTCTGTTCCTAACACTAATTTCACTGTCATGATACGGTCACCATATCGTTGTATGTTTACTACACTATCCTTTAAATCTTTATTTATGATAATACCAACTCCGTTTCAAGCCTTTTCTTTACCTCAGTGTCATAATTTAAAACCTGTATCCTCTGTCTCCTTTGCTTTTTCTCCAATCCTTTTTGTCTCTTGTGAACATAGAATATGAATCTTTCTCCGAATCATAGTATCTACCACCTCCATTAGCTTACTAGATAATGTTCCGATATTCCAAGAACCAATACTAATCTTATTTTCTAGGACTAGCTTCCTTACCCCCTGCATCCGTCCATATTCAAAATACAGAGACCCTCTCTGAAAATTTTTCACTACATTAGGGCGGCAATGTAGTGGGACTAACTTCTTTACCCACACCCGTTCATGATGTGGGCACCCTCTCTGCAATTGATTCACTACATTCGGGCGAAAATGTAGTGGCCCTTGCTTATTTATTACTGCATTCGGGCTCTGCAGCACGTCGCTAGGCGGGGATGCCTCAAAGCAATGCTCATAATTTTTGTAATCCATGTTATAAAAATCCGACGAAGTTTTACGCTGGTTGTCGGAAGCCTAACACAACCCTCCTCCTTTATCTAGGTTTGGGACCCGCAATGCAAGGGTGATCCCTTACGTGGGCGGACTTTTTACATGGAATGTTTTGAATCCTAATATTTGAACTTATGTTAATCCGGGTTTGGTGTGCATAAAACTCAGCTTATTGATAACCCTAGTAACATAGTTCATTAATTATTTTGGTTTGGCATGGTAGATCCATTAGTTTCAATATTTTTAGTTGATGTGATCTGTGTTAGAAACTTGAAACTTATTTGATGTTACGTTTTGTTGTTTAAAGGAGTCTCGATGAGTCGAGGCTCATTGTAAAGAAAGTGCGTTAATGTTATGATCCTCACCTATGGGAGAGGAACCTCCCAAAATAAGTATCTCAATTAAGGACATCCATTTACTACTAAAGTTAATACCAGACCATTGAAATCAATTATTGGTGATTCAGTAACATTATAATACAACAACAAACAACAACAACTAAGCTTTTTCCCATACTAGACGGGGTCGGCTACATGGATTCTTTATTTCCACATAGCCCTATCATGTGTCATGTTAGCAGTTAACTCATAATAAGCTAGATCATTCTTTATTATTTCTTTCCAACACTTTTGTGGTCGTCCTCTACCTCTTTTAATACTTTCAAAATCTAGCTTTTCATACCTTCTTACAGGTTCTTCTTTTGATCTTCTTTCTATATGTCCAAATCACCTTAAACAATATTCTCTCATTTTATCCTCTATTAGTGCCACACATAATTTATTTTTAATAACCTCATTATGTATACAGTCTTTTCTTGTATGACCACTCATCCATCTCAACATCTTCATTTCTGTCACAAACATCTTTTGTACATGTTGATGATTAACTGCCCAACACTCAAAACCATAAATTATGGCAGGTCTAATTGCTGCTCTATAATATTTAGCTTTTAACTTTAATGGTATCTTCTTATCACAAAGAATACTTGATGCCCGTCTCCATTTTAACCAACCAACATTAATTCTATGCATAACATCTTCATTAATTTTTCTATCACTCTGAAAAATTGACCCTAGGTGTTTAAAACTTTTCTTTTGGGGGATGCAATGTGTGTCAATTTTAATTTCTATATCCTTTAAAGTAACCAAATGATCAAGCTTACATTCGATATACTCTGTCTTTGTTCTACTAAGTCGGAAGCCTTTACTTTCTAATGTTTCTCTCCATAAATAACATACACCATTACAAATAACAAGGTACTTCATCTTGAACATGTTTCGTTAACTCATCAATCACCATTATAAGTATAGACTTAAAGTTGATCCTTTATGTAACCCAATATTAACTTCAAAGAAGTCTGTCATTCCTTCATGAGTCCTCACACATGTTTTTGCACCATCATACATGTCTTTTATAAGGTTTATATATGTCAATAGGATGCCTCTTTTTTCTAAGGTTCTCCAAAGAACCTCCCTCGGTACCCTATTGTAAGCTTTTTCTGGACCAATAAATATCATGTGAAGGGCTTTTTTTTTTTCCTTTAAAATGTTTCATAAGACGTCTCAAATAGTGAACCGTTTCAATAGTAGATTTGCGTGATATGAATCCAAATTGGTTCTTTGTTGTACTCGATACTTGTCTTAACCTACGTTCGATAATTCTTTCCCACAATTTCATAGTATGGCTCATTAACTTGATACTCCGATAATTCGCATAATTTTGAATGTCTCCCTTGTTCTTATATATGGGTATAAGTGTACTCGCTCTCCATTCCTTAAGGCATCTTTTGGTTTCTCCTTATTTCATTAAATAGTCTTCTGAGCCAAGTGATTCCTGTTTTTCCTAGGATTTTCCAAACTTCTATAGGAATATTGTCTAGTCCTACCGATTTACCACCCTTCATATGTTTAAGAGCCTCTTTGACTTCATTCTTTTGAATATGTCGGTAGAAATTGTGGTTTATATAATTTTCTTATTTAGTTAACTCTCTTAAGCTAATACTAACATCTTTATTTTCATTAAAAAGCTTATAAAAATAGTTTTTCCATCTATTTCTTATATCAACATTTGCCACTAGAATTTTTTCATCCTCGTCTTTGATGCATCTAACATAATTAAGATCTTTATTTTCTTATCTCTAACTCTAACTATCCTAAAAATATCTCCTTGACCCTCTTTTGAGTTGAGTTTTTTAATATAAATCCTCTCAAATTTTAGCTTTTGCTTCACTCACGGCCTTTTTCGCTTCCTTCTTTGCTTTCTTATAACCCTCTAAAGTTTCATTAGTTTTCTTAGCATAATGTAATTTGTAACATGCCCTCTTTGCCTTGATTTTATTTTGTACTACTTCACTCCACCACCAAGCTTCTTTTTGTGGTGGTACACCTCCCTTAGATATCCCTAACACATCTTTCACCACTTTTCTAATATGTATAGCCATATTGCTCCACATATCACAAGGTGTACCAACATAATTCCAAGATTCTTCTTGAAGGACTTTCTGTTTAAATATATCTTCTTTCTTGCTTTTGAGGTTCCACCATTTAGTCCGAATAGCTCGATGCACTCTTTTCTTCTTTGTCGATTTTTTTGTTTGTAATTCCATAACTAAAAGTCGATGTTGGGTGATTAAGCTTTCTCCTGGAATTACCTTGCAATCTTTACAATACGCTCTATCTTTTTTTCTACAAATAAAGTAATCAATTTGTGTTTGTGATAAGCTACTCTTATAAGTAATTAAATGTTCATCTTGTTTTTGAAGATTGTATTGACTATAAAGAGATCAAATGCCATAGCAAAATTTAAAATCTCCCTACCTTCCTCATTTATATCCCCAAAACCAAAGTTTCTATGAATACCAGAGTACCATAATTTAAATCTTTATTTATGATAATACCAACTCTGTTTTGAGCCTTTTTTAAAACCTATATCCTCAATCTCCTTTGCTTTTTCTCCAACCCACTTTGTCTCTTGTAAACATAGAATATGAATCTTTCTCCGAATCATAGTATCTACCTCCTTTATTAGCTTATTGATATGAATCTTTCTTCGAATCATAGTATCTACCACCTTCATTATCTTACCATATAATGTTCCGATATTCCAAGAACCAATACGGATCTTATTATCTAGGACTAGCATCCTTATCCTCCGCATTCGTCCATATTGAAAATGCGGCTATATTCAGGCGACAATGTAGCGGAATTAACTTCTTTATCGACACCCATCCATTATGTGGGAACCCTTTTTGCAATTGATTCACTACATTCGGGCGAAAATGTAATTGCCCTTACTTACTTTTCACACTGCATTAAGGCTCTACAACGCGTCACTAGGCGGGAACACCCCAATGCAATACTCATAATTTGTGTAATCCATGGTATAAAAATTCGACGAAGTTTTATGTTGGTTGTTATAAGCCTAACAAACCCTCCTCCTTTATCCGGGCTTGGGACATGCCATGCAAGAGTGATCCCTTACGTGGGCGGAATTATTCAGAAACATTATAATATATAGGAAAAATCTATTCATGGTTTATAACATATGCCACATGTGCAGTGGTGGACCCAAGATCTTTTTTGGGGTGAGACCCACTAAATGTGCTCCAACAACTTACAAATTCATTGAAAAACAATTTCTTAATAATACTTTTAACATCTTTGGTTTTATAATGTAATGATGTGTATTACAATAATAAATCCTAACAATTTAAACATAATTTTTTTTACGACTAAGATGAGCTTTGTTGACATGGAAATTAAGAATGACACTCATGGAATCCTTGATAGGATCAATTTTTCAAAGTAATAGGAGAAATCAATAGAGATGCCACATAAAATTAATGGAGGTTGGTTGAAATAGAGAGATGCATCATATAAGGCAAGAAGATACTATTAAAGTTGAAAGGTAAATATTATAGAGCAACAATTAAACTCATTATATTATCTGGTATTGAATATCAGTTAGTTAATCATCAACATGTGAAAAAAATTTCTGTGGTACAATGAAGACATGTGATCATACAAGAAAGAACTGTGACAAATTGGAAGTGGTACCAATAGATGATAAAATAAGAGAAAATCATTTAAAATAATGTGGATAGATGGTAAGAAGGTGAGAAACTACTACAACTAAGCTTTTCCCATACTAGATGGGGTCGGCTACATGGATTCTTTGTTTTTGTAGAGTCCACATTAAGTCCGACAAAGTTTTACACTGACTGTCGAAAGCCGAACGCAACCCTCCTCCTTTATCCGGGCTTGGGACCAACCATACTAGGTGTGAGAAACTAAATGGTGAAAATGTTAAAAGAGGAAGAGGAAGGCTACAAAAGTGTTGGAGAACAATCTAGTTTTTGTTGAGTTAACTCTTAGCATAACACATGATTGAACTTTACGAAAACAAAAAATTGATGTAACCAACAACATCTAGTATTGGAAAGGCTTAGTTATTGTTGTTGTGGACCAAGATAAGAGCTTCGGAACACAATATCATAGCAAATTTTGATGAGCAGCTCCATCACAAAAACTTGAAGCAAACTTTCTGGGTGATAGAGAGCTGAAAAATGTCAAGTCATAATGCATCACAAAATGACCATAAATCATGTTTTCCCATACCTTTACTGAACTAACGGTTGTCAACAGATAAGTCCTGATATTATGGTCGATCAACTACTAGAAATCAAGATATACCACATGATTACTTCTTACTTCCACAAATCAATAAAAATTGTGGACGACCTTTGATCCTTCAAATCTAACAAAAAGCACCAAATTTTCATCATCAATTCAAAACTCCAAAGTTTTTGAACCACATCCATATTGAACCACCATTACAGGTCTGAGGTTTGACTCTTTAACCATAACTTTATTCAACATCTGAAAAGAACAGAATTTGCTTCATATCCCCCCCCAAAAAGGTGTGGAATTCAATATTATTCATCATAAAAAAAATCTTTTCAACCGTTTCTACTCATCAAAGAACCGTCTTATTGAAAATTTAACGTTGGAATAGCTTGCACATGTAATTGGTAACTGAAACTCAGCAAAATCCCACATTCTCCAAAGGGTTAAACAAACTATAGAAATTTGAAAATTTAAATATGGGGATTAGGATTGGGGATACTGCAACTGCAGAAATCTTGGGTGTTAGTACAATCATATAGTGTACAGATTGTATATAGTTTTATACTATGATGCATATGTACTTCATTTATGCTAGAACCAGTACCGGCTACACACCTTGTACCAATACACCTGGGTAAGGTTGATTACGAGTTTCAAAAGTTCGTAACTACAAGTTTTTTAGAAATTTGTTATGAATGGATCAAGTAACTCATATCGATATGAGTCAATTTGATTAAAAACCCATATCTGTTATGTTTTAACGTTGATACTATTTGTTATGAAATTTAATTATAACAGAAACCAATCCTTGTAGCTTCTGCCTGAGCTTCCAAAGATAAAGATTGTCATATGATATAACCTTTTTGTTTTAGATGTCATGTTTCTTTCTGGACTTATATGTTATGTTAAATTTCTTATGCTTAAATTTAATGACTTTACATCATGTTGTTATATTTGATATTGTGCAATTTCAATTTCTTATATATATATATATATATATGTGCATACATTTTTTTATATTTTCATATGGTGGCATGCTTGTACATTAGATATATATTTTTTAATTTATTGTATTTCATACCTGTACCCATACTGGATACCAGTACCTATGCAATGTAGGTTTTATATAACTGATAATATTTTTTTAAATTAAATTTTCATAAGATATTGTTCCTAGATAAGGTAATAATCAGTTGACACTAATATGATGACGGTTGCATGTCAGTAGTCGTTGGATCCTCTTGGATCAAATGGTTATAGGTTTACTTCTGTTATCAACGTCATGTCTAAAAATGCTTCATTGGCATTGGGGGTTGGATCCGGCTCCTTCCCCAGAGAGAGAGAGAGAGAGAGAGAATATTAGTTCTTGAAATCAGCTACTTGTACTTCATTTTCCCTATGCATATATAATCTAGCTGGCCATTCATATTCAACTCAGTCTAGTTATTGATGAGAATTATGTAGCATTCTGTTCTTGAATAGGTTTATTCCATTGAAGGAAGTGATCAATGTCTCATTGGAACTGCAGAGATACCAGTAGGGGGGATCCATATGGATTCTATCCTTTCTGAATCTCAGTTGCCTTTGAAGTATGTAGCCTTCTCACATTGTTTTCGTACTGAAGCTGGTGCTTCTGGCACTGCAACAAGGTACACATTTGTCTAAAGAATTGATTAACGTCCATTTAGATTAACTATGAAGTCATGCTGCATGCCGTCTTCAATATTGAATTCATTGACAATGTCAAAACTCTTCCAGGGGTCTTTACCGAGTTCACCAATTCAGCAAGGTTGAGCTGTTTATCTTGTGTCGACCAGAGGAAAGCGATTTCTACCATGAAGAGTTGATCAAAATTGAGGAGGAACTCTTTTCTTCTCTTGGCTTGCATTTCAAGTAATTATAATCTCATAGTGCAAATGTAAAATCTCCTATTTATTTATATTCAAAATCTGCCATCTTGCATTTCAAGTAATTATAATCTCATAGTGCAAATATGAAATATCCTATTTAGTTATTTCCAAAATCCGCTATCAATGTTGGTGTTATGGTTTTCTTTAGCCTGCATTTGCGGTGGTGTGGCATCCATGGTTGAACTCTTCATGAAGTATCATAGGAAATGAGATTCCTATCTATTTAATGTCCTCGTTGTTCTTCTAAATACCTGTACATAGTAGCTCTAATGTTAGCAAGGGCAAGGATTCTTATCTAAAGTTCTCAATACCTAGTAAAATTTAGTATTCTTTTTGTTCTGCAAAGGTCAAAGGTTTGAGTTAGTTTTGAATGGAGCGTGTATTTATGGCTTTTCCATGTAATTGCAAATGCTTGAATTTTCACTACCAACTAATTCTGCAATTTAACTGTTGGTTGAAACTCTGTGCAGGGTCCTGGACATGGCCACAGAGGATCTAGGTGCACCTGCCTATCGTAAATTTGACATTGAGGCATGGATGCCAGGACTGGGACGCTACGGAGAGGTACTTGGCTTCCACTTACTTTTTTTTTTCTCGACTTTTCCTCTTTTCTGAAAGCTTTATCTGCAAGCGAGATTGGATTTGGAAAGTTTGCAAAAACTAGGGATGGATTTGGAAAATGCCCTATTAATGATAAAGTAGCAGGAAAAAGGGGAAGCAGACCTAACTCACAAGTCACAAGTAGAGGGCGAAAAGCATCGATCCACCAATTCCATGTTGAGTTATCAAATGTTCAGGGATTTATGAAGTCGGCCTTGGATTGTTAGTTTGACTAACTTGGTCTAACTTTAGTCCAGATTGCAGAGTCTAGGTATTGATAGAACCTGAATGACCCAACTAATCTATGAAAAATTGGAACAAAGACTATGGCCTGATTCTCATTCTCACAAGAAATTTATACGTTTGACTGGTATGCAGATATCAAGTGCATCCAACTGTACCGACTACCAAAGTCGAAGACTAGGAATCCGGTACCGACCATCCCCGCCGGAGAGCTCACTACCACCACATGCCAGGAAGGGGAAATCCAGTGCCAGGCCGACACAGTTTCTGCACACCCTTAATGCAACTGCCTGTGCTGTACCGCGAATGATAATATGTCTCTTGGAGAATTTTCAGCAGGGAGATGGTTCGGTAGTCATTCCGCAAGCGTTGAGGTCATTCACTGGGATTGATGTTATTTCTCCTAAGCCAAAATGAAAGTGCTGGTAGTTGATACTCTTACTTTTGGCCTTGATGATACCCTTCTACGTCATTTGAGAATATGATATGAAGAGTCTTGTTCCCCAGAAGCGCTCATTTGTGCAACCAAACCATCTGTTTTGAAATATTCTTAATATAAATCTTTTTTGTTCGTACACATGCATGCGCGCACATTTGAGACTGCTGCAAGCTACAATTGGCAATACTTAAACCATGTCCAAGATAGCAATGAAACTCCTGACGGTGCAGTTCGACACTTCATGTAGCTGGTCCATGAAAGTAGACATGTCTGCTTCTGTGTAAACTGAAACCGATGGTTTGAAACCGCTAGTTGCTGTTTTTTTGAAGTCGTCAACCATAACGGAACTGGGTTTAACTTGATTCCATCTAAAATTCATAACCATCAATAGGATTACAGTTTCCGTTTAGATAAAAAAGTTGAAGGGTAAAAAAACACTCTGAAGAGTATACTTGAACGGGTGGTTGAATCGATTGTTCCGGTTCTGTGCAAGGTTGGACCATAGCCAAACCGGGGAGCCCTTGGTTTGACAAAATGTGATAATTTGCTACCTAACTCCTACAAAAGGATATTAACAACTACATAGGAAGAGATGGCCCAAACCCTTGTTCAAGTTTTCGAAGTCCTAGAGGTGGAGCGCTGGTAACCAGATCATGTGGCGAGGTCAAGGCATGAAGTAGTCACCGCTGCTTTTCTCACCATGACCACCACTTCATTTTACTAGATTCAGACATAAAATTGACAGCCATCACAAGAGAACCAAAGAGAATTCAGCAATGATTTTGAGAGAGAGACGCATAGCTTGAGGAGTTGCTATTGAAATGAAATGAAACAAGTGACGGGGGACCTAGAAACTTTTCGCGGGTAAGAGATGAAATTTCGGCGAGGCTGTCCATATAATCTTTTTAAAAGTCAAGCTGCTTGGCTAGATTTTTCTTTTCTCAAAATAATTTCTGTGAGCACCCAGAGCGAGCTCAACGGCAGGACGCTGTAGCACCATCGTTGCTAGTGGGGAGTTCGATTCCCGGAGGGTGCATGCGTGTTGCTTCAGCCTCCTCTTGTAACAAAATAATAACAATAATAATTTTTGTGAAACAACCGCCTCACCTCGCCCATGAATAGGTATGCCACTGATTTCAAAAATAAAATTCTGCAAATAGGAGCCAGTCTTCAATTTGCTGTCGCCACGAGGAGTCAAATATGAATCCGTTCAACCATGAACAACCTCAGATGACCATTCTTTTCCACAGTAGCATAAAAGAGCAGAATGTAAGATGCAGACTGATATGCTCTCAGTTCTCCGACGTAACAGCCGATAAGTTTGTTTTATGAGATTCAAAATGAATGGAAGATCAAAGACATTCTCAAATCGTTCAACGAATCAATCTGGCATATGAAAACCTTCTCAATCGAAAACCAGTTTCTTTAGAGCAAAGCTTATAAACGAATATGGAACCACATGAAGGAAGAATGCACAATACTGAAACACGTATTAGTTTGTATACACAGTAGCCCAACTGAATATCTCCAGTTTACTCGAATGCATCTCGTGCCTCGTACTCCACTGCAGACATGCTTCACCGTATATACGGAGATCCTGTCAAAGGCGACGACGAAACAGTGATCCGGACACATAGATGGTGTGGCTATGCAGGAGGCGGATCGACTTCAGATTTGTTCATATGCTCCAAAAGGGAAACTACTTTCCGTTTGGCTCTTGCTGTGCTAGTGCCACTATCAACCACTTCCTTCAAAGCTTCTTCCGCCCCTTCCTGACGAGCAACCGTTAAGTTCTGTGCACTGCTTGTGGAGAGGCCATGTAGCACAGCAACGGCATTTTCCCTGTTGCGTGGTGAACCTGTTTTGAGGACGTCCACTAGAACCGGAATCGTCTCCTCTTGCCCGATCGCAGACTTGCCATCTGGACTTCCAACAAGGAGCGCCATTACAGTCGGAGCTTCATCCATCATTCCGGAACTCACATCCTTGAGCAATGCCATTAAATGTTTCAGAATTCCAGACTTTACAGCTATCACCTTGTTCGCTGAAGCAATCGAGAAGTTAAAAAGAGCTGTGGCAGCATCTTTCTTCCCCCGGTGGCTCCCTTGCGAGAGCAAGTCCACCAATGCTGGGATCGCTCCGGCTGCGCCGATTTCCACTTTGTAGCCATCAACCACAGAGACTGAATAGTGTAGCGGCAGCATTCTCCCTTGCTTCCATTCTTCAATTCCCCAACTATGTGGAGCAATGCCCCTTCCGCAACTATGGTTCCTTTGTTGTTCTCATTAATTGAAAGGTTAAGAAGCGCAGTCACTGCATGCTCCTGTGTCCTCGCATCTGAAGACGAGAGTAGCTGAACTAGCAAGGGTATTGCTCCTGTTATCAGCATTTCTCTTAGCTAGCAACCTTAGTTCACCGGCAGCAGCTCTTTGATCCTCTGGTTTTGCACTTGATAATCGGTTTAAGAGATGAGCTATATCGGCTCTACTGCATTCGAATACACGTCCACCCAATCTTCCAGCCTTGAGATTTGCTGATCGCTCTGGCAGCTTGATGCCATTGGTCTCGCACCATTGAACAATCAAACTCCTCAAAGCAAAATTAGGAGTTAGAAGAGTGTGAGGTAGCGGAACCTGAGTTTTGGGGCAGGTCTTATGTCCATCAGCTAGCCATTTCTCAATGCAAGCACGTTCATATGTCAGCAAGATAAATGAACCAAAAGAATACTATTTTCTACAAGTCGCTCATATCCGAAATCTTTTGAAACTATAGTCGCTTGACTTTGCTAGTGCAACTACAGTTGCTTGTGTATCCCCTGCAAACTGAAGTCATTTAGAAACAGAAAACAGAGGTCAAACCTGCCCTGTTGCAACAATGACAGGGTCTCGCATTAACTCGAGGCATATTGGGCAGTGAACTCGTCTGGGATGACAGGTGCTCTGGTGTTGTTCCATGAGCTTCTCTCACCATTGGAGGCATCAAAGCTAGACAATGTAAAGCCAGCCAACTTACTGAGAAAGTCTGCGATTTGGTGCAAATGTGACTGCCTAATTCATGCCTTCTTCTTTGTTGAAGGTTCCGTTGATGGCCTTCCTTTTGTCTCCGGATTCGGTGAATCCTCTGTAGATGTAGATGCAGCGGATAATGGAGTGCGGGTGATGACACAAGGTTCCCACACAAGGGCATGCACAAACGAATATAGTATGGTTTTTCTGTGTTTTTCCCCTGTCTTTTGTATTTGTATGTGCAGGCACTCCCCCATTCGTCGTGCTTATCCACTTGTGGCTTCCCTCGGGGAGCTGGAACGGACGATCGTTACTGGATTTTTCGGTAATGGCTGTTCGTTACTAGATTTGGGCCTATCCTTAAGTAACGGACTCGATGATCAGTCCAGCTGTTACCTGAGCCGAGAATGGCCACATCTTGTAACATCTCCCACTTTGCAATTCGAGCAAAGTGTATCGACATACTGGTTTTCCTCCCACTTTTCAGGGGTTTTGCCAAGTTATGTCGATTCCTGATTACTATTGCAATCAAAACCTGCTGTGTGGTTATTTCCCTACACAACAAAACATCCGTTGTATCGTTATTTACCTATACAACAATGTATATCCATTGTATGGTTATTTTCTTATACAATAATCAAACATATCTCAAGCCCATGTTTCTAACATGTTTTGAGAAGAGTTCTTCTGTTATGCTTTTTGTTAAGGGGTCTGCCAACATGTCTTCCGTTGGCATGTATGAGATGGATATTTCCTTTCTCATAACCATATGATTAACATAGTGATATTTTACCATTATATGCTTGCTTTTCGGAAAGTTTGCTCCACTCTTAATAAGAGTAATTGCTACATTGTTATCACAATAGATAACCACTGACTCGTCTGTTATCTCTAGTTTCAAATCTCGTATGAAGCGGCTTACCCAGACAACACTTGTTGCAGCCATACAGCAAGCAACATACTCAGCTTCCTGTGTATGCAATGCTACACAACCCTATTTCTTGCACTACCTTCAAATAAGAATATTTGAACTGAGGTTGATTTGCTATCATCTTTGCTCCGAGCAAAGTCAGCATCTGAGTATCCTACCACTTTCAATTCATTTGCTTGAAAGCAAAGTTTAAGTCCTTTGTTCCTTTCAGATATCCTAGAATCCTTTTCACAACTACCTAATGCTGTCAACCTTGATTACTTTGATATCTACTGACAAGACCAACAAAGCTGATATCAGGCCTTTTACACAACATAGCATACATCAAGTTGCCAACAACTTATGCATAAGAAACATTAGGCTTATCGTCTCTTTCACCGGGATAATCAACCTTACTCAATTTCACCCCTTTTGCAATAGGTGTATATGCAGACTTGCATTCACTCATTTTGAACTTTTTGAGGATATAATCTATATATCTCTTCTGACTCAGGCATAAGAGTCTAGATTCTCTATCTCGAGAGATCTTTATACCCAGGATATAGGATGCTTCCCCCATATCCTTCATTTCGAACTTGAAGTTCAACCATGACTTGGTTTTGACAATCATCTCATTGTCGTTTCCAATCAACAATATGTAATCTACATACAATGATAAGATGACAAAGTGGCTCCCACTGTTTCAGACATATACACAGTGATCAAGTTTGTTAGCCACAAACCCAAGTTCTATAATGGTATTTTGAAAAGTCAAATACCATTGGCGAGGTGACTGTTTCAGGCCATATAGGAATTTTTTCAACCTATATACTTTATCTTCATGGCCTTCAACCACAAATCCTTCGGGCTGCTGCATGTATATGATTTCTTCTAAATCACCATTTAGAAAGGTTGTTTTTTCATCTAACTGATGTAAATCCAAATCATAGTATGCAGATATTGCCAGGATTATCCGTATGGATGCAAATTTCGCAACGGGGGAATATGTCAGCATAATTTATCCCATCTTTTTACGAAAAACCCTTTGCAACCAACCTCGCTTTAAACTTGTCGATTGTACCATCAACCTTATATTTCTTTTTCAGAACCCATTTAGAGCCTATAGCTTTCCTTCCTTTTGGCAAATCAGCCAATTCCCATACTTTGTTTTTCTCAATGGATTCAATTTCCTCATCCATGGCTTTCTCCCAGTCTGTTGCTTCCGATGAGTTCATTGCTTGTTGATAAAAGTTATCAGTCAACTCATCCAAATCTACCGAATTACACACTTCTTCTGCAAAATAAGTGTAATAGTACTTTAAGTAGGATGGAGTGGCTCTAGGCCTGTTATGTCCACTTAAGGTATCGGTAGTTTCAAGAAGATCTTCTATGAGCTCAAAAGATGATTGGTCTAAATCTACCAAATCATCAACATATTCCTCATTATTTTCCATGATGTCATTCTTAGTATCCTCTAAGAATTCAACATCTCTGCTTTCAATGAGTCCGTAGTCCTTATGATAAAACTGATATCCTTTTGAACTTTTTGGATATCCAATAAATATACATCTCAAGGACCTGCTGTCTAGCTTATCTCTAGACTGATCAAGGATCTTGACATGTGCAATCGATTCCCACCTCTTGAGATGACTGACCTAGGTTGGGTTTTCTTCCAAACCACATCTCATATGGTGTAGTAAATACAACTTTACACGGTACTCTATTGAGTACGTAAACAGTTGTACTTACTGGTTCTCTCCAAAATACCCTTGGAAGAGAGGCATCAATCAACATAGACCTTGTCATGTTCAACAAGGTTCTATTGTATCTCTCAGCTAAACCATTTTGTTGAGGTGTCCCTAGCATTGTATTTTGTTTAGCAATACCAAAGTCTTTGCAAAATTCCAAGAATTCTGCCGAGATATATTCACCTCCTATGTCTGATCTCAAGACTTTGATCGAATGCCCTAATTGATTTTCTACTTGTTGCTTATATTCTTTGAAAGCATCAAGTGCCTCTGATTTATGTGCCAAAAGATATATATATATATATATACATATATCTAGAGTAATCATCGATAAAGGTTATAAAATAACCCTTTCCCCGATGTGTATTTATTCTAAAAGGTCCACATAAATCTGTGTGAATAATTTCCAATAAGGTTGTTGCTCTGTTGTCTTCTTGGGAAATACTTTCTTTGTCATTTTTCCTTGTATACAAGCTTCACACTTGTTGAAAGTCTTTTCCTCAAATTCGGGCAATAATAAGTCAAAGTTGGATAATTTCCTTTTTCTAGACTTATATGCCCTAAGCGTTTATGCTACATATTCACATCAACAGTAAAGACACTCTCAATATAAGCAAAAGATAGATGACTTTCATTATCTGATAATTTGAAAAGTCCATGTTCTACATCAAATTCTCCTAAGAACAAGATTCTCCCATGTTTGCCTACAGTCACCTTGTTAGTTATAAACCTAACTTCAAAACCCTTCTTAACTAAGGCAGGGACCGTGAGCATAGTGCGTCTTATAGATGGCACAATTAACACATTGGCCAGTACAATTGGTTTGCCTTTTATAAATATTCGGAAGGATCCAATACCCAAAACATCTGAGAAAGTATTGTTTCCCATATACACACGATGTTCTCCGGGTTGATATTCCTTTAGGTCCATTGCCCCTTCCTTGGTCTTCGAGATATGTCTCGTAGCTCCCAAGTTTATCCACCAACCTTTAACTGGGCGGTCTAAGTATAGGCATTCTGAAATCATGCAGATTATATCCTGCTTCTCCGACTGTCCGCGCTGTGAGTTGTTTCCTCCACCTTTCTTGTTGCGGTAGTCCCTTTTGTAGGGTCTCATCTTTCCAGAGTTAAAACACTTGACCCGAGAAGCGGCTTCCTACGATTTCTTAAAATTTTGACCGTCTTTCATGTTATTCTTGCAAAACCTTTTATTTGGTTTCTTTTTCTGGTTGGACTTTGAGCTAGACGCTAACTCATCCTGGACCATTAGCAATTTTTTCTTTTTGTTTTTGAGCATATGTTCTTCCTCTATTTCTAGTTTTAGGGGCAACTCAGAAAGGTTGATCTCAGGCCCTAATCTTAGGGCAGTGATGACCATGTTCCATGATGGAGGTAGACTATTCAGTATAGTTGATACCTGCATCGGTTCGGGGATGACTGATTTCGCTACGGCTAGGTCTCCAGCCATCACTAGCATGTGATTTACATGCTCTACTACATTTTCTCCTTCTTTCATTCTGAAGGAGTTATATTTTTGTAGTAGCAACTGCACATGTAATTTTGCAGTTGTATCATACTTAGCTGTTAGTGAGTTAAACAGCTCTTTGGCGGTCTCATATTCTTCAAAGACCCTAATCAAGTCATCCTCCATGTATGTTAACATGATCGTCCTTGCTATGGTATCGTCTTTTAGAAATATTTTGTATATTTCTAGTTATTGCTCATTTGCGTCTAGGGGTGGCGGATGCATGGTTTCCTTTAGAATATACTCAACACCTTCTAGTGTTAGAGCCAAAGGAATTCTTCTCTTCTATGTCTGGAAGTTCAGACCGTTCAGCTTTTCCGTTTTTGCCAATTCAGACACACATATTATAGAACTCATTTTTAAGTATTTGGCAAAAATAACAATCAAGCGGCCTAAAAAGAAAACCATCACAAAAACAAAAGCACACATAGCAAGAGACATGTTAAAGTGATGCAGAAAATGAAGCAGATAATATTTTGAAAAAATTTCTAAGGGGTTTTCTGCCTCTAAACCCCTAAAAAGGATACCAAGGGATAAATCTGAAATTTTATCTATTTGTCCTCTTTTGTAATTTTGTAAAATCACAAGGACAAACTTATAAAATTATTATTTGGTATTCCTGTAAAATCCGTAACTGATCAGGGTTAAAATCATAATTTTATCCCTCAAGGCGAATCTGTAATTTTTTTAAAAGAACAAGGTTAAACCTATCTTTTGGTTGAGTGGTAGAACTGAAATTATTCAAATCGGGTTGGATAAAATAATAAAATGATAGGCCCCATTTTTTTTGTAAATTTCAAAAACAACCAAGGGGTAAAGCTGTCTTTTTACGGTGGTAACTTTGTAATATCCGAAAAGGATAAGGGGCAGTTTTGTCTTTTAGATACAAACCTCGGGACGGTTTTCAGAAACCACTAGTGGTTTAAAAAAACCTCAAGCGGTTTTGGAAAATCGCTGGTTTTCCCACCGTGGCCGCAGTTTTCGATTTTTTTTTCTCATACAGAAACGCTTAAAAGCGTTTTACAGAACCTCTCTGAAAAGTTCCGAGAGAGAGAGAGATTGACAGGGTGGGAGAGGGTTTGAGAGAGGAGGCCGAAGGGGACGCTCTGGCCGTTCGTCGGCTGTCGGCGGGTTCTTGGCTTCTTCTTTTACCGACCTTCCTTTGCTTCGGCTCTTACTGACTTGCATTTGGTTTTGGGCTTTCTCTGGCCTGCCTTTGGCTTCGAGCTTTTTCTGGCCTGTTTTTGCCGTCAGGTTTTTGACGGCCTGTCTTTGCCTTTTGGTTATTGCCGGCCTGCCTTTTGGCTTTGGGCTTTTTTCGGCCTGTTTTTGCTATCGGGCTTTTGCCAGCCTGCCTTTGCCTTTTGACTATTTTGGGCCTGCCTTTTGGCTTTGGGCTTTTTCCGGCCTACCTTTGCCTCGGGCTTTTGAGCCGTGTCTGTTTCGGCCTGCCTCAGGGGTTTTCCTTCGGCTTTTTGGCTAAGCCTGTCTCTGGGTTTTGCTTTCACCGCCTCTGCTGACTGCCGCCTTCTCTCATCCGTTTTTTTTCATTTCCTCTTTCCTATTTTTTTTATCCTCTCGCTCTCTTTTGCAGGAAACGAGGCCTTGATACCAATGACGCCTAATTCGTACCTTCTTCTTTGTTGAAGGTTTCGTTGATGGCCTTCCTTCTGTCTCCGGATTCGGTGAATCCTCTGTTGCCGAATGACGCCTAATTCGTACCTTCTTCTTTGTTGAAGGTTTCGTTGATGGCCTTCCTTCTGTCTCCGGATTCGGTGAATCCTCTGTTGCCGATATAACGACCTGCAGAGATGCTGATGCAACGGATAATGGAGTGCGGGTGATGGACACGAGGTTCCCGCATAGGGGCTTGCACAGACGAATATAGTATGGTTTTTCTGTGTTTTTTCCTATCTTTTGTATCTATACGTGCATGCCTTTATAGGCGGGCGTTCCCCCATTCGTCGTGCTTATCCACCAGTGGCTTCCCTCGTCTGGGAGCTATCACGGACGATCGTTACTAGATTTGAGCCTATCCTCAGGTAATGGACTGGATGGTCAGTCCAGCCGTTACGTGAGCCGAGAATGGCCACATCCTGTAACAGAATGTTCTGGCTCTTTTTCTGCCTTAATAACCCTTTCATGTAGATTCTGAAATTCTTTCTTGACATCACTCGTTGTATTGATCTGGAGTTTTTCAGAGAGCCTGCTTAATATGGCCTGATTAGTGTTTGCATCCTTCATCACCGATAACAAGTCTATGCTGAGTTCCTGGTCAAGCAAGTCCTTCCGTCCTGATCTTTTGATTTGATCATGCACCAGCTTAATCTATGAGGATTAAGAAACGAAAAGATTTCTTCAACTATTAATCTGATTATAAGTTCAAACCTCTTTTTGTTATCAGCAAGGAGCAACAAGAGATGCAAAAGCATCACGTGGTCAAGCAACACAAGTATCTCCTCATGACTACGCAAAGTTCAGATAGAAGCTCATTAGAGATGAATCTCGAGTTTCAACATAATAATTGAGCTGAAATTACCGATGTTCGTCTAATTCACAATAGCCATCTTTTTCCCCAGAAAAATAACCGTTACAATATTCAACAGAAAATCTGGCAATGCTGGAACCTAATCTGCTCTTGAGCTTCATCCGTTGAGTCTAGTTGATGATAAGGAACCTTGCTTAATGCTTCTTCCAGTTGGCATGTCACTTGATAAAATCTGGAAGAATATTTTTCCCATTCTAGAGCCTGTGGTAATAAAAACAAACTTAACAATTTCGATTCAGAAACATAAAATCAGATGCATATTGCACATGTACATGCAGACATGCACGACAGAACAAAGTAATGCTTGATGTAGAAGCACTAGAAACATTGACTAGGCTTTTATAATCAGACTCATGAAATTGCTGAAAAATGCTTATAGAACTGGTCTCATAAGTTTGATTCACTCCTCCGTGTAGGAAAAAGTACAACTATCTGCAGTAAGGTCTGAGTGGTCGAAGGTCAGGAAACCTCAGGTGGAAAGGGAATAAACAGTTAAACTAAAAGATGGGAACACAATGACCCTCTCAGCATTATGCCTTTACTATCTCTAAGTTCCATCCTTGAATTGTCGAGCAAGTTCCGCAAAAATGTGAGGCACATCCTTACTAGATCTTTACTACAGCAAGCACTACCTAATCGTTGCTAGTCTCGGAAAGAACATTCAACTCAAAGTTACATGCATATAAGCAAATATCTGGTGCTTTAAATATGTGAAATTTGTTCCTTTGAGATTTTCAGGAGTTGTTAGCTTGAACTACATACACAATTGAAAACTTCACACAGGAAAAAAAAGAGTACTGAAAGTAACAACCTCAACATCAAGTACCAAAGGCAAAAGCTGAACAATTCATGTCACCTACAGTACCACTATTCTAGTACAACTACATAAACAAGCGTTTATGCCTCCTCCATATTGCCATCTATCAGATCGAATTGTTCTTTATGAATAAGATGGAACTTAATCACCTGTTACCGTTCTCTACACCTTTTCTACCTGGGTTCTCAGTTTAGAGGCACTCACATGAGAACGACCGTCAATTTCAATCCGCTTAATTAGGAACCCTCCAGGTACTCAATCAATGTAAAGTGAAAACCATGTCCAAACAACATCTATATTACTAGCTCTCCAAGAATCAACAAATTTTTATGCAAACAACCATGGAATCAATCACCTACAACGATTACAGCTAAATGGGCTAGGTATACAAGCGTGCTGCTAAGGCTTCTCTAGAGAGTTCCACGTGCTCCCATCCAAACAGGAATTTGACACGCCATTGAGGTAAAAAGCGGCTTTGGCTGAGGTAAGGAGTAAACAGTGCTGAAGCAAGGAAGGAGATGGCAATGCCACCAAGCACAGATAGCAAGGAAACATAGGAAGTTGAAGATATAATAGAATACACAGTAGAAGACATTAAAATGGAACCGCATCTTGCTAGAAAAGCTTGATGGCCGCATATTTGCTGATTGAGCAGTCAATAAGGTACCTTGGAAAAATACATTGAACGTGATATGGGGCTCTGATAGGATCCCATGTTGAAGCATTAGGGGATAATATGTTTCAGTTTTTCTTCAATGATGACATAGAAATGGCTTGTATTTTTTCAGGGGCTCCATGGCTGTTTCAAAATTATGTAGTGCATCTGAGACTATGGAAGCTGGAGGAAACAGCAGAAAACATAGATCTGGCGAGCTTCCCAGTGTGGATATAGATAATGCCCCATCCAAAGCATTGTAACACACTTAGATGGCACATAAAGTGGGGAAAGAATAAGAGATGATGATTTTCACTATGAGAGGAAGTGAACCACGAATACTGAAAGTAAGGATGGACATCAATGCTACAAAACCAATGAAGGAAACTGTGAAAACTGCAGGAACAAACAATGTAATGAAGATGGTGTATCTACGATATGAAAGAATAGGTGTCTTCTGAAAACACTGTGGGCACCTAGGGCATGAAACAAAAACATGCCTGAGGAGATCGAAGGAATCCCTCCCTAACAGGGGAGGAGGGGAAAAATGTTATTCAAGGGGATATGAAGGCAGAACAGTCAGGCAGGAAAATTGAAGGCGACGAGGAAAATAAAGATTCCAACAGTAAAAGAGTCGGTACCAAATAAGACGTTTTGGAGAAGAAAGGAGCAGACACCTGTGAGCCTGCTAAAAAGCTTTGCAAAATTGTCGATGAAGGATGTAGAAGCTACACAGAATAATTTAAACAAAAGGAAATATGGGGAATCCTGTATACTGAGAGGTGAGAGCTCCAAGAAAAATTGGTGGCTGCACCTACTCGCGCACTAAGTAGGTATTGTTAAAAGAATGTATTTTTTCCTTTTTATATATAATTTTATTTTCTTTTTTATTTATGTAAATGAGGGCCACTCGTTGGCCCCCTTTTTCCAGCATTCCCTCGCTCTTTTCTCTATTCTCTCGTATAAATTTCGTTCTTCACAATCTCTTACTCTCTTTTGCGTGACTAATGAATAATATTGATTTCTATTATTAGTTCCTTCGTTGCACGTATATGATTATAATGTTTTTAAGTCTTTGTGATTGATGATTTGTGGTGATATTTGTTTAATCTTTCGTTGCTACATTGAAGCATCGACTTCTTTACATAGTATTAGAGTCATTCTCGATCGTGAGAATGTTGTTCGTCGTCTCAGGAAGCTTGTCAATCATGTTATTGTTTTTATTATAAGTTTACTTTTTATATTTATTTTTTCCTTGAAATATGGATGAGAAAATAGGGTTTAACTTTCGTTTAACATCCTAACACTACAAAACATATATTTTAAAAAATTATAGGATTATGTAAGTAGTTCGAAGGTAAAATCCTCTGTTAATGCAACACTTAGAAAAAATAAGAATATAAAAGATGTCATAAAACGGTCATATGAGTGCTTATGAATAATATGAATGGACACACTAGGGATACTTTGGCCGATTTCAGTAACGATAGAGAAGCATGAGAATACTTTAAAAAACTCCATATTCAAAGCAATGTTGCTCATAGGATTATATTACGAGATAAGTTATTATCACTAAGACAATGAGATAAAGGGGTAAACAAGTTTTTTTGTGAATATTCCAATATATAGAATCAATTTTATTGATACAAAAAAGAAATGTACTCAATGTCTTAGTGAGAGATAATGTGAAAACAACGACGATTTTGTATACCAATTTCTAAGAAGTCTTTGAGAAGAATTTGAAGGAGTAAGATCATTCCTTATTCATCGAAAGCCTTTTCCCACTAAAGAAAAGGTTATTATCGATCTTAAAATGGTGGAAACAAGACTAAATGAAGCTAAATTTTAAAGAAACACCGCCTTAACCACATCTAGACCCAAAGCAAACTTGAAAGAACATATGCCTCTTCACTTCAAAAGCCAAGGATCAAGCAAAGTTAGAAGAGAGGTTGTGTGCTATTTTTGTAGAGAAGCCAATCATTTAAGGTTAAATTATCCAAAACTAAAAAATAAGGTGGCCTTAGTAGAAGAGTAAGCCTCCTCTTCCATTCTTATTCTTCAAGAAAAAGTAAAGATACTTGAAGCCCAAATAAAGGAGAAAGCAACGATTGATGCAGTTTGCTCCTCTTCAACAAAAGAAACTCAATGTATGACCTCTTTGGTTCTTGATTAAGATGGTTCCTTCCATATAACTTGTAATGAAAAAGTTTTAAATTCATGTGTTAGAAAACCCATATCTTTTGTTTATAGTGCGGATGGAGCAAAATTGAATCTTATAAAATTGGTGACTTGCAAAGTAGAAATTTTGAATATTTCAAAATTAGTGTTATTCCAAAACTAAATTTAAACTTGCTTTCAGTATCTCAAATTTAAGATAATGGTTGTGTTATAACCTTTTCTTTCAAAGGATGCATTGTAAAAGATTGTCTTTCCAATAAAGTGATTGGGCATGGTTATAGAGAGGGTGAACTTTATGTCGTGAACTATTTACATAGAATAGGATATGTAAATGTTTTGTCTAATGATACACTTCTATGGTATAAGAGATTAGGATATCTTAATGTTCAAAAATTATAAAACGGATATGTAAATGTTTTATTTAATGATGCACTTCTGTGCTCTCTTGAAATAAATACTATGAAAAAAAAATCTTTCAAAGATTGTGTCTTTCGTAAAATGCAACATCTTGCCTTTTTAAATAAAACATGTTACCACGAAATCCTTTCAAATTGTTCATTCACATGTATGGGACCCGTACCCGTTTTATCCAAAAGAAGAATTTCCTACCATGTCATCTTTAAAGAAGATTTTACTTGGTATACATGGGTGTATCTTTTGAAAGCCAAATCCGATGTCTTTCAAAATTTTGTTATTTTTTATAATTTTATAAAAAACCAATTTAACTTTGAAATAAAGACCTTTAGAACTAACTGAGGAAGGGAGTTTATGTCTAAATAATTAAAAAACTATCTTTACAAGTTTGAAATTGTTTATCAAACTTCTTGCACTAAGACTCCCCAATAAAATGGGATTTCAGAACGAAAACATCGTCATATTCTTAAAACTACTAAAACCTTACTTTTATCTAGCGGTGTTTCTAAAATCTTTTGGGTAGAAGCTATTGTGACTGCTATTTATTTAATTATTCGTATGCTCTCTTCAGTTTTACAAAACATGTCTCTTGTAGAAAAACTCTTTAAAATTCTTCTTAACTATTCTACACTAAGAATTTTTGGATGTGGATGTTTAGTTTATACTGATAAAAATGATAAATTATCTTCTCGTGCCATCAAATGTGTATTTTTAGGATATGAGATAAATAAGAAAGGATATATGTGTTATGATTTTAAAAATGAGAATCTCTATGTATCTAGAAATGTCAAATTTTTCGAAAATGAATATGTATTTAAAAGTATAGATGATGTTAAATGTATGAATGACTCCATATTCCTTTTTGAATGATATTTTAGGAGATGATGTGATAAATATAGAAAATGATCTAGATGAACACACATTACCAAGATATTATGTTGTTTCTTTTGAACAATATTACTCTAGGAATTAGATGTCAAGAAATGTCATGATTCTAGATCTCCATAATGGTTTGTCTCATATGATAGTTTTTCATCTAATTATAGAGCTCTTTTAACCACCATTTAAGCCATAAAGGAACCTAGAACTTTTAAAAAAGCTCAATTCATCCATGAATCTTATTTGCATCTTCTCGATCTTGATTCTTGGCTGTAATTTAACATACATAAATAAAAAAGAAAATAAAATTACATATAAAAGGAAAAATACATTCTTTTAACACTCTTGAAACTGACAGTACCATGATCAAAAGTTTGCTAACCAAAAATTGAAATCATGAAGTGGGTAGCGACTTGGTGAAGACATTTGCAAGCTGATATTCAAATCTGACAAACTATAATGCCAAATTGGCGTATAAATGCTTTTTTCAAATATAATGATAGACCATTTCGATATACTTGGTCCGCTTATAAAATTAATGGTTGTTGAATATATACATAACACTCTTATTATCGCAATACATGATTGGAGTGGTTTCTAATGTCACTCCCAAGTCCTGTAGTAGCCGTCTTAACTAGGTAAATTCAGTGGTTGTGTTGGTCATTGCACGATACTCAACTTGAGTAGAAGAAAGAGACACTTTTGTTGTTTCTTGCATTTCTAGGATATAAGAGAGTTACCAAGGAAAATGCAATAACCTCTAATAGAATGCTTGTTATTTATATCACCACCCCAATCAACATCAAGATATGCATTTAATTGAAATAAAGATAAAGATGATAGAAATACTCTCTCAGTTGTAGTTTGTCGAATATATTGAATAATCCTCATGACTATACTCATATGTACAAATATGGGTGCATGTTGAAACTGGCTTACAGTGTGAACTGCATGAGTAATATTAAGAGGGTAATGGTGAGATAAGTGAGTGCCCTATCATCTATCTATAACGAGTAGGATCACTCAATGACTTTCATCAACAAGTCATATTTTCTTATTGATGACCTCAGGTGTCTCAATAACTTTGTCATTTGTAAGTTCTGATTTAAAAATAATATCTTTAGCAAATTTAGTTTGTAAAAAGGAAACCTCGAACATCATGAGTTACTTTAATACCCAAAAAATAAGAAAGTTGTGTGAGGTCCTTCATCTCAAACTGTGGATCTGGCCACTACTGTCTGTTTCTTGCTTTTCTACGATACTATATTCCCACCAACCAATGAAACATATCCAAAAGTTGACTTCCTATCTTCTTTCAAACCTGCCTTGTCTGCATCATTATAAATTTCTATATTTGTTTGTTCATAATTCTTGTAGAATATGCCAAATCCAGATGCGCTCTTTAAATACCTGAGTATGTGTTATACTGCATTCATATCCATCTTAGAGAGCCTCCATAAATCTATTACCAATTCCCATAGCATAAGAGATATCAAGATGAGTGTTAGTTAAGTATATCAATTTTCCCACAAGCCTTTGATATCTTGTGACATCAATTTTTCACATCCATGATTCATTTCCAGCTTTTGATGACTTCTATAGGAGTGTTAATAAGCTTGGATTCCACCATCTTTGTCTCACGTAATAAGTCCAACGTGTATTTCCTTTTATTTAGAAAGATATCACTTCCCGAATAGATCACTTCAATTCCAAGAAAATAATGCAATTTACGATGTAGTTTCCGCTTCAGTTTATCGATTTCTTCAATATCATCCCATGTAACAATTATATCATCGACATAAACCAGTAATAATGTTAGTTTTACACATAAAATTGAAGATTATGACAGGGTGCTGGGTGCCATCCCAGGAATGGCACGTGGACCAATGAGAATGCTGATGTGGAACTTTCGGGTTGTGGGGAACACCGTGACAGTTCATAACATGGAAGTGCGGGGTAAGGTCCACTCCCAGAAGTCGTTATCCTGGTGGAAACAGAAAGCCAAAGGATTTTGTTAAAAACAAATTGAGAGCTTGGAGTTTTAAGCATTCTTACACGGTGGATCCAACAGGACTGGTGGGAGGGTTAGCAGTTGGCTGGAAAGAAGAGATTGACTCACAAATTGTATTTTGCAGGAGTTTCTATGTTTTGTTCAATATTAGAGATGCAGAGAAAAAGCACTTGGAAAGTAGCTGGTGTTAATCTCAGCAGTTTCGACAACCTCTGCGAAAACCAAATTGATCAGCTAACAAGACTTCTACCATCTGCAGGAGATAGATATCTAATAATTGGAAATTTTAATGCAATTACTCAAAATAAAAAAGGAGGCAAGGAGAAGCCAACAAGCTCAATACAGAAGTTCAATGATTTTATTGACAGATGCGAGTTGTTCAATCTAGGATTCGTTGATAGCCCATTTACCTGGACTAACCGAAATATTGGAGGCAACTTTATCAAAGAAAGACTTGATCGTGCTTTGGTGTAGGTACAGTGAATGACAGAATATCCAAGGGCATTAGTCAGACATTTAGATGACATCGGATACGCCCACAGACCTCTGTTACTTGATTCCAAACCGATTATAGGAAGATGAAGATTCAGTTTCCATGAAAGATGGTGCAGAGTTGAGGAAGTTGATGCAGTTACAGAGGAGGTTTGGAAGAGACAAATTGAGGGGCTGTGTATGTTCAGGTTGGCTTCAAAGCTCAAGCAAGTTAGCCATGCACTGACTGGTAAGCTGGTCCCAAAGCAATAACGAAAATTTGCAAAGAAGGATCACTGAGGCAAAAGAAAATTTATAGCAACTGAAAGAAATGGGTATAGCAGTTAACAGGTATGAAGTTCATTCAATTGAAAAGGAATTAGCAATGGAGATCATCAAAGATTAATAGTATTAAAAGGAAAAGGCTAGAGTATGATGGCTTCAATGGGTGACCATACCACCCGGTGTTTTCATGCCAAGTACACAACAAGATGTTATAGAAACAAAATTTGGGGGCTAGAAAATCAATTAGGCGAGTGGATGCGAAGAGAGAAAGTGGTGCAGATCGCAATTAATTATTTCAAGAAGCTTTTCAGCTCTATAAATTCGTCAATGCAAGAGGAATTTGAGGATGTCAGGCAGAAAGTCACACCAGCCACGAATAAACAAATAGTGCAGCAAGTTTCAGACAAGAAAATAAAAAAGGTTGTATTTTCAATAAGGCCAGATGGAGCACCGAGAGAGGAGGGGTTTTCAGCGAAATTTTTTCAAAACTATTGGTCACTAATAGGGGGAGGATGTGCTCAATGCAATCAAAGGGTTCTTAGCGGGAGGTAAGATGAACAAGTCTTTTAACCATACTAAGGTACCTAACGTGAGATCTGTGTCACAGCTACTGCCAATCAGCTTATGTAACGTAACATATAAAGATATTGCAAAGATTCTTGTCCACTGTCTACAAAAGCATTTGAATAAAATTGTAAGCGATAGCCAAAGTACATTTGTAAGAGGAAGGTTGATAGCTGATAACATAATTGTTGCTCATGAATGCATGCATCATTGGAAGAACAAGAGGAACGGGAAAGATTATGAGATGGTGGAAAAGCTTTATATGAGCAAAACGTTGATTGGGTCGAATTGGAATTCCTATGGTTTATGATGACAAAACTTGCTTTAGCGACAAATGAATTGTAGGGGTACCCGAATGCGTGACCTTAGTATCTTTCTCCGTGATAGTGGAAGGACAAACAAGGGGGTATCTCAAGCCATCGACAGGACCCGCCAAGGAGACCCACTATCCCCCCTTACATTTTCCTTTTTTGCACAGAAGGCTTATCATACTTACTCAGAAAGCAGATCGAGAATGAAAATTGAAAGGTTTAAAGGTCAGCTGATCAAACCCCTCTACACGCACATATTCTTCGCTGATGATTCTTTGCTTTCTTTGTAAGGCTTCCAGTGTATATTGCTTACATCTTTCACGAAGTTTTGCAGAGGTATGCTCAACATAGCAGGCAGGTGATTAATTTCAACAAATTGGCACTATTCTTTAGTTAATAACATGCCTTCAAATGTGCTGTGTGAGTAGTATGCACAAATGTGTGTCTAAGTAGGGAAGCACGTAAAGCACGTAATTCAGTCTCAATTTCAGAAATCCAAGAAGCAGACTTTTGATTATATCAAAGAAAGAGTGCAGCAAAAACTTCAACATGGAAGGTCTCCTAGCTTCCGTCATGTGGTAAAGAAGTCTTGCTTAAGTCAGTTTCAACCGCCATACCTATTATATGCCACGTTGTGTTTCATGTTACCAAGGAGATTGAACGATGAGATACATCGGATCATGTTAAATTTCCGGTGGAATAGAGATCAGAATAGAGGAAAATGCACTGGATAGGGTGGGATCACATAAGCAAACAAAAATCTGAGCGTGGATTTGGATTCAAAGGTTTAAAAGCCTTAAACATGACACTTCTAGTAAAGTATGCTAGAGGATGGCGATAGGAAATCATTCCTTCATGTTTAAAGTTATTAAGAGTAGGTATTCCTCCCCACTACTTAAGCGCTCCTGCATGTCGCAACCCATCATGGGCATGGAGAAGTTTGGAGGCTGGAAAGAAGGTGCTGGAGAAAGGCATATGTTGGGAAGTAGATGACTGGTAAGACATTTGCATATGGGAAGATCCATGGGTACCAATAGAAATTCCCACAAAATTCCTGGTGACCAAATTCTCGATGAGAATATTGTTTGAAGGCAATTCCTTAGGTGAGGTCAGATGGCCAGTGGAAAATAGAGTTGGTACAAGATCTTTTGCACCTTAAATAGTAGCAACGATATTGTCTCTAAAGCCTACAGGTCAAGCTGATAAACTGCAGTGGAAATTACGTAATTCTGGGAATTACTCAGTGGTAAAGAAAGTTACGACGTGCACAGATTCAGCATACATGTGGTTCCTCATTACAGGAGAGATTGGATCATTGGCACGATATTTGGAAACTGAAATTTTCAAGTTAAGATATTCATGTGGAAAACACAGTATGAGGGCATACCAGTAAAGCAGAGGATTCCGACAGCTAAGAAGACATGCCCAATATGCAATGCGCAGGAGGAATCAGTATTACACCGTCTTGTGCTATGCCCTCGTGCAAGTCAGGTTTGAAGTTCAATTAATCCTCCATTCCAATGCCTAATTCTGAGCACACGAAGTTTAGTGAGTGGTGGATCAAGACAGTTGAAAAACTGAAGAAAGAGAAAATGGGAAGAGGAATTGACTTTATGTGCCTTCACACACTGGCGGATCTGGCTAGCGAGAAATGAAATGGTTTTTCAAAACAATAACAGCCCTCTTACAAATCATTAAGAGAATCTAAACTCTTATGTCTGTGTCAAAGAGAGATATATAAAATATATTCTTAAGAAATTTAGAGTGGGTGATTGAAAATCATTAAGTACACCCATTGCTAAAGGGGTAAAATGAAGTAAAGTTGATTATCTCGATAAGAGATAAAACAAGGTTACGCATAAGTTGTGGGTAACTTGACATATTTTATATTATGTACTAGACCAAATATCAACATTGTTGTTGGTCTTATGAATACATATCACATAAATCCAAGTTTGCGGCATTAGATAGATATAAAAAATATATTGAGATATCTTACAACAACAACAACTAAGCCTTTTCACATACTAGACGGGGTCGGCTACATGAATTCTTTGTTTCCACATAGCCCTATCATGTGCCATGTTAGTAGTTAACTCACAATAAGCTAGATCATTCTTTATTGTTTCTTTCCAACACTTTTATGGTCGTCTTTTACCTCTTTTAATACTTTCCAAATTTAGTTTTTCATACTTCTTAAAGGTTCTTCCTTTGAGATACCTTAAAGGAACAAAATATTTAAAATTATGTTTTCAAGCGGATGAACTAAAAGTGATAGGGTGCTCAAATGATAATTTTGGTGAAAGCAAAGATAATAACAAATCAAACTCTGATCAAATATTCTTATTTGGAGGTGTTAGTGTTTTTTGAGTTTTGAAAAAATAAGATTGTATAATATTGCATATATAAGAAGTTGAGTATATTACTTGTAGTATGGTTACAAGTGTCGTTTGGATAAGTCACTTCATACATGATTTGAAGTCGAACATAGCCAACGAGCCAATTGTCATTTATTATGACAACAATATTGCAATTACTCTTATTAAGAGTGGAGCTAGTTAAATACCAATATGTTAATGATATGTTTAAAAGGAATGAGATGTTTATATCTTATATACTAACTAGTGATATGTTGGTTGACCTCTTACTAAAGGCATATGTGAAGATCTCTTTACAAAGCATATTACATATATGAGTTTGAAATATGCAGAATTTTAGTGTACAAATACATTGTAATGTTTGTTATTTAAGAAAAACATATTGATTATGAAAAATTGTATAACTGATATAAGTTGCAACTGAAATATTAGGAGATAAAACCAATGTATCATAATTTAGCTCAAGTGGCAAAGTGAGAGATGTAAGTTATTGGTGACCACTTTCGATTTCAATAACGAATTTTCATAAAATACTGGAAGAATGATCCTCTTCTCGGATTTCATAAGACAACTTTTTCTAAAAGACAAACTTTACAAATAAAAGTATTTTATTTTATAATAAAGATAGCGAAAATCTCTCACAAAGGATATTGCTTTAATGGAAAGCCTAGAGAGGAAAATAATATGGAAGAAAAGCTATGTATATAAACAAATATGAGTTTATTTATGATAGTATCCCATACAAAAAAAATATAAACAACTCTTATGTTGAAAACCCTTTGTAGGTAACCATGCATAATATCACCTTCTTCCTCTCTTCTTCTCCTTCTTCTCTTAGCTTCCGTGCGGCATACATTGACTCGGGGTCCGTTGGAGCTCTTCAAAAAAATTGTAAACACCTATATCAAATGAATGAGAAAGACACGTTTAAGATGATTTGAACATGTAAGAAAAGCAATTAAACAAAGCTTTGAGTTGGAGAAACACGATATTGAACTCTACAGCATTGAATAGCCTATGCAGCCAACCCAACCCAACCCAACCCAACCTAGTTTTGGATAAGGCTTTATTGTTGTTGTTGTTTGTAATTACAACCATGTTGTATAGCTAATCTCTCAATTTAAAGGAAAAAGAGTGTTTTCCTCGACCAATATTTCTAAGTAGATGTTTTTGCTTAAGTTTAATGAGCGAAACCTTTTGCGATTCATCTAGCTTACAGTTTTCTTGGTGCGAGACAGACTCATATGAAACAAGCTCGTGACGAGCTACTAAAAGGGAATGGGTCCATTTAGACGAGCCACACCACAAGCTCAGCCTGCCACAGTCCGGCTCGGGCTAAAACCCTACAATTGGAACGGGAGAAGTGTCAATTTAAGATAGAAGCACCAAAACTGGATCTGTATTTTCTCAACGGTAGGTACGATAGGAATATGGCCTTAGACATGGCTGGTTTCGGTTTGTCGTGAACCAGGAACCAGAATTGAATCAGGATCAAGTTAATTCTGGTGTCAGTTTGAAACTGTTGATTCCGGTTTAGGTCTTAAACTGTTCGGAACTGAAAAAATAATATTTTTAAAATTTTGACAAAAATTATTAACAATTTATGGTACCTGGAACCAAAACCGGACCAGGTCCTCCCTGGTTTCAGTCGGTTCCACCAGTTCTGGTTGCAACTGGTTCCTAGTCCGGTTCGGTTCTGGTTGAAACCACCGGGACAGTTCAGAGCCGGCCATGTCTATTTGGTCCCATTTGAGAATTTAAAATTTATTGCAATAACTTTTTTAAAGGATATTTTTCTAACAGGTAGAAGATGGAGTCGCAAGATCTTGGTCTATACTTCCGTTCTTTAAAGCTGGTTGGTAACCAAAACTTACGAAGACTGTTTGTTATCGGGACTTGTAGGTGAGAATGCCAGCGAGTTGGGTTCTTTACGGATCTAGGCATCGCTGAATAAAAACAAATAAGATTCGGATCCAGATCAGAGGAAAACCCCCGGATTTGAATGGCTAACTCGTATAACTTAAATTTAATCATGTTGATCGAGAAACTAATAGATGAATACAAAAAATCAGGTTGTTTGTTGCATTTGTCCATTAAAATATGATCTCTGTTTTGGAGTAAGTGTCAATTTGATACGGTGCCAACTATGCCTACGAGACTTGACTAAAGAAAATTAAATATACTTATAACTTTTTATGTACGGCCTAAGTTGGGTGTGTTGGACTCAAAGTCCTAGTTTTCAACTTAAGATGACTTATTTAAGTTAATATATTTTTAATTTTTAAGATATTTTTTCCCGTTCTTGAGAGACTCTCTAAATTCTCGAGATAATGGTATTTATAAAACATTATACTACATTTATGACCTAGGGTTTCAACACTCAATCACACAGACTCTTGAGAAACTCCCTATATAGGAGCAAAGGTAATTATTGTGGAATTGAAAAGAAAAGACATGATTGACATGATATATCAAGGTATTCTATATCGTTCCATATGGTGAGTATATGAAATTCAAGTTTAATATAATGTTTTTAAAGGCAATGATATATAAGTTCATATGTATAACATCTGTATATATGAGCTAAAGTGAAGAGGTGCATTAGGTATTTTTGGGACAAAATATCATACCCCATCCGTCAATCCTTTGCATTGATGGTGGCATGACTCATGAACTCCGAGTGTGACACGAAAAGGTACCGATCACAATTTAAAAGAACTCATTATTATAAAGCAGCAACGATTTATGGTCCAAGGTCTTGGATAATCAAATTAATAAGATAACAATGACATAAGCAAAGTTGTGGATATTGATAAGACAAAGTAAAATGATATCATGGTAAGGTTTATACAGAAAAGCTCTATTATACAACAATACATAACTAAGGTGGTTCACACATTTGAAGAGGTAGCCGTATTCAACTCCAATAAAAGATTTTATGGAGAATGGCTTGAGAGTGTTAGCAAGAAGCATAGCATGATTACAATTTAAAAAAAATTAAATCAGGTCTTATGTCTAGACCCGAACCAGGTTAACGGAAATGGGTCTTATGTCTAAGGAAAAGGTTAATAGAAAATTGGAACTATGGAGAGAATCATTAGAAAGTAAAGGCTTCCGACTTAGTAGAACAAAGACAGAATATATGCAATGTAAGTTTGATTATTTGGTTATTTCAGAGGACATAGAAATTAAAATTGGCACACATTGCATCCCCAAAAGAAAAGTTTTAAATACTTAGGGTCAATTTTTCAGAGTGAAGGAAGAATTGATGGAGATGTTATGGATAGAATTAATTTTGGTTGATTAAAATGGAGAGGAGCACCAAATATTCTTTATGATAAGAAGATATCATTAAAGTTAAAAGATAAATATTATGGAGCAACAATTAGACCTGTCATGTTTTATGGTTATGAGTGTTGGGCAGTTAATCATCAACATGTACAAAAGATGTTTGTGACAGAAATGAAGATGTTGAAATAGATGAGTGGTTATACAAGAAAAGATTGTATACATAATAAGGTTATTAGAAATAAATTAGGAGTGATACCAATAGAGGATAAACTGAGAGAATGTCATTTAAGATGGTTTGGACATATAGAAAGAAGATCAAAAGAAGAACCCGTAAGAAGGTACGAAAAACTATATATTTAAAGTATTAAAAGAGATAGAGGACGACCACAAAAGTGTTGGAAAGAAATAATAAAGAATGATCTAGCTTATTGTGAGTTAACTGCTAAAATGACACATGATAGGGCTATGTGGAGACAAAGAATCCATGTAGCCGACCCCGTCTAGTATGGGAAAAGGCTTAGTTGTTGTTGTTTGTCGTTTATATTGTACCTAACTTAAGTACTTAATATATTTTAATTTCTTTTTGTCTCTATCTTCTTTTTTTATCAGTCATTTCAAACTTTTTTAGTGGGCTTTTTATAGTTTTTCGGGTTTAAAGATTATTATTTTATATGAGAACCCTCTTTTTAAGTTACAATCGGGTTGGGAGGGATTGACAAGATCCCTCTCGGGTATGGTTATATTGGAACTACCCAACTACTGGGTGTATTCCAGTTTCCTTTCATTTCACCCTTCTTCTTCTCGTTAAGCCTCAATGTTGGATTTTCTTGTTATTTTTAATTTTTTAACATTGTTTTGCACAGAAGACCCCCTCTTTTTTAAGTTCCGTTCCGGTCGTGTAACGTTGACCTGAACCCAATCGGGTTGGATTATGGTTGTGCAAGCTGACATAAAGAAAAGCAGGTCGGGTCAGGGTGGGCCTGTTTCTGACTCAAACTGAGAGTTCCACGACCTAACCTGAACTTGCTAACCAAAGGAAAAAAGCCCTTCATGAATGAAATCTCTTGGACATATTTGAAAATTCGAATTCAATTACTGTCAAACGATCACATTGCAACGTTATATTTATTAAATGCCATCTTTATGGTAATATAAATTTGCAGTAAAAGGAAAACGAAGGGTTTAATACCTTATGATACGTGACGTGACCGGATTAATTACACGCTTCTCTTTATTTCCATTCAGAGGACACCCGAAAGCATGTACACCTTACACGGTTCTCGTGTTCGTGCTTGACACGAGCAACATACACTTCAAACCATTGTTTGATAAAACCTAATATTTCCATATCTTAACATATAAAAATGTGTCAAACCACAATAATCAATAACAAAGCATGTATCTAGGATCCGTGTCTCACCTTAGTTTGTACGACACACCACTAAAATAACCGTGTCCTTTGTTACTCGTGAAGATTTGGACTATATGTTTTGCCAAAGTAATATAATATCTTGATTTTTGGAGTGTATGAATATGAGCACTCACTGAATCGCGTAACCAAGCATGTGGAGTAAGCAAACACACATAAACTATATTCTAATATTCTTTTTGTTTTTGAAATATATTACAAGTTTATTGATGTAATAAGAAAGGCCCCAAGTTCAATTCCCACTGTGATAGGTGTTTCCCACAACACTATATTGGTGGGTGCATGCGAGGCCGCCATGCTTACCGTCCTGCACTTGAGGTCCCAACCCTCGGGTAGGCGTGAGTCGAAACGGGTTCAGCTCGAAACCGGTTCTAGTTACCCCCACCCTAGACTTATACTCGTGCTTACAGCTCAATCAGGGTTTAGCTCGAAACTGATTACTCAGTCACGAAAAAAAAAGTGATGGACATGTAAGGATAACAACTAGGATGAACTCGTTAAACCTAATCAGTCCTGAGTTCGAGCATGGGCACGGTCAGATTTATGAACCCAAATGTGTTAACAAGTTCTAAGAACGATGCCTCAGACTCGACCAGGCTGTCTTTGCCAAAACCATTTCTGGATCAGGCATAAAATTTAGATCTCAACTTCACTCACACTAACCTGGTTTATGGTTCATGTCCTGTTTGAATAAGTAAGTTTTAACAAGATAAAAAGCATAACTATCATTGGTTTAATCTTATTTAATAATATTATTAAAGCATTTAAAAAAAAAATCCCTAGTTATGTGTTTGGGTCTGTGTAGGTGTATACTGATTTCGGGTTGGATCAGGGTTGCGGAATGCATTTTCAATAGGGTCAAGTACATTTGGGTGTTAGGATCGAGTACAAAGTTGGTTCAGGGTTGGTTTTGTACATGTCAAAATCAAGAACTGATCGGGTCTACAAATGGATCAAGACTTTAGATCTGATAGGTTCAGTTTCTCAAATTGGTTGGGGAGAACTGAATCCTACGGATGGCAATGTGGCCGGTTCTCACCGCACCTACCCTGAACTGGAAACCTCTGAATAGATCCTACCGTGCAGCTCTTGGGATCAAACCCAGAACCGACCATGTGCCCACTCAGGTACAACCTGCCCTACCCACTCCATTTCAATCTACAAAAAGTAAAATTTTAAAGTAAAAAATTGGTTATTATCATATATTTAAACAGATTATAAAATGTACTCTATGGTGTTCTATATTTATTAAACTAGAAGTGATTATATATATATACACATATGCTTATATTTAGATAAAATATATATGCATGTAAATACTTAATATATGTATAATAAATATATATACAATGCACTTATATTTTATATAAACAAATGCATTTGTAAACCCATGTATATATAAGAGAGAGGTGGGAGCTACTATATAATATCTCCTGCTATACATTGTTTGATTGTTATCATCTTTTATGCAATCAATTGTTAGATGGTAATCAAGGCATAGATTTATGTCATCGATCCTTGTGTTGATGTTGACGATTGCACCAACATTCCAAATCATCTAATAAAAAATTCTGACCAGAAAAAATATCTAGCAAATCTCAATTTTTCTCTCTCTCTCTCTATATATGTATATATATATGGGTCCGTGACTGTTTTTTCCAATAAAATCCACCACGCTCCCCTATGCACATTATTAGGACACGGTACTGAATTGTTTCTTTTATAAAATATTAAAAAAGAAAGTCATCTCGTGAATGTAAAACCTTAGGGTTCCACTCGCATGTTAGGCAGTGTGTATGCGCGTGTTAGGACTGTCCTTGAGCCAGCAAGCTTGCTCTTTTCGAAATGCATATAATTAGGTTTGGCAGTGTGAAGTACGACACGAAACCGTGTCGCATAGAAGCACCTGCTCGTGCCCATCTAAAATAACACAAAGAAAATCAGCTCTGTGCTTGATTTTACCTGTTTTTGACAAGAAAATAAATGACGCAACCCAGAAACGACCTGAACACGGTATTGCTTGCAACATAACACCCCACAAGAAAATCCAACAGACATTACTCAAGAAATTCGTATTTATGTCCCTCCCAAAATAACAACAAAAAATTTTGGTTGCATGAGTGTAACCTTGTTTTTGACAAACATAAATAAGACAACTAAAACAAACTCAACACATAAATTACGGCAAAAACACACACACATGGTGCACCGAGAGCATTAGGTCAACGACATGGCACTCTAACGCCATGGTGGGGAGTTCGACTCTAAGAGGGTGAGTGTGTAGATATATGTTAGGCTTAGGCCTCCTCTTGTTTGTATTAAGTTAATTGTTAGCATGACACATAATTGAGCTATGTGAAAATAAAAAATTCATGTAGTTGACCTCGTTCAGTATGAAAAATGCTTAATTGTTGTTGTTTGTTGTTTTCTCATGAACAAAATCATTTTCGAACAATTGCCTCATTACAAAGCATTATTTTAGTAGGAAATGACTTTTTAACGTTAATTCCCAAGGAAAAGGATAGTGTATCTTCTAACAAGCGTCCTCTTTTATAATACAAGGATTAAATAGAAATCGTTCTTTGTGATTTGAAAAATGGTTCTTATCGTGACATTCTTTGGTCTTCCTTTTCCGTGATTGAGCCAACCAAGTCTTGTCACACGCTGATCGGTTAAACTGGTTCTGATTAATCATTGAATTCTAATCTTCTGTTATGATGGCATTTAACTTCAAAAGAATAAGATTCATCGTTTTCTTTAATATTATTGATGTTGAAAAATGAAAACGGGAACGTGGTCAGATTCTCAAGGTCCATTCTATCGCATAAACCCTTATTCATTCATTCTTGAGAACGAGAACGATGGTTAGAGTACTTTTACATCCTTCACATTATCTTTTTTATTTTTATTACAGCAGGTTTACAGAATTGTCAGTCGTCACTTTTTACGATAAAAAAATACTTTGACATTAATCTGCATCTTAGTATTCTAGTTTTCATATCTGTTCGCTGGAACTTCAGATAGGTGTCTTTTGAAATGTCTAGAACTACCTTAAGTGTGCTTTTCTCCTCTTATTTTCAATTGGAGCAGACGGACCTTTTCTTTTCAAACCTTATTATAATTCTTTTTTCTTTTTGTTTGCAGCCGCAGGTTAGAACGATTAAGCTGCTAGAGCCGCTAAACGATAGTATTAGATAGTTGTATCCTTGTGGGGCTGCTTCCTGCTGTAACTATATATTGTGGTGGGATAATGGAAGGTATCTTTTCTTAGAAATATCAGCTACCAACTGATCCAGCAAGGCGGTGCATGGAAAAGTTGAAGTTTTTGAATGCGACTTATAATTCAATTTCCATCTTGTCGGCATAAGACAACACAGTCAGAACTCAGAGGATTTGAACAAAACTCAGGAGCAGAAAAAGAGTTAACACGACCCATAATCGGTCCGTGTATAAGTAATAACTGAAAACAATGATAAAAGATATAAAGGAAGAACAGTATCAGTGCAAGATCCAAAGCATCTGTCTCTTTCCCCTTCTCTCCCACCAAAGCATACGACAAGACATAATTGGTGGTGGGTGATCTGGGTTCGTCTCTAACTATTATTTATTTATTTATTTGTAGCCTTGTTGGCTTCTCTCCCCCTCCTCTCTAGTCTACTTTATTTGTACAGAGACAGTAGGGGTCTAAGACCACTTTTCCTTTCCTTCGGTTTCTTACTTTATTATTTACTGCAGCCTTGGAAAGTACCTGTTTGCAATATTCTCTGCTCATCTGTTTCCATGTTTGAATCCACTTTTCTGGGTTAGTGGTGTTTGATTTACAAATAAGGGAACTGATATATGAAGTCCGGTGGAGATTTTGGTTGTTTGGCGCCATATTAAGCTTGGTTCAGTAGGTGGGTGTTTTGTTTTTCTCTTTTATTTGTGTGGAGTTGCGGATAGACAGGCAAGTGCGGGTTTTCTTTGACGCTTGAGAGGCCCTAAATCCTGGTTTCTGTTTCTTTTTCTTCCTTTCTTTTCATTTTGCTTGGGAATACTGTACTATCTTTGTTCTCTCTTACTCATCAACGATAACAAGCAGTACATGAAAGTGCTGTTTGCTCATTGGGTTTGTGAGTTTTTGTAACGGAGAGCTGATATTAGGTGTTAGTATTGCTGGGTTGATGGATATGTTTTAGGTCATTGATAGCAGCTATAAGGTAAGGATTGGGTTTGTGGAGAGCTCTCCGGGAAGAGGCAATTCTGGGTCTTACTAGTTTCGTGTTACTTCGTTCATGTGGAAGTGTTAGCTATGTGCTGGAATACTAGCCCTGTTTGAAGAGCTTCCAAGTGATAGGAAGATGTAAATGGGAGGTCTGTTAAGCTCTTCTTAGTAAGATTTTATACTTGGTGCTGAGCTATTGCTGGAATAGAATTTTACTGAGTGGTGGTGAGCTATTGTGAGGAAGAAAAACAGGAAAAAACAAATGGAGGAAATACATTCTTCTTCAGATCATTACAGATCATCATCTTCTTCAGCTAGTAGCCCTCCTAGAAGGTTGCCTTCCAGCTCCTTTATGTATGTCCGGAAGCCGGTCTCTTTCCGGCAACCGATTTCTTTTGAAGATTCACCTGAGTGGGAAGACACAGAAATTGACCAGCCGGACGAGACAGTTGATTCGATCAACTTAGTGACGGCTTCTCCATCACTCTCTAAGATGAATAGTGGATCAATACAGTCACCTCCGTTCCAGGACACCGTGGTTGTGCATAGGAAGATTGCAGGGGCTTCCCTCGTGTGGAAGGACCTCACTATGACCATCAAGGGGAAAAGGCAATACTCTGATCAAATTGTGAAGAATTCCAATGGTTATGCGCTGCCAGGAACTCTTACGGTTATCATGGGACCTGCAAAATCTGGGAAATCAACTCTCTTGAGGGCTATCGCAGGTCGGGTTTCTCACTGAGTTGGTTACTACTTGATCCGTTACTGGCTTTTAAGCATCTAAGCTAATACTTGTTTTATGGTGTCACCTTTCCCTTTGATCCAGGAAAATTACCACGTTCAGCAAAAACCTATGGGGAAGTGCTGGTGAATGGGCTGAAAACTAGTTTGCAATATGGGACTTATGTAAGTGTTCGTAACAGCAACACATTAATTTTTGTTTGGTGGTAGGTTGGTCCTTATTGTTGATCATCTTTCACAGCTTGTGTTTCTTTGACAATTTCTTTTTCAACACTCGGTTCACGCTTGCTTCAACCTGTGATTCCTGAACTTCCACTGGAAGTTGTCTGTTTAATTGCAGTGTTCACGTTCTCAAGTAAAAGCGAACAGGTTGCAGTAGATGCCACTGATTCTTCAGCTCCATAGGAGAGTGTTGAACTCTTGAAACCTTTGCTAAAGTGACTTTAGTCTATTCATATGCATAATGTTAGCTTCTTGAGCGAAGCAAGATCTTTATTGGCAGATAAGGAAATGGAAAGCTGAAAATCTACTCCAATGATTTAATATGATCTTTTATACTCTTATACCTTGCAAGTATGGGGTTTGTAATTGTTTCCATTAGGGATTGTTTGGTATTACCTCTATAGAAATAGGGTGCTGAAATTGTTTTCTGATAGTCAACCTTCTGATCTATTACAGTGTTACACTTTGTCATATTTGAATTAACATTGGCGCCTGATTTGTGATTGATTGTTCAGTTGTGCATGTGGTGACCCTTTCAGCAATTCCTGCACCTCGTTAGTCAACACGTTTTGGTTATCTTTGTGGATAAATGAGTGTAGAACAACTTGGTTAGGCTAATATCTAAGCTAAAATTAATGGGGATGATATCACTAACTTGTTACTTGTAATCTAAAGGTTTAATTATGTTTCTTGGTTCATTTATGGCTTGTAAAACTTAGATGCTACTCCGGGTATCTCTTGTTAGTTGTTAAGTATCATGTTTTCATATTTTAAGCATTTTTTTTGTTGACTCATAGAGTTATGTGTAAAGTTTCCAATTGTAGTTTTCTTCATCTCTCACTTGTAACAGATCTTCAAGTTGCAAGCGTACTTCATTACGACCCTCATCTGTTCTAGTCACTCTTATGTATGAGGAATTTCAGAACGATCACCAAATTTCCATTTGTACCATGCTAAACAATTACAGTTTTTTGTTATTTTAGAATAGGGTTTAAAGATTTAGAAGTTTTAGCTAAGGGCAAAAAAACTATAGCCATGTATACCTCCCTCCCTCTCTACAATTATCTAGATAAGTCAGTCAAACCAGTAGACTCATCCGCCAACCATCATAAGGTACGGACATGGGTGCTTTTAAGCTTCAGCCTTCATAGTTTAGGAAACTGCTGCAACATTCGATGAATCAATATGAGTCAAATTTTCTTTTAGACTTTGAGATTTCGACTTGAAACATTGCACCTGAATTTGTGAAGGATTTTCTTACTATGTTCAGAAGGAAAGGATTCCATCGATGATGTGGAATTATTACTATGCTCACTGATATTCAACTATGAAGGTGTGGCAATCACTTTACCTATGTTCGTCTACAACCAAACATTTGTTCTGTGTGGCTTTTCTTTTCTTCATGTGCTTTAACATTGAAAAGTTTTCCTTATTTAAAATCAATTATCTAGGTGGGCATAAGGTGCTCATACTTTTCCCTGGTGATTGGAGTCAGATTCTAGAGGTCCTTTTTATGGACTGGTCATAGGTTTAGTTGCCATATCTATGCTGAAATATCTGGAAAGTATGCCTAGACAGTTCCATAACTTGTCTAGGGTTGGGGCTTTTTTATCCAGTTTGAGCTGCAAGGGATAATTACCCGAATTCTGGTACGGTAACTTGCATCTGCAGTATTCCACAAGCTAGGCCTTATTATAGTTGGGATGTTTTGCTTGATCTGAAAAGACCTTGGTTCACTATTTAATCCTGAACCATACTGGCAACAGTTGGTGCTACAGATTAAGATCTGAATTAGAGCAATGGATCAATCCCATGGCCTGGGATCTGGAAACAAATGGTTCCTTTGGCTAATGATTCTCTGACCACCAACGAGAAATGCTTCAAGTTGCTTGTTTTGCACTTTCCCATCTGAATGCACATGTCCCTCGTATGTTCCTCCCCTCCAATTATTTGTTAGGAAATCTCACCTCTTTGCGTTAAATCTGAGACCTCTTGGTCATAATGCAGCATAATCATCCAGCTCTCTGTTTTGACCCCATGTCTTATGTTTTTTGTTATATCTATCTATCTATCTAGCGTGTTCACACACACACATTTGTGAACAATTTCTTATAAATTTATAGCCTAGTTAACTTATATTATGCTTTTGCTCATGTTGGCCATTCAGGGGTATCCATAGGTAGATGATTTTTTGATAGGGAGCTTGTACCATACTCCTCATGCTTTGCACTGTTGGTTGTTTAAAAATTTGACACTATAAGGTGCTGTTGTGCACCATTTGTGCAGGGTTGGGAGCTTGTGATGAGACCAAGTGATCTTATTTATAGATGAACCTCTTTATCATTTGGACAGGTGTTTATTTTTAATATTTTTCAGTTCCTTTTATCGTAATAATTCTCTATCATGTTTGATTGTATTTACTATTCCATATTTTAGAAGTTTATTTTTGTTAACATCCTTTTCGCAATTTATTTTTTTTCTTCAGTGTCTCAGCACTTTTGATGATGGTTACATTGAAGAGACTTGCAAGCACTGGTTGCACTCTTATCTTAACCATTTATCAGAGCAGCACAGAAGTCTTTGGCCTTTTGACCGTATATGTCTGCTTTCAAATGGAAACACCCTGTTCTTTGGAGAAACATTAGCTTGCTTGCAGGTAATTTACCTTCTATACCTTCTCTTGCTCTTGTGCATGAAATTTGATTAAGGATGAGTTAGGTAATCTTATTTTGTCTACAAAATAAAATTATATGGGGGCATTGATTTTTATGCTTCATAGGGTTACTATTTATTAGTGAAAAATGATCATTGGAAGTGGAAGAGAGTAAAAGTGCTGCAAGATTGTCAAGAACTTTCTATTTTTGCTGACCTTCTCTGCTAGTAAATGGAATATTTATCTTATTACTGACTGCTATAATTTTATGTTAATGAAGCACTTCTCAAATGCTGGATTTCCTTGCCCAATCATGCAAAGTCCTTCTGATCCTGATTAGTGTGAAAAGTGATCCTCCTGCGTTCAGTTCCTGTGTGCTTGATTTACACTGTCTCTATGGCATCACTTTGACAGGATGATCATGGAGAGTTTTCATCTGTTAATATGGACACAGCAGTTGCCATACGCACCCTTGAAGCTACTTATAAAACATCAAGTGATGCTGCAGCAGTTGAATCTATGATGTTGAAGCTAACTGAAAAGGTTGCAGAAGCTTGTTTGTCACCTTCCACTTTATATTTCTTGCACCATCCGTTACCTTTTCTGTCCATGGTTTGTCAGCTTTGTGCAGTGAAAATAAGTTGCTTATCTGTTGATTAGGCCTAAATCACCAATTAATTTTACTATTCCTCTGTTTGTGGCAATCTAGTTGTTACTTAAATCTCAGTCTAGTTAACTAGATCACCAATTGGATTTGTCCATATTTACGTGGAACTGAAGCAACACTTCAGGGATAACCTTAACAAAATAGTTTCCTTTTCTATTCTGTGTTGAAAACCTTGATATTTCATGTTAAAGTTTTCTTTTCTCTTCTGAGTTGCAAAATCTTCAATATCTTTTTATTATTATTTTTTGGTTAGAAAGGTAGGCCGAAGCCTGACACACACTCACCCATGCACACCCCAGGAATCAAGCTCACCACCGATGACATGGGAGAGGGAGCCCTGCTAGATGATCTAATGCTCTGTGTGTGCTTGAAGATTTTATTCTGGACAATTGAAAGCTTGATTCTTTCAGTAATGAATTCTGTTACAGAACCATTGGGTTGAGCGCAGTCATGTTGAGAACTTTTATCTTCGTTTTTAGACTTGTACAATTAAGTTGCTTATTAAATATTGTCAGGAAATACATAGTTACTCGCCACTGGTTGAAAGTCATGGACTGTTATAGATCCTTCACATTTGATGCCATCGGATGTAGGTCTACAGTAACCTTCACCTTTTCCACGTTTACTTCTACATAGCTGCATAATCTTTATACCATTTGCCCATCGTGGAAAATGTTCACATAAAATCAACTGACATTAACTTATCTGCATGTGACAATTTTGTACTTAAGAGTTTAGGTTCTTGGCCCCACTGCGTACTACAAAGTGAGCCTCCAGGCTAATGTATCTGGCTCTTGATAGAGCAACTTTCAAAGTTATTGTTTTGCCATTATCTTACATTTCTTCTTTGCGGGTGAGGTAAGTCTGAGCAACAAAGGAAATGGTGCCCATTGGTACGAGCAACACAAGCATCTTTTTGAGGAAAAATTTCTTGAAGTTTGCTATTTTCCTACTGTTTCATGGCAGAATTTCTTGCCCATTAACTTTTATCTATTGATTCATGATCTTTCTTTGAGATTCTCAATTTGTAAAGAAAACTGTTAGCCTGAACAATTTGGCTCCGCATGGTAGTTGTTTTACTTAATCGCTCGGGCTGAATCTCACATTTATTCTGAAATATCGTGGTTCAGGAGGGCCCACAACTGAAAACCAATGGTAAAGCAAATCATTTCACACAGATTGCTGTTCTTAGCTGGAGATCGTTGCTAGTAATGTCAAGGGATTGGAGTTACTTTTGGCTCCGACTGCTGCTTTGCTTGTTTCTTGCACTTTGCGTCGGTACAATATTTTCTGGACTCGGACATTCCCTTTCATCAGTTACAGTAAGTTCTTTTGAATATGTTTCACGTTCCACGTAAAAGAGCGTATGAAACTATGAATCCATTTTCATATATATATATATATATATATATATATATATATATATATATATATATATATATACGGGCAGTTTTTATTTTCTGCACATATCATGTGCGTTTTATAGGTTTTATTATGTAATCTTTCTGAATAAAAGTTCAATGCATCATATAACAGTTTGGGCTGAATGCCTTTTCCATTAAGCGTTCATAAATTTCCCATGCATCTTAGACCTCCATGATAAACAGATTTTAAATGAAAATTGTAAGACTTAGCAAACGGCATTCAGGTTCTTAGTTAATGCACAACCCAGAATGAGATGAACCGCGGGATATAGGCTTGCATGCTAGCTTCACTGACCTGCATTGATGAAATTTTGACCGGTCTGTGCCAGTAAGCAAACCCTAATGGGGTCTAAACAAAAGCCTGCCCTCTATGAAATTGTACGGGGCCATGGGAGGCAAACCAGCAACCTAGACATGTCTTCCAGAACTAGCTCGGCTACATATTTAGACTGTCATTTATGTAATATATTCCTTCAGTAGGTTCGCATTGAAGCAATGCTTATGTTTGCCCTTGTCCCAGGTCAGGGTTGCTGCTGTATTTGTTTTTGTGTCATTTACATCCCTTCTCAGCATTGCCGGATTACCAGCACAAATAAAGGAAGTCAAGGTAATATTCTTCTTTTTCCAAATCCTACTGAGTATTAAACTGTAGCTTTCCTTCAAGTGGGAATAAAAAGTATACTTACAACAAACCAGAGAAAAGATCTTGTGAATCAAGTTTCAGTTTGCTGGAAACGACCAATAAAAAGAAACAGAATATGACAAGTTCCCAACCGGATCAATGTTTCAAGTCAACAGCGTGGCTTACCGTCTCTCCATTTTGCCTTCATGCATCTTTCATTAAGTTATTATGTAAGTGGTGACCAACTGTTTATGTTTTCTTTGTTTTATTTATTACGATGCAGATACACAGCTATGAAAAATCTTGTCAGCATTCAGCAACACTTCCTTTTGTGCTTGGAAACTTGCTCTCCTGCATGCCCTTTTTGTTCTTGATTTCTGTGTCTTCAAGTTTGATATTCTATTTCTTGGTTGGAATGAGGAACGACTTCAGCTTATTCATGTACTTCGTGTTCAACTTGTTCATGGCTCTCCTAGTTAATGAGGGGCTCATGATGATTGTTGCATATACCTGGCTGGAACCCTTCAAAGCCATCTTAACTGCATTGTCTTTGCAAGTAAGTTCCTACAGAGTCTAAGATTTCTATATCATGCCAGCCCCAGTTATTGCTTGGTTCCAAGGATAGGGGTTGCCTGCCAAGTCAAACCGAAGCTATGACACTGTTCCATTTTCTTGTAGGTGGTTATGATGCTTGTTGCTGGCTATTTCAGACTGCGGGAAGAATTACCACATCCAGTGTGGAAGTATCCATTATCTTATATTGCATTTCACGCATACTCAATCCAAGTAAGCACATTTTCCTTTATCGTTTATTGATTGCCTCTGCTGATGGTGGAGGGTTGCGTGAGGCTTCCGACAACCCGCGTAAAACTTTGTCGGACTTATCTACCATGTATTCTACAAATTATGATAGGTCTCTGTGAAAACAAAGAATCCATGTAGCCGACCCCATCTAGTATGGGAAAAGGCTTTGTTGTTGTTGTCTCTTAATGGTGGAGGAATACGATGTTCTCTACTTGGTTTATCAGTTTTTTTTTTGTTCATGATGCAGGGACTTCTGGAGAATGAATATGGTGGAACTTCTTTTGCTGTAGGGCAGGTAAGAAGCATTCCTGCTGTACAGGCTCTTCGTGGCGTGTACGGCATTTCTGCTTCCTTGAATGCAAAATGGCAAAACTTGCTTGTACTATTTCTCATGGCATTCGCGTATCGGATCATTTTGTTCATTTTACTTTGCTTTCATGTAAGGGAAAGGATAGTTTCTTGTAGATGTTATGTGCCTTGGGATTTAATCAAGAAAGCAACGTAAATGCCTTCTTGTTTTTGATATGTTCCATTTTTGGTATTGCAGCATTGATTGTCTCTGACTGAATGAAAGTCAATCATATAAAAAAAAGTCAATATCTGGACGTAAGACAATATTAATCCACTCTTGTTGCAGAGTTCTTTGTCATCCCTTGAATAATGACATCCTATTTTGTCCTACCTGTGAAGGTATAGACATACGGTGGTACTATGTAGTATGTATGAGTACGTGTCTGAGTTTTTACCAACATAATTTGCAGTCAAACAAAAGTGTGGACCTATGGCGAGTTCACCTTTCTTTGGCAGGTAGCAAGCCCGGCTAATTGGGGGCGGTTGCATTAGTTAGCCAAACAGCTAATGTGAAACTCAGTCTCTTCTTTTAGAGAAAGTGTGAGAATTTAGATGTTGATGCTGTAAAGAGGGAGAGGAAGATCTCAAAAGGGTTGAAAGGAAATAATAAAAATAATGTTTGCTTTTTGTGGAGTTATCCTAATATCACAGCACAATGGAGATTTGTAGCGTATCCTACTTAGTGTGGAACAAGGCTTGGTTTTGTGCCCTGGCTTGTTAACGAAAGTTTTCTTTTTCTTTTCCTTACTAAACTTGCATGATATTAAATGAGTAGCTTCTATTTCATCTTTTTGTACAAACTAGGAACTTCACAAGATGCTATTGTCGCCACAAACTCCATGAGTTCTTTATAATGCACTGTTGCAATATTCTTCCAATTTCTTTTTCTGTTGACATTAAGTTAGTTGATGTAGTTATTCTAAATTTGGTCCACTTCTATAGTTATTGTTGACTCCGCCTGCTCCTCAGTACATAAGTTGGTACAAGTAGTAGTGCGATATTTTCTGAAACCTTTGTAGTATAGCACCCCCATTCAACCATGGGCTATACATTTTCGCCAACTTTTTGAATCTGGCTGGGCGGGGGGGGAGATCTCCCACCTAAGCTTGATGTAGATCCACCACTGGCTATTTTCGGGTGCACAACTACCGCTGCAATAATGAATATAAGGAAACTTGACATAAACACCAAGTACATGCCACCATCCAAAAAATATAAATAGAGAATTGCATCATTAACATCACAAAACATGGGGGAAAATTAAGAAGACCGGTCCTTGATTTTGGTGATATAGATCTCCTCATTATAAAAACCTACAATATATGTGCTTATAATGATGCTATTTCTTTTTTAATCAAGCAGAACTTGCCCATGACAACTCATGATGATTGAGCTCTTTCAACATATTAAGTTAAATAGTTGAATGAAACGCGTTTACTGACAAACCCCTTCCTTGTGAACCTTCTAACAGACTAAATTCCATAGTTTAGTGAAGATGAAACAATCCCAGCAACTAATACTTGCTCCATCATGCAGAAGTGCAGATTATATTACAAATCGAATTCCATTGTTTGGTGAAATTGAAACAGTGCCAACAAACTAATAATTTAGAAACAACTAATCTCTTCAGTAATTCTCTTGAGGCATACCCACATTATCCCATAAATGCTCGATCAGCTTTGTCTATATCTTTGTCCCAAGGATACATTGCACATAATAGTTCAAAATTCATCCTATCAAAACAAAGTCTCACACGGGCACAATTTCTCGAGACCTGCAATTCGTGGATCAATCTTTTGAAAGTAAAACATAAAGATTTATGCAAAGCATCTTCTGTTTCATTATGGACACCCCTAGAGATACGGAGATATTACATCTTATCCTCTAGTAGTCATTTGTCTAGTTTCAAACAGCAAGATTAATGAGACACAACTTGGGTCTAGTTTCAAACAGCAAGATTAATGAGACACAACTTGGAGTTTTAATGTCTTCCCTTTCAATCTCTACTACTTCAGATTGGTAGCTGGAACTACTCACTATCCGGTAGGAAGCGGTGAATCAATGTCACATAGACACTTCTATCAAGGTGCCACACCCATACTTATTGCGTATCTGACTCAACAGTAACTATTTTAGATATCTTTTAACTAAAAGTTCTAATTTGGAGATAGTTTAATACTATGTTAAGAGGACAAATCATGGAATATTGATGCATTATTGTTTTATTTTGAAAATTGTCATATCCCCTTAGCACACCCTTTCCTCCACCTGCATTTGCACCTGCACCGATGTGACGTAACAGTGGATCAAGATCCTAGTGTGTATGAAGAGCAGGGCTAAGTTGATAGACTACACGTACCATATCTTCTCAGTGGTAAAGAATCAACTCCCTTTCTTCATAATTATTCACTTTCAACACTTTGCAACATAGCCGGGTTTTCTTACTTAACACACTCATTGTTTCTTTAGTATTCTCATTCGTTCTAAAGGAGATTCAAAGTTTCACCTTAAGCAAAAATTCAGGAGTATCTTCCTATATGATCGTTTGTAGTGGATTGGTTTTACTGAAAGATGCATACCTAGGTTGGACCATTGGGGATCTCGAAAAGGGCTTTAGATGGTGTTTGATTACGAGGCCAGAGCTTGCATAACTGTCACTGCTGGTCCAGTTTGAGGTGGGGCACTGATGGGCCTCGCAAACAAGTTAAAAAACGGGGTTGTACTGCACGTCAAGGCCTGTGATTACGAGGATTGGGTCTATGATAGTTTCTAGTTCCGTAGGCTCAGGCTTCATGATCAAACACCTCCTTATAGAACTGTGTAGTCTACCGTAAGACTGCACTACTAAGAGAAGAAAAAACAAGACCTTTAACTGTGAAGTGCGCATGCTGCCACCATCCAACTAGAACACTGGATTTGGATTTACGGTGGGGATAGAAAGTCCAGACACTTATTTATCCAACAGATATTAGCGAGACACTTATTTATCAAACAGATATTAGCGATCATTGTTTTTTCATGTTCCAAAAGTTTCTGCAATCTAGAGAAACTTGACATTGTACACATGAATCCAATGCTATGAGTCATACTATATTGCATGATAAGATACGAGAATCTCTTATTGCATTGATATGAGCTATATTCCTGTATCATTTTCATCCATCTTGGCCGTGTGTATTGCACCATGGCACGAGAGAGAGAGAGCCTCGATTAGGAAAATGTCTCTTTCATGTACCTGAGCCATTTACTTGTCGACTATTGCATTGACGACCACCCAAGAGCTTGCATCTGCATCAAAACAGATCCACACAAAGCTTCGTGTGGTTAAGGTCCACGTTTCGACGATAAAACATTACACCATGACTGATGCTAAGAATGCCATCTGCAAATCGTACAAACAAGAGCAAGGAAACGCACCCATGTAAAGAGACGCGCTTGATGTAATAATCCGCTGCTTTTCCAATGTTTAGGTGTTGACGATCATACAAATATCAAATATTGGCATGTTTTACGTAATCAGGTTCCAGAGCGGATGCAAAAAGTCACCATTGATAAGAATATCACCTGAAACATATATGTTTTTCATTGCCAAGCCCGGTTGAGGGTTCAGGTCATGGCATGCCCGAACTAAAACCCTTATGATGCATGATAATCCCATTATTTATTTAATCATATGTATGTAAGTATGCAGTGGCAGACTTAGAATTTTTGATACGGTTTGGTGAATTTGCTACTCTACCATTCAAGGTGGAGCGAACTATGCATAGTAGCCATGAGTTCAGTCATGCCATGTAGGTTTTTTCCATTGATTCTTCAAATTTCAGGTGGGCGGTGCCTCACTTCGCCTCAATGTAGATCTGCCTGTACACCAATGCATTAATGCAGAAGAACTGGTAGATGCTACATAACTCGAACTAAACTTCAAAATCATGTTGCAACCACATGGAAGAAGTTTGTTTTTGCTACAAGGAAACGAGCACGCCGTCCTGTCGACTTGATTTGAGTTACGAACCTGACCACATAACTTCTGTAAAAGTATATGATCCAACAGCACTGTTCACATTTTCATTTTTATTAATCAAAACTTAATTATCAATAAAATAAGGCTTAAGAATTGCGGCTTCTATTTCAAATAACAGTCATTTGGTGCTTCTCTATTAGCTCTTGGAGATGGCCCAATCCGCTAAAGGCTACCTCCTATCGAAATTATTCATCAATAATCAAAACCATTAGAAAATGGTTGATTTGTAGGAAGTACATATAAGAAATGCAGGATGGAAACAGCAGAAGATCCACATTATGGCGGGGTAGGGTGACCACCTGATCTAAAACTCTAAAAATGTGCATTTTTGTATTGAAATTTCAAAAAAAATTATATCTTTTAAAGCCCGCCCCACCCGAAACAAGTTTCTGGATAACCTAAGTGTGTTACAGGAATTGTATCTTTGATGTTCTAAATATACTAGTCTATTTATTGTCGACCATGCGAAACTGATTAAAATTTTCAAATGATTCCAGAAAAGAAAATTCAATTTTTCTCTGGGCATGTCATGAAATGTGTACTCGAATCACATTCAATTACAAGTCTTGGGGTTGGATGACCTGCCAGGTTAAACTGGAATGGAACCGGTTCCGAAATCGGGCATAACGGGAATCGGCAAGTTGGACCAGGGACTTTGCTCTTTCCATGGAACTGGAAGACTAAACTAGAACAGCGGTAAAACCACCAGTTTTGGAATCCTTTTTAAATAAATTTTTCAAAATTTCCTTTCCTCTTCTTTTTTGGGTTTTTGGTCAAATCCATAACAGGAGTCAGCTGTTACAAACTGCAAATGGAACTGAATGGAAACCAGTTCAGTTATGTTTCATGGTTCCAAATCAACTGCAAGCGTCGGTTTCGAACTACCTGTTCCAGTTTTCTAGTAATTGTATGCATTAAACAGCCTTTTGCTATATATAATTATCACTAAAACCATTAAAAATAAAGTATACATACCGGACTTCTTGTTATGTGTGTGTTCCATTAACTCTCCTGTCACAAGGGGATATCCGAAATGTTGTACGTCCAACAACCCACGGTTTAGCCGTGGGGGTAGTCCATGGTTAAAACCATAGTCTATTTTTGTCCATTACAACTTCAAGTCATAAGCTAGGAAAATAGCCGACAGTCTAAACCATGGACTATGGCTATTCCTGCAATTCACTAATGGGGATGTTTCACAAATTCGGATGATGCATCTCTGCTCATTATGTATAAACATCAATCTTGTTTAACTTCGTCTCTCGTGGCTAGCGCTAGGGCTACGCTCAGAAAGCTTTCTGCTTGAAGGATGTCTAAAGCACAATTACAGAAAGTTTACTCGCCCCTTTCGAAGCCCACTTCTCTCTCTCTCTCTCCCCTTTCTCTCTGTGTGTGTGGAGTGTCTCTTTGATACCTTGGTAACTACTTAACTTATTGCTCCCTTGCCCGAAACCCAACTTGCTCCTATGTCAAATGGGTGTGAGTGAGTGCAGGTAGATAGAGGTGAGAGACGACAAATTTGAAATATAGGTACCATAATATCTCATAAAATCAAAGGAAAAAATACGCTAATTCATCAATAAAGCATGACTTGTCAATGTTTGTCACCATATTGGCACCAAATATTATTTAAAATAGATTAGATTAAACTGAACAACAGAAAGTATATATGTCGAGTGCAAATAGTGCCCGTCACGGGTGTGGCACCCTCAGTGCCTATTGTCACAGAGGCTTGCTCCACAGATGCGAGGGTCTTCTGATCACACAGTTTTGATCTGCGGATTGAGTGACAACGTCTCCTGACTTCGCCTGCGTGACGAATAATAAAACACAGGTAAACTACAAGGGAAACAGTAGAAGATATCAAACCCATCAAAAGTTACACAATCAAGGATGATCAGAACACATCAGGAAAGAGCAACCACATGCAGCGGCGAAAAATTACATGTTTAAATGGATTATGCATGACGTACAGTTAGTGTTGGAGTCATGCAGATGCAGTCATTAATAATTGAGAAGCTGCAATATATTGAGGTTACCAAGGGAATGCTGAAGCAAAGAAGTGACTGCATATTATGTCAACAGAAATTGTCCAAATATACGGAGTACAAGCATCAGAATGTACGCAATGGCTTTCACCTCAGGATATAAGAATCGCATGCAGTAGGTAATCAATTAGATACTGTATGATTTAGATAAACGACTGGCATGTATTACATTCTGCAGTTTTCAAACTAGCCATTGTCACAGACAATGGCTGATCTACGACACCAGGTGTCGTGTCTGTCCAACTCAAAATTTAAAACAAGTTAGAAAAGTTAGAGCTCATGGTTGAATATGTGGGCTAAGATGCTATACACTCCTTTTGTGTTGTGATTCTGATTTTGCCTCTCTTAAAATCCAAAAATTACTTTGATATTCTTGATGTATGAAAATCTCTCTCCTTCTACCGGTTTTTTCTTACTGCCTCGTACTATTTTTTATGACCCAAGACTTGAAGTTCAATTCAATACACAACATTAAAACATCCACTATCTCATAGTGCTATCAAAAAAGAAAGAAAAAGATAAAGAAGAGAAAAAAGAAAAAGGAAAAAGAGATTGATTTTCACTTATTTGGTGGGATATTACGTTGATTTGATATACTTTGTGTGATTTATTTGATGTATTGATTTCATTTTTAAATAAAATCAAATAAAAAAAATGAGGTCAAGTTCTGGACGAGAGAGACGTAGCATAGGTATGTCTTACCAATGAGAGAGACACGATTGAGTCCCCAATTATTCGATAGACGTAGTATCGGGAACTTGATCTTGCTTTTTGTTTTTTTTGTTTTTTTTTACTCTCTTTTTTCTTTTGTTCTTGATTCTTATTGTTGTTGTTCTTTTCTTGTTCTTGATTTTTCTTATTTTTCACTTATTATTTTTCTTTTTCTTCTTCTTTGGTGAGAGCTAGCAAATTTTTACGATGTAAAAGCAATATAAACAAGACAAATGAAAAGTTATTGAAAATCATGTACACGAACATAGAGGTCACATTCAACTATTGACTTCTCGAGAAAAGCGATTGTAGTGTTCAAGCAAAGCAATAGAGTGAATCACATTACAATTCTTTTTGTTGTTAATTAAATTTTTTTTTTAGTAGTTATAACTTAGTTTACGGACGTTTCCTCTCAACACACTATTTCACCTTTCCCGTCTCGTCTCATCATCTTTTTTACCGGAATCTATAATACCGATGGCAACTAGGATAAGCTCAATTAGATTCTCAAAAACTAACATTCATTCCATGAAACTTTATTCATCTTTTGCTTTGAAAACGCGGATGAGAGTTCTCTGACAACAGCACCCCTATCACATCTAATTCAACCAACGGGTTCCTCCAATTAGTAGAATTACATCACCATCTTTGACGGCAACAAATACATATCCACTCTGAAAAAAATTGTATAGCACATTGCTGAACTATCATACATATAAGGAAGAACCATGGTAAATGTTCGTCCTACAAGTAATTTTATACGTCTGCAAGTGGAGACGAGCGATCGGATCGAATTCAATTGTTTCTCGTATAAACTTATTGTCTGTAGAGAGATATGGTGATATGGCGAAGACCATTGTTTGAAGTACAAGTAGAACCCGAAGCTCTCCTTGTTTCAAAGATAGGAGAAAAGGTTATTCACATATCATTTGAGGCGAACCGAAGAGTAAGCAATCATACTTCAAAAGACAAGATTCTGCAAATCTGTTATCAAGTCTGCATTCTGAGAGTAGGGACCATGATGAAAAGATATATATATATATATATATATATATATATATATATATATATATATATATATATATATATAGAGAGAGAGAGAGAGAGAGAGAGAGAGAGAGAGAGAGAGAGAGAGATATCAAGGTACAAGAGAAGGGTTTCCCCCATAAAAGATAGACAAAAAAAAAGGAAATTTACTATAAACCAACAGAAGCTTTTATTATTATAACTTCAACCTCCCGAAAGCAGGAGATCTACCGGCATGTTTGTGATCAAATAGCCAAATGCCCAAAATATTCCATTCACCAAATAGTTAGGGTGCTTAGGCAAACTTTGTACGCAGCCACTTCAATTATGACCATCATATAAAAAACCAAAGAGGACTTGACAGCACGATACAAACTGAATCATCTCTCTCTCAAACACACACATCTATAAGTTCAAAATTTAAAGAAAAATGCTTTCAAATTAGTTCGTTGACTGGACACACATATATATAGATAAATATGTAGATATATGTATGTACTATATATGTATGCTATGATATGTTTGACTCAAATTATAATTTAGTTTTCTTCCTATTTGGTTGATATGTTTATCCTTTTCCACCTTTTTTCTTAGATTTTTACCATTCATAGCATTTGAGAAATATGGAGTTAATATTTATCATTATTTCTCTCTCTCTCTCTCTCATATATGTATATATAATATGCTCTTGCTCCCATGCACCTCCTTTTATCTCCCTTAGGTTTATCTATTCAATTGAGTAGGAATCATGCCATATATAGAGAGAAAGAAAAGGTAGAGGATGTAAATCATTTTTATGCAAACTCTATTGAGACCAATCTAAACATTTGATTGAAGAATATGAACAGTTGAAATTAAACAACAATAAGTGAGAAGTAAACAATCAAATATCGTCAATTGTAACTTTTTTTTTTCAATCACAATATATATATATATATATATATATATATATATATATATATATATATATAGATAGATAGATAGATAGTAGAGAGAGAGAGAGAGAGAGAGAGAGAGAGAGAGAGAGAGAGAGAGAGAGAGAGAGAGGCTCTGGATATTGTCTGGAGACTTCTGATTGCCACGGATGATGGAAATTATAAAAGAAATATGTGGAATGCGATGAAGGAATTTCTGAACTAATCGCCCAATGAGAGAAAAAGTGAATCATAGAGTGAGCCAAACATATCACAGCAACGCACATATATATCATTACTAAGTATCTCTGAATCATGTCATTGGCCAGCATGCAGGTGACTTTTGATGTGCCCCCGAATTCCAATATTCAAATTTTAAATTCTTAACTTGACCATTACATTACCCTCTTCCTATAATCGAATAAAAAAAGTACAACTTGCACTAATCCAAAAATATAGATGGAGACCAGCGACTAATTATCTTGCATGATGTCAACTGTTGAGGCCTTCAAAAGCTTAATCAATTCCCATTACCAATCTTAGTGGAATTAAATATTTCACCTCGTTCATGTCAAACTTCACCTCAAAGCATCCAATTCAAGGAGTGAGATCATTAAATTATTATGTACAAGCATGACGTCCATGCCAATGTTGGTTTTACCAATAGAAGTCATCCCGCAAAACTAAGGCAGATTGCTTTCCGACCAGCTAATCTTTGCTTGAGTTTCTCAATGATATATAAATGATTAATCTCTGGAGACCTTCTTGTATTGGTACACCCAAATACCTCCAGAAAGTCGAAGTTTCTTAAACCCGGAGATTTCTACCAGACGTTTGAGAACAGAAGCATGTGCATTCCTGGAAATTACTGCTACAATCTGATGACAATTCTGGGTTTGGTTCAGATTAATTGTGGTGTGTTTCTCATAGTATCAGGGAACCCAATCAGGAATTCCGATTATGCGAATATCACGGATCATATTGTCATATGAAACAATAACTTTCTGAACTATTTTCGGGCGAAAAACAGGTCAACCCAAATGCTAACCCGGCTTTTTTCGTCTCATGATGGATGGGTAGAACCACAAACTTTTTGTTGTCATGTTGAAGAAAGGAACTGCAAGAAGGTACTGAATGCATTGATTTCTAACCACGGATCAGTTCAAGTACCTTATAAGCAAAGGCGCCTCAAGTCCAACGGGTTGAACCTCTTCAATGATCTGATAAACAAGCTGCATGTAATTAAAGCATCATCATTTAACAGATCATTATATTCAGAAATCAAAACATTATTGGTTTTCAGGCCCTACCCATAAACCAGAAAGTCTCGACAAGAAAAGTGTGTGCCTATTTCTTGATGTCCTTCTCCCTCCTCCTCCAGTACCAATTATGATGACAACAACAGAGAAATCTCCTTAGTCGTTGATTGCCGATGCAGCATCATCAAGATTCTCACATCTGCCATGTATGTCCCCACCCGAGAGAGAGAGAGAGAGAGAGAGAGAGAGAGAGAGAGAGAGAGAGAGAGAGAGAGAGAGAGAGAGAGAGAGAGAGAGAGAGAGAGAGAGGCCACATGGATATATGTGAATCTTTATGACGCCGCGTCTGCAAACAACGACTTCAACACATCTTCATACATGCATGAACGAGGAAGAGATGCAAATTTTTGTGTGGTCTGATGCATGCATCATGTACGTCAGCCTCCTTGGAAAGAACACTGCTCTTGCTCTGTCCTTTGATGCCTTCTACCCTTCCTTTGAGAGAGAGAGAGGGAGAGAGAGAAATCTGCTAACAAGGTCATGGTAAAAAATATCATGGTCGCACAATGCACCCTGGTGAAAATCGTGTTAACCTAGGGAAAATGCCATAATAAGACGGGTAACAACAGCGAGAATGTTACTGATAGATATTATTTCTCTTCCTTGAGAACAAAACAAAGTTTCTTCAAGATAGTAAGGAAGAAGCACTAAAAGCAGAATTATGTATTATTTATTCACATCTTCTTTAGCGCAAAATATGCACCGTGCAAACAAATATACATTGTTTAATTATAGAACATGCAGCACCCCTCGTTGGGATTGGAAACTGAGAATCCTTGGCTAAAAATAGCAAGCTGCATTATGTATAAAATATAACTAAAATAAGTTAATGATTTTCACTTCAATGCTATAACATTACCTTAAATTTCAAAACGAATTCCACTAACCCATCTTCATAATTAAGAAATTGTTTACCACATTTCTGTTTCCTGAAAGGAAATTAAACTTGTCTTGAAGGGAGTACTGCTTCATAAGGGTTATGAAATGAAGGGAACTCTAATGAAGGGAGACCTAGTTTTCCTGCATATCAGATTGCAGTTTTGTGATAAAGATGAATAAACAACAAGATAGATACAGAGAGAGGTAAATGGAAAGGCAAACCAATGATTTTTTTTGCAGCAAGGAAAAACCCTTACTCGAACCATGAAGAAGAGATGTGCTATCCAAAACATAAAATTTCGAAGAAAATCCAACCTAGATGAATGATAGGTAACAGGATTAGAACTACAGTAAGAGTTCCACAAGAAAATGGGAATTTTATAATGAATATTGCAATGCAGACTATCAGCATAAATACCTATAGAGCCAGTTGCCATGGCAATATGAGGTACTGACGCAGGACATGTAGAGGAAATAAAACCAGTTGAATGAAACAAGAGAGAGACAGAGAAGGGCAGAAGGCACAACAATGAATGGCTCTGTATTGAAATTATATAGAAGAGGAATTAGAAAACAACCCTCATATCTTTTGAGTTTTACCAGTGTTGCCAGTCACTAAGTGAGCACTTTCCTGAACTGAGGTTACTAAGGAAAACCTAAAGCATGCATAAAACCTAGTAATGCTAACCATTTGCATGTTCTATGTGAATAAACACAATCATCTGCTATTGTTGCCCTGTATTTGACCTATTGCTGGTCATCTTTTATTGTCTTAATATATGTTTTTTATTTGCTTTTCATATGGTGTTAAGTCGATTTTCATTCTCGTTATTCTACTCCTCTTCTCCCTATTCTTGTAAGGTAATTACTTGGTAACCTAACCTTATATATATATATATATATATATATATATATATATATACATATATATATATATACATATATATATATATATATATATATACATATATATATATATATATACATATATATATATATATATATATATATATATATATATATACACACACACATAAGGATGTTCATGAGGAGAGGATCCCATGAAGAAAATAAAGAAAAGAAAGTGTCACATCTTTTTTGAATTCGTGAACTCATCCTCATTTTACACATTTCATCCATTATGATACGTTCAAATTTAAACATATTTTACATAAATTAGGTTTCATTTCATATATAAAATTGAGCTACATGTGTTTCAATACCTCTCTTTTTCCCGATAGGTCTCCATGGGACATGAGGATGGGAATAAGATTTTAAAACGGAAATGGTGGCGGGACTTTGATCCTTGGACCCGCCCCGCTCCATGAACATACCTACACATACACACATGGAACGGTATGCTTCCAACATATGTACATACATATATTATGATTAAGTTCAGATGCCATATTTAAAAAGATCCTCTATGACCTTTTCTAGTGATACTTCTGATCCTTTGTTGTCAATGAAAAATATAAATTGGTAAATTAAATGATAGTGTCAGCTGCTTTAGAAGTTTTATATAGTATTTTCTTGGGTTCACTTAGATACGCACATATGTGTCTATATGGGTTAAAATTAAGCATTTTTTGCACGCTAATGTCTACAAGTTTCTACTTGAAGAGAAATAGATTTAATAACAAATTTGGGTATTGTTCTACTTCATGTAACCTCATATAATTCAACATAGTAACATCAAAGTTTCTTGTAAAATTTTTTATATTTACCTTTGTCACCATACTTTCATGACATTTTCTAAAAACTATTAACTTTACATTAAAAGAATTGGATCTCTTAAGAAATTACAGAGAGCAAGAATGGAATAATCAAACTGAAACAATTACACAAACCACAAGAGACAAACGTGATTCAGAGCGAGAATTTCTCTCACGAATTACAAGATGGATGTAACGCATCCCTTAAGATCTGCGAAATATTACAGTGGATACCTTACTTGGATCAAGTTCGCTAAAAAAATTAGGTTGGTAGAAAAGTAATGGACGTGTGAAGCAGGCCACTACACATCAAATTCCAACAGATCAAAATAAGGCAAATTAGTTTAATCTCTTTTTATCTTTATATTGCTCACACTACTAGAAAATGGGGCTATTCCGGCTGTTGGGTGGAAACTATTCCGACTGTTTGGCGGTTAAAATAGAACTACTTGATAGTCGGAAATGCTATAGTTACCGATTTCGACTGTTGACGTCTCATTTAGCAGTGGAGATAACTTAAATAAAGCAGCCGAAATGTATAGTTAAAAAATCCGAACGTTCTCTTCTCGTTTAACAATCGGAATAATGTAAGTAAAACAGCCGGAATATGTGTAGCTCACGTGGAATAATTTCTCCCCATTCTTTTTCTCTCCCCGTTCGCCCTCGGACCTCTCTCGTTTTCACTCTATTTCTCTCTCTCTAGAATCGACCCGGCCTGCCGATTCTCTCCCCACGCCATTGCTTCCACTGTTGTTTCTACCGGTAATGGTGGAGTTGCTCTCTCCCTCTTCCATCCATAGATTTACGTACCCTACGATCATTAGATGTATCCATTTTCCGTATGATGATTTTATGATGATAGTTATTATTTCAAGTGTTAAAAGTATAACGGACTTAGATTATAAACTTCTTCTCCAATCTTGAAAGCAGTAGTATACCTCATTTTCTTATTTTTCGTTATTGTGTGTGGTGTACACTAGTTGTTCACGGCATATTTTCAGATACTTCTTTACTTAATTGTTTTGTTGTGTTAATATATTTCAGTTAATTATCCTCATCAAGTTTACATGCCTAAATTTCATGTACTCTAACATGGACTTATCATGTCAAATGCACGACAAATTCCCGAGACTCAATTCTTTAGATGGATCCAGAGCAATATATTTTTATTAGTGCTTGTGCTCTTGAATTTGCTGCTGCCGTAGTTCTTCACGGGAAAAAAAGCAAGGGGGAGAATAAGTTAATCTTGATTAATATAACCCATTGATTTATCTTCCATAAACTTGATGTACAAAAGATTTATTTTCTACATAATTTAAGAGGTTCATCTGTCTTAACGAAGACATGTATATAATTGATCTTATTATCAAAATGCAAAAGCTAGCAGCTGAATCACGCTGATGATTCTTAATTTTCTCGTCACATTTGTGTACTAAACTTAGTTGAGACATGCACTTCTTGGGTTATGTTTAAAGCATCCATCTCTTCATAAATCCTGAGAAAAATGCAACTCAAAAGTCTAGTATCGTACTTTGAACAAGACATAGAAATACTGTTGGATATAGCGGTAAGCTGGTTGCTGGATCCATGATAATAAGAATATGTGCCATCTTAAAATATCATGGTTTATATATATATATATAGATATATATAAAAGAAAGCTACTATCTGCTAATGCTAGTATATATACACTATCACTTTCCCCCTGTATTGAAATCAAAGGCCGGAGGGCTGAGTGCGCGGTGAGTGGCGTCTTCGCCTCTCCCCCATTGCATGATGGGTGTCGACCGCCCCAGCGTCTTCTGTGTGAATCCCCTTATGGGATCCCCTCTGCGACTCGGGTAGCTTCTTTCTTCTCCGTAGCCCCCTCAAACCACCTTCTTTCTCTCAATTCTCTAGTGCCTCTGTCTGCGCCTATTCCTCTTCTCCTATGATACTCTCATCCCGCGTCCAGTTCTCAACCCTGCTCCAATGTTGTCTGCACGTGCTAGTATATACTAGCAATAATAGTAGTTACGACCTCTCTCTCTCTCTCTGTGCTGCACGGTGACACTGGATTAGATCTTCACCGTACATCAAGATATCTTAGATTTGGTGTGCTGAACGTACGAACTTATTAGAAAAATGTTTTATCCACTGAAAATGCATTCTTTGTAGCCATTGAGTGCTGACATGACTATACCTGCACAAGTAAAAACCTTAATTCCTTGGAAGGATAGTGTTTGGTAAAGGGTTGTCTAACGCGGGCCCATATATATATATATATATATATATATATATATATATATTGGAATAATGATTTTGATTAAAGTGATAAAATAAAAAAATATTTAATACAATGTGTATAGAATATTTAAGTAGATTTGAGTACGAATAAGTGCCAATTTACTTTTCTTATATGTACGAATGTATCTGCATATGTTAAACGCCCTACTGCTAGCTAGATCTGCCATAGCAGATAATGACCATCAAGACCCATTTTAAGGATATGACCGAGCAATGCTAGACCACATTCTCAATTAGGTCAAATTAATCAGGATTTCTTTTTGATTGCCAAGCTCGGTTAGGCATACATACACATCCCGTGGTCTCGATATTATTCAAACATGGGATCGACTCGAAGGCTCTTTCGATTAGAATACGAACCACCCTACATAATTAACCAAGGTTTTAATTAAGAGCTGTATGATTTATAAGTTATTTATTCTGACTGTTTTACACAGTCAGACATATTGTTACAATAACAACCGTCAAAATTGAAAAAGTCTTTATGTCACACCATGGAAGCTGAAGCCAGGTATGTATGCCCCAAGTATCGAAGTCACGACCTTGATCTTGTGAGTTGAGCCCCCTGCCAAGTGAGCTCATTGCACTAAGTGTGGTTTTCTATGTTTTACAGAAGTTATTGTTGAATGATGGTGCTAGTTCTACCCTCAAATATTCTAGTAAGCAAGAAAAAGTACCTAAGAAGAAATGACCGAGTTTTTGCTTAATTTTTCTTTTCCTCTATTTGTGGGTTAAAATGGGAGGCCCGAGGTGACATGGAAAAGTAAACTTTTCCACTTTCAGGTTTAATATTGGGGGCAAGAACTATCATAACAGAAGTTTCATCTTAGAAAAATAATGTCAATGGGGTATGCAAGTGTGATGGATGAACCTGCAATACAGTAAAATATTGCCATTTACGGCTTCTCAAACTATGTAAAGAAGAGACAATTTTAACTGTCCTGAGCCACAAACACGGGCCGGCCAATTAATCTAGTCATAGCTTTTTCTGCTTTACAATGAGTGCTCGATCCAAACCTAAACACACACAGCGGCAGATGCACATTGTGGCAGAGGCACCCAAAATTCTGAAATTCTTCATTTTTTATTAAAATTTTCAAAAAAAATTAAAGCACAACCCAACTGAAACCTAAAGTTTAACTCTGTCGAAGCAAATTTCTGGATCCACCATTGCATGACGCGCCGCTTGTTGCCCACTCTGCGGCACACATGCATGCACGTCGTGAAAGTTGAACTCACCACTTGCGTCGTGGAAGTCAGACAACGCTCTGCGTTCTAATCAAGTCATAGTTGTGGAGTCCTATGATGAGTGATGATGAAGATCAAACCAAGAATCGTCATCTTTTTAATTAGCATGTCTTTTAAAGTTTTAATTTATAAAACCATTAAACCAAGTGAAAGATTTGAATTTGTTGGAAATCCTTCAAACCAAGTGAACGATCCAATGTGTTGATGACTTCATACTTATATATAACAGGATTTTATCATCATCATCATAAATCATTTGTATTGCAACATGTAAAAACTATAAATTTCTTTGAATGAGGTTGAGAAAATCATATGTTTTTCCTCTCTTATCATATCTTAGATCTTTTACCAAACCCATCTAACTGGAACCAAAATCTAGAATGATTCAAATCTAAAAGGAAAGCGTTGAAATTTGTTCTTGTACCCCCTGGAAGATGCCATGTTCGTGGTGGTCTCCACAAAAAGCAGACAGCTAAAGTATTGTTAATAACAGATTAGTGGGTAATTAATATGTTCCCTCTACCTTAATCCATTTGCTGCGAATATTGCACTACGGGTTTGAGGAATACAAGCAGAAAGGTGTTTTTCCGAAATGATCGTGCCTCCGAACCCTGATGAGTGGCTTTTATACTTCAAGATTACCAATTTGCTCCTAAGCTTAAGCTTTTAACTTCATGCAAGTCATCTCTGTGTGTGTGCGTGCGTGTGTGTGCGTGCGTGTGTATGAGACACACAGTTGCTCTATGCTGAGGACGTCCTCAAAGAGCAGGAGATTTCGTGTATATTGTGTTTCTGATAAGTTGTTTAATAGTTGGCATACTGAACCATAAACAAAATAGGTTGGTTTAGGTTGATCCTAACATGATGATTATGAACTACTTGCATTTGAGTATAAGATTCTACTTTGAATCACCATGATTCGAAGTTGAATTGCAATTCAGACGAAATCACTCTTATTTTGAACTTTTGCAAGACCAATGCCATAAGCATGTTACTCAGTGGCGGATCTAGAAACTCTTTTGGGATGGGGCGAATAACCTCTTGAATAGTTTTGGGTGAGGCAAACTATGTATTATATTCAATGAGGTCTCACCATGATCTATAAACTTTAAATTAATTTTCGAAAATTTGGGACCTCGGCTCCATGTAGATCCGCCACTCGTGCTACTGTTACTGTTCAGGCCAAAATTGTGGAGTTTGTGTGGCCATTCTAGTGAAATTATAAATTAGAAGTTCAAAAGCTTTTAAAAAATTATTTAGTGTTTTTGTGAAAATAGTTGAGACGATAAGAAGTTTGGTTTTGGAAACTTATCATTAGAAGTTAAAACGTTTGAATTTCGAGAAGCTGCAACTTGAATTGGACTTGGTCATTTGGGATTGATCGTGAAGAAAGAAATTGGTGGTTCATCACAACTTGAGTTGGGGAGTGGATCTCCTTAATGAGAGTAACGTGCCATGCATATGATGCAATGTAGTGCTTTCGTAATGCCTCACAACTACAGATACTAGGTTTCTACTCTTTTTTCGTGGGCGAAACTCGAAATTTGTATTTTTAAAATAAAATTATGGAATAAAACAACATTTAATAATTGATATTTTACTTTTTCATACTAAAAAGATAAAACTTCATGACATGTTTAGGGTGCTGATAAGAACAACACCTGTCTCCCAAGCTAGATAAGTGTTGTTCTTATCTACTATTATCTAAAAATAATCAAGTTATTAATGATTGAATAAAAAAAGAAATAACCTCGTTTACATCTGCTATTCACATGAGAATAGGTAGAGTTTTTCAAAGAAAAACTGCTAATGGAAGAATACCCCCTAGAGATAGGAAACAGGATTGAAAAGAGAGCAACAAAATAAAGAAAGGATCTTTTGTGTATAATCCTCCATAATCCCGAATATTATCAGTTCCAGTACATCGACCAAATGATACAATGAGTCTGCTTGGGCGAGGCAGATGCACTGGGGTGCGTCTGGCTTGAGAGGCCGACATGCATTCAAATAGAGAGAGAATGAGAGCAAGGATGGTTTGGATATAAATTAAAGGGCTTGAGGGTGTGTGAATAGAAAAAAAGGTGTGTATCTATGAATTATGAATCTTTAAGGTGATGTATATTAATCGACACAGACTTATTATTATGGCTGAGAATCAAAATTTGACGAAACAGTTGGTGGTTAATTGCGATCATGAACACACAAGTTCTATTTATTTATGGCAGACCTTAGTGGCTTCGCACGAATAGGCAACTAGGTTCACAAAGAGCAATATCACCTGGCAGGGGATCGAGTCATAAATAGATTGTCATGAGGTCGATACCAGAGGTGTGCATGCCTCGCATATTGTAGCAGAAGAAAAGAAAAGACATTCAGCATTCTTAATTAATGAACAGTGATTAGTGGTTAATGTACCCTCTATTTTAATCCATCTATTTCGAATATTCCATGCCAGGATTGAAGAAGCACAAGGCAGAAAGGTGGTTTGCCGAATAATCCCCAGCAAATCTCTTACTGTATGGAAACCTCCCTCTCTTGTTAAATTACTGTCACGTCTGCCTTTCTTTACACCTTTAATTTTATGCGAGTTTACCCGTTCTGAGCACACTGAAATGAAGATCTTTATGAAAGATTGAACGATCAAGGTCTACTGCGAGACAATGTTGGGATTCTGTTTTTGAACTTCAAGAAGGCCAATCTGCTCCCAGATGAGAAAAAAAAGCTCAAATCTTTTCACGAGAGAGAGACAGATTATCAGAAAACTTCACACAATCAGTGCCTTGCTGCAAATAAGAAGCAGGAATGGAGTTGGTTAATAGAGAATCAAGCCATTGGTAGCATGTGCCGCATTAAATCAATCACATCAAGACCTTTTTATCATTTCAATTAAAAATTCGCGAGTCAAAAGCATGTCATACGTCGTGCTCTCATAATGGCCGACTCCGAGAATGATATTTACGCAGGCAAACCGAGGAAAATACCTGATTTCTTCTCTTCGAAGGTTTTTTTATTCGCTAGTTTTCATAAGATTATACTATTTGCCAAATATTGTGCTTTTTAAAAAAAATCAAACATTGTCTTCTTTATCTCCTTATTAGCTACGCTCCAGTGTAGTGCTTTCATAATGGCGGACTAGTGACTGCTTAATGAAGGTATCTCCAAAGAAATCTAGTAGGTTTTTTCTCCTTTTTATTGGTTAACTTTAATTTTTATTACTTTTTAATCAAATTGTTTACCATCAACTTCTTGCATTTCAACAAAATAAAGGTTTACCTTGACATGTTACAAGGAGATGGAGATTCCGGCTCTAAAGAAATGGGAGCTACTTTTTCTATCAAATATTTAACTTTTTTCTTTATGGTAAAATGCGAACGCCCTATCCTCATGCACACCCCAGGCATAGAACTCATGACCTTTCCTTGTGAGTCGACCCTAGCCTGCAAGCTAGCTTTTCTTTTCTCTTTTTTGATGGAGCTAGCCGGGCTAGCTCATTCCTCCTTTTACAATGAAATATCTATTTTCTCATTTATAAAAAATAGAAAAACTTCAAAAACACTTAAGGTGGTGTGTATATATATGACATATCTTGTCATTTTGGAGCTATATTTTGACTCAAGGAGGAAGGATTATTGCGAGTATAAGCATGACTATAAGGACAACTTGTAATATTTTATTTATAACTTGGAATCTAGCAAACCTAAGATACAATTGTTCCGTCATTCGTTGCAAAAAAAAAAAGAATTTGTATCAGTGACAAATGGTCAATCTAATTTGATTTCTATTGAAGTCTTATTTTATGTTTTTCTCCATGCTGAGGAATCCTCTTCTACTGTGGTGGCCCCTCGTGTTGGCTGATTCAATAATTCGGGTTGATGCTTCCAGTTATCCAAAAGTCCAATAACCAAAGTAGCATGTGCACAGCACGTCCAGCAATATAACTCACTTGGCTAAGGAATCTATTTAGAGGTTGACTAATTTAAAACCGGAAACGGAACCAAACCGAAACCAGCAGTTTTAAACCGTTGGTTTCATTCTTTTTAATTTTTTATAAATTTTAATTTTTTTTAATAAATTAACTGTTCTAGACTTAAACCGAAACCTTCCCTGAACCGGTGATTCTGAAACTATAGTCGAAACCTATTCCTATCCGGTTTGGTTATAGTTCCAGGTTCTGAGTCTACCGAAAGTAATAGCCCACCTGGCTAAGGTATCGACTCATAAGTTGACTATTAAGAAAACAGAGAACCACAACAGTATCAAACGGTGCTGCACCCGAAGATTTCGATTAGTGAATCACCTCCCAAAAAAAAGAGACTTCGAAAACCAATTTAAATCAATAATTTTTTTTATTAGATTTATTATTAAAAATACAAGAAATAGAAAAAAGAGAAAATAACAGACCCACGAGTTCATCTCTCGGCGGCCTGGTTTCCGCCCAGGCCGGTTCAATATATCAACTGAACTGATTCACAGTCCGTTCCCGGTTAAACCATCGGTCCTGTTTCACAAACTATGATTATCAGGATAATTTACGATTAAGTTTCCTTCATGTTAAGAGATGGATTATAACTACATACGTACTGAAAAGTTAGAATGATGAACTGTTGAAGGTGTTAACTCTTGCCAAAACTTACATAAGCAACTATCTACGTTATATCTCACTAGAAGGAAGCAGATCCAGCCTTCTACCTAATTAATAACTATATTATTCAATAAATGTGGGATTCAAACTTAGTTTTGCCAGCCAAAACTCACATCCATGAACACGGACAGTGCCGGATCTACAGTGAGACGAGATGGGCTGTTCAGGCCGCCTGAAATTTGGAAAATCAACTTAAAGTCTATAGTTCATGGTGCGATCCATGGGGTATAATACATAGTTCACCCACCCAAAACCGTTCTAGATCTGCCACTGAACATGGATGAAACTAATCTCATTTAAAAAACCTGCAAATAAAGCTTGAAAGAATTCGGTTATCATCTCGAAAGAATGGTCCTATGTTTCAACAAACATGATACAGAGGGAAGATGATGATTTTAATCCAATCCTCTTCTGTTGCACCCTTCACTTGACCGGTCTCAAAGCCGGAACCATTCCATTTAGAATCAGACCTATCAGGCCTATGTTCCATGAGGTCAAGCCTGTAAAACGCGCGATAGGTCCAGTTGCAGTGCAGTCATCTGGCTTGACGATACCTGGATGTTTATCTCGGGCTTGAACATAATGTCAATTAGAGATGTCAATATTGGCCGGAAAAAATGTGGGCCTGGCCAGCCCAGCCCACATTTTATATGGGCCACTAAAGTGCTGGCCCGTCTTACATATAAAATATATATTATATATAGTTTTTCTATTACATGTATATATATACTATATGTATGTATTATTTTTTTTATTACATTTATATATGTAAAGTTTTCCTTGTTATATGTATAGTTTCTTAGTACATGTGTATATATATGTGTAGTATATATAATTTATATATATACATACATATACTTTTTCAATTAAATGTATATACACACACATATACATACATTTTTATTATATATATGTATATACATTCATACATATATATTTCTTTTATTACATGTATATGTCTTGTTGAAACTTGAAATAATATAGTTGGATTTAAATTTCAAACAGATTCGGATCAGGTCTCATACACCCGATCCAATAGGCCTGTGGCCATGCGGGCCAGGCCATTCGGCCCTGCTTCAAATATGGGCCAGAAATCTCTTGCCCGGCCACACTCTTTTCCAGGGCCAGGCCCATTTTGACATCTCTAATGTCAATCCCATTAGTTAGGGTGGAAATCGATATTGTTCAATCTGGGCAACATTTCGGATCCTAAGTATGTGCATGTACACGAGTGTGTGGAAATCCCATTAGTTAGGGTGGAAATCGATTTGCTTAGGATTAGCTAACACGCATATTGTTTGATCTGGGAAATTGGATCTAGATCTCCTCGGTTCATAAGATCTCACATTGAATGTGAAGGGGACACAACCATTAATTGGAGCTGGCCAGATCTACCCCCTCTGGGTCTAGTTTCGTGTCTGCTTCCACAAAGATTATAGCTCCGGTTTGGTTCCTGGTTTATTTGAACAATCATGGAACGACGATGAGATCTTGAAACTGGACCAAAGTATGGTTCCGGGTGTGGGTGTTTGTGATCCCTGGTTCAGTTCTCATTTCCCGGTTCTGGTAACAGATGTGGTTCAGGTCCGGTTTGATCCACCAGGTTGGGTCCAAAGTGGCTACCCTATAAATCTATACTGTGTGACCCTTACCAGGAATCAACCCTCTTCATTAAATAAAAATTCCATACTGCTGTTTGGTTTGCATAAGATGGGTTTTTCAAAGCAGGTCAAGGCCTGTTGCTTCTCAAGGCTTCCCTTCCCACTTCACTCACATCCCTATCACTGGTCTCTACGTAAATAACACTCTGATAGGCTTTGAGCTCCGGTAAGGCCGGCCAGTCTGCACCTTCAATGGCGGCGCGTATCTTTTGGGGTGAGAAGAAGTTCAGTTAATTGAGATTCAGGTGAGGTAATTCATGTATTTTTTTTGAAGTACATGGGCCACCTGCACAGATCTTTTTGGATTTCGTCGGGTTTCAGGTGAGGCGGCCGCCTCACCTTTCCCACGAGTAGGCCCACCAGCCACTCTGCATCTGAAGAAGGGCGTGACGCTACGATGCATGAGTCCATGGTACGTAGGAAGTTTATGACAATTTGGATGAAGGTTCTGTACTCACACCCCTAGAAAGTATGTGCATGTACACGACGTAGTTTTGGTTACAAGAGGAGGCAGAAGCCGAACACATAGCCACGCATGCACCCTGTGGGAGTCGAACTCCCCACCATCAGTAACGCTAACGCTCTAGGTTCATACAACAACAAACAACAACTAAGCCTTTTCCCATACTAGATGGGGTCATCTACATGGATTCCTTGTTTGCACATAACCCTATCATAATTTGTATAATCCATGGTAAATAAGTGTGACAAAGTTTTACGCCTTCTGTCGAAAGCCTAACACAACCCTCCTCATTTATCCGGGCTTGGGACCAGCCATGTAAGGGTGATCCCTTACATGGGCGGATTTGGGTGCATACATGAAGATTTTTGACAAAACAGGATGACTACAATTTGTGAAGATTTATTAATGAATTTTTATTTATTGAATACACATTATTCAACTTGTGAGTCAATCTCTAGACAAGTGAACTATTGCTCTCTCTCTCTCTCTCTTTCCAACGAGAGGTCATAGCTTTAACATGTATGCTTCTAGAATTGAACTCAGCACCATCTATGTGGGAGCAAGAGAGTGGTGGACTTAGAAATTTTTTGAGTGAGGCACAAGCACACTTCTATTTCACGTCAACAAAACACTTATATTTTCCCATATTCAGTGATTGACCATTGGATTTCAAGTGAGACGCATGCTTCAGCTCACCCTAAAGTAGGTACACCACTGGAGCTACAGAACCCTCCTAGATGAGCTAGCGCTTTGCACCTCTCTGCCTTAAACTTTGTAGCACAAACGGTTGTATTATATAATTAACCAAAATACTGATTAATACTATGATGAAATAAGTAACTAATAACTTATGATGTGAAATACTCAACCTAAAAAAGATCTAATTCTTTTATCCAAAATCGGTAACTGAACAAAAACAAATGACGCGAATAAACCATAAATAGTTGGATCTAACATATCATAGTTTAGCTATTTGTAGCACCCAGGTTTAACTGTTTTCTTTCCAAAGTTTAGGTGAGGGAGCACCCAGAGCCTTCGCTCAACAGCAGGGCGCTCTGGCACCATTGCTGTTGGTAGGGAGTTCGACTCTCAGGAGGTGCATGTGTGGGTATAGGTGTTAGGCTTCGGCCACCTCTTGTAACCAAAAAAAAAAGTTTAGGTGGTGAGACTCCTCACTTCATCTTAATGTAGATCCTCTTATAGTTCAAAGCCTTCTATTTTTTTTTTTACCCATTACCGCCTGACTTGCATGTTGGATGATGGATATGATTCAGGTACATGTCAGGCAGATCTATTTTGGACAGCGATTTCAAATTCGAATTTGATTTTCAATTATTAAAAGTTTTGATTTTTTTTTGGGAGGGGGTTACAATGGAGGAAGCTCGAAGGTCATGTCCCTCAGTGTCGAATTCACAACCTTCAATTTATGAGTCAACCCCCTAGCCAGATGAGCTGGTTGTCGCTGTGCAGAACAAGATTTGGATGTGTATATTGAGCATGTTGGTCCTTGATCTTACATGCACTAGTTTCAAATTTTCATGAAAAGGGACCCAGTTAGCAGGAGAAATAATGCAACCATGGGGAGCCTGGCACAAGCATGTATAATCTGTGATGCACTACTGCCCGCTCTAGGGCAACCAAACCCTAGCAAGTGGCTCGGTTCCCGTGGAAGTTGGTGCCACGTGGCAACGTGGGACGTAATATGTGGAGCCAACTCTTAAATTAAGTTTTTACATTGTTAAATGCTAATTTGAATTCATGTTAAACCATACCTGGTTTTGCATCAGACCATAAATCCAATTATCCAACAAGTAAAATAAGTTTATTCTTTTCTTATCAAGCCATAATGGAAATAGGTTGTATTTGGGTCCAGTCGGGTCAGTTCCGGCCCTTGCGAGGTGTTGAGAGGGAGAGGAAGTAGTGGTCAGTGTTCAATTTACAGGTGTTCAATCCACTGTTTCGCAAAGTTTCATCATTTTGATTACTGGTTGTCATTTTTTACTCCTCTTTTATTGTTTATGGTTTCAGTAGGACGATAGATGGTTAAGACTGTAAAACCATAAAAATAAGTGAATTGAGTAAACCTCTCTTTCTCTCTATATATATAATTAAACACTCCCTAGTTGTTTTGTTGAAGATCTTGGGGCCAGGCACGTCCTGCTTAGGGACTCGGTGATGTACCCAGCGTTAAATGCCGTGCCTCTGCATCGGTCCAGAGTGTCAAACACAGCCTAGGAAGTACTCTGCTATTTTCGTGTTGTTTTTATAATTCTCTTTCGGGATTGCAATTACGTTTTCACTTGATCCATGTTCCGATTGCCCTGCAGTGTCGAGGACATGTACCCTATAAAGAAGTAAATGAAGGTGCACGGGCTTCGCTAAGGGACCCTTTCAATGCCCGGGATCACGCCATCCCCGCACTGTCTAAGTCAGAGCGAACCTCACTATTGCAAGGAAGCTCTCATCTTTCCCCATCCATATGGCCTGGTCACGAGCTCATTTATTGGCCCTTCTCTCTCCTTTCTCTCATCCTTATAGGTATATATATATCACACATATGCAACATTAAGCGCCAATACTCTCTCTCTCTCTCAACTTAAGTATGTGTCCAACAGCACCTTCTAGCGTTGTCATGGCTTCCTTGTTGATCGTTCTATTGCTATTCTTCTCGGTAGAAGTTATGGCCGTTCACCGGAAACTTGCACCCGCCGGGAAGCAAACGTTTGTTGTGCAGTTCGACAAAGTAGCCCAGCCAGCGACTAAGACCAACAACTTCAGCAAACAGGTTCCTGAGCGTGGTCCTGAGCTCGAGGACTGCTTGCCGAAAGGTTTCCGGCCGCCTCCCTCGGCACCAAGTCGATATGTCAACTCTCATCCCTTCGATTACTTGGTGGTTTGTGGTTCGAAGAAAGAATCCGAACCTAGAGGGTGATCATGGATGGACGTATGTTTAATCTCCTTTTGGAGGAGGAGATCAAGACGAGAAAGTATTGTTTGTAAAGGTCGAATGGTAGAGCCAGAAATCTCTCTATATCTATTCCTTAATTTGTTGGCAGTGAGATGGCTTGCATTTTTGCTCTCTTGAGAAGGTTGACTTGCAAATATTATTTGATGTATTGTATATCATCCTTTAAGGTTAATATCATATTAAATTTCTCTCTCTCTCTCTCTTGATTGTATGCAGAAAGATTATTTGTTTGTTTGAAGGCCGAGCGTTAGCTCAACTGGCAGGTCTCTCGGAATCCCAAGACTCAGGTGGTGAGTTGGATTTCTGGGGGCTGCATGCCAGTGTGTATAGAGGACTTTGGGCTACCTTTATAAAAAAAAGGACGTTTGTTTGATGCGTAAGCTGGGGTTAGTCGGACCAAAGAAGCACAAGTAAGAGAAGGTGGAAAAGTTTTACATGGGTTGTGATCATGCAGGTTCAAGCTCTCTAGTTGTGAGCTTAATATGCTTGTCATGTTTTTCACATATGTTATTCTCCATGAATGAAAATCATGATTTTTTATTTTTGGATCTTTAGCTCGTGTCTTCGTGTTTCTTTTACAAGGCAAAAAAGATTGATCAGATGGGTTTCAGGCAAGTTCAAGACGGATTCGATACCTATCCTGTATTGTGGATCAAGACACACATTTTTTATATGTAAGCTAGACATGGCTGGTCTGAAACCAGCTTGGGGTTTCCAGCCAAAACCAGGCCAAGAACTGGAGCCGGTTAAACCACACCTGAAATTGGGAGCCACCCAGTTTGATTCTTGTTCCACCTTTCATAGAACTTAAACATATAGTTTCAAATCTTTCAATCATTTTTTTATATTTGAGGCTGAAATATGGAGAACCCAAAAGATTCTAGACAAATAGAGAGCAAGTATAATTATACCTATATATAAGAACAAGAGAGACATTCATAATTGTGAAAATTATCAAGGTATCAAGGTAATGAGCTCTGCTATGAAATTATGAGAAATAATTATCGACCGTAGGTTAAGACAAGTATCCAGTACAATATATAACCAATTTGGATTCATGCCCGCAAATCTACTATTGAAGTGATTCAACTATTTAAACGTCTTATAAAATATTTTAGAGTAAGAAGAAAAGAAACTTTACATCATATTTATTTATCTAGAAAAAGCTTACGGTAGGGTATCAAGAGATGCTTTTTCGAGAGCGTTAGAAAAGAGATGTATCCTATTCATATATGTAAATCTTATACAAGACATGTATGATGGTGCAAAAACATATGTGATAACTCATCAAGGAATGAAAAACTCATTTGAAGTTAATATTGGGTTACATCATGAATCAACTTTAAGTCCATATTTATTTATATTGATCATTGATGAGTTAACAAAATATATTTAAGATGAAGTATCTTGGTGTATGTTATTTGTTGATAACATTGTGTTAGTGGATGAGTCTAAGGAAAAAGTTAATAGGAAATTGGAATTATGAAGAGAAACAATAGAAAGTAAAGGCTTCCGACTTACTGGACCAAAAACAAAATATATGGAATGTAAGTTTGATCATTTGGGTACTTTAGAGGACAAAGAAATTAAGATTGACACACATTGCATCCCTCACAAGGAAAGTTTTAAATATCTAGGATCAATTTTTCAAATTGATGGAAAAATTGATCGAGATATTTGACATAGCATTAATGCAAGTTGGTTAAAATGTAGAGAGACATCATGTATTTTATATGAAAAGTAGATATCATTAAGTTGAAAGGTAAATATTATAGAGAAACAATTAGACTTGCTATGTTTTATGGTTTCAAGTGTTGGCCAGTTAATGATCAACATGTACAAAAGATGTCTGTGACAGAAACAAAGATGTTGAGATGAATGAGTGGTTATACAAGGAAAGACCTTATACATAATGAGGTTAATAGAAACAAATTGGGAGTGACCAATAGAGAATAAAATAAGAAAAAATCATTTAAGATGATCATGTAGAAAGCCAACCAAAAGAAACTCATATGAAAAATTAGATTATACAAATGTTAAAAGAGAAAGAAAAAGACCATAAAAGTATTGAAAAGAAATAATAAAGAATGATCTACCTCATGTTGAGTTAATTGTTGGCACGACACGTAACAGGACTCTATGGAAACAAATAATTCATGTAGCCGACCTCATCTAGTATGAGAAAAGGTTTAGTTGTGGTTGTTTTTGAGGCAGTTTGTGACTAAGGCAGAATCAAAACTGGGGCTGGCCTGGTTTTAGTTCAGTTTCGGTCCTTAGCTCCAGGAAAACCGGAGCCGAGTATGTCTATGCAAAGCTTTAGCTCAACTAGCTGCAAATTCATAATCAGTTTTGTTTCACTCAGGGCTTTCTCACGTGTCCGCTGCAAGGGAGAGTTTAGGGAGTCTCTGACCTCCCATAGGAAGAGAAGGGAAACATGCTCAATGTGATTTAATCCATGCCTTTTGCCTTGCATGAGAAAAACCTGATTATGCTTAAGATTAAGATCTCATATCAGATTTGGCAAACAAGACCTGCAGCTATGAGTTTAGGCAGAGTCAAAGATGTGAATATTGGATCAGATTGGACGTTGCATATTAATAGTATTTTCAAATCCAACTTTAGTGGTCCTATATAATTGAACTCAAGTAAGTCTCTGTAAAACTGAAATCGATTTCAATGCACCAAAGCAGGAATTGAATTTGAATGCTGCTCTGATTTAGACAGTAGAAATGAACATAACATAGTTGAGTTCAATTTTCAACGACCACATTCACAGTTGTGGCCGTTTGTTAAAGGCCCATATCTTCAAATGTATTATGTTCAAAAGCCATAATTTATGTCTTACCTTAAGACTTGAAATTTTCTATTGGATCTTCCACATGAACTCCAATCCATATAGTGGATCCTTTTACGGAAGCAGATGCAACTCAACTTTCTAATCAGATCTACTCTTTACCAACTTTGGCTAATATTTGGACTCTGGTTCAAAAGGCACAAAGAGAAATAGCTCACTTGGGGTCGAATTAAGTTGGGTCCATCAATGATGGATTGATAAAAAATGGCAATATCAAACAAAATATTTTGGTTGAAGATGAAGAATAGTCGGAAAGAACCTACTTATATATTTGGAATAATAGTTTTAACAAAGAATGGATTTCGATTATTAAGTAATCCAGTATAAATAACTTTGGCAACCATGCCCCCTTTAAATCATCGCTCGTTTCAAAGCCGACTCTACTGCTGCCAGTGGTGTCGGAGAGAAGAACAGCGAAGAAAACCGAGGAAACCCCCGGGCCCCGTTTGCCTGCGCTCTTGTGCTTCTCCCGGACACGGGGATCACGAGGGTAACAAAAATTCCTTACGAAAGAACGAAAATTCTTAGGAAATGTTCAATACATCAATCCATTGAATTCCTTCCCATTTCTTCTTGCGTCTTTCTGCATCAGCCTCCATGGATGCGATCACCTACAATATTTTATCATCAAATCTTCCACACCCACAAAATATTTCATCTCTCCGTGCTGATCCCTCGTCCACTGTGAAGAATTTGAGGCCTTTCGACCAACTTGGTGTTAGTGGTGGCAGAAGTCCATCTTCTCTTAGAATGGGCTTCTCTTTCTATGGTCAAAAGTTGTTGGGTTTGAAGGAGAGCTTGATGGTGAAAGCTTCAAGTGTGGAAGGCATATCTCAGGACCTCGACTCGCCGGCTTCCATGCCGCTAGATCGCATTCACAGCGAAGAACAGTTTGATGAGATCCTTGCCGAAGCATGACTGCTTCGAGAATCTCTGGTCATCGTCTGGTCTGTTTCTCCTAACCTTTCTTGCATAATTGGCAGTTTTGATTACGTAATTGTTGTGAGTGTTGTAGATAGATTTTTCTTTGGTGTTTGATGTTACTTATTAGCGATTAGATACAATGGAAGTTGCTAATTGGAACCTTAATACTTCTTTATAGTCTTTTAGATTGCTGTTGTTTTCTGCATTTGTGATGAAAGTGACCCTGACCATCTAAGGAAGCTCGTTATACTTACAGGGTCGCTAGCTGGTGTATGAAATGCATATATTTAAAACCAAAGTTGGAAAAGTTGGCACCAGTGTACTATCCAAGGTTAGTTTTATCGTTTGTGTGAACGTCTTCTGTATGTTGTCTTGTGCTCTTCTTATCTGCATTCTGAGAAATTTCTTCTTTCAGTTATCATAATTCCTCATATGATGATGTCTGTAGTTATCAAAACTATACAATGCATTTTGTGAACCTTTAAATTCTTTCTCTACAATGCAAAACCTCGTATGATGATGTCTGTAGGAAAGAGAGAAAGAGAGTGGGGTAGTGTTAGGCTTGAGTGCAAGAGAGTTTGAAGCAAGAAGAAGAAGGGAAGGGTCGGATTCCACTCTTGGAATTCCGGTCGATTGGATGCAAAACCAGTAAGTATTTCATCCTTCATTTTTAAATCCTTCTTCTACATTGATTAAATTGAAATGGGGTTGTATTAATGGAGTATTGTCTCCCCCCACGTTGTAATAGTGATTAGATTTGATAAATTTTCATTGTCTTGTTGAATTTTCACTCATACACATGCACTCTATGTGTTATACGACTCTACTCCAATATACTCTATAAACACTCTATACTCTCTACCCCCTCTATGCTTAAGCTTATATGAATATTTTCCTTCATTTACTTTCAGCAATTTAAATTCGTGAGTTGTGTTGTTGCAATATCATTTATGGTGAGTTTGCAACACGTATGTTTTTAAAAACCTGAAACTGAACTTTCGCATCTCTGCATACGTTGTTTGCTATATTTTTAATTCCCGAATCCCTGCTTCAATTAATCCAAAATTTTGTCCACACATTCTACATACATAAGCCCACTCTTAAAAAAAATTTCAAGAATTTTAGGGCCGCAGATACATAATTAAAATTGGGTAAAATCGGGTTAATACCTATCCACTGTCTGAACATTCTGTTTTCCTGCAATAGAGCTTGGGTTTTTATCCCATAACTTTGTTTGTAGGCATCCAAATCGGATGAATTTTGATTCATTAGGAAGCTGACATCCATAACTTTCCAGCAATATCAAATTCATCAAATTTGGAACTCTGGTCACTGAGATACAGGCTTATCTTTAAGCCTCTATATTTTTGTGACAGGACAATTCCGGGTACCTGAGCAAAGGTACTTACAATATTTAATTCTGCTTAAATACAACTCCGAATCACGATCTGTAAAGTGCTACAGATCCTCTATATTACAGGCTAAGTCCTGTAATTTTTTTATGATTTTAAGAGGTCTCTAAGATACTGAAATTTATTCAAGAAATAAGGTCTGAAAACAGAACATTCTATTTTTCAGGACTTGTTCATTTCAAAGCTTTAAAACAAGTGCACTTGTTTCTTCTTCGAAAAACACATCTTCATGAGAATTGAAGTCTTTCACCTATAGTATTGAAGTTTCTAAGCGCTTAGGCTGACCCTTGAGCGTCGGTTGAAGAAGGCATAGAGCGAAAAGAGCCCGCTTAGCCACAATCGTCAAAAAGTCAGATTTTATTAAAACTTTACTAGTTTTTGCAAACTAGCTGGCACACTCGCGCACTGTGTAAATAAGAAATTATGAAAATTTTCGTGTCTATTGTATCCTACTAAATCCTTCTCGTAACGGGCACCGCAAGACATTGATTGGAAAGCGATATTGAAAGGTGAAGCAAAAAGCTAGGTGCTGCAAAAACTCACTAATGAGTGTTTAGTTTAGTGAGACCAAGTTGGTACAGTTGCAACATGAATTGGTTATTGACCCGGCCTGTAAGTACAACTCTTTCAAACAGGAGGCACTGTAGGTACGAAGGTGGTATCGGTCCCAAGAACCTGTTCGCACTAAGATCCAATAACTCCAGACTTGTAAGCTTCGAAACCTATAGACAAGGCTAAACTACCGTGTTATTAAATGCAAGATCGAGGAGCTGGAGTCTGGGCATGGCAGCCAGGGGCAGGATGGGGATTTAACCAGTTCAATTCTGATTGGAGAGGTCCAGTTCAGTGAGTCGCATGGCACACTTTGCGGGGGCGGTGTAGTGGGTCCTGGCAGTGTTAGTGGGCGCTACTACAAAAGCCATAGCTATTATCAAGGCTGGGAGAAAGGATGTGGGACACCAACGCTGACCCAATGAGCTAGTAATTGTCAAAGACACGAGCCTCTATCTAAGAGAAGAATTAACAGATTAATTCGAGCAGAGTGGTTGAAAGCAAAGGTGGAACTTCTGTCCTACTCCTATCAGCAGGTTAATATGCAACAGCCCAGGATCAGTCTCACTCTTCTCCGGAAGCAGTCTCTGAAACTCTAGCTTGTTGAGAAAGAGATTAAACAATATATGTATTTTGGAGGGGAGGAGAGATATGGCATTGCAGGCATCTGCTATTCCAGTTTAGGTCAACCATGCTGCATAATTAGCTTCCAATAATGTGAAGCAGAAAAAAAAGGTGTAAATTCCAGCAGTGTATCAAGAACCACATGCAAAGCAACACAAACACTGAGGATCATATTTGAAACCACTAAAATCAAGGCCATTAAACAGCCTGACTCATTGACCTTGCATTGGGAATAACTTAAAAGCATGGTTCATCTGTAGTGGAATAGCATATGTCTTGCATGTTCTCTCTCCCTCCCTCTTCTCCCACACAACATATATTGTCTATGTTTACTCCTTGCTAGCACCTCCCCAAACACACATTAAGCTAGTAATACGCATAATACAGCATCATGGTTGATCTGAACTTGCAAAGTGGATATCTTCAATCTCTTAGCTAACAACGGTAGTAATTGTGGAACTACTGGCTGAACCCGTAACTTGTCAGTAATGTAACTTCCCAATGTCTCTCTCTCTCTCTCTGTGTTATATGTATGTATATGTATATATATGTATATATATTCTTTGGCATTTAATGTGTTAGCAATGCCTTCATTGGGGATTTCTCTTTTCTCATATCCTAGACATCTGACATGTAATGTGTGACAAGAAACTGGTTTTTTGTGTCTGATAGCCTCGTTGTCCCCTCATAAGTGATTAGGTTCATTCGATATTTGTTGCGATGTGCCCTTAATTTGTTAACAGTACTGCAAGGTACTATTAGTAAATCATGTAATCAATGTCTATTCCATATGTTGTAAAATTATTTCTACTCGCTTGTCTGTATTGCTCTTTTAATGTCATGTTGGTCATGTTGTTTAGTGCTTTGATGACGTTTTCTTCCTCTTAATATTATATTTTTTACACTGTTTGCATGCATAAGATCTTCTAATCAATCCTGATTAAAAATTTTCTGCCTTGATAAGTTGAAGATAGATTCTTTTGCAGTGAAGAATGCTAGCCAATATCATTTCTGTTATGATCGATGTCATATTAAATCCATTATGCAATTTCCTTTTAACATTTCTACTAATTGTGCCATAAAAATTACAACCTATGTTGTGCATATGCTGTTCGATGTTGGCGATACTACCAAAATTTTGCAGAAAATGCCAACTATCCAGGTTCGTGTTTTTAGTCCTACTATTTCTTATATTTTAGTTTTTCCATTTTTCTAATTAAATGACATGAAATATATAGTTGTGGAAGGATGGCAAGAACAAGTGGAGCTGATTGGTGGCCATAAAGCGTGGATGGTAGTGCATGATATACATGAGATGATTGAAAATGCATGCTGAATATCAATAAGTCTGCAGCATATGCCATACAAGCAATAATGCATGACCCACATTTCAAGAAAATGCAGTTGTAAATTTTGTTCACCAAATAATATCTTGGCCTCAGGTTCATTAGTTTTTGCTATGCTGTTTCCTTACATAGCCGTGTCTCCATATGGAAATTTCTTCTGCTCCATATCCTCTATTCCTGGTGGGTGCATTAGATTGTGTTCCTTGTTTCAAGCAGCAGCTTCATCTTCGTTAATCCTGGTCTACCTGCTGAAGCATGCGTGAATCTATATTGGATGACTATCTCACTGGCAAATAGATACTTCACCTATGGTCTAGTTTCCTTTTCCACTTTTTTCCTTTTCCTTTTCCTTTCCATCATACCGACACATGTAGCGACTTCTTAGAACCTTGAATTTGTGAATATGTTGTTGTATTGTATGTTTGTCTGCAGACACTTAACTAGTGCTCAGGATGTTCAACTTAACTGGAAGAGTTGTAGCTGCAACACGGGCACTCACGGTTTTGTTTCTGCAGGAACTGCTATCTGTGCATGCCAATGCTCAGCTTAGGCCCAGGGCAAGCGTTCTAGCCTCATAGTTTTAGGTTGGATTGTTCCAATTCGTTAAAAATGTTCCGCCAAGTTACCTATAAAAGAAAAAAGGAGCAGCGGGTTATCAAATTGAGTGGGACTTCATTCGTTCTTCCAGCATTGACCCCAAGTGTCAATGTTACTTGAAGTTCGACATCCTTTCTTTCACACCATTTCAAAAGAAAGCTTGAACTCTGTCCTTGCCCATTTATGAAAGTTCCTGTGTTTTCTAGTTGTTTAAGGTCTCACCGGGCCAGAAAATCTCGTTCCCCAGGGCCAGGACCGATGTGGGCCAGGCTAGGTTTGCCCGTAGGGCTACAAGCCCGTCGGATATAAGACCCCAATTCATATCTACTTAAAATTCAAATTAACTATAATAAAAAACTTTACATATATATGTGTACACATATACATAGATACATGTATATCTATCTATATAATAAATTTATTTATTTATTTATTTTTATGAACCGGCCTGTATCGGCATCTCTAGATAACTGGTTGGCCGGTCTCTGCAGGAGTATATGCAATTTTGTGAGTGTCGACACGCCTGAGGGCGTGTATGTGTGTGTACGTGCGCATGCGCTTGAATGCTTGCATCAGTGTGTGCTTGTATGAGCGGGATCCTTAAAAAAGTCTTTTCCAGCAAGAGAAAGTAGGCGGGGTGTTTGTGCACGTCCTTACGTTGCAGAGAACTTTCACTTATGTGTACTCCGTGATCGTGTAGCGAAGCAGAAAATTTTGCCCTTACGAAGCAGAATAACTTAGATATCATCTAGACGTCCTTTTTGTCAACCAATCATCATTGTTATGACGTAGAAATTTCAGCTTCAATGAGGTACCAATTAGCAGTAGGAATGGCAACGGGGTGGGAATCGGTTCAGATTCTTTTTTTAACCGATAGGTACGGAAGGTAAGGGGCAAAAACGAGTCATGTGTGTACAGACATGAATGTAGACATTTAAAGAACTGGAAAGCTGGAGCTCACCCGGTTCAGTTCATGATCAACCTTCCATAGAACTAGAGCCGGGTCAATGCGAAACGAAATGTTCCAAACTGCATGCTCCAAATACTTCTGGGACCGGCCCAATCCCATTCAGTTGGATCTCGGTTTCTAGTTCCAAGAAAATCAGAACTGGCTTTGTCTACATGCATTTGCACGACACACAACACAAATCTTCTCCAAGTGAAAATCGAGGACAATAGATCCCCGAATCTCTGCATTTTCCTGTACAATCTTCTCCAAGTCAGTAAAAGACCTTTCATACCCCCCAAAAATCATGTACTATCTTGCACCATATGTGCAGGCAGCGGCGATTCAAGAAATTTCCGCTTCATCATTCCGGCATCATATTTCATATTCTCATCCACCTGCCATTCGGACTCTTTAGGGAACAATTTGCCCTTTGGAGTTCTGATTGCTTCGTGCATCAACTCTCTTATCTGCTACACGCTAATAGAACCAAAAGAAACTTTGTTTTTCATACTGCAAAAGGATTACCTACATCAACATGATTCCGTCTTGTCATCCTAATCTACCTTCCATTATGTATTATTATTTAAATAAAATAAAAAGATCATGTTCTATAGTTTTCGCCCGACAGTCTTTCTCAACCTCTTTCATACCAAACCCTATTTGTTATCCCTCAATATGACCAAACTACCAGCATTAGGGCTAAGCATCAGCCGGTTGGGTTCACTGACCAGACCAAACAAAACAAAAATCAAAATGATGTTGAAAATTCAAACCGATTTGTGAAGGTAACCGAATGGAACAAAACTGAAAATTTGTCGGTTCAGTTCGGTTATTCAGTTAACAGATTTCACCCAAGTTTTGATTTATTGCTATTTTATGTGAAAGTTTAGTGCCATTATGTTGTTAATGATAGTTGAAGTGAATTAGTTGATGAAAATAATGAACATCTTTAAACGAAGGTGTCACCCACAGAACTTTCACCATGGCTAATACAATGAATCATGAAAATAATTAGGTTCTATGTTAAAATTTCAGTTATTTAGTTGGTTCCATTTTGGATCATGTGAACTGAAACTGAACCAAGAATGGAATTACCTAAAAAATAGCCTAACACAAAACCAATTTTTAATAGAACCAAACCGAAACATAAACTTCCAGTCCACACCAAACGATCCTCACTCCTAACCTTAACCATATCTTTCAAGTGACCAAATGACGCTTCTTTTTTCAAAGTTTATGCAACTGGATCTCAGAAGGCTTCTATCAAGAAAAACATATACGTTTGAGTTCGTGCCATTGATTATTAAGTTGTGCATGGAAATGGAATTAGATAAGAATCATAGAGTATTTTACATTCCAACGTTACATGATTAAATCATTTATTACAAGTGTCTTTTTCAATTACTTTTCAACCAAACCACTCACTCAAACATACGTGTGGAGTAAAGCTGGATTATAGGATGGTAATAGTATTGTCAGCATGTTTGGATCCAAGCAAGCTTGCAAAAGTATCGGAACCTATTAAAGATAGTTTGATGTAAATCTTGGTTCACGTGACAACCGGTGTAATATACATCTTGGTTCGAGTGGGATGCTTAAGAGGTTTACTATTGCAGTTCCTCTGTGTGTGTGCGCGCGTGCATGTGTGTATGTGTGCATAGAAAACATGCACCACACAAGCACACACACACACAAAGCGAGAGAGGCTGGGCTACAATTCTTAAATGAAGAGAGAGCTCTAGAAGTACATATTCAAAAACTTGCAAGCAAATGAATAATGTGCAGCTCAAGAGAAAGAACTGCACGTATCGCATCTTTTTATTGGAGAAAATTATGCCTAAATGAACTTTTCTCGGCAAAAACATATAAGGATAAGCTGACAGTACAAATTCAGTATTACAGGAGTGTACTTGCATATGAGACACATGTATACGCACACACACACACACACAGAGGTTAACTTAGAATTTCTATGATTTTAGATAGAGCAGAATATGTACCCAAGATAGCGGAAGCAATACCTACGGTGATAATGAATGTGCAGAATGAACCCTGCAAGATCAATAAATTTCACATTCAATTTCACAAACTAACAGAGGATCAAAAACGAAAAAGAATGAGAACTTGTATTAAGGACCAAACGATAGAACGAGCCTTTCATGAAGATCTATACAGAGGTGCTCAATGCAGTTCTACTAGTTTTGTTTTTATCACTTTAAGGTGCCTTTCTTCGCCATCATCAGTACCGTGTAAATCTAAATGATACTTGAACTAGTGAGATTATTGAAGACGATCTCCTAATTCATGCTAACTGGTGTTGCAATCAGTGAAGTTTGTCACGAGAGATCCAGAGGCTTCTACTCTTGTATAATGGAGAAAGCTATCAGGACTGATCTCCAGATTGGCTAGACTAAAAGTCTAAATTTGTAGAGCTTGTTACATCATACTGGACTAAGTTTTCTGATTTCATGCTCTTCATTGATAATTTGTGTTCTGCCACTTGGCTCTGATCTTAATGTCCAGACCTTGTTTGATTGAGATGCTTGGGCTAGGCTGATGAACCCTGCCAGATGCACATCCTGGGAAACGAACTCCTGACTAAGACTTCTAAGCTGAACAGCGCATACAGGTTGCTGGATTGTAAGCCATAGGACAGGATCTCATATTTTTCTCCTGTTTTAAATTGTTCCGAAGTAAGGATTTCTCAATAAAAAAAGCTCATTATTGTGCTATGTATTGGACAGATCACCTAGGTTTTATGCTTCGAGTGTCTTAATGTAGAGATTCCTTTAACTTTTCATGCAATAAACATCCACGAAATCGAGATAAAATATTGTTTTCCAGGTCACAGAATAAGTTCTTTTATGCGAAATTAATTAATATTTCTAATTAAACCATCTTCAAGGACAATTTTACTGTAATTAAAGAAAATGACTAATTGCAGCAATCAGAGGTCATACATTTGGTTGGATTAAAGCTGCTGATTCATCAGTTATACTGTATCCAATAACACTAAATGAGGTAATACCACATTGTTTTACAGGTAACAGTACATTCTTCCATACACATTAAATTAATATTTCCAATTACGCCATCTTTAAGGACATTTATACTGTAATTAAAGATAACGACTAATTGCAGTGATGATAGATCATATATTTGGTTGGAAAAAGCCACTGATTCACTAGTCATACAGTATTCAGTAACACTAGATGAGGCAATAATACATACAACAACAACAACTAAGCCTTTTCCCATACATGAGGCAATAACACATAGTACTCAAAATAGTTGAGTCCAAGATAAGAGACTTGGAAGTTCTCAAAGCAAGAGCAGACTAGAAGCATTACCATATCAGATACAAGAATCACCATAGATGTTTGAAATTTCTTACTCCATGCGATGAAAATGAGAAACATAGCCTTTATAAAAAGATATAAAATGGATTAACCGACCCACTAGACCAAGAGAGGGTACGTAGAATTTTTATGTTCTTAGAGGGAGAAAGTTTGGATATTAACATAATCATATAATCTCACATGATGCCTTATAAGAAAGCAAAGAAAGAAGCGAAAATTGTCGTTAGTGAAGCAAAAGCCAAAATTTGAAAACTAGGATCTTACTTTTGTTAGATGTATCAAAGATGAGGATGAGAAGATTCTAGTGGCAAATGATGATATAAAACTAGATAAAAAAAAATATTTCTATAAGCTTTTTAACGAAAATACATATGCTAGTATCAGTTTGGAAGAGCTAACCAAATTAGAAAATATATAAACCATAATTTCTACCAACGTTTTAAAAAGAATTAAGTCAAAGAGGCTCTTAAACATACGAATATTGATAAATATGTTAAAATAAACAATATTCCTATAGAAGTATGAAAAATTATAGGAGAGACGAATCACTTGGCTCACAAGACTATTTAATAAAATATAGAGAAACCAAAAGATGTTTAATGAATGGAGAGCGAGTACACTTATACCCATATACAAGAATAAAAGAGACATCCAAGAGCGAGTACACTTATACCCATATACAAGAATAAAAGAGACATCCATAATTGTGAAAATTATCAGGATATCGAGTTAATAAGTCGTACTATGAAATTATGGGACAAAATTATTAAACGTGGGTTAAAACAAGTATCGAGTACAACAAAAAACCAATTTGGATTCATGTCAAGCTGATCAAAATGCAATATTTTACAATAAAAAAGAGGAGCCTTCATATCGTATTTATTGCAGTGTTATCTGTATCACACCGTACGAAACGGTGCGGTACGTACCACGATACGATACACACAAGAGTATCGCTCCGTATCACACGATACGGCCAGGGACCCTTGGCCAAACGGAAACCCGCATTTTGCTGGTTTCCTTGGTTTCTTCAGAGCTCCCTAAGCCTTCTTTTGGTGGTTCTTCCCCTTCTTGGTCTTTCAGACTCCAAAAACGACCTCTACGGTGTCCGTGCAAGCCTCCTAACTCGGATTTTGGTATATTTTTTATGTTTTTTTTATTCTTTCCTTTGTATTTGTTGTTTTTTTGTGTTATTTGTATTTTTCTTTTTTTGAATGACAAAATATGAAGTTATTAAGTGTGTGGATATGATTTTTATTGCATTCATGAAGTGACAGACACTCTATTTGAGTGTTATTTGAAGATTGAGGATTTATGAAGTGCTTTTATTTTCAGGTTTTTTATTGAATTAAAGTGCTCAAGTGAGATGGCAGGAAGGGGTGTTAGAGACTCCCATTCTAAGTCTGATGATCCGGCATGGCAGTGGGGTACACCAGTTGAGGGTTCCAGATTAAAGATCAGATGTTTATTTTGTGAGATGGTGGTTAGTGGTGGAATTTTACGGTTGAAACACCACCTAGCTGGGACTAGGAAAGAAGTTGAGGCAAAGTTAGAAATTTGCCAGAAGGCATTAAATGGAAATATCTTCATATCATTTAGAGTATACACGAGAGGAGACAACAAAAGGATGATTTGGAGATGTTTGAAGAAGATGATTATATTGGATTTGGATTCACTAATAGTTTGCCTTTAGATGCCAGAACAGAGATGTGTAGTAGCAATTCACGACCGCCTAACAGGGGAAAGAGGGTTGCTTAAGACTTTGGAGGTCGTAGAAGAGGAAGTTCAGGAAGGAGTAGAGGAAGAGCTGCTTTTAGCATACATTCATTTTTTTCTCCTACCACTATACGTGGTAATCAACTTGGAATTCGTGCTGCTATAACTTCAGAACAATTGCATGATCAGGCAAACCTTGCAGTGGACAAATGGTTTTATGATCCATGCATTCCATTCAATGTAGCAACCAGTTTTCATTTTCAAGCAATGACAAATGCAATTGCTAACATTGGTCCAGGATACAAGATGTCCTCCTATCAAAAGTTGGGAGGAAAGATTTTAGATAAGACCGTCATTGAAGTGCAAGAATACTGTTCGACTTTGAGAGAGTCATGGAAGGAGACAGGTTGCACTATCATGGCTGATGGATGGACAGATAGGTGAGGAAGGACCTTGCTAAACTTTCTTTTCTATTGTCCTTAAGGACTTATGTTTTTTAGATCTCTAGACATGTCAGAGGAGAGGCACACTGCAGAGATCCTACGACAAGAATTTGATAAGGTGATATGCGGAGGTTGGGCTAGAGAATGTAGTCCAATTGATTATAGATAATGCAACTAACTACAAAGCAGTTGGGAAAGAGTTAGCTGATACTTATGGGACTTTCTACTGGACACCATATGCAACCCATTGTTTAGATCTCATCCTTGAGGATATTGGTGAGATGGATGAGATAAATGCAACAACTGAATTTTGCCAAGATATCACAAAATTCATTTACAACCATGCATTTGTTTTGTGTATAATGAGGAGATATACAAAAGGTGTAGAGCTTCTTCGAACAGCTGCAACTCGGTTTGCAACAAACTTCTTATATGTACAGAGTATTTGTGAGACAGATGCAAGTATTAAATAGAATGTTCTCCTCAGATGAGTGGCAACAATTTGTAGAGTTGTCTCAGAACAGAAGAAAACGAAAGTTGAATGAGATTTCCGAGATAGTCTTCAGGAGTACATTTTGGAATGCATGTGTTGACTGTTGAGGATTACATGTCCATTAGTGAAGGTTTTGAGATTGGCTGATAGCGAGGAGAAACCATCTATGGGCTACCTTTATGAATCCATGGATAGGGCAAAAGAAGCTATTAGAAATAATTTTAATGAAAAAAGAGATTATGTGCCCGTGTTGAAAATTATTGATAATAGATGGAATAAACAATTGCATCAGCCTATTCATGGAATAACATATTATCTAAACCCATCATTCTACTTAGCAAGCTTAAAAAGGGACGGTGAGGTTAATCGAAGCATCATTGATTGTATAGATAGATTAGTCCCTGATGAGAGCAGAGCATATGTTATACATCGAGAGATGAAGATCTATGATAATGCTTTTTACTTGATGGGTTTGCCTGTAGCAATTCGCAACCGCACTACTATGCGTCCAGGTAAATTGTTTATCTTCGTATTTTAGTTTCTTAAATCAACTTGTCTTATATTATTGTGGATTATGTCTCTAATGTTTGTCTTTTTCTACAAATATTTGGTGAAATAGATTTAGAACTTATTGCCCGAACCTTAAGGATTTTGCAGTCAAAGTTTTGAGTCAAACCTGTAGTGCAACTGATTGTGAAAAGAATTGGAGTGTATTTGAATACATCCATACAAAAAAGCGCAACAGGTTGGAACATAAGCGACTGAATGATTTAGTTTTTATTCGTTGTAACATTCGCCTTCATGAAAGGTAATGTTGTATTACTTAGTACTTAAATGTTAAATTCAATAAATTATTTCACTTCAATTGTTAATATTATTTACTAATTACTTATCTTTCTTTGTTGTAGGTAATTAAAAAAAGTAAATAGACACGAAAGCCAATTTGATACAATAAGTTTGGATAATTTTGATATATTACAAGACTGGATTATAGAAGACAGTGAAGAAAATGCCCTCCTAACTGAAAAAGACATTGCATGGATTAATTTGGAAGGTGCGTAACAACAATATCGAGATGAAGAATTTGATTTCCAAGCAAAAGGTGTTGATGATGATGATGAGGATCTTCAGCAAGGAGAAGATGAAGATTATTTAGTTGATGATTCTGATTATAATTTGTAAAATGTAATAAATGTATTTCATTTTTTTTATTCAAAATATGTAAATTTGGATGCAATTATTCAATGTTGAATGCTTAATCTGTACTAAAGTTTACATTATATGAATTTAAAGAAATTACCTGATTTTTCCTGATTTTTTTCGGATTTTTACTATTTTTTCTTGATTTTTTAAATAATTTTTGTATTTTTAAATATTAAAGTACAATACGGGCGATATGATACGATACGCCCGTATCGTGGAGCCTAATGATACGCGATACGATACGCGTCAGACAACACTGATTTATTGATCTAGAAAAAATACAGGTGTCGAGAGATATTTTTTTGGAGAATTTTGAAAAAGAAAGGTATCCCATTGACATATATAAATCTTATAAGAGATATATATGATGGTACAAAAATATGTGTGAGGACTCATGAAAGAATGACAAGTCTTCTTTGAAGTTAATATTGGGTTATATCAAGGATAAACTTTAAGTTCATATTTATTTATATTGGTCCTTCATGAGTTAATAAAACGTATTCAAAATGAAGTATTTTGGTGTAAGTTATTTGCACATGACATTGCGTTAGTGGATGAGTCTAAGAAACAACAACAACAACAACAACTAAGCCTTTTCCCATACTAATGGGGTCGGCTATATGGATTCTTTGTTTCCACGGATCCCTATTACGTGCCATGTTAGCAGTTAACTCACAATAAGCTACATTATTCTTTATTGTTTCTTTCCAACACTTTTGTGGTCGTCCTCTACCTCTTTTAATACTTTCCAAATTTAGTTTTTTATACCTTCTTACAGGTTTTTCTTTTAGTCTTCTTTCTATATGTCCAAACCATCTTAAACAATATTCTCTCATTTTATCCTCTATTGGTGTCACTCCTAATTTGTTTCTAATAACCTCATTATGTATATGGTCTTTTCTTGTATGACCGCTCATCCATCTCAACATCTTCATTTCTGTCACATACGTCTTTTGTACATGTTGAGGATTAACTGTCGAACACTCAGAACCACAAAACATGGCAGGCCTAATTGCTGCTCTATAATATTTACCTTTAAACTTTAATGATATCTTCTTATCACAAAGAATAACTGATGCTCCTCTCCATTTTAACCAACCAGTATTAATTCTATACGTAACATCTCCAACAATTCTTCCATCACTCTGAAAAATTGACCCTAGGTATTTAAAACTTTCCTTTTGGAGGATGCAATGTGTACCAATTTTAATTTTTATGTTCTCTGTGTTAAGAATATGAGTTTAGAGTCAGTTTTAGTACATTTGATATTTTAAGACAGTAAATTTGATGTTTTAGGTATTATTGTAATTGTCCGAACTTGTAAGAGCATTTTGGTAATTTTCTATACTAAGGGCATTTTGGTCATTTTATATTTTACAGCACTTTATATAAGGTTTGATAGGTTGTATTAGGGTTTAAGTTGTTGGGATTAAGAAAGAGAGAAAGAGGGGAGGCAACCTCCATTGGAGGTTCACCCCCTCTTCCGATCTCCAAATTTCCTCTTCATTGTATATGATCTTTTTCTTTGACGTTATGCAACCACGTTTCCAACATGGTATCAGAGCCTCCGATCGCTGAAAAAAGTGCTTATGAACGTGTTTCTCTCTTTGTGGTCTTGGTCGTGCTCCCTAGGGTTGTTGTCTGTGTTCGAGTTCCTATTCGTGGAATTGTATGGTAAAACGATAAGCTTCACAAGGGCTCAGGACAGTTGGGAGCTATTGTGTCCAACCATATGTCGTACCTCGATATTTTGTATCACATGTCATCTTCCTTCCCGAGCTTTGTTGCAAAGAGATCAATGGCCAGACTTCCCCTAGTTGGTCTTATAAGTAAATGCCTTGGTTGTGTATATGTTCAGTGAGAGTCAAAGTCATCGGATTCCAAAGGTGTCTCAGGTGTTGTGACCCAGAGAATCCAGACAGCACAACAAAATGAATCTGCTCTAGTCATGCTACTTTTTTCAGAAGGGACAATAACAAATGGTGATTATCTTCTTCCGTTCAAAACAGGCACCTTCTTGCCAAAAGCTCCAGTTCAACCCGTCATTTTAAGATTTAGCCCAGCATAGGACAACATATTTGAGGTACGTCATGTAATCTTGCTACTCTGTCTTGGATCCCAACGTCTTTTCATGGAATACCATGATAGGAGGTTACGTAAAAGAAATGTAGATGACTGTTGCCTGCAAATTGTTCGACGAAAAGCCTCATAGAGACACAGTTTCTTGGAACACCTTGATTTTGAGACGCTGCTATAAGAGACACCAAGAGCACGCTGGATTTGTTTTTTGTGATGTTTGAAGGGAGAATTGCGATGGATAATTTCACTTTCTTAGGAGCAATCAGTGCTTGTTCAGCTCTGCTACAGGTTCAGAATCATCATGCTTTGGCGACTCCACTGGGGATAAAGAAAAAGGTTCATGTCTTTGTAGTAGATGAATGTTCTCATCCAAAAATCAAAGAGGTAGCTGATTTTCTGAGGTACGTGCCAGATATGAGATGGGCATTAGTTAAAGACAGATGAGGAAGAAAATAAATTCAAATTACATCACAGTGAGAAATTGGCAGTTGCATTTGGGCTCATGAGCACAGATGCTAGGGTGCCTATTCTTGTGTAGTTATCATAATGCCATTAAGTTCATGTCAGAGATTGTTGGCAAAGAGATAACTGTGCAAGATACTTATAGGTTTCATTGTTTCAAGGGAGGTAAATGCTTATGTGGGGATTACTGATGAACCTACATGAATCTGCCCTACTCTTCATGATGCACGACAATTGTTTGATGAAATGTCAAAGAGAAATGTTCACGTGCACATCAAGTGGTTGATGAAATACCCAAGAGAGATATTTACCTACGCATCAAGTGTTTGAGGAAATCTTGAAGAGGACTGAAAATTTAGAAAAAAATTGCAGAAGATATAAAGTAGTACGGGATGATTGTCTTTATTGGAAAAAAAAAAAGTTGAAGGCACGTAGAAGGAAAGATAGAATAAAAAAAATCAATCTTTTTCACTACATATGCATGCCAAATCAAAACATAGAAGAAGCCAGAGAAATTTGTTGGTATAGAATGTAGCAGTATCACCAAGAAGCATGAAAGTTAAAACCTTGAGTTGCTTAAGTAAACAGCCAGGAGGGTTGGAAAAGCGACTGCAGTCACCATGTGAAGGGGCGCAGACCGACTAGTATGAGCAGATGTTTGTATTCTGCTATTTGAGTGGTAGAGAGAGGGAACCCAACCAACACACTCGTTGCAGCCACCATGTGAAGGGGCGCAGGAAAAGCCGTGTGAAGTGTGTATGGTGGAGTAGTACTTCCTATCACAAAAGATCAGCTTTCTCAAGAGTAAAAAAACATGACTTTTGAAGTGTAGCTGCCGAATCACTTTATACAGAAGAAGAAGAAGAAGAAAGAGGGAGTAACCGACACCCATAAAAGGGTCGTGTGCTACGGCTACCCATATGTTTTTGATTGTTTAAGTTGTTTTACAGAAGCCTCGAAGAGATCGCTCGTGCACGTGTGGTGAAGAAAGAACCAGTTATTTTGCAAGTTTGGAGTTCGTAGTATCTCACTCTCAACTTGAGGGGGTGTTGAAGAATATGAGTTTAGAGTCAATTTTAGTACATTTGATGTTTTAGGACAGTAAATTTGATGTTTTAGGTATTATTGTAATTGTCCGAACTCGTAAGGGTATTTTAGTAATTTTCTATACTAAGGGCATTTTGGTCATTTTATATTTTACAACACCTTATATAAGGTCTAATAGGTTATATTAGGGTTTAAGTTGCTGGGATTAAAAAAGAGAGAGAAAGAGGGGGGGGGGCCTCCATTGGAGGTACGCCCCCTCTTCCGATCTCGAAATTTTCTCTTCATTGTGTATGATCTTTTTCTTTTCCGCTGCGCAACCACGTTTCCAATACTCTAAAGTAACCAAATGATCAAACTTACATTCCATATATTTTATCTTTGTTCTACTAAGTCGGAGGCCTTTGCTTTCTAATGTTTCTCTTCCATAGTTTCAATTTTCTAATAACTTTTTCCTTAGACTCCTCCACTAACACAATGTCATCTCCAAATAACATACACCAAGGTACTTCATCTTGAATATGTTTTGTTAACTCATCAATCACCATTATAAATAAGTATGGACTTAAAGTTAATCCTTGATGTAACCCAATATTAACTTCAAAAAAGTCTATCATTCCTTCATAAGTCCTCACACATATTTTTGCACCATCATACATGTCTCTTATAAGGTTAATGTATGTCAATGGGATACTTCTTTTTTCCAAAGTTCTCTAAAGAACCTCCCTCGGTACCCTATCATAAGCTTTTCTTAGATCAATAAATCTCATGTGAAGGTCTTTCTTTTTTGCACTAAAATATTCCATAAGACGTCTCAAAAGGTGAATCGCTTCAACAGTAGATCTTCTTAGCATGAATCTAAATTCCATATTGTTCCACATATCACAGGGTGTACCAACATAATTCCAAACATCTCCTTGAAGAACTTTATGTTTAAATAAGAAAAAAGTTAATATAAATTAGAATTATGAAGAAAAATATTAGAAAGTAAAGGCTTCCGACTTAGTAGAATAAAGACAAATCGACACACATTGCATTTTTCACAAGGAAAGTTTTAAATACCTAGGATCAATTTTTAAAATGATGGAAAAATTGATGGAGATGTTTTAGATAAAATTAATGCAAGTTAAAATGGAGAGGGGCGTCACGTATTTTATGTGACAAGAAGATATCATTAAAGTTGAAAGGTAAATATTATATAGTAACTATTAGACCTGCTATGTTTTATGGTTCAAGTGTTGGGTAGTTAATGATTACAAAAGATATACGTGATAGAAACAAAGATGTTGAGATAGAGTGGTTACACAAGGAAAGATGGTATTCATAATGAGGTTATTATAAACAAATTTGGAGTGACACTAATAGAGGATAAAATAAGGGGAAACCATTTAAGATGGTTTGGCCATGTAGAAAGATGACCAAAAGAAGCTACTATAAGAAGGTATGAAAAATTAGATTATAAAAATGTTAAAAGAGGAAGGAAAAGACCATAAAAGTGGAAGGAACATGTGAACCATTTCTAGCTACTATCCTAACTTGCATTGACAATCTATTGAAAACATAGAGGACAAAATCAAGCTTTGTATCGATGGAAGCCTGCATAGCTTCTAATAATCATTCTGGAGACCTAGAATCACAGAGAACAAAATAGAACACCCTAAAAACTTGTTCAACATCAAGACTCATCTGGCAGTCTTGCTGTCCTTGTTTTCATCGAGGAATATTCCTGCTCATTTGGAGGTTCCAAGAGAAATATACTAGTATATGCTGGTATCGAAAAAAACTAGGTATGATCTCTGATGATGAATGAATAGCAAGATGCTTATGTTTCACACCTACTAGATATGAATACACGGGATTTCATGCCAATGGCATGAAATTGAGTAACCTTCCCTTAGGACCAGGTTGATAGATCCTACACCGTTGCAAAATTACAACGTACAGGGAAATGAAGGCCTAGAGGAACAAGTTATTACAACGTCCAAGATTGAATAACCACTACCTCGAAAAGAAAGGTATTAGTATAACCGATCTAACATTTTTGGAATCTTTCTTTTTCTAGTATAGTTCTAACTTCTAATACATTGACCGACTAGGTCAAATAGAGAAGTAAAACAAATCTTTAAACTATAATATCAACAAGACAAATACGATAAAAATAGAACACCCTCCAGGATAGGATATATTCAGGCAAAATTTGAAGGCAATTACAAGAAAACAAACCTGTATCCAGGTGATCTTTCCCCGAACTATGCTAAGAAAGCATGCACATGGAAAAATCAGGGCCTGCAAAATACTCGTGGTTTTACCATACGCTGGAAAAGTTAGAAGAACAAACAAATAGAAGTGTAAATGTTGAAGTATTATAATGTAACTTACTACAAGCATTGTGAAGAGGGATCCAACTAAAGCCATCACAAGACCTGGCACAACAACATAAATAACATCAAAATGATCATCACCATCTTTCATACATTTTTCATTCTAATCAAAATTTCAGTTCCAAGATAAGTAGTCAGATGTGAACTGATTAGCTAAATAGAACTGAAGATCAAATCTTACGCATTTTGAGACTCACTTCTAGGGTAACAACAGTTCATCAGTACAAGAGGCAGTAAGGGTGGTTCCAGAAGCAAGCCACAAATGATGTATCAACAGCCAAAGAACCGTTTGAACAAGTAAAGTCTATTATGACTTAACGTAGTATAATTATTTGAGAACGAAAAAGATATTAAACGCTAAATCACACAGTAAGACTAATTCATAACATCTTCAAGCACTTCTATGATTTCATTGCTTCCCAATAGTGAGGTAGAAGATTATTGTACTTATAAAGGCACAATTTGGAGTACAGAGTAGATAAGATTGCAAAAGTTTCAACTCATTTTAAACTAAGACTCTTCAAAATTTCCCCAACAATTGAAAAATCAAGAAAATAACTCAACATACAGCGTATGCTGGCATATCCAAGGCGTCTTGCTCATAATTTTTTAACCAGAAAGAGTAAAAAAAGGAGGCCTCTGATGGGGTTTTCATAGAAAGGTATTCCAACATGAGATGATAAACTAATATAGAAAAGCATTTCCCTCATATCCTTGCAGTTTATCAGCTAAAAGAATCAGACTTACCAAAAATTGGAACTGAGAGAGCCACAACCAAGGTGGAAATGACAAGTGCTGTTCTAATGAGGATTGCATACATGTGAGACTTGCGGTGGTTTGAAGGTATCAACTCTTCCAAACTCAGGGCAACTGGCGACAATGTCAATGCAAATGTATCTTCTGGTTAAGGAAAATAAATGCTACAGATAAAAAGGTTAGTTCACTCTATTCTAATCACTTGAGATAATAATCAGAAAATCTACGAACATCCAGGGGGCAATAAACAAAAATGAAAGAGCATAGTAGATTCGATCAGCATTTACTTATTTTCATACACTCAAAATCTTCCATACTTGTGCATGGACAACCAAGCTACCAACTTACTTGATCACAAGTTCCATAAAAGTCAAGTAATGCTGCAACTTGAATGGAAGATAAATTCCTATTTTCTCCTTTCGGAACTGGTCCACCGGACAACTAGTGTTTTCTTGAAGTAACAGGAACACAAGAAACATTTTACTTATAATATACAACAACAACAACTAAGCCTTTTCCCATACTAGACGGGGTCGGCTACATGGATTCTTTGTTTCCACAGATCTCTATCGTGTGTCATGTTAGCAGTTAACTCCCAATAAGCTAGATCATTCTTTATTGTTTCTTTCCAACACTTTTGTGGTCGTCCTCTACCTCTTTTAATACTTTCCAAATTTAGGTTTTCTAACCTTCTTATAGGTTCTTCTTTTGATCTTCTTTCTATATGTCCAAACCATCTTAAACGATGTTCTCTCATTTTATCCTCTATTGGTGCCACTCCTAATTTGTTTCTAATAACCTCATTATGTATACGGTCTTTTCTTGTATGACCACTCATCCATCTCAACATCTTCATTTCTGTCACAGACATCTTTTGTACATGTTGATGATTAACTGCCCAACACTCAGAACCATAAAACATGGCAGGCCTAACTGCTGCTCTATAATATTTACCTTTTAATTTTAATGGTATCTTCTTGTCACAAAGAATACCTGATGCTCCTCTCCATTTTAACCAACCAGCATTAATTCTATGTGTAACATCTCCATCAATTCTTCCATCACTTTGAAAAATTGACCCTAGGTATTTAAAACTTTCCTTTTGGGGAATGCAATGTGTGCCAATTTTAATTTCTATGTCCTCTGAAGTAGCCAAATGATCAAACTTACATTCCATATATTCTGTCTTTGTTCTACTAAGTCGGAGGCCTTTGTTTTCTAATGTTTCTCTCCATAGTTCCAATTTTCTATTAACTTTTTCCTTAGACTCCTCCACTAATACAATGTCATCTGCAAATAACATACACCAAGGTACTTCATCTTGAATATGTTTTGTTAACTCATCCATCACCATTATAAATAAGTATGGACTTAAAGTTGATCCTTGATGTAACCCAATATTAACTTCAAAGAAGTCTGTCGTTCCTTCATGAGTCCTCACACATGTTTTTGCACCATCATACATGTCTCTTATAAGGTTAATATATGTCAATGGGATACCTCTTTTTTCCAAAGAACCTCCCTCGGTACCCTATCATAAGCTTTTTCTAGATCAATAAATATCATGTGAAGGTCTTACTTATAATATATTCAACAAATTACCAACTCTTGGTTTCATGAGATAACCTTGAAATAGACATCGAATAAGAGAACTTCATTATAAGCAGCACACACATATGCCAGGAGATGTGATGAATATCATGGTTGAGGCTGATTTGGTTAGCGCTAATGGACATATGGCAGGTGATGAGGAGTTGATTACTAGTATAGCAGGAACATGAAGGAAACCACATTGAGGAGGAGTAGCCGAATAAGAAGGCCCTCATGGAAGTTACATTGAAGTCTCTTCTCTTTGTTCTTTTCTTTCATATGAACTCCTCTGTCTTTGTTAACTGTCTTTACTTTGTACTGTCTGTTAACTCTTTCAATCCATCCTTCTTGTTATCCAAATAATTGTTTTCTAGCCATTCATGACGGACAATGACAGACTTCATCATACAGATAACCAAATCCCTGACCTATTTGGAATTTATGTTATGTTGGAGAATAGATTAATTCCTGAAAGAAGTGAGCGATTTCTAGATTTTCCAAGCTGGATAACCCTCTAATCCAAACCCAAGTTCAGAAAACACATGCAAAGTACGTAGAGTTCAAATGGAGAGAAACATTAGAAAGCAAAGGCCTTCGACTTAGTAGGACAAAGACAGAATATATGGAATGTAAGTTTGATCATTTGGTTATTTCAGAGGACATAGAAATTAAATTTGACACACATTGCATCCCCCAAAAGGAAAGTTTTAAATACCTAGGGTCAATTTTTCAGAGTAATGGAAGAATTGATGGAGATCTTACGCATGGAATTAATGCTGGTTGGTTAAAATGGAGAGGAGCATCAGGTATTCTTTGTGATAAGAAGATACCATTAAAGTTAAAAGGTAAATATTATAGAGCAGCAATTAGGCCTGCCATGTTTTGTGGTTCTGAGTGTTCGGCAGTTAATCCTCAATATGTACAAAAGACGTATGTGACAGAAATGAAGATGTTGAGATGGATGAGTGGTCATACAAGAAAAGACCATATACATAATGATTATTAGAAACAAATTAGGAGTGGCACCAATAGAGGATAAAATGAGAGAATATCGTTTAAGATGGTTTGGACATATAGAAAGAATATCAAAAGAAGAACCTGTAAGAAGGTATGAAAAACTAAATTTTTAAAGTATTAAAAGAGGTAGAGGACGACCACAAAAGTGTTGGAAAGAAACAATAAAGAATGATCTAGCTTATTGTGAGTTAACTGCTAACATGACACATGATAGGGTTCTATGGAAACAAAGAATCCATGTAGCCGACCTCGTCTAGTATAGGAAAAGGCTTAGTCGTTGTTGTTGTATTCCTTTATCTATCTATCTCAAAGTGAAAGTTAAAAGAACGTAAAAAATCTCAACTATTTCAAAGATCAGTTGACTCAGTTCCATTCTCCCTCATTGCATTACTTAGACAACAATGTAGATGAATACAAGACTCAAGCTTGTATGAAACTCTATTTAATACATCAACCACAGAGAAGCACATGCATGCCCACACACACAAACACTCAAAGTTCCAGTCAAAAGAACATAGAAAGTGTCTTTAACTCGGTAGTTAGCTGATTCAGTTCCATTATCCCTCACTCCTTCCATAAGAGATGCTTTATCTATCTCTCAAAGTGAAAGAAAGAACATAAAAAGAATCACTTAATCTAATAGTCGGTTGACTCAGTTCATTAATCCTAATAGCATTACACAGAAAACAATGTCGATGAGCACAAGATTTGAGCTTGTCAAAAACTCAATTTAGCACACACCCACAAACAAACTCAAAGTGCAACTCAAAAGAACAAAGAAGAATGCATCTAATTCACTAGTCAGTTGCCCAGTTCCATTATCCCTCACTGTGTTAAATAGGAAACAATGTAGATAAGTACAACGCTCAAACTTGTCAAAAATTCTATTCAACACAACGTGCAGTTATGCACTCATGCACGCATATGCGCACATATACAGGCATGCATGCACACGCACAGATATATAGCCCTATTCTCACTAACCGCTTAATTCTGATGTCTCAGACTCTCAAAAGTTGTAACAAGACAAATTAGCATACAAGCTCAACATGTAGAACAGATTGAACGATTAAGACAGATCTGCCAGAAAGCATGGCAAGAGTATTAACTGGAAACCTGTAGTCCCAAAGAAAATTATCACACAGTTCAGCTAAAATTACTCATAAAAACTTTGAACATCTTTGACGTACTAGTCTTATCTGAAAGTAGAAAAGTTTCTTGACAAATTGCAGTAAAGTTTATTAATCTCAAGCATAGGTTGTCGCATGATCCAGATGGCTACTGATTCTTCTTTATTAGGAAATAAGTAAGACAAACAGAAAAGGAAACAGAAGTGCACATCACGTTCATTTTTTAACGAATTGGATATAGTTTGAGGTGATATGGTCATAGAGAAAAGCGGATACTACCAATATCAAGTTCATTGTTAGATAACTCAAAAAGGAGTCCACTTTGTTAAGAGTATTTTTCAGTTCATTAGAGCTTCTTATGCTAATAGTTCAATTAGCAGGTTGAGCATTAAAAACCGCAAATATTTCATATAGGCAGACACTTTAACATTAAAAATCTCCTATCAAGTAACTTGTATTGAAAAGTTGAGAGGATATTTTGTGAATGGGTTCACCACCTGCAAAGGAAAACATGAGAAAACAAATGAATTTGGAAGAACAAAACAAAAAAATTAAAAGTATTAAACCATAGGCAGCATGTTTTACAATGGCATACCGTTGTCCAAACCGCTATCTTGGAGGCAACCAAGTTTTGGGGCAGGTTCAGTGTGAATTGTGATGCAGTTGATTCTCCGAACATGGTGTAACCCATGAAAGCAACTCCAGCATATAACAGCGTACAAATTACAAAGCTACAAGTAGTTAAAATTTTCAGTTCTAAAGGATATCTGATAATAGAAAACAAGAAACCTAACAAAGGTTAGAAATATAAATGAAATTGAGTGGTTGAACTTTGAAGCAATGTGATACCATGTGAGAAGAACAGCTGGATATTGACTGGGTTTCTTCATTGAAGTGTAAATGTTTGGGAAGACAGCATGTCCAGAATAGCAGTATCCATAAAGTCCAATCGCAACAGGGAAGTTGGTGAGTGTTAAAGCAGTTCCCTTATGTTGGAAGCCAGCTTGATCAACCAAACCAACCCAAAACAAGGAAAGGGCAACCAGTATCGAGGCAAGAACTCCCCCAGCTGAAACATCAAATAGCACAGTAAACAGAAGTACAAAATTTTAGCAACAGATTTAAATGTTCTCAAGAATAACATCCATTACTTTGGTTGAAGTGCGTAAGAGTTCAGCGTATATTGTAAACTCACTCAGATAAAGCTGGCAGATAAATGTTATATTTGAGAGGTGAATCTTATCATGAATCATAAGAAGCTTAAATTTCTAAAATAAATATGGTGAATTGCTTTAGCTAATGAAAGTTCCATTTAAGAAATGGTTTAACCTGATGAAATATCAAGCATATTGCAGGGCAATTTTTCTTCTCAATTTTTTAATTCATTTAAGAGAAAATTTCTTAAATGATGAGCATTGCCGGTCCCAAGCCCGGATAAAGGAGGAAGGTTGTGTTAGGCTTCCGACAGCCAGCATAAAACTTCGTCGGATTTTTATATCATTGATTATAAAAATTATGAGCATTGCTTTGGGGCATCCCCGCCTAGCGACGTGATGCAGAGCCCGAATGCAGCAATAAGTAAGCAAGGGTCACTACATTTTCACCCGAATGTAGTGAATCAATTGCAGAGAGGGTTCCCACATCATGGACGGGTGTGGGTAAAGAAGTTAGTCCCGCTACATTGCCGCCCGAATGTAGTGAAAAATTTTCAGAGAGGAACTCTGCATTTTGATTATGGACGGATGCGGGGGGTAAGGAAGCTGGTCCTAGATAATAAGATTCATATTGGTTCTTAGAATATCGAAACATTATCTGGTAAGCTAATGGAGGTGGTAGATACTATGATTCGGAGAAAGATTCATATTCTATGTTTACAAGAGACAAAATGGGTTGGAGAAAAAGCAAAGGAGATAGAGGATATAGGTTTTAAATTATGATACTCAAGTAAAGAAAAGGCTCGAAATGGAGTTGGTATTATCATAAATAAAGATTTAAAGGATAGTGTAGTAAACGTACAACGATATGGTGACCGAATCATGAAGTTGAAATTAGTGTTAGGAGCAGAGGTTTTGAATATAGTTTGTACTTACGCACCCCAAGTAGGACTAAAAGATAGTATAAAGATAACTTTTTGGGAAGAGTTAGATAAGGTGTTTCAAAAGATCCCACAAAGGGAGATGGTTTGTTTAGGAGGAGACTTAAATGGACATGTCCGTAAAGAGGTATTATGATATCAAGGGATTCATGGAAACTTTGGTTTTGGGGATATAAATGAGGAAGGTAGGGAGATTTTAAATTTTGCTATGGCATTTGATCTTTTTATAGTCAATACAATCTTCAAAAAATGAGATTGAACATTTAATTACTTATAAGAGTGGCTTATCACAAACACAAATTGATTACTTTATTTGTAGAAAAAAAGATAGAGCGTGTTGTAAAGATTGCAAGGTAATTCCAAGAGAAAGCTTAACCACCCAACATCGACTTTTAGTTATCGATTTACAAATAAAAAAATAGACAAAGAAGAAAAGAGTGCATCGAGCTATTCGGACTAAATGGTGGAACCTCAAAAGCGAGAAAGAAGATATATTTAAACAGAAAGTCCTTCAAGGAGATGTTAAGCTAAAATTTGGGAGGACTTATATAAAAAACTCAACTCAAAAGAGGGTGAAATAGATATTTTTAGGATAGCTAGGGCTAGAGATAAGAAAAATAAAGATCTTAATTATGTTAGATGCATAAAAGACGAGGATGAAAAAATTCTAGAATGATCATATAAGAAATAAATGGAAAAACTATTTTTATAATCTTTTTAATGAAAATAAAGATATTAGTATTAGCTTAGGAGAGTTAGCCAAATCAGAAAAGTATATAAACCACAATTTCTACCGACGTATTCAAAAGAATGAAGTCAAAGAGGCTCTTAAACATATGAAGGGTGATAAATCGGTATTCCTATAGAAGTTTGGAAAATACTAGGAGAAATAGGAATCACTTGGCTCACAAAACTATTTAATGAAATATGGAAAAACTAAAAGATGCCCGAGGAATGGAGAGCAGTTGTTGTATTTAAGAGAAAATTACAACAACTTGACCAAGAAGTCAACCATTGACAAAGCCACCCAATGTGTTGGAATATCATGTTCTTCCACCTTGCTCTTGCAAAGTATATGTCGAATACACTCTTGGCCCTGAAGTCCGCCAGTCACTATTGTTTTATCAAGAAAAGGTCGTTAACAATAGCCTCACCAATAGTACACTCAAAAAGTGCATATCCCGTAAAAACTTCTTGCCTTGTACATAAACCAAGTGTTGCACGTAGCAGATACATCGGTTACCACAATGGTCAGGCCTATAGTCAGATACATAGTGTATCATACCATCTCATAAAAATTCATAATTTCTATCAAAATTTAAAAGAGGCCATTATAAACTTTAAATACTTTTGAAAATCATAGATATCCAATATTTAGAATAGAGCTTGTTCGCTGACATTTACTGAATTTTGTGCCCATTTTTAGTGTGAACGTATACATTAGAACCAACTATATGAAAACATGAACTTCAAACAACGATTTTTACCAATCGATGATATATTTTCTTAAACTTTTTAATGAATCGAATTAAACTTCTCAAAATTTTAAGTCAAAGAAATAATTATTTTTCAATTATAATTTTTTACTTTAAGATGCTTATCTTAAAGTGGCATACATGTCTATTTTATTCACAGTAACAATACATATCGTACCATACTGCATAGTACTTACAAAGAAGAACAACTAAGCCCTTTATCATACTAGATGGAGTCGGCTACATGGATTCTTTGTTTCCATAGGTCCTATCATAATTCGTATAATTCATGGTAAATAAGTCCAATAAAGTTTTACGCGGAAACCTAATGCAAAATACATAAGTGTTACTTCCAAGTTTGTCTTTAGTCATATACATAGTGTATCATACCATCTTGTAAAAATTCATAATTTCTATCAAAATTTAAAAGAGGCCATTATAAACTTTAAATATTTTTGAAAATCATAGATATCCAATATTTAGAATAGAATTGTTCGCTGACATTTACTGAATTTTATAACAATTTTTAGTGTGAACGTATACATTAGAACCAACTATATGAAAACATGAACTTCAAACTACGATTTTCACCAATTGATGATATATTTTCTTAAACTTTTTAACGAATCAAATTAAAGTTCTCAAAATTTTAGTCAAAGAAATAAATATTTTTCAATTATAATTTTTTTACTTTAAAATGCTTATCTTAAAGTGGCATACATGTCTATTTTATTCACAGTAACAATACATACCGTACCATACTGCATAGTACTTACAATACCGCCAAATGCATGTGTTACTTCCAAGTTTATGTCTTTGTTTCCCATCAGGACATTGCACTTCCTCTTACAATTCGTAAAGGGTTCGCTTGCGGCAAATAGAGGTCCGCCTAACCCAGCTTGTCAATCAAAAAACAGGGAAGGTTAAGCGCCTCTTGAAAGAAACTCTGAATAAACAACATAGGTCCTTTCTATATTTCCGAAAATTTAGCTGGCCTCTTTAGTCTTGACATGTACGGACACCATTAACTAGGTTCACTTTTTCAACGTACAGCGGTTAAGTACTCTCCATAGCTTATGGGCTCACCCTAAAATATTATGACACTTTTACCGATCTAGTGCAGCGACCCTCTAAGGCGATAAACAAAACCACATTTCCTTGTGTTTTTGGATAGTTAAGGTAAATGATGTTCATTTTATGCCATCTGAAACCAGTCACAACCCGATCATTTGTTAACAATTCAACGACATTAGGCTTAATAATGAAAGTATAGTCAACGAACCTGAGATGTAGCTAAGTAAGCTGAGGTCTCGAAGCAAAACGGTGGGAAGGACGGAAAGGCAGGTAATGATGGCGAATAGGTGGTGCGAGTCCAGCTCGAACCCACCTATGCTCAGGTGCGCGTTCGGGAAGAGCGAGCTCAAGTTGTCGCTCTCAAGAATTATGTACTCCACGCAACAAGCCTGCAGAAAAGCAAAGGTAACAAGTTACCCAAACCAGCTATTGTGATCAAACTCATCAGCGTCCAGGTAGCGGGACCATAAAGTATCAGTTATTTTAGCCTTAGTGGTAATAGGTTAATACTTTTAAGAGAATGAGAGAATGACTCTACATATCAATACAACAACTAATCCTTTTCCCATACTAGATGGAGTCGGACTGTACGTATGAATAATAATTGGAAAAACTTCACTCTAATATCCTATTGTTTATGAAATTATTATTTAGTATCGTGGACTTTTCTTTCACACTTTAATGGCCTAAGTACCTTTATATCATTTAGAGCCCAATAGGTAAAACCCATTTGCTTTATTTGACGTATGTGTTTATATAGCACTCATGTTATAAGCGTATGCCTAAGATAAATTCAAACAGTATTGGCCTATAAGTAATATACCAATGCAAACTGTAGGTTATTGAAGCATAAAAAGATATCAAGTATTAAAGTGACAATTTCACAAACCAAAGAATACTAAAATAAAGTTTTCCCACAAAAATTTTATAATACTTCTAGAGCTTGCACCCACATTGATCATTCATCCCGGTGATAAAAATGGAGGGAGGGGGTGGAAGTCCATGATCCATGTCCGCGTTTTTAGAGTCAAAAGAGAGTTTTTCTCCTAGGTGAGGCCAACATGGCACCATTCCGCTGATAACCAAAATGGCTTTCCATTTTCTCCGGAAATTGGTGAAAACTAAGGAGTAGAAGAGCCTCAGACGAGGAGTTAAAATGGTTTTCATTTACAAAAAAGAAAAGAAAAGAAAGGTAACAGCAGTAATTTTTTTAACAAAGCTGGAAAGTAATTTACTAAGACCCGTTTGCATTAAAAAAAAAGGAAGACGGGTCAGAAAGCACGTTGTGAAGCCGAGAAACCTGTTGAAATGCAGTATATAATGCGCATAAAAGCTATAATACAAAATAGTTGAACTTGACTCTTATGAGTTAAAGCATGTTATTTTTGTAAGTTCCATCAGCAAATGATGCTTTATGGGAAATAACATCAATGCCACTGAAAATATCACATATGAAACTACGCCGTTCCTAGGCATGGCAATGGGGGCTGATTGGGCGGTTTGCCCCGAAGCAACCCCACCCCCAAAAAAAAAGTGTATAGAACCCGCCGCAGGTCTCAGAGTTCAAAACCTGCACATAACCTCTTGCTCCCCACCGCATCCTGCTCATACCTTTTTTTTTAAGTATGTAAATACTACTTCCTTACATAATTGCTCAACACTCAACGCACGTTCAGTTTCCATTGAGGGTCAACACGTTACACGCACAAATTTAAAACATGTCCAACATAACAATATGTGAAAAGAAATTTTTATTTTGAAAATTATAGTCATAAAATTTATAAGTACCACGAGGCAGATTGGATGTACCCACCCATATCCATCCTGCATGGACGACGAAGTAAAACTCGCTCAGCCCTAAGCAGGGCAGGTTCTCAACTCGCCTCAACCGGCACAGGGTGGGTTGGGTACCCGTGGGCCAGTTGGAGATACCAAGCCTAACCATCTTTGTATATGGTTGATATTCATGGGCCATGGTGACAAGAGGACCACATCACTGCAGATGGGCGCACCTCGTTCATCTCCCCTAAACTAGAATTCAAATTGCCATGAGAGCTAGACCATATTGATAACAAAACAAAACCGATTCCAAAAAAATCAATGCACATCATTTACTGTTTTACTACTTTCTCATCTCTTTCTAGATAAAATCCATGAAAAGCTCATCAGATAACTGTTTCCACTATAATCACACCTTCAGCTCACAAAATTCGTTCACTGCACTATGGTTCTATTGCACTGTGTAATTAAATTTTGCTTACGGATTCTTTCTAGAAGATATTTTCAACAAAAGTTTCTCAAAGGAACTCGATGTAGTATGAGATACCTTAAAAGATTAAGAGTTTTCGTACAAAAATTTCTCATGAAAGCACATGAAATAGTTTTAAAAAAATTTAAGCAAAATATATAGAAAATGAAAAACTTAGAATTTAAAAGAGATAATACAATAAAAAGAACCTTTTAAAAACTATGCTAATATCAATTTATTGTCATTAGATTTTTAAATGAAGCGATAGTTGTAAACCATAGCTATATATCTTCTGTAATATCAACAACTTAGATTATCGATAATATCATGATACTCTTAAATATCTATGATGTAGGGGAATACGAATTCAACTTGGCATTAAAGAAAACGTAGCTTCCAGATTATTTTGATGCAGCCCTGCAATCTGGGAGATCCAATCACATTCAAAGGATCTACAGAAAGGCTACCTAACCCATCCTAGAATCTATAGGAATCCAATTTGATTTAGAATATTCAACTAGTTTACTATACTAATTCGTGGACAATGACTTTTCCTTTAACTAGTCGAAAATAATTTTTTTTAAACCCGACAATAATGCTCAAGCTGTGGCCCTTAATTATATGAACTGCAAGAAAGCGTTTCAGTCACTTTTCTTGACTAAACAAAGGTCAACCTAACCATTAAAACCAAGCATAAAATTCTATAAAAACAGGTGGCTAAAACCTAATGACTCCAAATAAAGAATTGATAAGTAGGGTGTCTTCTCTGAAATGTACTCAATCATATACAATAAGTTGCCGAAGTATGATGTCACTTGTGGGCCCAGAGTCACCAAACCGAGGGAGGAGGATCCGCTTGAGCGCAATTGGCATGCACAAATATCTAAAACCACATGCTAAAACGGCTCCAAGATTTCCACCAAGTTAATGAGATGTTTAATGTCACTCAGAATAGAACTTCAAAAAAAAAAGAAAGGCTCAAAGGAGGGGCCAATTTATATTGATGAACGGTCAGAGGTCAGAGCGATGGATGGGGGAGTGTGATTCACCGTGGACCATTGAATGCGAGTTTCAGACCAAGTTGGCAGCCCAAACTTAAGGCTGAGATGAGGGCCAACAACACCAGATACAGAAACCATAGCACTGCAAGTGCCAAGCTTTTATCCAATATCCACAAGCCCCACTTAGAAAAGCACCAATCACAAGCATTTATGTTGGACCTCTCTCTCTCACACACACACACACACGTCACATGCATAGACAAAATAAGAATAAAATAAAAGACATCATGCAACTAAGTTAGACTGGCAACCCACTTCGGATTAGGCCCGACAGATCTGACTTGGATCTGATCCTGTCTTGCTGGCAAACAGTTCTTGCTCAAGATAAGCAGTCGAATTTGGAAACTAGTAGCTTTTTCGGTTCATCGAATAGCAAGACATCCATGGAATCGGATCAAGATGTTGGTGATCTCTCTCTCTCTCTCTCTCTCTCTCTCTCTCTCTCTCTCTCTCTCTCTCTCTCTCTCACACACACACACACACACACACACACAAACACACGATTCCACAAAAGCAGACAGAGCATTAAGTGCTTGAGATTATGGAGGGTGAAGTTTCACTTACGTACAGTTCTGCATACAAGATTATCTGCACAAGAGAAAACACGAGAAATACATCAGCTTATGACAACAGTTATAAAGTGCATGAGTAGAGAACCTGGCATCAAAAAAGGCAAAATGTGCATGGTTTCTGTTGGCACTTTGCCGATATTGTGCAGTAGTTACATAAGCACGCACATCCATATGTGCATGCCTATGCGTGCACGCGTGTGTGTGTTGTGAGAGAGAGAGAGAGAGGGGGGGGGAGAGGGAGAGGGAGAGACTTATGCGGAAATGTTGTTTACTGATAACTAAAGTCATCGGTTTCATGACTAAGCTACTGAAGACATTCATTTATAGTCCCCACTACCTTCTGCTTCAATTGTTTCAAATAAGAGTGTGGATGGTAAAGAAACACGTTGTTGACAATGTTTGATACCATTTGGGAAATCCAAGTTGACACGTGCAACAGTTGATCTTGCAAGCATCAGATACAGTCTCAAAAATGACAGCAAATTTTGGCATAGAAAAGAAAGAGAATGAAACTCACAGAGATGGCAAGGCGACCAATGGTACCAAATGCAGCCTGGCCGATGTCGGGGTAAGTCTCTAGCCCAGGTTCACTGTCTAAACAGTAACGGAGCAGGATTCCAGTATAACATGAGAGGATGCCAAACATTATCAATACCAACAGCCCAAGCCACCCTCCTTCCTTTACTGCATATGGAGTAGACAGTATTCCCACTCCACAAAGTACGTTTATTCCTAGAAAAAGGAAAAGGATAAGCATATGGTCCAACATTACAGGTTTGTCGATCTCGCAACGCTCAGAGAATGGATCCACGCATCATCACATCATATGGTATGTTCACTTCAAACTTTTCGTGGCATTGACAGATTCGTTCAGTGTAAACTAGAAGTCTGGCAAGGAATATTTCAACACTTATCAGTTGGTTTATTGAGTAAAACGTATCTCTGAAAAGCTGATAATAGTTTCAACAACAAAAAAACTGTATCAATTTCTGAAGTCAATGTCAGAAATACCTTGAACTAATTGGCTTTTTCATATGACAAGCGTAAATAATTAATCAGTGATTTGAAATTGGCAACCATGGACACAACTTATCTAGAAGAGATTTAAGAACGATCGGTACCATTAAGCACTGACTGCCCGTAAGTGCAATCACGATGAAGTGGCATCTCATGTGATATCATTGTCTCTTTCTCATCATGTATTGCCTTCTTTGATGAAAGCCATGATGGTAGCCGAGGTATAACAGCACGATTGCCCTGCTCTTCCTGCGGTTCGGATCTAGTTGGCAGTAGTGGCTTAACCAACGACACGAGTATTTCAGGAGTATGCATTCTCTGTAATGAACTCGTCAAATAAGAGCTGCTTAATCGGGTCAGATTTGGAGTCCCCAAGAAACCGATATTTGGCGAAGCCACAGTTGTGTACATATCAATCGATTGCCTGTCCAACGTGACCATAGAAAGGATTGTGGGTTAGAATTTTGCAGTAACTTCTGAATTAAAAGAGAAACAGCTACATCTCTAATTGATTTGTCATCATTCACCAAGCAGCAAAGTCAATCTGAAGGATCTTTGCTAGTGAGAAGTAAAACAAAGTAAGGACAGCACCAACCAAAACCAAGCCGTTTCCCACAGTAAGCGGGATTAGCTACATGGATTCTCGGTCTCTATTGAGCTCAATCCCGAGTCATATTAAAATTTAACTCAAAAAAGCAAGATCATATGTTATTGGTTCCTTCCAACACTTCAGAGGACATAAAGACAGCAGCATGTTCTATATCTTTTTTCGCTGTTAGTGTGAACTGCAAAGATAAACTCGAATGACTCAGAAGATCTGAACTTTGAAGCATCAGTTTGCTGTTCGTCCAAAATGAATATTAGGAAGTACGGTTTTCCTCTCACAAGCCCCAAACAGAACATTGTAACACATACACCAGAGCCAATGATCTCTACTAAAAGGAGATTCCTTTTGCATAATATCACTTCGAGGTAGACAAAATTATACCTGTAACTTTGTGGCCATGATGTAATGTATGAATTGGGTCGTGAGCGGTGAGGGCTATCAGGCATAGAAGAATCAGAAGAATCTGATTCATCTCCATCTCTTCTTTGGTCCACCTCCTCAGCAGCACTTTCTTCATCCTCGCTCTCAATATAAAACCTCTGATCAGAACCCAACTTCATGTTTTTCCCGAGTAAGCCTTCTGACTCAGTCTGCAAAAGAGGTAAATCAAGACATGAATCTTCTAAAATGAACTGGTATTTCTTTTTATTACAAAACTTTATACTTTTCCCAGTTTGATGGAGATGGTTATAAACATTCAATCACAAATTAAGGCAATAAGATTTTATGGAGAAAAAGGAACCGCGCACATCAATTAGCTCTGCCCAATTTCAAAATATCCAAATACAAGACAGAATTGAACAAAAATAAAATGGAGAAATACCAAAACAAAGTTTAAAAATAAAACAGGGAAGGATTACCAGAATTCAATAGCAATAGTTCCAGAATAAGCTGAAAGCTCAACTGGATTTTCACAATGCAACCTCTTTCATGGTATACAGCACCCGCCAATCAAATCTACAATGTTAGAGAAACGGATCATGTTATGAAGATGTGCCACAGATCTAACTTCAATGAGCCCAAAGACATCTTACCTTCAGAAACTTAATAAGGAAAATTGTACGAGGCCCAGAAAGCTTGAGTATGAAATGAATGAGAGAATATAGTAAAGATTTCGTCAGACTTCAACAACAACAACTAAGCCTTTTCCCATACTAGACGGGGTCGGCTACATGGATTCTTTGTTTCCACAGAGCCCTATCATGTGCCACGTTAGCAGTTAACTCACAATAAACTAGATCATTCTTTATTGTTTCTTTCCAACACTTTTGTGGTTGTCCTCTACCTCTTTTAATACTTTCAAAATCTAGTTTTTCATACCTTCTTACAGGTTCTAAAGATTTCGTTCACACTTCCAACCAAGAAATTCGCCCAACTTAAAGCAGATGAAGTTCATTGAGAAATACAATTGAAATTAAGATTAAACATGCCAACACAGAAACAACGGTATTAATGAAAAATATTAACCAGGACATCATAATAGTATACTAAAAGTTCGTGATTTTTTATATCACAAGAATCCCTCAACTGCTGCATGTTCAACCTTATTGTAAGAAAGATCCGACACTAGGAAACAGCATCTCTCATGACTAATGTCCTTGCAAAAGAACAACTGCCTTGGAGAAGCCGATTCCTTTATTTTCTTAAAGATAAGAAGCAATTTCATAACCTTCAACAATTAAATATAAAAAATCTATGAGATGTGGGGAAAATTGAACCTGATAAAGCAGTTTCACTTTTTAAATAATAAATTCCAAAAATATCTTTAGAACGATACAACAGTATAGGCATAATAGACGATCTATAAGTGCCACAATAAGAATCATTGGCTACTTTTAGTGTTGCAAACCAAAAAAATATCTGGAACGCTGAAAGAATTCAAAAGGAACAGTGGAGAACAACAATCTAGCAAATCAAAACTAACAGTGTAGCTGGGTTAAAAAGAAATGAAGGGAAGAGAAACCGAGTAAGAAGACAGAGTCCAGCAAAAAGGTCTTCAAAAACAGTCAGGCATACCTTTAGCATCGGAGCCGGAATTTGCGAAGTTTTTCAGCAGGTTGAACTCCGAAGAGAGAGAGAGAGAGAGAGAGAGAGAGAGAGAGAGAGAGAGAGAGAGAGAGAGAGAGAGAGAGAGAGAGAGAGATGCGATTTTCTCTTTTGATAAAGCAAGAAGGATAAATCTATTCAATTACGACAAAGCAGCATCTACGACTGCAAAATGGAAGTGCTGCTTGCAAGAACGCTCAAGGAAACCTATTTCTTCGGAAAACAGCTGAACGAAATAAGCAAAACTCCGGGCCTCAAGGACGCAGAATGAGGTCCAAGTCTTACAGAAAGCACAAGATCCACCACAGGAATCCAAAACGAGACCCTGAATTACCGATTTCGCTCTGGCTCGCACTTCTCCTGGTTTTCTTTCTACTCTTCGGATCCAGTCACTTTTCTCGCTGCGCAGGTAGCAAAAGTAGCGGAAATCGAAAGGAAGAAGAAAATGACTATATGATGACGAAGAAGAGTCTCTCTCTCTGTCTGAGTCTACGGTGCAATATGAACTTCGAGCGCCCTCTCGTAAGCACGGACCGCATTCACTCACGAGCGAACAACGCAATAAATAACACGAAGGCCAATGGAACCATTCAACGTATTGACAAAGTATCAAAATCAATAATTTAACCTTTAATCAGATGCATACCGTCTTAGCGATGACGTCGGACGAATGTCGTCCTGCTCGCTGGAATCTCTACTCACCACGAGAGAGAGAGAGAGAGAGAAAGAGAGAGAGAGAGAGAGAGGGAAAAAAAAGGATATTTTGGCAAGAAAGTTTTACCTTTTGCATATTCTGCGTGAATCTGTCCCCTTTTCCTCTTTGATCTTTTATTCAGAGAGAGGAGAAAAGAAGGAATTCCTCTGGGTTCCCTTTTCCCAACATCTCCAAACGGAAAACCCTATTTCGCGCGCTCTACAATAAAAAGGGAGTGACAGTCGTAGATCGTGAGTTTGAAATGTAAGTCTTCAATCCAATCATTGTTTAGTTCACTTTTGACGACTGTTTTCTCTTCTGCGGCGAACTCCTACCCCTTTTTGCTTTGATTTTCTCTGCAAAAACCTGATCATTTTAGAATCAAGCCCCAGCATAGCTCTTGCCACATGGCAGACGTTCTTTGATCTTTTACCAAACAAAACATCTCCTTACCAGAATTTTTAAATGCCGGCGAAAATCTTAGCAAGGGTCTTAAGTTTGCGTGATGGAAAAAAAAAGGCTAGATGAATAATTTAAACAAAAAAGTGTTGTATTTTACTAACAATTAGAATAAAAGCTTTTGCTACAACAACTAAGCCTTTTTTTCATACTAGGTGGAGTCAGCTACATTTATTATTTGTTTTTTATATAGTTTGATAATGTGTTCAACATAAGTTAGATTATTTTTTATTATTTCTTTCGAACACTTTTGTGATCTTCATCTTTCTCTTTAACATTTTTACAATCTAGTTTCTCGTACCTTTTTAACGAAGCTTCTATTGGCCATCCAAACATCTTATACGATTTTTTTTCATTTTATCATCTTTTAGTGTCATTTCCAATTTGTTTCTAATATGTATATAGTATTTCCTTGCATGACCATTCATTCATTTCAGCATCTTCATCTCTATCACGGACATCTTTTTATATGTTGATGATACTCGATACTCAAAACCATACAACATAGTGGGTTTAATTGTATTATGTAATATTTACCTTTCAACTTTTAGGATATCTTCTTGTCACATAGAATACCTAATGCATTTCTCCATTTTAACCAATTTGTATTAATTGTATATATAACATCATCAATTTTTCTATTGCTCTAAAAAGCTTAACCTAAGTATTTAAAAATTTCTTTATGAGAGATGTAATGTGTACCCATCTTAATTTTTATTTCATTCGAAGTAACTAAATGGTCAAACTTATATTCCATAAAGTCGAAAGCATTTACTTTATAATGTTTCTCTACATAGTTCTAATTTTTTATTAACTTTTTACTTAAACTCATCTACTAACATAATGTCATTTAGACCTCATCGATGACCAATATAAATAAATATAGACTTAAAGGTGATCTTTGATATAATCCAATATTAACTTTAAAGAAATCTATGGTTCCTTCATGAGTCCTCACACATGTATATGCATCATCATATATGTCTCTTATAAAAGCCTTTAAATATATAAAGTAATATTTTATATTATCGATAAAAATGTTATATTTGACTGAAGCTCTTTACAACTGCCATCCTAGACATGGTTGGTTCGGAACCGGTTTAGCGGTTCAAACCCAAACCAAATCAACTAGAACTAGAGCCGTTCGTGATTTTGAAAACCGGCTCAAAACCAGCGTTTCCAAATCACCATCAAATAGTTAATATATACTTTTTAATATTTAATAATACAAGTTCACTCCTAACTTAACGGTCGGAAGTCTTCTTGCCGTAGTGCCTCGTGACTTGAATGTTCCATAGTACTCTTTTCTTTATTGACATGTTTTCTATGTGTTATATGTTACGAGAGATCCCTTATTTCTTTGATTACATCTTATTTTATGGAGTAACCTTTGCATCTTCTTCTAAATAAAGATTCTATTTACCGTTTTGTACCAATCTCATGATATATGAGGACACATAAAGGTGCTTGAAACACAATTTGATAGGGTTCATATTTCGTGTTTTTGGCTCGTATTCATGTCATGTCACCCCAAAATCGAGTCAACCCACAGTTGACACGGAAATTTTCAAGTCACTTTAGGTGGACACGAAGACAGACTTTTCAGTCTTACAAGCCTTAGACTCTGCTATCGTGTCTGAAATTGCCGTTAATTTTATATTGTGGGTCTCGCTCACGTCAAATTATTTTGCGTTCATATGAAAAAACGGCCAAGCCCACCATCGCTGTTTTCCATTCTGTGTTACTTCAGGTAGATAAAAATACGGAGTTCTCGGCATGTATTCGTGTCAGATATCCGTGTCATGTATAAAATCCCTTGGTTAAGCAGATCGCTTGATATTTTTCACATGCAATACACATCACTTTTATGAAACTAGTTACCATGCCATTTCCAATTACCATTAACTTTGAAAAAGATCTAACTATACAAATATATGAACATTTCCTTTCTTGTAATACAAAGCATGCATCGTTTAGATACTCGAGTTCGCCTACTTATTTGTAAATTGTAGCCCTAATTTATGTAGCCCTACTTAATTAAGAAAATTATGTGTGATATGATTCTAGTGAGATTCTATTGATACCTTAAGCTGGGTTCGCATTGCATGGAACCATATTTTTCGTGTTGTGTGGGCCATGTGTTATCCTCGCATTAAAATGTGCATGCTCATAGTTCTTACGAAGAACTTCTCTAGTGGTGATGCTTTCTACTCAAATTGGATAATGATCAGTCGTACATTTGATACACAACGAAACTTAAAATTACAAGCAACAAAAAATATAAAAATATGAGACAACGTCGAGCTCTTAAATGCAAAATTAATTTGTAAATCTAACCATCAACACCTATCTTTGTAACTCAGCCATGGCTTTAACTCTGCATCATCATATTCGGCCAACATGATTATAAATTCATTATTGGTGTGCCATCCACCTCACATTAAAAAGTTTCTAGAACCACAAGTGGTTTAGAAGGCACCCATTTGACTTATTTTTATTTTCTCGAAAAGACAGGTTCACCCGCTTAGCGTTCTACGTCCTCAAGGCGTAGATATTTCTCGATCACGAAAGCAACACGGATAGTCTTTTGATACGACACGAAAACATTCTCTGTTTCGGTATTTGGGACATTCGCCATTTTCATAACGTGGTGCAATGTTCATTTCGTAAATGCGTGCGTGGTCCTACCGAATCTCGTCGTTTTCAGCCATTAATGCTGCTTATTTTGTTATTACCCACAAGCAAAGCTATGGGCCACACACAAAACTTTCGGATTTTACACGGGAGGGTGGGTTCGGGTTTCAGGTCGAGGCACTCAAACAAACTCCACGTCTGCTTCAGGATAGATGGTCCCAAGCCTATGCAAAGGAGGGTCTAACTAGGGAACCGCGAACAAACAAACGCTTTTCCCCTTTTCCATGGGAGTGAGATCTTTCTAGTAGTAATAAAATAATAAAATGTGGTTAGGCGATAATAGGAGTAGGGCGGGTAACCTCCTAAGAATTTAGGCTAGAGCGCGCGCACACACACACACACACACACACACACATATATATATATATAGATCTTATCCAATTTTGACATGTTCACTCATTATTTTTCACTTATATAACTATAATTTAAAAACCTTTAAAGGTTTTAAAAAACTTACAAAATACAATGTTATTATATATATATAAAGAGAGAGATTGTATCTTATCCACTACCGACCATGTTTACTCATACTTGGCCATTATTCTTTTGATATATATATATATATATATATATATATATATATATATATATATATATATATATATATGCACATATAGAGAGATTGAAGACCTTAAAATTATTTAAGAAGTTATGGAAGCAACCTAACCACACAAGATGATCTTGCTTCTCGTAGGGTAAGAAGGGATAGAGAAAATGCCTCAAGCCAATGTAAGAGCACAAGCGCTATATCGTGTTGAAGTAACCCATGTCATACTCCTAGGAAAAACTTGACAATATAGCTTCACACCTTCCGGAGAAGGAGTATATTCCCACACAAGGGGTGGCTGTGACCAAGCTCGGGTAATTTATTATAGAAAAATACAGGTCTCCGCAAAGTCGTAACGGTACATACACATGTTATTTGGCACCATCAAGTGAATATGATATTTTTTCAGATAAATAAATATGGCTTTTTACTACAAACTGCTATTATTGAAAATAAACATCAATTTTCAATATCAGTTTCACTTGTGAGTCGACCTCCTAGTCAGATGAACCATCGCTCTTCGAGCCATGAATGCCCAGATTAATAACACAATGGTCATTTCAGTCAGGTTAATGAAGTCGTGTTTGTGTATATGTGTGTGTGAGAGAGAAAGAGGGTTCTAATTGTTCGAGCCGTCTGTGTTTAGATTAATAACATAATGATCATTTCAAACATGTTAATGACGTCGTGTGTGAGAGAGAGAATGTTTTAAGTAGACATGGTCAGTTCAGAACCGGTCTAATGGTTCGAATCTGAATGGCACTACCGTTTCTAGAATAGATTGAACCTACCGTTCGGCTATGGTTTATGATCTCTGAAAACCAACCCAAAACTGAAACCGAAACCGGTGGTTTGAAACCGCAGCTAACTAAGTTTTACATCTTTTTTTTCAATACCCTTCAACACAAACAACTCGTTAGCTCAAGGTAAGGTGGTTCCTATCGTTATTGTTGATGAAGAGTCTGACTCCCACAGGATGCAACCCTTGTTTCAAAAAACAACTTTAAAATGGTTCCGAGGCGGTTCTAAAACCAATGGTTCCATCTCCGGGACAGTTTGGTTCCGGTCTCAGGTTTCAAATAACCCAAAACCGATAATTTGAAAATCACCGGTTCCAGATCCGAAACCGACATTATGTAAACGATCACTTCTAACTGCACAGCAGCATGTCTATTTTATAGTGTCGTCAATGATTCAGATATAAAATACGTCTACCTTCTAAATCATTGAGGCATTACTTTCAAATGATTCGCGAACCAAACACTATCATGGACCAAGTCTGCTTCCATCTGATCTGATCCGTATGAGAAAGAAAAACGACGCTGATATCAAATAATGTGGAACTGACAGCAGCGCATTTATTAGCGTGAATACTGGCGGGCTCCCTCGGTGTTTTCTGTAAACCTCCCGGTTGTCTTCTGATTCTTTCGCAGCTCGGTCGGTCTAGAGAAGACAAAAAAAACAGAAAGAGGTTATACATATTTTCACGGTTTCCGCACAACCTGATTTAAAAGAGTATTTTTCTTGTATTTGCTATGTGTGTCACTGTGTGTTGTTATGTATTTATAGAATAATCCCTGCTCCACCCTCTTAGTTTTTTAGACTAGGCTTTTCGTTATCGGAGCCCTTATCCGGTCGGTTATGGAGCCCGTAATAAACCAGTTGTTATGGATTAGCTCGGTAACTACCATCACAGAAAACGGCTGAAGGACCAATCCAACCATTCCTGTGAAAACTGTCGAGAATGACCAACCCGGCTTTACAAATACATATTCATACAAGCATGGATAGAGCTTCTTATGTCTCTGTACCAAAATGAGTCACTGAGGATCCACAATAATATATATTGTTTTTTTTGTTACTGAGAAGGTCGAAGCCTAACACCTACACCCACACATAAACCTTCTTTGAGTCAAACTCCCCACCAATAGCAACAGCGCTAGAGCACGTGCCGTTGAGCTAACGCTGTGGGTAGTAATATATACTACTTTGATGTTTTCTTTCCTGAAAAAAATAAGAGAAAACCCAAGATGATGCCTCACTCGAGGCCTGGCCGGTGGCGGGTAAACTGGTCCACCCGAACTTAGAACCGGAACCAAACTGAACTCCCTTGGGTTGAGTCAAGTTCCAGCTCACCAGTTTTTGTTTGGTTCCAATTTCGCTCCTTTCAGTTCTGGTTGTAGGATGGTTTCAGTTTTAAGTTGGTTCTACTTTCATTTGAAGATTTGCTTCATGAAACAAAGGTGGCATTCAAACAGAAACCAAGAGCCCATGGTTTTGATCCAATTTTTGTTTGGTTCCTTGAGAAGTGGAACCATAACCAAGCTGTGGGGTTTCCGGGTTTCCATTCTGTTCTGGCTCCAACTCCAGTCCGTTGGCTCAGATTCCAATCAGTTCCACAAGCTGTTCAAGTCTAGTTCACCCGCTGGGGCTGGGCTGAACTGGTCACCTCTACAGGCTGCTCCATGGCTCCAATTCCAGTTCCTTTTATGAAAAAAATTATTTAATACTGCGTGCAAGGATGTCAACTGTTTGCTCATGAACCAAGGTGGACTGATCCAGTAGGATCCATGTTTTATTAAGGAAAAAGAAAGAGAACAGTTCATGTATTAAGTTTGATCCAGCTAAAACTGAGTATCGTGTCCATCTGACGTCCATCCATCTAGCCCCATTTTTTATTAATATGGGAGAAAATTTAACAACAACAGCAACAACAACTAAGCCTTTTCTCATACTAGATGGAGTTGGGTACATGGGAGAAAATTTAGTATAGTAAAATTTTATTGGTTTTGACATGTACAATTTGATTTTATACTTGCCAGTGATTTGCCTTAATTGGACCTAGATCTGGAGTTGCTCAAAGTACTTAAAATAAATAAATAAACATATATATTCTAGCATCTTAAATTCATCTTGCACAAATTTGAATTCAAAAAGGAAAAATAAATGTTTAGTTTTTAGGTGTATTTTATTCACATACATATTAATTTTTTAATTCAAATTTAAATTATTCATGAATAATTGTAATTTGTTTGGATATACTTACACCTAAGTATACTCTCTCTCTCTCTCTCTCTCTCTCTATATATATATATATATATGTGTGTGTGTGTGTGTGTGTGTGTGTGTGCGTGCATGCTTTTGCACTATCTGCACTTACTCATGTGATCTAATATTGCCTATTAAATGAGCGTAACAAATATTTTTAAATTAATTAACTGATTTGACACACTATGGATTATATTCTGGAGTTCATGTATGCAGGAGGCATTCACATGACTGCACGTGATATACCGACCGTACTGTTTTTGTGATGTGGAAATGGACCAGTTCTCGAGAATCAATGTGGATATGAACCCACATTTGCAGTGATTTGTTATACAATCACTATTATTAATCACGCTATAGTGGATGGGCCGGATCTTTCTATGATCCGATCTGAATGCCCAAAAATATACCTAAATGAGATATAGGCTACTTAATGGCCACATAATAAATATTTCTGGATTATTGGTTAGCATTGGATGACTTGAACTTGCACCCAGAGCGTTAGCTCAACTGGGCACTCTGATGCCGTTGCTGCTGATGGCGAGTTCGATTCCTAGGGAGTGCATGTGTACGTTAGGCTTCGACTTCCCGTTTTAACCAAAGAAAAGGATGAGTTGAACTTATTAATCAGCCGAATATCATTAGAGCTTAAGTTCGATCAACTGAAATTAAGCACTGTTTGTACAACAAGCTTACTGACCCTAGATAGTTGGCTAGGAGTGGTCTATCGAACTCGAAGAAATCGAATCAGAACAACCGTGGCCTATCAATGTCTAGTTGCTCTCCTACGGTACACGGATACAAGAAATATAAATGTAAGCAGTGACATGTAGTTTATATTAACTATTTTAATTATCCCAATTTTACTTGAACTATTGAACATATAAAATGTACTTTAAAGTGGTGATTAGTTTTTATTAAATTATAAAACAACAACAACAACTAAGCCTTTTTTCATACTAGATGGGGTCGGCTACATGGATTCTTTGTTTCCACAGAGTCTTATCATGTGTCATGCTAGCAGTTAACTCAATATAAACTATATCATTATTTATTGTTTTTTTCCGATACTTTTGTGGTCGTCTTTTTCCTCTTTTAACATTTTTACAATCTAGTTTTTCATATGTTTTACGGAGCGTTTTTTGATCGTCTTTCTACATGTCGAAACTATCTTCAACGATTTTCCATCATTTTATTCTTCATTTGTGCTACTCCCAATTTGTTTCTAATATGCTCATCTCAACTGATCAGCCGGGCTAAAAGAATGGCCCACTAATTCTTTGTTGAAATTTAGAGTTCTGGCAAGGAGCAAAGCTGCATAGAGCAATGTTTGGATGTTGGAACCTTTGACAGATCGAGCACGGGTTTTGTTTGTAGGGACATGCTAAACCCAGAATTTGCCGTAAAAAAAAAGTTAGCGTTGGCATTGAAACTATAATATGTTGTAATATCTTGACTTGAAGCAGAGGTGTTTGGGCCCTGTCCGACGAGTCTAAGGAGACCTGCCACCTCGAGAACTGGAACTAGGGAATCAGATCCAGAACCCAAATCAAACCTGAGGGCTCCTTGGTTTTGTTACAGTTCCATCTTTCTGAAAATCAAACCGAAACATGAATCACAGCCGATGGTTCCAAATTCTATTTTGGTTTTGGTTCCGAATTCTCACCTTTAATGTATGTTTTTTATAAATGAAACTAGTACTAAGTCGGATCCAGAACTGAAACCAAAATCATGGTAGATAGAGGGCTTTTGAGTTTCAGGTTTTGGTGAACAAAGAGCCGTTGATTCGGGACTGTTACAACTTTGAAACAGCAAGTCAAGCAACTAAACTTGCTACAAGTTGACTAATTACTCTATGAGCAGTTGAGCCAAATTTTTGTGCTTAAAGACTGATTTCTCAAATGAAGTATCGTGTTGTGGGTCACCTCCGAGCTCAGCTTGGTCGAGCTTAATCAAGTTCCATGGCAACCTCAAGCCTCCCACTGAATTCAAGTGAGCCTCGTATGTAATGTTTGTGTTCGAGTCTTCACCTTTTAAAGATGACATGCTTTATCAGTTTGATTGGATACAAGAACTAAGCTTTCATGGATTCAAATAGCATAGTCAAGTGAACTTCGAGCTTTTAACCGATTCAATTTTCTAACGTTCAAGCTTGGTACATTTATTTATGGAGAGAATCTCTGCAGGTTGATTGGTCAAGGTTCATTAGGGCATGACAAAGCACTCACATTTGGTTATAAGTTAGGATGAGTCCAGATTAAATTGTGTGAGTTGAGTTCAACTAGCGTGGCTCGTAACCAGACTGGATCGTGATGAAGTTGAGAACCAGATTCACCACTGCGGTGGAGGAAAATTTGACAAAACACTTGGCATTTTAGATTCAAGCTTTCCAGAAATACTGTTCTATGATTAGCAATTAATTGACTTTCAAGCTGGTCTATATTTGGCTTACTGTATATTGTAACGAGTGCAGAATCAAATGTTTTGGCAATTCCTATTTAGAAGATGAATTCATGATATTTTGAATCAAAGCTTTGGATCTTGCTCATCCTTGGTAGAGATAATAATAGGTCACGGGTTTCACACCACCAAAAAGTGGAAGGGATTAAGTGAAGATTAAAATGAGATGATTTAGTCTTGGTTGGGTGATCCCAGGCTCTGTCACGGCATCAAGAGGGCCTAACTACCCATGATCAAGAGACGCTCAGTCCGGACTCAAGGGAGGCTTAACAATGGAAGTATGTGTGTGAGTGGCTCGCTAAAGGCAAGCTCATGCGGGTCATCTAAAAGGGAGCCGGCTTTTTGTTGAGGCTCATTCGGTCATCTTGTAGAGACACCCGAGAGAGCTCAAGGGAGAGCCGATGGAAGCTTGAATCCCTTCATCAGGGTCGACCACCATCTCCTTCGTCGGGGTAAAAATCCAAACATCATTATTTGATTTTGATGCATTCTCTCCATCTTAAAACCTCATTATGAAATTCTTTATCAATCGAAAAGGAATGGAGGAGCACAAACAAATAGCTCATTTGTCTAAGGGGTGACTCACAAGGTGAGAGTCATGAGGTCAATACCCGGGCATGCATATGCTTAAACCTCCTCACTTGGTACCAAAAAAAAAAGAGAAAAGAAAAAGAGAAAAAGAAGAAAATGGATGAAACAAATAGAGCAAAGGGATCGAACCCAGAGTTCATGTCTCGACATTAAGGATTATAGGAAATCATAAGGATTACACACTATTCCTTCTTTTATCCCAAATTTGTCATAATTAGGCAGATTTAAATTTCAAATATGGTGATTCTAGATAATGAGAATTCTTAGTATAATTTCAATATTATATGCAATATGCAGGGGCCCTACATAGTAAAATTTATGTTTGGAAAAGAATGTATACTTCCGTAAGTTTCTCTTCTATTAAAAGCACATCCAATATTGTACAACGAGCAATAAATCACCTGGCTAGGGGGTCAACTCACAAGCTGAAGATCACAAGTTCGATATACGACAACGCATCTCGCTTCAGCCTCCCATTATATCAAAAAAACAAAAAATCCAATCTTTTGTTCCAAGAAATGAAATCTGCAATATGCTCTTGTTATCACATGTACAAAAGCTGGCAGCATCATTGTTATATGACAGTATATATGATAAGCGTGTTTGACAGCTCAAGGACACCAAAGACTAGAATTCCCGATTTGAACATCACATGACCAGGTTCAATGCACACACAAGTAGATTCAAGGAGGAACAACGGCTAGTGCCCAAGCAAGTGTGGGGGTCCCATACCTCATCTCGGTAATTATGTAGCTCAATAGTTTGATTTGGTTTGTTCATCACAAAGAGTACTAATTAACTGATGTGAGAAACCACCAACCAGTTGGTTGATTGAGCATGAACCAAAACCATCGTAGACGAACCGACCAGGGGCTGTTTACTTGCTCGCCAACTTAAGAGGGTAGATATATTCAACTTAAGAAGAACCGGTCCTTTGATCTAGTTTGACACAAGTACTTTTTTATTCTTTCGTATACTAGGGGATTCCACTTGAAAAAGAAAATGGCTATTACCCATACTAATGGATTCAAGTACACACCCATGAGTTCCAATGCTCGAGAACTTGTAGCACTTACAAATGGGGTCCTTATCAATTAGTATTACAAAAAAAAAATCAATTATAAACTTTGCTAGTTAAAATATTCATTCTAATATGCAATTTTCAGTCAGTCCCTCCAACAACAACTAAGCTTTTTTCTATACTAGGTGGGGTCGGCTATGTGAATTCTTTGTTTCCACATAGCTCTATCATAATTTGTTGAATCCATGATAAATAAGTCCGACAAAGTTTGACGTGGACTGTCCGAAGCCTAATGCAACCTTCCTCCTTTATCCAAGCTTGAGACCGGTCATGCAAGGGTAATCCCTTAGATGGGATAGAGTTAGTCAATCCCTCCAAAAAAAAACAAAAATCATGAGGCATAATACAGGTATATGTTAAGGTTCCTATTTGTGTCAAGTAACTAACATGGTTTTGTGAGTGCATATATATGGGAAGAGATTAAGCAAAATTAAAGTTAATCTACAAGAAGAAACATACGATAATGAAATCAACAGCAAAGAATGTGATATAATAAACTTTATTACTTAATAGTATGTCGCACTAACACATTTAAATCTTTCAATCACAAAATGATACGCAGGAACAGTTACTTAAACAGTATAAAAAACAGTAGCCTAGTGTACGGGAACAAGTAGATGTTACCCAATCCATCATTCAACCCATAAACTGAAACTAAGCACCGTCAGCTATCAGCTCAGCTCTCTGATGTTGAAGAACCATCCCCGGCAGAAGATTGGCATTTCTCTCGGAGCCTCTTAATTTCATAAGCCCATTCCAAGCCAGGACAGTAGTGCAAGGGAGGATTGAACCTAAAATCATCGACGTCAGGTGGCAAGAAGGCGCCATTCTCGATCAGAAATTCTACTGCTGCTTTCTTTCTAGCCTTTGCCGCATTGTGCAGAGGAGTCCCTGTCATGATCATTGAGAAAATTTTAGAAGTGAAGCTGGCCTATGACACTTTCAGACAGACACGGAAGCAAAAACAGAGTCAACCAGAACAGACACAGAACAAAACCAAGATTTTTACCACGCAAAGTCTGGTCAGCTAAAAGGACTCTTAGTCCAAAAGATCAATCTTGTGTATATTAGCAGCATTTAACTCATAATGAGGGAGATTATGCTTTCTTGTTTGACAAATCAAGAATTTATTGCAAGTACGTTAGCATCTACATGCCAATGGTGGGACTAGAGCTGCATTCTGGGCTCAATTCCAGAAAGCTGGTAGAATGCCATGCATTAAATAGGGTTTCCTATTCGTGGTTTATTTTAAACATGTGTTTAATCTCCACCCTTGATCGTATTAGGCCCTGCTTTTGTAGATACCAGGAGACATTCAAAGTAAAATTCTAATGCAACCACCTCTTGGTCATTATTTTGCTAAAGACAATCAGACAGTGCCAACACTTCCGGTGGCAGGTAATGGAACCTACAGAACACCTTATTTGTATGTAACTGAGGAGCAATCGGTGAACCATCAGTCCCTGCAAAGTGATGCCCCCTGATTCCAGGTTCCCAACACTTCCGGTGGCAGGTGGTCCTCGGTGTCACTCATAAATTGAGAAATCGTCATTAACAAGGTAAGGTAGGCATAATTTCCAAGCCTAGCTTTACTAACCAATAGTTGCTTCAAAACTATGTGACTAGACACTTCACTATGGTGAATGTGTCAAAACCCCTGCCACCGGCAGTGTTGGTACTGTCTGATTGTCTTCAGACAAATAACTTTGGCACATTTTTTCTCTCAGTGGCAGTTGTAGTTGCTTCAAAACTATGCGACCAGACACCTCACTATACCAAGGGTAATGTGTCAAAACCCGTGAGAAAAAATAACTTTGTTGAGACAGTTTGTATAGTCTGTTATGGCAATTACAACTGCCACTGAAAACTGCAATTAAGAGAATTAACATTTGATATGTGTGTGTATATATGTATAAATATACAAATATATATATATTCATTTATCTACGTATTTATATATTTCATTATATCTCTTCACTCCTTTGGAATTCGTACTTTTTCAGCCAAGAAATGGAATTCATTCCAGCTCATATGGAACACATACGAGAGAGTTCCTAGCACAAACAGACAAGCCTCTACGTGAGCTGCTAAAACTTTCACTAAGCTCAATGTGCTCAATATGCCTGTGCTGAACCAATGCCATGGAACTCTGGTTCAAATATCATCATCAGTAACTCACCGCAATAAGGGAAATAATTACATAATTATCATGCCCAGTGAAATGTTTGAAAAGAGATTTTCATCTGGCCTACAAAAATGAGGTGGTCGTAAACCAGCTTTGATTGGGACTGGATAAGACCGGCTTAGAGCATGTGAAACTCATCAAACAACCAATGTTTAAATACCTACTTCATTTGCAAACCCAGAGCAGAATCAGAGTGATGTCATGCTTTTCAATGCAATTAGATCCATTCCATCACAACCCCAAGTAGAAAGCAGGAGACATCAAAGTTAATACTTTGATTCTAATACAAGCTCCAGAACTCAATGTTCAGATCAGCAAAGGGACTTTGAAATTCTCACACATACTACCGAACATTGCTCAGAAAAACTCATCCTTACAACAGCCTGTGGACATGATCTCATGAGGAACTATTTTGGACTTGGAAACTTTCTTAACAGACAAGATATGAGTTTCAAATACTTACAGCCACAGGCACCTTTTGTTCTTGCATCAATGTCAGCACCACGTTCAAGTAATTCATCCATCACCTTCAGATGACCTCCTTGGGCTGCAAGATGGAGTGGCGTCGCACCATGTGATTTGGGTCCCCATACTGGAACATTAACATCCACGCCATCATCAAGAAGGCGCCTCACCTGCAAAAAAAAAAAAGAATTAGTATCAACAGAGAACATAAGAATGCATGTAAGCAGTTTCCTGCAAAGGTTTAAACAAATCAGGTTCTTGACCAGTCAAAATTTTTGTTTCCGTCAAAAGGTGATGCTCAACCATCTCATTTAAGCTTATAGGAGAAACTATGATTTTGACTATCAAGCCAAAGGCTCCAAAAAACTTTTGGTGTGTATCTGCCAAACTCCCAAAATAAAACTTCTTGATTTTTAACCTTCTTTCAGTCCCTAAATAGGCCTAGTAGTCCCATCTAAGTGCCGCCTAAGGCTTCTACCTGCATGGTGCCTAGGCACTAAGGTGAGAGAATCAAAGATGGAATCACAAGAACAACCAACATGAACATGGGTAACAGGAATGAAGGCAGTAAAGCCCCGAGGGAGATCCAAAAAGAGATCCAAGAGCAGCCATCAAGTAGTGACAATCTATGAGCACATGGTGACAAACGCAGGCACAAACCGCCGGCTTCTTGTCTGAGCTATGCCTAACTGATCCAGGTTATGTACTATTTCATACATTTATATTGAATATTGCTGAAGAGTGCACGGGTGACTTTCACAAACCTTTTCCCATACTAGACATTCACGAAATCTAGGTTTTTCACAACTTCAAACGAAACTTGCACGAAATTGTGTGATGGATGCTGTAGACAGATCCATGCTGCAGAAAGTTATATCGGTGGCACATGAAAAGGTTCTGAAAAAGGTTCAAGCAAATCAGATTCTCTACCAGTCAAAAACTGGGGCAGCCGAAAGGAATTTGCCAGACCACATTCAAGCTCATAGAGAAAGTTATGACAAAGACTATTCACATTGATGACTCTCAGAACTCTACTTCTGAAATTTCGCTAAGATAAACAGTAGAATTTTTTAATCTTCCTTTTTGGTCCTGATGAGAACTCACTCAGTCACTCTACAGTGTAAGGCTTCTAAGGGCAGAGGGCCTAAGTTCCACGCGAAGACCTTACTATACCACACCAAGTTTTTGATTTCCTGTAAGAGAAACTACCAAGAACTTCGAACATCTTAACTACCATGAAGAGGTATAATCCATGGTCTAAGCAAAACCAACTTATGGAAGTTACTTTGATGCATTTTTCATCAGTTAGCCATACCATCCAAATTTTTGAGGGATGTGCAATCACAATAGAACACTAATCGAACCAAGAAGAGGCCAATCATCACATGATAATATCAACCAGTTCCCTTTATGAGAACTACCTTTTTGAAACCTGGAAGGGTCTTAATGATGAGCAGAGACCATGTAGTACATTTCAAACAAGGTAGGTGAAACATAATAAACTATTGACAAGGCATATGACAATGAACCAAGTTGCTCAAGCATAAAATAAAAGAAACCACTTCACAAATATTTAAAGGATCAATATGCCCAAAAGTTTAAGAAACAGATTTAGATTTTCTTTTTCTTTTTTGTTACTGAATGAAAGCACATCCTGAGCACTGGTTGTATTATCTTTTCACAATATAATTTACTACATGAGACCAATTAATGTTGGAGAAGGCTTGGTTAAGATTAAGGTTAAGATACCATATAGAATCACTTTCTAATTCCACCAATGGTTTCTTACATAAAAGTCCTTCACATGATGCAAAAATGTAGTTAGGATAATGTGCTTTGATTTCACTAATTATTCCTACTAATTCATTACTTGCATGCAACAACAATGGTAAGGGATCCCTATCATTCTCTCCACATAAATTTCCCTTGTGTCACTTTTCACGGTTGTTACCACCTGAATGAAATTCCACACTTGTTCAAGTATGAATTCTGCATATGAATCTCTGTGCCTGTTAAATTATATAGATTTGTGGTTTCTTCTTTGTTATGCACTTATATTTCCTTTTTAGTTTCTAACTTTCTACGTTTCAGCTTTTAACCTGATATGGTCCATAAAACCTCTTGAACCTTTCAGTATCACATTCATACCATCAATGTTGTAAAGATCGTATTGGATATGGTACGATACATGATTTGTTATAGTTAATTAAAGAAAAACTTTTTTAAAAATACTGTATATTAATATTTTAAGCTACATTTTCGAAATTCCAACATGCTATTACTACTACTACTGTTTTATTAAAGAAATGTTGTATATTTTATATAAACAGCTAGCTGCAGCAGGTACTGCTACTACTGTACAGAAAGTGGTATACAATTTCTGCCACTGCAGACCTTCTACAGTAGAAAAAAGTATACATTAGTACAGCAGGTGGTGTACTAATGAACCTAACTTATCCTTCTATAGTATGCAGGCACAACAGACCTAAGATAAATGTACAAGAAAATTTTATATATTATTTTTAAAATATTATACAATATTTATACGATACACATACTATTCATTGTGTATCACAGTCATACAATATGATAGATATGCAAGCAATACATACCGATAAATGACTCAATGTTCCATTTACCAATATATGATGTTATCGTATCGTACCGTACGATACAATATTTATAACATTGCATGGCATAACCTGCCGATGCTATTAAAATTTAGAATTCTTCTCAAACCTTAGCATCTTTCTATAGAAAATTCCATAAGCCTTTTCTGCATTACACATTATCAGTATCCCAATCCATGACTAGACAACGATGCACTCTAACCAATGCCACAACATCAAAAACAGAACCATCTAATGTCATAGACTCACAATCCTCAATATATCTGTACTCTCAAACTCATGATACCGCCTTCAGCTTGTAGGATATTCATCATACACTCAACCTTCAACTGCCACTAATTATCGTTTGTTGAAACTTGAAAGAACTTAGAAAATACAAGCATATGAAAGATTTTCAGAAAATACATGTGACTAATAGCACTTCTACAATTTAGTCTAAGATATACAGTTGAAAATGCTATTTAAAAAGCCACTGTATTGTAAAGAAAACACAATATTTTCAAAATATCAGCATATTGAACCATCTCGTTTTTAATAATTATGAAGTAAAAACATGACAAAGCATTCTATTGTTAGCCATAGTTCCTTTAGTTTAAACTATATTCTTATTTATTTTATTGTCCTATACACAATAGTTTGCAAGAAGAACTCAAAAAAAAGAAAGGACAGCTTTCAATATTAAGAGGTTTCCCCTGACAAATTTCGCTCATCTCCTATACGATGTAAATGCTTACCATGCAAGGAACATGTAAGAAGCTTTCCTGCATGAGAATAATTTTCAAAAGATTCCCAAGGAAAAAGAAAAGATAGTTTTCAATATCCTGGGCTTACTTTCAGACGAATTATGTTGATACCTTATACCAATTCAATGTTTACCTGCAAGGAACAGTTAAAGAAAAAGGTGCGAGGCTGAGCAGAGTAGTTATTTTTACTTTTCTTTCAGGGAAGCAGATTATCCAAGTCAAGTTTCTACGGGAAATGCCAGAAGAAAGCGTAACGGAGAGGCATACTTGAAAATAACATGACAAATAAAACATAACCCATAAAGATGATAAACGGCCGACGATCTAAGACCTTCTAATCTCTAATATAAGAGACAGCAACCAAAGCTTCAGAAAGAAAACGCTAGCTATCAATCTTGATTCAAAAGAAATTACTTCCCCTGATTTAATGAACATCTTCAGCAAAACTACCATGGGAAAACCAAAAGTACAAAAGTGGACACAACAAATCAAAACAACTCACCTCCTTAAGATTCCCCTTATGCGCACCAACGTGAAGAAGCGTCCAACCTCTATCATCTCGTTCGTTGGAGAAATTAAATGATCGCCTTCTCGAGAAGCTCCGCTTCAAAACAGGCTGGAAATCTTGTGGCATCTCTCTCCCTCTCACACAAATCACCGTCGATACACGAAATGGAGACTATGGGACGACCCGAAAGCACTAAAGCAAGGCCACTCCTCCTTCAACACTCGATCTAAAAACCTTCCCCTATCGGCGATACAGGCTACCAGCCGAATCACTCACGTTTTCTTACGGTTGCACAAAGAAATAAAGAACATTCGTTTTCGCAACAAACCAAACGATAGGAAGAGATTTACATCCTAGGCTAGGTTTAAGGATTAACGAGAGAAGGAATGATTCGCCATGCCGTACGGTGAGAAGGGATTCAATCCGGGACCGAAGATGCGAAGATTCTGAGACGCGAAGCTTTGGACGAGTTTTGATGATGAAGCGATAATCATAATGGAAACCTTTGAAGGAAACGATAGAGCAGAAAAGAAGGGAAAAATATCAGAATCCAAATTGACGAAGGATCACAGATCGACTAGGAGAGTAGAAAATGGAATCATCAAAGATGAAAAAGAGAAAGAACAGAGACAGCTACCTCGGGAGAGAGGAGAAATCCAACGAGCGCAGGAATCGTGGACCAGATAGAAACCCTAGATTCTCCCCGGAGAGTGATTCCAGCGCCAATCCCTCTCCGATGTTTATAGCCGCGAGAAATTCTCAGGTTATCCCAAATTTTTATGTTTAAGAAGAAAAAAAAAAGTTGGAAACTCTCTCTCAGGTAGGGTTGGCCATTCGTGTCGGATCTCTTTGTGTCGTGTCGCTTTGGTTTTCGTTTGAAACAGGTCAAGGCAAACATGAACATGGACTTTGTGTCGGATCTCTCAGGCAAACTTCGTGTCGGCTCTGGTTGTTACATTGCTACAGAATTCGTGTTTTGAGCAGCGTGCTCCTCGTGTCATTTGCTGTTCGTATCATAGAATATGTCAACCTGAACGGCCCAACATTCGTGTCGTGAAGGCGACAAAGGCTTTTTTGGTTGTGTTCGTGCCAGGTCTTGGTTTTGCGTCTCAACTCTCACGTTCCTGAATTCTCAGATACGAGTTAAGACCCGAACCAGTTGGTTCTCAACAAAAGGATCCGGACTCAGACCTGATGTCAAGAACCTATGATGTGCGTCTGTGATTGTTCGAAAATAGAAGGGCACGATGTTGGTAGGACTCGGTTCGGATAAGTCCAGAGAAGTCCAGGTTTGGGTCCTATACGTGGTGCCCTACAAGCACAAAAGCATTATCTCGTGGTGTATAACAAATATATTTATTTATATATATATATATATATATATATATAGAGAGAGAGAGAGAGAGAGAGAGAGAGAAATTGGTATATACAAACCGATGTATACCATTTGTAACCATTAGATCAAGAGAGTTAGATGATTTAAATTAAAAAGGAAAAAGTATATAACATACCCCATCGTCGTGTATGACAAATATATAGAGAGAGAGATAAACAAAGTTGATGTATGCAACGATTTGGAAACTTCTCTCACTATATTACAAGCGATGTCAAGAACATCTACTTCATTGTCTAACTCAAATATCATGCTTCAAGAGTTTCAAAAACTTATCCAATTTCTTTGAAATAATATTTTAATTCGACCCAACAACATCAACAATTACAAGTTTAACAAGCGGTGGAGAAAGCATTTGGCTTCTGGCCTCTCTCCTTTCTTCTTCTTCTCTCTCTCTCCCTTTAGGGTGACAGAGAGACAACGGAGATATTAGAGGAGTAACTTTTTGTCATTTGGCTTCATATCAATCGATTCTGTCTCTTTCTCTTCATTCTCTTCCTCCTCTTCCTCCATTTATCTGCCTGTTATACGGTGAAAGAGAAGGCGGAAAGCAATGGAGAGATGGGACAATGAGTGGAGCAATTTTAGGTTGTGAAAGGAATCTTTGTGACTGGCGGGCTGGGTCTAGACAGACTCCAACTAGCAGATAAAATTATCAATATTTACACTGAAGCTCACCACTTTGGTAGTTTGTCTCTCCAACAAAAGGAATACGTGAAGGAACAAAATTTTTCCAGGGAAACTTTTCTTTGGGAAAAGCGTTCAATTCCAATAAACTGCTTAAAATAGCACATATAGTCTCAGTCTATCATCATAATCGACAGCTTGCCTTCTAATATCTTTGGAACTACCTTAATGCCATCCAAGCAAGATGACTCAATGATTATATTGGTATAATCTATTTCCTGCAAACAAAGCCCCCATTTGAGTTGATTTGACCCACTCAAGCTGTTAAATTACATTTCAACATGCTTTTAGACAGCAGCCTCAATAATCTTTGAAGTTGAAATCAATCCTCCATTATCCTATCTTCTATTATAAATCAACATTTTAGCCCATTCCTGAGCTAGTGGAACCTACACATGTATAGATTTATCATTCTTTTGCTAAGTCAATTAAACAAAAAAAATCGAAAACTTGCAAAATACCAAAAACAAAATCCTGTATATACCAGCTCCTGGTAAAAGTTTGGAAAAGGCCAAGGATTTCGAAAAGAAAGTTGTCTTCATAACAAGACCAAAAATTTCGAAACCCGTAGAAATTCCAAGTCAAAAACTAGGTATTTTCAAAACCCATCCGTCAAGTTCAAATTCCCTAGGATTCAATACTCTCGAGAATAATCAAAGCCTGGAAGAGGATCCCCTTCTCCTTGAGGAGGACTCAACTTCCGAGCTCCCAGAATTTCATAAAATTCTCGATTTTGAAAAACCTTTAAATTCAGTAGGAGGGGATTTCATAGAGATCAACCTAGGGAGTGAAACCTAGCCCAAAGTCTAATGGACCATTTCGAGTTGCGGCGAAAATCAATGATAAATCATATCAATTAGAGTTGTTAAACCATTATAACATCTCCAACACTTTTAATGTTGAAGACCTCAATGCTTACTTGCCTGACCCCAAAAAACTTTAATTTGGGTTGAATTCCTTGTCGCCTAGAGGAAATAATGAGGACATTGAAGATAAACCTCACTCGAACAGTGAGTGTGTCCAAAGTCAAGAGTCAACTGAAGGACCCATGACCTAACCTAGGGTTATGGCTCAGCAATTTCAAATTTAGTGAATATGTTCTGATGCTTATGTAGATCCATTAAATTTCGTATTGCGGTATAGGGTTCTTTTTTTTAGCCTTAAAATAAACTTATTTCGCCTTTTGTTATATTGGTTAAGTGGGAGGTAGACTATTTAGTCACAATTATACTATGAGAGTAACATTTATTGTTGTCTATTTCATTGGCTAATATGGGAGTTCTGTTTTTAGCATAAATACCCGTTTCCTAAATGAAAACATACTTTTTGCTTAATTGCATAAAAGGAAGTTGTGAATTTCTTCTTCTATTATCTGGGCCTTGAAGGTTCATTAGTGAGTTCTAACTTCCTCTCCTTATCAACAACCCTTGTTGTGTTAGATTTGAAGCTGGTGAAGCAAGCATAATACTATTTAAGACTCCTAGTCAACTCTCTTTTATATAACGAGCATGGTACAACCACTACTCAGTCCCATGATGTGGATCCTGACCCATCTATATTAGACCTCACTACTCAAACTTAGACTCTACTCAAACCTAGACTCATTTTTATCGTGCGCCAAGCTCTTATCCACACATTGTGCTTATACCCGCATGCCACATTCATGCTCACGCACCACATCCATTGTCTGTGCATCAAGCACCCTATACTTCACATGTCAAGCGTTCCTATACCTCTCACAATTCTCCCTCATTAGTCTTCGAACTCGTCTTCAAGGTCGTGGGGTAACATTAAATCAACTCTTCATATACCCATAACTCTGTCACTAGCAACCACGAATCATCCTTTGGCCCATGTCCTTCCCAACATACTAAGTACCAAGTCAACAGGCGGGGTCCTATACCTTGGATTTCATGATCAACTATATGAGTTACTCGATTGATACCAAAAGTGGTGGACGACATTCTTTTCTGATTGGATAATAATAGAAGGGTTTCAATTGACTTACAAGGAACACTAAGTGTATCTTAAGGCATTTCAGTAGTCTAAGCATTACACCATTCTTCCTATATGTTCGACAATGTCAAATGGACCATCATACCAAGGCTTGAGATTAAACTCAATACCCTTGTAAACTTGCTTCCATATGTACTCCAGTAATTCTTTTGATCATGGAAAGAAGAGAAGTGAGAGAGGTTGAACTCTCTAACAATCCTCCATCAAGAGGATGCCTAGCCTATTGCCGTAGCTACATCAACACTTGGACAAACATGGTGCATACTCTATTGCATACCACACCATCATACTCACCAGTTGATCGTATCACAATTGATTCTACACCATCAAAAGATCGTATGGCTCTCTTTGAAGCTCAACTCCAAAGATTACAAGTAGAGTTGGATGAAGCTAAGAGTACCCAACCATCCCCAAGCACTATGGCGTGTCCATTGCAAATAATGCTCATTGCCGACATTCTGCATACTCTCTTAAGACCCTCGACTACAGATATTGCAACTCCCGATGTGGCCGCACCATCTATGATGTTGATGCTTACTTTAATACCACTCGGATGCCTGAAGAGGACCGATTGATTCAAGTTGTTCTATATCTAAATGGGGATGCGAAGTTATGGTAGAGAGTGAAGCATCAGTTAAACAATCTCAATGATCAATCTATCATTAGTAGTTGGCTGCAGTTGAAGGCGGAAATCATATGATAGTTCATGTTATCCTACACGGAATGTCAAGCTAAAAAATCTCTACTCGTGGCCAAGCACAGGAGTAGTCTAAGAAAATACGTAATAAAGTTCAACACTTCCCTCCTAGAAGTAGAAGACATGAATGAACCCAAAAGATCAACTCTTCTTCTTTGTACGTTGACTTCAACCGTGGGTGAAGATTGAGTTAAAGTGCCACAACATGACGAATATCTATATGTCTATGTCCATAGTTGAAAGCTTGCTAGACCTACTTGGTGACCATGGAACCAAGAATGATAGAAACAAGTCTCAATGAGGGGAATGAATCATACATGGCCATGGTGACTCTGGAAGAGGTTAAAATTGAGGTGGGGCTTTGGGTCATAGTAGCCGAAGGACACAAAATGATACCGGTTCATGAAATGGACAGACACCCGCAGGTGGCTAGCAAAAAGGAGCTTGGGTGGTGCCTATAGGGGGAGACAACAATAGTTGGCCAGAGATATGCCTGCACAGGGATGGTGGAGAAGACAAAACCAAGGCAGACGTGGTGTGAGATGTTTTAATTGTAGTAGACTCATTATGCTCTAGAGTGTCCTAATCGTGGCCAATGTTATGGCTAAAACTAAAACTAGAGAAACGAAAGGAGAGGCTCAAGTTACCCCCTTCCAACTCCTTAATGCCATCACGGTGGAACAACCTTTGAAGGGAGGACAGTTGTATGTGAAAGTCTAAATAGAAAATCATCTTATTTGTGTCATGGTTGATAGCGGGATATACACCAAACAATAGCCACCACTAGTGCTCAACAATTGGCCTAGGAATCTCGACCTCATATAAGAGACTGAAGACAGTGAACTCAGTTGCCGAAGGAATTCAAGGCATGGCTATGACTGTGCAAGTGGACATTGAGTGTTGGTTAGGAACGCTTGATTTGATTATGAAGGCATTGGACAACTTTTCCTTGATCTTAGAAATGAACTTCTTGAGACGGGGATGGGTGATAGTAGCTCCATCCCTAAGAGGACTGATTGTGGCGAATGAAACACAACATGAGTTCATTCAATTGTGTGACCTAGCAAGGTCCCTAACGAACCTACAACACTTATATCTACGGATCCTATAAATTTCTCATAATGCCATTTTAACTTACTAATGCCCCAACAACGTTTAATAGGTTGGTGAATGAGGTCTTATATGGGTTGTTAGATAAATTCATCATTATGTACTTATGCAATATTGTAGTGTATAATCGAAGCCTAGAAGACCATGTAGAGCACCTACATCATGTGTTTGAACGTCTGAGAGAACACTCATTTATAAAGAGGTAAAAGTGTGATTTCATTTGACGAGAGACTTTGTTTTTAGACCATGTGGTGGGTCATGAGGTAGTGAAGATAGATCCCAAAAAGATAAAGTCCATCATTGAGTGGGAGACACCTTGTGGGTTAACAAAGTTGAGAAACTTCCTAGGATTAGCTAACTACTGCCGCAAATTCATAAGGAGGGTTCTCAAAGTTAGTCACACCCCTTACTAAACTATTAAAGAAAGTAGTCCCATGGCAGTGGGATGATCGGTGTACCAAGGCATTTGAAGATCTCAAGAGGGGCTATCTCAAGTGAGCATGTCTTGAAGATACTTGACTTCTCAACACTGTTTGAAGTTCATACTAATGCTAGCGACTATGCTGTGGCCGATGTCCTGGTTCAAGGACACCCGGTGTTCTTTCAGAGTCATGCTTAAAGACAGAGAACTTTGCTACCCAATACATGAGAAGTTGTTGGTCGTCATCCATTGCCTAAGTATAGCGAGTGTACCTTCTTGGAGTACCCTTCTCTGTTGTGTAAAATAATATTGCCAATACGTTCCTAAAGACTAATAAGAAGCTCACCGCCCTACAAGCTGAAAGTTGGAGCTGATGAAAGAATATAAGTTTGATTGGATCTACCAATCGGAAAAGATGAATGTTGTGGCTCATGCACTAAGTAGGAAATGAGTTGTACAAATCATGGCTGCCTTAACCCAAATGGAAGGAGATGTACTGCACGAGGTGAGACAACATGCACCGAAAGATCGAGCTTATGAGCAAACTTGACAGCAAGTACTATAAGGCATTACAAACCAATTCATGGAGAAGGATGGATTGTTCTCGACTAGAGATAAGCAACTGATAGTGTTAATTATTGATGACTTAAGACGAGTTATCCTACACAAACTACATGTTGCCTCCTATGCATGACACTTTAGCAAAGAACACACGTTGGCCTTGCTTCAACAAGGATACTACTGGATGCAGATGGCAAGGGATGTGACAAACTATGTTTTGGGCATGCCAGATCTATTAACACGATAAGACCAAAAGGGCACGTCTAGTGGGACTCCTGCAACCATTGCTGGTGCCTAACAAGGCATGGTCTTCGGTGATTATAGATCTTGTTGGTGGATTTCCAAGTGTGGATGGTTGTGAATTTGTTTTTATAGTGGTTGATAGATTTTCAAAGTATGCATTGTTCATGGCTATACCCAAGAACTACTCAGCAAAAAAAGCAACCCGATTGTTTATGATGAACGTGATAAAGCACTTTGGTGTCCCTGAAAACATTGTATCATATAGGAATGCTTGTTTCACTAGCAACTTTTGGAGAGGACTCTTCAAGCAACTGAGAATATGATTGAACTTTTCTATAGCCAACCACCTTCAAACGAATGACCAAATGAAAATGTTAAATGCACCACTTAGAATATCTACACCACTATGTTACAATGATTCAAAAGAATAGGGTAGGCTAGTAGAGACATCACAATTTTCCTACAACATTTATCTCAGTTCAACTATAGGTAAGAGTCCATTTGAAGTGGCTATGACATTGACAATTGTTGTTGCCTTTAGATGTGGTGCAAGAAAGTGTCGACCAAAGTTGCCCCACAACACTACGGGAAATGTGAGTGCCACACAATGTTGGAGGAGGCTAGGACATCATTAGAGCGGCCATGGATGCATATGATGACCTACAACAAGTGGCACTAAAAGGAATGTGAATTTAATGTGGGTGATCGAGTGGGAAGTCTCCTTAAATAGAGAGAGAGGTCCGCGAAGAACGGTTGATCACGTCTTTCTTTTTCTAAACTCTTCCTACTCTTCAACAGCTATCCTCAAAATCTCGGGGATCCAATGGGCCTGGAGGTAGTTGCATGGATCGGCCTTCTTGTTACCCCTATCATTAATTTTAGGAAATTCAAACGTAACATTTGAATTTCGAATAGGACCTTCCCTTATCTGCCTTATTCACTAAGTTATCTCCAAGAAATTCAAACGTAGAGTTTAAAATCTAAATAGGGCATATCCTTATCCACCCTACTAATAGGACTTAGTCTTATCTCTATGAAATTCAAACGTAGTAAAGTTTGAATTTTAAATGAATCTCTTCTTGTGGCTCACTCCTAGGGTGGAAAGAAACATTCACACTGGACTGGTCCCTACCCGACTAACTGGGGCAACTATACTGACCCTCTTGTGTCGTCTTCCACGACCACAGGTCAACCTAGTCCTTCACCACTTCTGCCAAAGTTGGGCCACCGACCAACGACAAAGAACCTCACGGATATGGTCGAGTCCACTCACAACAATAACACCCGACTTCAGCCCGAAATGGGTAGTCCACTCGTAGTCTCGACCCTCTTTCGTTAGAACTGACTGCCACTTACTCCAAGTCTACCCCAAGTATTGGCTAACAACCTTCAAAGTAAATCACTGTTGAACAAGACAAACGACCTTGCAACCATTTGTTTGGGTCTCAGTGAACCTCCACGGCCTGCTGCCACTACGAAGCAATCATCCACGACCAACCAAGAGACAATACGGCTCTGATACCAAATATGTTACCAGAGAAACACCGGTAACTAGGGTTGGCACTTCAATGCCAACCAACCTATGTTGGATGAGAATAAACTGACTCACGGCTTGACCCTTAACGAAATTGTCTTCAAAGGTAGCCTGCAAATAAGGGTTTATTTGCAATACTTAGAATCTATCAACCAAGAACCCACATGGGGAATCCACAAAACACTACCTAGAGACCAGCTCGACTATCGAACTCCTGTCGTGCTCGACTCTACTTGTGGGGTTGAGAATGATGATGGTCTACTGAGAGGGAGGAGCCCTAAACAATCTCTTCCTACTCTCTTCCTTGAAGACTCCTTTGCCTAATCCCTCAAGAATTTCTCTAAGTGTCCAACTCTGACTCCTAGCCAGCTCCTTTTTATAAACTAAAGGGTATGGTACAACCACTACTCAGACCCACAGTGTGGATTCAGACCCATCTACATTAGACCTCACTACTCAGACTTACTCATTTCTATCGTCTTCACATTGTGTCCATGGGTCAGCGCCAAGCTCCTATCTGCACACCATGCTTATGCTCACACACCATATCCATGTCCGTGCACTGAGCGCCCTATGCGTTGCATGCCAAGCACTCCTGTACCTTTCACATGCTTCTTGTAGCTCACATAATCAACAATCTCGCGAGCAATGAGAATGCTTTGGTGGATATCATGCCCCTTTAAGAATGCCCTTTAGTTTTCTTGGATATTCTGCCGTTTTAAGTATGCCCTTTGGTTTTCTGATATAAGGATTAGCCTCATGTGGCTCACCATCATCTTTGTGATGATTTTGTAAAGGAAGTTGCATAAGCTTATAAGGCGAAAGTCCGTGAGGCGTGATGCACCTTTGGAATGAGAACACCATAGCTAAACCTTTTGTGTGCAATGGGTGTTTGGCAACGTTTGCACCTCACAGATTAAGCCAAAAGCCAAAGCTAAACCTTTTATGTACAATGGATGCTTGGCTCTGCTTGACTTGTTCAAGTCCCTTAAGTTAACATAAAGTGTTGTCAGCTGTTCTTATCCTGGACTGGAAGATGCTGTATCTAATCGTGTCTGTAGAAGCTGGATCCTCAACTAGTTGAATGAGTATGAGAGTTATTTCTTTTTACCACACACAAAGGTTTAGTTCCACTTTGGTTGCAAGAGAATTGTTTGAAGTGAAATTTAGGTTTAATGAAGCAGCAATGTGCTACTTGCCTACCTCGTTGCTCCACATCACGGCTCAAATAAACAGAAGAAATGGCCATGGAACTCAACAGGACCCCTCGTGAGGAAAAACTACTTTGGAACCCAATGTAACACGAGACAGTCAGGCTCCAACTGTTTCGTCACAAACAAGAGATGACACGACACAATCACCACCCTAAACACAAAATTGTCACACCTATATCCGATACGGATCGCTACTGGTAAGGCCATTCCTGTTTAATACTTGCTTCCCCACTTCGACTTCAAGAATGCCTCAACTCGGGGTGGCATAAGAAAAAACTCCTCAAATTCATACATGGTAGGATAGCGCAAGCTAGACCATAATCATCAATCCAACAGTTCCAAAACAAGCCTGGAAGCAACCTACAATTTGGCCCTGGTTTTTCTCTTCTTTTTCTAAGAAAGAGAAACCATCTTTTTCAAGAGAAGAGAGTAGAACATAGCACAAAACCCAAGATTGCACCAGCTTGCACTGGGAGGTAGTGACCATGGATGTCGAACCCCTGGCCATGAGAGCTAACCCACTTGGACCTAACAGCAAGCAATAAGCAGGAAAGAAGAGAGGTACTGAAAAAGCAAAACCATAAATTTCACAAATTTTATCTCGGACCGTCGAGAAGGCGGCCTGGTAAAAGGATGAAAGAAGTGGTGCATACATTGAATCATCCATTAACAACATAGTCAGAATTATTGACAAACATAATATGGATATGGATGAGTACATAGTGGAGTACAAACCGCATCTGTTTGAACTTCAATCAACTCTCTGGTAAAGAATCTGACAAGAAAACATTTCCTCGGCAAAGCGGGCACACCCTGCAACCACAACTCATGGAAATGACTTTGTCAAGAAAATCATAGGTCTCCCACCAAAGGTATCAAACAGAAACAACTGAATCACAGGTTACATGTAACCGCAGCGTGACCATCTACTGGAAGAGATATAAGATACGACCATTGCTCTGCGGTATTTTGAAAATAGTGGCTACCTCAAGTCTATGGAAGAGGGAAATATCACATTGTTTCCACTATCTTTCGCTTCTCACTAAATTATTATATCTTAATTGGCTACCTAAGTATATCGAAGAAAGGGAAATGTTACATTGTTTTCACGATCTTTCCGTTCTCACTAAGTTATTATATGTTAAAGCATATGCTTGTATTTCTGTCGTATGTAATGTTTTCAGGCCACCCAGGTTTTCCAAAGATTATCTCAAAAAGGAGTACGGATCATCAAGTTCTAACAGAAAACCCTGCTAAGAAGTTGCTGAAAATAAAAAGCAAGCGTATTAAGTACCTATGAATTTCTTTCAGCCACTTGTCTACACATGATTGGTGAAACTCGTGGTGGCAGGGAAGTATTCTCAACCAATCACCCTCAGCATATTCTACAAGGCAAATCTGGCATCTGTACAGGAAAAAAATGGATGTGAAATTCTGGAGAGGAATACAAGTTGCAGAACCTTTGGGGATGCATATAACACACAGATCAATGGCGCACAGAAACGAAAGACTTGATCATCCATAGAAATTGGAAAGCTTAATGGTAAAGAGGTCAGACAACAGATTCACATGACCAAACAAAAGCTGTCCACTGTGGACCCAGTCATAAAACTGATCCCAACTAAGTCTAATAAATGAGCCACTCGACTTGTTCCCAGTTTGTCTAAGATGAAAGTATAAGCCGATCTGAGTTGACAAAATCTCAAGCTAACATGAGAAAGTTTGTTAAATTTAACAGGCTAATTTGTTAGGTAAAATTTCCAACTGGTTTGAGAAATAGAAAATATAATGGATGGCTAATTGCCTAATAACAATAACAATCACGTATAGATCATAAGGATGGCCTATGTTTACATGAGGTTTACCTGACAACAACAACTAAGCCTTTTCTTTACCCACACCCGTCAATAAAGTAGAACCCTCTATGCAATTGATTCACTACATTCAGGCAAAAATGTTGTGACCCTTGCTTACTTTTCAATGCATTTGGGCTCTCCAGCGCATCTCTAAGAGGGGACACTCCAATGCAATGCTCATAATTTGTGTAATCCATAGTATAAAGATCTGACAAAGTTTTATGCTAGCTTACGGAAGCCTAATACAACCCTCCTCCTTTATCCGGGCTTGGGACCGGCCATGCAAGGGTGATCCCTTACATGGGCGGAGTTTACGTTTACCTGACAACTATATATATATTATAAGTTAGATATAAGCCCAAACGAGCCAAAGTTCAGCTCTAACCAGGTTCACAAGCCAAACAAGTCCATCTGGACCTTTTTGTAACTCACGTGAACTTTTACAACCTGAGATTGGCTCTGCTCATATAGGTCCATGAGACAAGGCAAAACTGATCCCAACTAGGTCTGCTAAATGAGCCACTCGACCTGTTCCCAGTTTGTCTAAGATGAAAGTATAAGCCGATCTGAGTTGACTAAATCTCAAGCTAACATGAGCCAGTTTGTTAAATTTAACAAGCTAATTTGTTACGTAAAATTTCCAAGTGGTTTGAGAAATAGAAAATATAATGGATGTCTAATTGCCTAATAGCAATAACAATCGCGTACAGATCATAAGGATGGCCTATGTTTACATGACGTTTACCTGACAACTGTATATATATAGTATAAGTTAGATATAAGCCCAAACGAGCCAAAGTTCAGCTCTAACCAGGTTCACAAGCCAAACAAGTTGATCTGGACCTTTTTGTAACTCACATGTGAACTTTTACAACCTGAGATTGGCTCTGCTCATATAGGTCCATGAGACAAGGCAACAGAGCAGAGAATGAAAAGAGATGAGCTGAACAATGAGCTATCAGCCTGATTAGCACTCTAATCCTAACTAATACTTCAATTACCATATAGGAACCAAGGTATAAAAATTCTATAATATGACCGAAAAGCTGGTATCTGAAGTCGGTAGAAAAGATGCTAAGAAATTATTTTATCCTTGAATAAACTTTGATTCACCAAATCGTGATAGAAGATGGATCAGCAGAAGAAACATGAGAACTCTGCAAATCTAGAAATCAACACTCTAACCATGACATCGGATGATGTACCTCAAGATGATTAAGGACCATGTCTTGAGAAGTCATCCTGCGTGTTGGTGTAGGATGACCAACTAGACTCAACTGGAGTATTAGCTCTCTCTCTCTCTCTCTCTCTCTCTCTCTCTCTCTCTCTCTCTCTCTCTCTCTCTCTCTCTCTCTCTCTCTCTCTCTATATATATATATATATATATATATATATATATATATATATATATCACACCTTTTCTTTTATCCAATAGGCTACAACCAATGTTGCACGGGTACGCCATTTTGGGCGGCGTACCTATATCCGGTACGTACTGGGTATGAGTACACGTACGGGTACGTCTCGTACGTACCCATACCATGAATGGCATACCGGTACGCGTACCCAAATTTGGGTACGTCACGTACCAGTACCGGGTACTACATGGATCGGGTTAACCCATTTAGATATGGGTCAACCCAATTCAAAACTAAAAATATAAAAAGCTCCAAACCCTAATCCCCAATCCTGCATGTGTCTCGTGAATCTCTCTCTCCAGTCTCCTGCATTTTGTGCATCACTGTCATCTTCCATCTCAGCTCATCGTTGGGACTGTGACCGGCGACTGGCCTACTAAATTTCCAGCCATCTCGTGCTAAGTCACACAGACATTTCTAAGGGGTGGAGTGTCGACCTCGACACTGGTACGACACCGACACTGTGTCGGTGTGGTATGGCAAAAAAAAAAATATAACTCACGAATAAATGGGTCCGGATAATGAAGATTGATTTGTGTATTATGATGAAATTAGTAGTTGTTTACCATTTATGTGTTTTGCTTTAATATAAAGTTGTGTACTTGCTATTGTAGCTGTATACAATATTAGCTTGAATGATTTTGGGTGCGGACAATTGGTTTCTTATTACTCAATCTGATTGGATTCTTGACTCCATACTGTATGCCTTTGCACACAACAATCTCTGTCACCAAACACATTTGAAGACCAAGAACGTTGCCAGATCAATAGAACAGAAGAGTATGACATCACTAGTGGATCCTAGCACAAATACTAGTATATGCTATATCCTACAAAAGATAACTTTGATATTTTGCAGCTCGTAAAATCATTCTAAGTTTCATATCATTATGAGGGAACTTGCTAATTGATACCTACGTGCACCCAAAATTAGCAAATACTAGTTGTATTATGATTGATTTATGTAGCTTGAATATTATATATAATATATAATATTATATACCATAGGCGTATCGCTGCACCCAAAATTTTTGAAATTTGCCGTATCCCGCACCCGCACCCGCACCCGTGTGACATAGATCTCGTGCATCACTCCAAGCGTAAGTGGCAAAACCTTTATTTTGATAACTCGTGTTATAATGACCACCCTTCATCAACAAAACAAGATGTTGGCAGTAGATAAACGGAGACAATGTGTGTACGCTAGCTGTGAGAGAGAGTACGTGTTAATAACTCGTCTTAATGAATTCAATCACCATCTTTTCACGTGTTTCTGTACCGAAACACTCCTTTTCTTGTTGCTCCTTCCACTTAATCAAGACCACAACTTCTAACTACTTAAGATATCCTTTTACGAAAACCATCCCATTGGAGATGAATTGTTTAATATTCATAAAATCTTTTCCTCTTCCTTCATTCCTACACTTTGTCTTAAGTTGTTGATGCTTTTGAGTTCAGGCAGTTTAGAGAAGACTGAAGAGTTTCTGCTCATCCCCTTTATTGTCCCATCCAAATTTGTATTATGGTACGACCACAACACATCAATTGATATTTGCCTATATTAGACTTCTAATATGATACTTCATCTTTTCTCATATGGCACAGCTTGTATTGTATATATGAGGTGTACTTATCATGATATACAGGAAAAAAATGTATCATTATCTTAGCATCTTAAAATTTTCTTTTCAAGTTACCTTACCTATGCATTTAGTTGGCCAGCCTCATTTATAACAGATCCTGACAATAAGGAAGAGGGCTTCTTTCCGTATTGTATGAAATCACAAAATGAATGACACTTGAGATGAAAGAATTCTTTGGGGAGCCTCATCTTTTACTCGTTTTACATGTCTTTTCTTAGTTTTGGATCAGATTTACTGCAACATATCTCTAGATTATGAGACTTAGATTTATATATCAACAGAGAAGCTCATGTCATTCTTTATGTGCTCCTTCTCCGTTTTCACTTTCTTTCATCAAAATCACAATCTATAATTGATAGTATGGTTCACGAGGATTGAGGAACGTCATGATTATGTGAATGATTGATATGGTGATCTTATTTGGGCAGTATGTTCTGCTCATATTGTCCTCTTAAAGCAAAACGTGTCTGTGGAACCCTGTACTGTGCCACCCATGTAAGCCATTTGAAGTCTCTCTCTCTCTCTCTCTCTCTCTCTCTCTCTCTCTCTCTCTCTGACCAAGACTTATCCCCTACTAAGTGGGTGGGCCATGACGGTTCTTAGTCGCCATTGTGCTTTATCTTGTGTCAAGTCAACCAAATATGCTCTTTTGTCTTATGATTAAGATTTAAGAGGAATAAAATTACATGAGCATCGTGATTATGCTTCTTAAACAGGGTTGTCCAAGCCTCTCATTTCTTTTTTTTGAAAAGGTTTATAAGAATCTATTTAGTTAGGAATAATGCAATCTTTTTTTTGAATCCACCTAGTTAAGAATCATGCAATATTTTTTTGCTTATACTTGTGAATCTATTTTTGTTTATTGATAGTTAAATATTGTTTATTTTCAAATGTCTAATATTTCTGCTATTGGTAGTACTTCCACAACTTCCTTTGTCACTGAGAACACTCAACCTCAACATTCCAAGTTCCTGTAGTTGTGTGCTTGCATACAAGCTTGTGTCCAGAACTCCCACCCGCTTACCATCAAAACCTCCACTCTCCTTATTCACCTCCTTCTGCCAATAACATAAACTATTTCACGACTATTTGCATTTCCAAGTGCAAATCCTCAAAGTATGATGCACCTTCTGCTCATCCCAACTCCGTAAATTCCATGCCTTGAAGCCATTGGCCCACCATCTAGCTTCCCTCATTCAGATAGCCCTAAGGCCCTGCACATCTCATCAGCTTTATTCATCGTCGTCCCTTAATAGCTTTCACAGCTACAACACTGTAACATTGTCCGTAACCTACCTACCATCCATTACCTGCATTCACCTACATAGCATCAAACATAGCCCTTCAATTGTCCAAGCTAATCTCAAAAACCGCCTATTTCTTTTAATCACCGTTCAGCTTCTTCCATTTCCACATTTAACCCCTAAATCAAGAGATATTGCATGCTGCTGAACAGGAGTTCTCCATGAAAGTTGATCCACAGAAGCACATGGATAGGCATATCAGAACTAACCACGAGACAGAAACATAAAGGTGAACATCGGTAGGACACATAAACATCAATATGAGCTCATATTTTTGTAATATTAAGTCAGTAAACTAATAACGCTGCATGTTCAATATTCCCACCCAACTATACAATAAACTATCCAACCATATAGACGTCATATACAAAACTCGTGCGTGTTACCAGGCAATTCCCCAAAAAATAGGGCATGCAACACAAGGCTTAGGAACACTAATGCACATGCACCATACGCCCATACGTCCACAAGGCCAGACAAATGTACGACAGAATGCATAATAACTGCAGAGAGAAAATTGATTAATTATCAGAACATGAGGGTAAGCAACTAAGATCATCACTCGCAAATAAATACAAAAAAAAAAAAGGGTTACAGCTCTCAGGAAACCTTCCAATAAGGATATGGCTGTTGCTACTTAGCAAAATAGAATTAGATACCACCCAATCAACCAGATATTTGCTTAAGTAATTAATTATCGTGGTAAAAAAACCATAAGTTAGCAAAATGCATGAATACTACTTACTGTGCAACTTCCTCATTCTTAACGCCAGATTGAGCATAAATTTTTACAGGTAGCTGCTCCACAACCTCTTTAGGAGCAGGAAGAGATCCGAAGGCAGAGACTGTAGGACGGGAAGACAAGACCACAGATTGCTGATGAATTTCATCGAGAACCTAAGTAGCTCAAGAAAATTCACGATCAAAATCATATAACATGATATGCAAGATGGTTTACCCACATAAAGATATAACACTCTTACTTCAAATAACGCTTCTGCTAACATAACAATTCTGGATATACTTGCTCTGGTACTTGTTTCTCCTGCAGCATTCTCTCTTATAATATTTGTTCGGCATAAACAACGGCCACTGCGGTAGTGACCTGCTAAGATGCAAGACCTATTATGTCCAACTAAATTTTCAAAACGACTTCCCAACCACTGAAGTGCATGGACCTGAAAAAGTATGTTATTAGTGTCAAAAGGAATTAAATGCATTGCACACAAAGATATTGCTAGCGACCACAGCTGACACTGGAGCAAGAGAGTTCCTAGTAGAGATGGGAGAAGAAAATGTTATATGGCTTACCTGAGACCTCACTCTTTGTCTCCGTTCAATAAATGTTGTTCGATGTGCCAAATGGTTATTGTTAGCGGTACCCACTCCTGATTGCTGATTTTGGTGGCCATTAAAGTTTGAAAAAGATTGCCGTGGTTCAGCATTTTGGTATGCCATTTCTTCACCCATTGGGGCCCAGATCTGTGTCACATTACCATGTCTGTCCCTAGAAGCATCATAATCTGATATCTGGTTGAATGGGCCCACAGAAGTCCCGTGCCTTCTAAGAACTCTATCACGAAGTCTTCCAACACTCAATTGCCGGCTAAACTGTATGCTTCCCCCTTGAGGTTCTGAAGTTCCACTGTGCCTGCAAGGACGCCTTGATTCACTGTTACCTGCTCCAAGATGATTCCCTAGAGAAGATCCGCGTCCACAAGGTTCCGATGGCACAGCAGCAGCATGGTTTCCTATGTCCTCTGAAGGAACCGTTACCTGATCCTTCCCTGCAGAAGCACAGTGGGCTAATTGGAATTCACCAGAAGAATCTAGAAAGCCACTCGATGAATCCAGCAGAGATAGTGCAGTGGAAGAGTGTAAGTTACCATCTTGAGGAATATCAATGCCACATTGCAGACCTTCTAAATCGATATGTTCAGGAGTAGCTGCAGCAGGCTCTAGAATAATAAGACTAGTAGAAAAGAGTGTGGAAGCCTCAGATGAACCAATACTTGTGTTTCTATTTGACCTGATGCCAATGTGATCACGGAACAAATCCAATGGAGGATGAAAATGGCTTGATGAGCACTCTGATAGTTGCCTATTTGCAGTTGGCATAGAGCTGCTTGCACGGATAGACTCCACAGAAGATGCGTTGTCTTGAACCCATTCATCAAACTCTATCCTAGAAGAGATGGTGGGTACATGAATAGCTCCCGTGCACTCATCTTTTATACAACTTTCACACCCAACTTTATCTGATTGCCGCTTTTTATGATTCATGCATGGTGTCCACAGCTTCCTACTAGTCCGCTTGCCCTGTGGAAAACCACAGAGAAAATTTTTCACCTCAATGCTTGTTTCATACGACAAGCAAGATAACATCAAAGACTTATACAAAGTTAGGTCAACAAAAAAAAAATGTAATTTACGGGTATATATTATGCTCTTGTCTCTACATGAATCTCAAAAGTCTAAATAAATGCCTCAGAACAAAGAACAAAGCACAAAGCACAAACACACACACAAAAGAAAAAACAGAAGTAACTTTTGCTACATAACTACAGGTAAGTGATAGCAATTAGACGGAGCATTTGGTTTTAGAGAAGGATTAAGAAGATGGAGTATCTGTTAAATGCAGCACTTCCACCTTGTTGCTTCGCTGAGAACTAGGACCAAATCAGGAACTTAATAGGGAAAACAATATTGAAAGAAGGCGACAAAGAGCAATTCATCATGTTTAAATTTCGAAGCATCTGATGAACATGCTATTTGATGTTACGGGGCTCAGTCGTTTAAACTGACATTACTTACAGATTTTCTTTTAAAGAAGACAATAATTGAAATAAAGAAAAAAAAAGTTATGCACATTAGACAAGTTTTGAAGCTAAAATTCCATCTGGCACCCATCACCATGTGATCAAAGTGTAACCGACTTCTCATGGCTTATGTGCTACCTTTTGTCAAAAGCATAATCTTTCATGCTTTTAGAGCACTTAGTTGTCACTTGTCCAAGAAAATCTGCGAGACCCTATTCTCTCATAATGTATCGTTAGGGAACACATTGGAAGTTGCAGTTTTTCAGACCTCTTATGGTTCTCATTCCAGCTTTCTGAACCATGAATTCTCACAAGATCTCTCCATTTCAATATGCAGACGATCACATCCTAATAAACGTATTCTGTTGAAGAATGTGCTTATCTAGTGTTTTTTGTGTTAATTTCTTATGTTTTTAGGTATTATTGTACTTTCCCGAAATACAAAAAACAGAAATAACTTGTTTCCTGCATACTTTATGAAATGTCAAAGATTTCTAGAAAGAAGTAGGACAATGCCTGAGATGGAAAATGGGACATGTGCCTCCTGAGGAAATTCAAGGAAAGCTCAATCATTCTGAAGAAGAATATTTCAAGAATCATTATGATGCTTTGGAGATGTACATGTCGGAGATCAATCTTGACTTGACAGTGAAAGGCAAGTGGCATTAATAAATCATATAAAGATACAAAATATGACTTTTGGCCAGATATCTGTTGATCGTGATGAGAAGCATGTTAAAAATGAAGAAGAGTAGCTTGTGTTGAAAAGCGTGTGATGATGCATATGAAGATGTTGATGCAATGCTCAAAGAAAGAGATGATTAACATGAACATGAAGTGTTTGAGGAAATATTTAAGAGAACTGGAAAATTCTTATGAAGTTAGCAGTCATAAGAATTGCTAAAATGTGTGTTGCAGTCAAAGTAGTTGTGCTTTGATGTTTTGACAGTCAGGATGGCTGCTTTGATGTTGTTACAGTTAGTATGGCTGCTTTGATTTTGTGACAGCTAGGATGGTTGCTTTGATGTTGTGACAGCCAGGATGATTGCTTTGATGTTGTGATAGCCAGAATGGCTGCTTTGATGTTGTGACAGTCAGGATGGCTGCTTTGATGTTATGACAGCCAAGATGACTGCTTTTATGTTGTTATAACCAGGATGGCTGCTTTGATATTGTTACATCCAGGATGGCTGATTTGGTGTTGTTACACCCAGGATGGCTGATTTGGTGTTGTTACAATCACGATGACTGATTTGGTATTGTTACAGCCAGGATGGCTGATTTGATGTTGTTACAACTAGGATGGCTGATTTGATGTTGTTACAGCCATTAAGGCTTGGTTTGTGTTGTTACAGTCAGGATGGCTGAGTTGATGTTCCAGCCAGAGATGTTAAGTTGAAAATATTGAATCTGTTGAAGATCAGATCAGTGATAAAGAAAGATTAAGAATGTTGCAAACAGATATAAAGATTTTTAGCAAGTTTAGAGTTCGAACTATCTCACTCCTAACTTGAGGGGGGTGTTGAAGAATGTGCTTATCTAGTGTTCTTTGTGTTAATTTTTGATGTTTTTAGGTATTATTGTACTTGCAAGAAATACTAGGGGCATTTTGGTAATTTTCTATACTAAGGGTATTTTGGTCAATTTGGTCAATTTTCGTTTTCCAGCACCTCATATAAGGGCTGATAGGTTGTATTAGGAGTTGAGGTTGTGTGTAAAAAAAAAAAGAGAAAGAAGGGGCGGATTCCTTCAATCTTTAATATTTTTCCTCCTTAATATTAATATTATTTTGTGTGTTTTAATGGTATGCAATGCTACTCTTAATTTAAGAGTATTCACCACTTCACACACAGGCATGTTGTAGGCTTCTCATAGTTCTTTTACCTCTCTGAAGTCTGAACCATAAGATTTCTCCATTACAATCTGCAAAGACATTCCACTAAAACCGTTCATTGCTTCAGATGCACACCTAGCTTAACATGTGTCTAACCAACGAACTTTATCAGCACTGAGTTCGTCAATTCAGTACCACATGAAAATTTCCAAAACTAATACTCCTAGTGATGATAAGTCACGAAAATCTTCATTTGTCCTCCAGTTCAGCACTAACCCGGTCAAATGCGTCATCACTTCTTGCAAGACACCACATTCACGATTTTTTCTCTGCAAACGTTTCATTTGGATGCAGATTCATCATATTAATCCTACTTTTCGCTCAGCCCGAGTAGGAACAGTATGCACGCCGGTGTATGCATACGTAGAAGATTCTGTAAACATTTACACCAAAATCTCCAACGCAAAGAATAGAACGCTGATATTATCTTTCACGAATGCACAAATTTGATCATGCCCAAAGAAATGAAACCAAAACCTACAAATCGAACATGTCAAAATTCACGTTCCAAAACTACTTGTCCCCGCGGAACAATCACATCATACCCGATTAGAAGGAACCAAAGAGAAGAAAATCCATCAATCAGACAACAAGAAATTCATGACATTACCCACTTACCGGAATGGGAATGAATTGAGACCGTGAGAAATGACGCAAATGAAAGAAACGAATGATTACCTTCCCTCCATTATCCAGACCATCCGAATCACACGAAAACCCTCCGAAGCAGCACCGAAACAGATCGCCCCTCGTCCCTCTCGAGCCCGAGCCTTCTTTGCTACACCCAGTCCCCATCTTTCCGTACCCAAAAGTACCCTATTTTCTTCTTCTTCTTCTCACTCCTTTCACAAACGCGCCATTCGCACCACAATCACGAAACCAGGGCTAAAAGCGGAAATAACCGTGGAAAAGAGATGCATCTGCGGATGAATCCTAAAGACGACAATCCATCGTACCTTTTCTTTCAATAAATGGAAACCCTAAATTCCATGAAATCTTGAAAGAGACGAAACCCAAAATTTTTGAACAAAATCTTGGAGAGAAAGCAAAAAGGAAAGAAGATGCGAGAAGAGGATTTATATATCTAGAAATCCAAGGAACGTTTTGGGATGTCTTATTATTTCTTCTGCAACCAATTTGAAGATTGTGACGCCGTCGTCTTTTAGGGGGAAGGGTGTGGCAGGTGGTGGGTTGCAGAGGTTGGGATTTCCAACGAGAAGTCTCGTTCAGAGCCCAAGCAATTAACCGATATCTCAAACAACTATTTAACTTTTCCCAAAATACATCATAAATCCAATATTTCTTTTTTTATCAGGATTTTAATTCCAATAATTTTAAAATGAAAAACTATAAAAGGGTTATTAGTTAATCGTTTTTCTCTTTTATTACAACTCAAAAAAACTGCTTACAAGAGATTAAAACAACTCATTTGAGGGAGCAAAATAACTCAGCATGAAGATTTGAAGTAAGACCCATCTCATCCAATCAAGACCAAACAAGTTGGCCCGGCGGCCGATCAAGATGAACCACATCTGCTTGTCTAGCCACCCAAGCACGGTGGTCAATCCGAAGATGGTGCATTTGAAAGTCTAACACACACACCACGGATTCAACCTCTGGAAGTCGAGCTCCCCGACTAGCAGCAATGGTGGTCAATCCGAAGATGGTGGTCATTATCTCAACGGTAAGACGCTTTCTTGCGTTGGTATTGATGGAAGCTCGACTCATAAAGGGTGCATGCTTAGGTGTGTGCATTTAAACTTTGGTATGCTATTCTAACAAAAAAAAATGAAAATAAACAAAACACTCAGGCAACATGCCACTTGGTAGGGCTTTCAACTCAATAAAAGGATGATCATGACTTCAATTCCTGAGAGTGCATAACCGGCTTCGGCCTCCGATTGTAATACGATGCTTAGGCTACTTGTGTCGGTAACCTTTATGCAATTTGCTCTAGTAATCCTAGCATGCATGTTTATATATATATTACAACAATAACAACAACAACAAAGCCTTTTTCTATATTAGATTGGGTCAGCTACTTGTATTTTTTGCCCTATCAGCTAGATCATTCTTTATTGTTTCTTTCTTACACTTTTGTGGTCTTTCTCTACCTCTTTTAATACTTTCAAAATCTAGTTTTTCATACATTCTTATAGATTCTTCTTTTGATCTTCTTTCTATATGTCCAAACCACCTTAAACGATATTCTCTCATTTTATCCTCTATTGGTGCCACACATAATTTATTTCTAATAATCTGGTTATGTATACGATCTCTTCTTGTATGATCACTCATCCATCTCAACATCTTCATTTTTGTCACAAACATCTTTTGTACATGTTGATGATTAACTCTTCAACACTTAGAAGCATAAAACATTAAAGGTCTAATTGTTGCTCTATAATATTTACCTTTTAATTTTAATGATGTCGTCTTATCACAAAGTATACTTGATGCTCCTCTCCATTTTAACCAACCAGCGTTAATTATATGCGTAACATCTCTATCAATTCTTTCATCACTTTGAAAAATTGATCCTAGGTATTTAGAACTTTCCTTTTGGGGGATGCAATGTGTGGCAATTTTAATTTTTATGTCCTTTGAAGTAACCCAATGATCAAACTTACATTTCATATATTTTGTGTTTGTTCTACTAACTCGAAAGCCTTTACTTTTTAATGTTTCTCTCAATAGTTTTAATTTTTTATTAACTTTTTCCTTAGACTCATCCACTATCATAATGTCATATGCAAATAACATACACCAAGGTACTTCATCTTGAATATGTTTTGTTAACTCATCAATCACCATTATAAATAAGTATCCTTGACGTAACCCAATATTAACTTCAAAGAAGTTGGTCATTCCTCTATGAGTTCTTACACGTGTTTTTGCATCGTACATCTCTCTTGTAAGGTTTATGTATGTCAATGGAATACTTCATTTTTCCACGGTTATCCGAAGAACCTCCTTCGATACCATATCGTAAGCTTTTTTTAGATCAATAAATATCATGTGAAGGTCTTTCTTTTTTGCTCTAAAATGTTTCATAAGACGTCTCAAAAGGTGAATCGCTTCAATAGTATATTTGCTTGGTATAAATCCATATTGGTTATCTGTTGTACTCGATACTTGTCTTAACCTACGTTAGATAATTCTTTCTCACAATTTCATAGTATGGCTCATTAACTTGTTACTCTGATAATTCGCACAATTCTAAATGTATCCCTTGTTCTTATACGTGGGTATAAGTGTACTCGCTCTCCATTCCTTGGGTATCTTTTGGTTTTCCTATATTTCCTTAAATAGTCTTGTGAGTCAAGTGATTCCTGTTTCTCCTAAGATTTTCTCCATCTTTTATATATATTACATTAAAATTTTTAGAAATTAATATGTACCAAGATCAAATTTTTATATTATCTAACAAAACGAGCTCATGCATTCCGTTCCTAGGGTGCGTTTCATATAACGTTTTAGGAAGATTGGACCTTCTGTTTATCAAATACAAAACTCATTGTTGTCACACAACTAAGGTTCCATAAATCCAATTTGAGTAAAAAAAAATTACATTAAGAAATTGGACTGAAAGGCTTTGCACAAAAAAGCAAGTGTGTCTTTCTCTCACATAACTTGTCCGTGACTTCTGAGTAAAGTTTGTCAATGTTCAGGAAATGAAGAGAGAACAGGGACTATGTCTGAAATTAAGATTCTCTTGAAGTTTTCAAAATTCGGTCAAATCTCCACTTTGAGTTTACGATTTTGCCCAAATCGGATCAAAGAGCCGTGCCAGAACAGAAGACAACCAGGTATTATTGGCCTTCTCATTTGGACACTTCTGACCTTTGACTTCTTTCCTCTAATCGATGCACCTACTAAGACATCACAGGGACACTTCGCTTCCGTGTCCAGTTGATTATTTGTTTCCCAATAAAATCCATAAATAAAGTCACATCTTTTGCTTTTTTAACCGTGTCGTGTCACATGGTCGGTCGAAGGTTCGATTCTGGGTGAGGGTCCCAAACTCTTTAAATTTTTACGTCGGTCTTCAGAAAAAAAATAACATAAAAGAAAAAAAGTCTCGAAATGTAATTTTGTAAATATAACAAGATTATCGGACGAGAATTTTAGGTTCGGTCTTCAACAGGTCTGTCTGATTCAGCTTTAACCCGGAACCTAAAATTGTGTGCAATTTTCTACACGACATGAACATCCAAAATGCTCAAAGATCAGAAAAGTCCGCTTTCGTGTGCACCTACACTGTTATCCAAAAGTTCGGGTTGTATTCAAGTTGACTTAGAAAATAGATTAACACAAGTGTGACCCGAAACCGGAAATTGCTTTTTTTTTCGTATTAATTGTTCTTGCCCCCGAAGGACATTCCAAGCTCCTCACATGGCGTAGGGCACCCCACGAAGGAAACCACGTGGTTTCTGATTGCTTTGTTTCCAACTGCACTTTGCTCATCGGAAACCAGCTAGATCTTGGTTGTGTCGTAATTCAGGCCGTTAGATCATCTTATGGCAGATTTAGACAGTCAGATTTTATTCTTATCGGCTAATTGTTGCAAGAATACAACGCGTAAGAACATGTATTGCATTTATCAGCGTGGGTCTTCTGATGCAATTTTTTGACTTACCTTTTTTATGGTATTTTGTTTTGGTGACCGAAGCCGTGTACGCCCCAGGAGTCGAACTCGCGTCAAACGCTTGCGCGAGTGGAGGGCCCTACCAGGTGAGCCAACAGCTTAGTAGTGTAGGGATGGCAACGAGGATGGAGTGGGACTGGTTTTTACTCTGCCGCGCCGGCCCAAAGCCTCTCTATACACCCCGCTCCATCCCTCGCCCTCTTTATTATAATCCAGTCTAGTCCTACCTCAACGTATAAAAGTATTTTTTAAAATATTTAATACTATATATTCTGCATAAAATACAAATTTTTATAATGTCTTATATTATTCAATTATAAGTTATTATTGTATACATATATAATATACATAAATATGAATAAAATACATATATATCAGGACAAAACCGGTTTACCGTAAACCATACTCGGTCTTATCCTGCTTTACCTCACCCCAAAGAGGGTTTTTCTTCTTGAAAACCTGTCTCATGTAGGGCGAGGTGATGTCCTCATTCAAAATTTTGAATTTTTTTAATTACATGTTAAAATTTAAAAGAAATTTGAGATTTTTTAAAGGCCATCTCACCCGAACATGAAGACTGCCCCATTCCAAACAAGTTTATATGGATCCTTACCTGTGGGGCGGGTAAAAATTACCATCTCTATCCCTATATGAGTTAATCCCTAATCCCTATCATTTTGGTACAATTTCTTGCAATATATTTAATGAATAATGTCAATGAAAAAGTTACGAGTTCATGTTTGCAGGAAGCATTGCCGTGGAAGTCCGATACTTCCTCCAAAACAGGGGTCGCAACTCGGGTTGTGCGGGTCAAGTCACTTTGTGTTCGGGCATGATTGATGTTGAGCTTTGGTCTGGTCCATGCCGACCCAGCTACAATCCTATATTTATAAGATGTATATAACTATATATATATATATATATATATATGTATATGTATGTTTGTAGAGTGATTGAATCCTATCAGCTAGTGATACTATCTATTCATGTCTGACCATAATATGATTATAATAACATTATTATTTATATATTATAAAACTCTTAAAAAAAATTAAATTACATTTATACTACCGAAAAGCAATAGGCGAACATGTTAAATGTGGATAGGATTCAATCTTTTATTTATGTATTTGAATATACATACACATATATGTGTATATGCTATCCATTCACATTCATCAATTACTTTTATGGTATAAGTATAATAAGATGGTCTTTTATTCTAATTTTTAAAATACCCTTATAACTTTTTAAATTACAAATGCATTTAAAAAGTAAAATATGAGCAACACGAGGTGTTGAGGATTTGATTTCCATATATATATATATATATATATATATATATATATTGTATGGTATATGCTAACATCACATTATACACACACGGATAAGTAAGTTAAACTCTCTCTCTCTCTCATCTATCAATCTATATTTACACATATCTAGCGCTATGCCCTAGTGTCAGTGTTATTCGTAAAAGTTCGATAGTGCAAGATTTAAAGCTGCTCCATGCACCATGCTCACAGAACAGGTGAAAGGCTGGGAAACATTTTCTCTCCCTTGTCATTATATTTCCCACCTAAATATGAACACGAAGTCGAACGTCGGATTTTGATAACTTAGGCGCTAAGAAACCTTGTGGGTTTTGGTCCACAACACTTGAAAGGAAAAGCTACGAGAGCAACACTTTCCACATCGGATTGCTTCAAAGTTATCGAATTGGATGCCCCTTGTGGGTTTGCCGGTTCATGACCCTTAACTTTGAAACCGGTTCATGACCCTAGTTCAGTGGTTTCAACCGGTGGGTCCTAGTTGGATGTCAAAACTGGTTCGCTGGTTTCAACCGGAATCAAATTGGGTCATGAACCGGTTGAAACTGGATATGCACACATGGCTGGTTTCAAAATCTTTCGGTGATTTCAATAGGAATCAAAATGGGTCTGAAACCAGACTCATACCAGATACCCAACTAGGACCCACCTGGTTCAGTTCCGTTTATGAGCCGGAACCATTGGTTTCATATATATTTTTGCCGATTCTAAACAGTTTAGGCCTTGAACCGGAACTAAACCGATCCAGTCGGTTCCAGTTCCTAATTCCAACAAAACTAAAACCCGCCGTGTCCATTGGTAGTGGTCTACCGAACCCCAACACGCTCATGAAAAGAACACCGGAAAAAGGTGTCGTTTTCCCAAAAGTAAATGAAGAGACGTCTTGTCACGATAAGTTAAGTGCGTGAGTGGGTTTTAAAAAGGTAAGGAACAGTTTGAAAAGTACTGATATATTATTCGATAAAGGGTATATAACTATATATTACCTTAGACAACTTGATGAATTTTCTCAAAGCATATTTTATTTTTCTTTTTTGTTATAAGAGGAGGCCGAAGCTTAATACACAGCCATGCATACACCCTTTGACAACTTGATGAATTTTCTCAAAGCATATTTTATTTTTCTTTTTTGTTATAAGAGGAAGCTGAAGCTTAACACACAGCCATAAATACACCCTTTGAAAGTGCTAGAGCGCCTTGCTGTTGCACTAATACTCTTCAAATTTATGAAATGTAGCAAGTTTGTATGATTTGATACATTATAGAAAAAAAATTTCACGACGCATGAAAAAATAAAAAGATGACAAAGAAGCTGAAAGAGTAATAATGGCATGCAAAATTGTGCCAACTATATCGGTATCAACTCACGAAGTTTACTATAAAGTTATTAGAAGTCTCAATCTGGAACTTTTCGGTTCTCAACTTTTAGAGAATTGAATCGAACTGAACTGAACCGAACCGTGGTATGGCTAAAACTGAACCAAATCGAATCACTAACTCCAATTTGGTTCCGTTTCGAGTCACGGTTTTATTAATTTAAGGATTTTGTTAAATATAATGTATTATGGGGTGAAATTATTTGGATCTACGACTGATAGTGTATGAGGTTATAATACTCGTATACATAAGGCTATAAAACTCATGAGGATTATATATACATAATCCGAATGTATATACCCTCTTTTCTTTTGTTACAATGAAAAGTTATGTATAAGGCTGTTCATGGAAAGGAAATCCTACACTTTCTGCTGGGATCCGCTATGAATTAAACTGATTTGAAGAGTGGAAGCAGGGATGAAGAAAGAAAGAGCAAGGAAATCTTTGATTGGGATTGGGGTGGGAATGAAATAATAGGTCTCCGCCCCCGACCCTTTCTTCCACTGATTATAGAAAGTTAGGTTAATTTAAAAATAAAATAAATTATAAAAAGTGTTACCTCTTTTTTTAATTCATAAATTCATCATTATTTCCTATATTTCATCTTTAATCATATGTTTGTATGTAAATACATTTTACATAAATTAAGTTTCATTTTATATTTAAAAATGAGTTTCAACGTTTATTTGAGCATGTCTATTTTGTCTGATGAATCACTGTGGAGACCCGAGAAACAGAGAGACGGACATGAGGCTGTTTTTGGTCCCCGTACCGAAACGCGCACATGGTTCTTAAACGAGAATGAAAGCGAGGACTTTGACTCCGACCACGTCCCACTCACGAACATCCCTGGCTATGGGAAATGTACAGCCTTTTTCAGTATGTCCAAAAATTTATAGTCTTAATGAAAAAGTTGAATGATCTCTCTCTCTCTCTCCGGCGCCTACCGACGTACACCTTTTCTCTCTCTCTCTCTCTCTCTCTCCGGCGCCTACCGACGTACACCTTTCCTCTCTCTCTCTTTTGTGGGTGGTGTTTTCCCCGTAAATTCCCCCAAATGGTCGTTCCTGCGATCTCTTGTGTGTGCTTTTAACGCCTACCAAGGGGTCTTCTTCTCTCTCTCACTGAGAGAGATAGAAAGAAGGAATCGATGGCTAAGAGCAAGAGAAAAGCAAAACGAGTTCCCAAGAAATCGGTTGCCGACTCTATGGCCCTGAGCTGCGGTAAAGGGTGCGGATACTCGTCGGGTTCCCTCAACGTCCAGTTGGTGCCGCCCATTGCTTCTCCGTCTCTCTTCAACCCTCTTGACTTGTACAAAGGCCCACCTCTGTCTTTCTTCAACTCTCCTCAGACGTGTAAACTCTCTCTCTTTCTCTCTCTCTCGATTACTTTGTAATATTGTATGGTTTTGCTAACAAAACTTGTCCGGATAGTTTTCCTTTTGTTTGATTTATGAGTGCCATGACTGCTAGTAGAGTTTATTCTTGGTGCATGCTGAATCTCTCTTTATCGGTTTGTGTTAGATGATATGAAAAAAGAATATGCAAGAACGAACCGCTGCTTTTTAAAAAAGGAGGGAAATACCTGTAACGCCACCCGATTTGGCCATTCTCGGCCGTAAATCGATGGGAACGTTAAGGTATACGTTAGAAATAAAAAGAAAAGAGCTTTTAACATAAATACATGACGAAGCCAGACACTCTCTAAATAGTCTAAATACTTCAAAGATTAGAGTTCGGACTAAGGGTAAAATTATTATCTTTTATCCAATCACTTTCGAAAATTACTGAAAATACCATATATAATTTTATTATTTTGTCCTTTCTCTTTTTTATAATTATCAAATCTGACATAGAGATAAAATTACTGATTTATCCCTAAAACTTTAGAAAAAAATATAAATTATAGTTTTGTGTTGAGGTTGATCATAAAAGAGTAGAATAAGTAGTTGATTCTAAAATAGCAAAATCAAGTTAAGAGTATTTTCAAAGAGTATTTTCAAACTGGTACCTAAGTATCATTTGAAACTACTTTTAGGTACCTAAAGATCTTTCAAGTTCAATACCTATATTTTGTAAATTATGCTTTAGTGGTTTACTATTCGTTGCTTAAAATATGTGTTGTATGTTTATTGTTTCTTTTTTAGACAATTTTATTGTTATTTTTGCCAAACAATAAAATTGAAGTTAAGAATTTGTGTCGAAGTTGACAGAAAAATGAAAAACTAAATGGTCTAAATTTTAAAACGTGAAAAAGAAGTATCCCATTTACATTTACACTTAAAGGTATAAACTATATTCTAATAGAAACAATTCCACCACCTGCTCCAAATGCAATATAAGGAGAAAATGAAATGTATAAAGCATTTCTTAGAGATGACACATATTCATAAATATAACGGTGACATGCACAAAGGATGACCTCCTTAGGGTATTCGAGGAATATGAGACCGTTAAAGAGTTGTTTAATTTTATATTAACTAAACATGACACTACAATAAAGCTGCATGTTCAAATGTTGCTACAAAAGTATAATTCTTATAAAATGAAAGAAGAAGATTATATAGTAGAACATGTGAACCAAATGTTGGTGATGACAAGATACTTAACTGAAGCAAAATCGGTCATCCCTGAGGCTATTCAAATAACCACTATCTTAAACAGTCTTTTCCCTTCTTGGAACATGGTTACCAGAACCCTTAAATTAGGAGTTGAAACAAATCTTTCTTAATTATCCCTTAAACTAGTAATTGAAGAAGAATACATGAATAGAAACAAATTGCTAGTAGCTCAAGATGAGACAGGGTAAAACTCTACACCAAATGAGAAAAAGAATAAACCAAACAAGAATAACAATAAAGAAAGTCAATTTTTTAAAAAATCATAGAAAATCTCTTATCGGGTCAAGTACTTCAACTGTGGAAAAATAGGACACTATAAAAAGGATTGCTACAACAAAAAGACTAGCAGTGGAAACACCAAAAAATGCGACAAATCGGAAAAGTAAGATATAATCTGCATGGTTTTAGAATGTCTCTATATAAATTACCTAATATCTAGTTGGTGGATTGAATCAAGAGTAACGAGATATATCTTAAAGAGCAAGAAAGGGGCTATACACCTAAAGGAATATAAACTAAGAGAACATCGAGTATATATATGAGAAATAATACTTTCTCAAATATTCTTCAAGTTGGATCCTTTAGAATACATATACAAGAAATACTGGTTGTATCGACCAATGTATTAATTGTGTCATCAATAAGGTGTAATTTTGTTTTTGTCCTTGCCTTGTTTAAGAAAGGTTTTGAAGTCAGGTTTGTCCCTAGCAAAGTAACTGGAGGAAAACATGGAAGAGTAGCCTTTTCTTGATCATTTGATGTTGAACAACGACTGTTTAAGCTCAATATCAATGAAAATCATGGTTCTTCAACTTATATTGATAGTATCTTAAAGATAGATATGAATGTATGATATAAATACCTAGAGCATATAAGTAAAAAAGTTGAGAAAATTATCCGACTTTTACTTATTATCTAGTTTTTAGGAAAACACTTTTAACAAGTACGAAGCCTATATCAAAGGAAAAATAATATTAAAAAATATTTCTCAAAGATATAACAAAGGTAACAACCCTATTAGAAATCATTCACATTGATTTATTTGGACTCTTTAGGGTAATAACTAATCGTGGGAAGGTATATTTCATAACATTTATCGATGATTATTCGAGATATATCGATATATCTATTAACACATAAATATGAGGCACTGGAAATATTCAAAGAATATAAGCAGAAAGTTGAGAATCATCTAGAGCATACAATCAAAGTCTTAAGATCTGATCGAGGTAGGGAGGATAACTCTACAAAATTTTCAAAATTTTGCAAAGACTTTTGTATTTCAAAACGAAATACATTACACAAAATACCTCAACAAAATGATATAGTAGAAAGATATAATAAGACCTTACTGAATATGACAAGGTCTATGTTAATATATACTTTTCTACCAAGGGTATTTTTGGGAGAAGTGGTAAATACAATTATGTATATACTAAACAAAATTTTATGTAAGGTTGTATTATCTACACTATATGAGATGTTTACAAGAAAACCAAACGTAAGTAATCTTAGGAGGTGGAGATATGTCATACATGTGAAGATCCTTAATCAACCTCGAGATAAACTAGACAATAAGTCCTTGAGATTGTATTTATTGGATATCCAAAGGTTTCAAAGATATTGGTTTTATCATAAGGACTATAAATTAATAAAATGCATGCATACTGAATTCTTAGAAGACACTAACAACGATATCCTTGAGAATGATGATGAATGTATTGATGATCTAATAGATATAAATCCATCATCTTTTGAATCCATAAATAATCATAATCTTTCTAAACAAACCAAAACTTTAAGCGAAAATAAAAGACTTAAGGCCACACTGTCTTACTTAAAAGATTATCACGCTTAGCTTAAAGAGGAAGATTGCAATTCGGTGGATTTAGATAAGCTGACTAATAACTTAACATATTAGTAGAATATTGACTCATCAGACTCGAAAAAAACTATGAATGAGAAAATTGAATCCATTGAGAAAAATCAAATCTAGAAAACCATCAACAAGTATTAATTTCTTTTTCTGGTTTTCAACTGTCATTTGTGTTATCTATCCAACTAATCATGTATTTCAAATATAGGCCTATTTCTACCAATTCACAAGCTCTATCATACTGAACTTCCAAGACCTCATTCCATGGTTCAGTACCTATCAACTTTTTTATCTTAACTCATCAACCAAAAAATCATTTGCAAAAATAAACACAAAGTTACTCACCTTGGTTGTGTTTTGTCAGTTCATCCACAAACAAAGTGACGAGGCATAAGTACAGGTTGATCCTTTGCATATGTCAATCTTGATATCAAGGTAACCAATACTGTTAAATAAGTCTTCATAAAGTCACTACTCCAGCATAGATACCATGACTTTTAGAAGGTTAACATGAGATACATAATTGGTACTGCATTTCTTCATCTTCAATATATATTCCCTAAGATGAATAGCACGTGTCTTCCACCAAAAAGTATAGGTTTTTTCTCCAAACTAATGTTCTATTAGGAGATCCACTGTTATTAAAGATTTATAAAGATATGAAATGATAAACGGTCTCTCCAGCACTCCCAGAAGATTTGATTTGTCAAAAGAAAGAAAGTCATAGAGTGTAAATGAGTTTTAGACATATAAAGTCGATGAATCTATTGACAAGTTTAAGGTGAGATTGGTTGTAAAGTAATTTTCGTAAAAGTAAGAGATATATTATGTTGAGATATATTTTCCTGTTACAAAATTTACATCCATAAGGATAATCTTGACAATCTTAGCATATGATTTGGATTTACATTAGTTAGATGTAAAGACTGCTTTTCTAAATGAAGATTTAGATAAAATCATACAACCCGAAGGATACATAGTTAAAGGCAAAGAAGATAAAGTATATAGGTTGAAAAAATCTCTATATGTCCTTAAACAATCACATCATTAATGGTATTTGATTTTTCAAAATACCATAATTAAACTTAGATTTGTGACTAATGAACTGACCATTGTATATATGTTTAGAACAATAAAAGCAACTTTGTCATACTCTCGTTATATGTAGATGACATCTTTTTATATGGGGTGATTGTCAAAATCAAGTCATGGTTAAACTCAAGGATCAAAATGAAAGATATGGGAGAGGCATCCTATATTATGAGAATAAAGATTTCTCGAGAATCAAAACTCTTATACCTTAGTCAGGAGAGATACAACAACAACAACAACTAAGTTTTTTCCCATATTAGACGGGGTCGGCTACATAGATTCTTTGTTTCCACAAATCCCTATCGTGTGCCATGTTAGCAGTTAACTCCCAATAAGATAGATCATTCTTTATTGTTTCTTTCCAACACTTTTGTGGTCATCCTCTACCTCTTTTAATACTTTCCAAATTTAGTTTTTCTAACCTTCTTACAGGTTCTTCTTTTGATCTTCTTTCTATATGTCCAAACCATCTTAAATGATGTTCTCTCATTTTATCCTCTATTGGTGCCACTCCTAATTTGTTTCTAATAACCTCATTATGTGTACTTTCTTTTCTTGTATGACCACTCATCCATCTCAACATCTTCATTTCTGTCACAGACATCTTTTGTACATGTTGGTGATTAACTGCCCAACACTCAGAACCATAAAACATGGCAGGCCTAATTGATGCTCTATAATATTTACCTTTTAACTTTAATGATATCTTCTTATCACAAAGAATACATGATGCTCCTCTCCATTTTAACCAACCAACATTAATTCTATGTGTAAGATCTCCATAAATTCTTTCATCACTCTGAAAAATTGACCCTAGATATTTAAAACTTTCCTTTTGGGAAAGGAAATGTGTGCCAATTTTAATTTATATGTCCTCTCAAGTAACTAAATGATCAAACTTACATTCCATATATTCTGTCTTTGTTCTACTAAGTCGGAGGCCTTAGCTTTCTAATGCTTCTCTCCATAGTTCCATAGTTCTTAGTCAGGAGAGATATATAAATTATATCTTAAAGAAGTTTAAAATAGGTGAATGTAAGCTCGCATCTACACCCGTTGCAAAAAAGGTAAAACTTAGTAAGGCTGATTGTCTCGATCAGAGGGATAACAAGCCTAATGTTCCTTATGCATAAGTTGTTGGTAGTTTGATGTATGTTATGCTGTGTATAAGACCTGATATCAACTTTGTTGTTGGTCTTGTAAGTAGATATCAAAGTAATCCTGGTTGACAATATTTGAAAGCTATAAAAAGGATTTTAAGATATCTTAAAGGAACAAAAGACTTGAAAATATGTTTTTAAGTAGATGAACTAAAAATGGTTGAATACTCAGATAATGACTTTGCTGGGAGCAAAGATGACAACAAATCAACGTTCAATAAATATTTTTATTTAGAGGTAGAGTTGTTTTTTGGGCTTGTAAGAAAGAGGGTTGTGTAGCATTGCATATATAAGAAACTGAGTATGTTGCTTGTAGTATGGCTGTAACTAGTGTTGTTTGGATACTTCATACGTGATTTGAAGTTGGACATAGCCAATGAGCTAGATGTCATTTATTATGACAATAATACAACAATTATTATGATTAAGAGTAGAGCTTATAAACTCAAGAAGCAAGCATATAATGGTTAAGTACTACTATTTTCATGATATGGTTAAGATAAATAAAATATCCATGTCATACATGTTAACTAATGATATGTTGGTATATAATTGAAGATCTTTTCTCAATGCATGTTACTAACATGAGTTTAAGATAGATTTAAAGTGTATTAATTTGATTATTATTGATAGTAAATCCATGTAAACATTATAGGTAAACCTTACACCTAAACATATACAGATTAAACGTATACGTTACAAAAACAAAGAGAAAAACGACTTTTAACGAAAAGCCTATAAGTGAAAGAAAAAAAAGAAGATGCCAGACTCTTTCTATAAATACTGGAAAGATTACAATATACATGAAAGAATACACACGATTATAATGCGAGAGAGTGAATCTTACCGGATAATCCGTCGGTGGGAAACCGTGAAATCTCTCTATCATCTTCTCCCATTTTCTCCGTTCTTTTCGCTATGAAGTTCCTGTTTTGGCCCTTTGTTGCGGCCCTTCTTCCATTCTGCTGCATCACGCCATCTTGAAAACCGCCGGTAAAGAACCTGCACGAGATCAAGAGTCAACAATACCGTGCTTCAAAATATCAATTATCAACCACAAGCCAACAACGCAAGGCCCTATAATTTCTTTAGTGAAAGCCTTGCAACCCAAAAATGAAACTTGATACTTTCTGTAACTTTGTTAGTCGTCCCCTCTGAGCAAACATTGATGTCTACACTGCGAGAAAAATAGATCATGTTTAGAACGCACCTCGATGAACAGGGGAAGCTTAGTCTTCTTCTACATGCCGTCCTGTTCTCATAACGCCCCATATGCATTAGACGTTAGATAGGAGAAAAGGCTTATTCACTGTGACTCCGTTGCTAGGATACCTTTGTCCACCGGGTAGTCCTCTTCCTACCAGAAGACTTTCGTTGGCCAAGAGTTGTCTTCTCTTGCTGTGATTCCTTCGTTTGCTTACGCTCATCCTCTCATCAGGACACCTACTTCGGTGAGGATTCCTACTGTGGCTAAGAGTCCGTCACGCCGTAGGACTCCAACTGCAACAATGACTGCTCTTTCAGCTGGGACTCCTACGAATCTTTCGGTTTGTAGTCCTCTTTCGACTAAGCATCCCCTTCGGGACTCTCACCCTCATTGGGAACACCCAAGCTCCAGTTGAGTGAGACCCATAATTCCTGTTCTTCATTGTCCTGTTTTGTCTGCCGAGTCCTATATTATCTCCTGTTAATGCCTATAGTTTGTGCTCTCGTGATTCGTGATGTCATCTCTTATTGCGTCTGATATGCAAAAATATTCGTAGGGAAGTGCTGAACTTGTATGTAAGCCATCTTGATCTATGTTTGCTTCATCTGACTTTTCTTGGTTACGTGAGGTTTATTAAATAAAGAAGTCTCATTTTCTGATCATATATGCGGTCATTAGTGGGCATATTTTGTTGAGACCGAATTGAAAAGAGATGAGATATCAAGCCTTTACTTAAATTTTGCTGCCTTCTTGCTAGTTTTGATGTGCGGAAAGTTGAAAAGCACTGTTTCGTTTTGTATCTAATATAGTACATGGTAGATGCACGACAATCAGTTCAAGATAAATATTTTAAAAAGCAACCATGTTATAAATTAACGTTATATAGCTTTAAATTCCATGTGAGGTAGACACCTGACAGATTTTCTTTGTCTATTTTCTTCCATTAGTTTTTGATTCTTTCACTTTGTTAACTATCCACGGTTTTGTATACCTATTGTCGTTCAAATTCCGAATCTCTTGAGGAGATTTGCATCAATTGGTATTTCAATGATTGAAATTGATGGTTGTGGCTGGATAGTTCTTGACCATTTTATTCCTTTGAGTACTCTGTCACCAGCAAAAACTGCAATTTCTTATGGATGTCTCACATAAACACAATGTGTATTATAGGGTGTCCAGACTTGAGTTTGGAGATGAGGGAGAGAAATATGGGGCACTATTCAAGCTTTCATCAGATTCTTCTTGTTGGTGAAGGCGACTTCTCTTTCTCTCTAAGCCTGGCAAAGGCTTTTGGTCATGCAAGCAATATGATAGCTACTTCTCTGGATAGTCCAGGTGCCTCTGTGTGTGTGTGATGGCAATATCATTTTGAAGATGCATTCTTAACTATAGTAAACTAACATCGGTGTTGCAGGGAATTGTTTCATAAGCTTAGTATGTCATTTACTATAGTGCTTTAAGTAGAAATTTCACAGAATTTCAGGATAGCACAAAATGATAATAATCCTCCTACAAGTCTGTACTGGTAAAAATAGATAATAAGATCTTGCAGCAGTCTTTCTAATTCATTTATTTCATGTTACTATTCAGCCAACCTAGAAGAAAAGTACCAGTTGGCAATGGATAATGTAAGGCAACTGAGAGCTTTGGGTTGCCGTGTAGGTCATGGGGTCGATGTAAATTCCATGGCCAGCAATTTCTTGCTATGCTTGTGTTATCTGAAATTCGACAGAATCATATTCAATTTCCCTCATGCCGGCTTTGAATACCCCGAAGAAGACACCAGGCAGATCAAGTGAGTTTTGAGTTCTGCTTGATTTGAGTTTTGTTTCTGAACATGATGTCTATTCACTTCTCTTTCCCTTAAAATGCAAAAGGATTCTGCTTGTCTTGGATTTATTATTAGAATATTTGCTTTATATCAAAGCTATGAAACTGCCTTGTTCTTCCGCAGCTGGTCTGTCCGATATTGTGGATTGTATCATAACCTGTAAATTGTGGCTTCTTACGAGAATATAAATAGATCCCTTTTTTTACAGCATGGGCATTGGATTTTTTAACTAGACATGCGAGGGAATTCTCATGAGAGATCCGTTTAATCCCTCTCTCTCTCTCTCTCACACACACACACACACAAAAGTCGCTTCTATAGCTGTCAAGAGATGATGCAACCATGTCGATAATCCATTTACCACTGGTATGTTAATGCCACCCCAACAGCCACACGCTATCTTCAGGGATTTTCTTTTATACCTTTTCAATATGCAGATATTCAAATATTATAAAGGTTAAGGTCTATCTAACTGCTCCAGGATTCCTAAACAACCCAGCGACCAACCTTCTTTTCACTGTTATGGACGGGGAAATATTTGAGAAAATAGTAGAATTCCATTATTAACTGCTCTTAGGGTTCTAGACGTAGTACATGGTTTTATGAAATCCGCACAGTTTTCCTAATCTAAATCAAGTGGGTTTTACATGAAGAAAAATCTTGTTCAGCATTTTCTGCTAATTTTTTTCAACTATACTACGTGAAAGGGCCAACATTTAGGATTTTTTTTCTTTTAAATGCTTAAATTTTTGCGAGAAACTTTGTCTATATAAGGAATCACCCTTCTATGACCGGTCTCAAGCCGGGATAAAAGAGGAGGGTTGCATTAAGCTTCCAATAACCAATGTGAAACTTTATCGAACTTATCTACCATGAATTATACAAATTATGATTATGATAAGGTTTTATAGAAACAAAGAATCCAACAAAAGGCTTAGTAGTTGTTTAAATTTATGAGAGAATTGAACTTGGTTACATCTTTCCAAGTCCTTGTCATTTTCTTCATGTAAATTTTGAATCTTTGCAATCGCAGGCTGCACAGGAAACTGTTGAAGGGCTTCTTTGAAAATGCAAAGAAGATGCTCCGCAAAGGTGGTGAAATTCACGTCACCCACAAAACGGCAGCTCCATTTAGCAACTGGAATCTGCTGAAGAAAGCCGAGAAGAAGGGCCTAATCTTGGTGGAGGAGGCTCCTTTTCGAGTCTGGCACTATCCGGGTTACCGCAACAAGCGAGGGTATGGTGTTGTCAGCGACACTTCATTTCCTTTAGGAAAGTCCTCCACCTTCAAATTCATAGCGGCCCTTTACGAAAATCCAGAACCTTCAAATTCGTAGCGGCCAATGCATCTCGACTCTGCATATAATGGTGCATATCCTTGGTAGCCACCTCAGATTTGCCTTCACACTTGGACAATTGTGATTTTCCCTAAAGATTCTCTATTATGATGCTTGTATCTAACTTGTTAGGCTGTATAGAAGACTACCAGTTGATGCAAGAGTTTTTTTTTCTCTCTCTTTGGGTCACAAGAGGAGGCCAGAGCCAAACACTCACACCCACACACATGCACACATGCACCCTCTGGGAGTCGAACTCCCCACCAGCAGCAACAGCACTAGAGCGCCCCACTGTTGAGCTAACGCTCCGGGTGCTGATGCAAGAGCTTTTATTGCTCAGGCTCAGGCTCCGGCTGCATGGATTCTTAGTTGCCATGGAGCTTGATCCTGTACTGCATATTAGCAATTAACCTCATAAAAGAAACATCATAGAGTTTTATCATTCCTTTCAACACTTCAGGACCCTCCTTCAGATGATGCAATTTTAATATTCACTCATTTTTGAAATGATTTTAATGATCAGGAAACATTGTGAAAAATCACATTGCCACTTTGAAAAATGCCATCCTAATATATATATATATATATATATATATATATATATATAGTGAGAGAGAGAGAGAGAGAGAGAGGTTTTTAGTCATCCTTTCATACAAAGTACAAGTAACCGTTACGTAACGAAGGAAGACAGACAGGAGAGCTGTGCTGCAATTGAGATGCGATTAAACGCAACAAGAAACTCAGTGAAAGGGATTACCGAATCTTCCAGCCTATGGTGAACTTAGTCTGCGGGCTCTTTGGGTTTAATGAAATCAGGCTGGTTCGTGACAGACCTCATCCATGCCCACTTGTGATCAATGGGATCTATCACATTTTTAGCTTCAGCAACATCCTCAACAGGTATGTAAGCATAGTTTCCGTTGATCGGCCCTGGCACTAACCCAGTGTACCCAGCCATCACTCCGTGGATCGCCGAGTGTGCCAACAGAGTGCAGTAGAGATTGTCTGTTGCATTAGCCGGCACAGCTCGGATCATGTATGTAGGATCAATGTATTTCACCGTGAGTAGTTCTCCTGCATGCTCCCTCTTCCACCAAGAGCTGAGCTCCGACTTCAACCAATGCCCCACATCAAGAAGAACAGGGTTCCCTGATTCATCCCTCTGTTCTTTCTCAGAATCTGAGCGAGGAATCAAGTTCTGACCCGCTCCTTCCGCAACAACGAGGACGGCGTGCCCGTTTTCTTTAAGGCGTTGCTCGAGGAATTCGAAAAGGCCACCTTCGCCTTCCAAGTAGAAATCGTTTTCAGGGATCAAGCAGCAGTCGACGTCCCGGCTGCTGAGGGTTGCATGCAGAGCTATGTGGCCGGTGCTGCGGCCCATGAGCTTGACCAAGCCAATGCCATTCACAGCACTCTCAGCCTCTATGTGAGCTGCATTGATCGCCTGTTGGGCGCTCCCTACAGCAGTCTGAAAGCCAAAGGATCTGTCGATAATCCCAATATCATTGTCCACTGTTTTGGGAATTCCAGTGACAGAGATGCTTAATTTCCGTCTTCTGATTTCGTTGAAGATCTTGACGGCGCCTCTCATTGTGCCATCACCACCAATTATGTATATCTGTTCATAAAAATATTATCAGAGTGAACACCAACACTCTTTCATAACTACGATCATGAACTCTAGAATCTCTGGCCTTCTAAATTTTCAAATAAACTAATGCAGACTAGCGGGGAATTTAGGTTTACAAGGGTTTCCAGAATGTCTTTGACTTAACGGTCTTCCTTTAGTTATGCTGCCTGTGGGATGACATGCAGAAAGATCTAACACAAAATTATGGGATGCGTTTGTATAGTGGAGAAGGTGAAGAACTAATAAAAGCGGCTAAGTAGTTCTAACACCAAATGTTGGTCCTCCTAAGGAAATCTTCCATCATTCCTATAAAGTTTTGAATAAAAAACTGCCATACATAAATACGTGTTTAACAAAATGTGCTTTAACTAGAGATGAGAATAGATTATGAGAGCAGGAAGTGCCAAATACAGAAAACGTTTATCTCAAAATAATTCCTACTCTACTCTCTCTCTCTCTCTCACACACACACACAAACCGAAAGGTATTATATATATAGTTGTGTTATAGTTGGATGTAGAAGAAGGAAGTAGCAATCTATTTTCGTCACTACGAAATTCTTCCAGGATAATTTTGGCTAATGGAGTTTGCAATTTTTTCTAAAAGCGAATTTGGAAACCGCTGATTAAACCTGATTAAATCCGCGCGCTTGGATGGCATCCATTATCTTCTCAATATCGAAGCCACCCCGAGAAGTCTGCAGCATCGTCCCCCCTCGCTTGTGCCAATCATCCACCAACTTTGGGTCCAACTTGATCGGATCCCTCGAGTAGAACCCACGGTACCCAGAGACCACACCGAAGATCTCCCGAACCCCGTACAGATTCCACAGCCCCACGACGAGTTCTCGGATCACCGTGTTCATCCCGGGGCAAAGCCCGCCGCACGTCACGATCGCCGCCCGAACCTGTGCGGGATCGAACCAGATCTCCGGCCGCGGGCCGGCTCGAGGGTACAGCAGGTTCGGGCCGGACGACGGGGAAGAAATGACCGATAGGTCGAACAAGACCTTACTGATGACGACGTCCGACGCCGAGAGGTAGAACCCTTTTGTCGGATGGTAAAACTGGTTCTGCTCCAAGGGGCTCGGATAGGAAGCGAGGCCCGGAAGGTAGTCGGCGAGCCGGGCGACGCGCACCATCTTGATGGGCATCGGAGGGACGATCTCTATGACGTCCCCTGGAGATCCATCGGAGAAGTTTGCCGGCTCTCCGTCTCGTTGGCCACCGGTTTCTTGGGTGTGATCGTTCATGGCGATGATGGTTCAGAGGAAGCAAAACGGAGTTGGGGCTAATGATTCAGAGAGGTGTTAAGAAGAGAAGCGCGGTCGTTGACACGTAACGCTTTAGAAACAGCAGGCCCATTCGGCATAGGTTCTTTCTGGGGTCTGGGAAATGGATCCGAGTCTTTCAGTGGATTTGGAAGTCGGATCCAGATCTTTCAATGGATCGGGAGCAAGGGACCTACCGATGGATTTAAGGGCATGTTTGATTCATGGTTATAGGAGAACTGGACCTTAATCTTCGGTGTTAATAGTTCTAAGTTCTATCGTGCAACAAAGAACACATTGTTAGTGTAACTATAGTTCTATAGGCTCAATTTTAGTTAACAATATCGGCAATATCAGGTGCACTAAGGGCATGTTTGATTCATGGTTATAGGAGAACTGGACCTTAATCTTCGGTGTTAATAGTTCTAAGTTCTATCGTGCAACAAAGAACACATTGTTAGAGTGTAACTATAGTTCTATAGGCTCAATTTTAGTTAAAAATATCGGCAATATCAGGTGCACTAAGGGCATGTTTGATTCATGGTTATAGGAGAACTGGACCTTAATATTCGGTGTTAATAGTTCTAAGTTCTATCGTGCAACAAAGAACACATTGTTAGTGTAACTATAGTTCTATAGGCTCAATTTTAGTTAAAAATATCGGCAATATCAGGTGCACTAGTAGAATTGAATTCATATTCTTTACACGAAAACTTAAACATCTCCTTCTCTTATGTTATTACTACACGAAAACCCAAGCATTAAGTCCACCATTCATGAATCAAATACATAACTTCGGTTAGTGTCTGGTATCACAAATCAAACACACCCTAAATATGGCAGCAGCCACACATGGGCTAGAATGTCAAATATTCCGGGTTAACAAGAGTGCGAAGCGTGTTTCCAGCTTGTTCATGTTCGGTTTGTGACCCATACTGACCTGAACTTGTAGTTTATGTGTTGATGAAGGACAATGTAATTTTTTTAAAACCATTTTGTTGTTCGATGATTAGGAAATCACAAAAATGTCGATTAGAATTATATCAGTATATTGTTTATCATAAAGCTAAAGGCTCTCCTTCTAACTTGAACCCTAGAAATCCCTTTTAGGCTGTTTTCAACCACTAGAAAACCCCCGATCTCCCATGGTTCAAGACTCAAAATGGAACAGTCCTCAAACCAGCCCCAACCCGTTCAATTACGATTCTAGGTTCCAGTGTAGATGGAGGAAACAGGCTTGAAGCCTGATCTTTTAATTCTTAATTATATGCTTAGGTTATATACTGAAATCTCAGATTTCAGAAAGACTGCGGAGGTTTACAGCCGAATAAGGTAGGATATGAAGCCAACGAAGATACTTATAACACTCTGATTTGCATGTACAGTAGAGACCTTCGGGCGGAAGAAGCTTTTTCTTTGTTGCGTGAAATGACGAAAAATGGTTTGCAACCCAAGTTGGATTCCTGTAAAAGTTTGCTTTCAGCATGTGGCAGGTAGCAGCTCTGGGATCTCGCTGAAGACCTTTTTCAAGACATGATTTCTAAAGGACGCAAAATAGATCGCGCTGTGTATCATATAATGATGAAAATTTATAGAAAGTCTGGGAACCATTCAAAGGCTGAAAATGTCCTTGTTCTAGTGAAGAATGCTGGTATTGAACCAACTTTTGCGACAATACCCATGGATTCATATGGCACGGCTGGACAACCTACTGGGGCACAAAATGTCCTGAATAGCTTGAAAAGTTCAGGTTTGAATGTTGGGACCGCACCCTATGCATCTGTTGTTGATGCTTGTCTTAAGGCTGGTGATCATGGATCGAGTATTGAAAAGCTCTTCGAGATGAGGAAAGAGGGCATTGATCCAGACTACAGAATATGGACATGCTTTATACGAGCAGCAAGTTTGTGTAAGGGTTCCAGTGAAGCACTTGCACTTCTTAATTCTTTGCGCGATGCAGGATTTGATCTTTCTCTCAGGTATAGGATTTTTCTTAATTCAAGAAAAGACCGTATATGGCACCGGATAAAATGAGAGAATATCGTTTAAGATGGTTTGGACATATAGAAAGAAGATCAAAAGAAGAACGTGTAAGAAGGTATGAAAAACTAAATTTCGAAAGTATCAAAAGAGGTAGAGGACGACCACAAAAGTGTTGGAAAGAAACAATAAAGAATGACCTAGCTTATTGTGAGTTAACTGCTAACATGGCACACGATAGATAGGGATATGTGGAAACAAAGAATCCATGTAGCCGACCCCGTGTAATATGGGAAAAGGCTTAGCTGTTGTTGTTTAAAATATTGATCTGCCCTTCTGGTTACATCACTATATGTGGTAAATTTGTTTATGTCCTGAAATTTATTTTCCTTTTTCTTTTTCAATTGCGTTTTTCATTAGACTCCTGACAGAAAAAGCAGAATCCTTGGTTGTGGTGGTTGATCATGTCCTAACAGAATTACTATTGCTTGAAACAAATGCTGCCTTCATGTTTGTCAATGCTGTGGAGGATCTCTTGTGGGCATTTGAGCGTCGGGCCACAGCTTCATGGGTTTTCCAGTTAGCAATTAAGAAAAGCATATACCACAGTGATGTCTTCAGGTATGTAAGTCTAGCAGTTTGTTCAATAGTTATCTTTCCATTCTCTGCTCTGAGAATGTTTTACGTGACATTCATTCATGAGTTTCATCCTTCTAAACATTGTTCATCATGGTTCTAGTGCCTATTAAAACTGTAAATTTGCTGATCCAGAGCCCTCTGGTATGAATTTGGTAGCTACCAGCCTATCACTTAGCTATTCACTGAACATTGATAGGAAGTAACCATTAGCCACAGTTTCTCACGAGGCAAAATGTATGATCGAAGGTACGACTATTTCTTTAGAGCAGAGGATATTCTACTGATATGCTTTCAAGGCTACTAAAGGTTATTTTCAGCTAATCTTGAATCACTAAGTTCTTTCTTTTATTCTATGTCTATTGTTACATCAGATCTTATAAAAAGAGAAGGTGATTTAGAGAAAAGAAGCCCTTGAAAGATTTGTTTTTCACTCTTAACTTCGTGTTGTACCCCAAGCATGGCTGAAGTTTTATTTTCTCGGTGTTGTCATTTAATACAAATTCCTCTCTCTCTCTCTCTCCCTCCCCCTAATACACAAACCTACTCTGTCTTTCCCAGATACATGCATATAGCTACTTAATATACAGACGAGAACACGCATAAGCATGAAAGAGAGAGAGGGATGTATTACTAGTACCTTTATCAGTTTTCATATTTGTTAAATGTTTTTGGCATTTTTACGATGTCATTTTTTTATTTTTGTAACTGTGATTTGTGAGCAAAAAGGTTGTGTATCATACCCTATGATATATGGTACGCAATAAATTTATACCAATGGCCCTTCTGTTATGGTTTCTCTCCAACATTGTTTTTCCATAACATAATATAGTACTAAATAAATAGCTGAAGATTTTGGTTTGAAAGTAGTTGGCAATGGCATCCGTAAATTTCATCTTTGTTGTTAAATTCTCTGTCTAGCAATAATGAGCACAACCATGTAAGCCTAGATTTGAAATTATGTTAATTCAAATCTTCTTTTCCCTTTGTTCTGTAAAAGAGCAACTCATGCTCACTCATTAGTTGGAATTGTCACGATTTTGAGCTTGCACTAGATCAGTTTGAACACAATCTAAGTTCGAAAACATCGTGCTCATTTGTCTTGGCTTGTTAGTCTACGATCTACCAGTCCTATCTGGAAATATGACCAAAATTCCCATGTTCAAAACTTATCACAAGAAACTAAAATCAAAATCTTTAAATATAATTTACAGGGTATACAACAAAAAGTGAGTAAAGCAAATACACATATTTTTTGGCATATATGACCTCTTGAGTTGTTGGGAGCTAGGAAATTTTGTAGCATCCTTGAACATGTATAAAGTAGCATATGGAGATGAAAATTAGTTTTCAGTTCTCAGTTTGGCACTAAGGAAGCTTGTCTTTTGTCATGGTAGTATCGTTTTTATTCACTGTATGTTGGCTAATGGCGCTGTTTTCCTGATATCATATGTCAGGGTAGCAGAGAAGGACTGAGGGGCTGCCTTCAGGAAACTCTCACCTGGAGCAGCTCTTGTTGGTCTGACTTTGTGGCTTGATCACATGCAGGTTAGCATTTCTCATTTTTACTATATTCTCAACGAAGTGTCTTTGTGAATGTTTCAGTCCATCACTAGGTGGGATATCAAGATGCACGAAGTTGATAAGGGCATCAGAATAAAAATTATTATGACAAAATTCTCAATCGATTTTGCTCGCCTAAAAGATCCCTCTGTGCATCATGTGTGCAAATACAAGCATATACTTCGCGACAAGAGATACCTGCCATTTAGTTGTTTCTTATTCTACAATCTTCGTGCATTTAGCCAGATAGTGTTTTATTTCAGGATGCATCATTACAAAGTTTTCCAGAATTCCCAAAGTCAGTTGTTCTGATAACAGGAACCGCAGAATATCACAAGGTGTCTCTGAGCAAGACCATCAAAGCTTATCTTTGGGAAATGGGTTTGCCATTCCTCCCCTGCAAAACCCGAAGTGGTCTCCTCATAGCAAAGGGACACTCTCTAAGGATGTGGCTGAAGGAGTCTGCATTCTGTATGGACGTTGAACTAAGAGATGCTTCATCGCTACCTGAGCTGAACTCTGTGCAGCTCTATGAAAGTTTTTTCATGAGAGCTGGTCTGGTTCCAGCTTTCAAAGATATCAATGAGAGGCTTGGAGATGTGAGACCAAAGACATTTTCCAAGCTAGCCTTGCTTTCTGAAGAGAAGGGGGACAAGTTTATTGAGGCAGATATCAAAGGCGGCAAGGAGAAGTTGGAGAAGAAGAGAGGTAACTTGGTAAATCTAAGGAGGGGACGTAAGTATCATGGCCAGAGGGTTGTTAGGCATAACATAGGGACGAGGAGAGAATTTGATGGATCTGCTAAGCAAGAAGCACTGAGCTAAAAGTGCCTTCTGAATCTCCTGGTAGTGTTTGAAGTGCCCATTCTTGTTCCCGACTTGTGACAGTTTCGAGTGTACAAGGATGGTTCATGAGTTTCCTGTTTTACCTCAGTCCTGGTTTACATCTGGTTGGCATGCTTGAATGGGTCTGCTATTTGCATACTCAGAAACTTTGAAATGTGGGGTCTTGAATCCACGGAAGTCACATCATCATGTACAGAAGATATGGATTCGATGAACATGGAACTGTCAACTCAAACTCTGTCTGAGGCCAAGTATCTGAGGTCCTATTTTATGTTACCCTGATCAGAGATCTTGTATTTCATATTCTTACACCTCGTCACTGAATGAACTTTTACAGTGATGCCATGATGCTGGAATGGAGGAGCACCAGGAAGAAACAGAAGTCTCGTAGCTGTCGAGCATTATTGAGACAGACTGAAAATAACAGACGACTCCATAAGATAAACGAGGAAGATTGGTTATGCTTGTTGCACTAGTTCCACAACTGGATATTGGACCGTACATTCTGAACCCATCTCATGGGCTGCTTTGGGACAGCCCAACCCTTGGGCTTTTTGCTTCACTGGCGGTTATTCAGAAGTTGCAATTGGCTGCGAGATTTCTCCCATCTGTCGCGCTTTGCTCCGTACCTTATTAAGGATCAATATTGGAGTTTCCATTAGTTGGCAACTTCTAGAATCAAATTGTGGGATTATGTTTGTAGTGAGCACTTGAGTTATAGAAATCTTGGAAAAATGGTACATGAGCAAGTGAAGATTACTTGGTGATAATGGGGCTGAACCCATTTGTTGTGCAAATAGAACTCAAAAGCAAGTAAAAAATACAATCTTTCTGCTTTTCAGCATGAAAACTGTGGTATATTATGTCTTTGTGGTTTGAGAAGATGATTGTTGTATTATAACTGTTACTTATACCACATCCATGGTAACGTTCTCTAGGCCGATGGAAACCGGCCTACCTGACACAGAAAAGAGAAGGCAAATGTTACAATGATTGAAGTTCTTTGCTTCTGATTGATGATATTTTTTACCAACTTGTGAACTTAGAAGTGCACCAGACTGACTCTCTCTCTCTCTCTCTGCGTCCCACCTGTGTGTGTGAAGGTTGTTTTTCACCTTTTGTGAAGGAAGGTGCGTTGATCATCAATGGTCCTTTCCCCAATCCTGAGTTTAGATTTCTCTAACACACTTTGTAACAAAAATTCTATCATAAAACATATAGAAATGAATCTTGGTCGATTTATTAGGAACGCCTTCAGGCATCTCTTTTACTCTTAGTGTGTCTCCCTATGGAGCCATGCCTATGTTCTTGTGGAACACAATTTCTAAAGGTGCAGGAGTTCACCATTCATGTTCAAGAGAGAGAGAGGAGGGCATAGCATTGGATGGCACCCCTTTACGTGCATTTTGAAGCAATATTATAAAAGTTGTATTATATGGTATGATAGGATACTGTATTAGTATCTGAACCAATATGATTCAGATATCTCTATCGTAAAATACTATTTATCATATCGTATTAATATGTATCATACGATATGCTACGACATGGCCATTGTATCGTATAATACACTCCATATCATATGGTATGATGAAAGTTTCAAAAATCATACTTTTTTAAATCAAAGCTTGGGTGTGTTTAATTCCTTTCTAGGCCAGTTTCTTTGACTCATCTTGTATGTCTATTCCTTATTTTAAAGATCAACTCATTTCTTTCTAAAAATTCCATATGTATTCTACATTCATAATAGTAAATGAGACCCAAAGGTGATGTTTATTTATGATTTGGTTTGTTTTGACATTGAATCCATTGTCTCTTGGTGTGGTGCATATTATAGAATTTTTTTCGATATGATATTTATGTTGAAGTTAGCAGCATGAGAGCAGAAAAAAATATAAATGATTTAAGAGACATAGATCGAAAAAGGGAAGTGGATCATATGGCTAGATGGTCTCCACACTCTAGTACGTCTCCCCTTTGGTCTCGAGGTCAATACCCACTGTCTAGTAAATGGTCGTCAATTGGACAAGCTTTTCAGTATGGTGATGTAAACTTTTTTTCGACTTAAACGAGTAGAAGTTCTTTATTACCCATTAAATTTGAAAAGTTTGGCTCTAAATTTAATGACGAAACTTGTCCTCCCTGCAGTTTGTTTCGCCATGCTCAACTTAGCTTGTGTGAGCACTCAGAGCGTTAAGCTCAACGGCTGGTGGGGAGTTCGATTCCAAGAGTGTGCATGTGTGGGTGTGGTTGTTAGGCTTCGGCCTCCTATAAAAACTTTTTTTCGACTTAAACGAGTAGAAGTTCTTTATTACCCATTAAATTTGAAAATTTTGGCTCTAAATTTAATGACAAAACTTGTCCTTCCTGCAGTTTGTTTCGCCATGCTCAACTTAGCTTGTGTGAGCACTCAGAGCGTTAAGCTCAACGGCTGGTGGGGAGTTCGACTCCAAGAGTGTGCATGTGTGGGTGTGGGTGTTAGGCTTCGGCCTCCTATAAAAACTTTTTTTCGACTTAAACGAGTAGAAGTTCTTTATTACCCATTAAATTTGAAAAGTTTGGCTCTAATTTTAATGACGAAACTTGTCCTTCCTGCAGTTTGTTTCACCATGCTCAACTTAGCTTGTGTGAGCACTCAGAGCGTTAAGCTCGACTGCTGGTGGGGAGTTCGACTCCAAGAGTGTTCATGTGTGGGTGTGGGTGTTAGGCTTCGGCCTCCTATAAAAAAAACTTAGCTTGTGTTAAACGATCCGAGACACCCTGTTCAGCTCGTCTACGAGCCGTAGCCCAGGTGTTTTCCTGAAGTCCGTTGTCATATATGATAATATGACATATGACACAAAAACACACACAAAAACATGAGCAAAGTCTGCTTGTTTTAGGGTATCTGTGTTTTGTTCTGGTGTTTACATCCACCCAAACCAGCAACTGAAGAAACCGGTTTTGTTTGTGTCAAGTGGAACATGACACAAGAACAACTTGAATGTTAGATTCAGCTTTGCTCACAGAATGCTTAGAATTCTCACGTCAACTGTGTTGTGTTTTTGTGACACGAAGTAGATCAGGTTTTTCTCAAGTTTGTTCAATGCCAAAAGTTAATTCTTGTTGTGTTTGGGTTTACCTGTTTATGACATCAACAGAACATGACATGATGCCATACAACACAGACACAACCCCGAACACGAATTTGCCATTAAAAAAACAGATTTTTCAACCCAACTATATGATCGAAAATGTGTCATGGACTTGGTGCTGATGGTGGGGAGTTCGACTCGTAAAATAAACACAAGAAGATGCATTCTTTGTTATTAACTATAATAAGATTCTTTTGATATTCAAAACTATATTCTTTTTAGACAAAACAGCATTTTTATAAAACTGAATTTGGATACTGTCAAAATATGGATCGCGCCTATCCGTGAGCCCCGACCCAAATTAAGTAGGTTAGCAACATTGATTCCTCATTGCTTGAATCGTGCTGTTATGTAGCATTTGATTCCGAGAGGATCAAGACTAGCCGTCGATGGAACTATTGGAAGCCACTAAGGTGGAAGTTAAATGTCAGTCCAATGATTTAATCCAATATAGAATTGATTTGGGATCTTATTAGTGAGGTTTGGTACAGTAATATAGTACTTGAATCAATAATCATATTTGGATTTATACAAATTTATGTAGTGAACCCCAAATTAGACTAGACTACATTCTCTATCATACCCGCATGAGTCGCGACCACAACCCGAACCGAACCAATGTTTCTCGCACAGTCATGAGTAGTAATACAAGAAAATATAACCAAATTCTAACTCAAATAAAATAGCAACTTAAATATATCAATGCCTATAAGCCTAATTAATCTAAACAAAACGGTGTGAGGTCCACCGTACGTACCCCGAATAACAAAATGTTTATCTAGATAATCTACCACTCATCTAAATCGTACCATCTCAAAATGTGTAGCTCGATCAACTGCTACCATGTTCTGTGTGTCTTAGAAATATTATCTTCAGGATGAACTATAAAATGGTAGGGCGAACTCTGACTCATAGTTAAGTAAGAAGGTTAAACATCTTTAAACAGAATTCTTACTAAAATCATGCATGTTTTCACAATCATTTTATAACAAATCACATTTTCATTTCTAAATCATGATTTCAAATTCATACTCACATACATACATCAATAAGTTATAATAGTTATAGCCCATACTGTGTCTAAACTAAGTCGTTTGACCCTCCTTTCACTCAACTTGGTCACCCCGTCTATAATTGTCAAACTACACCAATTTTCATAGTAGTGTCCGAAAACACACTCTATAATCACCCCAAGCCGAAATGTCCGAGGAACCTAGAAGTCTCTAGAGACCCCACACAAACCAAACAAGTACAACGCATGGATTCGTGTGGATCTTATGTTTCAAAACCAATTCCAATTTATCACATTTACAAGCTCATATTCATATCCACGTGTATCTAAATCCGTATCCATACAATATTCAAATATCATTTTCACACCAACACGTGCATACCAAAACATGCTCTTTATCAACCAAGCCATAAACAAGTTTACTTCAAAAGCATTTTAAATAACTCATAATTATAAACATCACTTAACAGTCATCAATAAAAGCATTTAATAATCATGCACATTTAAATCCATTCAAAACACATATAACACTATGTATTTTGTGTTGCTGGTTCAACACAAAACTTAAATAAGACCTAAAACTGCTAAAACAGGTTCTATTTCTGACCTAAAACATGTTTATAGACCAAACTCAAACCTAACATATTTCTAACAAATAATCGATGACCCAAAGTATGTTCCTGACTTGTTTTCAACACAACACAAAACCTTATAATACAAAACTATTATTGTTTTAACGGACATGGAGGCATGACACGATAATGTATCGGACATGACACGTCGTACTAAACGTGATATGACATGGGAACGGGACACGTCCAAAAGTGTCTGTTTCACTTGAATTTATGATGTCTTTTTCATCGTTCTCTGGTGTTGGCCAAGGTCGGTGATGGTTCTCAACTGACTTTAGGTCTCTCCTCTTTTAGCCTAGCCCAACATCACTTGTTGGCAGCAGTGATATGGCCGAAAAAATCTAAGAAAATAAGAAAAACCCTAGCAACTCGGTTTAGGAAGACATCCGACCGTTCGATGCATTTTCCGACACCATCCGGCTACGAAACCACCTAAAATCGACCTAGCTAGTAGTGTAGACCAAAACCCCTCTAACCCAAACTAGGGAATTGGTGAAGAAATTACCCTTTTTCACCAAAAAATTGAAGTAATTGGAAAACCAAAAAAATACATGAAAACATACCTTTTTTTGATTGATTCTTTGTTGTTTTACCTTGCTTAAAATGAACCGACTTTGTGGAAGCACAAGCACCTTTCCTATGATGTCAATACATTAAAACATCACACTTTAACAATAAAAAATCATTGTGGATGACAATTATTGCCACCCTTGCTTCCCATAGCAAGAGCAACAATGCTCTTCATCGAGCGTTGGTGTTCTTTTCTCGAGTGGATCTCGCTTTGGGTTTGGGTCGGAATTGAACTCATACCAGTACATTCTCGGATCGAACTTTTTAATGTGTGCCTATATACACAAACATGTTAGCTGCATAATACATCTTGGTGCATAATTTTGTACCAAAATCTCTATCATTAGATCTTTGACATTGACGAAGGAGATTTAAATCAAATGTATCATGGTATTAACATTTAATTCATACCAATGTATTAATTGCAAAGTTATTCAAATCTCTACCATCGATCTTAAAGATCGAATGGTGAAGACTTTTGTGCAAGATTATGCACCAAGATGCATTATGCAACCAAAAGGTTATATATATATATTTTATATATATATATATATATATATATATATATATATATATATATATATAGAGAGAGAGAGAGAGAGAGAGAGAGAGAGAGAGAGAGAGAGAGAGAGAGAGAGAGAGAGAGAGAGAGAGAGAGAAATTAAAAACAAAAAGGAGAAGAATGCCTTAACATGGTATCAACCGGTTTTTGATTATGAGGTGAGGCCTTGAGAACTATCACAACAGGTTAACATGCTGAGACTCATGTTTGATTATGAGGTGTGAGCGAACCAGTTTTATAAACCGAGGCCTCTGAAGCAAGCACTTCTTCAGCTTCAATTCGACGGTGAAGAAGAGAATAGTGTAACAATAGATTGTTGGGTTCTCTAACGTGAGATGAGCAGTTCCATTCACAGGGCTGCCAAGGCGTTTGTTTGTGTGCCACCCTCACCCTTCTTGTCAATGAAAAGAAGAAACTTCAAGTCGAGGATAAAAAATGAAAAAGCAATGGGTTCTCAGTTTGGTACAGCTAGTGTCAATCTATGGCCGCTTGCTTAAAAAGAAGTTAAACCACAGCACTTTACACAGAGTCAAAACGCTAGGCATGTGAGGGCCTTCTGACTATATATATATATATATAATATATATACCAACAAAAGGATGGCAGCGGACAGAGACAAAGTCCCTGAGGGGTAACAGGGATGACACCAGAGAGCATCCAAGGCCTGTGGTTTTGGGTAACATGGGAAAAGTCAAGACACTACCCTTTTTTTCTCTCTTTTTTAAATAATTGAATATTGGGGTAACACTTGAGCATGGCGTCTATCGAGGAAACTTCCCCAGTGGAAGTCTACGAGGGAACTTTGCCCTTTTCTTTGCACTTTAGGGGAGAGAGAAGCTTTTGTCAAAGGGTTTTTGACACGTAAAATAAAGAAAAAATAACAAAGTTAGGCAAATGGGGAGGGCTTGTGCAGCGTTGAAAGAGCGTTAAAGCAAACCCCTTTTCTTTCTCTTTTTTCCGCTCACTCTTGGCCACCACCAGCATCCACCTATCTCTTCTTTCTTTCTTAAAAAAAAAGTCTCATTTAACTCAGCATGAACTAGATCTTTTTTTTATTTTTTTTTCTAATACTTTTATAATTTTTCTTTCTCTTTTAATATTTTAATATATAATTTTTATACTTTTTACTGTAGCTTTGATAGTCTTTCTAAATGTTCAAACCATATTAAATGATTTATTTTATTTTATTTTCTATTGATGTCTAATAACTTCATTATGTATACAGTTTTTTCTTGTGTGGTTCATTCATGTAAACATCTTCATTTTTGTCACATACAACTTTTATACATATTAATGATTAACCACCTAATACTCAAAACTATATATATATATATATATATATATATATATATATATATATATATATATATATATATATATATATATATATATGAGAGCCCCGATTGTTGATACCAAGCAACGGCTGACCTACGTGACGTGAGGCATCTGAAATACAAAAAAGATCCAAAGACTTCTGCGGTGGAGATTTTTTAAAAACTATATGGATAGCCTCGCTATATTATATTAGAGAGGTAAATATATGGAGAACTATATATATATATATATATATATATATATATATATATATATATATATATATATATATATATATATATATATATATATATATATACAAAAAAGATCCAAAGACTTCTGCGGTGGAGGTTTTTTAAAAACTATATGGATAGTCTCGCTATATTATATTAGAGAGGTAAATATATGGAGAACTATATATATATATATATATATATATTAGGCAGTGGGGCAGACTACCGTTGGGTATCAAACTAGTGATCTTGAAGTTGAAGGTTCTTTCGAGTTGCAACTCTTACTACTGTTGATGATAATCTTTTTGTGACAAATTGGTTACTTGAACTACAGCTTCTATTTGATTGAGCTCGTAGGAATTACAACCAAGCCTCTCATGGTTCGGCTCGTTTGGACTCTTGAAGTTCTGGTTTGTATTCAAAACAAGCTGAACACATGCTGCCTCTCTAAGCTAACAAGCTGGACATGAACAAAGTGTATACATACATATACATATATATATGCATGTCTCGATCAATATATATATTTATATGTATTAGGAATGATAGGGTTCACCCAAGTGGATATACTCCCTCATGTACATCGTCCCAACACCCTTAGATGTTGTCTTTGTCTCTCATGAGGACTCGACCATATAACAAAAGATAATGCCTTATTGGCGCTGTTTTGAATGGTGTGGACGATGAAGTCCACTTGGTGGATCTTATCATTCTTATATATGTGTGTGTATAGACACACAGACACAGTTAAATGATCAAATCTTACAAATTCTACAGGAAACTAAACTATAATTAAGGAAGTACATCTTAAAATATGTGAAAAGTTGCGCTTTTGTCTTCAACTAGAGCCCATGTTTAACCTTGCCTAACTAGTCTCGTGGTGGTTCAGCTCAAACATGTTAATCAAATAAATATAAAACAAGATTTTGAATTGACAAATAAGCCATGAATTTTGGTCTGGCGTATCGATCGATCAGGTCGGACACGGAGGTGATAGTCGGCGATGGCTAGGTCGGAGACATTTTAGAATCATGCAATAACTTTATTTGATATTTTCTTTAAGTTAGGCAGGTTTAGAATATATGATATCATTCTTTCATGCATAACCTTTTCTCCTTTGCCTCAAGATATCACGTATTCCTTTCTCAGTAATGAGCACACTGTCACCTCCATTTCCTTAAAAACACTCTTTTTCTTAAAGGAATCTCGCTTCATTTATTCCACAACTTTAAGGCTGGTAACCTCAGACACGACGGAAAATCTTGACACGAACAAGAATAGAAAAGGTTGTAATCGTGTTCATGACTTGTTTGGTCATGAACACGACGGAAAATCTTGACACGAACAAGAATAGAAAAGGTTGTAATCGTGTTCATGACTTGTTTTGTCATGAACATGAAATGATAGGTATGAAGACAACCTAAGCATGTCTATGTGTCCATCCAAAGATAGAGGAAAAACCTAGGGGCATTTTCGGGTTTGCAGACACGAAATGATAAGACATGAACACAAACACAAAACATGTAATTCCATCTCTACTAACTTCACCAACTCTATCTTGTACGTAGGCTAGGCTAAAGTGAAGCATCAGCTGCTTAATGCTTGTTGTAGGTGACATTGGGTAGGGGTGGCACACGAAGCAGACACAGCAACACCTGGAATCAGTAGGCCTCCTCCCCCTCTCACGCCTCCTCTCTCTCCCGCCATCTTCTCGATGGTTGCAAAGTTCGTTTAACTAAGTTTTCTCATCTTACCTATCAAAAGGAAAAATGGCAGCCATCTAAATCTCTCAATATTCTCTTATAAGTTGAGAGGAATATATATATTGTCATAAAAAATACTCATACAATTTAAATAACAGCTAAAAGAACTCGTTGAAATGTAACATGATAAAGAATGTGTTAGAAAACTCGAAGCCTTATTTTTAAAGAAGATTATGAATAAAGCTTTAGGTGATGAGATTTTTTAATGTCAACAATATATATCGAAGACTGAATCCTGTCTACTTATGACATATCCAAAAATTACTTTTGGATGACATTAGTATAAACAATGTCAATGATGGTAGGATCCAATCACTATATATAAGAGCTTGTGGATTATGTCATAATCCATGATGAATTTGTTGAAATTAAAGTTTTCTAATCACTATATATAAGAGCTTGTGGATTATGTCATAACCCATGATAAATTTGTTGAAATTAAAGTTTTCTTATTTTAACCGTTTATCTTTTCTATCAAAGAGTTAGAATCATTGAACACAAGACTGCATATGCACTTAATTCACAAGTTGTCCCATATATATATATATATATATATATATATGTATAGAGAGAGAGAGATGAACGGCTTTGGCCTCAATGGGTGGTCAGGTCGCATTGATCATCTAGTGTAAATATAAACCTATACAAGAAACGTGTTTGAATTGATGTGCTTTTGACATAAACTAAAACCAGGTTAAACCAAAAAATAAAAAGAATATCGTACAGTCTTACTAATTTAAGATTAACGGTGTGGTAAAGCGGAGAGAGAGATTATTTAATTTGGGAAGCTAATAATCACAGTTATGCTGATATAACCAATGATAACGTTTGCGGCGACGAGACAGAGACTAGAGGAGGAGGAGGTTGCAGGTTAATAGTTATTATTGGAATGGCAGTTTTGTAGTTTTAGGAAACAACCGGTGCGTTTTGGTGATAAAACCGACCGGTCAACTGCGTGTCTGACACCAGACACGTAAATGGCGCGAGTAGTGTCACAAAGTACCTAAATATAAGGTCTGGGCCCCACAATAGGGTGGTGGGGAGGGAGAAGGAAAAGGGTAGAAATTGGAGAGGGTGATTTTCTCTCCGTTTTCGCTCCTCGTTGAAAAGCCTCTTTTATCCCCTTTCTTTCATCCCGTGGATTCTTTGCCATTTGCATCTCTCTCTCTCATGGAGTCGCCCTTTGTGGCGATGATGCTGGTGATAAGGCGTTGCTGGGAGTGACCGCCCTGGGGCTTCGATTAGCTGCTTCTCTCTCTCTCTCAGGTTCTCTTTTGTTACTAAGAAAGATATTGAAGGGATACCACCCGAGAGATTTGCCTACGTCTGTGTGTGATGGTTTCAGTTTTCTTTGTTGCTGCTTTTTCCCCTCTTTGTTTTTGTTTTTTGGGTGCTTGTGGTTGTGTCTCTTGATTGTGTTGGGTTTGGTCGTATTTGGTTGTTCTCATCATGCATTTTGTGTTATTGGTTTTCCCTTGTAAGTGTTACCTTGACGAAATTTTCGAAGGTAATCGATGTAAGACGTTCTGTTGATCGTTCATTTCCTACTTTCCTTTTAATTTTGTGGGAACCTTTCTTTTATGAAGAATCTCATTTGGATGGAAGTGGTTCTCTTGCTTTTGGGTGAACGCGTGTCTGTGGATGCGTTTGTATAAGATTTGTTCTTTCTTGGGCTTTTGGGTACGGAAAGGGTAAGTGCCTTAAATAAATTGGTCTTCTTCGAGGGATTTGATAGAGCCATCTGATCATTATAGTCGTCCGGTTGATGATCTGCCTATGAAGAGCTTAGTTTTAAAGGCTATAGCCATTTAAATTTCCTGTAGAATAAAGGAACCTTCGGGTATTTGCTGAATGATTACTTTTTTTAGCATACAACATTGGTTGTTTTTTGGAGAATAGTGTCTATCAGCGGCAAACTTCTCTTTCTCAACTTCTTGATTTTATGTACATCATATGGAAGGATAGCTTTTAGGCTCACCATTCTGTCAAGCTTAGCCGTCATGCAAACGGTTGCGGTTCGGTTCCTGAGGGTGTCATCTGTGCGTAAGCCTAAACCCCTCATAGGATCTTGCAGAAAGGGTCAGTTTGCCTGTGGACAGCTTTCAACTAAACCAATAAAAGATTATTTTGTTAGAAATTTTGGGTCAGCTCAATCTTTCAAGTGAGGGTTTATCGTTCATTGAAAATGTGGTGTGCTCATTTCATGGATCAAATTATGGGTTAGAGTTTATTCTGTGAGAAGCTCTTTCCGATTTGTCGTCTTTAAATGAAACTTATGGGAAAACCTAGCATGCCTCTCCAAAAGTCTTTTTAACCTTGTTTCTTTCTGAAATGTACTAATGATCTGTTGTAACTTGGATAGATACCCATGGCAAGAAATGATATTTGAATGTAGCAAAGGGTTTTCTTTGGAAGTGAGAGTTCTTTGGAGGAGAAAATCGTCAACCTCATATGAGCGTCTGCGTTCTTGTTGTTGTTATTCGTAAATTGAAAATTTTCACGGTCAAGGGTATATATGCTTTAGTAGGAACGTTTTCATAGGGCACGAATCTTGTGCCGAGCTCTCTATTGTGTTCTCCATGAATTTGAACTTTATAACATCAGAATTGTTCTACGTCCCAGAGATATAGAAGGAACTTCTCAATTACGATGGAGTTAATATTGCTTGCTGAAAATGGTTTTCCAAAATGAATTGAAGAAATCTGTATTTGCATCTCCACAAGGTTTGGGTGATGATCCAATGATATTTTCCGTCACAAGTTTCTAAGAACAACTCTTTAATTCTTGGATGAGTTTCAATTGTGTCTAGACTCTAGAGTGAGGTTTTTGAGAAAGGTGTCTCTGGATTTGTGAGACTAGTCCAGTTGATACTTTGTATGTTGTCTATTGGAAGATTCAAAACTTCTCTTATGGTTTAAATCTCTCGATTGTTAAAGTTTTTGCTTAAGAGAGAGTCCTTAGAGATGCAAAGATAATCTTTTCCACCTTGCTTATTGAGTGTAAAGTAAATTTCTAGAAGCACGCTTGTGTACTCATCGGAAGTGCAAGTAATTGAGTATGCGGATATTGTGCCGCTTACTATTTTTCCCATAATTGTTTGGTTGCCCTTTTGGAGACCGGTCTTCCAGTTGCTGATTAACGAGTTTTCTTGTATTTCAGATGGGTACAGAACCTTTTTCTTTGCATCGAAGATCAAATACTACTGTTTATGAAGGGGGTGGTCCAAGAAAGAGGAAGAAAAAATCTAAGGGCAGTTCCCCATTTGAGTCTGTGCGACTGTCTGATGGTGAAGCACAGTGGGGTAACCTGGATGACGGTGTGCTTGAGCTAATTTTGGCAAGGTTGCCAGTTTCAGACTTTTTCCGCTTTCGTTCAGTGTGCAAAGGATGGAGCTCTTTGATTCGATCACCAAGCTTTCTTGCAGCATGCAATGAAGTCAGCTTGAGGGGTCCTTGGTTCTACATGTTTGATTCAAGATCTGATGGTGGTGTCTTCTATGACATGGATGTTGGTAGGTGGCGCCATATGAGTTCTTTGTCTGCTCTAACCGGTCCAGGCATGTTGATCCCAGTCGCAGTAGCTGGTGGTCTCATATGCTTCCGGTCATCAAACGGTGATTTATCTGTATGTAATCCACTGACTGGGTCATGTAGGCAACTCCCACCTTTGAACTCGGTGTATCCTATTCATGCAATTTCCATGCATGCGTATAAGTCCTCATATAAAATTGTAGTTATATTTGGTGAAGTTCTCAAGTTTGGAGTAAAAGTTTATACATCTTCGGAAAAGCAATGGGTTGAATTGCCAGTGCGCAGCAACATTGAGGATTCAGCCGGCAAATTATTTGAGAAGCAGAATTCTGTCGCCTATGATGATGCTGCCTATGCCATGGCAGATCCCAGCTTTGGTGATGTCCGACTGAATCTTGTTAAGGAGTTCTCAGCTGTTGGTGGCGAGGTGATTCACTTTCTCAATGGTAACGGACGGGTAGTTGCTTTTGATACACGGAAAGGAACTATGTATAGTTTCCCTGCAATTCTCCCTCCAGAGTTCGAATACTCAGTTGATCTTGTTGAGTGCAAGGGGCGGGTGCTATTGGTTGTACTTCTCGAGATGATGGAAACTGCAACAATCCGAGTTTGGGAATTTAAGCGGGCCGAGATGGAGTGGGTGCAAGTCCTAGCAATGCCCCCAGCCATGTCTAACGCATACTATGGAAAGAAGGCTGACATCAATTGTGTTGGTTATGATGATTTCATAATGGTTTGTATCAGCTCCCGGCGGTTTCATCGAGTCGTGCTGTGTAATGTCATTAACGATTCATGGGTAGAGCTCCCAAGATGCTATGTTCCTGGTACCCGGAAGATGAAGAGGTTCGCATCTTGTTTCTCTTTCGAACCCAGAATTGAGGCCTGTGTTTAAGCTTGATACTCTAGCAGAGGATTGTTGTGGTGCGACTAATATCCAAGAGCCGGATGACACTGATATCCCGGTGAGTTCTGCTATCATGTTATCATACTGAATATATGTATTGGACGGCAAGATTGACAGCGCAATATTCTTGTAAATTTATTTGGTCTATGTGATTTAAAGCGATTCATCTTAGATTCAGCTGAGGTGCAGGATATCGATTAGCGTATATCCTCCGTGCGTTTGCATCTATATGTTACCTACTGCTTTGTGAAGAGATCATAGCTTCTTCTGAGTTATGTTTAATCCTTCAAACTGTTGAATGTCTCAATCTTGCATTTTCCTCATGTGTATTACATACGTTGGTTATCTTAATCTGTGAATTCCACTTAGCGGAACAAAAGAGCTTTGCAGTTTGTTCCTCGATGTGTAAGGTTGGGAATTCACACCACGAAAATCTAGTATGCACACAACCCGAAAAGTCCATGTTCTTGTTAGGTGGCTGTGTTTGTTTCTACTCAGACCGAGTATGGGGTTGTGTTCGCGTCAACCAGAACATGGCACAACAATGCCAATGTTGACATCCGGTCTTTCTTGCCGTTCTGAATTCGGCCTTTTCATGCATAACGTCCAGCATATAATGTTGTGCTCATGCCGGATGCAATGACATCAAAGTTATTCGGTGTCATGTTTGGGTGGACATTATTATGGTGCGAACATAGCGTGATACTTCATGAACACGGTCGAGAACACAAGATTGCCACCCGTAGTTTTAGGATTTCACTTATGGAATACCAACAGTTCGACTTTTTTTTGGATATGGAGTCTTTTGGTGAAGTCCTAGTCTGAATTATTCATTGATTGGTAGTAATAGGATGCACGTAACACACACACACAGAGCATTTAAGTTCATGCTTTCTGCATGTTCCCTTTGTCTTCATGATGGCAGCAAGCTAGCATGTGAGAGCCCTTTGAAGTTTCTTGCAGAGTGAATTTACTTATGTTTCTCCATCAATGCTCTGCTACCATGCGATTGTGGAAGATGAAACGCCCCAAGCTTTTTCGTGCAAGTATAACACTGACTTTTGCTTTTGGGTGCAACCGTCCATTTCAACTTTTCGCAAACAAAAAATGTCGAGATGTGCTACCAGAAGGCTGGGAGATGCATATGTGCATCACGGGGGCCATTACCATGTAGCTTGGTGTAAGATTTGAAATGTATTGGCTACCACTGAACCAACTAGTGAATACTAAAACGAGATGAGGTTCGTCAGCAACATATGCTATTCGTATGGGCTCGCCGGGCAGCCTCAGTCTACTTTACAAGATGTCATATGCCTAAAGTCTAGAGCGATGAACAAATGGTTTTTTATCCTATTTGTAGCCACAATCTGCACCCATTTAAAATGACAATTGAGAATGGATGGCATAAGTTTGACCTTGGGAATACTGAGCTTTCTTATTATGCTGTTAATAAGAAAGCCCTAATTCTTATGTGCACAAACTTCAGATTGATTACTTTCCTTCCTTTTTTTCTAATGATTTTTTTTCTAAGAATTATTGTCTAAGATAGCATGAAGGCAAAGCAGATGACCATTCACTACCAAAAAAGGCAAAGAGATGGAAAGAAAGGCAAATTGAAAGCGAAACAAATTAGAAAAGGTTCTTAACATTAACTAGAATGAGATGTGAAAGTGCCTTCTTTTATCACTTCAGCTTAGCTGGATGTAGGCACAAATGAATAGCCTTAAAGCTGAAGGAGTGAGAGATTGATACACTTGGTTGTACATCTCTTTTCTGGTACAATGGCGAGGCCGAAGCCACATGCACACCCGGGTAGCAAACTGTCCATCTCTTTGTGTAAGAGGCGAAAGCAAGGCCAAACCTATGTCATCCAAATACACGTTGGCATGTTAAACGACGGCCTTTTTCTCGGCTTTCATGGGTTTCCATTTCAATGTTTGAAAGGTGCGGTGTTTAGACCTAGCTTTTGGCCCGGGGCTGCGCAGCGGGCCCATTACTAAATGTAGTTAAAGCTGGCTTAAAGATCAATTCCTTATTTTATCCGATATGACTTTTGGTGGATCGGAGAGGCTAACTATATGTAGCATGTGCTCTCTCTCTCTCGTGCATGTGTGTGTGCATGCATGCATGTGCACGTCCACGAAAATGCAGTTTACAGGGTGGTGTGAACATTTTCTGTCCTCGCTAACGTATCACTTTGTGTGGAGTACAAACATTACTTTGCATACCTGCTAATGTATCTTCCTGTGCGTGCGCGTGTTGTGTGCGCTTGCGTGCATGCATGTGTCTAGCAACATCGAGGTTCAGTCCCTACGGATTCATTATCCTGCAGCTAGAACTTAGAAGTACACGTATCATCTTATCTATCTACATATTCATTCTGGTACAAGGCAATAGAGCTAAGCAAAAAGAATATTATACACAAAAGGAGTGCATACTTGCAACCATACAGCTTTACTATAAGGGCCACTATAGGACCACTTTACAGTGGCTGAATCTCAAGCTCAAGTGCAACTGAGCATGCTCTCTCTCTCTGGAGACTTCTTTAAGGGGAACTCACAGGGTTGACAATGCTACAACTTTCTCTCCCATAACAACTGCTTCCACGACTGGGTGCAGTTGACGCAGCACCTTTTGTCATTCCATTGCCTACAGGCTTCCTCTCGGATGACATAATTCCATTATCATTGTGGCTCGAAGCAGCACTAGATGAATGTTTTGAGAGCACATCCGGTGGAAGATCTTCAATAGCACCAGAAGACTTCTTATGCACTTCTGTCTGGCTGTGGGAACCAAATTCAGTGACTGGATTGTGTTGTTTCTCAAGATGATCCTTGGTCATTTCGTCTTCATGTAAGACGTCCATGATTCTCAAGAGAATGGTATACGCCAAATTGCCGAGAACTCTCGAGTACGCCTCCAAAATTGAGTGGCCAATATCCTGTATAGAAGACAAAAGTTCAGATCATTTATTTTTCCTTTCTTTTTGCTCTGAAAGATTTTATGTAACAAATAAGTTATCTTCTATCATGTGAAAAGCACTGCTCTCCATTATATGATGATTGCATAAAGGATCGGCCGGAACTCCCCAGTATAGGACAGAGAAGCGTTTACTTCTCTCATTAAGATATATGGTCAATGGAACTGTTGTCTAGGATGTAGCTACCTTGTATAAATGTAAGTCTTTTTGAGATTCATTTGCGAGAGGTATACTACTCTTGGGGGTCCATCATAGAAAATTCGATGATCGTACCACACCCATGTCGAACACTATGACACTCAGATTTGCCACACTTCTCCAATGTCTGACTTAGCGCGATATGATTTGTAAGGTTATCTAGCATTATGTTACTGTTATGTCACTAAGACACTTGATGAATATTACCAATTATTACTTTGTTAGTGAATTAAAATTTTCTTCTAGTGTCTTAAGATACTTAAATATTTATATTCATAAATTATACTTATATAAAGCTGTCTTCCTGCACCCATAATTTTCCAAATTGCAGTGTCTTATGTCTGGGCCCATGTAACAAAGCTTTTGTGATACTGATAAGATTTCAGGGTTAATGAACATGTATGAAACAGACATAAGAGGATATTGATCAAGTGAACCTCAACTCACCATGTTGTATGGTCTAGTCAGACTCTTCCACTGCTCAACATGCTAAACAAATCAAATTGAGCTACTTGACAACTCATGCATAAGCTCATTTAACCAAATACCGACGCTGATTTATCTACATTAGTTAAAGTTTTTCAAGTTCCTAATAAAATTGTTCAAGTAAAATGAAGGAAGCTAACCTTGTTGAATCTGACCCTGGTGATGTCCAGAACTGTTTGTGGAAGGTTTGGGAATCTAAGTTTGAGTTGAAGTAGAACGGCCTCCACTTGCTGCAAGCAACACTCTGTCTTTTCTACTTCATGTTCAGAGTCTTTTGAGAATGACCATGAATTCCAAACAATCGCTTTCCCAGCAACACTGCCAGATAACCTTTGTTTGCCTGAGAGAATGGCCATTTGTAATCTGTTAAAAATGTTTAAGGCCTCATCTTCGGACGTCAAGTTGATCGACTGCAGGATTTCTCCACTGGAACCTGAATTTACTGCTAAGTTTTTGTATAATGGTTCACCTAGGCATGCTTTTATCGTCTGTAGAATGAAAAAAGAAAAAGTTATTGCAACCTTTTGCTGACTAAGATTGCTCAGTGCCAACAGTCAATCATTATGGACCTCAAAGCTTTATGTAATAGTTTTAGGTGATTTGAACTGAAAATAAGAAACCCGAAGTCTCAGTAGGAAAATTAAGTAGCTTTAAGGGTACTAGCTCCAGAAATGTAGTGGAAATAGAAACCTAATGCAGCTAAGCTAATACCTACTCAGTTACAAACTCCAAAAGAAAGAACTAAACCCTCATCGAAAAAAGGCAAAAATTGTTAAAAGACTCGTTTGATCTTACCTTCAACTAATCATTACCCAGAAAGTGAAGACCGATGGGCTTGGCCATCTGAACAGTGTTTGAAGACTTGAACTTGTTAAGGCACAGACTTAAATTTGTTAAGGCACATAATACTATCAGAAATAGTCACCAATATTGCTCATGCGTCGATCTCAAGGAAGACACATGAGAGGATTTTAACAAGAATGTGACACTAATAAAGATAAATGGCTTGGCAAACATCATCAAAAGCTTCTTATGGATATGCCATGGTTTCTAGACTTCTTTTTTGAATAAAAGGCCTGAAAATGCGATAAATGATAATACAAGAAGTGACTGAGATTACTTAAGAATATTCAGTTTTCCAGAATAAAAGCAAAAGAGGTTTTACCTTTGGAAAAGTATCAAAAATAGTTCGAGGAATCAGCATTTCAGATATAACTTGCTCATTTATAGATTTAACAGCTTTCAGCATTTGGCGTATGGCTTCTGACTTGAGAACTAACTTTTTCCTTGCTTCAGGAGAAATTCCATTTGAAGGGACTCGAGGAACTGGTAACCACCATTTCTTGGTTTGTCTCCGACTTTTACTTCTGCCTTCCGCCTTGCTGCCTCCTTCTGCATACCAGAACTCAGTGTCCACCATTGAGTCCAGCAATCCCTGAACAACTCCTACTGTTTCAATTTGTTGCGATGGCAAGAAAAGAGGAGAAGGTAGTCGAGCAAAGAACATCTAAAATCATTATGACTATGAGAATAACAACGATGATGCACCACTGGAATTGATTTACGTAAACATAGACAGTGCCTTCAGAAATTGAGTTCATTGAACTAAAATTAGATCTTTCATGGAACACACCCAATTCATAACTCTGGCATCCACCAGGAACTTTTGACATAAGTATCTAGAGTGCAAATCTCCATGAGATACACAGGATTTTCCTTTTCTTTTTCCTGGATAAGAATGCTGAGGGTTAGGCAGATTTCTGCACACCCAAGTACCTAATTCTTCACCTCCCAGAAGAGAGTCAACTCCTAAGCCAATCGCCTTCTGGACAGGCTATACAAGAGTTGATACGACGAATGGGTCACATCCATCAGATCCAAGTCCTTCCACATACAAGCCTTGCAAACTCATGTAGTTCTCCAGAAAGAGGAGGGGTTTTGTAGAACAGGCCTGAGTGAACGAGGTCATGGTTTCATTATTTTGAACACTCAACACTCACAACATAGAGGTTCCCAGAGCATTAACAGCCAGCTTCTGCTGGCATAGGCTTACACAACCTTAAGTATAGCCCATCAATATCGCCCAGTTCTGATAAACTGAGACAACGGTCACAAAATTTGGTTGCATCATTGACAAATGTAACGCCTCGTCTGTGTCACAACCTTGAAACGAATTTAATATGGAAACAGTCCAATTTTCTGAAAGAGAAATGAGGAGTGGACAACCACAAGGGATAGCTAACCTAATCTTTGGCAGAATGATCCAAAAGAAAATCTTTTATTTCCTGGAAACTGACGTTCAAATTACTAAACGCCCAAATGGGAACTGATGTTATGTACCTTGATAGAAGGAGAACCCAAGCTTGAAACTTGAATTATTTATATCCAGACCTAAATTGCCAGAGTATAAATTCTTTGAAGGCACTAGATACACAGTGACGCTAAGGCCATTTTTCTAGAGCGAGGCCACAACCATAAATAAGCATTGTTGGCCAGGATAGGCACATAGAGACCAATCGAACAGCAACTACAATTAAAAGTCACCAAATCAATTTGGTCAACTTACAATGAGCATTGCGTCAAGCTTCTTAAGTGCTGGAAGATTCATTTGGATGTCAGAGCGAACTCGAGCTGTCATGACCTGCAGGTTTTATGAAACAGAAAAAAATGGCGCTTTTAATCCAGCATAATCCGTTCATAACATAATCGACAAGACGCCTAAGCTCCATCCATGTTTATACCTCCAAGCACTTCCCATCCGGTACACGTTGCTTGGCAGGAACTAGTTCAACCATGTAGTTAGCAGGAGAGAGAAGCCAGTCCATTTCCCTACTCCATTTTCTTCTTCGGCCTTCTGACAATGGTTCCAATTTCCAAAGTTCTCCAAAGACAGATCCTAGAGAAAAAATTCCGATCTAAGAAAAATTTGAGGGATAGCAAGGGCCTTATACGGCACTATTGGAAACAGGCCTAGGCAAATGCCCAGCTCAACATCAAGGATCTAAGACGAGTATCAAAAACTACACTTTGGCACAGCATCAAGGATAGAAGACTCCTAATAAGAATTCACAAGATCAACTGGAACCTGCAAGATTGGTTATTGCATTCGACAAGGCGAATGCAGTGCTCAGCCCTCTGGATCCTCCAGACAGATCCTCACCAAGAAGCAGCTTGGAAAACCTCTCCTTCATTGTGTCGATGTCATCCAACTTCATGGTGTAAGTTGATTTTTCCTTTGCATGAAAATCTTTGGGGCCGAGAAGCGACTCGTCGTTGCGCTGCCTTTCTTCCAGTTCACCTGGTCGGGAAGGCGATGAGGATGATTCAAACCTTTCTTTGCTTGAAGAAGCACTAAGGACATCGTCCTCCACTGAATCTGTATAGTAAGGTTCTCCAAGGGTGCCACTGCTCTCGTTCTCGAAAGTATAGTTGTCATAGGTGCAACTTTCAAGACAATCATACGACATCATTCCTGCAAAAGCAGACTGTAACTCAAACCTAGCAACCGGAAATATCTCTATAATTAGTGAACACAACAAAATCCACCCCTTATCAAGGGATTCCACTATTTAGTCAGATCATAGCATCTCATAGAGAGTAATCAATAAGGTGATGTAAATTAGTACCGGTTAAGGCATTGCGTGAAAAATTAAACTTTAGAATCAGAAGCCAAGAAGATGAAAATTTGGGCTTCAATCATGTACAGAAAGGAGAACAAGACCGCACAGACTACCAAATGCAGACAGTGTGAAACCCTTAACTAAAGGATTCAAAAACCTAATGAGGAATAAAAGAAATGGGTTTTCTCAGAACAGCCAACCATGAGTCACTCCCGTGATAGCGCAAGACCAACTTGGTTCGTCTCATTTGAAATGAAAATGATAGCCTCCCCTAACATATAAGAAAAGGACATAAATTTACAGGATAATAACAGAAGATAGTTGTGAAACCATCTCATGGTAAATTGGTTCCACAAGATGTATTTGCTTGACTGGTTAGAAACTTGTCGGGTCACATCCTCTATGTGACCCTACATAATGTAGTATGTGAAAAAGCTTAGGAAAAGGATGCTCACTCTCGTGCTCTTCGAAATCCATGCTCATCTCACGGTCTCTACGGCAGCAGGCTAGCTTATGCATGACTATCAACTTCGCGAATCCCTTAAATCAATGATTTGCAGACCTGCAAACTAAGATTCTTCTTCTTCTTCTTGATTCTTTTCAATTTCCAGTAGCGAGATTTAACTAATGATCCAGTGTTTGGAGGCAGAGGAGGATCAGCTACTCTTCGCTTTCTTCAAGGTGAAAGAGAAAGAAAAGACGAGAATGTAATTCAGACAAAGTTTGCGATAAAAACAAAAATGCGGAAGAACAACAAACCTTGTGCTTTACTAGCTCATATAAAGTTGCAAAACGTTTTGTTGGTAGTCAATGGGATTTGCTGCGATCAATGGGTCTCTCTCCCCTTGTGTGTGTATTTTAATACTCATCGCTGAAACATGGGTAATTCAACGTTCTTTTTTGGGTATAAGTTAAAGGCCTTTCTGACTTTTAATCCTCTCCCACTGAAAATGGAATTTCAATATTGATATTTCTGCTCTTTTAGTAGTTAAATGCTCTCTCTCTATTTTGATGGGGAAACATGGAATTTCAAATTCAATATACTTCTTTTTTAGTCTAAGTTAAATGTCTCTCTCTAAGTTTTAATTCCCTTCGCTAAAAATGGAACTTCGGTATTGATATTTATGTTTTTTAATAGTTAAATTCTCTCTCTCTCCCTAAAGTGGAATTTCACTATTGTTATGAAATTGGAATTTCACTCTGATATTCTACTCTTTTAGTAGCTAATCTCTCTCAGATCTTTTAGTAGTTACTCTGTGTGTGTGTGTGATTGTCATGCATGTGATTGTTTTAGCGGCTTGAGTGTAGTAAATCGCGTTGCAGCAGCAAATTTATTGCTACTCAGAGCTAAGAAGTGTGAAACTAAAGGGAGGAAAGGTGTGGTAAAGGCTGCAACAGCGGAAGCTGATGAACTTGCAGGGCCTCCCCTCCCTCACTCCTCTTTAAATAAATGCCTCTTTCGACGTTTCGGGCGTACTGCCAACAGGGATTCGGTGATTCGATCAATTTCACGAACGTGGACAACAAGTTCCTTCTTCAGTTTACACAACTCCAGTAATGGATCATAACTCCTAACAAAACATACAAATGAGGAGACAATTTCATCTTACAATTATTCGTCCTTTCGTGTCATTACCCGGAGAAACAATCCGAACACAAACGTAGGCATTTCGGGTTGGGCGTGTTGGGCGTTTCATGTCGGGTCATTTTGCCAATAATTTAATGTTTAAGCTAGTGCCTTGGATCATGTTCATGTTAAAGGCTGCTCAATCCCAACAAGACCTGGCCTTTTAGTGGGTGGACACGAACAAACTTATTGGATTTCCAGGTTTTCGTGTTTGATCTTGTGCTAAAATACATTTGAAGGCGTGATGATTCCTAACAAATATGCTATTTTTTGTCATAACTAAGCTTGACATTTAAAATTCTCTTTCTTTGAATGGCATGCGTTCACATTCAAAATGCATACAGCGACAAATCATATGCTTCCGCATATGATTTTGTGCCTGAGCGCATGGGTACATTGGTGGCCCTAAGTAAACATATCCCGTTCCGATTAGCACAAAACCGGTATGTATAATGGAATCCGTTCAAGTCTTAAAGCCTTCTGTTTACCATTTTTTTATTTTCATGCATATGTATTTATATATACATACATATATATATATATATATATATATATATATATATATATATATATATATATATATATATATATATATAACATTAGTACTTTTTGCTGGAAAAAAACTCCAAGTCATTGTGGTGAAGCCAATAATCCGACCTAAACTAATGTCATAAGATCTATCCAAATCCGGATCATTTCATGTTAGATTAACAAAACATAGAAAATAAAAAGGAAATCCAGGAAACGAATCTGAAAAAGAAATATCTCAAAAAAAACAGGGATAAGTCAATATATTAAAAAAAATTGTTTTCTTCCAATTCCTGATTCATATCACCAACATGGGTCCGGACCCCCCTAAAATCCAATCTGTTCTAAAGTGAGAGTGGGTCCACATCGTGGAATACCCCTAGGTAGGACAATCGTTTGCAGAAAAGTTGGCAATCATCTGGCTCAATTTTGTGTTGCGTCAGTATATACCTTCACCTTAAAGGGAGATCCTTCAGACATTCAAATTACTTCAAATCCAAAGCTTCAACTAAGATCTTGAGCCGTGTTATCACTTCCAATTACTATTACTTTTTTGTAATAAAGTCTAAAATTTATTTAAAACTTTTTAAAAAAGAATGAATGTCAATGTTATTACATTTGTATGATCGGACATAAGTAGATACCATTAGTAATAGACACGATTCAAATCAATATATATATATATATATATGTTATAGGTGAGGCATTCTCTAATAGAGAGAAATTAGTGGTTTCTCAGTCATGATCAACGTAAAGCAGAGTTAGTACTACGACTCAACCTTTTCATAGGATGCTTAGAGGGCGTTTGATTATGAGAGGGGGACGACAGAACTTGAATTACAGTTCATTTTCAGCGTCTCATTCCTAAGAGTAGGCCACATATCGGGTAAAAAGTTGAGTTACTGCATACTGAGGCCTGCGTTTGATTAAAAGAGAAACTAGCACTGTGGTTCCAGGCCTCATAATCAAACACTCCACAGCTGTCATCCAAGCTCAAATACTGGATAATAAACAGCTCCTCCAGAAGGTTTGTCTAGTAAAGGTCAGTCGGGATATATAAAATCAGGCTGGAATAGGAGACTGTCTTAGGCGCAGTTAGTGTGTGACGGCCATCCTTCACCTCGGGCACCACCGCCAGCAGATCTACATTGAACTGAGGTGGGGCAAACGGTCCCTGTATTTTATGCGATCAATAAAGAAAAGATGTAGCTCACGGTTGAATTTGTGGCTATGATCCATAGTTGTCCCACCCTAAAAAGTCAGTCATCCAACCTCGCTTCCTCTTCGAAACCACCATCAGTCTAAGGGTAGAAGGTTCAAGGTAGTGGTGGCAGAAAGAGGCGGAGGAGAAATAATCAAGAAGCAGAGAGCGACGCGAAGTGCTTGGGATTGTAGATCGCATCGGGTGAACATGAAATTGCCTCTTTGCACGTAAGCGAGTCTTTGTATTTACATTTTTAATCCATTACTTTCAGACACTAAGTTTCCCTCTCTGTAGATATACAGCTATATATAGAGAGAGATTGGATTTTATCCATCACTGGTATTGTCTTTCAGGATACATCGTTGTGTTTGAAAATTTTATTTTTTTTAAATTACACTTAATTGAAAAGCAAATGAATGAACATGAATTCTGATGAACAAGGTCCGGTTTTTTATGTTTATAATGCTGTCTTGTTTATATTGAGCAATTGTTTTAAAGTTCTTTTTACAGGAAACACTACGTTTATACTGAATTTCACGGATCCTAAAAAGCGATAGGCAAAAGAGAGAAGCAAACACCAAGCATACAAGATCGAGAAGAAGAAAGGGAGTAAGTCACCTACATAAATCCCACGCTCTCTGCTTTTGTTTCCTTCAAAGAACCAATCAAAATTGATGGTAATTACCTGATAAAATTGAAAAGGTTTTTATCCATCAACAAGGACAACGATAATAATAATAATAATAATAATAATGATCTTCATACCAAACCTGTAAAGAAAGAGAGAAGGAGAGAAAGAAGTAAAGCTAGTGGAGTACCAAGTAAACTGCGGAGCATTCGGCACGGGGAGTTGTTTAAGAGAAGTACGTTAAAAGAAAACTGGAAAAAAGAAAACAAGGACGAATGGGATTTGACACCACCATAATAATTTGAGAGAGAGAGAAGGATGCCATGAAAGAGGAGCTACATTGGAGTGGGGTTGCTTACCGTTCGGAGAAGAATCAACACGGCGTCGTCGTCACGCTTCAGGCTGTCGCCTTTCGACCTTCCACGCTCGGTTGAAACCGAATCAACAGAGACCGATAGAGAGGCAGTTTGCTTAAAAAGCTCGAGTTGGTCATTTCGCATATAATTCGTGATGGTTATATAAATCTTCACTGTTCATATCCTTTGAGATCTGTGCACACCAGTTGGAATTTGTATGTGTGGACCACCACACTTTCATCAAGTCAGATGTGTGGCAGGCATCATCAAACACAGTGCCAGTACAGAAAATGCAGTCCGCGACTCGATGAACCTTAATTTGTCGGCAGGCTTGAAAAGGCATGTCTGTCATGAATATCATGAACATAAATCTAACTACGGTAAAAACTCGAGATACTAAACTTAATGACGCGTTCTTAAATCTCAGCCGTCCATTCTAGTGAAGGGTGGCTGGTTCTTTCCTGACTCACCTCATCACAGTCACCCATTTGATAAAAAAAAATTCAGCTGTCCATCACGAGTATAGACGGCTTAGATTTCACAAATCGCAATCGGATTTGATACGCTTCTTTTAAATGTAGTTGCATGTGCATTGTTGGCAATTAGTGGAGAGAGAGAGAACTTTGAAATTTGAAATGCTTGGGTGTTGGGTTATTTATTTCAGGATCCAATGGGTTTTAAGCCTTCTGTTGGCTGATGTAATTTGTTTGTACGTGTAGCATTCCATTCCCTTCTCACTCTCTGTGGACAGATACATTAAAGCAAAGTTAGGACTGAAGAAGGGAGAGAATGTGGACTGCAGCTTTCTTGCTTGCTGCAGAAAGCAAATGCGATTGGGAAAGTGCGCGACTCCACACTGGTGTTGGTATCCAATGCGCAGAGAGAGAGAGAGAGAGAAAAGAGGGTTGAATTCGATTAATTAGGTGGAAAATCGTATTCAAATTTCAGCACTAAGGTGCTTCTAAACAAGCTTAGCATCTTGATGTTACGCTTGTACTTGTATATATTTTTAGTTATTAAAAAAATAAAACATAGATAAGTTGTAAAATAGTGTTTCTCAATCTGAGGTCAGTAGATAAGGCCAAGGTTACTAAAGGGGTGTTTGATTAATGGAATTGGAACTCCAATTCCAATTTATGGGTCTCATAATGGGACAAGTTGTATCATGCACCCAGGCCCGCATTTGATTACAATGGGTATTATGATTCTAGTTTCGTAGTCCTAGGCCTCATAATCAAAGACACCCTATAACACCTCCAAAATTTAAACTCATTACCGTATTAATTTGTCGGACGCTTATAACATATAACTTTTGAAGCCTCAGAATGTTAAGCTTAGGTCCCAAATTTGAAGTCTAATGTAGTATCTAATTTTCCCTTTAGGCCACCACTCCTGCTCGCAATGGGTTCATGACTTAACCTCAGATTGGCTTGATCGGGTCGTGTAGGAGCCCTAACAGACATGTTGTTATACACGAGTCTGATTCTAAATCTGGGCATATTCGATAATGAGATAGGATTACATATAGGTTTCTTCTCGGAACACGGAAACGAGGACAATGTTTCTACCCATGAATAGATGTGTTGGAGAGAAAACTCTCTTGTTGAGAACTGATAGTATCTCTGACCTTAACTCATAAACTTGTGCTCAAAACTGGCTATAGAGACCTGTTAATTGAAAGCCGTATGCTACTACAACAAAATGGAGTTGCGGTGATGGCCATTACCGGTGAACCTTGTGAGAGCACCAGCAATTTTTGCTCTATGGTGAACGTTAATCACAGACAAGCAAATTTTGATGGATTTGAGCGGTTCTTATGGAGGTTTTCAAATTTCTGGAGTTGTGTCCTGACTTATGTTGGAGAGTCATGTCAAGCCTTATGGGACATGAAGGTGTCATGGTTACCATGTCCTGACACAACATGGTTCAAATCTGGGTCGGGTTCAAGACTAGACAAAAACAACAGGGTTTGAAACCTTGACTAAATCTTGACATTCACAAACAGACCCAAAATGTTTTTTTCTTATAGCATGGGGCCATTTGAAAGTCCAATTTCAACGTGGTTCAAACCATTTTCATTACTTGCATTGACGCACAACATGACTATGCTTGTGTCCAAGCGAAACATTATCTATTATGAACCCACCCGCTCCATGGTAATATGAAATATTGTCGAATGGTGAATGGTTGCACCAGGTACTGTTAGCCTGTAGGTCTCTGTGTAAAGGATGATGTGAAACCATTATCTGGTCATGCTAGTTCCACATGTAGTATGCATTAGGCAGCTCGTGTTGTATTACATAACATGCTTAAGTTGATGACATATGGGCTAGTAAAGTAAGCTAGTGAGAATAGTGAGTTGTTTTAAAATAAAGTGGGTTTGATATTGGATTTGGATATGTATTTTTGATGTTTAAATTGAGCATATGATATTAATTGATATAAATGGATCAAGACTAAAGTGAATGCATTGAGCGTGAGACGTAGTCTTAAGTGGATGTATATATAAGACTTACATTTTTTAACTAAATTGTATGAAAGCATAACTTTACTTGTGTAATATCTAAATACGATGAATGTAGACTTGAGGGGCTTGACAACAAGTTGGTGAAAAAGTTGTCAAGATCCTTGACCAGACATGGTGAGGGTGTTGTCAAAGGCCACGCAGCGGAACAAGAGAGTTTGAGGACTCTTAGAACATGTTTGGTTGTTGAACATGGTTGTAGTCTTGATATTGAAACTAAAATGGTATTACTAATGATTGTTTGATTATGTATACATGTTATGTATGCATGTTTGTGATTTAAAGCATGTATGTTTTTAGTATGCTTGTAGCTGTGGATAGATAATATCCATATACAAGAATCAGCAGACGCATTAAGAGAATCAAGATTGCTGGATGCACCACTCTCATATGGTAGAACATGCTAAGTTGTACATAGTTTGTTGTGTACTTGTAGTTATAAATTGTACCACCATGTATCTTGGACTTTGATTATAAATAAATAAATGAATATGGATTGAATCATTGATCTTAATGGGTTATATCATTATTGAATTATCAATTGTTAACGAAATTGTGACATATGGCATGAACGGCAATACCAGCATGTGTTCCTAACACAAGTTTCTCTATTGAAAAGGAAAATACAAAAACAAAACAAATTGTATAATTAGAGAAACGTCTCGGTTATCATGATGTGTTTTTGGAACCAATATCCACTTTTAAGTTCAACACATCATCCACAGATCCTCTAGAAAGATACCAGAATAACCACTGTAAAATGTCCTACCACGTACTGTAGTGATTGTTATGGCACATTGTGTTCGGCGTCTCCCCAGCTCTGGTTTCACATGTTGAACCCATCCCAAGCTTGACCCGTTGGCATCCCCATTTGGGTCCAAAACAGCTTATGTTTCCAAATTGCATTCATCTACCAGAACATGCTAGCTCCATCATGAAGTTTGCCTTTTTAAGTCAAAATTCCAGTGGAAAAGGGTACTTTAAAAAGGACCTATATGATCAGGCGATGACTTTCTGCTCAAAATTATATCTCGAAGTAACAAACTTTATTTTCAAGGGGTAACTTACATTCGGTCCTGATTTTGCTCTTTGGCGTAGTCTCAGCTTAAATGACATAACGATGTGAACAAAATCTTAGGCAAACAAGCTAGGAGTAGTTCCTGTTTGCGTGGTTCAACTCATTTACCAGCCCTACGTTCAAGAAGGAAACTCTCCCAACTGTTTACATGATTTCAGTGTCAATACTAATGCTTTCGTGCCCCTCATTGCAACAAGTGAATCCTTGATCGAACCAGGATCACCAGACTCGGTTTTCTTTTCTTATTTCGCCGGTCCCAACAGGGGGCAGAAGCCTTCCATACACACATGCATGCACACCACAGGAATCGAACTGACCACCTGCATCACTGGAGTTGGAGAGACCTGCCAGATGAGCTAATGCTCTGCGTGCACCTGCCTCAGTTTTTCACCTCTAAATCAACGTTATCAGCGAGACTTCACATCCTTCATCAGTATCAGTTTCTTTACACAAATGAACATTGTTGTCAGTCTCAGCTACAGCCCAGGGCGTCTTCTGGCTTGCATAATGCACCACAACAGTCAACATATACCCATTCATCATTCCTTCTTTCTCACCAATCCCTTCTGCAGATTTCGATTCATGAATCGCCTCACGTCAATAGCCAATGTCATGGTCGTAACATGGTTTGTATTGTCAATGCAATTGATTGAAGAGAAATTCTGAAAACTAAGCTGCTCGTGACAGGCTTATGAGGGAAAAAAACAAGTGGCTTAATAGCTTCTAGATTGAATTTTTTCTAGTTCTAGAACTTCAATTACGTGTTAGTTGAATAGGTTTCGGATGCAGAGACATGCCTCTGGAAATGAATTTACAGTACATTCAATAGTTTCATTTTCTTAAGCCATAGCCAAAAGGTTCTCAATTCAGTGGCAAACAGTAGCATCACCACATAAATATATATATTAGCAGTTTGCTGATTCAAGAATTTCAACTCCCAAATAGCAAGGTCATGCTTCATGCAAACATCCACATGTAAGAGACTTTTCTACAGGACGAGATGAGCTTGATATATGAGTATTTTAAAAGAGAAACAGTACAACAATCATCTCAGACAAGCTAGTGTCAATAAAACTTTCTTAAAGATATTCCCCACTAGAAGTAAAATACTTTTCCCCTATAGGTATAGGAGAATAAGGGAGCTGAGTACCACGATGCTTCAAATAAAGAATGCATTAAATGCAAATGGAGGGTAGACAATAAGATTAACTAGATTATTGTATCATGAATCAATCACTTTATTCTCAGTGTCATCATTGTAAAAAAGTCGCATCTAGAATAAAATTTGCTTCCTCACACTGCTTATAGATAGCAGTAACAGTAGTCTCCAGCCTCTGTTACCTTCATACTGTGGAACTTCCATAGATTCATCAAATGAAATCACCAAATGATAGATGAGTCTAAATTTTAGTACAACTTTCCAATCGAGGCCCAAAAGTCTGTATGCCTCTGCTTAACAGAAACTGGAATTTTAGTCCATCGAAGTCTCTCCCTCTGTATCTTGTGCCTGTCTGTGTATTTGTGTGGGGCCATATCTGTATGGCATGTGTGTACGGGTGGGTGTTATGATCTCAGCTGTAGTATTCAGCTTCCTCAAGTCAAAGGGAGGCTATTAGCCAAGTAAAAGCATACCAACAACGCATATAACCATAGTTTCCAGCAAACACTCGACAATACGGCTATGGACTCAATTATCAACATAGAAGAAAAATAAATAAATTTGGAACTCTTTTTTCTGCTCATATAGTTGCTTAGTTGTTGTTTTTCTGCTCATATAGTTGCTTAAGAACTAGGACCGCAAGTATGGAATTTCCACCCGTAAATAGCAGAGAAGAAGGCAGGAGGTGGAACTTTCCACATGGCCTTTCTTGCAAGTAAAACCTGGAAAATCTCCACAAAGGCATCATTCAAGACAACAAAAAATAACTATTCAACAGCATGTGTTTTGCTTCTATTTACTTATACTGTATCCGTGTAACATTTTCAATTTTCAGTTCTTACTTCTTAGATCTCGCATTTTGTGAAACTCAAGCTCTTTGAGCAAGCCCACCAGCATAGGCCCTGGAGATGAGGTCCTAATCTTGGAGTTTCCGCTTGTCTTGTCCCAACACCATAACAGATGGTTTCTCAAGTTATAAATTAGAAAAGAAGAAGAAGAAGAAAAGTTAGGCTTGCAGTGGCTTCAGAGACAAGCAAGTTTGCTCAAAACTTCAGTCCTAATCTTGTATGGATAAACAATTCAATGCAGGATCCGGTACCACCACAGAAGCAGCCCAGATATGCCTGCAGGTTTCCGCTCGTAGCACCTGAATTGTTTACAGTGACAGAAGGCTTGAAAATAGATGAATGCATAGAAGCATTAGAACGCTATAAAATCCATGTGAAAGAGCTTTTACACTCCATACAAATCAAGACAGACTTGGCCAATTCCATGGAATTCAGGAGTCTGGCATAATTCATAGATGACAAATCCTGGAAATATACCCACCGGATCGGGTTGACTCAGTGACTCCGGTGCAACATGCATACTTCTCAAGTACATTTTTCAAATGAAATGTCAAAATATTGAACCCAACGTTCAAATATGTCAAAATATTGAATCCAACATTAGTTCTTATAACAACAACTAAGCCTTTTCCCATAACAACAAAAAATCAAGTTCAAGTATTTAAAAGCTAGAATAACCATCAACATGTAATAGAACAACAGTCACTCGTTTAAATAATACAATGCATAACTGGAAATGTAATCCCAACTCAATTATTCACAAATGGCTCAGATGACTCGAGTAAGTCAGGTGATTCATGCAACCAAAGGAACAAGATAGGTGTCTCTTCTTATAGGCGATCCAAGTTGATTAGAGGAATCAACAGCCACATATGGTCTCTATCTCACAACATTCAGTAAAATATTCACAATACGATCATACCAATGAAATTCAAGACTAATGACGCAAGGAAAATGTTAACAAACCTTATCACTCGTCCACAGAGTGAGTGTGCAGGCGTGTTCATGCATAATGAGGATCACACACATAATAATCCTAATAGAATACATAGTGTGCCCAAGTATTAAGACACAAATGTGGATAAAATGAAAAAGAAAGAACTAACACAACTGAAGGCAGACAGCAGCAGCCGCAATCAATTAGAAAGGGTACTTTATTTGCAATATTATTATCATAACATTGAGCAATTCCATCCACTATATTCATAAGCAATAGACATTTTGTAATATGTAAACGAAATAACAACCACAGCACACGCACACACGCACCACACAGTATGTATGTAAATACATATATACGTACATTATATATATAACGAATTCCAATAATGACGTTCAAATAGGAGAAGTCCTCCAAACTCAATCCAGAAGAACGAAATTAGCGGGTCCAAGAAAAGGAGATGTTTATAAATCTCGATCTCAAGACGCCAAAAGGTAAAACGAAAACCAACGATTTGCGCACGTAACATCAAGAACAAAATTGAAATTTGAGAATCCACTTATACAATCCCAAAGCGGAGACGGATCTGATTGCACGAATTTCAACTAATACTCAAAAAGGGAAAACCTTTATCGAAACAAAGAAGAATGGAAAATTGTTGCTGGAGACCTCAAGAACGGAAGTAACGATTCCAATAAAGCAAACGGAAAATCGGAGGTGTTGCCGCATAGCAACTGTCCTATGAAGAAAATAAAGCATAAAAACCATGATCTTCTTACCGATCAAACCGCTAATTCAAAAACCATTTCAAGATCTAGAAACGGCGCCATGAACGAGAAAATACCAAAACTTTCCAGCCGGAAAACCATTGAATCGTCGGAGCGTCACCGATCCGATCCCTTTTTCACTACCGTCTCTGATTCAGTTGATGCAAGGCAGGGACGCAAAGCTCGTCTAGCGAAGTTCTCGTTCCCGACCTGCACCAAGCGAATCCGACACGCGAGTGAGAATGAATCTGCGGAGAGAGAGGGAGAAAGAGAGAGGTGTTGCGTGCAAAACCCTACGTTAGTGCGGTATTTATACCTCAACGTCTCGGACCCATCGACGCTAACTGGGTTTGGTGTTTCTACTTATCTCGAGGGCAAGATTTGGAAGAAAACAATTCTGATGTCGTCATCCTACCCGTTTTGCCCCGGAATTAACGAAGATGGATACGTCAGACTGACCGCAGGGTCAGTCGTTGACGTGCTTAGTTACAAAAATATCCTCGTCTCCTAATAAAAAATTTAATATCCTCTCTCTTTCTTTTCAAAAATGACGATCTGGTCTAAGAATTTCCATCAACCGGGTTGGCACCCGATCCCAACCCGCATGAAAGGGGTTAGCGTTGAACCTGCAAGTGCGTGTTAGTGAACCTGTCGCAAACTACTTAAAAATTATCCTTATTATAAAAGGATTAAGTAGACAAATTTTAATGTATTCATTATATATAACATATATTAGAAACATTATAGAGAGACGATAGGTTTAAGATGAATGGTTGAGATTTATTTAGATATGTTAGCATGTTAATGTACTAACATATAGAAATCCTTCTTTTTTCTGACCGACGCATATCATTTGCAGAAAATAAATTTAATATCCATTGTATTTTGAAAGAAAAAAGAGTGTAATATTCACTCAAAACGTTAGGTCGCCTGCAAGAAGGCTCTCCACTCACAGGATGTAGGTCGTGGGTTCAATTCTTGAGGCATGCCTACATCGCTTTGGCTTCTACCCATTTTAAACATGAACTTAATATAGTTTGGAATGAGCCAAATCGAGCTATATCGTCTGCGAGTGGTTCGTCTCATTCATCATTCGCAAGCTGGAAATGACCCAAATCCAGCAAAACTACAAGTGCCTCAGCTCATTTGTCAGCTCTACAAACATGGCAACACAGAAAAAACCTTTCACACAGGGATGACAGTATTGACCCGACCCCTGACCTGATCTAATCAAATTCGAGTACGGGATAAGATGCTCCAGCCCATACCCGACTACTCTCTTTATGTTTATATTATATATATAAGTATATGTATGTATATTATACATCTGTACATGTAACAAATATATTTGTCCCGTACCTACTGGGGAAAAGAGAACCCGAACCCACAACGTTAAGGTTAAGCTGAGTATGGGTATACCTTGCCATCTCTACTTTCACATTGGGTTTGAGTCGTGATAGGCATCCAACAGATATCGGCTGGTTTTGATTTAACTGTGTTCGTTTGGATTTGATTGTGCTCTCTCATATTTGGCTCCGACTCCATTTGCTTGAAGTCCGATTTTTTCAAATCGTGATCTGGACTCTACAGCCACTCCAACGCTCTAGTTAAGTGCCTTCAAGTAGACATCGTGGGTTTTGGGTAAACCAGTATTGGCGGTTTCAAGTCCTTTGGTTCTATCAATTCTATAACCAAATGGGCCCTTCGGTTATCATTAGGGGTGTTCATAGGGTGGGGGCAGGGCCGGAGATCAAAGTCCCCACCACCATTTCCATTTTAGAACCTTGTATTTATAGTCTATGCAACAGAGACCAAAAACACTCCCATTTCCATACTGTGTCCCTACGGGTTTCCGTGAAAACTCATCGAAGAAAAGAGGGATGCTCAAATAAAGATTGGAGCTCACTTTCATATATGAAATGAAACTTAATTTATGCAAAAGAAGAATGACGATGAGTACACGAATCCAAAAAAAGGGTATCATTTTCTTTTATTTATTTTATCTTATAATTTGTTTTATTTTTAGATGAATCTAACTTCCTAGAATCAATTAGAGAAAGGGTTAAGATTGGGTTCATAGGGCAAAAACCTCCTATCTACATCTCGCCTCGATCTGTGGCGGGGATTTTCTTCCTCTCTCCATCCCCGTGTCTACTTCCTAAATCTGTCCTATTCAGGGCGGGTCCTCATGGGATCACCTCTCCATGAACATCCCTAGTTATTTATGTCAATTTTGGATCCAACTGTACAGTAGTTTTGGTTTAGATTTCAGGTCCAATTTAAGTGTGACTTCATTTGAAAGACATACCTTCATGATGGTTTTGAAATCTATCTAGAAGGTGGAAACCATAAACCAAACCGAGGAGATCCCTAGTTTGGTTCTGGTTTCCTTGTCCCGGTTCCTCTGGTTCAAGGGCAGTTCGAGTTGGGTTCAAACCGGTAGGGTGGGGTCCGAACCGACCATCTATTGCTGGGTGTGTGAGCAGGCCCAAGAAATCCGCAAACTTGGACCCGGTACTGGAACTCTCTTTGTAAATGATTTTGTGTATGCCTCGTCGAACACAACGGGCAACAACGTTCCCTCGCTCATCTTCTTCCTCACGGTCGATTAATTTTGGTGCTTGGATTTGATTGGTGAGGACGAGAGCTAACGAATCATCCGATGGGGCGACCTTCTCAAAATGGAGCTCCAGCGTTTCGCTTTACTCCGAACGAGGTAAAACGTAAAACCCTTTGTCTTCCTTCTCAAATCGTTCGATTCAGGAAACTGGCGAGTTCGTGTGTGAATTGGGTCATTGTTTTTGTCATCATTTTCACCCTCTTTGTCGCCTGTGAATGGGTTCCATACTGTTTCATCTTTCTTTCCCCTCCTTTTGGTTAGAGTTTTGCTAGTTGTATCTCAGGCTGTCTCTGTGACGTGGGAAGCTTTTCTTAATTGAATAAAAACATAGGTGCTAAATGTAGTTCGTATTAGAAGATGAGTATCAGTTAAAGGAGGGGTTTCTTCGTTACAGCACGTTTTTCTGACTTCCGGGGAGAATCATTCTCTATCATCAGTGGAGAAGAACCCAATTTTCAGGCATCATTTCAAACGGGAGAAAGTTGAGGTTGTGAGAAGAAGAATCTAGTGTGGCTCTTTTAGGAACTTGGAAGTTTAGCGGATGTTTGATTGACCGGTCAGGTTGTCTAGCAGAGTTGGTGCCTCCCAGTTTGATTGGTTCCAGGTTAAATTGAAAAGCGCATTAAGTTCAGTTCAGTCTGCATGACCGCATTGTTTAGTGACTCCCGTGCACTTCTCTTCAATATTGTAACATATCTCATTACGTGTCCGTGTTAATACATACATGGATATCGACGGACAAATCGATGCACTTCTGTGCTTAGATATTTGCTAAACACGCTTCTGCCGTCTGTTCTATAATTGCAACAATTTTCTCTTCTTTCTCTGGTTTGAGGCCATGCCCGGATAAAGTAGGAGGGTTGCGTTAGGCTTATGACTGCCATTGTAAAACTTTGTTGGACTTATCTACCATGAATTCCATAAATTATAAGTGCGTTGGGCCGTTCCCCCTTATAGAGCCCAAATATAGTGAAAAGTAAGCAAGGACCTCTCCATCTTCAACCGGATGTAGTGAATCGACTATATAGAGGATTCTCACATCATGGACGAGTGTGAGTAAATAAGTTAGTTCCGCTACATTGTCTCCCAAATGTAGGGAACAAATTACAATGAGAGTCTATGTATTTTCAGCATAGATGGATGCAAGAGTAAGAAAACTAGTCTTACATAATAAAATTCGTATTGGTACTTAGAATATCAAAACATTGACCGACAAGTTAACGGAGGTGGTAGATACTATGATTCGGAGAAAGATTCACATTCTATGTTTACAAAAGACAAAGTGGGTTGGAGAAAAAGCAAAAGAGATTGAGAATACATGTTTTAAATTATGGTACTTAAGAAAGAAAAAAGCTTGAAATGGAGTTGATATTATTATAAATAAAGATTTAAAGGATAATGTAGTAGACATACGATGATATGGTGGCTAAATTATAATAGTGAAATTAGTGTTAGGATTAGAGACTTTGAATATAGTTTGTGCTTATGCACCCTAAGTAGGATTAGAAGATAATATAAAGAATGCTTTTTGGAAGGAGTTAGATAAGGTAATTCAAAGAATTCCACAAAGGGGATGATTTGTTTGGGAGGAGATAAAACATGTTAGTAAAGAGGCATTGGGATATCAAGGTATTCATGAAAACTATGGTTTTGGGGATATAAATGAGGAGGGTAGGGAGATTTTAATTTTTTTATGGCTTTTGATATCTTTATAACCAATATAATTTTCAAAAAACAAGATGAACAATTAATTACAATTTACTTATAAGAGTGGTTTGTCACAAACATAAATTGATTATTTTGTTTGTAAGAAAAAAGATAGATCGTGTTGTAAATATTGCAAGGTAATTCAAGGAGAAAGCTTAACTACTCAACATCGATTTTTATTAATGGATTTGAAGGTAAAAAAGTGGACAAAGAAGAATAGAGTGCATAGAGCTATTCGGAGTAGATGGTGGAACCTCAAATGTGAGAAAGAGGATATATTTACACATAAAGTTTTTCAAGGTGATGCTTGGAACTATGCAGGTACACCTTGTGATATTAGGAACAATATGGCTATACATATTAGAGAAGTGACAAAAGATGTGTTAGGCAATTATGAGGGAGGCGTACCGGCACAAAAAGAAGCTTGGTGGTAGAGTGAAATGGTGCAAGATAAAATCAAAGCAAAGAAGGCATGTTATAAACTACATTATGCCAAGAAGACTAGTGAAACTTGGGAGGCTTATAAGAAATCAAAGAAATGAAAAAGGTCGTTAGTGAAGAAAAAGCCAAAATTTGAGAGGATTTATATAAAAGCTTAACTTAAAAGAAGGTAAAAAAGATATATTTAGGATAACTAAGGCTAGAGATAAGAAAACTAAGGATCTTACTTTTATTAAATGCATCAAAGAAAAGGATGAGGAGATTCTAGTGCAAATAATGATATAAAAAATAGATGGAAAATTTATTTCTATAAGATTTTTAACGAAAATACGGATGTTAGTATTAGCTTAGGCCCAAATAAAAAAAGTATATAAAGCGCAATTTCTATCGGCGTATTCAAAGACAATATTCCTATAGAAATCTGGAAAATCCTAAGAGAGATGGGGCTGACTAGTCCACAAGACTATTTAATGAAATATGGAGAACCCAAAAGATGCCCGAAGAATAAAGAGCGAGTACGCTTATACCCATATATAAGAAGAAAAGAGACATTCAAAAGTGAATTATCAAGGTATAAAGTTAATGAGCCGTATTATTAAATTATGAAAAAAATTTATCAAACGTAGGTTAAGACAAGTATCGAGTACAACAGAGAACCAATTTGGATTCATGCGTGATAGATCTACTATTGAAGTGATTTACCTATTTAGACATCTTATGGAATATTTTAGAGCAAAAAAGAAGAACCTTCACATGGTATTTATTGATATAGAAAAAGCTTACAATAGGATGTTAAGAAATGTTCTTTGGAGAACCTTGGAAAAGAGAGGTATTCCATTGACATACATAAATCTTGTATGAGACATATACGATGGTGCAAAAACATGTGTGAGAACTCATGAAGGAATGACAAATTCCTTTGAATGAGTGATCAACTTTAAGTTTATATTTATTTATATTGGTCATTGATGAGTTAACAAAACATATTCAAGATAAAGTACTTTGGTGTAGGTTATTTGCAAATGATATTGTGTTAGTGGAAGAGAAACACTAGAAAGTAAAGGCTTTCGAGTAGAACAAAGACAAAATATATGGAATATAAGTTTGATTATTTATGGAGAGAAACATTAGAAAGTAAAGGCTTCCGACTTAGTAGAACAAAGACAAAATATATGGAATGTAAGTTTGATCGTTTGGGTACTTTGGAGGACATAGAAATTAAGATTGACACACATTGCATCCCTCATAAGGAAAATTTTAAATACCTAGGATTCTTCATAGTGATGAAAAAATTTATGGAGATGTTATGCTTAAAATTAATGCCGGTTGGTTAAAATGGAGAGGGGCATAAGATATTCTATGTGATAAGAAGATACCATTAAAGTTGAAAGATAAATATTATACAACAACAATTAAGCCTACTATGTTTTATGGTTGTGAGTGTTTGATAGCTAATCATCAATATGTACAAAATATGTCCGTAGCAGAAATGAAGATGTTGAGATGGATGAGTGATCACAGAAGGAAAGACCGTATACATAACGAGGTTATTAGAAACAAATTGGGAATAACACAGGATAAAATGAGGGAAAATCGTTTAAGATGGTTTGAACTTGTTAAAAGACGACCAAAGGACACTCCCATAAGAATATATGGAAAACTAGACTGAAAATGTTAAAAGAGGAAGAGGACAACCACAAAAGTGTTGAAAGATACAATAAAGAATGATCTAGTTTATATTGAGTTATTTGCTAGCATGACAGATGATAGGGCTCTATGGAAACAAAAGAATTGACGTAGCCGACGGCTTAGTTGTTGTTGTTGTTGATATTTAGTTATAAGTGGTTCAGAGAAACTTTCAGCTCCCAGCATACAATGACAGGCACAATGGATGGTGATAGTTGCAATGCCGAGTCAGAATGCTTATTGCAACAAAACACTATCATTTAGTTACACCTTCATTTGGGTTTTTTTAAACGGCAAAGGGTAGAGGGTCCATATCAATGCCAGCATACTGCATAGGCAGAGCCAAAGGATGGAGGGTCCATATCAATGCCACCACACTACCTGTCTTTTGGGAGGGATTCTTTATAGTCTGCAGCCTAAGAAAAGGCTGGTGGTATGTCTTGAACTGGCTATAATGTGTCATTTACTATCTACCGCAACTTTAGACATCTTCAGCACCGTTGGGCCTTCTAGCCATCTAATGACTAAACCAGGGTCGAGAGAAACCACTATGTCTGTAGCTCGTTGCTGGAGGTAATCAGAGAGAAAGGTTATTTGGGTCTGGACCAGATTTTTTGGAGCCACTAGAAGATGGAAATGACCAAAGAGAAAGCCACCAAAGAATCAACTACATAAAAACAACCCCCAAGAAAAGACACTGTGGAGGCTCGCTGGGGATATCACATGGGTAGTCTGGACTCTGGTCTGTCGTTAGGATCTTAGAGGTGCAAGGAAACTACATAATTTAGCACCTTAAGATCTTTTATTTTTTCCTGAACATTGATTACAAGGTACGTTTGATGAGGGTTGTTCTCGCTAGACTTCTATTTGTGTCAGCATTGCTAAGTGAAATTGAACATATCTGACTCATGTATATTATAAGGAAGTGCAAAGACAGATCGTATCTTTGTCCTGATAGCCATTACTCCACTTGATAAGAAGATGGAGCCAGAGGTGCCTGTTCTTTCCAAACGAGCCTTATTGCTCCCAAAAATTGTTTGTCCTTTTCCTCAAAAGAAACTGCTCTTGTTCTGGGGTGTTCAGGCAGACTAGGCATTTAATGAAGGTGGTGTCAACGTGAAATTGAGATGGATTTATGCCAGTAACTTGCGTACTGTTATGCAGAGACATTTGTGCATTGCATGTAATGGGTGGGTAAGATTGGATCCTCTAGTAAGGGAGAAAGGTCTGTTTGGCCTCACATGCCATTATGTTGTTTCTTTTATTTTTCTAGTAATAGACACAAAGAGTAATTGAGAATCTGTGTAAGTGGTGGTATTTGGGCATATGCATGTAAACAATTTGCATGTTTGTATTCGTTTATGGATATCTGAATCTTGTAACATTTTTAGGGTTCAAATCTAATTGATTTTCTTTGTTCTTATATTGGACTTGTTGATCATTCTCATGTGTTTCCCTCAAAGGTAATGGAAATGGAAGCATGCTTGCATGATGCCAATAATGTGATGCCTGCTCGTGAGGTTCTAACTATGCTTGTAGAAAAGTTCAGGTACTTTGCCTTTATGATGAAATGAGAACCGGTGGTTCCACCTTTACCCTTAGTATCCATGGGGAAAGTGTCTACAACAACAACAACTAAGCATTTTCCTCATACTAGACGGGGTCGGCTACATGGATTCTTTGTTTCCACAGATCCTTATCGTGTGCCATGTTAGCAGTTAACTCCCAATAAGCTAGATCATTTTTTATTGTTTCTTTCCAACACTTTTGTGGTCGTCTTCTATCTCTTTTAATACTTTCCAAATTTAGTTTTTCCAACCTTCTTAAAGGTTCTTCTTTTGATCTTCTTTCTATATGTCTAAACCATCTTAAACGATGTTCTCTCATTTTATCATCTATTGGTGTCACTCCTAATTTGTTTCTAATAACCTCATTATGTATACGGTCTTTTCTTGTATGACCACTCATCCATCTCAACATCTTCATTTCTGTCACAAACATCTTTTGTACATGTTGATGATTAACTACCCAACACTCAGAACCATAAAACATGGCCGGCCTAATTGCTGCTCTATAATATTTATCTTTTAACTTTAATGGTATCTTCTTATCACAAAGAATACCTGATGCTCTTCTCCATTTTAACCAACTAGCATTAATTCTATGCGTAACATCTCCATCAATTCTTCCATCACTCTGAAAAATTGACCCTAGGTATTTAAAACTTTCCTTTTGGGGGATGCAATGTGTGCCAATTTTAATTTCTATATCCTCTGAAGTAACCAAATGATCAAACTTACATTCCATATATCCTGTCTTTGATCTACTAAGTCGGAGGCCTTTGCTTACTAATGTTTCTCTCCATAGTTCCAATTTTCTATTAACTTTTTCCTTAGACTCCTCCACTAATACAATGTCATTTGCAAATAAAATACACCAAGATACTTCATCTTGAATATGCTTTGTTATCTCATCCATCACCATTATAGATAAGTATGGACTTAAAGTTGATTTTTGATGTAACCCAATATTAACTTCAAAGAAGTTTGTTGTTCCTTCATGAGTTCTCACACATGTTTTTGCACCATCATACATATCTCTTATAAGGTTAATATATGTTAATGGGATACCTCTTTTTTCCAAAGTTCTCCAAAGAACCTCCCTCGGTACCCTATCATAAGCTTTTTCTAGATCAATAAATATCAAACAACAACTACAACAACAACAACAACTAAGCCTTTTCCCATACTAGACGGGGTCGGCTACATGGATTCTTTGTTTCCACAAATCCCTATCGTGTGCCATGTTAGCAGTTAACTCCCAATAAGCTAGATCATTCTTTATTGTTTCTTTCCAACACTTTTGTGGTCGTCCTCTACCTCTTTTAATACATTCCAAATTTAGTTTTTCTAACCTTCTTACCGGTTCTTCTTTTGATCTTCTTTCTATATGTGAAGGTATTTCTTTTTTGCTCTAAAATGTTCTATAAGACGTCTCAAAAGGTGAATTGCTTCAATAGTAGATCTACCTGACATGAATTCAAATTGGTTCTCTGTTGTACTTGATACTTGTCTTAACCTACGTTCGATAATTCTTTCCCATAATTTCATAGTATGGCTCATTAACTTGATACCTCGATAATTCGCACAATTTTGAATGTCTCTCTTGTTCTTATATATGGGTATAAGTGTCCTTGCTCTCCATTCCTCGGGCATCATTTGGTTTTTCCATATTTCATTAAATAGTCTTGTGAGCCAAGTGATTCCTATTTCTCCTAGTATTTTCCAAACTTCTATAGGAATATTATCTGGTCCTACCAATTTACCACCCTTCATATGTTTAAGAGCCTCTTTGACTTCATTCTTTTGAATATGTAGGTAGAAATTGTGGTTTATATACTTTTCTGATTTGGCTAAATCTCCTAAGCTAATACTAACATCTTTATTTTTATTAAAAAATTAAAAAATTAGTTTTTCCATCTATTTCTTATATCATCATTTGTCACTAGAATTTTTTCATCGTCGTCTTTTATGCATTTAACATAATTAAGATCTTTAGTTTTATTATCTCTAGCCCTAGCTATCCTAAAAATATCTCTTTCACCCTCTTTTGAGTTGAGTTTTTTTTATATAAGTCCTCCCAAATTTTAGCTTTTGCTTCACTCACGGCCTTTTTCGCTTCCTTCTTTGCTTTCTTATAAGCCTCTAAAGTTTCACTAGTTTTTTTAGCATAATGTAATTTTTAACATGCCCTTTTTGCCTTGATTTTATTTTGTACTACTTCACTCCACCACTAAGCTTCTTTTTGTGCCGATACACCTCCCTTAGATACCCCTAACACATCTTTTGCCACTTTCCTAATATGTATAGCCATATTGTTCCACATATCACAGGGTGTACCAACATAATTCCAAACATCTCCTTGAAGGACTTTATGTTTAAATATATCTTCTTTCTCGCTTTTGAGGTTCCACCATTTAGTCCGAATAGCTCGATGCACTCGTTTCTTCTTTGTCCATTTTTTTATTTGTAAATCCATAACTAAAAGTCGATGGTGGGTGGTTAAGCTTTCTCCTGGAATTACCTTGCAATCTTTACAAATTACAACATGCTCTATCTTTTTTTCTACAAAAAAAGTAATCAATTTGTGTTTGTGATAAGCCACTCTTATAAGTAATTAAATGTTCATCTCGTTTTTTGAAGATTGTATTGACTATAAGGAGATCAAAAGTCATAGCAAAATTTAAAATTTCTATACCTTCCTCATTTATATCCACAAAACCAAAGTTTCCATGAATCCCTTGATATCCTAATACCTCTTTACCGACATGTCCATTTAAATCTCCTCCTAAACAAATCATCTCCCTTTGTGGAATCTTTTGAAAACACCTTATCTAACTCTTCCCAAAAAGTTGTCTTTATACTATCTTCTAGTCCTACTTGGGGTGCGTAAGCACAAACTATATTCAAAACCTCTGCTCCTAACACTAATTTCAATGTCATGATTCGGTCACCATATCGTTGTATGTCTACTACACTATCCTTTAAATCTTTATTTATGATAATACCAACTCCGTTTCGAGTATTTTCTTTACCTGAGTACCATAATTTAAAACCTTTATCCTCTAAAAATATTAATGTTAATTATCCTAGAGCTACATCATAATGGATATAATGATGCTGTTTCTCAATGGTGGCATTGATTAAATGATTTGTATGGTGTGAACAGAAAGCTTCATGTCAGGAGAACCAAAGTAAATGGTTTGCAAATTAAAGGAATCTATCTATACTGTGAAGTTGGCGTCTCAACAATGGTATCATAAATCTCATCAGGCTGTTATCTTGTTTTGGCTTTTAAACAAATCCAGTTGATGAATATGTATGCCATGAGTTCACGGGAGCAAGTTTATTTCCTTGGCTTTGTATGCCGATGATATATATATATATATATATATATATATATATATATATATATATAGAGAGAGAGAGAGAGAGAGAGAGAGAGAGAGAGAGAGAGAGAGAGAGAGAGAGAGAGAGAGAGAGAGAGAGAGAGAGAGAGAGAGAGAGAGATGAGATCTTTATGAGATTTGGGGCATGAAGGATAATAAACCAAGTGATATCCCTATATGTACAAGTATGTATGCATTCGGACAATGTGAACATTATTGGGATACTAGGTAGGCATTTAAGTAATTCCAATGTGGATTATTAGAAAGTAGCTAAACAGTTTACAGTACTCACAGAAAACATAATGTTTCATGCTCACTTTGTAAGAAATCAGATCATTGGAAGATTATTGGATTCTAATTTAAATTTTGTTAGATGCTATTACAGCTATAGATCCAGACCAGTCTGTGTGTATTTGCTGGCTAGAAGAACAATTTGGTGTAAAAGTGCTTAATAGACACTCACAGCTACCTCAATTATGAAAGCAAAGTGCGTATCTAGTCGAGAGGCATCCAAATTGTGGAATAAAACTGTGAAATTGTCACTAGGTTGAGTATTCTGGATGGAATTGGAAGACCACTTAAATTATTTTTGTAACAATAAGCCTCCAGTATCATATTCCATTAACAAGAACTCTTCTGGTCAAGGCATGTTGACATCAAGTTCCTGGTTGTTAAATTACGGATTCAGAATGACAAGTTTTTAAATTATGTATTGGAACAACTTCCATGATTGTGGATCCATTCACTAAAGGACTCACTGCCTGTGGTCGTTCATAAGCACATTGCTCATATAGGAATGTCATATCATGTGACAATATGATGTTTAGTGGTAGTTGTATTCAATGTCATTGATCGATTATAAATAAAGGGGTTATGGTCCCCAACTCATACAAAAGATTTCCTCTTATGAATCCCATTATTCAGAGGGATAAAATAGGATAGCAGCCCCCTCATCTCTCATTATGTTCATATTCACTTGAAAGATCATTAAGCACTAGTAGCCATGGCTTTCGTGATTGATTGAGGTATGCTTCCATTTGTGCATCCTATTTAACAAATTCAATATGTGTGGTCCTGGATGCCGTAGATCTGAGTTCTTGATTTCTTCAGTTTTGTTTCTAACTGCTGCATCCCACCTGCAAACCATATTCGGAAGGCATTCTTTCATATTGCAAAGTGTTCCTTTTTATGATAAAGGCGCTGGGAGACTAAGGCTCCCTATTATGAACGGAAATTTTGTGCTAATATTTTCACCATATATGTTGGTGATGGTTTGGGGAGAATATGAACCTTCTCTCTGGTACCAACACGATGTTTTCCTCTTAAACTATTCACTCATTCAACGCCTATTATATCTCCTCATAATTCTGTGGATATTCAGCAGCTTATTTAGGAACTTTTATTTTGTATATTGTTTTGTGGGTACACGTAACTTCAAGAGGTGATACTGGAGCTTGCTGGTTCCCTTAGTATCTTCCAGGAATGATACACGGACTGTTTTTTATAGATTATACAATGCATTTTAGTTGTTGCACGATTTGGTTTTGCATACTTTGAACAAATCAAATAGTCAGTTTAGTCCACTATCAATTTCAATCAATCGGCCTATATCACATTTTTTTCCGCTGGTTATTTGAAATATAAAATCAAGCAATCTTGTTTCAGCGAATATATGGCTTGGTGGTCAATGTTGTTTCACAGTAAAACTTTTGATTCTGAGGATCTCTTGTGATTGTTTGGCACTCTTCTCCTAGATTGATGTAGCCAACACCTTCATGAACTTCTGATTTTACCTCATTGAATTGCCAGTGAATGAATTAGATTATTGTGGTAGTTTTGTTGTTGAGCATATCTAGACGCCCTCTGGTTCGAATCTGTCTCTTGAACGCATTAGCTTTTGAGATACCAGAATGCTTTATGAAGAAAGGCTGAGCAGTTGCAGCAAAGGTCGTAATCCCTATTCTCATCTGAAGAGTTACAAGAGAAACAGATCAGGTTTTCTCCTATTCATTGAAGACAGTGTACAAGTATCATGAGGACCTTCACATTACTATTCAGTTAGTTTTATAATGTTGCAGATGAAGTTGCACTACATTTTCTGAGATTCGCGAAATATTAACTGTTACCTCCTTCATTACAATTAACATCTCTCAAGTGTCTTACAGGTCATCGTCATCCCAAGCTTGTAATGAAAAATGAAAAAAATTGCCGTTTCGCTCTCACCGGAGAAGCCAAGAAGCGAGACCGAGTCACAACAATAGTTATTATAAATGTAAAATGACTATTACATATGAAATATTTGTGCTCGCATAGTTCATTCAATGCACCGTACTGCAAACATAGCAAAGTACATATAAACCTTGATTCATGATCTGAGTCAAAAGTTAATTTACAGGGCAGCGAGCCTAACATCTTTAATCATGCACAACTAAGATAGATGGTCTTAATAATCTGAACGGCTGACCTCAGCCTCTTATGGTATAGTTGATCAGACCACACCCGTTCTTGCTTGGCAACTTTAAGGATTCCTCCTCAACAAGTCTACCACTCCTGTGGCAGTGCAGTAAGCTACAGCCATGATGGTGACCATGGGGTTCACGCCGACCGCGCCGGGAAGCACACTGGCATCGGCCAAGTACAGCCCCTCCACCTCCCAGCTCTCCCCTCTCTGGTTCACCACCGACCCTTTCGGGCTCACACCCATCCTGCAACTCCCCATCTGGTGAGCCGATCCGACCGGCGTGGTCAGCCCACGTGTGCCCTTCGCACTCACCCTCTTAACAAACCACTCGAACTCGTTGTAGCTCGCCTTCTTCACGTTGAGACTCTCGCCGTCAATATGGTGCGTGCCAATCTCTTCTGCACCTGAGGCTGCCAGTATCCTTAGTACCTGCACCACAGATGAATGCTTGAAATTGGACCCGAACAAAATGTGACACGATTCTTCAACAAAAAAAAAATGCATAGCTTTGTCCCAAAGTGGAGACACAAAAACAAATCATAAAATATTCAATGTAATTTCAGGGGGAAAAACTCTAAAAAAAAATTAAAAATAAAAGCAACCCTTTACTTGTTTTTTAATCTCAACCATCCCTGTGTTTGAACAGACGATTAAGATTTACTTAGATATATTATTATATAAAGTTGACAGCATATGCAAATCTTTCTCTATATAATTATTATGAAAATATCATTTATGAGAGAATTACCTTTTCCATCCCCTTCTTCATGCTCTCCTCGTCCTCCTCCGCCAAACTGTAGCTCAACGACCTCGGGAAATCGACGACGCCAGAACCCTGGTCACGAACCAGCGATAATAGATGTGCGGTTCGCGAGTAACGCTTCATCCTCTCCTTCATGTCCACCCCCGACAGCCACGGCATGACTACGGAGAACATCCCGGGGTGCAAAGGCGGCGTCTGTATCACGGCGCCGTAGCCCGTGGTGTCAAAATTCCCTGCTACGGATGACATGGCAGTCATGATCCCACCTTCGTAGCTCTTCTTATCGCTCTCCGGGAAGTATCCCCACGCCATCTGCACAGGATGCAAATGAAGGTTCCGGCCGATCGCCGGACTTTTTAATCCGCTCTTCTTGAGAAGCGCCGGCGTTCCGAGCGCGCCGCAGGCCACGATTGTCACCTTAGATTCTATAAAGTACACGGCCTTGTCGTCCTTGTTGGCCTTACCGAAAAGGACTCCGATCGCCAAATTCCGGTTTCCTTTTCTCTTCTTGGTGACTACCTTCACCGCTTTCGCACCGGAGATGATGACGCCGTTGCCGGACTTCACTGCATCGACTAGCCATGTTTCGTGTGTCCCTTTCTTCTTCCCATCCTTGCACCCGAAGCAGCACCACCCGCACTGGTGGTCGGCAGGTGAGTTCCTGGGGATATTGTTTACCGGGAAACCGAGTTCCGAGCAGCCTCGCCGGAGGGCGGAGTTGCTCAGGCTCTCTTCTTCGGGGAGGAGTTGCTTCGCCTGCACAAATGAGCGTCGACGGATCGGGCAATCATAAGAATCCAACCCATAACAAAGACCAGTTTAGGTGCTACTCATAAAAGAAGATCGAGATTCCAGTCGGGTTAGACTGACCCATGGGAACCGACTAATAGACGGGTCGGGCTCATGCAATTTCCTTGCAAACTGAGATTCGACCCGAGTTTCAATCTGACAAAACTTTCTTCTTTTACACAATCCTTGAGTAACTATGAGAAACTGTTAGAATGGCATAGGATCAAGCTCTACCAAATCAAATAATGTACATGATCGACTCCATCCAATATGGAAAGAGACTTAATTCATTTCATAAAATTATTGAAATAGACTTGATTCATTTTTTAACACATAATATTCTCATGTGCAGAAAAATGCTTAAAAATTTCTCTATTAACGGTTTAGATTTGAAACGAAAAGTATAAAAGTAAAAATAATACTTTAATTTAAATCTTTACCATTAATCTTAAAAATTAAACAATGAAAATGTTTAAACAATTTTAAAAATATTATACATTTAACATTATATATTATATATATATATATATAAATTCAGTTCACATCCTACCTGCACACCCATCCGATCACAGACCGAGTCAAGGGCTTCAGTATAGGCTTCACTTGCGAACAGCTCAAGCTCATTCTTCTTGCTCCACTCAGCTCGGACATGGTCTGGAGTTTGGATTGAAGCCGACCAATTGATGGCTGAGCCACCACCAACAGCTGAGCCTGCTAAGACAAACATACCAAGATCATCAGTGGCAAGCACCCCACTCCTCTCGTACATCTGGTCCATCGTAGGGCCCTCAAGCAACGAAAGTCTCTTCCTAGCATAGTAGCATCCCTTCTCCAGCACCACCACCTTGTAGCCAGCTTTAGCAATCACACCGGCTGCCACTCCACCGCCGGAGCCGGAGCCAATGACCACTGCATCGCAGTGGATCGTCATCGTGGCTTCATCAATATCGGGTCCACCTAATGATATTTTTTCCTTTTTCTTCTCATTCTTCTTTCTTGTGACACGGAAGCCCGAGTTTCTGAGAGATTTGACCAGATCATAATCTTCAGTGTGCTCCATGTCAATAATGGAACCATGCAGCGGGCCATATGTCTCATCGTCCTCTCCAGCATCCGTATTTTTCGTTTGGGTTGAGAAATCCGGGTCGGGTCCACAGTACCCAATGGCCTGCCAAGACGGGTTCGTGTTGTTGTGGCTCACCTGGTGCACAAAGCGTTCTAATGAATAACGCCATATATACAATAAGTTTCAAAACAGCTACTAAAGCAATTATTACGAAAGGATCTTCGAAAAACTTAAATAAATAAAAACCCTACATTTTGATGCAGCAATCTAACCGATAAGATTAGCCAAACGTTGTGCTTGTGCATCGCAACTTCATTACAAATAGAAAAGAAGAGGACATCATCTCCTGGCTAACGAGTAGAGAACCTTTAAATGAAAGGTCATGAGTCTTTCAAATTAAATAGTTGAAATTTGTTTGGATTAGTAGATAGCATATACCAAGTTTCATATATATATATATATATATATAAAGAGAGAGAAAGAGAGAGAAAGAAAGTGTGTCCTGTCCATCAAGTATCCATTGCCTTAATCAGCCATCCTCCGCCCTCTTTGCTCCCTTTTGAGTCATTTAGAGAGAGAGAGAGTGTGTGTGTGTGCATCTGCGTGTCATGTCCATCAAGTTTCTATTGCCTTAATCAGCCATCCTCCGCCTTCTTATACAACCTTTTGAGACATTTTCAAAGTTCATTTTTTTCGACAAGTATGAATCATCGGTTTCTTGTCTTAGATTGATAAATAGACGTTGTCTAGGTAGCTGAAGCCAACATTTTGACAGATTCATAAATACAAGAACGGTTCCATGATAAGGGGTGTCATATATATGTGTGTGTGTGTGTGTGTGTGTGTCTATTCATGGATGCTTAAATCTATTTAAATATTTCTAATGTACTATTGATATGATCAGTGGTGAGGATTTAAATTTAAAAAATATTTAATTTATTAAATGTGAGTTATGAAAAGTGTAATGATATTTTTTGTTTTTAAAATTTAAATATTTCGTACCGATCCAACGATGAAGATACTTTGTGGATCTGAGTATGAAAGGATATATATATATATATAATATATATATATATATATATATATATATATATATATATATATATATATATATATATATATAATATATATATAGGAGAGAAAGTAATAGTTACTTTTCTTTTGGCACAATTAAGTGATCACTGTAACCGTCCATAATTTAGGTAAACATTTTAAATACAGTCATGGTGTTAGATTATTGTATTAAGAAAGGTTAGGGTCGAGTGAAAATCTATTCAGTATAATCAATCAAAGGTAGATTCACCTTAGTGAAGAACATGAAGAAGGTGAGGATCTTCAAGGCATTGAAGAGCTGGCGGAGGTGGATGAAGTTGCTCGATGACCACGACCTGAGGATCTGCTCGCGCTTGTGCCGCTTGATCTGAGAGAACCTCTGAAAATAAGGGAAGGCGTCTCCGAGTGCCAGCCAGCCGCAGAGTATGAAGGTGCCAATCCACGTCGCAAGAAGCCACAACGAAAACCGCAACAATAACAGGAGTGGGTGCTCCATCTTCTTTGAAATAAAACCCGCAATCTGTACAACGATTGCTATTAAAATCGTAGTCGGACTATTTTTACTCTGGCTGTTGCGAGTCGGAATTACGATTTCCGATAATTTTCAGCAGTCGGAATATGTTCAACGACCATAATCGAAATCGGATCCTATTGTACAGAAGAGAATTAAACTGGCAAAATCGTTAGTTTTAAATTGAGATCTTAGTTTGAAGAACAGCCATGTACAGCGGTCGTTTGGTTCGTCGGGCTCATTTGACAGTACTCAACTATGAAGACTAAACAAGGATCGAACCTAGACTCTGCCGGCACCTGTTATTGGACCGCTCATTCTCCAAAAAGAGTGAGGTTTTGGGTTAGATCAGGTGATCTGCCGGATCATGGCCTAGTACAAAGGTCAATAACACGAGGATGGAGCACTAGATGGTGACCTCTTAAAGTCAATCAATAAACATGTCCTCCAAGCCACTTTCTCTAAAATAAGCAAGCAGATGAACAGCTTTGTGTGCAGTGCCTTTCTCACTTTCTTGCAATTAATTTTCTTCAAAGAAAAGGATCCGCCTCACATGACACGAATGCACAAGAAAGATTGCAAACTTTCAAGAAAAGCTCATTCAGTTTCTTCTTTTTACCAGAAAATTTTAGAAGCCATGTCTTCCCTGAGCCAAATGAAATCACATCGCTCTTGCACGACGCGGGTGACAATCAAAATGGACCAAGGGATAACGACGAAAACATATAATCGATTGACATTTCTCTGTGTTCTTCTTTGAAATGGAGTAACCAAACAACAATGGCAGACTCATTTTAAGGTGAGGCATGGGCTTTATTTTATGGAAATCTTAAAAATTGTTCAGTATGTAATATAAGTGGTTTATGAACATGAAATACAAGTGCGCCTCACAAAAAAATTCTTTAACCTCGCGACTGTTAAACACTGTCAGTATCGTTGCTGTCAACAAGCATGCACACGGGAGCGTGCATATTGATTCATGCAGTTTTTATGGGAAAATTGTAAAAGAAAAATGGATGCTTAAAAGAAATTTGTCCTGGCCATCACTTGGGCCCAGCTTAATTTCCTTCTTTCTTCCATTTTGCACATCATTTTCTGCTGAGGACAAATTTTCATGAGACTTTCAATTTGTTGGCACGTAATCTTTCAAAATGGTATTCTATCATGACAATTAACAACAAAGGCAAACCAAGTTCAAATATTCCGAAAGTGATCATAAATGTAGCCAAATCAATGCTTTTGTTTTTATTGTGGAAGCTGGGTTATGAACACCCTGGTCCCGGACTAAACTGTTGAGAAGCAAAAGGACTGGAAAAAGATAAGATCTCTCTCTCTCTTATATATACACATATATATGTATGTACATATATATATATATATATATATATATATATATATATATATATATATATATATATATATATATATATATATATATATATATATATATATATATATATATATAGAGAGAGAGAGAGAGAGAGAGAGAGAGAGAGAGAGAGAGAGAGAGAGAGAGAGAGAGAGAGAGAGAGAGAGAGAGAGAGAGAGAAACGTTAGCTCAAATAGCGGGGTAACCAGAGGGTTAGCGTATGCATATTAAGCTTCGGCGCCATGAAAGCTTCATCCAACGCTCAAGGTTTGCCGAAACGCTAAACACACACACACACACACACACACACACATATATATATATATATATATATATATATATATATATATATATATATATATATATATATATATATATATATATGTATATGTGTGTGCATTGAGCACGTTTAACGTCTAGGATGTAGGTTACCATTTGAATACCAGTTTCTCTACTATTGCGTGCAGCTAGCTAACAATTGAGCACAGGAGAGGAGAGGCGGAACGTCATTCCTCACATGTTCGGGTGCACCCGCCATGGACGCCGAGGTGGCATAGAACGTCCGGAGAGAGTCCTCTCCGGTGCCGTAAGCACTCAAGTCGAGGGAAGGGATGAAGGTGTCGCAAATTGCTGTGAGGGCCTCCATTTGCCGTGCGGATAAGTCATTGGCATACGGCGGCCTGCCTCCTCTGAGAAGCCAGTCGCTGCTGGAGTCGTTATAGTTGGAGGGGAAACTCGTCGACCGCCCACTCATCCCATCGGCAGCCTCATTCTCCTTAATTGTCAATTCATTTGGCTTCTCTGGCTCCAAATTAACTCCAACTTCCGCATGCACACTGGCCATGTTAGACATATGAATGAAGGAACGGATGGAAGGAAGAAGAAGGAGAAGAGAATTGTGAAGGGTAAGAAGGAAGGAATAGTGAAAGGAAGATCACACGATAAGAGTGAGGGAACGACTGAAGCCGGAAAGAAAAGAGATGGTTTGGTTTTATAAGAAGAATCTGCTCCCTAGAACATGAGTGTGGTTGATCTTCTTCCAGGAGACGATAGTAGGGCAATAACTACAGTGACTGATCCAGATCTTTTTGCCAGATGGGGCTACTTGCCAGCGAAATAAGGAGGTGTCCAATAATATATTATAAAAAGGGATTCAACTGCGTTAAAAGGCCTTTCACGCTGGTGCAGACTCTCTCTCTCTCTCTCTCTCTCTCTCGTGTAACTACTATTTGCATACCCTTTTTTCTCTATCCTATCTTAATTTTTTTGAAAAAACCCAAAATACCTCTTCAGTATTTTCTCTCTCCTCGTTACGTCAAAATTATTTTCATGACTTTCGTTGATTGATAAGTGATATATAATTATTTCAAACCAACTATCATCAATTAACTACTTACAAACTTAGTTGGAATCAAACAAACTAAGAAACAAGAACAACAACATTTTTTCTCTCCTATTCACATCAAAATTTGATGATTTTTTTCTCTTCTTCCAGTGATCAATTTTTATCTGTTCATTGATCAATGATATATGATTATTTCAAACCAACTATCATCAATTAATTATTTACAAACTTAGTTGGAATTAAACGAATTAAGAAACAAGAAGAATGAAAAAAGAAAATCGAAGAGATGCCCATTTTTTGATTTTTCTTGAATTTAAAAGGTTATTTTTATTGAGATTATTGTATTTTCATTGCTTTGATTGAAATATTTTGATTTTCAAATATTTGAAGATGATTTTCAATTTTAGATAAAATTGAAAGGACACCTAAATCGTCGAGGGAACCACGATACAAGTGCGTCTCTTCTCATGGAAAAACATGCCTAGACACCTAGATTATGTCTCTTGTAGTTATACCGCATCTCCTTTCTTAAGGGAGAGACGTGACTGACCTCTTTAAGGAAGACGAAGTTTAGGCATCTCTCCATAAAAAGGGAGACACAACTTAGGAGTGTCTTCCTTGAACATTGAGACACACTTGTCCGGAGTATCTTTCAATCGAATAGTTTTTCTTCTAATATTTGATATCCAAGTTTTTATTTCAAAATGACAAACAACTCGAACCAAACAAAATTTTATATGTTATTTGTAGTGAACATGATCTAGGTTTGGTAAATATCATTCAAATAATATTTACAGACGCAACACATTTCTTGTGTATATGACATAATAAAAAATATTGAAGCTTTATTGTAAAGTTGATAAGGAATAAAGAGATGATAAGTGTGTATTATAAGTTAGAGAAATGTCATCTACTCATTAGACCAAAGTAGTTACAAGGATGCAATTGAGGTAATATAATTAAAGTAAAGAAAAATTCTCGCTTTAATCTCATGTATTAAAAAGCATTGGTTGGACTCATACAAGGAGAAAAGTGTCTCAGCATGAATAGATAGGGTCATTAATTATGATACTCATATGACTAATTGGTATGTAAATTTAGTTTTCAATGCATTCATATCATCTACTATTCTTCAAATGTATAATGATTTTATATTTATATTTCTAAGGGTGAAAAGTGCTCATGAAAGGTTGAAAGGGTTCATTGGTACCTCAAATGCATAATTTAACACAATTTAAAGACAATTGCATTCATTAATAGAGTTATAGATTACAAAATTGAAGAAGTCATTTAAAAAATTAAGAACTCTAATCATGCATTATGTTGACGTGACAGAAGAACTTGTTTCAAACTTTTGAAGAAGAGTATCACAATACATTCTTGAACTTATTGTAAAATAGTACAATTATGTAAATATGCTAGGTTTAGATATAGGAACATATTGTTATAACTTGCAATATTCACATAATCTACATTTAACCCACGAGATTAACCTTCTCCTTAAATATGGTTATTTGATAGAATTGTTAACTATTGATCCATTTTGAAAGAAGCTTGACATTGAGTAAGATACCACATTTATTGTCAATCAAGTATGAAAGGATGTAAGAGCATCTATAAAGACCATTTGAAAGAAGTTATAAAAGCATCTACAACGAGAGAAATTTGTTACGATATTGAATAAGCAGTTGAGTCACACGTATACTAGCCTACAAGAACCACCAATTCGTCATCCCCAAAAGAAAGCATCTAACCAATTTACAAGATATGACTTATCAACTTGAGAGCATGCTGGCATGACTATCTCATGCAGAAGAAGGCATAGGTGTACATGTGGTTGATGATGCAATGTCTCTCATGCGACGTGTTGATCCTCTTAAAGGAATTATGATCTTATTTTTATTGTTAAGAAAAATATTTCAAGCAACTTGACTTCAAACCAACTTATAAGATGGTAATACTATGATTTATAGACATCTTAATAAATGTTTTGGTAAATATTATTTGAGATGAAATTGAATGTACATAGACATTGGTGCACTTAAAGGATAAGGGGAGAAGTTGTGGTATAAAGCTCATAGAGAATGCTTTAAAAAGGTGACACATAGACAACACATATATGCACAAGTTTTCGTAGAAGATAGTAGTGTTGATGTTATTATTCAATGTATTGCATGCATTAGAGATGGGTCGTGCTTAATCAGTATTGGATGTCCATGCAATATATTGGTTTAGTTATCATTACTCGAAGGAACGTAGCATTGCTACTCCTCTCTATGATAGTATTGACTATTTTTGTCACTAGTATGAGACACTGATTAATTTGTTGTTACAGATGTATGATATATGTATTATCATCATGTTTTTTGGTATTTCTAGCAGTGAGCATATATCTATCTATTTCATTACATTACGACGACAATTCGCAGATTGAAATAGATATTAATCATCTATTTTCTTTATATTTTTTGAAGATATACATAGTTGATAGTTATGTAAAGCCTTCTATCTTTTCAACATAATATCGTTATCGAAATAAAAGTGTTGAGAGTTAGCTAACTACGTTTTAAGAACATATCGACATGTATATATAATTGAGAAGAATGAGAACAATGACTAAGTCTCAACTATTGTCCGTTTGTATATGTAATTACTTGATTTCAGGATTTGAATAGATATCATATATTATTTTGATTGATAGAGTATAACATTTCATTGCAATCATGTATGTAAGCTTCAGTCGTAAAAAGCTCAAATTTCTTTCATTATAATAGTTATTTAAATATACGATGTTTCAAATTTACAAAATAACGTCCTACATACAACGCAAATAAAAAAGTCACTCATCACCACCATGTCATCATCAAGTGTTAATTAGTGGATTCATTCATGGCATTGCTTATACGTTTTTATGAGGCCCCACAACATAAGATCATCCTCCAATGATCGTGGTACAAGCTTTGATGTATTGAAGTTATTATAAGTATCTCATGTATCACACTCATAAGCTGGTATAAGAAATTAAGTAGAGAAAAGTTAGTATATGGTGTTAAAGGAAAACAAAAAGAAAAAAACTCTAATAGAAATACAATGATTTGTTTATATGTACGTAGAATGATATATCACATTGTCTCGCTAGAATAGGTAGAGTAGATGTAACTTATTGCTAGAATTTCGTAAAACAAATCGATGTGTCCTATGAATGTATCACTCCATGTATACCTCGTGACACTTTTATGGGTAAAGTGTTTGGACTCTAAAATGCTCAAGCTGAAAACAATATGAGCACTGAGCTTCTTAAGTAATATCACGTGCCTCAAACTATACCTTATACACGTGTGGCTTCGTAAGTTTTTTTTAATGGAGAATCTTATTACTGCTACTAGAATACATTGACGCCGACGAAACTGACGAATATGCAACCTTGCATATAAGACTCCACAACATCTATGTATTGAATGTATCCATGATATCATAATAGTTTATATATATTATAATACATGTATTTTGTAGAACTATATAACTTTCAGTCAATCTGCATTACATAAAATAGCACGTAAAAATATAACATACGAATATATAGTATACAAATATATAACATTCAAAATACTTGATCTATCGTCATCAAATCAAATTTCTTATGATATTGAGTAAGCTGATTAACAGGATATTACTTGTGACACACACTATCCATCCATTGACCTACTCGTGGTTCTCTATCCTGTTATTTTGTTGTATAGAAACTATAAAAGCTAAAAAGTACTCATAAATTCATGCTTACAATTAAAACATATAGCTTGTTAATTTTTAAATAAAAAAACTATACATAACTAAAGTAATAATAGTCAACATTATTACTTAAAACAAAAAAGTATGTCAACTAAGTTGTACTTATATCCAAGATGTCTTTCCTAGTTGTCTATATGAATATACTAATATAGTTACACCCCACCCATAATTGTCAACCCTCTTACAATCGTGTACCACTAGATTGACAAGTATTACATACACCATATCTCTAGACTTATCCTGAATAACTGATACAATAAATAACATAAGGTCTTATTTTTATTACTTGCTTTCCTCCTTAAAAAATTAATTCATACCACCTTAAACTTAACGGCCCCGAATTTAATCTCACATATAATTTCATCGATGCCCATTTCCAGCATATTACTTAAAATTGTCATTGTCTGTAATATCGATCTTAGTATCTGATGTTGATATATCCTCCTCGTAACGTAAAGGGATGACTTTCTCTTCTCCTCATTGTCGTCTATAGGGACATCTTTAATACGATACCATGTTGCATCTTCTAAATGAAGAGGTGATGTTACGACATTATACTTGTACCCTATTAACCATATTTATATAGGAGAAAATTTTATTCGTCTCACTTTGTAGGAGACGCACATGAGACACATTTCTAACTCGTGCGACGCCGACAAATCTTCAGTTTTTCCGATGCCTAATAACTTGAAAATTCAATTAAATGAATGAAAATTGATACAACACAAAATCAACAATATAGCTCAATAAATCGATGAATCCACTTCAAATCGGGAAACCCTTGTTCAAAAAAATCCTTCTTCCTCCCCTTTATCTTATCGATTCTTCGCAAATCCATTGTTTTGATAGATTTCAATCCTTTCTTTTGGTAAAAATGGTTGTAGATCGAGTACTACATAGTTAAAATAAAGTGGGAAGCAAAGAATGATCGAAAGAAAAGAGGAGAATGAGAGCTAAGAGTTGGTTCACGCAGGAGGAAAGAGTGTGTCCATATTTATGCAGGCTATTTTCATAATTATTGAAAATATATAGGGAAATTTTGCAAAAAGGAGGAAAATTTGAGGGGCGTATAGGAAAAGAAGTGTGCTTATCAATCTTGTAATAATATCCTTTTGAAGGATACTTGTCTAAATGCAGAGAAATTCGAATTGATGGAATCCACCACAAGATTCATGTGTCAAGCTAGAGTCCCATCAGTTGGTCATATTGATTACAGCTTAAGAGATTGCAACGAAAAGCAACTGTGGCTTAAGTGGCAGGATAAATTCCCTCTTCTTCAGCAAAAAATATTTAGGCGTTTAGTTTCTTAAGTTCAATGAGCTGGCTTGTGTTCAACACTCTCTACTAAATCTCTTTATTTGCCTGGGTGCTTTTGCACAAACCAGTTTAATCAATCTATTTTGCAGATTACATGAAGAAACTAATGTAGCAGGGCATAACCAAGCAACAATCAACAGAGGGGGAGCAAGGTAACACCAATGTCTTCATCATGTTTCGCCCACAAGGATGAAGCAAGTGTGCGTGTGTGTGCATTGCTACTTCTCTTCTTTTTGGTTTTCTCCTACAACGAGAAGGACGAAATCATAAGATTCATATCTGCAAGAAGGATTTTGTTATTATTATTATTATTTTAAGGATGTTATTACGAGATATTAAAAGTAGTACCCAAGACCTCATTCAGGGGTGAACATGTAGACCTTGCCAGTTCCGGGAAACTAAACCGGGACAGTTATCAACCCACGATTTGGTTTCAGGAACTGGAACCGAATTGACAAATCCTGGGTTTCGGTTCCATTGGTTCCAGGTTGGTTTTGGTTCTATTTGAATTTTAAAGGATGGGATTTAAAAACTAGAAGCAGAATAGACTTGGAACTGTTGGTTCTGTTTCCAGTTCGGTTTCAATTCAGGTTTGGACCAGCCCTAGGGGCAATTTACCCTTTCAACCCGCCGGGTCGGGTCCGAATTGTTCACCTCTACCTACATGCATGAAGCAATCTAAACCCCCGCTAGGGTACCGAGCTCCATGAACCGAATACGGGATACATCAGGTAATTTCAATAGCTACATCGAGTAATATGAAACTTTCTTTTGGTAACATATGAAACTATTGGAAAATATTAAATTATTAAAAAAAAAACTCCCTACCTTGCATGACACGCCCACCCGACCCTGTCATGCCCCTCTGTGGGGTGAGAACACGAAGCAAGTAGGGAATGCCAACTCTATTTAGAAGCCTTAACACACTTAGCACAAGACAAACAAGAAGTAGTTGCTTCTTTTGCAACCCGATATCGAAAATAATTGATCAAAAATTTCATTTTAATTAGGTTCTTGGTTTTTGGGTTCAGTTTCTATTCCGAGTTTTAATTAGGTTTGATTAGGTTTCTAGTACAGTCTCCCTTATGCTAGATTATTTTAATAATTCCTTTTATTATACAAAATTGTTCTTCTAACTTAATCAATCTTTCTCCACACTGCTTCCACCACCAGTTAAACCCAAATTTGATCATGACCAGTATGGGTGAGAGAAAATTTCATATAACTGATGAACTGATTGAATTTTTTCAGTTTGGTTATCCTTATGTCATTTTTTTCCTTTACCCCTATAAGTCTGTGTTGAGCTCAGTTCTTCAATTCTCTTGTATTTTGTTTTCTGATTATTTCCATTTAACTCGATTATTGAATTGAACCCACTTACTTCTGTACCTTAACACTTATTCAAATCTTCAATATTGATCTCAAAGATCGAACTGTAAAAATGTTTATGTAAGATTATGTGTCAAAGAATGCATTATATTATGCAGTTAAAATGCTATATATATATATATATATATATATATATATATATATATATATATATATATATATATATAGAGAGAGAGAGAGAGAGAGAGAGAGAGAGAGAGAGAGAGTATTTAATGATGGGTGAGGAATGGAGAGCGAGTACACTTATACCCATATATAAGAACAAGGGAGATATTTAGAATTGTGTGAATTATCAAGGTATCAAGTTAATGACCCATACTATGAAATTGTGAGAAAAAATTATCGAACGTAGGTTAAGACAAGTATCAAGTACAACAGAGAACCAATTTAGATTCATGCCAGGCAGATCTATTGTTGAAGCGATTCACCTTTTGAGACATCTTATGGAACATTTTAGAGCAAAAAAAGAAAGACTTTCACATGATATTTATTGATTTAGAAAAAGCTTACGATAGAGTACTGAGGGAGGTTCTTTGGAGAACCTTGGAAAAAAGAGGTATCCCATTAATATACATGAACCTTATAAGATGGAGCAAAAACATGTGTGAGGACTTATGAAAGAATGACAAACTTCTTTGAAGTTAATATTGGGTTACATCAAGGATCAACTTTAAGTCCATATTTATTTATAATGGTAATTGATGAGTTAACAAAATATATTCACCTTGGTGTATGTTATTTGCATATGACATTGTGTTAGTGAAGGAGTCCAAGGAAAAAGTTAATAGAAAATTGGAACTATGGAGAGAAACATTAGAAAGTAAAGGCTTCCGACTTAGTAGAACAAAGACAAAATATATGTAATGTAAGTTTGATCATTTGGTTACTTAAGAGGACATAGAAATTAATATTGACACACGTTGCATTCCCAAAAGGAAAGATTTAAATACCTAGGATCAATTTTTCAAAGTGATGGAAGAACCGATGGAGATGTTATGCAAAGAATTAATGCTGGTTGATTGAAATGGAGAGGAGCATCAGGTATTCTTTGTGATAAGAAGATACCATTAAAGTTAAAAAGGTAAATATTACAGAGCAACAATTAGACCTGCCATATTTTATAGTTATGAGTGTTGAGCAGTTAATCATCAACATGTACAAAAGATGTCTCGGACAGAAATGAAGATGTTGAGATAGATGAGTGGTCATACAAGAAAAGATCGTATACATAATGAGGTTATTAGAAACAAATTAGGAGTGGCACCAATAGAGGATAAAATGAGAGAATATCGTTTATGATGGTTTGAACATATATAAAGAAGATAAAAAAAGAACCTTTAAGAAGGTATGAAAAACTAAATTTGGAAAGTATTAAAAGAAATAGGGGACAACCACAGAAGTGTTGGAAAGATACAATAAAGAAGGATCTAGCTTATTGTGAGTTAATTGCTAACATGACACATGATAGGGTCGTGTAGAAACAAAGAATCCATGTAGCCGACCCCATCTAGTATAAAAAAAAGGCTTAGTTGTTATTTTTTGTTGTAGAGAGAGAGAGAGAGAGAGAGAGAGAGAGCAGGCCGGACCCCCAAGTCGAGTAAAGGTGCATTCATTATGACCGGCCGGGCCACATCGTGCAACGTTGAGTCAACCACAAGCGTCACTTCAAAAGGCTAGCTCGAACCCATCGTGGGTCCACCTTTTGCGTTGCCCACTGCCGTGTAACGTGCATCCCTTTCAGGCTTATATTGTTGATACTTGGCCATGAACAAACTAAACTAAGTTTTTCGTTTATGGGATTGTAAAGTTTAATAGTTAATATCAATTTCTCTTTTAAATGCAAGGCAGGCCCCTGTTAAGGCATATTCATGAAAAAATAATACACAGATTATATAAGCGTTGGTACCAATCAGTCTCGGGGATGATCCTTCAATAGTTGGTACCAAAAGAAGCCAAGCAGATCTAGAAAATCATTAAGGCATCACCGGATCGTGACCGGTCGTCTCCGCCGTTGTATCACGAATCTTGGTGATGGAATAAGGAGAATGTGGTTAAGTATGGTTGCTAATTGCAGGCTTTGGTGGGGGGTGGGGGAGGGAGGCAAGAAACACGTTGGGTCACACAATAAATTGGTACAGAGAAAGGGAACTTCCGGATGATGGCTCAACTCTAAATATGATCAAGATTTGTGGTTGATCATAAATGATTTAAGATCTTATCAATTCAGTAATAAATATTGAGTCTTTCATTGCATTTATTATACGTATTGCTTATTACTTTGTGATGTGAATGCATGATTTTGATAACCTCAAGTCAGGGTTGTAGCATCCCTCTCCAAGGGACCAAAACTACAATCAAGCTTTTTTTTCTTATACTAAGGGGAAGTTGATGCTAGGTATGCACACCCCAGGAGTCGAACTCAGACCATGTGTCTTGTGAAGAGGAGAGCCCTGCTAGGTGGGCTAATAATGCCTTGAGTGCCACAATCAAGCCTTATTTACTCAATATCATCTTGGGTTGGCTACATGGATTTCTTTTCGTATGCTCTTACTCCTAGATATCGAACTCATAACCTTGATAAGATCTTTATGCAGGTGAGCTACTGCTCTTTGTCCATCTACATGAATCTTTGTTGGTCATTGTGCATGTCATATGAACATTTTATTTTAAAAAAAAAGAGAAAAAAAGATAATTGATTCATATACTAATGGTGTATGCATATACAAGTGCCCAGTGGTGGATCTAGAAAGGTTTTTACAGCAGAGCTCATAGCGAAGAGATAATTGAGGGTGAGGCGAACTATGTGTTATCACCTACGGAA